>OX123185.2:49248290-50740820 GCA_944739405.2 Euclidia mi
TGTACATCACAGTACGCTCAGCATTAGTCACAAATGGATATCCCATTTAAAGGGACTAGTCGGGCAGCGCCGGCAGATAATAAACACGTCTCAAATGTGGTTCAATCGTAGGCTCGAACACCTAAATGAAACCGTTTTTCCCCCGAAGGGTAAAAAACGGATATTTAACTAATATTTGGAGAGAAACTAGTATTAAGTACGTTAGGATTGCAAACGGGGTTCGCTTTTATTTCCCTGAAGTAATGTCGAAAGAAGGTACGTTTTGATCGCCAATTACCCCTTTTTAGAATTTCGTCAATGTTATATTGATTACCGATCTCTGAAGCTACCTGCTGATCCAGATATGCCTGCCTCCTTAAATAAGGACCTTATCCATCCTGCGATTACGGTACCAGAAGCGTTTTCAACAATTCCTCTTGTGGTAATGAATAAGTTATGATCACTTGTGGCGTTCCGCCGTGTCTCAGAAATGGATATAGTTCTTTTGACCCAAAAGACTATGTCTAGTCGACTTCCTGAATCGACTTCTCCTCTTTTCAACATCCAGTCAGATTGTCTGTAAGATGCTGAATCAGTTTTTCATGATAGGTTTTTAGGAAGGTAAGTAAGTCTTCTATCGTCCAAGAAATTGTTTTTTTAACTGGAGGATTTTTTGAGAATATCCCTTTTAGCACTTGCTTAACTAGAGGATGGGAACTAAGCTCGCAAGCTCTTGAAGGATTGCTAAAGTTTGCAATAACTGATTTGTGAACTGCTATGGTCCTGGGCGCTAACTTTATGATCATATAAAGATAGCACAGGTACCTGGCTAGGTCTTGAGGATTGGGATCATCTATAGTGACACCACGCAGTTGTGCCCAGCTGCACCATCTTGACCAAATCGGTTTATAAGTTTTTAACGATGACGGTTTCCAAGATGCCTCCAATAGCTTCGCTTCCTCTTCAGACCAGTTTGCTATCTGCTTTGACCAGCCCGTACCAACCATGCTGCTAATTCCAACTGGTCTACCCCTTGGGGGGCGCTGTTCGTGCGAAGGTCTGTTAGATTCTTGTGAAGATTCGGAATCAGAAGAGGCGGTTCTTCTTTCATTTGCTCCAGGTCGGGTTTCCAGAAGACTCTTTTCCAGTTGGGTGCTATTAGAATATATCGACCCTCCGACTTTTGTAAATGATGTAGCACTCGTGGAATTAATGCTGGTGGGGGGAATATCCACCCTAGGTTGTATCTCCATATTTTGCTGAACGCATCGCAAAATTGACTCCACGTGTCGGTCGCGTCTTCGCTCACATATTTCGGGACCACTGCCGATTCCCTCGACGCAAAAAGATCTATCTCTGGAGTACCGTACCTCTGGAATATGTAGAAAAGTGCTTCTTTGCTGAGATGCCATTCCGGAAGAGCCTTTTCTCTTGACAATCTGTCCACTATCCCATTGTAAATTCCTGGGATATAGCGTGCTATCAGGTGACAGTCCATTCGATCGCAAAATTCCAGTATTTTTGATGTGACATTTTGCAACTGTTTTGTTTTGGTACCCCCCTGTTTGTTTATATAAGCAACGCTTGTCCGATTGTCTGATTGCACCATTACTGTTTTGTGGGCTACTTCGATACCCAATCTTTGAAGGACTTCGAATACGGTCTGTAGCTCTTTTACGTTGCTGTGCCATTTTCTTTGGGCGACAGTCCATTTACCGCACATCTGGCGATTGTTTGCTATGGCACCCCAACCTTTGTGTGCGGAATCCGGAATAGGATGTTTTTGATGTGGTCGGGTTTGTCGGAGGCTGCGGGATGACTTTTGAATCGGACGGCAATGAAGCCTGCCTAAAGGGACTGTGAAAGAAGCGAAGTTCAGTCTTCCTCGAATCACCTTGGCGTCGTGCCAACTCCATCTGGCTTTCCTTTGAAGATCCTGAATACATTTCCGCAGCTGTTAAATTTTTATTTCCGACAAACCCTTGGAGTTTTGACCTGTGTCCCAGATGATACCTATATATTCTATCGAGGTAAGCGCCGTAGTCGATGATTTTGTTCGATTGATCTGCCACCCTAATTCCATTAGGTAATTTCTGGCGAGTGTAGCTTGTTGTTCCAGTATTCTCGGATCTTGGTGCATAAACAGGAAATCGTCGAGATATACAACCACTCGTAAGCCTTTCTGCCGCAACTGCTGTGCTACCCAATTTGTAATTTTTGCAAACGCCGAGGGGGCACTTGCTAGCCCAAATAGAAGACAAGTCATTTCGTAAATTTTCCCTTGATATGAAAGGGACAGGTAACGACGATGATTTTGACAGATGGGTACGTGACAATAGGCCTGTGAGAGGTCGATTTTCATCATATTATAATCTCTTTTCCTCAAATGCGAAGGGATTTGCTGGTGATTTATTAGACGAAAGTCTGGAGTAAGGACGTGATCGTTGAGTCTTTTTTAATTGAATATTGGGCGATACCCTCCATCCGTTTTTCTCCTCAGGAACATTGAGGATAGGAATCCTGAATAGTGTGTACTGGTTTCTAGAGCTTTGGATTGTAGCAGCTTTCTTATTTCTGTCGTCATTTCCGTCGAAGCCCGAGTTTGATATTTTAGGCAATTTATTCTTGAAAAATTTATATTTGGAGGAGTACTTTTGAATGGAATCCTGTACCCTTTTAACATCCTTAGAAGATTTGTTGGTGCTCCTGTCCATTGATGAATTTGGTTGGCTAGGCACCCCGCTCTGAAGGAGTCATTTTCGGCCTCCTCCATCCTTTTTACCTTGATTAGATTTGAAAGGCCTTTGATGTCGTCCCTTCGCCTCTCCCTCTTTGTTGTAAGGAAGGTTTCTTTTTGCTTTGTTTCGCGAGTCGCGAAAGCGGTGGTTAGTAGGTTGCGAAATTTTAGGTTTCGTACCTTGGGATACTGGCTTCCTGTTCAAGTGCGATTTTTTGTGGTTAGGAAACAATTTATGCATACCTCCTAGCTCTTTTACTGCTTCAGTAAGAGACTTATCTTCAAACAGATGCGTTCCTGATGGTGGGATATCATGTAAGATACCGCAAAATATTTTATTGGGAGGTTTGTAAACTTCTCTTCTCTGCTTTATTACTTCTGCGCGCCTACCGCACACATATTGCAAAAGAGCATCGGAGTTCTGCCTAAAACTGGAATTTGCTGCCACAAAATCTCGTCCCACAACATCTTTTATGTCTGCTGGCAAACTGTCTAATAGATTTTGAAATACCATTATCTGCGGGATAAGCCCGTTACTTATCCCGCAGATAATGTATCTCCTAAAGTCAGATCGAATTTTCTAAGACTTCTACTGACTTCCAACCAGGGGTGACCTCAGCCAGGAGGTTATTTGTTTTTAGAGAAGTAAACACCGGGGTTGCTTGAAATCGTTTCTGGACGTCAGCGTATCTTACATTACACCAACCGGTTTCACCTAATCTCTGACAATTCAAACCATGCTTAACGGCCAGTGGCTCTGCTCGGGGGATCTTAGGTCCCTGTCTAGTGGTTGGCGTAAAGTCAAAACCAGTGAAATTAGGGGGGTCTTTGCCCTCTGATAACCCTACTAGTTTTCTCTGTGCATCGGCAATAGTTTTCCGTAGATCAGCTTCTTTAGATTCTGGGTAGTCGAACAGGTGAGTACCTACTATTTCTTTGAACCTGGACTGGGTCGTCTTTTTCCCCGTCAGAGTGTGTACTGTCCGGAAGCGAACCGAACGACTTATTAAGGTCTTTCTCACACGACTGGCTTGCAATCGGCGAGATTTCGGAACCACTGCTAATCTGCTGTTGATTCTGAATGATCGTTTTAATGTTTTTGTTTTGCTCTGTTTGCATATTAAGCATTTTGTTAAATAATAACATTTGTTGGTTGAGAACAGAAGCAAGTAGATGTTCGTTACTGCCTTGAGTAAGTGTTACTCGGTTTGGCAAATGAGCAGGTGAGCTTGAATAAGACGATCTTTTCGCTCCGTTGTCCTGCAGTTCCACTGGATCATCGATTGAGCGTTTTGTGCTCTTAGAAGAAACGTCCCCTGTTAGTGGGCTGAGACGCTCTAATTCTCGCGAGGCCTCCCGCCTTTTGGCGAGCTTTGGTTTAAGCACCCGAACGATGTCTATAAAAACGTCGTAGGATGGGCCATGTATCTTCTTCATTATGTTGTGTGGTGCGTAGAGAAGGGCTCTGCCCAGGGGCCATTTCAGAATAGATGCCCTTATTGCCCTGTACGAGCGTTCCGATAGAGATGCTGAAGATGGATTGAAAGCTCGAGCTAGATCTATCGTAGGGATTGCGAATCTTAGTTTTGATTCTACTGCTGACGGCACCTGGGTGTCTCTGAATAGGTCCTCAAAGGAGTAGTTGTAAACCCTCCAATCCCTCCAGTTACTTGGGAAGTTTTCGTCCAGAGACGCAATAACTGCTGCTAAACTCTGCTCGTTGCCATCCGCACAAGGTGCTGCGGCTAGGTTTCCCATTGTTGTTAGTTCCGCCATGGTTCTGGAAGAGTGCCATGAGCAATGTAGCAATAGCGTCATTTAAAATCAGAGATGTCGCACGGGCAACTAAAGACACAATGACATGAACAATATAATCGTCGGTGATTGGGGGAGTTAGTAAGTCGAAACGACAGTCGCCTGAACTAAAGCGACGCGACAGTCGTCGCAAACTGGTGCGATTGTCGTCGCAAACTGGGGCGACAGAAGTCCCCGCTGGGATAACAGTCCGCTCGATCGAGTCGACGTCGCCTCAACTGAGGCAACGTTTGTCGCATCCATCGAGGTTGGTGCGACACGACGGTCGACCCAACTGAGGCGACAATTATCGTATCAAAAAATGTATACTATGCATACCCATGTTTTAGTTGGAGTATGTTTTTGAGTATATTATACTCGATCGTCGCTGGGCCTAGGGCGCCGAGCGGTAAAATATCATCGACGTTGAGCTCGAAAGCGCCGAACGGATTATACAATAAATATATACTTACAGAGGAGACGTGTTGACTTCTCGAATATTGAAAGCGTACTGAGGAACATGGCCGCCGCGCGCTGCCCGTTAGATGCAAGACAAGGACAGCTATAGTTCTGACATCACTAACCTACATACTGAGGGAGCGAGATAGAGGATAGTGTTGACGAATATTGGAACGTTAATCTCAAATGTGGTTCAAGCGTAGGCTCGAACACCTAAATTTGTTTTGTCTGTAGATTTGAAGGTACCTTTTTGTTGCGTAGAATGAATGAAAATATTCTCGTTCGTACGACATTAGAGTAAATATTTTATATGGCACCTTTGCGCAGTTTGTCGGTAGTTCTGTTTTAATAGATTGATTTCCAGAATTAATGCGATTAAGTGGTACAGGGAACTGAAATGAAGTAACTGTTTAATTATTTGTTGACAGGCCTTTTTAGTATGATGGAGAGGTTGAGGTGAGGGCGCGCGGCGGGCGGGGGCCTCCGCCTGCGTTCGCCCATGGCCCACGCCTTCAGACTCAGGTAACTAACACATTATACCTTCTCTAGTACTAGTTTAATCATCCTCATCCTAGCGTTTTCCCACTTACAACCGGCGCGGCGTCCGCTTACTAACGTCAAACCGGATTTGACGGAATGGCTTTTCCACAGAGCGACTGCCTGTCTGACCTCTGCAACACAAAGAGCTGACTCCCTATAATGACTGCAAAAGATCTTCGTGACAACCGGGACCGCGGCTTAGCGTGTAATTAACAATTCAATACGCATGTAACGAATTTTGCCGAGGGTTTGCACCTCCAGTTGGTATCTCCACTATAGGCTATCACACAGACAGTTTGGGCATTCATCCCAATGATTAATAGATGTTGTATGCTTTTAACATTTGGCTTCTCATCCGCATAAAATGTAACTTCTTCGGATTTCGTATCAGGCCGCATCATTTTAGATAAATATAATACGATTTCTTATGATACTCTCTTATACTCATAATATCAACAAGTGTAGGTTCTGCTGGCTAGCAGTTGGAATGTTCTGTCATATTGAGAGTCTCGATCTTGTCTTGGGAAGAGAAGGCGACGAAGTAAGAAGTTTCTGCACTTCATTTACCATGTGAAACCTTTCGCAAAACATTCACATCCTTGTTAACAAAAATGTTCGATAATCCCAACCACAGGGTTGGAGCAGCCCTACATACGATTGTCCTCTTGGTCTCCCCTTTACGATTATTGTCAGTTCAGATTAATTATGTGTTCTGAAATAGCTAAAACTCAATAGATTTTTCTTGAACATCCACGGTTACATACATACTTATATGTAAAAAGTAACGATTGTTACGTAATGTGCCCAAATTATATTTTGAATACTTTGAAATGCAATATGCGCCCATAAGAGGCTTATCTACTAATGTCGTGTCTCAGAAGATCTCATTTAAAAGGTTATTATCTATGCATTCAGTTTAGTTGAATGTACTTAAGATAAATGTTGCTTAATAGGTCATAAACCGAGCAGCTATTACCGACAAGGCGTTCTGCTAATCTGTCGCAACATAATTCAAAAAGCAGACAGATGATTTATGAAGAGTTATACACTTTTATAATTATAACATTACAAATATTATTGTGATTCGGTAACATTACGAGTCTTTCAAATTTCTTATGATTGTTTATCGCCGCTTTACCTGAAAATGTTAATGAAAATTATAATTTTGCTCGGATAAATCTGTGAAACAAGTTAAACTTAAGCATTTCAAGCAATGAATATTTTATTTCTTAACTTCTTAATGCATTTGTTCTACATACATACCTTCATACATTTATATAACGTGATCATATTTTGTTATTTACTATATCTTATTGTTACGGACGGGGTAACGGGATTGGAAGGAAACACCGAGTAGCACTGATGACACTTTATTCGACTTGACACACGACACGCCGTTTAATTCCGACGCAGACAGCACCAACACTAGCGTCTTTTGCACTGCACTTTTCACTGCACTTCACTGCACTTTACTGCACTATACTTTCACTTCACTTTTTTACTACTTCTTCTTTCTTCCTTTACTTCTTCCTTTTCTTCTTCACTTTACCACTTTTCAACTGGCGCTTAGCGCGTCTACACCGCGTTATATACCCCTAAGAATGTTCTAGATCTACTAATTTCGATTGTCTTTTCGTTATTCAATTGTTTTTCCATCTCCTGTCTCTTTTTAACCCTTTCATTCCTTCTTGAAGTTTCTAGAATTTTCAAATCTTTATTCGAAATATTTAAATTTGTGTTTCCATCTCCTGTCTCTTTTTAACCTTTCCATTCCTTCCTAAGGTTTCTAGAATTTTCTAATTTTTACTCGAAATATTTAAATTATCTTTTAAATATTTGCCAAATATTCATAAACATTTTCCAAATTTCATAAAAACCATAATCCACATAACAGTTATGACTGGGATTTGAACCCACGCCTTCAGAACGTGAACGGAGTGTGTTATCCGCACGGCCATCGCCTTGTTGTCAATGACTGGTGAATTTGGCAAACACTTGACAGAGTGTATACTCATCGAACTAAAAACTCATTTCCAAATAATAAAATAGTCTTCAAACCTCTTTGCTAATAAATTATCAAAATATTTTACATGTAGGCAAGAGAACAAAAAATGAATTTACTTGTGAAAAGCAACTTAATTATGTCCTAAAATTAAAATAAGCCTATTTAATATACACAATACGAAAAATAAATTAAAATTAAATTTAGAAGGCGTCATGGAAGTCATCCGCATCGCAGTCAATCGGAAGCGTGCCCAGAAGACTGGCGGCATTGCCTCGTTGTATAGCAATGCTTATCTTTTGTGCTAAATACGTGCCAGCCCTCTGGTCACCCGAGGCGTCGATCAGTCTCTTTGCGAGATCCCTAAAAAGGGATCTCGCACTTGGACCCCATGGCCCCAAGGTTTCGACCCCAAACGGCTCAAATACATAATCTCCTACAAGAATTACGTATTTGCGCCGTTTGAAGGTCTCTGCTGAAGCAGCAGAGACCCTCAAACGAGATAAATATAAAGATAAATTAAGTGATATAGAGATAAATTATTGTGTTTGATGACCAGATAGTTTGTCGTGTAGACCATAAATGATACACTATATAACCAGAGGTGTAGACGTCAGAAGTCCTTGGCAACGGTAGTGATGACCTCTTTGGTGATGACAGCTTGGCATGACACCGGCCGTCACATTATTATAAACATATATTTTAAAGGCGTATTTAAAATACGCATCTCAATATGGTAAAACTAGTATTAGATAATAACCGTTAAAACATACAAATATAACTATTATGCCGTCATAGTTAGGCAAGATCGACGGAGAAAATGACCACCAGCATGTAAAACTGAACTCAACTATCACTACCAACGAAATAGACAAACAATATGACTTCAATTAACGTATTACCTCGGTATAGTATTTCCTAATCAATAATACCTTCTAATTGGCAATCAAGCATGGTTTGTTTTAAGCACTCTTAAGGGGAGGAAATTGGATGTTTTATACAGCCAACCCCGGGCCTGAGAAAGGAAGAGTACGTTTTTGTTACACTGTAGTTTTTGACTGTCTTTGAACCCGATGTCAATACAAATGAACGTTGTTTTTATTCTATTAAAACTTACGAATAAAGGTCGTTATTGTAAAAATAGAATCGGCTTAGCCGGTTGCTTCTTTATCCTCTTGTTTAAGTGGAGCTCTATTTACAGGAGGATCATTTTTCTTTTGCAACAAATGTATCTTTGTTTTGAGAGTATGCGGAAATAAAATGAGGATTCCTTTGAGGTAGCTGAGATGACAGGGGTACAGAAGTAGTTCCTTATTGATGGGCCATAAAGTCATTTATTTAATTGATCGAACACAGGCTTTAATTTATTGAAAAATGTTGATTAAAAACTAGCGTAAAAATATTGTTAGTTGTGTTAAAAGTCGATAAAGTCCTATAATATTAAGCAACTAAATAATGTGTACAAAGATATCTTTTAGGTAGCCTTAACTGAAGGCAAATATTACTACGTAGTATTGCCTTATCCTCTTCATAATTATGACAAGTCTTTTGGTTACCGGACAGATATCACTTCAGAAACAGAGTGGTACCGCCTGGCTTTTCTCTGTAGTCAACCTGCAAACAGGTGATGAGGTTCCTGTGTGGATAGATGTGCGTTGCACAAAAGATTTCCATACAAATACTTTGAACGCCTCGCGATGGCTCTTAACGACACGCCAATCTAAGCTGCTTTGAACGATTTCTTGCAAACTTATAATTAACCTAATATTATACACCTACCTACACCATTTATGGTTTAAATATAAGTGATGGTATGTCAAATGTGTTGATGGTATTGGTATATGGATACCAAATACATTAAAATTAAAATATGTCGCGAACTAGGAATCACGGACCTATCTCGATGGTTGCAAGAAGGCAGATGTATATATATGTCGCCAGTAACATGAACAATGTCTAGTACCTGACCTTGATGAAATTGTGTTTGCTAGTTAGTTTAAGGAACTTATTGACCCAATAACATATTACGCGTTTCTTACGCCCACTTTCTGACTGCTATCTTAATTTTGATAGCAGATTTATATTAACAGAACAATGTGATCATCATCATGGTCCCAGAGTTATCCCGGTTGCATCCAAGACTTACACGCTCTGGAGCCCGAGGTCCGCTTACTAGTCTAACCAGATATGACATAATATCATCTTTTCCACAGAGCGACTGCCGTCTGACCTCCGCTACTCAAAGGGATTGCGATATTCCATGGTTTAGACCAGTATTAGTTTATTTGAGAGCACTGATTCTTAACAAAGATTTTCATGATAGCTGGGACCGACGGCTCCGAGACACGGGGCAAGCGATAATAATTAATATGCATATAACTTCAAAAAGTCAGTGGTGCGCGCCTTGGATTCGAACTCGATACCGTCTGAATGGCAGACCGTTGGTATCTCCACCTGGCTATCACTGTTTTTTAAACAATGTTAACAGAACAATGTAATTAGTAATATTTCACTGTTTTAAATTTAAAGCTCAGTTGGCTTTAAGAATGTCTATTACTTCAGGATAACTCTACAAGTTCGCATTCTTGGTAACTGTAGACGGAACCTACATTTTGGCGCGAATCGTACCTAGGATATAAATAACAAAGTATCGTAAAATACGTTCTGTATTGCGCGTACGGTACATGTCAGGCGTACAAATGTTCGTTCAAGTTAAGGATCTCAATGCCTTCCTTTCTTTAAAAGACCACAATAAGTTATGGAGGGTAGTACAGTTTATTTAGACGTGCGAAAAAGGCTAAATGCTACAGCTCAGCGAGGAGGTGACTAGAGTGCCATGTAGGTTTTCATTTCGAATTCATGGCGTGCACTGCTGAATTTTTGATTTAATGTTTAATGAAGTTGATAATTGGCGGTTCTCGGTGTCTTGGAGAGCACGATCGCGGATATGTTTGGCGGAGTAGTTGCGAGGCGGCAGTACTTTTAAGAATTCTGACAATATTCTAAACCTTACTTAATCTACTATCGTATCTCTATATCTGAATGCCTTTGAGGTCAGGCGGCACTCTCTCCTTTGAAAGTTAGTATTCTGTTGAAGCTCTTAGATGCTGATAACGGTAGAGAGCTAATTATTTGTATTGTGTAATGGGTAGCTTTTTGATCAAAGACTGTTAGAGTATACGTTATAGTTTTAATCAGTTATTTATATATTATAAACTAATACCTCTTTTTATTTGTTTTTAGAACTTTTACATCCTGGCTCGGCTCATGCATCATGCTCATTAAGTTTCCTGCATTTTAAAACCAATTGATATTAGCATTGCAAGCACAGACATTTTGTTTAAAATAGTGTGAGAACTGTGAGAGCAGATTGTGTTTTACTAAATAAAATGTTTTCGTATGTTTCTAATTCAAACTTAATGTTGGCAAAGCCTTTCCTGGCAATATTCTTTCACATGTTTAATTCATTAAATATGAATGTCGCGAAACAAAATGTTGATATGATTAATTCATAAGATTCTTAGATATTTATTTCACTGTCAACCGATTATTCTTGTCTCACGTAGCCCAAAATAATATTTGACATATTATAACAGTAGTTATAAATTTATCGACTGACAGATCGCTCAAAATATTTTACCTTGTAGTCAAAAATAGTATTAGGAATAGCCATGTTTGATTGTTGAACGACATATATTAGAATTGCCAATGTTTAACCAGCCTGGCGCAAGTTCCTAAGATAAAACCGAATGTATGAAACGTGCTATCTTTTTAATGGCTACTATTATATGTATAAAACGTGAAGATAGCATCCTTCACTATGTACCCTTGGAACAGTATTCTTTCAAAATTAGACGGGTTATACGTACATCACCGCCTTGGCTGTCAATAGTGTCAAATGTCACAACTGTCACATTATTATCCAGATTGAACTTTGCCGCGTTATGTAGTTTGTTTATAAAACGTAAAAAACATACTGTAAAAGTGCTTTGTGTATACCAAATAAATGTGATTTTACACTTCTAGTGTTAGTGTTACTATATTTATTTGATTAGCATTGAAGGGAGCGCAATGAAAACAAGCAAAATAACGTGCGAAATATGGCATACAACAACATGCCGGTCAGGCAATGAAAAAAGGGTAGGTATTTATGGCAAAATGTCCCTAGATAAAGATCAATGAATATTTATAATGTTATATAATGTGATATATTTCAATGAAACATAAAAAATAAGGAAATATTCTAAAGTTTCATATCCTAGTACTTTGTAGGTAAACAATAGTGCTGCCTGTCAGTTATCGATAATCCGTTATTAGAAATTGGCACAAGGACTAAAAATTATATTATTTTTTTCTTTTTAGATGTAAAAATGGGTAGCTGCAACTGGAAACCAAGACTTGATTTATGTGCCCATGTAAAATTACATCAGTTGAACTATGTGTGTTGCAAGCATTTTAAGCCGCAAGACTTGAAGAAAAAGGGAACTCAAGTCAGAAAAACAGCTGTGCCTTGTATCTATAGACGTTTCTTAAAATCCAATTACAGAAGAAATGTTGAAAACCTTTCCATTACATGTACATACATAATATATATCTTTTAGTTCTGCGTATTTTCTTCGCTAATCTAGAATAGATTTATAGAATAGGCTAATTTGTTTGAATAAACACATAAATATTAATAACATCTTTTATTTGTGTTGGAAAAGTATAATTCTAGTCGAAACATAATCATAATTATTTCTTACCGAATATTATCGATATCGATATTTCGTTAATCACTAGAGGGTACATCCCTATATTGACAAATATGACAATGCTGACAACATAAAAACGATGTCAATTATTATCTTTATGTTGGTACGAGTTCTCCCTGCACGTTTCATACAGAGCTGAAAGTCTCGCATGATCTATGGCACATCCGCCTCTTCTTACGTAGTATTTGTATACTCTTTGTGTTTAACTAGCAATACTGCTTTCTGGCGTTCGGCTTGGCATTCTGAAATCAAATTGAATTGAATCAGATTGGAATCTTTTAATTTTTTCTAAAGCAAATAAATGAAATAAAGTAAGGCCCACTTGCGTAACGTTTGATTTAAGTCACTCCTTAATTTAAATTTGTTGACCAGAATTAACAGCATAAAATAATTTAAGTTAAAAGTATTCAGCGTCCTCTTGCACAACGACAACAATGCTTAGATTTAGTTAAACATTTTATGAGGTCGGTAAAGTAGTTTCTACGTTTTGTTTCATGGCATGAAGCCTTTTTGTTACGATTTTAACGATGTTATGCGTATGGTTTCGCATAAAACCTTAGACTATAAATACTTTGAGCATAAAACAAAACGCATTGTCGTCGCCTAGCAACGAAATGACAATTGTCAAATAATAACTAGAAACTTTTGAGCATTAACCCTAGAACCCTACATGGGGTGCAGGTGCACCCCACACCGATTTGTTTTCTAAATATCTCAATTTCTTTAATATCCACGAATTCGCGCGTCGGAGTATTTTAGTTTGGTGTCAACCGCTCGCATTACGTCAATACCGTGACGATGGACCGCGTTGTGTGGTCGCCTGTATAAGTGCTGTGGGGTACGCCAGTACCCCAGTGTAGTAAAATCGTAAGATTATTTATTTATTACGATTGATGCATTTATATGTAATAAGTTATTAAATTTGATTAAGTATTTATTAAATCAATAGTCTTATATGAATTAAATACAGATATTTTTAGATATTATGAAGGTAAAATTCAATGAAGTTTATTTATTTTGTTTCGGATGGCTGTCAGAGGTTTGAATTACGAAGAAATAAGCTCTATTCTAGACCACAAATAGGGCGAGGAAGAAATAGGAGTTGGGACCAGTTGTAATTCCTGGGTTCTTTACAAGTGTTCAAGATCAAATAATAAGCCAAATATAAAGTTTCAGCAGACAGTTTTGAAATTATGTTTGGAACTGATACATGAACATTTGGAGGACCGTTATCGGATGCCAACTTAGTCCATTGCAGTGATCCTCAAATAAAAAATTGGGCAAGTGCGAGTCGGACTCGCGCACGAAGGGTTCCGTACCATCATCTATAAAAGAAAATCACGTTCGTTGTATGTATACTTAAATACTTTATAAGTTTCTACCTGTTTATTAAGATCGAGTAACAAATTGCTTAAAAATTACGTTTGTTGTATGGGAGCCCCCCTTTATTATTTACTTTTTTTAAATTTAATTATTTATTTTGAAGGGTAATATACAACTACATATTCTGTGAAAATTTAAAGCGTCTACCTGTTACAGTTAGTAATTTTGAGCAAAAAATACGAAAAAAAGCAAGTTTTTTGTATGGGACCCCCCCTTAATATTTTCATTTTTTTTATTTTTAGTATTTGTTGTTATAGCGGCAACCGAAATACATAATTTGTGAAAATTTCAGCTTTCTAGCTATCATGGTTTATGAGATACAGCCTGGTGACAGACAGACAGACAGACAGACAGACAGACAGACAGACAGACAGACAGACGGCGGAGGCTTAGTAATAGGGTTCCGTTTTTTACCTTTTAGGTACGGAACCCTAAAAAGGACCAAAAAAGAATTATATAAGCGCTGTTGCTCAAACTACATTTAACTTTGTGTAATAAGGCTGATTTGTGATCTCAAGTTACCGATTATATTTAATAAAACGTATTTTCATGAATTATTTTTTTTATTTTACGGATTACAGTCATTTTAGTATGGGGTGTTCCAGCACCCCAGTGTAGGATTCTAGGGTTAACAATAACACAAGTAGGTACATTGTTATCAGTTATATCATCATCATCATCATGTCAGCCTAGGGACATCCACTGCTGGACATAGGCCTCCCCCTGCTGCGTCGTCGCCGGTCCAGTTATATAATTATAGATAATTTTCGTCGCTAATGACAAAATGCCAACATCAGTGTGACAGTTCTTAAACGAAATTAGCCACTAAACAGCCGATTTTCGGTGATTAATTTTGACAGTTCTTAAATCATATTACTCGACAAATTTTTCGTTGTGCAAGACGCTAGTGGTGTTTAATATATTTTTTCTCGTTAAATACATCTTAATTCAATTTAAGAATCGTTGTGCAAGTGGGCCTTAGTATATCCTCACTAGTAGCAAACGTGCGTATATGAGAATGGTAATTTATTTTTATTTTGATCTACAACATGTACTTTTATTTATATTTAGCTTTTCTTCGTTAATATGTAACGATAATTTCACATGTAAGGATCTAAGAGATGAAATATAACTGGTTGGCTGCAGGAGCAAATTTAAAAATTGCTTTTGTTCGAGGTTTTGTTGTGATCAAGGAATTTTATAGCAAAATCAGTTCAATCTTGCCATAATAATAATCATCATCCTTCTAGTATTATTCCAGTTACATCCCGAGTAAGGCTTACTAATCAAACCAGATTTGACTGAGTATTTAGCTTATTCACTGAGTATCTTTTCCATATTTTCCTGACCGCCGCACTGCAAAGGGATAACGATATTCTATTATTGTTTTTGATAATGATAAGGTGTCTTATCATTATCAAAAACAATACAAACCGTTTGTACTATACAGTTACACACACATTTATCTCATGCTTTAGTCTGAAGTTTCGAGGCTAATAAATGGGTTCATCGATCATATGTTGGTTTCGCGCTTGGCTCGTTTCGCGTCGGCTTTGATCGTGGTGCACGTCATTCCTTCCTTCCACTCGACACCACCAAAACGACACCATCCGTGGTGTCGTATGGAATCTCTAGTCCATACGACACCACCCTAGTGATGTCCAGAAACAAACAGAATGTCAAGATGACCATTTGAGTGACAGATAAATATAAACTTTATCAAATGACATACCTCATTAATGAAACTGCTTGAACTTAATTGGAGTTTTCATATCAACAACTTTGTATGTAGGTAACCTCACTATTAGTCGGTGGTGTCGTATGGACTAGTGATTCCATACGACACCACCGATGGTGTCGTTTTGGTGGTGTCGAGTGGAAGGAAGGCGTCATTCGACATTCACGTCACGAATGTGGATTCTTTAGTCATTAGGACAATCCAAATACATATTGTTTTATTTTGCAGAAGAAAATGTCAGTGAATATACTAGTAGGTATATCTTTAAGATATTAAAGTAACGATCGTTTTAGTAGCTATTAGAAATTCACCTTTTCCTTTCTTTGGTTTGCTTCTCAAATGATTTTTTTATTATCAACCATTAACATTTTTTAAGTGTATGTAAAAATAACTGCGCATGAAACGTGTATTTTGAATACTATTTTTAACAAATCCAATAATTTCAATTTTTTTAAAGCAAATCTTAATTTGTTCATGCCTTACACAACGTTATGCTAGTAAATAAATAAATACTACTTCGTCAAACTCATCATTCAATTTAATTTGAGTAAGTAACTCAAATTTAAATGATTGCATACATTAAATCTTACGGAGCTCTTCATTTAAATTTTAAGTAATAATTATTTTTTAAGGTTATTGATAAATTAATATTTGTTTGTGAAGTGAATTAATTACTGCTTTATTATTTTGTCTATCTATATCCTTAAACTATATATTCTTATCGTTGAATATAACATGTTCATAGTGATTGGCAAATCAATAGTTAATGCGTAAATACGCAATATAATCCCAAAATCTCTTTGTTTCGGCATTACTAATAACTTACCTTTTTTATTACTTTTTACCAAATCTCAAACTTGCGTCGGTTACGTCTACGTTGTGACTGGCACTAGACCAAGGAGCCTTGCTCCTTGCACTAGACAAATAGTCGATATAGACTAAAAATATCTTCTCCGGTAATTATCTCCAGAACATACAGGCTGGCAAACTTCAATACACAGTATACAGCAGTATCTAACTCGAAACCAAGGAAGATAACATAAACGAGTGCGAGCACGACTGATTTTTATTTTCGGAGTTTGTTACAGTTTTAGGATGGTACAAGAACAAAGTGCACACTTACCTACAAGTAAAAGAAACATTGTCTGCATGCTTCAAGCTATTCAATCAAAACTGAATCTGTATGTTTACTTGGTCATAACGTCGTTTGGCTGGTAGTGGCTGGATGGCAGAAACGGGATATCGGGTTTTGTAACGTAACTTGGGGGAGGCCTACATCTACCAGTAGAGTGCCATAGGCTGATGATGATGATGATGAGATTAGGTGACGTCGCGGAATAATGAAATTATTTTTTGTACAAAAGTTTCAATTGTGACATTGTTCTGTGAAAATAAGTGTTCAGGTTTCTAGATATTCTTGCAGCTATTCCGTTTATAGCAGCGATAGCAGAGTGGAGAGACTGACAGACTGCAGAGGATCTCGGGTTCAAATCCACGGCACGCACCCATGACTTTTCGAAGTTACGTGCATATTAAATTGTCAATTATCGCTCGCGTAACAGTAAAGGAAAACATCGTGAGGAAACCTGCATATCTGAGAGTTCTCCATAATGTTCTCGAAAGACATGTAAAGTCTGCCAATCCGCACTTGGCCAGCGTGGTGGACTATGGCCTTACCCTTCTCATAGTGAGATGAGGCCCGTGCCCAGCAGTGGGATAGTATATAGAGCTGATGATGATGATTCCGTTTATATTTTTATACTTAAAGAAAAAAAAAAAGAATTTTTTAAACTAAATTATCTTATCACGTATCACTATCTTCCTAGCGTTATCCTAGTTGCAACCCGGGGTCCATACTAGTCTAACCATATTTGATAGAAATTTAGCTTTTCCACAGAGCGATTGCCTGTCTGACCTCCGCAACCCAAAAGGAAAGCTATCTATGGTTTAGGATAGTGTCAGTTTACTACGGAATTCAATATCCGAACTATAGATAGATCTGTAGATTTTAGCTTCGTTTTTGACATAAGCTGCATACAAAATATATCAAACACGAATCTCGAATCTCAAAATCCATGTATGGATCGAATATTGAAAATGGCCGTTACTCTGAGGTACTGACTTTATGTACCTAACAACCTGCATATAGCTGTTCATGACAGCCGGGAAGAGGCACTGGGAAAACGCTAGGTAATTAATTATTCAATACGCACATAGAAAATGTAATTCGCATATCGAGTTGTACCGGAAATGTCATCACTATCTAGATATTCAATCGTTTTTCATAAAGCGCCTTGTTTATTATCTGTTCCCCTGCTGGGCACAGGTTACGTCTTAAAATGGCTAATGGTTAGGCCATAGTCCATCACACCCGCACTTAGCCAGCTAAGTGCGGGTTGATAAATTTCATATTTTGGAGATTACTCAGACATACAGGTTCACCACTAGCAAGCGATAATTAATTTGACTTATGACCCCTGCGTAGCGTTAGGCTAGTGGAGGTACCAATAGACTGGCATGCAGATAGTATCGGGATCGAATGCACGGCGCGCACCACTGACTTTTCGGAGTTTTGTGATGAAGATTTTGACACTCGTTGTAGGGAGTCATAACTCAGAATAAACTGACACTAGTCTAAACTATGGAATATCGCTATTCTTTTATCCTAGACCCCATGATAACGCTAGTAAGATAAGTTTATTTTTCAATAACATTACATGCCTTAGTATTCCTAAATATAATTACAAATGTTTTAACTAAGCTTGATATTTATTTCAATTCAACATTACTGTTGAATAATGTTCATTATAAAATAAAATATGCGGATACGTTACTAATAGGTACATTTTATAATACTAAAGATATGTTCGTCCGAACATTTGACGGATGCGGTTGTCCTGAACAAAAAGCACTAACGCCATCTATTAGAACTTGTATGAACTACGATGTCAATCGTCGTGGTCTACTGCTAGACAAAACCTTGTAAGAGCGGGGTGTGGTATTTTTTGAGGAAGAAAAAAAATACCTTTTATTTTCAAAATTTATATTTGCTGCAGATTTTTTTTGTGTTATTAAGTTTTCATTGGCCTTCAAATAAAACAATTTTTTAAAATTTTTGTCTTTTTGTTATTTTAGACATATTTTCTATTTTGGATTCGTAGTGTTTTCTGACGTTGGTATATCTTTCAATGATGGAGCGAATTAAATGTAATCTATGATTAAGTATCACAGGTTGTTCCATTGAGTGAGAATCCAAAACAGAAAATATGTCTTTTCCTTTCAAACTTTCCAAAGTTTTGATTATAAAATGTTTAAACTCACGTTGATCCAAGTAGTTTGTTTTTAGTCGTCTGAGATTTTTCTCGGTCTCTAAACATACCGTAAACAGATCGACTGATGGAAAAGTAAGGCGTCCCATATTTTTAAGCTCAATCATTTTATGATAGCTGAGTTTTTCCTTGCTAAGCAAACTATCGACACATGGTTCACATTTCAGTTTTTTACATAAAACTTTGGCCACCCACCCAGCAATGTATCCTACGATTAATTCTATGTCAACGTCTATGTTATTTACTGAATAGGTGTCCAAAGTTTGTGAAAAGATATCACAATTGTTAGAAAAAATTTCACTGTCTTCCATTTGCATTGTTCCTTCGAAATTTTCATCTTCCTCGTTATGACATAGTGCTAGTGCACTAGCAGTAGAATTAATAGTTTTTTCGGAAGATATTGACTGTATTGAAAAATTATCTAATGGAATACTATTTCCATTAAAAGATGATTTTAGTGACAGGCGATTTAAAGCTCTTCTATAAGCGCCTTTATATTGGATACAGTTCGGATTGTCATTATAGCCTCCATGCCTGCGTAGCATACTGAAAAATAATTCCAGATGGTCCTGTGATAGCCGGTATGTCGATATGTAATTTAGTTTAAAGTCTGTTTCGACTAACCTTTTGTATAGTATTTTGAAACTCTCCATACACACTATCAGACCCAAAAATCCAGTTTTACTCTGAGAAGCAAAAACTGGCTTTTTAGAAATAGTTACATTGATGCGAGGCTGTCTATTATTTTTTTTTATTGTCCTCTTGAACTTTGAATACACTTTAAGACCTTTTATATATTCAATAGCTTTTTCTATTAAATTTAATATTTCTGTTTTATTTTTTTCACAAATAGCTTTTTTAAATCCAGACAGATTGAAGCGACGTGAGTTCAAATTATCAAAAACGTTATTAAAGGTTTCAATAAACTCTACGGTTGCAGCACTGTTTGAAAAATATGACGACTTTAATTCTGTCTCACAAAGTTTTAATGCATCTGCAACACTTTTACTAAGCAGTTGTACTGCTAAGCGAACTTTCATAATTTGATTTTTAAAGAAAAAGTGTCTCGCTGTTATTTTGTTCCCAAAATTCAATTTCTTATTTGTTTTTAATTTAAGTAAACGAGTCAAAAATTTCCATTCAATACTCTGTCCCTCACTATTGAATAATATTCTTTTTTTCTCAAACACGTTTCTTATTAATTTTATCATATGGCACGCGTCTAGAAAGATTGTAACATCTACAAAGGTGACTGCGTGCTGAATTGTCGTTTTTAAAACTCCGACATTACTGATGTTAGCACCCAATATGTTGAGAGCCCTGATGTTTAAAAGACAACCGTCACACACCAAAGCATTAACATTAGCACCAGCATGATGTAATTTCTCCAAACTAATGTTTAGTATAGTGGCTATTTGTTCACTTGAAAAATTGTCAACTATGAAATATCCTATCGGAATCTTCCAGTTTGCCGTCATACAAACGAGCATGATGACAAATGCCTTGGTGGCCTTTCTTTCTTTATTTATGTTTCCATTGCCCATATCGACATGACCAACATTACGGCCACCCTTCCATAGTTTTGCTTGACGAATATTCATTTCATCAAACATGACAACACCTTCCACATTTGCTGTCATGCTTTCTCTTTTTAGCTTTAACAAATCAAACGATTCTTTAGTGAATCCAGGTTCCCCGCCAATGGAAGAATACCTAAAATAATATATAAATTTATATTAGTTACGGTTGAAACGTGTATAAAGGATATCCCTGGAAGTATGGATAAAACGAATAGGCGTGGGCAAGGTTATTTCCAAACTTTTTAACCCTGAGAATGTTGGTGCTTTTTTGTACGATTGAAAAGACATGACAAATCTTTGTTTTTTTCAATAATAAGTAATATTGCCCACACCCCTATTCGATTTCTTTCTCGCGTTTGTATATTGCGGGTATTACAAAATACATTATGTGCCATTTTGACAATGTCCTTGGATGAGGCAAGCAACAATTGAACGTTCTCCGAACATATTTGTAGGCAGCCGGGGAGTAAAAATTAAAAGTCATTGCAAATTTTCTTAAAGTGGGTGGATGCAAAGGCCTTCTTCTTTCTTTACGAGGACGGTTTTTACCTGTGCAACTTTTTACTAGCAGATTAAAAATCTCAGCCAGTTCTGGCGTCACTTTCAGAGCTGCTTCAATTTCTGAGCTGATTAATCTTTTATTCTTCAGTTCTTTCATGATATTTATTAAAGATTTGTTTTTTTTCTTCAATCTAATATTTTGTCTCTGAAGAATTTTAATTTTCTTATTTTTCGCTAAATGAAGCAACATATATTTTTTCATTTTTCGCTTCAGAGTAACTGTACGAGGTGAGTCGAAGATGGATTGCAAATCACTTATATCAACTTCTCTTAAATCGTCCTTTGAATTAGTTCCATCAGTTTCATTATTCGTTTCTGTTAATTCTTTTTCTTTAATAAACAATGCTTGAACCTGTTAAAATAGGTTCTGTTATTATTTGATGGCAGTGATAGCCTTGTGCAGAGACCTAAGGCAGAGACCGACATACTGCTACACAGAGGGTTCGAATCCACGGCGCACACCAATGACTTTTCGGAGTTATGTGCGTATTAAATTGTTAATTATCGCTTGCTAAACGGTGAACGAAAACATCGTGAGGAAACCTGCATGTCTGAGAGTTCTCCATAATGTTCTCGAAAGATATGTGAAGTCTGCCAACCCGCACTAGGCCAGCATAGTGGATATGGGCGCAAATTAATATATAATGATTATATTGTTACGAAAATATTAATAATATTTAAGATTGATATTTAAATAACTATTTGTGAACACAGAACTGAGAACTTCACTACTTTACAATATTAGACACTGTACTGGCTGCTTAACTGTTTTATAAAGTATTTAATTTATCGCTTAGTTATTAAGATAACTCCAGAAACTTTCAAAGTAAAATCAATTAGTATTGAATAACATTATTCTGACACTTATTTTTACGGTAATAAATAACATGCGTTTATATTTGCATCTTGTTGATAGCGCCATCTGTTGACAATGTTGTAAAGCAGCGCTTGGTTAATAAAATAAATTTGTTATTCGTGTAAAATAAATAATTTGGTGTTGTGCAAAATTCATTACAATATTAATGTCGATTTTTGATTAGTTTATAATTAATCGTACAGTAATTTCAATTATATGTTGAAAAGGAGTTGTTAAAAGTTACATTAAGTGTAATGACGGTTAGTTTATTAAAAGGACTGTAGTTCGCATTTTAATTCAATTCTGTGCTAGAAATCGTCTGAAAATAAACCAAGTAATATTACGTGAGTGTTTTTATTATAATGGAGTCTGGACACCATAACCCCTGGCGTATCGCCGACATGGACTATGTCCTTACCCTTCTAATAGTGAGAAGAAGCCCGTGCCCAGCAGTGGGACATTTTATAAACAGGGCTGATGGTGAATGATTATTTAATATTTTAGCCGCTATTGTAACAAATAATTATCTACTAAAATACCTTTCTAAGGAGATGTTACTTGTTTGTTAGTATTGGTGGGTTTGGTCTGTTTTACTTCCTAGCCCCTGTTTCACAGTTCTAAGTTCTAAGTAAGTTCAATTAATTGCACGTAAATAAACATAGGTATTTCAAAAAAAACCATAAATTACCGATTTTAATGCAACAATAACTACATACCTACTAACACTAACTCTTGGTATTGCCGTTTTCTTCAACATTCTTTTTGTTCCCGTCGCATAATAATCGTCCGCATTGAAGTGTGCGGAACATACATGTAAATATCCGTTTGATTTAAAATATGGTTCGCCACGTTCCTGTCTTATGACACGACACCAAGCTTCATTTCGCACGGAATCAGTAGGAAAACTGCACATAAAATACGTATTTTTATTATAAATATAGATTTGTTTCCAGTACATAAAAATATACATTGTAATTTGCTTTTAATAAACATTTAAAATTAATTTTGAATATGATTGAATCTTAGTCATATTATTAAATCTGTTCATTTCATCGGCTACAACGCCCGCCGCTGCAAAGTTATGTCGCACTTCGCGCCGTTTTTACCAATATGAAAGAAAATTGCTTTAAATAATGTTAGAAGTTAATTTATTGACATATTTTTAACTTACCGGTGATATGAAATGTTATCATTTTTTTTATTTTGTTTTTTGTCGTAGTTCACGCAACCTTTCACGGCACAATTTGGCATTTTTGCTCGTAAAATTTACGACCGCTCCCGATGACAGCTGATCGCATCCTAGTTCACTTCGATATAGAGAAGACCAGTTTAGGCATTGACATATACTCTAACGATAGACGGAGCATTCCCTATAAATATTTTGTTCAAATAGTCTAATGTATGACGTCTAATCGTACTAGCGCAACACGCAGGCGCAAGCAGCGCCAATAACTTAGTGTCTAGTTATTATTATAGCCAATCAACAACAACAAGTCGTGGCATCTTACCAATGAGTATCCAATAGTTTTCTAACGCTACTGGCTGCTTATTGCTATTTGCAAAGATTATTTACTTCACAGAAGAAATGTTTTCTGCCTACAATATTTCATCAACATAATAAGAACAGTTGATTTATGAATATAAAAGGAATTAATTGCTAGGGGTTTATTTAAGTAAAAAAATAGAGTCTATAAACATATTCAGATGTTTTTATTATAAAATAGAAAAATGTATGTATCGTGGGCGTAAGTTCAAGACTTGCCTTAGTTGCTTCACGAATAATTCTAATTTTAAAACTTTATATTTATCTTACAACGAGAATTGCTTAAGCATATTTACCTAATATATAAGGCAGGATTGTTTGTCATTTTGTAAAGATGCTGACCACAGAGTTCTAAACCTACACATGTGGCGTGGCAGATGGCACTATGTGCTACTATAAGGAAACCAACTGTTAAAAAATAATCTATGACGAAGTGGCCTGAGTAGCTTAGTCGGTACGGTATCGACACGGTTCGTCGTGGCCGCGGTTTGAATTCCTGCCTAAAAAAATATTTTGAATTGCAGTTAAATTTATTCTAGCAAGAAATGCTAAAAAATATATTTTAATAACTATTCAATTAAACACAATTAATTTTGTGTTTTTTTGTCTATTGGTCGGATAATGGAAATAAGGATCTGTTTTAGTCTCATGGTTCAATATTATTTTTGCGTATTTTTCTATAACTGCAAATGTGTACCTACTAAGATTAAGTGTTGAAATATTCGATAATACGGTCATTACGATCAACTTACCAAAAAATAAAAAGAACACAGAATTAGTGTTATACGACGTCGAATTGGTTTTATAACATTAATCAAACTAAAAAAATCTTAAAACCAATACCTTCACGAAGTCTGGTCTTGGTCATATATTTTACCTACAATCACTTGCAATGTATTTCTGCATAGTAGTTAGTCTATGATCGTAAATGACGTCACATAAAAATAAAGAAATACATTTTAATGTGGTATTATGATACATTTAACTCTTTTATTTACATAAATAATTAAAAATATTGACTAACTACTACAGATACAAGTTCTGATTCAAATTAATCGATATATCGTCGCCACAGAGTCAATAAACGAAGCGGACTCACACCGCAGGAAAGTCAAAGTGACACTAGATTGCTTTGCCGGCAAGGAGCAAGTACATATGGAGGGAGCATTTCAAAAAGAGTAGAAATCGTTTATGCATCTCTTTTCTCTCTAATTACAGAACTGCATATGTTCGAGTGTGATAGCCATAGAGCTTTTATACAGCCTTGAATGACATATGCCAAAAACATTTTTATGTCATGTCGATGTTCGTCCAGCTGGAGTGAAAGTCGTGTCGAAATAAACTGCAATTTTAATTGCTACAAAATATTACAATTGAAGAAATGATCACTTCTAAACATTAAAATATTACCATAGTTTGTAATGCCGTCGGATGTAAAAGCCGAATGGGACTATTGACCGAAAATGGTCAAAAATATCTTACCACCGGTAAGTCATAATAAGTAAAATTGTAGATATCTGCCGTAATCATTCTACAATGATATTTGTAAAGCTTATACTTAAAGATAAAGATAATGACCACCGTTGACACACATTTTTATTCCATTAGTCACAATGAAATAAATATAATAGAAATATTTCGATAAAAAATATGAGGATAGTGTTGTAATACAATTGTCAGTTAGAAAACCAGTTTCTGAAAGATTATAATTTGAATAATTTGTTATTAATTGTGATTTTTTGTAGATTTCCAAAGAATGAAGGTTTGAAACTAAATTGGGTCCGAAATATGAGAAAGGGAGAATGGCAACAGTCCAATTCTTCTAAACTTTGTCGGCTTGATTTTGCGTCTGCTTGTTATCAAGAAGGATTTCAAAGAAAAGTTTTGAATTCTTATGCTGTGCCTACTATTTTTACTATCCAGATATCTAATACTGAGGTTTGTACTTCTACTTTATTATTATTACTTATATTATTATCAATCAATATATACCAACATTGCAACTGTTAAAATATGCTATAGTAATCATATATACATATATGTATATCATTAACAGATTTGTGTTGTAATTTTCAGAAATGTCCGAAATAACGAAACCTTATTTTTAGAAGCGATAATAAAGCTTCAAGAGAGAACATGGCTTGCACTTCTGGAACTCAGGATGAAAATATTGTTCGTAAATGTTAACTGTTTCCGTCCATGTACATCCCATTTTGGTAACATATATATGAAACATATAGTATCACACCTGTCGGTTATCGTGTGCGCCACTTTGTGGAATCAATAAATGATTTTGACTATTTTGACTTTATTTCAATTATTTTCCAATACACAATGTCACAAAGAATGAGAACATAAAATAACTTGCTGACTGCAAATTCACTGATCAGTGTGAACTGCGAGACATAATAGATTTTTAATTGTGTATAACTGTCTTGTCGGTATTGAAACATTCAACTAGTTAAATAAACCTAATAGCGCAGTTTTTCACTCTTTCAAAAATTGTATTTATGTTTCAGTGTTGTCAATTTAAGAGAAATTAAAGGTAATTATTTTCTTTAGGATTATAGGAAAATTGTCAAATTGTGATACCGAGCAATGCTAAACTGCGCTGTATGCTGTTCCTATCTAGGTACAGTCGAACAACTGTCCTCTAGACCACAATAAGGGTGAGAATGGCTCAACAGGACATCGTCGCTTCCAGTGCTACTTTACACAAACATTGACATTCGTATACAAAACCAGTTTCTATTGTGCTTCGACTCTATGAGCGAGCCAAGGGATTTTTTTCGAACTGGTCCGACTTGTTTGATTGTACATACCTGGAGGATTCGTTTACAATTACAAATAACAAGTTACCTACTTATTGTACCAAATGTACGGTTTAGAGAAAACTTCATTTTATTGTAATGCAAGTACTTTAAATTATATGGAAATTTCTGAAAAGCGAATCATCATAGAGGTGGATAAATTATACTCTGACCACCAGTTCGAAGTGGATACTTGAATTCCTCCTGTGAATAGGCGGTAGGAGAGGAGCTTCGCGAAGGACATTGTCAATTCGATTTCCAACTTCGTAATTTTATGAGAAAATTTTAATTTACGATTAATATTGCATTATTATTTCAGCCAAAATACTATCTTTGCTGGACATAAGACAAGTCTCCTCAAGACATTAATCATATCTTCCCCCCCGTGGGATCTTCCCCCCCCCCCGTGGGATCTCCACCTTGTCGTGGTGGGGGGGCTTAGTAACCGTGGATTAGTCACCCGCGGTGAAGCTAAGAGGGATCCAGGAGGGGACGCTCCGCGTGGGCTTGACGGAGGCCTGCGCAGGATGCGTCCAAAGTGCGGGTGTGGGGGACAGTTCTGTCTGTCCCTCGCAGTCGGGTGCGGTCGCGGGAGGAGAGGCGTGTCGGTGTTGCGTTGCCGCGCGCCCTATCTCCCGTGACTAAATGGGGGCGCACCATTGTTGCGTCGCGGTGGGGCCGCAGAGGCAGAGGAGATACGGTGTTGCGTTGCCGTCCTCCCTATCCTCTGCGGCCGCTGAGTGTTTTGGCGGCGGAGCCCAACACCTTCATCCGCCGCCAAGGGGGTTTTGTTCGGGGCCCGCCTGACCATCTGGCGGGCCAATACCCGTCGGGGGGTAGCGAGGAATGCTTCAGCGATACCCGACCCTCCAACATACGGGTACGTGAGGTATACGGGTTGGTTTTTAGTCAGTAAGAGTCTGACAGTCCCCTTCGCCCTTCCCCCAGGGCGGAGGGACTCCATGAGGATTTTCCAACCCGACACCAAAAAAAAAAAAAAGTAATCATATCTTATTATTACCTCTCTTTTTACAGTATTTGTTTGTTTGTGGGCACCTAAGTACTATACTCTAAATAAAAGCTCGTAAAATAATATACTACTGGTATATTAATTAATCAACTGCTTATCTTGTCTCTACATACCGAATTATATACCAATACCAATCAAAGATTAATGCATGAGTACATCACTATTGACAGTCACTTCTTCTTTTGAAAAAATTGCGACTTGAGTATTTCAAGAGGTAATAAATACAATACATCTGTCTCGGTTACACATATGACATTTCCTACAAGTAAAAAGAAATAACGATAGGTTTCTTGATTATGCTTAAAGCTATCCCTCCATATGTACTTGCTCCTTGTTTGCCGGTATGTTCATGCAAAGCATTTGAACAAAGTAAATGTTCTGAATGCTACATCTAGTACTTTAGTACATATATATTGATGAGTTTAGGACCAACTTTGAGACGTCATTGTAACATGCGGTCCGCCCAGTCCTTACGCAGTAATATATATGTCAATGATTTTATTATAATATTTTAGTGCGACATGACAATATGCTTCTTTAACAGACCACAGATTAGAGATCAGAGATAAGGAGTAAAAAGGTTCTCACCGCTACATATATACTTTTTAATTAATATTATAATATTTATATATTACTACACGCCTCCTTAAATTTATAATATTAATCATAAACTGTTACTTTATTTTGAACATAACATAGATGTATGAACTAAATTAATCTTAATTTTAGCCTATTTTTCAAAAATTTTGTCTTATCTACATTCTTAGTTAACATGTCTGCTAAGTTAAATTTTGAATCAATTTTTACAATATCAATTATTCCCTCTTTATAATTCTCGTTAATATAATGGTACTGTACCTCAATATATTTTGATTCTTTTTGTAAAATTACCAAATTATGCTATTGCTATTGCACCTGGGTTATCTTCATACAACTTTATCGGATTAGAAAACTTTACATCAATGACTCACTTAACAAGTTTCTAATAAAAAGTATTTCTGACACTGCCTCTGCTATATACTCTGCAAAAGTTGAACACTTAGTGACTGTTTTTTGTTTAACACAAACAAAAAAATAAAATTCCAAACAGTCTAATTATAAAACCTGATGTGGATTTTCGATCCACATTATCGCCTGCATAATCTGAATCTACCATGCAATCTAGTATATCAGTGTTTACATTAGCATAGTATGTTAACTTTAAATCCTTAGTTTTATTACTCGCATTGCATATTTGTAATGTGTTTGGCTGTAACAATTTTGATACCTGCTCAAGTAATTAACACTGTAAGCAATGTCTGGCATTGTGCCTGCACTAATATACAATAATTCACCTATTATATTTCTGTACTTTATACTTTCATCTACTTCCTTAGCTTGTTCTTATTTTATTTCCATTGGAGTATCATATAACTTAGTATTTTCCAGATTATATTTTGCAGCCAAAGATTCAATATAATTTGTTTTACTTAAGGTCAATATATTTTTATCATTACTATAATCAATATCTATGCCAACATAGCTTTTAATTTTTCCTAAGTCTTTTATAGCAAATGTTTTCATCAGATGAGTTTTTATCTCTTCTATTTTATCTTTATTTTTACAACAGATTAAAAAATCTTCAACAAATATTAATATATATATCGGATCTTTGCTTGCTCTGTTTACATATAAACAGTAATCATAGTTACTTCTAACAAAATTTAACTTCTTTATAAAATTATTAAAACATTCATACCACACTCTAGGAATTTCTTTAAGACCATAGAGAGCCATTTGCAATTTGTAAACTTTATTGTCTCCAGTTTCATAACCTTTCGGTTGATTTACATATACTTCTGATATAATATAACCATTTAAAAATGCTGTCTCAACATCCATCTGATCGATAAATAAATTATTTTTACAACTGTATGACAGTAAAATTTTGAATGTGTGCATTTTCCCTACTGGTGAATACACATTTTCAATATATTCCTTTTGCTGGAAACCTCTTGCCACTAATCTAGCTTTATAAACATTATTACTTTTCTTTTTAAAAATCCACTTAACATCAATAGCTTTTATATCTTTTGGCTTTTCAACAATTTGCCAAGTATTATTTTTATTCAAGCTATTTATTTCTGAATCCATTGCTCTTTGCCATTGTTCATGATCATGAGAGTTCATCGCCTCCTCGAATGTTTCGGGTACATTTGCATCAGTATAATTCACATATATAAAATAAGAAACCGGATTACTATATCTAGAGATAGGAATTCTCTTTCTTTTTGATGTTGCTACTCCTAACTGCATGTCATTTTCATCATTTAGATTATTATCATTTACAATATCTTTCATATCATTATCACAATTCTCATTCTCACTAGCATCTACAAAATTTTCATCATTTTCATTTTCAGTTTTACATTTTTCATTTGAGACATTCAAAGACTGATCAATTTCAAAATCATTGTTAATTTCTCTTTGATCATCAAGTTTTTCTAAGCACACTAAATGAGTATTTTCTTCAACTACCTGTACATGCCTAGCGTTTACAATTTTATTATTTAGTAGAACTCTGTAACTATTTTCATTATAACCCACTAAAATACCAAGTTGTGCTTTATCATCCCATTTACTTTTTCTTAAAACTTCAGGAACTCTAACAAAGACCCTACTTCCATAAATTTTTAAATGCTCTACATTTGGTTTTACTCCGAAAAATATCTCATAAGGAGTTTTATTTTTTAAATACGCTGCTGTTTTAATAACTTCTGGCCAATACTTTCTATGGATTTTAGCTTCTCTCATTAAACACCTACCTATATCCATAGCAGATCTATTATATATTTCCGCTACACCATTCAATTCATGAACATAGGGTGGACATGGTAATAACTCTATACCCTTTTGCTTTATAAAATTATAAATCTCCTTATTTATATATTCTTTCCCATTATCACACTGTAACTTCTTAACACTTTTGTTAAATTTATTTTCTACCAGATTCACAAATTCTATAAAACAACTAGCAGTTTCAGCTTTACTTTTAATACAAAAGATTCTTGTGCACTTACTATAATCGTCAATAAATGTCAAAAATACTTTTCTCCACCATAACCAGTCGTATTATGTGGACCATTTAAATTAGTATGAATTAGTTCTAAAATTTCAGTAGCCTTTTTTCTATTATTTTCAAAAGGTACATTAGCCATTTTACTTTTAATACAATTTGAACATTTCATCTCCATGCTCTCAATCTTATCTGGCAAACCATTTTCTAATTTATCATTTATTAACTTGATTAAATATTGAAAATTTACATGACCAAGTGCCCTATGCCATTTCTCTTTATGAGTTAATTTTACAGAATATGCATACTATTCATCTGTATATTTTTTGATACAAAACTTTTTAAATGATACAAATTGTTTATTTTATCGGCAACAGCTATCAATTCCCTGGCCTGGTTATAAATTTTTGCATTTTCATCTTTAGCTACTATTGTAGAATTTCTAGTTATCTTTGAAAAACTTAACAAATTTTGTTTAATACCTTTCACAAAATAAATATTTTTTAAGTCAACATATTTTACATCATAATAGTTTTTGAAATAAATTTTAACTGTACCTACTTTGGTAGCTTTTTACATTTTGCCATCTGGTAGTTTGACATCAACGGGATTTTTTAAATCGACAGAATTATAAAAATATGTATCGTTTTTTATTATATGGTCTGTACACCCACTATCTAAAAGCCAATCAATTTCACTATTATTAGTACATTCTTGTTCCATACAACCAAATACCTTATTTACTTCCGAAATGCATACTTGAGTTGTCCATGACTCCGATAAGGAATTGTTCGGTACTTGACCCCTGAATTGTCCTTGACCTCTGCATAACCTCTGTAGAATCTACCTCTATTATAACCCCTTTGTAGTCCTCGCTGACCTTGACTGGATTGATATCTGCCTCGGTAACTTTGTTGTCCTTGATTAATTCTGTGTTTCTACCAGCAATCCTTCTTGAAATGACCCGTCTTGCCGCAGATAAAGCATTGGGCTTTGGTTTTAGCTGCAAATGTACTCACGTTGTTCCTCTCATCCGCATCGCTAGTAGTAATATTTTTCTCTTTTATTTTGGATCGTACGTAATCTAATGTTCTTTCTTCTTCTGATATAACATCGAGGAAATCTACAATATAACTATAACTTGGTGGGAGGGCTCTGAGAAGATATCTCAACTTTCCTGATTCATCAATCTTTCCCCCAGCAACTTTAAATGCATTTATTGTTTTTTCAAAGTCAACAAAAATTCTTCCACTGTATTCTAGTTGTTTAATTTGATCTCTTCAATTTTCACCCTACATAATATTATTTGCATAGCAGTAGACTGTGTTAAGTACATATTGTCAAATTTTCTCATCATTTCACAAGCTGTTTTACATTCGCTGACATATTTTAATTGTTTATCTGATATTGTACTCATTATTATAGTTCTTGCCTTTAAATCCTTCCTTTTCCATTCCGCCTCAGCTTTTTAATTTTTTTCTAGAATATTCATCATAGTAATGGCGGCCTCGACACATTCCTCATATTCCAATAAGGTTAACAACCTTAATTTCCAACTAGAATAGTTAGCACCATCAAAAATAGGTAGTGTTATATCTTCTATTATTGCTTGTTTAGCCATTATGGCGTTAATTATGAATAAATAATATTATTTTATTTTGAGAAAAAATATTTCCTTGCCGGCTCATGTGACTTTTACCTCAAACGTATTTTCACACTGAGATTTTACAATCAACATATCGCATTGAGTTTTCACTTATTAACCACGCTCTGCTACCATGTTGAATAATGTTCATTATAAAATAAAATATGCGGATACTTTATTAATAGGTACATTTTATTATAATATTTTAGTGCGACATGACAATATGCTTTTTTAACAGATCACAGATCAGAGATAAGGAGTAAAAAGGTTCTCACCACTACATACATACTTTTTAATTAATATTATAATATTTATATATTACTACAATTACAAAAATGAAACTTCAGTACGTAGGTACTTTTCTCAAAAATAATACCTAAAAAAATATTTGCGTACAAACATTGATTGTATCTGTAACATTGATATTGGTTCCACTGTTTACGTATTAACAAATATAAGGAGAAGGTCAAGATAAGGTAAAATATATTTAGTCCAAATTTTACAATAAGGTCATATAAGTCATATTCTCTAATAACAATTGTATCACTTGAGCAAGATACATGTTCAGAACACGCGTATCTATAAGGCTTGTCTATTTGAAGAGGGGACATACATTATTAATACGGGTATCATCCAGAAACGGCTCAGCCGATTCATATCACATCCTCACTCGGGTTGGATTACAATCACTCGATTAATAGGTATAATCGAATTCCGGTCGGTTAACAAATTTACTAATACCCTAGCGATTTATAAGTCAGCTTAAGTGATAAATGTAAAATACAGAAGTTAATAGACATTGTTCTACAAAGTATAAAAACAATTATTGGCTATGTCAAGGAATTCTTTGAAGTGAACTTATTAGATAAGACTTTGGTCCAGTTTCACCACCTCTGGATAGGTCATTAACTGCCAGATAAGTTCACTAAAATTATATGAGTTATCTGCTAAACTAATTTAACAACAACTTATCAGGCAGCGGTAAAATTGGCCTTATGAGTTATTGGTGATTGATTTAATAAAAAATAACTCTACAAGATAGGTGCTTTGTTCCAAATGTTATTTTTGCAGTTAGAGTTTTAAGTATAGACCTTCACAACATTTTTGCGTAGTTCACCTATTTCAGTCCATCATTTCCCGTACACAAAATATTAAACGTCGTAAGTCCAGTTTTACCGCGGGTGCTCTAAAGCCGTTGTCTTGTGGAGGAGAGAGAAAATTACACTCATTTGTCATTACATAAAAACATAGTGCATTGGCCCTAAAGATAATAATAATAATAATAATACATATACTGGCAACACCTTGGAATCAACATGAACATATTTTCTTGCATATTTAAATTTTATTTTCTATAACAGTTTTGCGGTACAATAATTTATATAATCAAACAACTAAAAGAAGATATAATATCAGATAAATATACAGACTAATTTATAAAAACCATAAAAGCAGAAGAAATAGTATTTCGAAAAACATAGCCAAGATGACACCTGGTGTCAAATGGAAATTATAAACAACAACAAATAATGATACCAAGAAAAATCTATGTTGACGAGAGCCAGAGCAGCAGTAGCACGCCTTAGACCCCCGGACTTGTCGCTCAGCTCCGCCTCACAGCCGCTGGCACCAGCGCCAGCATCGCCGAGTGTTGAGGCGTCGAGCTCGTCGAGCGACGAGTATTTTTCCCCGCCGTCGTCGCCAACACCAGCACGTCGCCGGGGAAGAGGCCGGCCACCCTTACGCTTGGGACCCCGAGACCCACCGGTTTCGAACAAGGCCCCCGCTACCGGTGGTAATGTGCACCGCATGAGATGGACACAATCAATGAACGAAAATGTCATGCGGGCATATTTTGTGGCTACAGAGAGAGGTACCAACCTTACGGCGTACCGTGATCGCATGCTGCCTCTGTTTCAGGACTTGGAACCGGCTGTCAACGTTTCGGCACAGCGACTGTCGGATCAAGTGCGAGCCATCCAGCGCTGCCGCCTGCTTGATGACGACGCACTTGAGAGGCTACGCTCAGACTTGCCAGTTATCCCTGCCAACCCACCTCCTACACGCAATGTGGCTTCAGTGCCAAACATATTTGATAGTCAACAAGAAGGAGGTGAAGAGGTGGTAGACAGGGATACACAAGTAAGTACCCAGTGCATTGATAAGATAAGGAGTGCTTTGGAGTGTGCCATTGGGGAATATCGGTATGTTACATTACAAGACAGACCTCGGCTGCCGCGTTTGCCCACGCATAAAAAGAATATGGCGCTTGTGTGTGCCCTGGATTCACTATTGCCTATTTACTTAGACAATAGTGAAAATCTTAGCGATACACACTCAATTCTGTACTGTGCGGCTGTAGCGGCATGTCGAGTAGCTAATATTAAAATACAAAACAGTTTTGATATTGCTCCTCGAGATGCCGTCCCGGCTTGGCAGCATAGAATTGAGCGGCGTATTGCTGAGACCAGGGCACTCATAGGCAAGCTAATCTGCTTCAGGTCGGGCAATACCCGCCCGAGAGTGATGCGTTTTGTGAACCGGGCGTTTAAGGGAACGGGACTCCGTCCTCAAGAATATGCGTCACGGGTCACAGAACGCATCGACCTCCTGAAGCAGAAAGTTTATGCGTGGGCGAATCGTATCAAACGATACAGGAAAAGGGTAGCCCGATACTCCCAAAATCGCGCATTCCAAAGAGATGAGAAGTTGGTTTATAGAAATTGGGAGCGACCTGACCCACGTGTGGATGATGGACGTCGGCCAGATGATGCGAATATGATTGAATTTTGGCGCAACATATGGTCGACTCCCATCAGCCATACGGAAGATGACTGGATTAGAGATGTTAAACGATCATGTGAGGCAATACCTCACATGGAGCCCGTAGCCATTGACACCACAGATGTATATTGTGCAGTCCGTCAGTTAGCCAACTGGAAATCGGCAGGACTGGACGGACTGCACTATTTCTGGTTAAAATGGCTACGCAGTGCACATGCTCGTTTGGCTTCTCAATTTCAGTCATCTCTGGATTCAGGATCGCTGCCAATTTTTATGACAACTGGCGTAACTCATCTGCTCTTTAAGGCTGGTAGTACCACGGAGCCTACGAACTATAGGCCAATAACTTGCCTACCAACGCTATATAAAGTTTTTACATCCATTTTGAGAACAAAATTGGAAGCACACATATTTAGAAATAACATCTTATCTGTATCTCAAAATGGATGTAGAAGCGGGGCCCGTGGTACTAAAGAGCTACTCCTTATTGAAATGACCATAAGCCAACAGGTTCGCCGTAGTCGAAAGAATCTGGCGACATGCTGGATAGACTATAAGAAGGCCTATGACTCTGTGCCACATACGTGGCTCTTGAGGGTGCTAGAGCTGTACAAAGTCGATGCAACTCTATGCGCCCTCTTGAAGGCATGTATGGGGCAGTGGAGTACGTTCCTTCGCTATCCAGGATGTCGACAGCCTTGCGGGTATGGCGTACCTATAAGGATCAAGCGGGGTATTTTCCAAGGCGACAGTTTGAGTCCACTATGGTTTTGCCTAGCACTGAACCCGCTGAGCACTTTGCTCGAAAGTTCAGGGCTAGGCTATCGGTTGCAGACTAGAGGTCAAGTTATTTCTCACCTCCTTTTTATGGATGACCTCAAACTATTTGCCCCCACTGACCTCCAATTAACTGAGTTACTAAAGATAACTGAAAGCTTTAGTAATTCAATTAAGATGGAGTTCGGTGTGGATAAATGTGCGGTCATGCATGTAAAGCGAGGCAGGAGTGTGGAATCTGATAGTATAGAGCTCTCAGATTTCACACAACTTAGATCTCTCTCTGCAACCGAAACCTACAAATATCTGGGTATGTCGCAGGCACTAAGCATTGATGACGCTGGCATGAAACAGGCGTTGCAGGCACGTTTCTTTGGCCGCCTGAAGAAAGTCTTAAAAAGCTTTTTATCGGGCGGAAATAAGGTGCGTGCCTGTAACGGTTGGGCCATGCCCGTCTTAATGTACTCCTTCGGCATACTCAGATGGACTCAAACAGAATTGGACGCCTTGGATAGGAAAGTTCGCTGTCTACTCACGACATACCGGATGCATCACCCGCGTTCGTCGGTGATGAGATTGTACATCCCGCGCAAGTGTGGGGGTCGTAGCTTCTTGAGTGCCAAGACCCTCCACAATCGCGAGGTGTGCAATCTCAGAGAATACTTTCTCCACACCGACACGGGCGTGCACCGAGATGTGGTCGCAGTGGACAGAGGGCTTACCCCGCTAGGTCTGGCTAAAGAGAACTGGCGCAAACCTGCCGTACTTGGTGTAGAGGAGCGCAGGGAAGTATGGAAAGGTAAAGAGCTGCATGGACGTTTTTACCGGGCCTTGCATGGGCCCGACGTAGATTTATCAGCGTCGGTGTCCTGGCTGCGTTTCGGCGATCTCTTCGCCGAAACAGAAGGTTTTGTCTTTGCGATTATGGACGAAGTTGTCATGACGAACAACTACCGGAAGTATATTCTAAGGGATGGGACGGTCGACATATGTCGGGCATGTCACCAGCCTGGTGAATCGCTTAGACATATAGTATCCAGTTGTTCTCGTCTTGCCAATGGCGAATATTTGCATAGACACAACCAAGTAGCCAGGATTGTCCACCAGCAACTTGCCTTAAAGTACCAACTTGTCGACTCCGAAGTACCGTACTACAGGTATGTATCCGACCCAGTTCTTGAAAATGGTCGTGCTACTCTGTACTGGGATCGGTCTATCATTACTGACAGGACTATTGCGGCTAACAAGCCGGACATAGTTGTGATAGACCGATTAGAGCGCCTTGCAATGATCATCGACGTCACCATACCCCATGACGAGAATCTCGTGAAAGCCGAAAAAGATAAACAAATTAAGTATTTGGACCTGGCTCACGAGATTGTCGACATGTGGGATATTGACTCGGCCATCATTGTACCGATAGTCGTGACTGTAAATGGTCTTATTGCCAAGAGCCTCGACCACCACCTCAAGAGGCTCTCGTTAGACGGCTGGATCAAGTCCTCTATACAGAAGGCAGTATTGCTGGACACGACACGCATCGTTCGGAGGTTCCTCTCTCTGGAGCCCTAACCACCGGTAGCTTGGTCCCTGTGCCCGATGCCGGTGGGTCTCCGTGGTCCTGTTTTATATGGTTAAATATTTTTTGTAAAGTGATTTAATTATATAAAATAAGATTAATGAGATTGAAATTAAATAAAGAGGAATAATAATAATGATCTTTATTTTCCTCACAAATCATAATTTACAGTTACACATACTTAATGGGTACATTTACATAATATAAGTACAATAATATACATACATATAACACATAAAACTGCAATATGAAAATGGGAATTAGAAGATAAAAAAGATTAAATAACTGTTCATATAGCCTTACTGCAAAACACTTTGTGACCGCATGCGGGCACGCGTGTATAAGTGTGTGTGTGTGTGTGTGTGTGTGTGTGTGTGTGTGTGTGTGTGTGTGTGTGTGTGTGTGTGTGTGTGTGTGTATGTGTGTGTGTTTGGGTGTGTGTTTGGGTGTTTGTGTATGTGTGTATGTATGTGTGTATGGATGGTCACGAGAAAAGTCAGTTTAGTTGTGTAAAAGGTTCTCTGTAAAGTCGTAGTCCACGCCAAGCAGCCAATTGGAAACAACAGTCTTGCACGCCACCTTATGAAGAGGGTAGATTGACAAGATACGGTTTATTTTATTATATAAATAGGGGCCTAGGTAACAAAAGAAACGATGAGAGAGAGAAAGGTTACATTTTTGTTTGACACATACTCTATCATTCCTACGTCTAGTTTTCAATAGATCTGGGTCAAAGGACAAGCAGGAATGTTGTTTGAGAATAGTGTATAGGATGAAAAGCTGACGTACCGATAATACCCCGCATTTTTTATAGAGCTCGGTGGTAGGATGCTGGTAGGGTAGAGAGTAGCTCACTTTCAGTATCGCCCTTTGTGCCCTCTCTAATTTAAGAAAGTGGGTTTTAGCTGCTCCTCCCCAGGAAGTGATGCAGTAGGAAAGAAGTGATTGGCAGAGTGCAAAGCAGACAGATTTGATCAGCTTTTCATCCGCCACATGTTTTAGATTTTTAAAGACGACAATTAGTTTGCGTATCCTGCTAGCTAGCAGATCAATATGTTCCTGGAAACTTAATCTACTATCAATCAGAATACCCAAATATTTAATGAAGTTTGCCCTCTCTAGATTTGAGCACAGACACTCGGAGTGTTCATATTTGTGCATGAGTGAAATTTGATACCGTAGGTAGATATGCGCGGGTCTGCAATTGCTTGAGAGAATGCTAAGTATTTAGTTTTTTCTACGTTCAGGGTAAGTATGTTATTGCGTAACCACCTCGCAACATTGTTAAAGCCATCTTGTGCGTATCCGAAAACTTCTATTTTTTAATATCGTACGTATCTTCTTTTCTATGGCGGTACGTGGAATGTTTTCCAAAACATTCCACGTATCGCCATAGAAAAGAAGAGCTGTATCATCAGCAAACATAACTATTCTAGAATTACGCAATTCAAGTTGACATAAGTCATTGATGTATGTCAAAAATAGAGTCGGGCCTAATATGCTGCCCTGAGGTACCCCAATAGTTATCAAAATTTCCTTGCTTGTATACTTATCTATTTTAACCACTTGAGGGCGAGATGTGAGGTAGTCTTTGAAAAGGTTCAGCTGGATACCCCTTATCCCAAGGCGTTCGAGTTTTTTTAACAAAATTGTGACAGAGACTGTGTCAAATGCTTTGGCCAAATCTAAAAAAATACAGATTGTCTTCTTACCGTCATCAATTTTATTGATTATGAAATTTGTTAGTTCATGTGTTGCATCCGCTGTTGATTTATTACGTCTAAAGCCAAACTGTGAATTTGATAAAAAAATATTGTCTTCTAGGTATTTTACAAGTCTATTATTAATTATTTTTTCAAGAAGTTTGGATAAAGTCGGTAAAATTGCAATTGGCTGGTAGTTATTAACACAGTCCCTGTCACCATTCTTGTAAATTGGTTGAACTCTTGATTTTTTAAAAGATTTAGGAAAGACTCCGGTAGACATACCTGTGTTGCATATATGAGTTATAGGATTAACTAAAATATCTTTATAAGATTTTATAATTTTTGCAGAGATTGAGTCAAGTCCAACGGCACAGTCGCTTTTTAAATTGTCTATTAGGTTGCTGACTTCATAATGCGCATGTCTCTAGTTTTAAGACAGGTTCAAGTTTGTACCTGTCTTAAAACCTGTAGAACATATTAACACGTTGCGAGTCGGTACTAACTTATAAAAAACATGTGATAAGTCAGTAAAATTCTCCATACAAAATATGCTCACGGCAATACCCGTAGCGTCATCTAGCAACACCAAAGTACGATGAAGGGTGACAGTACTGTTAGATCCGTAAATAGGCTATAGCCGTAGGTTGTACAAATTAGGTGAAATTCAGGTTGTGCCATCTCTGGAGGTTGAGGAACTGGTTGTTCTTCAGCATTAATTTGAGGTAATACAGACGTACTCACAGATGAATTGTCATTATTTCTGTCAGACGAATAATTATAACGGTTACATGGTGAAGAATAAGAATCCGGAAAAGATGGACAATAGTCAACGTCTGACCCGCACTCTCCTCCATCGTCGTGGTAAGGATCCTCATCACTCCTTTCCGGTGTTGAGACTTCTTCTAGAAGCTGTTTGATGCGGTTTTCATCATCCATCTAAAGGAAAATAGAACGATTTGCTTATACGTAATTTATACCTAAAATGGCAATTTTCTAATATTTTTTTCAAACTAACATCAGTACAACTATATAATTAGTCATTATAATTCAAAATAATGTAGCACTCACCTTCTTGAATCGAAATAAAACTTGAGCGAAAATCTCAGCGACATAACTTCTTCCGAACGCACGCGGCGCGACACTACTCAACGCGTCGCGTATGATTGCACACAATAATACACGGTCATTACCGTAGCGTGCGTACATACACTGCCTAGATGTTGCTCACACAGAAACATTTTCAGTGTGTGTTTGTGTGCATTCTAATGCTACTACGTACAAGAAAAAACCGGCCAAGAGCGTGTCGGGCCACGCGCAATGTAGGGTTCCGTGGTTGCCCATAATGACTTGCTGCAAAGGGTATTAATGTACAACAAATCCGACTGTTTATTTTGCTGAAAAAATAATTTTAATAACACTATTATAAGCACCTAAGTTTCGCTTAGAAAAATAGTAGGTATGTATCCAGTTATGTATTGTAAACATAAAATGTGGTTTCCAAGATATACAACTACTATACATACGTAGTACCGTAGTACATTACATACCAAAGTACGTATATCTTTAAGATTAAGCCAGCGCGCCCAATGTAAACTCACAGAAATAGGTATTTATAAGTTAACCGACGATTACTTGTAAACTAGTGATATCTAGTTAGCCGTGATAGTTTTCCTTTTAAATTCGTTATATGTATTACATTTGTGATTTTTTTCACCTCTTCCAAATTAATAGTTTAGCCGGCAGAGGGGGGGACACTTGACTCTAACAATTTTTTTCACTTCAAAGCTTGATATTTGACAAACCAGACACTTGATCGAAAAATGATTTGAGCAAACTAATAATATTTTTTTAAACCCTATACAATGATACCCCACATGATGGGGTACTCAACCAAAAAAAAATTCAACCCCACTATATATGTAGGGGAGATACCCTTAAAAAAAATAATTTCCTAAATTTTATTCTACAGTTTTGTTGCAATATCTTATGTCTATATGCATGTCAAATATCAGCTTTCTAGCACCAGCCGTCTTTGAGCTAGGCTGCGGACGGACTGACGGACGGACATGACGAAACTATAAGGGTTCCTTGTGGACTACGGAACCCTAAAAATGATGTGATATGACGGTAGTCCTATTTTTTATGTACATTCTTTAGAAATTTATCTGCAGTGGCCGTACTGTTTAGTAAAGTCTAAAAATAAATAACTGCGTCAGCCGTAGTGTCGTATTATGCAGTCAAATTTTTTACGGTCTATACCGTCCGTCCTGCAACGTGTACTTTGAGATTCTACCTAGTAGGTAAATAAGTAATCTCAAAGAAAACTTAGTGCAGAAAATGTATAATCCTTCATGTACTAACAGAAACAATGAAATATTCGATTATCTTCGCGTTTTTTTTTGCTTCTCTATTTAAATGAATGTTCAGGATATTATTCATAATAATTTAGCCACTTCATTATGTAAAGATAATATGGTGCATTTTTAACGCATGCGGGTGGAGAGCGTGCTTCATCTCAAGGTCAATAACCTTCGTAGTGTTACGTTTGCGTAGGTAGTTTTCCTGTGTATTTATGAGCACTTACGACAGTACAACTCTGCGTGCCTAGGGCTAGATCGCAGCCTCAGTGAAAGACAATATTTTAATTCATTTTAGGGTCTGTAACTGTAATGTCTTCTCACATTATAGTTTTGCAATGTTTCCGGATTTATTCGGCAATTATATGTACCAAACAGCAGTTATGCTCAAAATCGTACATTTTTGTTTTCTTTTAAATTGCTTCTTTAGATTCTGGGTGTCGTAAACACTAGGGCTTTGCCATTCTCGTTCTGATCAGGGATTCAAGATTACTTTGCAAAATATTTGGGATGATCATCAATCATTATATGTTCAAGACTAACTGCTAAGCAAAAGGTCTCGAGTTCAAAGCCCACGCGGTTACGGCGCACAACTGACTTTTCGAAGTTAAGTGCGTATTAGATTGTTGATTATTATTTTTCTTGCTTAACGGTGTAGGAAATCATTGTTACGAATCCTGCATGTCCAAGAGCTCTTTATAATGTACTCGAAAGACATGTGAAGTCTACCCGTACTCGACCAGCGTGGTGAAATATGGCCGTCGCCTTCTCACAGTGAGAAGAGGCCCGTGCCTAGCAGTGTGATAGTATTTATTTAAGGCTGAACATGTAGGTATCATATTTTCTCCTACACCTATTTTCTACATTCTATGGCAGCGTAGAATTTGGGTGTGTCTTACAACAATTTACATACATTTAGTAGTATAATGAAGTAACAAGGAAAATTATCACAGCTAATTAGACTTTACTAATTAACGAGTAATACTCGACTAACTTAAAGTTGCTTTTGCGAGGCGTAAAATGAATATTGTGCCCTAGTTTTCCTTTTGTTGTTAGGTCATTCGGTAAGTTCAACTACGGTTCCTGACATTGGACCCAAAAGGATCTTAAATTCTCGTTTATAAATGGCAGTCAGACTAATAATGACAATGCGATTAATGAATTCAAAAAAATGCAGTAGCATTGTCAAACCAATCAACTAACAAATACGGGTTGACTGCACGTGTGGCCTAGTGGTGTGTTCAAGGTTGCCTTGCTGTTTAGCACTGCGCAGTATTGTGGATTCGATCCTTATCCGAGACAACTCATAGTGTGATCCAAAATTGTTGTTTCAAGTCAAGGTAATCATGTTGACCGTTGAACGAATGTTTGGAAAATCCCATTTTGAAAATAAATAAAATGTTATTATACTGAAATGTACAATATAATTATGTAATATGTTTGTACATAATGAAAACCAAAAAAATTGCAAATCCTTGCAATATTTTGCGACTACCTACTCTATGAACATATATGGAGTCATAGCGTTATACCGAAAATATAAGCGACAAAAAGTCAAAGGTCAAAATCGTTTATTCACATAGGAAACTATGTGACGTTTTTGGGTGCGCCAAAGTTCACCTAAATTTTCAACTCCTATAATTGGAAATCCGAAAATGTTCTTCCTCTAACATTTTTCATCCTAACAATCACAATTCCTAACTTCTCTGTCTCTAATGTTCATAATAACGAAGCATTCAACTTCATAATATCAGTAGCAATAAACATCTATTATACTTGTATTTGTTTTCCTATATTTTTTCAACATAACCATCTTTTACACTATTATTCAAAGTCATATCTTTTTTGTTTAGATTTATTTTTATTAATAATAAATAGTATTATATACAAGCTCCAGAAACGAATCGGCCATAATTCATAATTATTGGTTGCGTTAGGTTAGAACTGTGACCACAACGCACGGGCCGAGCGAGCGAAGCGAGCGTGCCGCGGCAGCGGCCGGCGAAGTGCCAGAACCGAATCGGTCCTATAGTTATTGGTTTAGGTACGGTTAAAACTGCGGTATAAACTCCCAGGCCATAAACATAACCGTAAATGAGTCATAGTTATTGGTTTAGGTTAGGTTAGAACTGTGACAAACTACGCGTGAGCCGAGCGAGCGAATTGAGCGGTGCCGTGGCGCAAATCATTAGGAAGAAAAATTTCGGGTAAAGACCTTTAGGTGAGCCAATATGGACCCGACGTCTTTGATACTTTAATTTACAAGTCATTGTGTTGCACCGAAAGTACAAAAGACAAAAATGTCAAAATTGTTTATTCACATAGGAACCTATTTGACGTTTATGATACTTTAATTTACAAGTCATTGTGTTACACAGAAAGTATAAAAGACAAAAATGTCAAAATCGTTTATTCACGTAGGACACTATGTGACGTTTATGATCCTTTAATTTACAAGTCATTGTGTTACACAGAAAGTACAAAAGACAAAAATGTCAAAATCGTTTATTCACATAGGAAACTATGTGACGTTTATGATCCTTTAATTTACAAGTCATTGTGTTACACAGAACGTATAAAAGACAAAAATGTCAAAATCGTTTATTCACTTACGGCACAATGTGACGCTTATGAACGTCAATTTTTTTTAAATATTCGTTGTTATATGTTTGTGCAGATGGGTGGTGCGCTGGTTACTTACGGCGATGGCTTGGTGCGCGCTGTGCGGCGGCGGCCGCGCGCACCAGCCCTCGCTCTCGCCAGCCCTGACGCCTCCGTGCCCCACACACTGTATCTGCTTGTCACAGTCGCAGGTATGATAAGGTTTTATATATTTGTTCCCTCTTTAAATGGTAAGGTGTTCTATTCGTTTACTGCACTAAAAGTGTTATCTGTTGCGCTTGATACTGTAATAAGTGCCGTAACTACCCTCTTATGCGCGCGGTACGCCTTCTATACTTCGCCAACCTTCTATAATTTTCCCCCGCGGAAAATTGTATATGCGATAGTGGGACCATTGAGGTCTGCGCATTGCTGGCACAGTCCTGGTTACAACACTGCATGTACTGTAAGTATTCAGCTATACTATTAGGCAAAGGTGGAGTCACGATAAAGTATACTAACCACCCCTTTTTGGTATTTGTCAAAGCATCCTTGTGATGCCAACCCTAGACGTCGCACGTAACTTTGAATAGTTAAATAGTATCTTAGTTTAATCAGTAATGATGATTTGCCATCACTGACCTGTCATGTCTAATTTGTAGATAAAAAAATATTAAACAAATAAGAAAGAGCCAGCCCTTTTAACTATTTTGCAGAAGCTAGTCCCAATAGGCGGGATTTTCTTGCGCCCTTAAGGACGCGTTTACGCATGTATCAAAAAACCACATATTTCCGGTACATTTTACGACAATTTAAGATAATAACTAACAAAACTAATGATAACGATAAATTGATTACTTTTTTATCTATAAATCAATCTGAAAATAAATAAAAAATATTTAATTATTATTAATGTAAAATCGATTCGAAACTGCCTCTAAATAAAAAATAGGCAAATACTGCTATTTTTGGGTACAATTTTCTCTCTATTTTTACATTTATTTAGATTTTCAAAGTTAGAATAGGGTAGTAAATATAGTCAACTCAAAAACAATCTGAAAATATTTTTGAAAATATTGTAAATTGACTCAAAAAATTCAAAAAATCATCTTACATTTTTCTTCTGTTTTGCCCGCATACGTGTGTCTTAATGTGTGGCAATAAGAGTCGTTTTATTTAGCCACTTTCTTGATTTATATATCCAAATTCTGCAATGAGATCTCAGTCTGCGCTTGAGCGCCGTCGGGAGTGGACTTTTTGTTTGTACATAACACACCCTACCACTGGAACTTATGAAGTAACCTTCCAAGGTTATTCGATGACTCTTACTGGTACTCATATGGAAGTAAAGCTAGGCATGCCGAGTTTGGGCTCATTTTGTTTTTACATAAGTGACCCTACCACTGGAACTTATGAAGTAACCTTCCAGGGTTATTCGATGACTCTTGCTGGTATTCATATGTGAGTAGAGCTAGGCATACCGAGTTTGGGCTCATTTTGTTTGAACATAAGAGACCCTACCACTGGAACTTATGAAGTAACCTTTCAGGTTTATTCGAAGACTCTTAGTGGTACTCATATGTGAGTAGAGCTAGGTATGTTCCAGTGATAGGGTCTCTGATGTACATATAAAATGAGCCCAAACTCGGTATGCCTAGCTCTACTCACATATGAGTACCAGTAAGAGTCATCGAATAACCCTGGAAGGTTACTTCATAAGTTCCAGTGGTAGGGTCACTTATGTAAAAACAAAATGAGCTCAAACTCGGCATGCCTAGCTTTACTCACATATGAGTACCAGTAAGAGTCATCGAATAACCTTGGAAGGTTACTTCATAAGTTCCAGTGGTAGGGTGTCTTATGTACAAACAAAATGAGCCCAAACTCGGCATGCCTAGTTCTACTCACATAAGAGTACCAGTAAGACTCATCGAATAACCTTGGAAGGTTACTTCACTAGTACCAGTGGTAGGGTCTCACCAAAACAAATAAAATGAGCCCCAACCTAGCATAACTAGGTCAACTCTTTTATGAGTTCCAGTCGCAACACTTGAATGGGATGGTATACCATCAGTCCACATAATCTTACCAGATTTCAACGCAAGAAACAAAATAATATCTAAATACCGAAATATTTCCTGAGTCAACATAACGGAAAAAATAAAGTAATAACGTCAATTTATATAAAAAAAATTAGAAACTTATTTGGACGTAATTCGCACAGAATACGAGAAGTATCAAATTGATTTTAGCGAATATTTTGTATGCGTATATTGCTTTTGTCGAAGTCTATCGCGTCTTACCGTCATTACATTTATACGACACCTACAATATAATAATAATATTTCAGGCCTATTACATAGATACATATCACAAAAAATTCTAAAGTCTCAAAGATATTTAGTTGAACTACATTGCCGCAAGTTACCGTACGTAGTACGTACCGTTGCCGCCGTGTCGCTGTAGTGACGCGATTTTGTACCTACTAATTTTGTAAACGCGTCCTTAAGGCGCCGTGTACAGCTACTGAGTTCAGCTGTTGCTGTCACTGTCGGATTGTATACATAAGAAAGAGAAGCGCGACGACGACGGGACGTTCAGAACGAGTTATTTATCATTAAATACATTAATCCTTACAAATATCTTATTCCAATCGATAAATAAAAACAACAGTTCCCTTTATTATTATATATTACATCACTGTTATAATTCTTATCAAGATTTGTTTATAAATAATACAATTTCAATTTAAATGGTTATTTTATGGTTTTTTTTATCGAGAAAATTTACCGAAAACGTGTTTTGAACACAATGGTCCCACCATAAATATGATCAAGATTAACATATATTTTTTTAGCTGCTCTAACATGTATACATTTGGCTAAAAAACTGTTTTGTGAAGCCTATTTTGACTAGGTACAGCGCCTTAACATACATACGTGTCTCAGACAATGACTCCTTTTAGTTTCATGAGATTAATAAAAAGATCTGTGCAGATTCGATGTTTCGTCGAAAAATGAATTAATTTTTTTAATACGTATGTCATTTATACAGGGTCTAAAAAGACCCTTAACGAAAACCAAAACCCCATATTATACCAATCATTACGAACATTTTTTGCTTCGGCATCATACCTGGGAAATTACTGGTTCAGGATATATTGAGGCTCAAAGTTACTATGGCATTTTTGTAATTAGGTACAAAATCGATGCATTTTCCCCGCCAACCTGTTCTATAGATGTCCTATGCACCCATAGACTAGTAGGTATTTCGAAAATTGCACGCGCACATTTTTTATAGCGGCTTGAAAAAAGTGAATACTGAAAAAAAAAGTCGTTTCCCAGGTTTTATTTTTGCTTAGTATGACTTGGTATGATGTCCAAAACGCGTAGACTTCGGCTTGGTGACGGGTCTTGTGACACCCTGTATATACCTACTTTAAAAAATACTCTAGAATTCAACTTGTATTTTTTTAACAGTTATAGACAGGTTAGAAACTTGTGTCAACTGAAAACGTTTCATTGATCAATTTTTACAGTTTCAAAAAAATAAGTCTGTTGTACCTACGAGATTTTATTTAAGGAATTAACCCATTCCCTGTCCGGCGCGAGACAATAGAAAATCAATTGTTATGAATCACATATGATACACGGGACAGTGAAACTGTTAATATTCCTTAAATAAAATGTTGTAGGTACAACCGACTCATTTTTTTATGAACGATATAGGCACTCATTTGACTAATATGGTTATCTATAAAAGATGCGTGTGTTTGAGCTAGTATGACTCAAACAAACTCAAAGTAAAGGCTGTCGTGATCGTCTTGTCACTGCTGTAATATAAACGAAAGGAAGTCTATTGATCGTTGACTATCAATCAACGTAGATCGAAGAGAAAGGTAGTAAAAGGAAAACGGTAATAGACCAAGTCATCAATCAATTCTAATTTAGGGTGTTGCATCAAAAAGAAAATCATAATCAATTTAAACATTTAGGGTACAGTTATGGCTATAGGTGCTATAGTTATGGCGTAGGTATCATAACAAAAAAATGAAAACAATTTTGGTGCTCAAGACGAAAGTATTTCTCATATTAACATAGACACAATAATAATAAGTGATACAACGGTTTTCTGCTTTGTCATTTTGTTTGCGTTAAACTGAAATCAACGCCATCTACTGAGGTCATCAAGTATTACTAGACTCTGGACGACGACAAGCTGCGAAAATTTCATCGATCTTCAATTGGTTCAGTTTGCTTACAAGAGGCAGCGCGCCTGTCCTGACACGAACATTTTATTGACACGTTCATTGTTAAACCATCCAACTCCCTACAATTTTTTGTGCTCTTGCGACAGGTGGCGTTACTTGTACACTGGGTAACACATTGAGTACTCGTTAAAAATGAATTGTTTTGGTTGTAACAAAAATATAACACCTGACGCTGGTCATCTAGAATGTCATCTCTGTAACGGGCGCTACCACCATGCGTGCTTGAACATAAATCACCAACAATTCCTGACTCTCGCCCAGGAGTATAAGTCGGGATGGAAATGTCCTCCGTGCAGTAATATTACACGTCGCACACGCTCTAATTTGGACACACCAATTCGTTCGACGCAACTGCCAAAATACGAAGACAATAACATGAATATGTCTTGCGATAATCTGGAACAACGGCCCGTGTCACCGTGCAACCCATCTATGTACAAGCCTATGATCACAAGTGGTTCTAATAACTCCTCAGCATTAGCTGTGGTTGGCAACCAATTTGGCTTGTTCTCTGAAGAACTCAATAGATCGCTGCAGGCTTGGAGATCAGACATTGACCGCACTATGGCATTGTTTAAGGAGGATATTAATAGCACTCTTCAGGTTTGGCGCGGGGAGCTGGAGACTAGTATGCTCAGCTTTCATAATACTATTAAAAGCAATTTGTCCGATATGAAGCATGAGCTGTGTACGATTCGCGCTGCTCAAGCTGATCTGAAACAGGACATTGTGGTAATAACGGAGGAGATAACGAGCATCAAAGACTCGCTGCAATTCCACGCAGGTGAATCTGGTTCTCTCAATCTCTTATAAATGTATCAAAAAAGAAAAAGAAGGCCTGGATAAAATGGAAAAGGTTTAATAATTTATCTGATTACGTGATATTTTCTAATTATAGGAAAAAGTTTAAGGATATGAGTGAGAAAAACTTTAATGCGTACATCAAGTCGGTAGAGGACAGCTTAAGCAAAAACCCGAAATACTTTTGGACTTACGTCACGAATCGCAAAGATAAACCCGGGATACCAGCCAAGTTGCAATACCAGAATGCTGACTCAAACGACCCGAACATTATTTGTAATATGTTTTCTGATTTTTTTCTATCGGTTAATGAATTTGCCTCGCCAACATTATCTCAGTGGAAACCACCTAATGATAGCGCACCGCACGATATTCTTATTAGCAACCTATATTTTAGTGAACAAAATATACTGAAAGAACTGCAATCGTTAGATACATCGAAAGGACCTGGACCAGACGGACTTTCACCTTATTTTGTAAAGAATACAGCTAATTCCTTATGTAAACCCTTATTTATTATTTACAACAAATGTATATCGGAAGGAGTTGTTCCCAAACAATGGAAGCAGGCATACATTGTACCTGTCCATAAAAACAGATCAAAACGTAAAGTAGAGAATTACCGCCCCATCTCTATCCTCTCTACCTTGTCCAAAGTATTGGAAAGGCTTGTGCACAATGAAATTTACCCTGCGCTACATAAAATAATCATACAGCAACAGCACGGTTTTGTCAAACGCCGGTCTACAACAACTAATATTTGTTATTTTCAAGTTACGTGTTTAATAATATCGACAATCGCATACAAGTCGACGCAGTATATACTGACTTCCGTAAGGCGTTCGACAAGGTGGATCACGAAATATTACTAAATAAAATAACATTTAACGGAATCCGTGGCAATCTCCTTAGATGGTTTACTTCTTATGTCACTAATCGTTGTCAGAGGGTAGTTGTTAATGGTTATCAATCGCAAATTGCACGAATGACGTCTGGTGTGGCCTAAGGTTCAATCCTCGGTCCTCTATGATTTGTTTTATACATTAACGACATTAGTCGATGCTTTCGCAACACGAAATTCTTACCCTATGCAGACGACCTGAAGGTATACAAAGCTATATCTCAATACAGTGACTGCCTTTTGTTCCAACAAGATCTGGACCGACTCTCCGACTACTGTAAAATAAATAAATTACAACTTAGTTTACCTAAATGTCATATGATAAATTTTACCAAAAATCAAAATGTAATTAATCATACATACAACCTGTGCGATGCTCCCCTTACTAAAGTCGCTTCTATTCGAGACCTAGGTGTAATACTTGATTGTAAGCTTTGTTTAGATCTGCATGTGGAGCAAATAGTTAATAAAGCGTATCAATTATATGGGTTTGTAATGCGTTCAACAACGGAATTTAAGAAACCTTCCTCATATATCTGCTTATATAAGTCCCTTGTACGCTCTCAACTTTAGTACGCTGCACCTGTCTGGAGTCCTTACTATAATAAATACATGGATATGATTGAGTGTGTTCAACACAAATTCCTACGTACTATGCATTAAAGATGTTTTGGGCACTATTTATCGTACCATGAGCTACTCAGTACATATAAGCTTATAAGTCTAGAAAATAGACGCAAATACTTGGCAGCAATCAACCTATATAATATTGTTAGAAACAAATTTGACTGTATGGAGTTGTCTAATATGTTATGTTTTGTGGTCCCTAGGACCATCTACAAGCGAAAAGTGCGTGGTGGCAAACTTTTTTCTGTTGGTACATGTCAGACCAATTCTGGGTTGCGCTCTCCTGTTCGTAGCATGGTTGAAAATTATAATCGACTATTTGAACATATTGATATTTTTGCATGTTCACCTAGTAAATATAAAGAACTGTTACTTAAGGAACTTTCTTAAACGTTACACATCTGTATTAAGGTAGTTATACTGTCATATTCCTGACACAGTAGTTAAGTAAGCCATTTTGTATTTGTAACCCAAGTGATTACTACACCATCAAATATCTTTCTGCCTATCTGTGAACAGCGTTGTGGGCTGCAATATTGGGAATTCATTTTTTTATTTATTAATACCGATATTATTGTATTTTATATTGTAGCTTTTTGTTGTTCCTTTATTAATAAAATAAAAAAAAATAAAAAATAAACCAGATGTGAAAATTTTATTAAAATATTATGTGGGGAATCTGAAAATAAATTGGCTTTTGTAAATAGTGGACTGCATAGCGTTCGTTTTTTTAGAAGTTGGCACTAAAGTCCGCTTCTATAAATCAGCTGGCAGAGCTTCAAATAATCCTGTCAAACGTACGCCAGTGATTTATACTCAGATATTCTGATAATTAGTGCACACTACATAATATACAGGGTGTCACAAGACCCATCACCAAGCCGAAGTCTACTCGTTGTGGACATCATGCCAGGTCATATTAACCAAAAATAATACCTGGGAAACATTTTTTTTTTTAAGTTTTCACATTTTTTAAACCGCTATTAAAAACGCGCGCGTGTCATGCTTGAAATACCTACTTATCCATGGGGTTATAGGGCATCTAAAGAACATAATGGCGGGGTAAATTTATCGATTTTGTACCTAATTAGAAAAAATCCATACTAACTTTGATAAAAACATTACAAACAAAGCAGAACAATATTATCAAGACCCTTTTTTCGTTTCATGATTTCGTCTTTTAGTTTGATTTTCTAATATCTAGAATGCCTCGTAGTGCAGGACTATATAAACTTTAAGTATGCCAAATAACTAAATCTCACATTCTGTCGCTCACGATGAGCCAACAACGTAAACAACTTTTTTGCTCTTCACGAATATATACATTTATATTACGGGTTCAGAAACTTTTCCATAAAACTCAAATAAAAAAGGAAGTAAAAATGTGTCAGTGATTTTGGTTAGTTTTAACGATTCCAGTTTGTGTGCGAGACCTCGATTTCAATGGGGCCTTATTTTTAGAATAAAGTATAAAATATAAATAAAGATACTTCAAATAAGTTATAAAGCTATTCGTCGGCCGCTCATTTTGTCTTTTATATCTAACATTGTACGCTACGATCCAAAAAGGTAGAGCAATGTTGAAATATTGGCTTAAATTGAAATTAGAATCTGTAATCTTCGCGATTGAAGTCAGCCCATTGTCACACTTTTTCAGACAGATAAATTACCGCCTTTCTTCAAGTAATAGATCAATGCTTTCTTCTCTAAAGAAGAACATTTTTGTCTTTAATATCGAAGTATGGTTCACTGTAAGTTAATTTTAAAATGAGATGCAGAATTAGGAAATAATGATTGAACAGAGACGAAGACGCTTTTATACAATCTTGTGCAACATAATATCAACTGTTTTGATGAACCGCAGATTTTAAGTCTTTTATATAAATTGGTAAAGCAAAAATTGCAACATAATTTACCAATTATCATCAATAAACTGGTACAATATAAAATAACGAATTCAAGAAAGTTAGGTTTGCCAACTGAGTTCAGTGCAAGTGATATAAAAACTAAAACAAATAAATTAAGATATTTTGTTGAAAAGGAACGCCGAAAAACAACAACGTAAAAGATAGTCCAAACGTAAACAAAAGCGATACGAAACCAGTAATCGGGCTCTCAAAAGCTATCATTGTCATCTATTAGAACGATGATTTATGACGTAATAAAATAATATAAAATCATACTCGTAAATATATGTTTTATTTTTGATAAAGCAATGATTTAAAAATGTTACCTGATTTTATATTATGACAATCAGCGTAAAAACAGTTTCAGAATTATCTGCCGTCAAACAAATGAAATGCCTCAAGACGATAGTTCTACGTTACGTACATTTTCCGTAAATGCATTGTACTTCAAAAATAAATGTTTGGTTCAAGTAAAATAGAGCGTAGAGCATATCCACGCAAGTGAAACATACCAAAATAAATAGACATCGATCAGAGGCATAACACATACAGGCTGCTAATACTCGTATACTGAACTGGCAGGCACCTACTAAATTGAATTGAAGCGTCAACATGGACGCATTATATGATTGTACCTACCTACCTACAGGACTGAATCAAATTGATATTTGTTTTGGTCGATTATGTGCGAGGCTTAAGTTTGAAACAATTCAATCAAAATATGGGTTTTGTCCCTGTACCTACGTCGATGACGATATTTCGGGAAGGATTAATTTTATTGACCGAGCAAACCGTGGCAATAATGCTTAGGTCGTGATACAGCGAAACTGATAAATCAATCATTTTTATAGGATCGCTGTTTGTTGTGGACGAGATGTCGGCAAAATATTTGTAGAGGATATAAAGTTGATTACAGTTTCAAATGTTTGTTGTATTTGTCGCAGGTGGTGTGCAACAGCGCGACGCTGCGCGGCGTGCCGTCTGCGCAGAGCGCGAGCGTGACGCAGCTATCGCTGTCGCACGCCGACCTGCGCGTGCTGCGCTCCGACGCGTTCGCGCACCTTCGCCAGCTGCGCCGCCTCGCGCTCGATGCCTGCAACCTCACGCGCATCCGACCCTTCGCCTTCCGCGGCCTGCCGCGCCTCCGCGAGCTCTACATACAACATACCCCGCTAGCGACTGTCGACGCTTTCGCATTCGCAGCTCTGCAGAATATCACCTCGATCGTACTGACGCACAACAGGATCGCTCAAATCGAGGGATACGCCTTCGCTGGCACCAATTTTATAAAACTCATATCCCTTCGCAATAATCCCATAAAACGTATATTAGCACATGCGTTCTCCGGTCTCAATGACGTTGCGCAGATAGAACTACCATCAGGCGTAAGATCTATCGAGCCTCTCGCATTTGCAGGGCTGGAGGGGGTCGGTGTCCTAGAGCTAGCGTACATGGACTTACCAGCAGTTTTGCCCGATACTTTCCGTGGGTTGGTGCGCGTCGGTCGGCTCGCTTTGCGCGAATCTGATCTCGGCGTGGTGCGCGTGGGCGCTTTCGACGGATTGCAACGCGTCGATACTTTAGAAATTTGTAACAACAAAATAGACGGTATCGAAGAACTGTCTCTGATACAGAACAATAGCGTGAATACATTTAAACTGACCGGCAATCATATGCTGGAGTCGCCAGAGGCGGTGAACTTGGAGGTGGACAATATAGTGATACGTGGTAATCACATGCCGTGCGAGTGTGGGCGTGATCCGTTGGTTAATCCTCTGGCTCTGACGCCGGATTTCGCTGAGGAGAATTTTTGTATATCGCCGTTGAAAGTGCGCGGTCGGAGTCTGAGCAGTGTGTCGGTCGGCGGCGCGATGTGCCGCGGCGGCCGGCGCCGGCTCGCGTCGCCTCGCGCACGTTCTCTCCTCGCCGCGCCTCGCGCTCACCGCCCTCACTCTGGTGTTCCTCGCGAGTACGTAACCGCCCTCGGTGTTCATTAAAAGATATGTATCCATTTGTAAATATTGTAATATATGCGAGTGAACATAATGCGAAATTTTACATTGAAAGGGTCCGTTCATTGTGTATACGTTGGACCATGAATAAAATTTGCCTTTGGAAATGCCTGTTTGACTTTCATTTATATTTTACGACTAGCATTAATTAATGTGTACAAAACGTTTATTACTTTATGGTTATGGTGCAGGATAATTTATTTTCGTGCGATCAGTAAATCAGAATAGATATTTGAAGATTTATGTTCGTGTAAAAATAGCGTTTATCTGTATTTCTAGTCAATTAGCAGACGACATCAGATAGTGGCTGAGTAATGTTCGACGGCGGCGCGCGGCGGGTCGACAGCGTCGCCTGAGCGAGGTCGTGTCCGCTGCCCCTACGACAGATAGATATAAAAGCTTGAAAAATATCGTTTGTATCTGGCTACGGTGACTTGAACAATCCAGTAGCTGCTTTGATATAGTATTAATAATTGTTTTTTAAATAATTTGATTGATCAGAGCAATTTGAGGTAAAGCATTTTTCAAAGTCTATCGCAGAACTAAAGATGAATTCTGTGACGCAAGGGACGTTGCAAACATAATAATAAAGAACACATTTAGGCTCAAAACAACAATTCATGGACCACACAAAGTGTTGTCACATATGAGGATCGAACTCACAACACTCATCGCAACGACAAGCGATGAAGCGACCGCTTGAACCTGTACGCAATCTGTGTACTTGAAAATATAAGTAGGTAAACAAAATAAAAAGCTGTATTTAACGTTACATGATATTCAGTTTCCAGAAAGATTTTAAAAACATTCACGGAAAACTTAATGAACACCGAGATAGCTATTAGTGTAAAGTGCCGAGGGCGTAAACTATCACAATAGCATCGTCTGACATGTCTGTAGGAAGAAATCAACGAGGAAGGCAATAGTACGCTTTTCATTCTGTTGCCTCATACGTTTGTGAAGCGAAGACGGCTTGTCGAGGTTCGCTTTTTAACTTCATTTATAATTAACCTTATAGTCATTTAGCAGTTCATAGAAAGGTCGCTTTTAAAATCGTTTGACCTGATAATTATATTAAAATCAGTACCTGACTAGTAAATTTCTTAAATATGCAGAATTTTCAACAAAATTATGTATCAATTTGAAATAAATTAGTTATGTAGTAGTATTAGGTAGTAACAAAAGGCACGCAACTACTGGGCAACGTGACCGTGATTAAATTTTTGTTTAATTATTAAGTTACCGAGGTAATGGAGTCTAAATCGGTTGCGAAAAAAATATTAAATTAAATTAATCGGATCCAATAACATTTTCATATGAAAGTGTCTTCAAGTTCATTTATGTTAGTACAGAATAAGTGTGAGCACGGCAAGTAACTAAATGCATAGCAAAGTTATACGCAGACTTTAAAACAGCACTTTATCAAGCCCATTCGGTAAGAGTGGGTACGAAAAAATACATAACATTCTGAGGACTTACTTTACTGTACCAAAGAAAATATCTAGACGTTTTCTCTATCGTAGCTGACTTGTGTATAATATGAAGTATATCTATCTTTGAAATTAATTCTGTGATGGGTTTTACTGACCTCCTTGTTTACAACACAAAAAAGGACAAATATTGTTGGTATTTATAGCACAATACTTTAAGAAGCTTTGGAAACCGTATACACCTGAGTATTACACATACATATTGCTGTTCTTACATATTATTGATAGAGTTACACACACTCATCGCCATGTTGTTCGCCTATAATAACCATATTAGGTGATGATCATATTAGTAACCAATAAGTTACTTAATATGATTACAATAGTATTTGTGTTATCACGGTTGCATCCAAGACTTTCGTCTAGAATGGACTGTAATACCGCTTTGTAGTCTAGCCAGAGACCAGTCCAGAGAGCGAGTGTCATCTGACTTATGCAACTCTAAGGCACGGAACTTTACGTGTGCAGCCCACATTTTAATAAGATATATAATACGATACGATATTTTTTTGCTATAATCGTTTACTTAGCGATAATAAAAAATGAATACGCTCATTACTTCGAAATGTTATTGGTGCGCGCCGTGGCTCCGGGGTTCAAACTTTGCGTGGTAGTCTATTTCAGCATCTCCACCTGGTTATCGCTATTTAAAAGAGGCAATGGTCTTCAAAGTAGTCAAATACAGCCTAATGTAGACAGGCGTACATTGTAAAATGAAAAGCACAAATGACTATTTTTATTGTTAATCTGAGTAGACTGAAGAGAACACAGACTTACCCGTAAAAGCGATTGGTGGGTACTTACCAAAAACTACCGGTGTCATTCGACGTTCGAATCGTGGATAGATAGAGATATCCCGCTGAGAACATCACGCTAATATTAAACAAATCTTTGTAAAAAGTACTTTAATGTTCTACTAAATACTAAATTTGTATAAAAAATGTACTGTATTGTATGTACATATTGTTATATAACATATCTAATGTTTATTAGTGAAACAGGTTCTTCAACAGTTCTGAATGAAATTCAATTCAACTGGCTAAATTTTCTTTTACAAATGTACTAAAATTTTCCTGCATTAATATACTTTGTTTCTTAACAATGGTGGAGGCCTTGACAGTGTCTGTTATAAGCCAAAATATTACGGAAAATTTGAGATTAACTAGTATAATACAATAAAGGTAGGAAGTCGTTTCAACGTAAAGTTTAAACGGCCCATTTAAGAGGCTTCGGAATATAATAAATTGATATGAAATTTATTTATATAAGTGATTTGTTGTTCAATAAGATTGTTGGTTATTGAGACACTCAACAGCAAACCATTATAGCCTGACAGGTGCTATAAATAGCGTATAAAATGTCCAGGAAATCTATGATCAAACGAGGCATTTGTCTATAGTCCAATAACTACTCTATCTTTTGATAAATTCGTCAAATAAATCAATATATATACAATCAAGTAGCACCTATGAAAATATCGGTTAGCTAATTGGTATTCGAGAGAGCAGTCAGTGGGCGTGCTTTGCGCGCTCGGGGCGGCCGGCGCGCTCGGCCCGCTGCGGCGGCGAACGAATTCGATACACTCATCATGTCGATTGTCGACAGCGCGTCACGGCTCATTAGTGCGCTATCGATCGAACGACCGACTGCGAGAACGGCGAGCGCGCTCCCGCCGCCGCAATTTACAACCAGAGCGCAACACTATCCCAGTCCATAATGCCGAGCGTCGAAGATCCCGGCCTTAACAATTTTACATCTAACTTTCAATTATTTACGCATCGAAGCGATTTTCCGTCCCATTTCGTTGAATCCTGCCTGTAATACCATTGTGATTGCCGAAAGGAGGAGCAAAGTTTCTTCCAAAGACCTTTTGTTAGCAATACACAGTACTGTAAATTTTACCGACCTCCATGTTACAGCATAATTTTAGTTGAATAAAATGCCGCCTAAGATTTTTCAACAAAGACATAACTATTCTAAAGATGTTTTCCGTTTCGTATACAAGTTATGATATCGGGTAGATTGAGAGATGGGAAGTTTGATTAGAGCGTAGAGGTGCTACGTCGTAGCGTCTCAACGAGTCCTAATGACCTGTGGACCTGCCTGCACCTGACGGCTAAACGTAAAAAGGGACAGAATAAAAGAAAGTACGATTGTGATGATTTTATATCTGTAAAGGAGCCCAATATTTCATTTGTGTATATTTTAGAAAATTTTACGACCGCGTAATAAATCTTATGAGGCTTAACTACAAAAAAGTTGATGTAAAATATTTAGTTTGTGCCAGTAAAAGATTTAATTTGTGATGTTTTAATACGCTTGGTGAAATGTTTACAGTATGATTGTGCGCTGAATTAAATACAAGAAGTATAATACAAGGGAAGTCATCATCATTGTCTTGCCCTGGTCTCAATTAATTTGGGGTCGGCGCAGTATGTCCTCCTCTTCCATACTTCTCTGTCACCAGTCATCCGATCATTTACCCTTTTCTCTTTCATATCCATCCTTACACAGTCCATCCATCTTTTCCTTGGCCGTCCTCTCCCTTTTCGTCCTTCTACATGCATATTCATCACTTTTTTACCTACATACATCTCATCTCTCCGCATAACATGTCCATACCAGTCCAATCGACTTCCTTTTATCTTTTCATCAATGGGCGCCACTTTCATACTACCTCTAACGTAATCATTCCTAATTTTGTCCATTCTTGTCACTCCACACATCCATCGTAACATTCTCATCTCTGCCACATGCAATCGTTTCTCATCCGTCTTCTTTGTAGCCCAACACTCAGCTCCATACAGTACGACAGGCCTTATAACATGCGGCCCTTTAATTTCACAGGCATTTTGTGGTCGCATATTGTGCCTGAGACCTGTCGCCATTTCATCCATCCTGCGTTGATTCTTTGCCTAACATCCCGATCAATTTCGCCGTCATCTTGCAGGAGTGAACCTAGGTAGCGGAAATCGGAGCTTACTGGTAGAAGTGTACCGCCGAGTGTAACCGGTATAGGACTGGAGAGACCGCCAAAGTCACAGAACATATATTCTGTTTTGATTCTGCTTATTCTCAGGCCTACATTCTCCAATCTCTGCCGCCACTCCTCCAGCTTGCTCTGCACCTTCTGTTACCAGAACGATGTCGTCGGCAAACAGCATGCACCAGGGTGCCTTTTCCTGTATGTCCGATGATATAGCATCTATAATTAACAGGAAGAGGTAGGGGCTAAGGACCGACCCTTGGTGCAAGCCTACGGCCACATAGAATCTGGCTGTGATACAAGCTGCGGATCGGACTTGCGTTCGGCATTCAGCGTATATGGCTTGAATCAACGTCAGGTATTTCCCTGGCACTCCTTTCTTCTTCAGGGCCCACCACACGACTTCACGAGGCACTCGGTCATATGCCTTTTCAAGGTCGACGAACACCATGTGCAAGTTTTTATGCGCCTCCCTCTATTTTTCGCACATTTGGCGAGGTGCAAAAATGGCATCCACTGTACCTCGACCAGGCATAAAACCGAATTGGTTTCGTGAGATCTCACTCTCATCACACAGGCGTCGCTCAATTACTCTCTCCCATACTTTCATACGATAATTGTCGCACTCTTGGATATCACCCTTATTTTTAAAAATGGGCACCAGGTAACTGTCACACCATTCCTCGGGTATGGTCTCCTCGTGCAACAGCTTATTGAAGAATAAAGTCGACCACGCCCATCCATCATCTCCTAACGCTTTCCATGCTTCTACTGGTATTCCATCTGGTCCTAACGCTTTTCCATTCTTCATTCCACTAACAGCTATTTTTACCTCGTCCTTATTTATTTCCTTCACTAAACCAATATTCATCACCTCATTCTCAAGGAAGTAAACGTCGAAAATAGGTAGTGCCTCGAGCGATTAATATCTTTTGTTGCTAATGAGTTTAGGTTTATGAATTTTGATGTAGCTTGGGAACAATTATGATGGATAAATATTAACAAGTAAATACTGAGCTAAATTAGGTTCTAAAGAAATATGAATACAACAGTTAACGATAGGGTCCACTGTTCAAGTAAGAATTTTTACATTTCTGAATATTGTATTAAAGCCACGATGAACTTTGTAATCTATTTAATTGTTATACCTATAAGTTGATAGCTATGTTTTTCTGCGCGAAGTTCAAAGTAACTCTATACTCCGTAAAATATCGTAAGTTAACTTTGAAAATACTGGAGGCCCGACCTGTCGAGGTGCGTTTCATGACTCAATGCAGTTTCGTATAAAGTAGCGATTAAAGGAGCTATTCCTATATAGTTGATTGAATCAGGCGTTACTTGGCGGAACTCCATTGTAACCTAATGGAAGGAAAGAGGAACCCACCACGCACCCTCGGATTGACTACCCCAACTATTGCAATAGAAAAAGGTTGACAATACCGAACTCCTCTAAAAGGATAAGGGATATAGGAATGTATCCTTTTAGAGGAGTTCGGTATTGTCAGGTATATTTTGGTAGTTGGGGTAGTCAATCCCAGGGTGCGTGGTGGGTTCCTCTTTCCTTCCATTAGGAGCTATTCCTCTCAGGTAAGGCACGGATGTAGCTTTACATTGTGGTATATGCTTATTTTATACCTTTTGTCATTTTCTGTGAGAAGATCCTCAATTTATTACCACTGAGATATGGAATCCCTTTGTAAAAACTTGATGGTTTATGTTACACCGGAAAAATGTCGCCCTGTAAGTACCACTCTAAAGATATAGATGATGTGTTTGATAAACTAGGTTGTTGTATATGATAGATAGATAGATAAAATATAGGAAAACTTCTATTAGACACCAGATACAAGTTCAAGACACAAAGTTAAATTCAAAAATGTGCAATGAGCGACCTTATTGCTGAAAAGGATGGACAGGAAAAGATCATAATGAATCAACAGTCTCATGCAGGAAAGTAGACTTATATTATTTACGATACTTCTTCTAAGATCACTGATACTAAGTCAACAAAATTACTTACACATACGTACTTTAAGTTAGGTATGATATGATAATACTGCCACTGAGCAAGGTTTGATTCGCCGACTTAGCGGTGTTCATAATAGCTTTCGTTTAACAACTTAGTAACAACATACATAGTTGTCTCGTCACGTAGACAATGAGTATAGAATATAATTATATAAGATAATCTAGCACAAATGTAGGTACATGTTAAGCTATAGTTGACCTTTACAGGGATTTGAACTATGATCCAAAGTTCTGTATTAAATGTCTTGTAAATGTCATAGCAATAAATTTATTAGTGAATTTAATTTTTCTAGACCATTATTATTTAAAATTTACATCTTATATCTTAAGATGTACATTATAAAATAAACCACGAGTGGTAGGTACTTGTTGCTATACATGGAAACAAAGAAGTCAAAATACTTCTGTATTAATTCTTGGCAAAGGAAAAGTATATAGTCATTCGATTGATTATTTATTATTGGGGTATTGGAGTTTAGCTCTAGCACTTATCACCGTCGTTAGGTAATTAAAAATATTTGCTGATCTGCAGCAAATATTTATTTATTCAACAGCTTCTTTATTATTCACTAATTGATTGCTAGAGGTAGTATAATTGTCTCAGAGCCCAATTAGGCACAGTCAGGTAAAAATAAATGAGGCATAAATAAAGCATGCTCTTATAGCCTGAAATCAGTTCGGTCTTTATTACATAATAGTTCAATGTGATCTTAAATAAAGTGTGAAACGATTTACAAAAATTCAATTGCAATAAATCTTTTTACGACTGGTTAACAAAACTGTTAGCAGTTACATCCAGGGGATCGATTACAACACAAGATAAGGATCAAAACTGACCTTCAAACAATAAATCCATGTTGAGAAGGGTAAAACGAAACGGACTAAGTTTTTACTCTCACCAAACTTGCGCTAATGATAAGTATAAGTAAACAAATATTTTACAAATGTACAGACCCAAGAAACTTGGAATAGAAATGAGAAAATGGTTTTCGATTCTATTTCTATAACACATTTTTCAGACAAAGAAAATGTACGAGGTTTAAAGATATTTCATTCAAATTGTATTACTCTGCGATCGTGCTAGATGTGCAGTTCCGAGGTAGACAGTGGATTCTATCGATTGGATTTCATAATATTATTATGATGATGTGCTGAAATATAAAATACGGTTACAATACAAATACAGCAGAATTACTCTAAGTTCTGCTTCATTCGTTTGTAAGTCGTTTATTTGATTCTGTAATAACTTATTTCCTTCGAAGTTTCTTTGATATCGCAACACACGTTACGCACTGAAGTTGCTTGCCTACTCAAATTCCCGGTAACGCCTTAAAATTTATTACATTCCCACATCATTTGTAGAGTTCCGTTTATATACGTATGTACCTAAGATTGTCTCTGTGATTAAAACATTAACTTTAATATGATCTGGTTCAAAGTCTAGTTATTTATTACTTAGTTATAGCAAAGGTAGGTAACTATGTGTTCAAAAGCTTTAAAATTCTTCCATAATACTTAATGAATATAATAAAATTAAATCGATTAACCTTATGTTGTTTAAATTCGAATGTTGCGAAATTTTGCACGGTCTTGATAATGGAGATTGTACCTATTTGTGGTATCGGGTTGTTTACCCGGGGCGAGGACTACCGTGCACTCGAAAATTTAAATTAAAACAATACATCTGATAAAAGGTGATGCTATTATATTATTTTAATTAGCAGGTTTATTGCAAACTGAAGTTGTATCGTGCGCTGTTTTTCTAAATGTAAAGTATATAGACCTTGCCCTAGCCCTTTCACTCGCAGAAAATATACACCATATAACAGTTGATTGTTGTACTTTTGTTCTGTTTTATTTTACACGCAATGAGATTCAATAGGTAAACTTTACTTAAAATAAAAAAAATATAATCGGACACCGTGTTTATACCTCAAACACTTGCCTAAAGAATAAAACGTGAGGCCGGAATGAAATTACACTAAATTAGAAGTGAGTAGCCTTTAAAATGAGTTGGTGCTGATGTTATAGTTGGGTGAGTCAAACCAGCAAATTGAATTATCTATTGAGGACGTACGTTAAAGACCGACGGCTCTCCATTCCAAAAGCAGTCTGCAGTCGACAAGTGGAATGACCCAAATTAATTACGATACTATGTATTTTTGATTTAACATTTCTTTTAATAATCAAATTAAAAGATTTCTTCGGGGCAGTAGTTCTGATGGCATTCGATACATAAATGTTTCAGTAATGAATCTATATGTACTTGTGAACACATTCGTAACTCGTTAATTAGAAGCTAAAATATAAATTTAAATTATCGTTCGGAACTTCACCGTAAAGCTGGCCACACACGCTCCGGACTGTCAGACATGTTTAAATGCACCGGTAGACCGCAGGGTGTATGTGATTCGGTCACCTGCGCAGCATAAAAAAACTGCACAAGTCGGTTTCCACATCCATCGACCAATCAACAGTCAGCTTCGAGATGGTAGTGTGTGTGATCATAGAAATGGTACAATAGAAATAATAAACACACTAACTTCGTAAAATAAACTAACATACGTACAGGCTCAACGGTCGGTTAATCCTCTAGGCGCTGTAACTCGTTTTTATTTGACACTTTAAGTAGCACGATCATCACCACCTTTTCTTTATAAAACTGAGTAGGCAAATTTGATTTTATCAAAGAGGCGAAATTGGTTAAGGCAATATAAAAAGAACTTCATTAAAATATAAGGTGTATAATAACGATATATATATTTGGATGACAGGCATTTGGCATTTATTGAAATAAAAAGTGAGTGTTCCGGGTGGCGATGAGGGTGACAAAATTGTGAACATTACTCATGACATTTAGGGATGCTTCACATTGATTGCTCTACGTTTTCCCTTGATGAAATTATATAAACCACTATACAACGGCACTTGTTTTATTAACGGGAAGAGCAGGATAATTTTTTTTGCTGGATATTGTGTTATACTAGTTTGTTTCGCATAATCTGTTGTTAGGAAGAAATCTTTATATTTTTATTTTTTGTAATAGGTATAGCGTACCGCGTAATTTGAATACATATTTTATTAGTAATTGATGATTATTAGCAAGCAAAAAATGCAATAATACCAGGCGTATATGTTGACGTTGAATGATTGAAATATAATCATAATGACAATTTCCATTTATTATGGTTGATTGTATTGTTAGCGTTTATGGCTGCCGAAGCAACTCAAATAGAGATAACTTGGACTGATTGATGGTATAAGTCGTTTTTATGCGCCACTCTTAGCCAATGTTTTTGCTACCTACGTAATGTTTCTTAGTCACTAAGACTGTGGAGAATAGTACCTTTATATCTTTGTTATTCATAACATTAAAATTCAAATATTATTTACAACTTAGACTTAAGAATTAGATTCTAAGTTATGTAAGTTGGCGACACTTATATAATAAGCTATTAAGGAAGTGAAGGCGTTTTTTTATCATCTTTTAGATAACCATGATTGATTCTTCTTATTGCACTATACAGTTTACAAAGGAAACGTTTTAGTTGTTGATTTAGCTTCGAACTTATTTTGGTACGATCATTATTAGTCTGCTGTCTGCTTATGGATAAATAAATTTATCAACGATTAATGCATTCGAATAACTATAGTTGTCATATTAATGCCGAACATCGATGTTGGAATATATTTGAATAACTAAACGTTCGTATGACTGAATAATAATAACAATAATAAGAGCCTCAATCAACACATAAAGAGGCTCGCACTAGGCAGCTGGATCAAGTCCTTGATTCAGAAGGCAATTCTTCTCGACATGGCACGCATCGTGAGGAAGTTCCTGTCTCTTAGGCCCTAACTACCGGTGGCTTGGTACCTGTACCCGACACTGGTGGGTGTCCAAGGTCCCTTTTATATTTTTAAACGTTTTTTTTAAAATGTAGTTGATTAATATAAAATGAATTATGAGAAGTATGTTAAATAAAGTGACTACTTATAATAATAATATTCTACCACATTCACACAACACCATCTAGTCCCAAACTAAGCTTGTACTATGGGTACTAGATAATAGATAAACATACATATATTCTTCTTTTTTTTTGTAAATACGTACATATCATACATAGAAACACCCAGATCAAGACAAATATCGATGTTCATGAACACAAATATTTGACTTGAGCGGGAATCGAACCCGTGACCTTCGACGTAGCAGTCGCTTACACTCCCGCTACGCCAACTGGCCGTCAAAAAATTAATGTTGAATTGATAAATTGTAAATAGCAGTTACAGAGTGCCAGTAAGTCATTGAATGACTATTGGTATACATTCAAGTATGTACTTATATTTGACTGCACGGTTGGCGAAGTAGTTTAAGCGTCGCTTCGCCACTTGAGACTGCGCTAAGGGTTGTGGGTTCGATCACCAAACGAGACAATACTTTGTGTGATTCATAATTGTTGTTTCGAGTCTGGGTGTGCTTTGTGTCCGTTAGTTACATAGAAAATAGTGTCTAATTATATGTTTGTATAGTCCACCACGATATTGGATTTATTCCAAGTGCAAAAAAACATCAAATCAATGTATACAGGATGTCACAAGACCCATCACCAAGCCGAAGTCTACTCGTTGTGGACATCATGGCAAGTCATACTAACCAAAAATAATACCTGGGAAACGAATATTTTTTTTAAGTTTTCACATTTTTTAAACCGCAATTAAAAGCGAGCGCGTGCAATGCTCGAAATACCTACTAACCTATGGGGTTATAGCGCATCTAAAGAACATATTGGCGGGGTAAATGAATCGATTTTGTACCTAATTAGAAAAATTCCATACTAACTTTGAGCCACAATATCTCCTGAACCAGTGATTTCCCAGGTATGGTGCCGAAGCAAAAAAATTGTTCGTAGTGATTGGTACAACATGCGATTTCAGTTTTCGTTAAGGGTCTTTTTACACCCTGTATAGTTTTAGGATAAAAGTGAAATACAACTTCAAAGTTTCTGGCATTGATGGTCTCATAGAAAGTGACAACTCTTGTCATATAGTCCAGTGCAAAAATACTTTTATGAGCGGCTCAGCAAGCTAAAATCCAATTACACGCTTATAATGTTTGAAGTGTGCATTTTGATTTGTGGAGACAGATGTTCAAGGCTACCAATACTAAGACCGGTGATACTGGAGTGATCTTTAAGTCATTTTTTTGTCATTTTTGCTTACGTTGTTAATGATATTCGGCACTGATTTCATAAATAACAGGGTGCCATGAGTCAGGACTGTGTACTTATTATTGAATAGGTACAAAGGTAGCAATTATTTAGCATATAGGCGTGATCTTCCTTTGTAACATATGTAAGGATTAGTCTAAATTTAATATTGGCGTAAAGCCTAGGCAAGACTACTACCAGCGCATATTTCGAAAATTAATTAAAAGAGATTTTATAATTAAAAATCTACAGTAGCAGTATAGTAGCGGTTCGCGGCTACATCAGATCAAACATAAACTCTGACGCCCTATATGCATACAACTGTAGTCAATATTAATCATAAAATCTGTTTACACTATTCGTGAATGAAATCACTTTTAAATGTATTGGGAAACCATTAATATACGCATACGAGTGAGCATATGAGTATTTCCTTTCCTAAGTTCTATAGCAAAATTGGCTCTCGTAACCCTTTTATGAAACGCGCACGTAATATACGGTTATAGGTAAAACAAGGTTCATCGCAATATTATTTTTAGTCCAGAACATTTAAGTTTCATCTGCTGTCTGCAATACAATATAAGAATGAAACTATATTGGTATGACGGAGTCTTATGATTATGACATAATTTGTTCTCGTAATTCGTAAGGTCTGCCATCTGCACTAACTGCTGTTTATGGAGGACTATGCCTTAATCCTTTTCATAGTGAAAAGAATTAGACCATGGTCTTAGATTATTAAATTGCAAAGTACTTAGATACGTATATTTCAATACTCTCGAAACTTTAGGGGTGCTGATATGGACCAACTTAGGTATATAAAATTATCATAACGAATGCCTACAGTACCTTGATAACATAATTCACTGTTTCTTGCAAAAAGTTTGCTCTTTTGATTTTTATTTGAATTGTTCTTCTTTTATGAATAAACCACAATATGCCGTAAACTTTTGCTCCAGTATTCATATGTAGGTATGTTTGCAAAATAGAATATCAAATATTTTATTTGAATTTACAGCCGTAGCAAACTATGTAGTTCAATTTGAATTTTAGCACAGCGTTTTGGATAACACTATCTAACTGATTAATATTGATTTGAATAAAAATACAACAGCTATAATAGTAGAAAATAATGGTTAGTGATAAACTCTTGATACACATGGAATAATTATTGAGAGATTATACAAATATGAAATTATTTAATACAGAATTACACATGTTTCATGTTAGGTTGGTAAATATATTTTTTTATTTTTTTGGGATCTGTATCCATTCTTTATTTCGTGTTTGTCTCAAGTCGTAACTCTGGTTCAGACTCAAATGCCCATACGCAGAAACAAGGGTAAGAAAAGGCAAGACCAGGTCATCATACAGTCTTTCGCAGTGCACTACTGCACCTATTCTGTTCCGGAAGAGGCCTATATTTCTCCTAATCTGCGTCACATCAGTAATGTGACTCAATAGGAGGGTTTGGCCTTGTATACCACACTGGATAAGATCGGATAAGAGGAAGCAAAGAATTACGACCTAGAAGCTCACTAAAGATTAACGTGTGGCTTTATTGTAATCTAACAAAATGTAGCTTAATGTTAAATTGTGTAATGCATACTACGTGTCTTTGAGCAGCCGATATTTTGGCAATTTTGCAAGCAAATTGAGATTACATTATACTGCACTGCATTCATGATCATTGCCCTCTAAGGAACGTAGTATTTTAATAAATCCTGGATAATTACGTATCCAACAGTTCTGAAATTTGGGATTCTTGTCGAAATACCGGCACCATGGAATGAACATAGAAATATTCATCACCTGTTTAAATATATTTCTATGAAGAAATGTAGTATTTGGTTGTTACCAGTATCACAAGTTTATTTACGGAACATGGAAATCCTACAGCGCTGCAGTGTACGGACGGCAAAGGAGACTCAAGCGTCGATTGCATATCTCTATGCATGCATGGAGAAACTAAACTTTGCCCGACCAAGCGAGCCCGTCACATGTCCCGCGTAGGTACATAATACAAATATACATCATCAATATAATATCATATAATATACCGAACCGAAACTAGTGGGTGCAAAAAGCTGCAAAGTTCTTTGGGGAGTAAGAGGTGCTCTATGAAATTAATTCTGGATAATCAATCGGGATCGGGCAGAAACGGCTCAAAATTTAATTGCGGTTGTAGCTGCGGGCATCTTCTTGTCTTATAATTTGTTTATATGTAGTTGTTAATGTGCTAACGTATATTAACGCCTATGTCAGCTGTAGATGGCATGCGACGACCATTGTCAGAAAAAGAAGGATCACTACTGAATATCTCGATGGTTCAAGGAGTTGGTTTCAAATAACTTTGTTTCAAATTGGAAACGTTTATATCACAATAATCTGGCTTTCGATAGTTATGGTCCCCTCACCGATGCTTCAAAGATTAAAAAGCCGCAAGGCTTAGGAATGAAATGGAAGACCTAGAGGTAAGATGTTCGTTAGGAAAGCATTATGCTTGTCAGTTAACTGCAACAAGATACCGATTCATGAACATTGTGAATAGATGTCATTTCTAACAAACTTTCAACAGGAAAATGAGTAGGTAAGTAGTATTCTTATTTCAAAGTAAAAAAGTATTTAGTTAAGTAAAATGATTCAGTATTTTGGAACACGTGAACCTCATCTATGAAATGGCAGAAATATCCTGCCAGAACGTTTTCACCTCTTCGTGTTCGGCGCCGCCGCCAGTCACTTTACGCATTAGTATTGTCACTCCACGTAGGAGACAAACTACATTTAATAAAATATAATACTTGTATTTGTGTATTATTGCTAGAACAAAGAAAGTATATATACGTATTGCATTTCAATCGAGTAACCGAAGCGACATTTATTGATAAAATGAATGAGGTACATAAAAGTTTGAACAGAGCGAAGTTCGACGGCAATCAATCATGTCCCATAGGCAATGAGGCTCTGTGTTCGAACACTCAAGTAATAAGGTCAAGTGTAATAGTTTCCATTCTTCCTCCGATGTGTCGCCATCATTATTTTGAATATTTAACGCAGTGTAAAAGTAAAGCCATTGTGTGCGATCCACTAGAATATTTAAACTTATTACACAATTTGCTCGATATTGTACCCTAATATTTTTCAGGAATGCCAGACATTTGTTGCGTTCATTTTGTTAATTTTATTAGCACCGGTAGATTGATTTCTGTCGCACATTATTTTCGACGAAAATGTTTGACTAGAAATCACGAAAGCGTTCTGTTGTCTTCAAGATCCAAATCGGATTGCTGCGTCAGTGGAGTAAGTAATTTATTACGAAATTACGGAATATGGCATCCTAACAGCTTTTAGTTCTATAGACGGTGATATCTCGGACACTCTGCGGCTAAGCAAGCCGATACTGAGGAGTATAGGCGAACACTTGTTGCTGAGCTTGACTGGGTTCTGAATTGCATCTCGCATTGGGGTGATGAGAACCTGGTCGAGTTCAACGCCAAGAAAACACAGGTGTGCGCATTCTCAACCAAGGTATCTCCATTCCTTCCCCATCCCTCTCTTCTGGATACTCCACTACCGATTCAAGACAGCCTCAATATCCTAGGTATGGACATACGCAGAAATCTCAACCAGAAGAACTACATCGAGGGTGTCATCAAATCCGCATCTCGGTAACTCGGAGTCCTGAACAAGGTGAGGAGGTTTTTCACGCCGGAGCAGTTGTGTCTATTATACAAAACCCAGGTTCGCTCCTGCGTGGAATACTGCTCTCACCTTTGGAATGGCTCCGCTCAGTACTTATTGGACGCCCTCGATAGGTTGCAGCGGCGTGCTGTCCGTATCATTGGGGATCCAGAGGCCACTAAGACTCTTGAGTCACTGCAATTACGCAGAGACGTGGCCTCAATGGCTGTCTTCTACCGCATCTATCACGGTGAGTGCTCCGAAGAGCTCTTTCAACTAATTCCACCCTCTCCTTTCCTATCTCGAACGACACGTGCTGGGTTGAGGTGCCACTCTTACACGGTAGAACAGATACCGTCATGCACCAAACGGTTCGGCGCCTCTTATCTCTGCCGTACCATTAAGATGTGGAACTCTTTGCCAGCCCACGTGTTTCCCTCTACTTATGATCCTGGGTCCTTTAAGCGGGGCGTGAAAAAGCTTTTCTCAAGGCCGTCAAGGTGAGGGCCATCATGCCATAATGCCATGCTGGCTGCTGGGATGATGGCCATCACTATAGGACTTCACTGACTGCTTAACATCAGGCAGCATGGAGTCATTTAGTTCGGAAGAAAAAAAAATAGACAAATACTTTATTGAAAGATGTTAATCAAAGATAAGATGAGAAAAGTCAGAAAGACTATTTATAAATTGCATTAAGCGAGATGAAAAGTCAGATTTTTTTTTTATCAATTGCATTAAGTCTTTTCTCATCGATATGTTTACCTTTCCTTGTTCTCGCGGCGGATACGGGCCATCTATGCCGCTGTGTGGGACGCATGAGAAAGTTCTTCGAGGCCTACTCACTAAAACAACGCCATGTCCTCGAGGTCCTCTAGCGGTGGGTCACGTCTTTCACGTTGAACAGACTTTGACATGACCCCGCTGACACGCAACATACATATATAACTTACAAATTAATCGAAAGAAGACTTTTACTTTGACAAAACAAGGGTGGATAGTGATAACAATTTTTTTTATATTGACTATTTTGATTAAGTAGGTTAGCAATTCTTTGATTTCGTACACTCAAACCTTATATGGGTAAATAAACGCCCAGTATCACGTACTGAGATTGTTAATCACGGGATTATAGGATAAATTAGTCTTTACGTGTTCTCCCTTACTTGCGTTAATATAAGACGACATTTTCTTACGCACAAGGTTGTCTTAATGTTACGGTGTGGTATACAAAATGTCATATCCATTTAGGCCTACTTTGTTAGAGAATGTCACTTTGATTTATTCAAGTCAAACAACATGCTAAAATTCAAAATAGGGTGAATACACCCTATTTTGAATAAATAGTATTTTATTACATAAATAGGATAAACATATTTTGAAGATAACCTCTCTCGATGCCTCGACCTCGACCTATGATGTTGCTATAGCCGTTTTGAATTAAGATACCTTTTAGTACCAAACAGAGTGCGTATCTATGTACCTAAAAATAATAATTTACCGATCAAAGACGAAAACACGAAAACCATTTCCAAATGTAGTTACTCTGTCATGTGCAATCGTAGAAAAGAGAAGTGTCACACGATATCCAATATTCCGAAGATCGATAGTTGTTGGAATAAAAGAGCGAAACGTTAAAAGCAAGTAAAAAAACTAACTAGTACGAAACAATAGCCGTTACGAGCGGCGCTCTGAAAGCCCCATGAGCTCGGTGATTCGTTAGTAAAGAGACAAAAAAGCAGCCAGCGAGGAATTTGTTCGTAGATTAAGGTTTCGCACTAGACATTTGAGTCGAAATTCATTTTTTAAATTCCAATTTCTTTAAAGAGGTTTAGACTGCAGTGTTGGCGTTGAAGTTTTCTTGTTGCCGTTACGTTCCATATTTGATTCTCATACTGCATGACTACCTGTGTTTTGCCATTGCCGAATCTAGATGATTTTTGTATAGAAACTTTGTTAAACCGTTTATTAAAACTGCACCGCTGTGGGAATACAGCGGACACCGTGTTGGTTTTAGGGCAGAGCCATACACACCTTAAATGTTGGAAAATGAGCCCGTGATATGGGTCTCGTATGCGAAGGTAAAAAAACATTTTATGTAGGTTTGTATCTATAGTTCTGCACTTGTGTGTATCATTGAACGCCTTCTAAACGTCTGAACAGATTTTGCTTAAAACTGGGGTGTTTTTTTTGGATCCGGTAGGCGGTACTATATGCAAGATAATAAAACACAGGTTAAACGGCGGCAGAACCGCTAGTATTGTATTAATAAAAACATAAGCAAATCTATTCGTTTATCTTGATTGTATCGGTCGGATTCTAAACCTGTAAGAAAACGAAATACAAGAACAATAAATTAAAAAAAGAAATCTCGTGTTTTGTTTGTTCAGTGTATTCCAGTGAATTCATTGTAACAAAATGAATAAAAGTTAACAAAGGAATTCGGTATATTTTTAAGTGTGATTACAAGAAAAGCAAATAAGTAACGTAGGCCCTCAATGCGTAGGCCGCATAAAATGTTTATTATGTAGATAATGCCGACAAAGTCGGTTTATTAGAGTTCTCTTTTATGGTAAGTATATGTTCCTTAATTTGGTATCAAAGACATGAAGTAAGTGAGGTGGCTTCTCAAATCTACTTATTCGTAAAATTAAGCGATGACTCGAGTGTGTGGTTTATTTATAGATGAGTGCGTAAAGCCATCTGCCAGTCCATCCTGGCTCTCTTGAATATCGATCATAGTCATTACTGGCAGTAACGGACCTTGGGCTCCAAGGCGAATGTAATGAATCGCAACCATGACGGCGCTAGGATGATGCTGATGATGAATCATTAAGAGAAGTCAGCTTAAATATCTTCAAAGTAGCCTAAATCATATAATATGCTTTTGGGTTGCAGATAAGCTAATATTTTGTTAAATTTGGATAGACTAGAAAGTGGACATGGACATCCTGGATTATCGCCTTAGATACCGGTAAATACATGATCCCGGACGCAACAACGATAACGTTAGGATGTAATGCCTATTAACTAAGATGAAGTCAAGGCCTAGTTGTTTTGATCTTTAAAAATAACTTTCACTCACCTTTTCGCCTCAAATAAATATAAAATTTCACATCACAAACTTTAGTTGTTTGAAATAATATGAATTCAACAAAAAGCACCACGACATCTAACCTCACAGAATTAAAACATTTTCCATTTTATTTTCGTTACGAAGTTGAAAATATTTTTAAAATGACACCGAACACAGAATGGAGGAATCGACACCGCGTGATTTTCGTTTATTGATACGTAAGTTAATTTTACTACAAGCACGAATAACTTCTAAAATGATGGCAACATTTAACTTAATACAATATTCGAGAATGGGTATTAGTCTTGATAAGTGATAAATAATACGAAGATACAAATACCTAGTAAAGCCCCATAAGGCAGCGATAGCCTAGTGGAGATACCAACGGACTCCATGCAGTTGATATCAGGGTCGAATTAGGGTTTGCAAAGTCTCGACATTTTCAAAGTCCCGGGACACAAGACAGGCGACGTCCAAAGTGCCGGGACTTCGAAACTTTTTAGAATAAAATTAGAATCAAGTTAATTTCTGGCAAAATATATGAATAACAACAACTTATGGTGTAAATTAACAACCTGAATTAGGGTCTGGGAAGTCTTGACCGTTTCAAAGCCCCAGGAAGTGAGGCCACTAACGTTCATAGTCCCGACGACTTCGAGACTTTTCAGAATAAAGTAAATTTCTGTCAATATGTATGAAAGAACACAACCTTAGGTTAAAATAAAAAGTCAAGAATATAAAATGAAATCCTAAAAATTTTAACACTAATTTCAGTCTCAATAATTCATAAGTGCGGGCTGTCTAGAATTACCGTAGCCAGGCAGGAAGGTGTATCAGAAGTGCGCAGTGGAAGGTGTAATACATTTACCTGACCACGATAGACAATATATCCAGACACAATGCACTGCGTTGCACAGTGAGTAAAGTATTGAGTAGTTACATGAAAATTTTACCTCATATATCCTGGTGATGTTCTTGAAGTGGACCTATAGGATTAACTCATAATTTTGGCCAAAATAACAAGAGAATCAATAGATACCAGTGTACATTCGGCGAAGTCCTTCTCCAGACCACGATGCACGTTTGCGGTTCACAAAACTTTTCACAAATGTTCAATATGTCATCAATTTACAACAAACTTTGCCGGAAGTCAAAAGCGGCAATAACGTATTTGCACGTTAATTCAATTCATGTTAATTCAAAGGGCGATCAATTTATTGATTAGGTACAAGGCACGCGAGAGTCCAAACGGCGTGTTAATTTTTCAAGGCGCCAACGCAAGTGACAGTTCAGTGTGACCATTGTCAGAAATGTTCAATAGACTAAACAAAATGTTACTCAATCGATTCCATTTGACTTATAATAAAAACTAATTCTATTTCAAACATCCACCCGCCCCGGACCGGCCTACCGGTCCGCTAATCGGTTGGTAGACGTGACAATGTTGCAACCGCTCTCCTCAGAATCGAACCGTCCACCAAGACCTCAGCAAATCGGGGAACTCCATCAGCCCCAGTTACCAAATGAAGGATGCACCCCCTGCGCCATCTGAGTGGCGGAAGGTTAGCCTCCTTGATCAAAACGAGGTCTCCAATCTTGGGTGGATCGGTCTTGTCGGTCCACTTAACGCGTTGCTGGAGTATGTGCAAATATTCCAAATTCCAGCGTTTCCAAAAGCTCTGAGTAATCTGGCGTACCAATTCAAAACGCGAGAGACGACCAGGTCTCGTATCAATATAGGGGTACTCAGGCAAGGCGACAAGTGGGCGACCAATCAAAAAATGGCCCGGCGTAAGGGCCTCCAAATCATTCGGATCTGAGGAGATCGGGCACAATGGCCGAGAGTTAAAAACGGCCTCAATCTTACAAAACACAGTTGCGAGTTCCTCAAATGTAAGGACAGATTCACCGATTGTCCTGCGCAAGTGTGTTTTGGCCGATTTTACGGCGGCCTCAAATATACCACCCCAGTGTGGACAATTTGGTGGGGAAAACAACCAATTTATCCCACGTCGGGCAAGCCTATCACCTATATCAGCTTTGTTGGTTTCAAGGAAATTAACAACATCATTCAAATAATTATAGGTGCCCTTGAAGTTAGTGCCGCAGTCAGAACGGATCAAGGAAGGCATCCCTCTGTGGGATACAAATCTGTCAAATGTGGCTACAATCGCCTCGGTCGTAAGCGAGGAGACCAGTTCTAAGTGTACGGTCTTTGTGGAGAGACTAACAAAAACACACAAGTAGGCCTTAACAGTCTTGCTGTTTCGAAGTGTCGACGTTTTCACCAAAAAGGGACCTGCGAAGTCCGTGCCAACACCGTCAAACGTCCTGCTCTCAGTTACGCGATCTGCCGGTAAGTCTCTCATCAAGGGCTGCATGGTAGAAGCCTTGAGCTTATAGCAAGGGATGCAGCGAAAGACTACACTCCGAATAATTCTTCGGGCAGACAAAATCCAAAATTCGCGTTGCAAAATAGCCAACAAAGCATTACAACCAGCATGCGAGTTTTTAAGGTGACGGTCAGTTACCAACAAACGTACCAAATGACCGTCCTTAGGTAACAAAATGGGGTGACGTGCTCCGTAAGGGAGGTTAGCGTTCTTGAGACGCCCTCCAACGCGCAAGAGACCCGTATCGTCCAAAAAGGGGTTCAATTTAGAGACAGCTCCCGACAATTTCGATCTCCCTGATTTAAGGATAGCAATCTCCTTTTCAAAATGCGCCAATTGCACAGAACGAACCCAAAAGGTGAGGGACTCCTGTCGTTCCTTGGGTGAAAGAAACGGTGTCAGACGTTTTTGTTGTGGGTGCCTAAAATTAAAAACAAAACGCTTTATCCAAGCAGTAACACCTAACAACTTGTCGAGGGAGCTGTAACGATTCAACAAAAAATCGGGGTCGAAGGCGCTTTCCACCTTTTCAAGAGCGAGTGTTCGTAGACCCGGCAAATTAGAAGTATTCAAAACTGGCGTTCGAGGCCAATCAGTTTCTGGTCGACTCAACCATTCCGGACCCCACCACAGCGAATGACCTATCAAACTAGGCGTCAAGCATCCGCGCGAGGCACAATCAGCGGGGTTGAGCTCACCTGGCACGTGTCTCCAAACAAGCTTGAGTTCAGATTTTTGGATTTGGAAGACGCGATTAGCAACAAATACCTCCAAGGTGTGGACAGAAGCCTTCAACCAACAAAGAACAATTTGGCTGTCTGTCCAGGCGTAGGTCCCATTAATGCAAATGCTTTAACCCAAAGTACTGGACACGTGGTTCAACAAGCGTACAAGTAGGGCTGCTCCCGAGAGCTCCAATTTTGGGATGGTCAGAGATGTTCGAAGGGCGACCTTGCTCTTCGCCATGATCAGGGAAACTCTCACCTGACCTGAGGCACTGACTGTGCGCAAGTACACCACAGCCGCGTGACCACGTTCCGAGGCAACACAAAACCCGTGAAGGGTGGCCTTGTACTTCCCAGGAGGAAGGATGGGACGAGGCAAGGAGATCTCGTTGACGGCAGGAAGTGAGGATACAAAAGAGGTCCATTCCTCAACAAGAGTGCCGTGTAGAGGTTCGTCCCAGGTCAATCCTGCTGTCCAAAGCTTCTGCAAGAAGCATTTTGCCCAAAATATAATTGGACAGATCCAACCATTCGGATCAAAGGTTCTGGCGACAGTAGACAACACGAGACGTTTAGTCCAAGAACACGGCAATTTCAAGTCTACGTTATACGTAAAGATGTCTTGGACTGGTCTGTACTGAACGCCGACAACAGCCATCATGGCGGGGTTGTCAACAATCTCAAACAAATGTGGATCCTGCTGATGATCCTCTGGCAAGCCTTCCAAAAGCGCTGGTGAGTTGGAAATCCATTAACGCAACTCATAACCAGCGGAGGCCAAAATACCTATCAATTCGTCCCGCAGGAGGATCGCCTCGTCTGCTGTGGAGGCGCCCGAGCAAATGTCATCGACGTAAATATCGTCCTTCAAGATGGCGGAGGCTCGTGCGAAACGTAAGCCTTCGCGGTCTGCGAGCTCCCAAAGAGAACGTATTGCCAAATAGGGGCTCGACCTTAACCCGTACGTATTGGTATTGAGCTCGTAGACGACCATGGGATCGCGAGGAGACTCTCTCCAAAGGATCAGCTGGAAGCGACGGTCATCAGGGTGGATAATAGTCTGCCTGAACATCATTTTTATGTCGGCCACAAAGACAACCTGATGTCGTCGGAAGCTGGTGATGACGTCACAAAGGTCCTTGACCAACTTGGGACCAGAATGCAAGTACTGGTTCAAGGATACGCCTGTTGAAGTCTGCGCAGAACCATCAAACACTGTGCGCAGCTTGCCAGTCGATGGCTTCAATACCGCATGATGCGGGAGAAAGTAATGCTCCACCGAACGCCAATCCAAATTTGACACAGACATGTGTCCCAACAGTTCATATTCCCTCATGAACTCAATGTACTTCTGTCTGAGCTCCGGGTCACGACCCATGCGACGCTCCATAGCCAACAATCTCCTTTCGGCTAAAGGTGACTCACCAAGCGGAGGCCGAACAGACAGAAAGGGTAGACTCGTAATGATACGACCAGAACGGAGTCGACCAGTGTTGTTCTGGAAGAACAGCTCGCACTCCTCATGTTCTGGATTCAAACGGGCAACTTGAGGGGGCTCCTCTACTTCCCAAAACCTCTGAACCGCATCAGAGAGAGCAGAGCCTACAGCCAACAAATTATCAAGTTCGGGTGGAGGGGGGTCCCTAGGTACAGATCCCATCAAAGCAAATCCAAATATAGTCGGGATGGCAGCCAAACCATTTGGCACCAAGACCCGTTTCTCACCAATCAAAATTCCACCGAGGACATCAGAGCCAATCAACAAGTCGATTTGTCCCGGTGTGTCAAATTTGGGGTCTGCCAGTTCCAATCCCGATGTCAAATTCACCACACCAGCAGGTAGCTGCTTCTGTGGGTGCATACCCAAAATATTCTTCAACACAATAGCCGAGGTTTTAAGCCTCGGGTGTGAAGCTTCAACAGGGCCAAACAAAACCTTAACTTGCCCTTCAACATTAGAGGCTACATCACCTATGCCCCGTATACAATTTGGAAAAGGGCCCATATTCAATTTAACCTGCCCTACCAAATAAGTGGAAACAATGCAACCTTGTGAACCTGTGTCCAATATTGCACGGACAACAACAGAGGTCCCCGTGGGTCCCCAGACCCTAACAGCAACCGTTTACCAACGGTTGCTGTTAGGGTAAAACGAGGTGGGCGCGAGTCAAGGCGGGGACGCTCCGCCAAAGGAGGGGAATACCTGGGGCAGCAGTCATGGTGCTGGTGACGTTGCGCGGTCGCACATTCAGGTGCGCGAGAGAGAGGAGGCGTGCGCACGCTACGGTTCTCCAAGCGGGGTGAGCGGCGATCAATTAAGCGAGGCGACTCTCGACAGCGTGCCAGTGAGCCTCGGCTGCCACCTTCAAAACACCCGCCCGTGCGCGGCGTCGGCTGGTTGGACAAGCGGCCAACGTCTCTGGCATTCATGCAGAGAATGTCCAAATGCTGTCCTCCACAGTGAGGACAGGGGCAAGAGTTTGGGCAGTCTCGCTGGTAGTGGGACCCCAAACAAGAGAAGCAAAAGCGGCGGGCATTCGCGATGCGCCTACGAGAGGCGACACGCAGGTCCAAAAATGCCCTACAACTGGCCGTTCTGTGCCCCGTGACCTTGCAGTAGGAGCACTCCGCTGGGCTCTGCGTGACTGCAAAGCGAGGAGGGCGCCGGTCAACATTGGCTCGGGTGTGAACGCGAGCCTGCTCCTTGACCTTGGGCGGCTGCGTCTTAGCCGGCGTGTCACCACCGGAGTTGTCCAGGACCCGGCACTCATCCTCCAGGAACCTCTCCAGGTCAGCAAAGGGGGGCAGATGGGTCGCGCTATCCCCACCAAAGCGCTGTTCAAACGCGACCTCAGGTCGGCAGGCAGCCTTTTAAGGACAATGTGCACCAATAGATAGGACCATTGGTCCACAGGCAGGTCAAGGCACTTAAGTTCGTTGATGGCCACCAAGAGCGGGTTCAAAAGTTGGGTGCGCAACCCAGAGACCCGGGTGAGCGTCGGCAAACCCAAAATCTGCTCGATATGCGTGTCGGCGAGGCCACGCTTATTATGGTACCTACGGGTGATTAGGTCCCGAGCCGTCTGGTACGCCTCGTCAGACACGGGCAGATGCTGGATGAGGCCCTTAGCCTCCCCATCCAGAACCGACATTACATAGGCCAACTTTTGTGCCGGCCGAAGGTCAGCCCTATCATTGACTAGGCTGTCGAACAAATTAACGAAGCCCAGGTAGCTTCCTAGGCAGCCATCAAAATGGGGGAGGTCCAAAGTAGGGAGCCTACTCACCAGCCCCGGTGCTGACCTAGGAAGCTCCTGCTTCAGGCCGGGTTGCCCTTCCCTATCGGCAACTAGTTGTCTCGCACTATTGGAGACAGCATCATACAGGTCCAAGACCTGGGCATAGTCTTCACTGACCTTATTTCGCTGGTTAGCAGTGAAATCAGTGACTGACACTTCAAGACAGCAAGCGCTGAAAGTGCGGAACTGCTGTTCCACACTTGCCAGGCGATCATCGATCCGCTCGTACCTTTGAAGTAAGGCCTGCTGGCGATCAGGCCGGTTCACTAAAGCACTGGCCGAGGCAAACCAGCGCAAATCTGAGGCAATAGCACCAGCAGCCGCACGCAAGTCCTTGATAGCTGACATAATCAAAATTCAAAAGAGCCCGGACAAGCGTTAAATAATATTAACAATCAAAACTTAATTTTTCTCAATTCTTTGAAACCAACAAAGTATTAGCCTGTTTACTGCAAGTGCAGGCAAGTGACAGGTATCTACTGTCCAACAAAATTAATAGTTTCAATATATATTGACACAAAACAAAGTCAAAGTTATCAAAAGTTATAACTTATAACAAATTAAAAGTTGAAACTTCAAATTAATTAATTAATTATTTGCAACAGACAGACTGGCTGTGTTATTTGAGATATACAATAGTAAGTAAGCACAGAATATGTGTTACCTAGCAATATTATCTACATATATTATAACAAAACAAAGTTTATTAATGTGACCCGCCCAAGTGGCAAGGTCAAGTTGGTTGTTATGTTTATGAATATATGCAATAAATTAAATTTACTAAATTTATTGATACATACAGCTGTTATGTATCCAAACAAACTGACTTATTAATGCAACAACAAATTTAAGTTCGATTTTTCAACAATACAAATCAACAATTACTGATTGAGGTTATGTGTGACAATGTGTTTCAAATTATCTAGGTCAACTTATACAATTAAATATTATGTATTTTAGACAATAACTGACCTGACAAACACTACAATACTGTCTGTTAAGAAATGAGATGCTTAGCTCAGATACAAGTTTACAATATAGGCACAGTTAACCACGCTCTTGCTATCAAAATTATGTCTAGAATTACCGTAGCCAGGCAGGAAGGTGTATCAGAAGTGCGCAGTGGAAGGTGTAATACATCTACCTGACCACGATAGACAATATATCCAGACACAATGCACTGCGTTGCACAGTGAGTAAAGTATTGAGTAGGTACATGAAAATTTTACCTTATATATCCTGGTGATGTTCTTGAAGTGGACCTATAGGATTAACTCATAATTTTGGCCAAAATAACAAGAGAATCAATAGATACCAGTGTACATTCGGCGAAGTCCTTCTTCAGACCACGATGCACGTTTGCGGTTCACAAAACTTTTCACAAATGTTCAATATGTCATCAATTTACAACAAACTTTGCCGGAAGTCAAAAGCGGCAATAACGTATTTGCACGTTAATTCAATTCGCGTTAATTCAAAGGGCGATCAATTAATTGAGTAGGTACAGTCAGCATCAAAAGTTGATGACCACATTTAGATTTTCAATATCGCTGTACACTATAATACACCTAAATTGCTCAACATGACAAGCGCCAGAAATAAATGATTATTTTAAAAGGGCATAAGTAGGTGACCATGACTTTTCAAAAGTAGCTAAACAAAGTTATGGTAAAAAAAGCATAACACCACGTCACCAGTCATTCGGCCAGTACGGCCAGTGACGTCTGAGAACTAAATAAAGGAGGTCGTTACATTTGATAAACTAATGTGATTAAATAAATTATTATTAAAGTATTATGAAGTAAATAATTTTATATACTTAATACTATAGTCTTTTAAGCTAATACAATATTTTATAGATGATAAATAATTGCAACGGCAATGGTCTACATTCGATACAAAGTGATAATTAAGTAAAAATATTATTTTACATTCAAGGGTAAAACAGTTTAACAAAGAATTAAATTAAAACAGAATTTGTGTGAATTTTGAAAATGAGTCTTATATGTAGGTACCTATATAGGGGGTCTACCAAGAGTTTGTTTTTCAAACAAACCACGAGTTTTGCACGCGATCGTCACGGAAGTTTCCTGCATGTAAAATAAATTATACAAGTATTTGTATCTAGTGAAACTTGTCAAAATAACAGTAGTTTCATACATCAATTAATGTTAAAACTTAATTTAACATTTTTTTATAGTCAATTTATTCATAATAAGTATTCTACTTGACAGCAAAACGCTATGACGTCACTATATCATATTCAGAAGTTATATTTCTTTGATCATATTTCATACAAAACCCTTGACAAAGGTCGTTTTTGACATTTAATTAAAAGTGCTTGATTTGACTAGTTGGAAACAACCCTATTTCCATAGATTTTCTAAAAGCGCCCTTATCGGATAGTAGCGATCGATAGAGGGCGCATTAAGGAAATGTATGAAAATTGTTCCCGTCAAAAGGCAGCGTTAGCCGAGTGGAGATACCAACAGACTGCCATGCAGAGGGTTTCGGGTTCGAATCCACGGCGCGCACCAATGACTTTTCGGAGTTATGTGCGTATTGAATTGTTAATTATCGCTTGTCCCGTGCCTCGGAGAGCACGTTAAGCCGTCGGTCCCGGTTGTCATGAAGATCTTTGACAGCCGTTACAGGGCGTCAGTACCTTCTAAATAAACTGACACTGGTCTAAACCATGGAATATCGCTATCCCTTCGGGTTGCGGAGGTCAGACAGGCAGTCGCTCTGTGGAAAAGCCAATATTCAGCCAAATCCGGTTAGACTAGTAAGCGGACTCCAGATTGAAACTGGGATAATGCTAAAAGAATGATGATGAAAATTGTTCCCGTCGACTAGCCTATCATCACCGTGTAAATTTCGTACTAGATCCTCGGCTTGGGTTCTAATTCAATCGTAACTATAAATATCATAAACTAAGTCGACGGTATGAATTTGAACGGAATCTGCATGATTTTTGAAAATAAGTCTTATTGCTTTACGAATAAGGTTACAATTCAATCGAACTAAAAATCTATAATTACGTCGATGGTATAAATTCAAACTGATGATTCTAAATGTTTTCGGATATTATAACGATCAGCAATTTTTGACAAAATGGTGTTCAGTGACCTTTGACAAGTAGTGTTCAGTTAGTTTTGAACTTTAATGATGTTCATTCAATACTGGCGCCCTTCTTGTTGAGCGATATAATGTTCATTGATTTTGAAAATCTGAATGTGGTCATCGACTTTTGATGCTGACTGTACAAGGCACGCGAGAGTCCAAACGGCGTGTTAATTTTTCAAGGCGCCAACGCAAGTGACAGTTCAGTGTGACCATTGTCAGAAATGTTCAATAGACTAAACAAAATGTTACTCAATCGATTCGATTTGACTTATAACAAAAACTAATTCTATTTCAAACAGCGGGCGTTGCCTTTTAAAGGAAACAAAAAATCATTGATGGAAATAATAGGTTGTGTTATGTAAGGTTTATGAAGTCTTGACACTTTCAAAGTTCCAGGACACGAGATAGACCGCGCTGTTAAAAAAAAAGTAGGGATTAAATTAATTTCGGGCCAAACGTGTCAATAAAAAAAAATTTGAAATAGAAATTAAATATGAAAATCAACAGTCACGAAACTTAAAATGAAATCCTAGCAATTAAAAAATCTAGGTTTATTGCAGTCTCCTCCCCGTGGGCTCTCCACCTTGTCGTGGTGGGGGTGCTCAGTAACCGTGGGTTTCAGTTACACCCACGGTGAAGCTAAGCGGGATCCCGGGAGGGGACGCTACACGCGTGATTCTACGAATGCTTCGAAAGTCGAGGTGGTTCTTAGTGGTAACACCACATACTCCGGCTCTCATTTCCTCAAGAGTCGGAGATTCGAAGGGATTTTCCACCTCGTAAAAAAAAAAACAAAAAAAAGGTTTATTGCAGTCTAAATAATATTTTCCATCTAAAAATACAATTCTCGGTAGGTATAAATTCTGTGTCGTGGGGCACTTTAAAAATATTCAATCAACAGCCACAGAAAACAGTTACCACCTAAATTAGTATCACGTAATAACAAGGAATTACTGACTGTAATAATAATAATAATAAAGGAGTATTTTGGAATGCACTATTCGGGAGTATCGTTTTGTGAATAGAGCAGATAGGCCCCGCTTACCACGTACAAGAAAAATATAGCGCTGGTGTGTGCCCTGGATTCACTATTGTCCACGTATTTAGACAATAGTGAAGATCTTAGCGATACCCACTCGATTCTGTACTGTGCGGCTGTTACAGCGTGTCGAGTGGCAGGTATTAAAATACCAAATGGTAGTAATTCTGCCCCTCGAACCAATGCTGTACCGGCCTGGCAGTGCAGGATTGAGGGTCGTATCGCTGAGACCAGGGCGCTCATCGGAAAGCTAATTTGCTTCAGGTCGGGCAATACAAGACCGAGAGTGATGCGTTTTGTGACTCGGGCGTTCTTGGGCACGGGCTTTAGTCGCCAACAATACGAGTCACGAGTCACAGAACGCATCGACTACCTGAAGCAAAAAGTTTGTGCGTGGGCAAACCGTATAAGACGGTACAAAAAGCAGGTGGACCGATACGCCCAGAATAGGGCATTCCAAAAAGATGAAAGGTGGGTATATAGAAGTTGGGAGCGAACCAATTCAGGTGTGGATGATGGGCGTCTGCCAGATGTTGAGGCAACGAATGCTTTCTGGCGCAGCATTTGGTCGATGCCCATTAGCCACACTGAAGGTGATTGGTTTGGGGATGTTAAGCGAGCATGTGAGGGAATACCCCAAATGCAGCGCGTAGCCATAGAAACAACGGATGCAGCTTGTGCAGTCAGTTCGTTATCTAACTGGAAATCAGCGGGACCGGACGGACTGCACAACTTCTGGTTGAAGTGGCTACGTAGTGCCCATGCTTGGTTGGCATCCCAATTCCAGGCATCTTTGGAATCGGGCTCGATCCCAACTTTTATGACAACTGGTCTCACTCACCTGCTCTTTAAGTCAGGCTGTACCCGATACCGGTGGGTCTCCGTGGTCCTATTTTATATGGTTAATTTTATTTCTTTTTTTATTTAAGTGTATAAAATTCGACTATGAAAAAAGCTGTAATAAAGAGGAATAATAATAATCTTTATTGTACACCAAATGAACTTAACACAGAAAATACAACAGATAAATACATGTTGCACAAACCGTATCGCTAAAAAGCAATCTCTTACAGGCAACCCTTATGGAAAAGGGAAGTAAGGAGTCAGATATAGGGCAGTTTTGGCGTAGTAGGATACTAATGAAACAAAATACGAATACACACTATACTATACAAATAAACTAATAAATATACTATAATATAAATACATACAATAATATAATGAATTAAGTAATGGGAGTAGACAATAGTAAAAAAAAGGGAGAAAAAGAAAGTGTGAGTTTGACAATGTTATGGAAAGTTAAAGAGATAAGTTGTGGTTTTTCACAAAATTTTTAAAAGATGTGATATTTTGAGCCAGTTTGATGGATACAGGCAATGCATCCACAACCGTGCCGCTTCTGCAGTAAAGGATTTATCGTAAAAAGTAGTGGAATGCATTGGAATTTCCAATCTCAAATTTACCGATGACCCGTTCTTGAATGAGAGTCACTTAGGAGCTTGAAGCTTGACTGTACCTACGCAGTAGAGGTTTAAGGGGATGCTTTGCTATTTAGCACTGCGTTCAGTGTTGTGGGTTAGATCGTCACACGAAACAATATTTTGTGTGTGTCACAATTTGTTGTTTTAGGTTTTAATTATTTAAGAAAAAAATAACATTACAATACAATTTCGACAACTATATGTTTCTCAACAAGAAAACTACATCCAACACCACTCTTCACCCCATTAAATTAAAATGATCACTGACTGACCTGACTCATACACAATATCAATCAAACGTCACAAAACAACCAATGTGGCGGCGCGGCAAACGCATTTATTGTGTATTCTCAGTATTTACTAGATAGTACTGAGTACTTAAATATAAAATTTCGACAACCATGCCCTGCCTCGTGTCTTGAATCGAAAGTCCCGGGACCAGAGACAGCTAAATTTATCAAAATTTCCGGGACTTCGAGACACGAGACAACCCGAGACTCAAACCCTAGTTCAAATGCACGGCGAGCACTAATGACTTTTCGAAGTTAAGTGCGTATTAAATTGATAATTATCGCTTGCACCGTGCCTCTGAGAGCACGTTAAACCGTCGGTCCCGGCTGTCATGACGATCTTTGACAAACGTTGCGGGGAGTCAGTACCCTCAAATAAACTGGTACTGGTCTAAACCATGGAATATCGCTATCACTTTGGGTTACGGAGGTCAGACGGCAGTCGCTCTGTGGAAAAGTTGATACTCTGTCATATCTGGTTTGACCAGTAAGCGGACCTTGGGCTCCAAGGCGTGTAAGTCTTGGACGCAACCGGGATAATGCTAGGAGGACGATGATGATAATCTAGTAAGGCCCCGATATTTTGATCAGCTTTTATCCGTCGCGCGTCGCCGCGTCGTGGTCACGAGTCAATTGCGGCAAGTTTCTAAAAACACCTCGCAGTTATGAAAAACTGACAAATAAAAACAAATTAGACTCAAACAAACAAGGATGCGTGAAAGGAAAAAAAAATGCAGTGAAATTCCAACAAGAATATGCCTATCTATAAAGCAGTCTGATTTTAAAAGTCTAAAACAACCCTCAGGTTTTACGGTCAAAACTGATAACGCGAGCATAGAAGTTTTGAAAATGGATGTTGGTTAAACAAATTATCCAGCAAATCTGCCTAGAAAAGCATAGCAACCTTCGATATCAAAGTAAGTTTTCAAAATTATACTCATTTAAAATCACAGTCACACATTAGTTCCGAAAGATAGAGATACTAAAACTTTGAATAGTTCTGTTGATGTGTCGTGTTCAGATGGTACGACATTCGTCTCTCGTATTTGCACTACACTCATTTACATTTTATTGTCCCTCTATGTTAATTTTAGCTCTGACAGGATCTATGCATGTATATTACTTTTTCACACGATCATATTCATAACAAAGGGTTGCATAATATGGATATTACAATTTTTATTGATGAGATTTTTCTATACAAGTTTATTGGGGATGTTGGTACGAGTAGACTGAGAGCCAGTGTTCCACAGACTTACGGTATAGTAGCAAACTCCATATTAATGCTAGTTATACTAATTCATCTGCCGTAGATTAAATGGGGGTTCACTATTCCCATAGAGGGTTCCTTTAGGCGCGCCTAGAAGTCGAAAATCATGAAAATCGACTTTCAAAACGTGATCGCAGCATGTCTGCCGTTTTGATATCTTAAAATATATCTTTTTTTTTTAAATTTAATGGCAGACACTTGTTCCGGTTCCCACTATACTTTATATAATATCATAGTTTCCAAAATTTCATAAAATTTACGTTATTTTAGCAAAGCTAAAAATTATATATGTTATTTATATTATTATTATAAACATATATTTACAAAGGCAGACACATAGGTCGGTTCTGACACGTGGGCAGACCACACGATACTTTCTCAGTCGTGCTATTGAAGTTGCATGATTTTGATTTTCTCACTCTTCATTTCGCAGGGAACTAGTGTTTCAGCGGAGCTGCAATTTATGGATGTTTTTTACAGTAAGTGACAAAAAATTGTTGATTTCTTTATACAATCTTAAATGCTTATGATTGAAATTAAGAGTAATAAATAAAATTTAAAAACACTGTTCACATGTATTCATACTGATTGGCTGTCATTGCCAGAAAGTCAATATCGTGTATCTCCGTTAGCATGACTGCGAAACTATTATGTAGTCTGCCTGCATTTTAGAACCAACCTATCTGTCTGGTTTTTTACATATACATGTATAATAATGATGGAAAAAACATACATAAATTGCACCTTTGCTGAAACACTAGTTCCCTGCGAAATGAAGAGTGAGAAAATCAAAATCATGCAACTTCAATAGCACGACTGAGAAAGTATCGTGTGGTCTGCCCGCGTGTCAGAACCGACCTATGTGTCTGCCTTTGTGAAAATATGTTTATAATAATAATATAAATAACATATATAATTTTTAGCTTTGCTAAAATAACGATAATTTTATGAAATTTTGGAAACTATGATATAATATAAAATATAGTAGAAACCGGAACAAGTGTCTGCCATTAAGTTTTTCTATAAAAAAAAAAATATATATATATTTTAAGATATCAAAACCGCAGACATGCTGCGATCACGTTTTGAAAGTCGATTTTCATGCTTTTCGACTTCTAGGCACGCCTAAAGGAACCCTCTATGGGAATAGTGAACCCCAATTTGATCTACGGCAGATGAATTAGTATAACTAGCATTAATATGGGGTTTGTTACTATACCGTAAGTCTGCGGAACACTGGCTCTTAGACTAGAGCCCGTTACCAGATAAATGTAAAATGAACAGGCTTTCTGAACCAAAAAGGTATAATATTGAGTGTGAGTACTGGAATGTATATTGAGACTTAGCTGTCGTATATGTGTTCAATTCAATGGAGTAAAAATGGTGTCTATATTGTTGAGTATATTATTGACAAAGCAGCACCTTGTCTCGCTGTTGGAGAAAAGAAAACTGCAGCCAAAAAAAGAGCCAAAATAACTTATTTCTGGTATAAGAAAAATTATATTTTACACGAGACTCTGAACTGTCAGCAGGTGCTTTCTCATTTGCGGTGGCAACTGGCAGAGCAACGAGATGAGGTGACAGCGAGGTTTACGAGGCGATCTAAGCGTCCGCAAACTACGGATAATGTTTACCGCCAGACGAGCTGTATGCTTGTTTATTTTATGCTTTTGGGCAAATTTTACCAAGATTTGTGTAGCTTATTTTCTTACTGGTGACCATTTTTGAGCTCAGTGTGACGGAATGTATCCTTAACATAAATACATATTTCTGAATACTTTTAATGTAGACACGTTACATAAGTATTACTATGAAATACACATTTATATTGTGACTACTTAGGTAAAAAAATAGTGTATAGATATAGCGATTCGTAGGTGTTATGAAGCTACCCAAAGATGAACCGATTCAAAACTAGCCAACAGAACAATTTTTTTTTTAAATGTAGCATCCTCAAAGGCTCATTGCATTTCCAATTCTCGACATAACATCGGATCTTTCGCCTACATACATCGATTAAATTTGAAAAGTTTAGCTAGACTCATATGAAAAGAGATCACAGCGTGAAATGGCATATATAGGGGGAAAGTGGAAGTGTAAGAAGAAAAATAAGTCTTAGCACCACCACATTTGAATTCATTTATCAAAACATCACCTACATGCGCAGAATGAGAAATATATTAAATTATGTACAGTCGGTTTTTAGCTTTATACTGGTATGAGCGGTGTAAAGTTGCAATTACGCTTGCAAAAATGCTCTTGTGTGTGTAGTGCACTAGATTATGCATAATAATAGCATTTATAAGATGATTCACCCGAATATCTGAACGTTCAAAATACTAATAGAAGATACTCAGAGGTGTCAAAATGGGTTTACATTTTCTGGGCCAAGTTTGGTCCAGAAAATGTTAACCCAATTTGCAAGCATTATACTTAAATCGTAGTTACGATTTAAGTATAATGCTTGCAAAATAAAAAATGTAAAAAAATGTCGATGTGTAAATGAAATCTATATAATGTAGCTAGCTTCCTATGCCTTAGACACAGAAACTAAATGACGTGTTGCCGTCAGCCACCCAGAATTTATCACCGGCCATAAAAACTTAAATTTCGCATAATTTTCTGTTATATCCCAAACTTTTATTTGGTAATACCCCAGAGCAATTCCTACTTTGTTTACAAATAAACTTGGCGTTGAAATTGGGAAGGAAAAAGCTTTTCGAAAGAGGATAGGTAAATCGATTTATGCAAAACAGATAGCGCTTTTTGTATGCAAATTTTTGTTGATTTCCCAAAGATTGAAATCGTGGTATTGTGAAATGGGAAATATTGATTATCTACCTACAATAAACAACGTACCCGGTGGCTTGTTTGAAATAATCATGAATTATTTAATATCCATTTGATTGAGAGATACATCTATAATTTACACATAAAAGAGTCGTACAGCGTTCGACAATTTAAATTAAAATTTATACCTAACAGCGAGGTTTATTTTAAAACTCATGTCAGATTATAATTTGAAGTATGTAAACCTCAACTTAACAAATATAAATGACAAATTATGGAATTTATGAATACTGAATATATGAATACTAATACTTTACGAACACTTAATCTGATTATTATGCACGAAAATTATAATTTATTGAAATTTTTGCTATTCTTTCGAAGGCTGTGAACGTAACAGATACTATCCTTTAGGGAGTGCGTAAGTCTCTAAAGGCTAAATATCTGAATAATAAAATGAAAATGTATAAAAATCAATTATCGTCCTTCAGCCGTCACCGCAGTAGGTAAATTAGGAACCGCTAAAACCTCGCGGAGATGATAAATCTCTGTCGAATTCGTCAGCCAACAGTTTTATTTCTTTTTCCCTTTCGCACCGGTTTTCTTTTGAACAAAGTTCTTCTGCCAGTGGATGGACGCCCGTTTATGTGTTCGTACGTACACATAGCTGTGTTTCGAATCAAAATTGCGTTCTGACTTGGAATCTAACTTATATTGTTCTTCTTGGTGCGTAACAATTGTGTTTGTGTTATCCGCCGATCTTATTTACTATTGCGCAGATGTAGTATGTGGTAGAGACGATACGTTCTAAATAAGTTTTCTGGTACAGCAGCTTCTTGTTTAAATGTTCGTGTTTATTTCATTTATATAAGTAATTGGCATTGTTTTTTGAAAGCATTGCGGGACTTAAAATTAGAACACCGATTTCAAATAGAGAATAGGTATGTTTATAATTAGTTAGACATTCTAGGTACATAAGTAGATATTTAATTACATTAAAATCATTTATCTTAATATATAAAATCCTTGCGTTACTGACTGACTGACAGACACGCTACAGCCAAAAATATTGGGTGCAGGAAGCTGAAATTTGGCATGTATGTTCCTTGGGGACCGTAGAGGCGCACTAAGAAGAGATTTCCCGAAATACCCACGGGATCGGTCAAAACAGATAAATTTAAAAAATGTGCATGCGTAGCTGCTGGCGTCCTCTAGTTTAACATATTTGTAATTAATCTTTATATTAAACATTTTAGTAAGATGAAATTCAGTTGATATTGAAATATGTTTATAATAATAATATAAATAACATATATAATTTTTAGCTTTGCTAAAATAACGATAATTTTATGAAATTTTGGAAACTATGATATAATATAAAATATAGTAGGAACCGGAACAAGTGTCTGCCATTAAGTTTTTCTATAAAAAAAAAATATATATATATATATTTTAAGATATCAAAACCGCAGACATGCTGCGATCACGTTTTGAAAGTCGATTTTCATGCTTTTCGACTTCTAGGCACGCCTAAAGGAACCCTCTATGGGAATAGTGAACCCCAATTTGATCTACGGCAGATGAATTAGTATAACTAGCATTAATATGGGGTTTGTTACTATACCGTAAGTCTGCGGAACACTGGCTCTTAGACTAGAGCCCGTTACCAGATAAATGTAAAATGAACAGGCTTTCTGAACCAAAAAGGTATAATATTGAGTGTGAGTACTGGAATGTATATTGAGACTTAGCTGTCGTATATGTGTTCAATTCAATGGAGTAAAAATGGTGTCTATATTGTTGAGTATATTATTGACAAAGCAGCACCTTGTCTCGCTGTTGGAGAAAAGAAAACTGCAGCCAAAAAAAGAGCCAAAATAACTTATTTCTGGTATAAGAAAAATTATATTTTACACGAGACTCTGAACTGTCAGCAGGTGCTTTCTCATTTGCGGTGGCAACTGGCAGAGCAACGAGATGAGGTGACAGCGAGGTTTACGAGGCGATCTAAGCGTCCGCAAACTACGGATAATGTTTACCGCCAGACGAGCTGTATGCTTGTTTATTTTATGCTTTTGGGCAAATTTTACCAAGATTTGTGTAGCTTATTTTCTTACTGGTGACCATTTTTGAGCTCAGTGTGACGGAATGTATCCTTAACATAAATACATATTTCTGAATACTTTTAATGTAGACACGTTACATAAGTATTACTATGAAATACACATTTATATTGTGACTACTTAGGTAAAAAAATAGTGTATAGATATAGCGATTCGTAGGTGTTATGAAGCTACCCAAAGATGAACCGATTCAAAACTAGCCAACAGAACAATTTTTTTTTTAAATGTAGCATCCTCAAAGGCTCATTGCATTTCCAATTCTCGACATAACATCGGATCTTTCGCCTACATACATCGATTAAATTTGAAAAGTTTAGCTAGACTCATATGAAAAGAGATCACAGCGTGAAATGGCATATATAGGGGGAAAGTGGAATGCAGTAGCTTCTTGTTTAAATGTTCGTGTTTATTTCATTTATATAAGTAATTGGCATTGTTTTTTGAAAGCATTGCGGGACTTAAAATTAGAACACCGATTTCAAATAGAGAATAGGTATGTTTATAATTAGTTAGACATTCTAGGTACATAAGTAGATATTTAATTACATTAAAATCATTTATCTTAATATATAAAATCCTTGCGTTACTGACTGACTGACAGACACGCTACAGCCAAAAATATTGGGTGCAGGAAGCTGAAATTTGGCATGTATGTTCCTTGGGGACCGTAGAGGCGCACTAAGAAGAGATTTCCCGAAATACCCACGGGATCGGTCAAAACAGATAAATTTAAAAAATGTGCATGCGTAGCTGCTGGCGTCCTCTAGTTTAACATATTTGTAATTAATCTTTATATTATACATTTTAGTAAGATGAAATTCAGTTGATTGGTAAAAGTTATAACAAGGGTAAAGTCTATTATTGTAGTTAACACCATACCAAAATCATGGACAATAAACAGTATGCAAAATGCGAAGATAAACACCTCCACCTTTATATCAGCGTAATAGTTTATATTCTCACATATTCGATTCATAGCTCACTAGACAGATATTAGTTGGCTGTCACTCGAGGCACGGCGACAGAGGATGTGTAGGTAGCGAGCGAGTGCGACACAGTGCGGACCGCTGCGGAGGGATGCGAAGCGAAGCGCTAGAAGCCGTTTCTTACATCTTGCGACGTGCCGACGCGATTTGCTGTGGAATTACATTGTTCCGCCAACACCTGGAATCTGGATTTCAGATAGATTCGGTTAGAACCTTTTCCAAAGAAGATTTGTTTGTACGTATTTTCTTCAGGTAAATTGTTGTTAGCTGCGGATCAATTTAACAAACGCTCTCACAGAATGACTAGACGCTGGAATAACAGAAGTGGGACTCGCGGCAGGGATTCTACGTTATTACTGCACGGGTTAAGCACCGTATAGCGAAGCAATTAGTGTTTGCCGAGAACAAGGATAAGACGTTTACTCGGTTCTTTATGAATAGATATGAGGACGTTTAAATTTATACATTTTAATGGCTTGATACATATGAATATAAAACCTAAATTAGGATTCTATCTTAATTTGGTTGTTATTGCGTTTCATTTATTAATCGTTTTTTCAAGTAATAGCATGTAGTTTTAATTGATGATATTGTAATGGTGTTGCTGGCTACACCAAATTAATTAATAATATTTAGTCCTTAGGCCGCATACTTGTTTCCACATGTGTTTGTCTTATCGCTACGATGGCGCCAACGTTCTGCAATTAGTAAACTCATAAATTCTAAGAGGTTGACAAATTTATAAGAGTTATGTGACAGGCATATAAGTAAAGAAATAGCCATGAAATATGAGAAAATATTGGCACTGTAGTGTTCACATGCTGTATAGTTGAGGATCATAAAAAAGGGGATCAACGATAAAAAACGAACCCTTGTCAGGTAGTAAGAGGTCAGGGGCGTTGCCTTGGGGGTGTTTGACTGGACAGTCGATCTTAGGAGGCAGGGCAAGTCGGGTCCCAGGACAGCGTGACGTGGTAGTGGGGGTGTGGGATGTGACAGTGAATGTTGGGACGCGGAACCGGGCGGATCTCGGGCAGTGAGTCTTAGGACGCGGAAGAGGGCAGTTCACGGGAACGCTCTAGCGTGGTGTTTCAGACAGTCGGTCTTATGGCGCGAGAGAGATCGGACCTGGCCTAGCGCGTAAGAGGTTCGGTGTTGGTCGATAATTAGTGCTTAGTGATATCGAAGAACAAGGCGAGCGGCTTCAAGAGAAGGTGATCAGCACAGGGCAAGGGGTAAGTTTGGCAGTGACGCAGCTAATAGTCCGGTGAGTGTCTGTTATTCACTTTACTGTAATTTATTGCATGAACTGTATAACATTAATAACTCTGTTGTGTATCTATGTCTATATCACACCATATATATATATACCAGGCTGACTAAAATATAAAGTTCTCTATGAGATATTGTACATAGTTATATTATCAATAACCGCGTGTACCATTAGTAGTGGTTCGTACCTTGTTGATGATGGATGTAAAGACGAGCGATGTACGATGGGAGTCTCCGTATTTGCGATCAGGTGGTAGAATGCAGGACTTTCACAATCGCTGTCTAAACCTGCGTACAGGCCAGTACATAGCAGCTGACAAGGTTTTAAAGAGCGAAAGAAGAGCCACCTGTCGGTCACGCGGTAGCAGTAAGACCTAATGCGGCTAACCTAGCGGCGATTGTAACGAGAGCTTCCCCGCAAACTATGCGCGATGGCTTAATACGTTTTAATTGACTATGTTTGTATGGGCTTCAATGTTGTGACTTGCGGCAAGGAGGCGTTTTGTGACATCAGTTCTGAGACTGTTACTGTACGTTCAATACTATACACTGGATATCGCTGAAATACTCGGCGCCGATAATACTATATGACTAATATACCTGGATCATGTTCTCCGTCTCCCTGGAGCTGCCGTCTCTGAGATACGCTGCCTTGTACTCAAGTACCAATATGTGAAGCATGAATATATGGAGAGTGATTTTGTGATGACAAACCAATACTAATGTATCGCTGTCTTTAGTATTTTGAAGACCACTTTCATTTAATTATAAGCGTTTACGTTTGGTAAATGCTGTCAGTAGAGGAATATAGAGGAAGGGACGAATTCCATAGTTCCTGCGCGGGCGTAGGGGCGCGGGAACCCTGGCCACAAATTACTTGGCGGGGCCAGGCTGAAATTGATATTTTAGACCCAGTTAGTAAGAAAACTAAAATTTTAATCAGCCTGGGGTCCATAGGATTCCGTTACATTTGGTGCCGTGACCAGGATCCTCGTCATAAAATGTTCTGATTCACTTCAGAACAACGAGGAAGAACTAAAGGGTTACTACACAAACACAACGTAGAAAAATACAAACACAACGTAGAAAAATACAAACACAACGTAGGAAAATATCGATCTAATTAAGCACAACTTGTTATTCGATAATCGATAGACGATCATGTTCATTTTAGCAAGACGAAATAATTTAAGTCACGGCAATTATCACAATATGTAATAGTCCGAGGGGGGCGATATTGCGCCTAAGTGCCACACTTTTGCACATGTGTTATTTATTCTTATGGCACTGTGGTTCATCTTATAATATCGCTGTATCTTGAAAGTAAACATATAACTGACTACATATGTTGAAACGCTTTACATAAATGCTGCTCATGCGTGTCATTTATACTGTATGTCGAGTTTGAGTCTCGACAGTGGTTATATTATTGGGTACATAGAAATGCTTTTGATAAAGCGCGGCAATCATCTTAATATTTAATAATCGGAGGAGGGCTCTCTCGCACGTGTTATTTATTTTAATAGCACTTTGGTTCCTCTTATAACATCGCTGCAATTCGAAAGTAATCATATAATTGGCAACATAGATCCACCGCTTTACATAAAGCTCATGCGTGTCATTTATACTGGATGTCGAGTTCGAGTCTCGACAGTGGTTATATTATTGGCTACAGAAAATGCTTTACATTTTAATATCTCGAGTTCGACTCTCGATAATAAGCATATTATGGGTTACAAGCACTTGCGTATCAGGTTCGCTGTTTGAGTCCGATACGCGATGCGGACTAGCGATGGTTAGAACTAATTTTAGATAAGGAAAGAGAAGGATTTTATATTATAAAGATTATTTTTATCGAAAATCTGGTGTAGAACATTAACATGTCTTGAGATTAATATATAATGCACACCAGAATATTCCGTAAAACACCTAGGTGTAGTTAAATCAGGTTAGACTCCTGAGTAATGTCTGTGGCGATAACTATATTGATGTGCAACGTCAAAAACTAGTCGCCGTATTATTAATAGCGTGTTCGATAACTGTATATAATAAGAGGGAATTATTTAAGGATAAATAATGAATAATATTTTGTTGGAGTTGCGGGACAGGAATTTATTACACTAACGTACTGAAATAGCAGGTTCGACTCCTGTTGCTATGATATTTTGAAATGTTTTCAACAAACTTACTGAAATAGCGGGTTCGACTCCTGTTGCTACGAGATTATAAAAATGTTTTCAACAAACTTACTGAGATGGCGGGTTCGATTCCTGTTGTTACGATATATTAACATGGTTTCTACAAGCTTACTGAGATAGCGGGTTCAATTCCTGTTGCTACGATGTTTTAAAATGTTTTCAACAAACTTACTGAGATAGCGGGTTCGACTCCTGTTGCTACGATATTATAAAAATGTTTTCAACAAACTTACTGAGATGGCGGGTTCGATTCCTGTTGTTACGATATATTAACATGGTTTCTACAAGCTTACTGAGATAGCGGGTTCAATTCCTGTTGCTACGATGTTTTAAAATGTTTTCAACAAACTTACTGAGATAGCGGGTTCGATTCCTGTTGCTACGATGTTTTAAAATGTTTTCAACAAACTTACTGAGATAGCGGGTTCGATTCCTGTTGTTACGATATATTAAAATGGTTTCTAAAAACTTACTGAAATAGCGGGTTCAATTCCTGTTGCTACGATATTTCAAAATGGTGTCAACAAACGTATTAAATTACGAAATCTAGTAATAATATCTATCTTATGCATACGCGTTCTTTGGACAAGCATGTATTAGTTTATTACATTGGTTGAGTTGAAATTTTTACAGAATGCATAGGGGTTTTATTGATGAAGTTTACACGAGCTTTAATTGAGAAAAGGATTATTCTGTGTCAGTAAATTTAGTTTCCTAACGTGTTAGCAAGTAGATTAGGGTAATATTAGCCCACTGCAGTATTTTGGTATACCTTATAAAAGCTCTAGGTTCGATTCCTGAGCATTGGTGAAAGTCGGCGGATATTATACTCATGTACCTAATGATCGGCGTCGGCTTTATAGAAGTCGCACAATGTGATTTTAAATATTTTGGGTTCGTTTCCCAAACATAAAAAGAATGCACACTATTGTTGAACACGAAACTATTTTGTTAATTGTTGTTATTATTGTCTGGAGCTGGGTTTAGTGACCATTATTTTAAAATGTTTTGTTTTAAAATTGTTTCCCAAACTAGAAAGGCAATGCAATAAGCCGACATCTGGCACGTTTTGTTTCCAAATGCCAGCGTGTGAAAAAAATAAGGGATAAAACAAAAAAGGGAAACACATTTTAGATGTTTATTACTTAAAAGAAAGAAGGCTAGAAAGGAACTATTGTTCTTTTGTATTATTGATGTGCTTTGTCCGAACGCGCAAACGCGCACGTGAAAAGGACAGGATGGGCTACTTTGTTAAGATATGATTGCGCATGTGGCGCATTGTTTTAAGGAACTGAATGGCTTTAGAAAGTCATTTACGCCGTTTTTTAGGATGGGTTCGATTCCCATCGTGAAAGAAGCCATAGTTATTTTGTATTATTGACGTGCTTTGTCCAAGGGCCAAGATCGGCTACTTTGTTAAGATATGACTGCACATGTGCTGCATTCTTTTGAAAAACTGAATGGCTTTTGTAAGTCATTTCTGCCGTCTTTGGTATGGGTTCGATTCCCGCCGTGCGTCATATGAAATAGATATTCTACACGTGTTAATTCTAAGCATCAGTATTTTACCTAACTGTTACAGTTTAGGCTATCTCAAATTTTAGTTTAGCTGAGTATTTACAATACTTACTCATCTGCGTTACAATGTGATAGCCAGTGGCAATGATGTATGCATATGTTATGCCTGGTATATTGTACACATAACTTTTAAGAGCGCTCAATGTACCAGGGTTCGAGTCCAAGGTTTGCTTAGAGCTTGATATTGAGTTCATATTTCTCATGAGATTCGAGAGGTGTGTAGTGTAAGCAGTATGCTAACAACGTCTTGATACATACTAGACTCATAGACATAGTTTAGCCCTATCGTGTGATATTCGTAAACAGCTAACTTGATTCTGGAGTTCAAATAAAAATAATATTTTGTTGCTAGACTCATGCAAAAATACTTATTACGCATCCGTACTGAAAAATATTAATTGGTGAACCGCATCACATCTCTAATCATCTGTTAGTTTGTATCCGGGTTTAGTACTCAAATAGAAATCGTATATTATATGACTAATCTTGGAAGTTTGATACTCGTGGCATTTCATTTAAAATTCCAGGACCCTACGCCATCTTTTACATCAACTACCGCACGTGTTGTTGCGTCCGTCGGCTGTGAGTACAAAGTAGCGGCGTTCCGGTAACGTGAAAGGCAGTTGCAGTATGCGTCGAAGGACATATCTCGCTTTGGATCATCTTACACAGAACTAAGTTTCATTATCTTTACTAACTATAAACGCGCACATCGACTAACTTCAAGCAAGTGGACTCCCTCTGATCCAAACTCTCAGATATACATACAATATTAATCGAAGGTTTAAGTTACATAGGGCCTTATGTGTGTCTTTCGCTATATAGAACTTTTTTTATGGCATAATATATTTGGCAACTGCGTCCAACTGCACGAGTAATAATCGTAATTGTTATTTACGTTAACTGTAATCAGAGCCTTAATAATGAAGCAGATATCATGTCGATACGCTTGATGATCCGAATGAAGAACTGATTGGTGGCCATCTCGCCGAACACTGTGGGTTCGATCCCCGCGCGTACAATTTCTAGCTAAATGGGAATAATTCCTAGTGTGAGACCGAGTTAAGAATTGTTTAGTTGTAGGGACTGTCGAGCTATCAACTGGGGAAAACGACTGCTGCACTATACTATTGTTTACGACTATTTAGCTCATTATATAAAACTATTGCAACTACTTGTCTGTCACTTTTGATAAAACTAGTCTCTTATACGAGTGTGTGCGAACTATTCCAGCCACTGCTACCTGACGCTATGTACACCCGCTACTGAACCCGATTTCGACGAGTGACAATGGCGAATCAGGTACCCTGATCATACCACGCTGCCCGTTTATCAAGAAGACATCTGGTATGTACACTTCCATTCTAAGCATGGATAGGATGTCTTATAGATTGTACTACTATTTTGAGAATTTATTGCTAATTCGCCATTTGGCTTATTGGAAAACATAGGTTACGGGCAACTGGTGATCTTGGTTATGTGCGCTAGTTCTAATAAGAAGGTTAGGTCTGGTAGGAGAAGTAGTACATAGACGGATTAGAATAAGCTTTTCCATTAATTTTCATAAACTTTAGATGGTAAACGAGGTTGAGGCAACAATTGCAATTAGATTCCTATAAGTGTCAATGTTGTCATAGTATAGGGATGGGCGGAGTATAGTTAGTTAGTGTATCGTACGGTGCGGCCTTAGCAAGGGTAAAGTAGGGTTATTATTATCAATCAACTATAAGTTAGGATAAGTGGTATGAAGCAATGGATACTTATTGGAAGTTGTATGATATTTGCCGGCAGTTAAATGGTGGAAAATAAGATGCAGTTTTAACTGGCGTAATATGCTATTGTATCTTTAGTGAAAGCTCATACGCTATGACTTAGTCTACGCGTCTGATTTTCAGAGGGGGGAATGTAATGGTGTTGCTGGCTACACCAAATTAATTAATAATATTTAGTCCTTAGGCCGCATACTTGTTTCCACATGTGTTTGTCTTATCGCTACGATGGCGCCAACGTTCTGCAATTAGTAAACTCATAAATTCTAAGAGGTTGACAAATTTATAAGAGTTATGTGACAGGCATATAAGTAAAGAAATAGCCATGAAATATGAGAAAATATTGGCACTGTAGTGTTCACATGCTGTATAGTTGAGGATCATAAAAAAGGGGATCAACGATAAAAAACGAACCCTTGTCAGGTAGTAAGAGATCAGGGGCGTTGCCTTGGGGGTGTTTGACTGGACAGTCGATCTTAGGAGGCAGGGCCAGTCGGGTCCCAGGACAGCGTGACGTGGTAGTGGGGGTGTGGGATGTGACAGTGAATGTTGGGACGCGGAACCGGGCGGATCTCGGGCAGTGAGTCTTAGGACGCGGAAGAGGGCAGTTCACGGGAACGCTCTAGCGTGGTGTTTCAGACAGTCGGTCTTATGGCGCGAGAGAGATCGGACCTGGCCTAGCGCGTAAGAGGTTCGGTGTTGGTCGATAATTAGTGCTTAGTGATATCGAAGAACAAGGCGAGCGGCTTCAAGAGAAGGTGATCAGCACAGGGCAAGGGGTAAGTTTGGCAGTGACGCAGCTAATAGTCCGGTGAGTGTCTGTTATTCACTTTACTGTAATTTATTGCATGAACTGTATAACATTAATAACTCTGTTGTGTATCTATGTCTATATCACACCATATATATATACCAGGCTGACTAAAATATAAAGTTCTCTATGAGATATTGTACATAGTTATATTATCAATAACCGCGTGTACCATTAGTAGTGGTTCGTACCTTGTTGATGATGGATGTAAAGACGAGCGATGTATGATGGGAGTCTCCGTATTTGCGATCAGGTGGTAGAATGCAGGACTTTCACAATCGCTGTCTAAACCTGCGTACAGGCCAGTACATAGCAGCTGACAAGGTTTTAAAGAGCGAAAGAAGAGCCACCTGTCGGTCACGCGGTAGCAGTAAGACCTAATGCGGCTAACCTAGCGGCGATTGTAACGAGAGCTTCCCCGCAAACTATGCGCGATGGCTTAATACGTTTTAATTGACTATGTTTGTATGGGCTTCAATGTTGTGACTTGCGGCAAGGAGGCGTTTTGTGACATCAGTTCTGAGACTGTTACTGTACGTTCAATACTATACACTGGATATCGCTGAAATACTCGGCGCCGATAATACTATATGACTTATATACCTGGATCATGTTCTCCGTCTCCCTGGAGCTGCCGTCTCTGAGATACGCTGCCTTGTACTCAAGTACCAATATGTGAAGCATGAATATATGGAGAGTGATTTTGTGATGACAAACCAATACTAATGTATCGCTGTCTTTAGTATTTTGAAGACCACTTTCATTTAATTATAAGCGTTTACGTTTGGTAAATGCTGTCAGTAGAGGAATATAGAGGAAGGGACGAATTCCATAGTTCCTGCGCGGGCGTAGGGGCGCGGGAACCCTGGCCACAAATTACTTGGCGGGGCCAGGCTGAAATTGATACTTTAGACCCAGTTAGTAAGAAAACTAAAATTTTAATCAGCCTGGGGTCCATAGGATTCCGTTACAATATCCATGATAACGGCAAGCAATTAATTGTTTAATTAAGTGTTACAAGTACATATATTGTTACAGTGAATATTCAATTCAAATCAAATCATCTTTATTTATTCAATGCTAAAATGTATAAACAAGCAATTGTGATTGTAAGCGACTAAAAAAGTTAAGCGCTATTAGGCGTAGGTATAATTTTGTATCACAAACATACACACAGACTCACGACTTTTTTCAGCCGGAACAGACACAACAGAATGCCACTTACTTTTCTTCTTCCTCATCTTATGCGTATCCTCTAATTACGTCCTTGTGGTTTTCTTAAGCAATATCAAACCCTTGAAGCTGCCATGGTTTTAATACGGGAATTTAAATAATAGATGCATGTTGTGTTTTTAAAGAAAATGTTCCCCAGTAGTAAATCCTGTAAAGCGGAGAACCTCGCTCATAATAAATTAACACTTACATTACAAAGAAAACCTTGACTCGAAACAACCATTTTGGAATTGCATAATATATTGTTCCATATAAGAATCAAATTGAAAACACATGTTGTACTAAACGGCGACCGCTTATAGAACTCCGCTATCCGTACAATCAATCAGTTGATTTAAAATATAATCGGTGTCTGAAAGCCACATAAATATGTAAATTATTTTTACAAATAAATATTGCGAAGACTGTCACGAGTTGTATAAAGTCTCTCACAACGATTGACTTGGGGAGAAGAGTCTAACTTGGTCGATTCTTAAACTTCCAATAGCTTATCTATTCTCAAAAGATTCTCAGCTTTTCCCCTCTTTAAACGAACCATTTATAATTAAGATTAAAATACTGTGTAATATAATTGAATAACCATTTATAATTAAGATTAAAATACTGTGTAATATAATTGAATAATAATAATATGATACATAGACTCACGCCTGTTTCCCGGAGGGGTAGGCAGAGACTACGGAACGCTATTTGATACGATCCTGACATATCTCTCTTGCTTCATTCACTCCCATCAGATTCCTCATGCATGCTCTTCTGTTCAGGGTACTTCTCACCTGTCCTGTTTTTAGGATGTCTCCAATCTGGTCAGATAGCGTCCGCCTAGGTCTTCCCCTTCGTCCTGTCCCTTCCACACTTGCCTTATATATCTGCTTGGTCAGTCTTTCGTCATCCATCCTCTCCAGGTGCCCAAACCATCTTAGCATACCTTTCTCGATGCTTGTCACTACATCTTCTTTTAGCCCACAACACTCTCTTATCACACAATTCTTTACTTTGTCAGTCAGAGAGACACCACACATACTTCTCAGTGCTCTCAATTCTACAGCATTTATTCTACTTTCATGACTCTTCTGCCATACCCAACTATCTCTACCATACATAAGAGTAGGTACTAACACCCCTCTATGCACAGCCAAACGTGCCTTTTTGGACACGTTTTGGCTATTCATAAACGCCTTCAGAGCTCCATTCACTCAATTACCTGCATTAACTTTTCTTTCAATATCTTCTACATTCTTACCATCTCTTGTAAACAGCGTACCTAAATATACAAACTCTTTCACTTGCTCCACTCGCTGTCCACCAATCATAACATTACAAGCCGTAACGCATTCCTCCTTTTCAAAAACCATAACTTTCGTTTTACATTCACTTTCATTCCTTTCTTTTCTAACGCACCTTGCATGATTGTTACCATCTCCTGCAACTCCTCCGCTGAAGACGCAAGTATAACCTGATCATCAGCATAAAGGAGGCATTTGACAAGTAACTCATTCATCCTTAATGCACAATCACTATGTTTCAAATCTTGCAAACAACTGTCCATGAAGAGGTTGAACAGCCACGGCGACGCTACATATCCCTGCCTAACACCTATGTTGATGGTAAACCAGTCAGTGTATGCCCCGTTTATCCTCACACAAGCTCTAGAATCCTCATAAAGGGATTTCAGAGCTCTGCTGTTCACCCCATACATCGACAGTACCGACCACATTTCATTCCTCACCACTTTATCGTAAGCCTTTTCCAAATCTACGAATGCGCAGTAGACCTTTTGGCCTTTGGCCAAAAATTCCTCGGCTATGCATCGCAAGGCAAAGACTTGATCCGTACACCCCATACCCTTTCGGAATCCCGCTTGTACATCCCATATTTTCTTGTCGGTTACTTTCATAACTCTTTTAATCAGTACCTTCGCATACAATTTGCCAACAATGCTGAGAAGGCTAATTAATGCCTCTAAAGTTTCTGCAGTCTTGTTGTGAGCCTTTTCCTTTATAAAGAGGCACAACTACTGCTGTGACCCAGTCATCAGGTACTCGGCCGGTGCTCCAGCACAAGTTAAATAATCGTTGCAGCTGACTAACTATGATGCCCTGTCCAGCCTTCAGCAATTCGACTGTAATCCTGTCATACCCTGCAGCCTTACCTAATTTCATACTGGCCAGTGCCTTCAAAATCTCATCAACGCCAATATCGCTTTCATCATTGCTATCATTACCATTCATTTCACCTGTTGATGTCTCTGTCGTCGTTCTTTCAAATAATCCTTGAAAATACTCTTTTCATCTCTTCAGCACACACGATTTACCATTCAGTATATTTCCATTCTTGTCTCTGATTGCTGTGTATTCTGAGGATTGAGTTTTTCCTCGAACTGCACGAACGGATTTCCAGAAAAACTTAATGTTTCTCCAAAAATCGTCAGATAATTTACTATTAAACTCATCTTTCTTTTCCTCTTTTTTCCTTTTAACCATTTCTTTCACTATTCTTTTAAACCTTACAAACTCCTTTCTTGCTTCATCTTTGTCATCACTCGTTGCCTTTCCCATTCTTTCATTTGCTTTGGCAGCCAACCAATCTAACCACGCTTTCTTTTTCTCTGATACTGCTGATTGTACATCCTTGTCCCACCATGTATTCCTAACCTTTCGTAGTTTCCTTCTCTTGATCACACCACATACTTCAGATGCTACACATAAGACCTCTTCTTTAAAATAATGCCATAATTCTTCCATATCATTTATGCCATCGAACCTCTCAAATCTTGCTATCAATTTTATTATTTTCAAGACCCTCTCTTGCTTATTTTCTCGGTGTCGCCATCCTCTAAAGAGCTCACTTATCCGGCTTAACACCAAAAAGTGGTCTGTATGGATGCCGATCCCTCGAAAAGCTCTCGTATCCAACACATTCTTTCTCAGTCGTTCATCTACTATTACAAAATCAGTCATACTTCTTCTAACATTTTTCGCCTCACGTGTATACAAATGTATCCTTTTGTGATGGAACATGGTGTTTGTCACACAAATGCTCCACTCCAAACAAACCTCAAGCAGTTCTTTTCCATTTTCGTTCACACTCTTATCACCGAATTCACCTAAAACCCTTTCAAATCCGCTTTACTCCCACCCATCCATTGAAATCACCTAACAAAATCAATCTTTCGTTATCCTTACAGGTCCTCAAAATCTCTCTTAAACTCTCCCAAAACTCCTGCCTTTCGTCTTTTTCTTGTTGTGACATACCCGTTACTATATTGACCGGGGCGTAAACTCCTACAATAAGAAGACGAGTAAATTCTACTTTCATTCTCATCTATAGTAGCCTTGCATTTACACATTCAAACTCTTTTACGCACTCATTCATTCGCGCAGACAGTATTAAACCAACTCCCTTGCAGGCTCTGGTGGTACTATATACTCCGGACCAATACGCTCATCCATCATCTGGCATACTTCATCCAATTTTCCGTCCATTCCACCGCCAACATTCAATGTTGCAAATCGGCTTTCCGTAGGCCGCTGTTCGCTCTCGCGGGAAACGAGACGTCACGGGTTGCGAACCGCGTCGCCGCCATTCGAAGAATTATTGATATCTGTCCTCATAGCGTTCCCACGAGTAATAGAGATTTAAAAAGTCCATCCCCGCAGAGCCCTGTACGGGGGCAAGATGGAATCCTAGCTGTGCCCTGTGACCACCAACACAGGCACCCTCCGTTTGAGACCAGCTTGCCCTCTGGCCACAAATCCCTGGGCACAAATCCCTCGGTTTACACCTTGGATCGGGGTTTTGTGTCGGGTATGCTCCCTGAAAGTTGGTTTAATTTCGGCGTTTTCCTTCTCATAGACAGGTTGCCAACCAAGGCTAACCAGGCCCATCTCCCCGAACGTTTGGTTTAATTTCGGAGTTTTTCTTCTCCTAGACAGGTTGCCAACCAAGGCTAACGAGGCCCATCTCCCCGAATAATTTGATATGGTTACAGAATACGGATCGTTATAAAGTTTTCTAATGGAATGTAATTTTTTTTATTGGGGATTTGTATGAGCCAGTTGCCAGTTGTAATAATAGCTGCATATAACGATGTTTGTTGTAAAGGATAGGCGTATTAATAAAGAGTAGTTAAGACTACCATCACGTAACTCCATATCATAGAGACGGTTTTGTAATTATGTAAACTCTCCATAGCTGATAAGTCTACTGCAAAGATTTTTGTCTTGGGTGGAAATCAAAGACAGCAAATATAACCACTACACGAATCGATGTGTTACTGGCTCACCACTATACACAGATCTGTGAAAGCACGTCCAACGCGCACCGCGTCTTTCTACCGACTGACTGTCCGTAGTGACAGTGACAGCCACAGACTATACAGATATACTACTAGTGACAGGTGTCAAGTGACGCTACTTCCTCTACTGGTGTACATGAGACAATGTGTTCAAACATGAACATGACATTCTTGGCATTCCAACACACATCCAACTTATCACCGAGGAAGATGCGTGATATTTTAAGATCATGTAATTTATCACGTACGGCGGTCGGCTCAGACATGCTGCATCGGCACAATACACCGACGGCACACAACTAAATACGTGTATATGTTTACATAGAATAAGTTTAGTATATAAGATTATAGTTTTAAGAAATAAACCAGTCATTAGCTCACTCCCGGCTTTGACTCATACCCTACCCCTCACCTCTCACTGCGGCCAAGACACCCTTAGCCGTCACCATGATCGGTCTTGTGAGTCTGCTCGACCGGCAGTAAGAAAACCTACTTCACTACACCCTCATCCTACCCACTTTCCGTCTGTCGCCTTAGGTCTCCCGGCGACAGATATCCCGGCCTAGGGATCCCAGGGACTGCTAGGGAACTAGGGATTAGGGTTGTATACGCGACAGTCTGTGTGACCACAGTGTACACGGCCTCGCTATACACTATACCTAACAGGGCTAGGGTGGACTAGGGAGTTAGGTTAGAGTTAGATCTAAAATAGGGATAGGTATATCATAAGATAGGTTAGGCTAGATATAGGAACCAGTAGGCTTAAATTAGGATAAGTCTAGGTTTAGGTACGTGCAAGCTTAGGGCTATACTTAAGAGCTATCGATGGTTAGGCCCTAACTTGTACATTGGTCCTTCGAGCAAAAGCGATATAACATCTCTGGAACTCCTGTTCCCGTAGGCTGACTAGCTGACTGACTGACACTTATTATATTGCGGGCTAGTGTTCCCCAATCGCACTAGTCTCGTGGTATAGTAAGAGACTAACTAACTTGGTTGCGTCGGGCGGTAGCGAATCAGGTATCGGTCTCCCACAAGCGGGTCGCCCCGGTACTCGAGAAGTCGCACTTACCGTTTCGAGGACGAGATTGCAACCAAGTTTAGGGAAAGACATATCTACGTAAACAAGTTAGGATTGGCTAGAGGAAGCAAATAACAATGAATACATAACAAGGGCCTTAGATAAACAAATCAAGAACCCATACCTTTACAATTAAGAACATGTTACAAGTCATGAAGTCCAATCGAACCTGACTCCAAGAAAACCACAGTGTTGACAAACCGCCATCGTCCTCGTAACAAGTTACTGCCACAGCCGCGATACACACTTGTATACGAGTTCTGCGCGATCAGAGTTCATGGGCGCTAAATTTTTACGAATATACTAAGTTTACTACTACTACTACAACGACTACTACTACAACGAATACTACTACTACTACAACGTCTACTACTACACTACTACTACTACTACACTACTACTACTACAACGTCTACTACTACTACTACTAAATAAGAGAAGCGATGGAATTTCTGGAGGGGTGAATAACATGCAATGGTACAAAACAACTGCATGTTGACTAAATATAAAATATACCTTGTTTTTTCCTACTACACATAGGTACTTAACATATCCACCGCAACGATCCTCAAGGTTCCACAGCAAGCAACGCAATAAGCTGCTGCTGCCAGGACCGCATCATACATGGCCTACAGCCAGCCAACCGAAGCCGTCAAGAAAACGAATCACCAGTGAACAACAAACTACAGATGCCGTTAACGTTGAGCTGAAGCCTACGCCGAAGAGACGCCAGAATGTTCACGCCTGAACATAAGAACTTTCTAGAGCCTGCCCCGGAGAGGCGCTAGAATGTTCACGCCGGAACATGACCTTCCTGAAGCCTATCCCGGAGAGACGCCAGAATGTTCAAACATGAAAATGACATTCTTGGCATTCCAACACACATCCAACTTATCACCGAGGAAGATGCGTGATATTTTAAGATCATGTAATTTATCACGTACGGCGGTCGGCTCAGACATGCTGCATCGGCACAATACACCGACGGCACACAACTAAATACGTGTATATGTGTACATAGAATAAGTTTAGTATATAAGATTATAGTTTTAAGAAATAAACCAGTCATTAGCTCACTCCCGGCTTTGACTCATACCCTACCCCTCACCTCTCACTGCGGCCAAGACACCCTTAGCAGTCACCATGATCGGTCTTGTGAGTCTGCTCGACCGGCAGTGAGAAAACCCACTTCACTACACCCTAATCCTACCCACTTTCCGTCTGTCGCCTTAGGTCTCCCGGCGACAGATATCCCGGCCTAGGGATCCCAGGGACTGCTAGGGAACTAGGGATTAGGGTTGTATACGCAGCAGTCTGTGTGACCACAGTGTACACGGCCTCGCTATACACTATACCTAACAGGGCTAGGGTAGACTAGGGAGTTAGGTTAGAGTTAGATCTAAAATAGGGATAGGTATATCATAAGATAGGTTAGGCTAGATATAGGAACCAGTAGGCTTAAATTAGGATAATTCTAGGTGTAGGTACGTGCAAGCTTAGGGCTATACTTAAGAGCTATCGAAGGTTAGGCCCTAACTTGTACACAATGTATTGTATCTATTGCATAGATACAAACACTACATCTCTTCTGACATTTTGAACATTTTGAATTATTTATTTATTTATAAGTCACAAATATAGGTACATGGGATCTTATTGGTACATAGATGTATTAGAATCACTATATTTAACCTTGCGGCATGTGACATCCTTACTTATAAAATAACTAGAACAGAATATTGAATTATAATGTATCGGATAAATAATCATACACTGAATAATAGGCCTTTTGCAATAAAAGCTTTTTTAAATTAATCCTTAATAGTTTAATATTTTGTTCTTCTAGAAAAGGCTTCGATAAATGGTTAAATATCAGGCCATACAAAATATACTTTTGTTAAAATATGCAGTAGTATTTAAAGGTACACTAATTTTTAAATTGTATCTTTTGCTTTTTAATTTTGTAAACATGTGCATATTCTTTTTCACAAACAATACAGTTTCAAGTATATATATACATGGTAGGGTCAGAATGTTCAGTTTTATGAAATAGGGTCTACAGCTATCGGTTAATTTAAGGTTACAAATAGCTCGAACGCACTTTTTTTGTGCTTTAAATGCATGGTCTACATCTCTAGAATTGCCCCAGAACATTATAGCATATCGTACGATTGGTGCCACATATCCGTGGTTACAAATAGCTCGAACGCACTTTTTTGTGCTTTAAATGCATGGTCTAATTGTCTAGAATTGCCCCAGAAAATTATAGCATATCGTACGATTGGTGCCACATATCCGTGGTACGCAGTCAGGACCGTAGAAGTGTTCACTGTTTTTTTGCAAGATGTGGCAAATGGAGAGCATATGAATGTTTATTCATTTTTGAGCACAGACCTTCAATATGGCTATTCCAGTTCAAATTTTCATCAATGGACACACCTAAAAATTTTGTTGTTTGGACTTGCTTGATATTTACTTTGTCGTACTGTATGACTAAATTATTAAGTTTATTTATCCTGTTTCTAAAAATCATTAAATTCGTTTTTTTTATATTTAGTTTTAAATTATTATCATTTAGCCATCTTACACTATTACAGAGAGTACCATTTATGTCATGCTAAATTTGTTCTTCGTTTTTGCCTTTAAATAGAATAGTGCTATCGTTTGCAAAAAGAATAGTATTATGGGGTACCACCTTAGGATAATCATTTATATAAATTATAAATAACAATGGGCCCAATACGCTCCCCTGTGGGACACCAAACAGAACTTTTTGCTGATCGGATAAATGGTTAACAACCCTTTTTTCAGTAGTAAATGGCCTGGATATTCGCGTGAACTGTTTTCTATCATCGAGATAGGATACGTTTCTCCTAACACCATAACTAAATAACTTATTTAAAAGAGTCTGATGATCAACACAGTCAAATGCTTTAGATAAGTCCATAAATAAAGCACACGCCTGGTTTTTATTATCGATTTCTGTCATGACTCTTTGGAGGAATTTAAATATAGCAATGTCATGTCATTATAATGTATGTATATTTCATTGGCAAATAATTAAACGTTATTGCCTTATATTTCTTATAACTAGACCTTATACGCAAAATACACGCCAGGACGTGAAGCCGCGGAAACAGCCCAGGCTACCATACCATACATAGATTCTATCCCCTTCTGTTTGTTATGGCCTTACCGCTCTTTTCTTGCGGTCTCCATATTCTTTTCCTTTTTAACGTAAACGTAACTTCTCATTATCCGTCTTGTCTCTTAAAATAGATTTAATAGTCTTTTTACCTGTCTCACTTATATTTTTCAACATTGGGTTTTTATCCATGTTCATTTTCTTGCAAAATAGTTCTGACGTTTTTCTTGGTACCGTATAGGAGGTGGGGTTGTACAGTGAAACCTGGTTAATTGGGATCTCAAGGGACCAAGGATTTTGTACAGTCAGCATCAAAAGTCGATGACCTCATTCAGATTTTCAAAATCAATGAACATTATATCACTCATAAACAAGAAGGACCCTTCTCAACAAGAAGGACGTTAGTATTGAATGAACATCATTAAAGTTTAAAACTAACTGAACACTACTTCTCAAAGGTCACTGAACACCATTTTGTCAAAAATTGCTGATCGTTATAATATCCGAAAACATTTAGAATCATCAGTTTGAATCAAAGAAATATAACCTCGTAGTTATAGATTTTTTAGTTCGATTGAACTGTAACCTTATTCGTAAAGCAATAAGACTTATTTGTAAAGAAATGACCGTGTGGTTGACGGCATAGAATACAAGTGTCACCACCCCCTATCTTGCCGTGGGTGTCGTAAGAGGTGACTAAGGGATAACACGATGCAAATACCATATTTGCGTAGAGACGGAAAACTCGACATCAAACCCTATACGACTGCCTCGTTGGTCTCGCGGCATAAATGTGCGCGTGGGATCGGGAGGTCCCGGGTTCGATTCCTGGGTCGGGCAGTGTTATTGGGATTTTCTGTCACGAAATTCTCAGTAGCAGCACGGAGTCTGAAAATATGCCCGGTACGGCAATAGGCTCGCCCCTTATTACGTGGGACTAAAATATATCTGGCGACAAGTGGGTGTAGAAATACACCTCTGCCTACCCCTTCGGGGATAAAAGGCGTGACGATATGTATGTATGTATGTATGTAATAAGACTTATTTTCAAAAATCACGCAGATTCCGTTCAAATTCATACCGTCGACTTAGTTTATGATTTTTATAGTTACGATTGAATTAGAACCCAATCGAGGGTCTAGTACGAAATTTACACGGTGATGATAGGCTAGTCGACGGGAACAATTTTCATACATTTCCTTAATGCGCCCTCTATCGATCGCTACTATCCGATAAGGGCACTTTTGGAAAATCTATGGAAATAGGGTTGTTTCCAACTAGTCAAATCAAGCACTTTTAATTAAATGTCAAAAACGACCTTTGTCAAGGGTTTTGTATGACATATGATATAGTGACGTCATAGTGTTTTGCTGTCAAGAAGAATACTTACTATCAATAAATTGACGATAAAAAGATGTTAATTAAGTTTTAACATTAATTGATGAATGAAACTACTATTATTTTGACATGTTTCACTAGATAAAAATACTTGTATAATTTATTTCACATGCAGGAAACTTCCGTGACGATTGCGTGCAAAACTCGTGGTTTGTTTGAAAAACAAACTCGTGGTAGACCCCCATATACACATAAGACTCATTTTCAAAATTCACACAAATTCTGTTTTAATTCAATTCTTTGTAAAACTGTTTACCCTTGAATGTAAAATAATATTTCTACTCAATTATCACTTTGTATTGTAACGTATGTCCGGTACTTACCGCGTTGCGTCACAGTACCGCCCATACGCTCGGCCAATCAGAGAAAGCCATCGTCCGCACTCGCAAAGCCTGACCAAATATGGTCATAAACGGACTCTCACCCTGATGGAGGGCCCGGTATATAAAGGGGCCGACAGAGAGGCCGGCACCGCTACTCTAACGTCGCTTCTACTACCTACCTACTATAACTAAGCGTACCTACTGACCCTACGTCGTATCTACGTGTATCCTGGTCCCAGCTACGGGTAAGCACTACATTTACTGCGTTAGCGTACTGCCCATCTATCTACCTGCTAGCTGAGGCCGGCTGACGCCGCCTGCCTGACTCTATTGGTTGTGGCTCTCCTAATGCTGCTTTCCTTCAGGTTTCAGGTTCACCTTAAGACTCCGGCTACGCTCCTACCCCACTACACTTCCTGCATCGCCTTCGGCGTCACCTCTGCTGAAGAGTCTGGCCTGCCCTGCTCATCGCACTCAGACCGCCGGCGCCTGCCAGCTGAGCCAACGTCAGCGAGGACCTGTACCGCTACGCGCAGCCTTCGAGCAGCCTGCCTACACACTACCGGAGGGAACAGCGTGGGAGACTGCAGCCCTTAGTGTTCAGGCCAGTGTCGTGTTGTTGGTCAGTCATACTCGTGGCAAGGGAAGTGAGGCAATACTCGGCAAATAAACGCATCTAGATCCTCTACTGCGTTTTACTACCAGAACCCGTTACAGTATCGAATGTAGACCATTGCGGTTGCAATTATTTATCATCTATAAAATATTGTATTAGCTTAAAAGACTATAGTACTATATAAAAATATTTACTTCATAATACTTTAATAATAATATAATTAATCACATTAGTTTATCAAATGTAACGAACTCCTTTATTTAGTTCTCGGACGTCACTGGCCGTACTGGCCGAATGACTGGTGACGTGGTGTTATGCTTTTTTTACCATAATTTTGTTTAGCGACTTTTGAAAAATTCGTGGACACCTACTTATGCCCTTTTAAGATAATCATTCAATTTTGGCGCTTGTCATGTTGAGCAATTTCGGTATATTATGGTGTACAGCGATATTGCAAATCTAAATGTGGTCATCAACTTTTGATGCTGACTGTACCATTTAAAGAGGTTTTCATTTATCCAGTTTTCCAATTAGACAGGTTTACATTTTTTGTTATGAATTAAGTGAAGCTATGTATTTATTATAAAAAAGAACTATACAATACAGTAAAGTTTATGACCTAATTGTTTATGTTTGTTTGTATTTGATTGCTAGTTCAATATAGTTCTGAACACAGTTGATCACACGACTTTCCACAATCATAATCTGATAGAAGTTTTAATTTTTCATTAATTACATTCATTCTCTAGTTTGTAGGTCAAAATTTGAGATAGAGAGTACTGACAAACAAACCATGTGCGAAAGAAATGCAAATGTTTGTAAACAATTGTGTTGAAACCTGTCCCCCAATTTGATAAATTGTCTCACTTACAGAGGGAATTGAGCTCCTGGGTCCCAATAATACAGGTAAACATCGAAAAAATCCTAGAAATCAAATCTCATTGAACCAGGTTTGAAAAGTCCCATTATCAGAGGTAATTCGATGAAAAAGTACCTCATTGTAGTTTTCAATGAAGGAGGTTTCTCACTTATCCAGGTCCTACTTAACCAGGTTTCACTGTACATCATTCAGTATTCAAAATTTTAGTGTATCTTTCATACCCTGCTTTTCTCTAGAGTCGTTTTACTGTCTTTGGTTAGATGCTCTCTTCATTTGTGGCCAATATCGCACTGTGTTAAAATCTTAATATCATCATCATGACAAAACTCTTAACTCCTCGCCAACGTACCGCCATGAATCAGGCGAACAGTCATCAGTAGTGACCGATAGTGGGGAGCCCAGCCGACCGAAGACTTCTCTCAGAATTTTTATAATTTGCGAAATCGTTACAGTTCTGGTAATCTTGATTTCTCTACAGCGGGTGTAACTTCCAATGACCACAAGAATATAATCGTTATTTGGCAATGGGCCTAATAGATCAATCACAATATCAAAGTTCTCGTCCAGTCATAGGTGCTAGAGAACTTGGTAAGCTAACTAAAGTACATCCTTTGCAATTCTTCACCGCCCATTCAACGTCCGCATCGATCCTAGGCCACCAGATCCCTGCACGAAGGCGATCACACTTGGATGCCTCTGATGCGGCGCCAGCAGAAACTTCCTCCCGAGGCTCCTTTGAATAACTATTCCTTTTCCTCTCAGTAAAATGTTCTCACATACATACAATTCATCCGTAAATATTCTGCATGATTTCCCGGACTCATCCCTCTAGTCACCATAAATTCCTTTCTTTGCATTAGTGATCTCCCGATCGCTTCCTGATTCCTTTATTATTTGTTGCATTGAGATTGCACAGGGTCTCGCCAGCTCGACTATCTGGTGAACGTAAGTCTCTTCTGATGATGGACTGGATTGGGCGATCTTATCTCTACATAATCTTGATACTGGGTCCGCGTTTCTTTTCTTTCTTTTTTTAAGTCCACACGAGTACACGGGTTTGATCTGGGCACAACAAAAGCATCTTTTTGTGTCTGGCTATATTTTCTTTCACATTGAGTGAGTTTCCAATTTGCGTATGCTATATTTCATATTCTTGGTCCTTTATTATCAACTTGCGCTAATACCGCTTCCAGTCCTATAGAACTTGCGTCTGCTTTTACCCACGTCTTTGTCTTTAATGATGCAATATCCCAATGTGTCTATTTCAGACAGCATTATTTTTTTCATTAATTCTCATTCATTCTGATCTTCTCTTCAGTATTCTTCTATATTTGCCCTCTTGCCAATTTCCTAAAAAGCTCTGTAAGTCCTCTCCAGTCTTTGGCATTCCAAATCCAGTTAATTTTGATTTTCAACGGCTTGCCTCCGTCCGCTATTAGTTCGTGACCCAAAAGTGCGTTATCTGTGCTTTATGAATACATTTCTTTTTATTTAAGCACCTCCATTACTCCAGAAAGCCGCACATCGTGCTCCCCCTCGTTGCACGTTGCACTGTTGCATTTATTCCTACAGCGAGACTGGAACTCTCCGATAGGGTTGCATAGCTGGTTTGACCGATGTATCAAAAGATATCCATCTCACTATTTATAGCTACGTCGTGGTTCATGTCAAATATATACTGCACTTCCCCATTTCTCAGCGAACGCCTCCATTGTCTCTTGCCACAGTCACCCTATTCGGGCGAGCTTCCGTTTTTTGTTGGAATTCTTTACTTTTGCAAAATATTTGGCAACGGCCGCACTCCCCACAGCCGTTACACTCCCTTGAACTTTACTGGGCAAGGAAGGCCCCCGGACACATGCGCTGATATGCCACATCCTGCACATCTCAGTGTTCTTTTCTGTTCACTCAACTTGCCCTCTTGTTTCCCCCACCCATTTTTGCTTGGGTTTCTCATTGCATTAACTTCATTTGTTTTATTTTGTCTTTTTGTTCGTATGAGTTCCGTTGGCAATCCACACCCATGTGTTGACCATAGTGATAACCTTGTTCAATGCCATCTCATCACCCATTGTCAACACTTTTCTTATGTCCGATGGCATGGATTTATCCAGTATTTGGTCCATTATGTGGTCATCAGGTTCTTCAAACATATACTTCCAAGCCCGATCCCTCAGCTCAACAAAAACATTCTCGAAACGTTCCCCTTCATCTTGCCGAATAAGCCGGAAGCCGCGCCGTTCAAAAGTCGTGTTTTGTTTAGGTGAGAGGCACCATAAAGTTTCTTAATAGCTATTTCAGAAATACTCTCATCGACTACAGCTTCCCGCTAGGTCCTGGCAACGGTAAAATATTTATTGCAGTCCGCCTCTTCTTAGGAATATCAGCACAGTTCTCATATTAGCTGGAGTGACAATGCCAGTGGCCTCAAAATAAATTCGAAGGGGCCACTTCCATTTTTCCACTGTAAGCCGACTAATTTACTGTCTCCAATTGAATGGAATTCACAATTCCAATTTATTGGAATTCCTTAGTCCAATTCCAATTTAATGAAATTCCGTAGTCCGCTTCCAATTGAATGAAAGACTACTTCCAATTTTATGAAATACCACTTCCAATTTAATGGAAGACCACTTCTAATTTAATGGAAGACCACTTCCAAGTTAATGGACGTTTGTCGAATCAAATCAAATATTTTTTTATTTGTTATACATAGGTTTGCAAAAGGCAAATATAATAAGTACGCTTTGTTTTGTCATTTATTCATACAAATATTAGGCAGATACTTACCAATTTTATTAAACAAGAAAATAATCAATATAAAATGTTTTAAATACATATTAAGATAAGTAGAATCACCAATTCCAATTTAAATGGTCGAGTGGAATTCGCAATCCTCGAGACTTAGATCATAGAGACCTCGATTCCTTCATATAAGGATTGTATTGACACTCGTAGTGATGTTATAATTCCATCGATACCTTCACTAAACAGATCAGCCTCTACCCACGGCCTCGCTTACCCATGGCTTAAGAAGGTAGCCCATGGGCCACTGTGCTTCACAAGCCACTGCTACACTACTGCAATACCTTATCAAGATGCCTCTTTTTATGAAAGAGTAACAACTGTTTCTGACTCGGTTACATAAAACAACAGTATGCAGATCCCAATTTGAACAGGTTTAACAAATCAAATCACATAAGTGTCTGTATCTTCGTTCAAATCTACTTATCGATAGTCATGTTTGATTCACACTTTTATTTAACTCAATCTGAGGGTTTATCAACATTCTATTGAAATTAATTCTGGCAAACCAGGTCTTGAGTGATCATTCAAAACACTTTCCATATTCGTATATAATACGTCATTTTACTTACTACATAGACACAGTTCCAAATTAGATATATTCAACGATAAATTTACTTTTAAGACTTTTAAGAACGATGTTCAACATATTATGTCTCATGAGTAATGACTACTAACACTTGTAGTTACATAAACGTAACGTATGTTACACATAGCGTTGAAAATGCCGAAAATAACAATTGGTTATTTTCACGAAAAAATCAAATTGTCGTTTTTTTTCGCATGTTACATAGAAGAATTAACAGAAGAAATCCTTTGGAAAGAAACAGGATTCTTTCGAATGTTTCACTTGATGTTTTGAAAGGTTGTAAAAAACAAGTTTTATTGAAATTGAAATATATCTTAATAGGTGAAATACGAAACAAAAATAAAAAGAAAACATACGGGAGGTGAATAAAAATAGGTAGGTAGGTAATGTAGCACTCATCGGCCACAATCCCTATTTCACGGTCTGAAGAATCGTCAGCTTCACCAAAGTCGAGCTCTAATTTGAAAGCTTCTTGTTTAGCTTGCATTAAATGTCAATTTGATCGGACGTAAACCAGTTCAAAGTAGCTTTGGAAGAAGGCGATTCCTATCTTTTGTATGCGTTCGACCAAAAATGATGTTCTTTTCATTCTACCCTATATTTTATTGGTACGTAGGTATTATTATGGAAAGAGTTAAAGCATAGAATATCCTTAGTTAAATCCCGTTCTTGTAGACAGTAAAGTACGGATTTGAAAAAAAAAACCTGAAAATTTTCCCGTTTCTTTCAATATTTTCGTTTTTTTCGGTTTTATTGAAAAAAAAACATGAAATATATACTGGCAAATTTTCATGAAACTTTCGAATGAAACATTGAAAAAAAAAAACGGAATTGGAAACAAACGGGATTTTTCTTGCTTTCGTCAACGCTAGTTACACAATAAGTTTATTTCTTTCTTTTTATTATTTTAATTTTTCACTCTCCTATTTTTACAGATCATGATGTATACGCATATTTAGTAACCTAGTTCAGTTTATAATTCTATTGCTTATATATGTTTGCCACAATTGTACTAGATTCTGTCAAGTGTTGTGATTCTGTCAGGTGTGTGAAGTCAAGTGTAATTATTAAATAAATAAATTCCTTCGATATTCACCACGCGTAAGCCCATCATTAGTCAAATTAGAATTAGTAACAACCCATGAAAAATCGAAACGCCATTCGTATACGTATCCTACTCTAACACTAGAAAGACTTCCTAAGTCTTTGACTTAGGAAGTCTTTCTGGTGTTAGAGTGAAGTAAATAATTATGTACTTTAAGGCAGCTATTTTAATGCAGTTTCCATGTACTTTCCTTACTCTAAGATTAGAGAAATTAAGAGAAATTAGCAGAATACTGATTCCGAGTCAATTCAAAATACATATATTATCTCATTTCGTTCAAAACATAGTTTTCATGTCATATAAAATAGGAAAAGTGTCCCTCTGGTAACATGTCTAAAAAGCAAAGTCACACACGCCTATTTAAGAAATAAAAGGTCAATCGTAACTATTTAGTACAAGCTTACACTCTATAAAAATAGTACGTATGATTCGATTAGTCTAATAAAATAACTTAAGCGCCGCTACCCTGCGAAGGACAGTCTAGACCAGGTTTATTGTTCTATGTTTAGCAGAAAACCAACCGTAACTAGATGTTGGTTCTAAAACCAATATTACAACTATACTAGAAGAATGACTAGTACGTTTCCCTCAAACGCACTTGCTTTTATTGGAATAATGCAAGTCGGACAGTACGCTCAGTTTTGCTTATATTAAATTGTCTAGAATTACCGTAGGCTTACTGGGAATTGGTTGTAAGCACAGTGGAAGCTAATTTATATTCATCCAGTTGTCCTAAAGTAATCAAATGTCTGACACATATTGCTGAGATTCTCAGCGATGACAAATTATAAAGTAGTTATAAGAAGATTTTACCTTATATATCCTGGTGATGTTCTTGAAGTGGACCTATAGATTAACTTATAATTTTGGCCAAAATAACAAGAGAATCAATGGATACCAGTTTACAATTCGGCGAAGTCCTTCTCCAGACCACGATGCACGTTAGCGGTTCACAAAACTTTTCACAAAAGTTCACTATGTCATCAATTTACAACAAACCTTGCCGGAAGTCAAAAGCGGCAATTACGTATTAAGTTAATTACGAGTTGATTCAATTCGCGTTAATTTAAAGGGCGATCAATTTAATTTAGGTACAAGGCACGCGAGCTTGCAAACGGCGTGTTAATTTTTCAAGCGGAAGCGAACGGAAGTGACAGTTCAGTGTGACCATTGTCAGAAATTTTCAATAGACTAAACAAATGTTACTCAATCGATCTAATCGATTTGACTTATAATAAACTAATTCTATTTCAAACATCCACCCGCCCCGGACCGGCCTACCGGTCCGCTAATCGGTTGGTAGACGTGACAATGTTGCAACCGCTCTTCTCAGAATCGAACCGTCCACCAAGACCTCAGCAAATCGGGGAACTCCATCAGCCCCAGTTACCAAATGAAGGATGCGCCCCCTGCGCCATCTGAGTGGCGGAAGGTTAGCCTCCTTGATCAAAACGAGGTCTCCAATCTTGGGTGGATCGGTCTTGTCGGTCCACTTAACGCGTTGCTGGAGTATGTGCAAATATTCCAAATTCCAGCGTTTCCAAAAGCTCTGTGTAATCTGGCGTACCAATTCAAAACGCGAGAGACGACCAGGTCTCGTATCAATATAGGGGTACTCAGGCAAGGCGACAAGTGGGCGACCAATCAAAAAATGGCCCGGCGTAAGGGCCTCCAAATTATTCGGATCTGAGGAGATCGGGCACAATGGCCGAGAGTTCAAAACGGCCTCAATCTTACAAAACACAGTTGCGAGTTCCTCAAATGTAAGGACAGATTCACCGATTGTCCTGCGCAAGTGTGTTTTGGCCGATTTTACGGCGGCCTCAAATATACCACCCCAGTGTGGACAATTTGGTGGGGAAAACAACCAATTTATCCCACGTCGGGCAAGCCTATCACCTATATCAGCTTTGTTGGTTTCAAGAAAATTAACAACATCATTCAGATAATTATAAGTACCCTTGAAGTTAGTGCCGCAGTCAGAACGGATCAAGGAAGGCAGCCCTCTGCGGGATACAAATCTGTCAAATGTGGCTACAAACGCCTCGGTCGTAAGCGAGGAGACCAGTTCTAAGTGTACGGCCTTTGTGGAAAGACAAACAAAAACACACAAGTAGGCCTTGACAGTCTTGCTGTTTCGAAGATTCGACGTTTTCACCAAAAAAGGACCAGCGAAGTCCGTGCCAACACCGTCAAACGTCCTGCTTTCAGTTACGCGATCTGCCGGTAAGTCCCCCATCAAGGGCTGCATGGTAGAAGCCTTGAGCTTATAGCAAGGGATGCAGCGAAAGACTACACTCCGAATAATTCTTCGGGCAGACAAAATCCAAAACTCGCGTTGCAAAATGGCCAACAAGGCATTACAACCAGCATGCAAATTTTTAAGGTGACGCTCAGTTACCAACAAGCGTACCAAATGACCGTCCTTAGGTAACAAAAGGGGGTGACGTGCTCCGTAAGGGAGGTTGGCGTTCTTGAGACGCCCTCCAACGCGCAAGAGACCCGTATCGTCCAAAAAGGGGTTCAATTTAGATACAGCGCCCGATAATTTCAATTTCCCTGACTTGAGGATAGCAATCTCCTTCTCAAAGTGCGCCAATTGCACAGAACGAACCCAAAAGGTGAGGGACTCCTGTCGTTCCTGTGGTGAGAGAAACGGTGTCAGTCGTTTCTGTTGTGGGTGCCTAAAATTAAAAACAAAACGCTTTATCCAAGCAGTGACACCTAACAACTTGTCAAGGGTGCTGTAGCGATTCAACAAAAAATCGGGGTCGAAGGCGCATTCCACCTTCTCAAGAGCGAGTGTTCGTAGACCCGGCAAATTAGAAGTATTCAAAACTGGCATTCGAGGCCAATCAATTTCTGGTCGACTCAACCATTCCGGACCCCACCACAGCGAATGACCTATCAAACTAGGCGTCAAGCATCCGCGCGAGGCACAATCAGCGGGGTTGAGCTCACCTGGCACGTGTCTCCAAACAAGTTTGACTTCGGATTTCTGGATTTGGGAAACGCGATTAGCGACAAACACCTCCAAAGTGTGGACAGAAGCCTTCAACCAACAAAGAACAATTTGACTGTCTGTCCAGGCGTAGGTCCCATTAATGCAAATGCTTTTACCCAAAGTACTGGACACGTGGTTCAACAAGCGTACAAGAAGTGCTGCTCCCGAGAGCTCCAATTTCGGAATGGTCAAAGATGTCCGAAGGGGTGCTACCTTGCTCTTCGCCATGATCAGGGAGACTCTCACCTGACCCGAGGCACTGACTGTGCGCAAGTACACCACGGCCGCGTGACCACGTTCCGAGGCGTCACAAAACCCGTGAAGGGTGGTCTTGTACTTCCCGGGAGGAAGGATGGGACGAGGCAAGGAGATCTCGTTGACGGCAGGAAGTGAGGATACAAAGGAGGTCCATTCCTCAACAAGAGTGCCGTGTAGAGGTTCATCCCAAGTCAATCCCGCTGTCCAAAGCTTCTGCAAGAAGCATTTTGCCCAAAATATAATTGGACAGATCTAACCGTTCGGATCAAAGGTTCTGGCGACAGTAGACAATACGAGACGTTTAGTCCAAGAACACGGCAATTTCAAGTCTACGTTGTACGTAAAGATGTCTTGGACTGGTCTGTACTGAACGCCGAGAACAGCCATCATGGCGGGGTTGTCAACAATCTCAAACAAATGTGGATCTTGCTGATGATCCTCTGGCAAGCCTTCCAAAAGCGCTGGCGAGTTGGAAATCCATTTGCGCAACTCATAACCAGCGGAGGCCAAAATACCTATCAATTCGTCCCGCAGGAGGATCGCCTCGTCCGCTGTGGAGGCGCCCGAGCAAATGTCATCGACGTAAATATCGTCCTTCAAGATGGCGGAGGCTCTTGGGAAACGTAGGCCTTCGCGGTCTGCGAGCTCCCAAAGAGAACGTATTGCCAAGTAGGGGCTTGACCTTAACCCGTACGTATTTGTATTGAGCTCGTAGACGACCATGGGATCGCGAGGAGACTCTCTCCAAAGGATCAGCTGGAAGCGACGGTCATCAGGGTGGATAATCGTCTGCCTGAACATCATTTTTATGTCGGCCACAAAGACAACCTGATGTCGTCGGAAGCTGGTGATGACGTCACAAAGGTCCTTGACCAACTTGGGACCAGAATGCAAGCACTGGTTCAAGGAGACGCCTGTTGAAGTCTGCGCAGAACCATCAAACACTGTGCGCAGCTTGCCAGTCGATGGCTTCAATACCGCATGATGCGGGAGAAAGTAATGCTCCACCGAACGCCAATCCAAATTTGACACAGACATGTGTCCCAACTGTTCATATTCCCTCATGAACTCAATGTACTTCTGTCTGAGCTCCGGATCACGACCCATGCGACGCTCCATGGCCAACAACCTCTTTTCGGCTAAAGGTCGTGACTCACCAAGCGGAGGCCGAACAAACAGGAAGGGTAGCCACGTAGTAATCCGACCAGAACGGAGTCGACCAGTGTTGTTCTGGAAGAACAGCTCGCACTCCTCATGTTCTGGATTCAAACGGGCAGCTTGAGGCGGCTCCTCTACCTCCCAAAACCTCTGAACCGCATCAGAGAGAGCGGAGCCTACAGCCAACAAATTGTCAAGTTCAGGTGGAGGGGGGTCCCTAGGTACAGGTCCCATCAAAGCAAATCCAAATATGGTCGGGATGGCAGTCAAACCATTTGGCACCAAGACCCTTTTCCCACCAATCAAAATTCCACCGAGGACATCAGAGCCAATCAACAAGTCGATTTGTCCCGGTGTGTCAAATTTGGGGTCTGCCAGTTCCAATCCCGATGTCAAATTCACCACAGCAGCAGGTAGCTGCTTCTGTGGATGCATACCCAAAATATTCTTCAACACAATAGCCGAGGTTTTAATCCTCGGGTGTGAAGATTCAACAGGGCCAAACAAAACCTTAACTTGCCCTTCAACATTAGAGGCTACGTCCCCTATGCCCCGTATACAATTTGGAAAAGAACCCATATTTAAATTAACCTGCCCTACCAAATAAGTGGAAACAATGCAACCTTGTGAACCTGTGTCCAATATAGCACGGACAACAACAGAGGTCCCCGTGGGTCCCCAGACCCTAACAGCAACCGTTGGTAGGATAACGGTCTCAATGGGGGAGGTTGGCGTTATAGGGCAGGGGTCAATGACCTATTGTTGCCTGGGCGGCGACCGTTGGCCAGGACCTGGCAAGTCAAAATGAGGGTGCGGCTTGAAGTCCTCAAAGGCGCGATGACTCGATCCGCGCGCCATCTGTGGGGGGTCATAGTGACGCACCCGCCCAAAACGAGGTGGGCGCGAGTCAAGGCGGGGACGCTCCGCCAAAGGAGGGGAATACCTGGGGCAGCAGTCATGGTGCTGGTGACGCTGAACAGCACATTCAGGTGCGCGAGAGAAAGGAGGCGTGCGCACGCTACGATTCTCCAAGCGGGGTGAGTGGCGATCAATTGAGCGAGGCGACTCTCGGCTACGCGCCGGTGAGCCTCGGCTGCCACCTTCAAGACACCCGCCCGTGCGCGGCGTCGGCTGGTAAGACAAGCGGCCTACCTCTCTGGCATTCATGCAGAGAATGTCCAAATACTGTCCTCCACAGTGAGGACAGGGGCGAGAGTTTGGGCAGTCTCGCTGGTAGTGGGACCCCAAACAAGAGAAGCAAAGGCAGCGGGCATTCGCGATGCGCCTACGAGAGGCGACATGTAGGTCCAAGAATGCCCTACAACTGGCCGTTCTGTGCCCGGTGACCTTGCAGTAGGAGCACTCCGCTGGGCTCTGCTTGACCGCAAAGCGAGGAGGGCGCCGGTCAACATTGGCTCGGGTGTGACCGCGAGCCTGCTCCTTGACCTTGGGCGGCTGCGTCTTAGCCGGCGTATCACCACCGGAGTTGTCCAAGACCCGGCACTCATCCTCCAGGAACCTCTCCAGGTCAGCAAAGGGGGGCAAATGGGTCGCGCTATCCCCACCAAAGCGCTGTTCAAAACGCGACCTCAGGTCGGCAGGTAGCTTCTTCAGCACAATGTGCACCAATAGATAGGACCATTGGTCCACGGGCAGGTCAAGGCACTTAAGTGCGTTGATGGCCACCAAGAGCGGGTTCAAAAGTTGGGTGCGCAACCCAGAGACCCAGGTGAGCGTCGGCAAACCCAAAATCTGCTCAATGTGCGTGTCGGCGAGGCCACGCTTATTATGGTACCTACGGGTAATTAGGTCCCGAGCCGTCTGGTACGCCTCGTCAGACACGGGCAGATGCTGGATGAGGCCCTTAGCCTCCCCATCCAGAACCGACATTAGATAGGCCAACTTTTGTGCCGGCCGAAGGTCAGCCCTATCATGGACTAGGCTGTCGAACAAATTAACGAAGCCCAGGTAGCTTCCTAGGCAGCCATCAAAATGGGGGAGGTCCAAAGTAGGGAGCCTACTCACCAGCCCCGGTGCTGACCTAGGAAGCTCCTGCTTCAGGCTGGGTTGCCCTTCCCTATCGGCAACTAGTTGTCTCGCACTATTGGAGACAGCATCATACAGGTCTAAGACCTGGGCATAGTCTTCGCTGACCTTATTTCGCTGGTCAGCGGTGAAATCATTGATTGACACTTCAAGACAGCAAGTGCTGAAAGTGCGGAATTGCTGTTCCACACTTACCAGGCGATCATCAATCCGCTCGTACCTCTGAAGTAAGGCCTGCTGGCGATCAGGCCGGTTCACTAAAGCATTGGCCGAGGCAAACCAGCGCAAATCTGATGCAATAGCACCAGCAGCCGCACGCAAGTCCTTGATAGCTGACATAATCAAAATTCAAAGAGCCCGGACAAGCGTTAAACAATATTAACAATCAAAACTTAATTTTTCTCAATTCTTTGAAACCAACAAAGTATTAGCCTGTTTACTGCAAGTGCAGGCAAGTGACAGGTATCTACTGTCCAACAAAATTAATAGTTTCAATATATTGAAGAATCAAACACAAAAGTTATCAAAGTTATAACTTATAACAAATTAAAAGTTGAAACTTCAAATTAATTAATTAGTTATTTGCAACAGACAGACTGGCTGTGTTATTTGAGATATACAATAGTAAGTAAGCACAGAATATGTGTTACCTAGCAATATTATCTATATTATAACAAAACAAAGTTTATTTATGTGACCCGCCCAAGTGGCAAGGTCAAGTTTGATTATTACAATGTTTATGAATACATGCAATAAACTAAATTTACTAAATTTATTGATACATACAGCTGTTATGTATCCAAACAAACTAACTTATTAATGCAACAACAAATTTAAGTTAGATTTTCCAACAATACAAATCAACAATTACTGATTGAGGTTATGTGACAATGTGTTTCTAATTATCTAGGTCAACTTATACAATTAAATATTATGTATTTTAGACAATAACTGACCTGACAAACACTACAATACTGTCTACAAGGTGATAAGATACAAGCTCATACCAATCTGAGTTTATACTCAGTAATGCAACAGCGGCTAAATTTCAACTACAGCTCTGCACCAAAATTATGTCTAGAATTACCGTAGGCTTACTGGGAATTGGTTGTAAGCACAGTGGAAGCTAATTTATATTCATCCAGTTGTCCTAAAGTAATCAAATGTCTGACACATATTGCTGAGATTCTCAGCGATGACAAATTATAAAGTAGTTATAAGAAGATTTTACCTTATATATCCTGGTGATGTTCTTGAAGTGGACCTATAGATTAACTTATAATTTTGGCCAAAATAACAAGAGAATCAATGGATATCAGTTTACAATTCGGCGAAGTCCTTCTCCAGACCACGATGCACGTTAGCGGTTCACAAAACTTTTCACAAAAGTTCACTATGTCATCAATTTACAACAAACCTTGCCGGAAGTCAAAAGCGGCAATTACGTATTAAGTTAATTACGAGTTGATTCAATTCGCGTTAATTCAAAGGGCGATCAATTTAATTTAGGTACAAGGCACGCGAGCTTGCAAACGGCGTGTTAATTTTTCAAGCGGAAGCGAACGGAAGTGACAGTTCAGTGTGACCATTGTCAGAAATTTTCAATAGACTAAACAAATGTTACTCAATCGATCTAATCGATTTGACTTATAATAAACTAATTCTATTTCAAACATAAATACTGTTACGAGCTGGGGTTCGACGATAAATTATAACTCACTATGCCACTTAAACTGAACTTTATTCACTAAGACAATAACACTAGATACACACACTTAATTTTCACCTCACTAATAAAACACACTATTCACACTACTAGAACAACACTAAACGCTTCCGAATTACTTCCCTTCGCTCTCGTTTGTCGCTTCGATATTCACTTGTTACTGTCCGCTCCGTTCGCTCGTGCTCTATTTATACTGGCCGGATAACATCACTAGAGCATTCTAGATGCTACTACAAAACTGTCGAAATAATCTCGAACAGTCGATTACTCGATACAGCAACGCCATCTAGTACAGAGGAGCTGAATTACCTTTAAACCACCGATACATTCAATCTCTTCTAGTACCCCCATTCACCGATAGATGGCGTAACACTGCCCCCCTCTTAAACGTGTTCGTCTCGAACATCGTTGGACCCATAGTAACGAGCTAACCGGTCCACATGAACTATCTTCAGTGCACCTCGCGACCCCTTCTGGATTCGATAGGTGACGTCGTTCATCCTGGTAATTATGCGATATGGCCCGTCCCATCTGGCTTGTAACTTAGGCGATTTACCTTTGCTTCGTACTGGGCTATGAAGTCACACCAATGATCCCTCATCGAAGCCTTTGTTGTTTGCCTTCCGGTCGTAGCGAGTCTTCATCTTCTCAGACATCTGTTGTCCTGACTCCCTGATGTGCTCGTATACGTCATTAATCATGTTGCGTAGCTCGGTCGCGTAATCCGTTATATTGCGTGGAGATTCTGGTGGAATACCGGTGATTAAGTCTGCAGGTAAACGTAGTTCTCTACCGAAATTGGCAAAAGCTGGTGATACTCCTGTGGTTTCGTGGACCGCACTGCGATATGACAGGAGAAATGGTTGGATGTGCTTGTCCCAATCTCTTTGTTTGCTCTCCACGACCTTCGCCAGGTACCTTTCCAGTGATTGGTTAAACCGTTCAACCATGCCATCTGATTGCGGATGATAAGCCGTGGTCCTGGTTTTATGTGCACCCATTACGCGACAAGTCTCCTTGAACACCTCAGATTCGAAGTTCCGGCCTTGATCGCTGTGGATTTCCAAGGGCACCCCGAACCGACAAAAGACTTCATGCACCAGCTTATCGGCCACTGTGGTAGCTTCTTGATTTGGGATTGCAAACACTTCAGGCCACTTCGTGAAGTAATCCATCACAACCAAGAAGTATTTGTTTCCGTCCTGGCTCTCAGGAAACGGCCCAGCGACATCCAACGCCAGCCATGGAGCTCCCACGTTGTACACCTTTAATGCACCTCTGCTTCGAGTATGTGGCCCCTTGACAGCCGCACAACTTGTGCATTTGCGGCACCAATCCTCGACGTCATCCCGACAGTGGAGCCAATAAAACCGCTTCCGGATCTTAGTAAGGGTCTTCTTAACTCCCATGTGACCTCCCGAAGCACCATTGTGATAGAGCTGCAAGACTTCCGGCACCTTAGTTTTGGGCACTACCATTTGCAAATGGCACTGGTTACCGCGAGCGTTTTCCCATTTGCGGCACAGAACTCCATCCTGGACGACCAAGCTTTCCCACTGTGCCCAATAACTCTTGGTGATGGGGCTCATTGCTGCGATATCACTCCATTTGGGCCTAGGCGCATCTGATTTCTTCCATTCAAGAATCGGCTGTACATCCTTGTCATCTTGCTGAGCACTCTGCAAAGCTTCTCTCCATTCGTCGCTTAGATCAGTCTTTAACATCCTCACTAGCGCTGCCTGCTTTGCTTCCTGTCGGCTACAGTGCTTGCACTGGTCGGGACACGGCCTACGCGATACCTGGGCATCTGCGTTACCATGGGACTTGCCGCTGCGATGTTGTATTACAAAATCAAACTCTTGCAGTAGTTCAATCCATCTAGCTACTTGTCCTTCTGGGTCCTTAAATTGAAGTAGCCATTTCAGCGCTGTATGGTCGGTTCGCAGGTGGAATTTACGGCCCAACAAGTATTTGTTGAAATGCTGCAATGTCTTTACTACAGCCAAGAGTTCCCGCCTGGTGACGCAGTAGTTTCTTTCGGGTTTGGATAAGGCCTTGCTGAAGTATGCTATAACAACTTCTTGATCACCCTTCTTCTGTGACAGCACGCCGCCAATTCCGGTGTTACTGGCATCTGTGTCAACTATGAATTCATGCTCATTGTCAGGGTAGCCTAGAATAGGTGCAGTACACAGATGTTCCTTAAGCTTCTGGAATGCAACGTCACAGCTCTCATTCCAACAGAACTGCACTCTGTCTTCGGTGAGCTTATGAAGAGGTCGAGCAATGTCAGCAAAGTTCTTCACAAACCGTCGATAGTAGGAGCATAATCCGAGGAATGCTCTGACCTGCGTTTTGTTCTCTGGAACTGTCCATTCCTTCACGGCAATGATCTTATCCGGGTCAGTTTGAATACCGTTCTCCGAGACCACATGTCCTAGAAAGTTCACTTGCCGTCTGAATAACGCGCATTTCTTCGGACTCAGCTTCAAATTAGCTCCACGTATCTTTGACAGCACTTGCTCCAAGTTTCGAAGGTGATCCTGGAAGGTGCGCCCCACGATGATGATGTCATCCAGGTAGACCAGGCAGGCGTCTCCAATCAGTCCCATAAGCACTCGCTCCATCAGTCTCTCAAAAGTAGCCGGAGCTTTGCACAATCCAAAGGGCATGACGTTAAATTTCCACAATCCTTTGCCTGTGGAGAATGCCGTCTTCTCTTTGTCTCGAGGATCTATTTCCACCTGCCAGTAGCCACTTATTAGGTCTAAGGTAGAAAACCACTTCATCCCCGTCAGCGTATCCAGTGTGTCATCGATCCTTGGCAGCGGGTAGCTGTCCTTCTTCGTGATGTCATTCAATCGGCGGTAGTCTACACAGAAGCGCATGCTGCCATCCTTCTTCTTAATTAGGACAACCGGAGAGCACCACGGGCTGGACGAAGGCTCGATTACGCCTTCGTTCACCATACCGTCGATCATAGCTTCCACTTCACGTTCCCGTGCTACTGGCACACGTCTTGGTCGCTGGCAAATCGGTGCTTCACTTCCCGTGTTTATTTTGTGCTGGACTAGTGCTGTCTTCCCTATGTCGGCATCACTGGTCGAGAAAATATCCGCGAACCGGTTCAACATCTTCTGAGCCTTGGTCTTCTCTCCCTCCGGCAGGGTACTTTCGCAGTCCTCTAAAAGAGTAGACACGTCGAATCGTGCACCCTGAACCTTGGCACTGGTAGGTTGCTCTTGACATCTACGCATCCAAGCCGCTCCTTCATAGGTGCCCAATTCCGTCCCTTTCTTGAGCGACACTTCCTTGTCACTTGCATTCAGTGCGCGTACTGATGAAACTTTGGTACCCCTTATCAAGGCTCGTGCAATCTTCCACGAGGCCTCTTTCTCTAGGCCTTCGATTAGTACGCAGCGGTTCCCTCGACCAGAATTCCCTGGTAGACAAACTGGTACAACAGTTTCCGACCGCGGGTGAAGAATGACATTCTTCAGGCAGTACACTTTGCCTGAAGTTGCACCTTCCATGAAGACTTCTTCCGAGCCACATTTCAACACTCCCTGGTTAACATCGATCTCGCAGCGATACTTCCTCATAAAGTCTAGGCCCAGGATGCAGTCGTCCACTATATCGGCTACGATGACTTTGTGACGGTAAACTTTGTGGCCTAACTTCTAGGCGGCGCGCGTGCTCCTCCTTGTCACGCTGGAGCTGTTCTTCTAGGCGGCGCGCCTGCTCCTCTTGACGGCGAGCCTGCTCCTCCTTGTCGCGCTGAAGCTGTTCCTCCAGGCGGCGCGCGTGCTCCTCTTGACGGCGAGCCTGCTCCTGTTGACGGCGAGCCTGCTCCTCCTTGTCGCGCTGAAGCTGTTCCTCCAGGCGGCACGCGTGCTCCTCTTGACGGCGAGCCTGCTCCTGTTGACGGCGGTCCTGCTCCTCCTTGTCGCGCTGTCGCTGTTCTTCCATGCGGCGCTCGTGCTCCTCTTGACGGCGGGCCTGCTCCTGCATGAACGCCATCAGAGGCGCGATGTCGGGCACCGCCATGGAGTGTGCGCTTGCAGGCTCCACTGCAGCCGCGGAGTCGCCTGATCCACCAGACGATGGAGAAGGAACGTCTCCGAAGCGTCTCTGGTCCAGGTCTTGCTGGCGCTGGTTCCTGGTACGCACTCCGTCAGTTTCTTCCTTCGGCATAACCGGCATAATTTATCCCTTTTTTCTGACACCAATTTGTTACGAGCTGGGGTTCGACGATAAATTATAACTCACTATGCCACTTAAACTGAATTTTATTCACTAACACAATAACACTAGATACACACACTTAATTTTCACCTCACTAATAAAACACACTATTCACACCACTAGAACAACACTAAACACTTCCAAATTACTTCCCTTCGCTCTTGTTTGTCGCTTCGATATTCACTTGTTACTGTCCGTTCCGTTCGCTCGTGCTCTATTTATACTGGCCGGATAACATCACTAGAGCATTCTAGATGCTTCTACAAAACTGTCGAAATAATCTCGAACAGTCGATTACTCGATACAGCAACGCCATCTAGTACAGAGTAGCTGAATTACCTTTAAACCACCGATACATTCAATCTCTTCTAGTATTCACCGATAGATGGCGTAACAATACTTTGTCCATAAACGGCTGTACGCGAGACCAGAGGATATTTTTGTCCTCCTAGGTAGCCAAGCATATGTTCGTGATCGCAAGTCATCCTCACATGATTTACTTAAAAAGAAATAAAAACAATCGCTTTCTTTTTAAACCGAGTATCGAACCCGGAATCTCCGTTCGATATTTACGCTATAGCTATATCACAGTTGTATTCAGACAACCATATACTAACATAAAATGCAAAAGTCGTGATTAAATCGTTCAGTGCTACCTGCCATTTTTTGTTTTACCTTTATTTATTTCTTCTTTAGCTATTGAAAAGAAGCTTATTCATGATATTTTGTCATGGAAAATGCGACACCGGCACCGTAGAGGTCAAACGGTTCACAGTAAACGCCTGTTCCAACCACAACAGTAAACAAGTAGGCCCAACAAGTACCTACACTAATAATTACATGCATTATTTTACTATATTAAGCAGCGATAGCCTAGTGGAAATACCAACAGACTGCCATGCAGAGGGTATTGGGTTCGAATCCTAGGCGCGCACCACTGACTTTTCGGAGTTATGTGCGTATTGAATAATTAATTATCGCTTGCCCCGTGCCTCGGGGAGCACGTAAAGCCGTCGGTCCCGGTTGTCATGAAGATCTTTGACAGTCGTTATAGGGAGTCAGTACCTATCTATGAATAAACTGACACTAGTCTAAACCATGGAATATCGCTAGCCCTTTGGGTTGCGGAGGTCAGATAGGCAGTCGCTCCGTGGAAAAGCTAATATTCAGTCAAATCCGGTTGTACTAGTAAGCGGACCCTGGGTTGAAACTGGGATAACGCTAGGAGAAAGAAAGAAAGATTTTACTATATTAATTTTGAAAAGTCAAGTAAGGTATTTGAATATACAATGACTTTATTTTCAGAACCATAAATTGACTTATTTTATTATTTTTCTCCAAAGTATTACCACATGCAGATATGGGGCAGTCCTCCGTCTATTTACTTTTTGTCTTTCAATTTATTTTTGATGTATGTTTTATCATTCAGTTTCAATAATTTACTTGCCGTGGCTAACATAATTATGATCGTAGACTATAAACATCTAGGACCAAAAAAATGTTTGGACATTTGCAAAGTGGGCGCTTAGCGCTCACTAAAGGAGTATTTTATAATATGCCGCCTCTAACAAATGTGTTGAATAGGGCATTGAAAGTTTGTTTGCAAAGCCGCTGGTTTTGAACCTAGCGTTATCGGAATGTGGCTAACAGTTAATAATGTATGTATTAAGTATACAATTATGCATTCTATTATTAAGAGCGATAAGTATATGTCAGTGCTCAGCAGAGGGACAAATAAAAAAATAATTCTGTTGATAATTTATTTAAACTTTCGCGATTTGTAAACATTATCCAATTTTCTAAAGACGCGGCTTACTCGCGATAATTATCTTATTTTATAAATACCTTTTTCTCTGACGGGGTCTAGTCGCGGGGCACGACTTTTTAACTAACGCGAGAAAGACCCATTTTAGTAAAATTATATGGAAGGCTCATGATAATGTGATAATTAGGTAATACCTAATTACTTATCATCATCTTAGCTTTATCCTGGATACTTTCAAGATGCTTTCATGTTGAACCTCGGAGTCCGCTTACGTCTTTACAGTGATAAGTACACAATGCTAATTGCGTGAAGATTGATGTCGTATTTGCAAATCCCTCAAATACAAATTAAGGAGTCCATTACGCAAACAGTGAAGTAAAACAAAAGTTATTTAATTTCAATAGGCAACATAAATTCTTCATAAAGCCCTGGCTCCGTTTAGAATTTTTGAATTCAGTTTTATGAAAAATTCAGCATTGATGAATATTAAACATTAGGTAAATATCAAATTTTCCTTTTATCTCCGCGTGTCAGTAATCGAATAATTTAATGGGAATCGGTATTTGGTATTAATAAGTACATTCTGTCCAGTTGCGGCGATATTTTAATGACAATAAATCCTGTGTCGCCCACTGACAAACATTCAATGAACGGACACAAAGAATATTCGAACTGAGATTAACAGTTCATACAAAGTATTGTGTGGTATTGTCCCGCGTCGGATCGAACCCACAACATTCAGCACAGTGTTTCGTTAAACACACACGCAACTGCACGAAGTAATGACGAAGACGACGGCTTAAACCATTACGTCGTGCAGTCAGTTCATACAGCACTAGAGTGAGACATTTATTTGGCGTAGTGGAGCGAGTGGAGGGGAGAGGGGGGTGTACTTATGTGACGCGGGGGATGGCTAACGAGTTTCTGTGTGATGTTTGTGAAGTTCGCTCCGGGACACGATGAGTATCGTCCGCGGCCGGCCGGCGACATCGCACCCCGGCTAATGAAATATCCTTTACCTCACACAACACTCGATTGAACAGCAACAACTTATATTAGCTGCACCTCAAACTACTGATATGAAATTTTGAGGTCCAGTTTCCAGAAAATTTTGTTCGATTTTCGCACTTGGGAATAAAAGTAGCCCCATTATTAGCCATAAACTGGTACGCAAAAAAATACAAAGGTTGTTTTTAGGCTACCTTATAAAGTACAAAAATATAATACAACAGATAAATCTTCTATTTAGTGCCTGTAAGCATAGCTAATGATGTTGTCTAATTGTTGAAAGACGTTGACGATGTAAACATGATTTTCACGTTGCCAGACGTTAAAGCTATTGATAAATATTATTTCTTTCAGATTTGTGATAATTTATCGTGTTGTCGAGGCTATCGATGCCCTAAATAATATAAGAAATTAGAAACCGCCTATATGACCCGAAAATGAATTATGTAATTGGATTTATAACTTCGAAAGTTTGATGTTCAAATCTAGGTAGTTTTACAGACTGCAAGCCTGTAGGAAATTTCGTCAAATTTGCTTCAATAGTTTAGCTATCGAAGCGTTTACAGACATACTTTTCAACAAATTAAATAAAAATATGACGTGAATAATACACAAATTATTGAACAAATCTAGGAATTTCTTCGAGTGAATTGCGGTTGAAAAAAAGTAAACTGGATGGCAAGCTCAGCACATAGCACATTCATCAAAATCGATTTAGAAGTTTGTCGTCGAAGTGTATTACAAAGCAGGATTCTTTCCAATTTTTATAAAATACCTACTAGGTCAAATTGTTATTCGATAATTCGATAGGTCAATTGTGATCGACGTAAATGTCACAGTTATACCGGATTGTCATTTGATCGCCATTTGTAGATATGGGTGGTTCATATTAACCACACAAAATTAATCCGATTAATTGGAGGCAATCTCGACGTTTTTATTGTAAAATGAATGTAATTAACAGGAAGTGATACCGAGCGGAGAGAGTAAAATAAGGACTCGAGGACAAAACCATGGCATGCAAAATGACGTTTTAAATTATACATAACATAACTTCAGCCTTTTATCCCCGAAGGGGTAGGACACAATACGTTGACTAAACAATAACTTCTAATAAGATCTAGTGCAGAGAAAGCTTAAGCAATATGAAAGAATCGAAGCTAGCTATTGAGAGTAAACAATATTTCACCGATGCCGATGCAACAGATTCAACGTAGATCTTGAAGTTGCTTAATAGGTATATGTATTTGGTGGTTACATGAAGTATTTGATGGTAGAACATTTCAGGCAAATATTTACAGAGAATCATGTGTATTGCCTGAGCAGACGAGTGTGTAGGTCAATAAAATAACACGCACTCTGTATGAACTCAAGGTAGAACAATACTCGACCGAGCCGAGATGCAATCACTATATTCTCATATCACCGAATAAGCGAAAGCCATATTCCTCTTTTCTTTTTTATTGGCATTTAGGGTTCATTCAGACTGAGAGCGGTCACGCGGTCAAGCGTTCAAGCGGTCTGTTTTGCGTTCTTTGTGTTATATTACGTTACATAGGTCCTATCAGACAGAGCTGTCACGCGGTCTATGTAACGTAATATAACACAAAGAACGCAAAACTGACCGCTTGAACGCTTGACCGCGTGACCGCTCTCTGTCTGAATGAGCCCTTATAGGCCGCCTTAAGGTTTCCGAAATGACCTAAATATTTTCCTGCGATAAGTAACGGGGCGGACGGACGGCTTTACGTGCCCTTTTGGCGCAATAGCGTTCTGATCCAAATGCCATACAACGGTCACCCATCCAAAAGGTAAACTCTGTGAATGTTGGGAGCAACATTGGCAAAGTCAAGACTTGCCAATCTGTTACGACCAGCCCGCCAAGGCCCGTTATCAGCGCTACTTTATTGATCAATTTACACCGAAAACTGAGTCAAATGTAAAACAATTGAGTGATTACAGTAAATAAGATGACACCAATTGATTTTATCCAGAATCCTTTTCAGAAGGACAAATAGATTTCAGGCTATGTAATGCTTATAACCCAAAAGGGTATTGTTTGTTCTCAAAACTGAGCGCTGCTTTCAATTTAAAGAGAGGTAAATCATATGTTAAAGCTGGGGTTTCGGTTATACTGATGTAGGTCATCGGGTAAAGGGACATTCGACCTATAGCAGAATTGGGTTGTGTGGAATGCTACTGAAGAAAGTTTAATACCGCCAGCAAAAGTGGTTCCTGCTTATGTAATTATGAATGCCAATTAGACCAGACTGATCTTTCTTATTTGCCATGGCAAGAATTAAATTGTTTATTGTATCAATTATTAATGTAAGTTTCATGGTCAGTAATTGTATTATTGTTTTTATTAGATGTGTGTGATGTGTGAATAATGGATATGTTATCGGCAAATATATGATTCAAAAAGGCAACCGTTCAAAGGTCATAACGAAATCGACGCAGTATGCTTGTTCCCTGATTGTAGCATGTTTACTTTTGCGTCATAATTAATCCTTTATTTATTAGCGTACTACAATCATGCCATTTTATTCTACCAGCTTTTTGGTAATTATTTGTTTTAACTTTATTTGTACTATTTTTGCATCACGTTTTACTGCCGTAAACAGGGCGTAAAATTATTGTGTTGCCGTGCCATCCGCATTGTGGCAATGCACTTTGTCATGTGGGCACAGTTCACACACGGCAATAGCCGGAAATTATAGCTTTAGTTCGCTAATAAACAAAAGTGAATGCATTGAATAAATGGTAATAAAATAAAAAAGCGTAGCTTTTGTGTGAATCACAATCAAATAAATTGAAATATATGTCATATGTGTAACATCGCCTTTTTGAAATGTTTGTACAATATAATGTGGCTGGGTTGTGATATAAATTCAAGGTCTTCGTGTTTTACATTTTTACTGATTTACATTATTTCAAAGAGCTACGATGAAATTATTATAGCAAATTTTCTCGTTTTATTAGACATGAAGCGATTAAATATCTCTCGGACTAAGAAAATACGAACATTACAGAATATTACGCAACGACCTTCTTTGTGTCGCAGAATTTTGAGATAATGCATTTATTGCCATAAAAAAATCGACGACAAAAGAATTAAATGGAGGTGAGGGACAATATTGATGGTGATAATGAAATTCAGGACATCTTATTCTTCGACATGTCCTAGCTATGGGATATGCTTTATACATGTCGAAAACATCCTAGAAGAATATAAAAAAATCGTAACCAAATGGCAAATTATATGGGGTAAACGATAAAGTCGGATCAATTAAAAATAAATGTATATAATAACATTGTGTTCTCCATCAAACGATGTAAGGTATCAAGATGTGGTAGAGGTTTAATTGCATATCATTACTGTTCAATTAAAACTCTTAGGCCAGTGTTCACCCACACTTTAACAGATGTTTAAATTCGTAACCAACTGTTTAGTTCAATTTTCATGTTCACCATACCTTATACGTCAGTTAAAATGCTAAATCAGGCGGTTATTTTAACCGAGCCTCGCATCCAAGGAGCAAGTACATATGGAGGGATAGCTTTAAGCATAATCAAGAAACCTATCGTTATTTCTTTTTACTTGTAGGAAATGACATATGTGTACCCGAGACAGATGTATTGTATTTATTACCTCTTGAAATAATCATGTCGCAATTTCTTTAAAAGAAGAAATGACTGTCAATAGTGATGTACTCATGCATTAATCTTTGATTGGTATTGGTATATAATTCGGTATGTAGAGACAAGATAAGCATTTGATTAATTTATATACCAGTTGTATATTATTTTACGAGCTTTTATTTAGAGTATAGTACTTAGGTGCCCACAAACAAACAAATACTGTAAAAAGAGAGGTAATAATAAGATATGATTACTCTCTTGAGGAGACTTGTCTTATGTCCAGCAAAGATAGTATTTTGGCTGAAATAATAATGCAATATTAATAGTAAATTAAAATTTTCTCATAAAATTACGAAGTCGGAAATCGAATTGACAATGTCCTTCGCGAAGCTCCTCTCCTACCGCTTATTCACAGGAGGAATTCAAGTATCCACTTCGAACTGGTGGTCAGAGTATAATTTATCCACCTCTATGATGATTCGCTTTTCAGAAATTTCCAAATAATATAAAGTACTTGCATTACAATAAAATGAAGTTTTGTCTAAACCGTACATTTGGTACAATAAGTAGGTTACTTGTTATTTGTAATTGTAAACGAATCCTCCAGGTATGTGCAATCCAACAAGTCGGCACAATAGAAACTGGTTTTGTATACGAATGTCAATGTTTGTGTAAAGTAGCACTGGAAGCGACGATGTCCTGTTGAGCCATTCTCACCCTTATTGTGGTCTAGCGGACAGTTGTTTGACTGTACCTAGATAGGAACAGTATACAGCGCAGTTTAGCATTGCTCGGTATCACAATTTGTCAATTTTCCTATAATCCGACAGAAAATAATTACCTTTAATTTCTCTTAAATTGACAACACTAAAACATAAATACAATTTTTGAAGGAGTGAAAAACTGCGCTATTAGGTTTCTTTAACTAGTTGAATGTTTCAATACCGACAAGACAGTTATACACAATTAAAAATCTATTATGTCTCGCAGTTCGCACTGATCAGTGCATTTGCAGTCAGCAAGTTATTTTATGTTCTCATTCTTTGTGATATTGTGTATGGGAAAATAATTGAAATAAAGTCAAAATAGTCTAAATCATTTATTTATTCCACAAAGTGACGCACACGATAACCGGCAGGTGTGATACTATATGTTACATATATATGTTACCAAAATGGGATGTACATGGACGGGAACAGTTAACATTTACGAACAATATTTTCATCCTGAGTTCCAGAAGTGCAAGCCATGTTCTCTCTTGAAGCTTTATTATCGCTTCTAAAAATAAGGTTTCGTTATTTCGGACATTTCTGAAAATTACAACACAAATCTGTTAATGATATACATATATGTATATATGATTACTATAGCATATTTTAACAGTTGCAATGTTGGTATATATTGATTGATAAAAATATAAGTAATAATAATAAAGTAGAAGTACAAACCTCAGTATTAGATATCTGGATAGTAAAAATAGTAGGCACAGAATAAGAATGCAAAACTTGTCTTTGAAATCCTTCTTGATAACAAGCAGACGCAAAATCAAGGCGACAAAGTTTAGAAGAATTGGACTGTTGCCATTCTCCCTTTCTCATATTTCGGACCCAATTTAGTTTCAAACCTTCATTCTTTGGAAATCTACAAAAAATCACATTTAATAACAAATTATTCAAATTATAATCTTTCAGAAACTGGTTTTCTAACTGACAATTGTCTTACAACACTATCTTCATATTTTTTATCGCAATATTTCTATTATATTTATTTCATTGTGACTAATGGAATAAAAATATGTGTCAACGGTGGTCATTATCTTTATCTTTAAGTATAAGCTTTACAAATATCATTGTAGAATTATAACGGCAGATATCTACAATTTTACTTATTATGACTTACCGGTGGTAAGATATTTTTTTAACCATTTTCGGTCAATAGTCCCATTCGGCTTTTACATCCGACGGCATTACAAACTATGGTAATATTTTAATGTTTAGAAGTGATCATTTCTTCAATTGTAATATTTTGTAGCAATTAAAATTGCAGTTTATTTCGACACGGCTTTCACTCCAGCTGGACGAACATCGACATGACATATCATTTTTTTTGGCATATGTCATTCAAGGCTGTATAAAAGCTCTATGGCTTTCACACTCGAACATATGCAGTTCTGTAATTAGAGAGAAAAGAGATGCATATACGATTTCTACTCTTTTTGAAATGCTCCCTCCATATGTACTTGCTCCTTGCTCGCATCCATGTTTAAACGTTGGTTATCGCTGTCAATGTGACATTTTGTTTACTATAGTTGGTGCCACGAGAAGATAGACTTTTTGTAAACAAACATTCAGGGCTTCACAACCTTTTTTCAAACAGTTGTGTTTTAGATTTTATACTTTTTGAACTGTCTTATTATGTTTTTAAATTTATATTGTTAAGTTTTACTGAACTAAAAATATTTGATTTTGTGTTTGAATGTTCGAATGTTCATAAATTTGCCGCTTTATTTGTCGTTATACACGTAATTTATTCTGTAAATTAAATAAAAATATAGTACCATGTATGTTAATGATAGAGTACATACATGTTACTCTATTATTGACACGATTTTTTTAAATCATAGACAATAAATCATTTGCTCAAAGTAGCATACCTATCATAAAATATTAAATTATTGACCAACAATGAATAATATTACAGATAACTAGCTAGTGCATTGCATAAAAAATTCTAGGCATGGAGATTTTACTTTGTCTGTGAATGAAATCGTCAGAATGAACTTAAGCAAAATCCATTAAAAGTTACGGTAGTCTGAAAACGCAATTCCTTTTTTAGGTATTTTTTTTTTATTTATGCACAAACAATGTGTACAAAGGTGGACATAATGCCATAAGACATTCTCTATCCCTCAACCTTAAGGTGGAGCAGAGATAAAGTGGTAGGTGCATTAACCGCTCGCCTGCTTTCGATTTCAACAAAACCGTCGAACTTTGCTCACATAATTTGTTAAAGTCGTTTTATAGAAATTAACTTTTGGCAACGATTGTTTCCAAGAGCAAAGTTCGCGCTGTTCGTATTGGAAACGATTGTTGCCAGAAGTAAGCGAGCGGTTATTACTGAACTGATAGTTAAGTATATAGTGTAATATAATAATTATTTTAACTTGAGTAGAAGCTCTCGTACTTTCATTTTAAATACATAACGGTTGGTGGACAATCTGATTTCAGGAGGAATTTCAGAGGAATTTTCTGCCATCTGCTATTCTGCACCCGCTTTTTCGAGATGCCGGCAGCGGAAAGAGCGTTGCGATCCTATAAACTTGTATTTAACTTTAAATTTACCCCTTCTTGATAACTAAAAAATTAGTTTTGTCCTCTGATAAATGCACGTTAAGCCCAAGAATGTAACATTTCAATGAACTAACGCCAAATGTTGACATTCTAGGCGTCAGTACCTCAAAACATTAAAAGATCCTGTTGACAGCGCATAATATCGATAAAAACCCGATCCATTGACATATTAGTTTCCAATGACACGTATCTATGTACCGTTGCCCTCATTGGATTTGGCATTATTTGTTTTTGACAGAACTGTCGCTAAGTCACTTAGTAGAAATTCTTTGTTTACAAAAAGTCTATGTTCTCGTGGCACGGACTATAGTTACATTTATTTGTTAACAGAACAGTTTCATATCATAGAGGTATCATTAAAGTACTACTGTAATGATACATCTTTGTTTCATATAAAGACAAAAGGATGTCCGTATTTAATTTTTTTATGGATGGTAAATATAATCACCCAAAATATTTCTTTCGTTAAGGCTCAAATTGCTGGTACGGTTCCTATCAGCCATTTTTTTCTTAAGGTTCCTTATGAAATCAGAAAGTAATCGTTTGATGTGCTCAACGATAACTTTTCACGTTTTAAAACCTCTTTTAAAATGGTTATGGCATTTCTACACAATAAACAATAACAAATGTCATAAAATGAAGCCTGCCAAAAAATGTCGTGATACTCCTAAAAAAAAAATAACGAAAAATACAACGTCTGAACTTGACTGCATTATAATATTATACGATTGTTTAAAAGAGTTGTACAAGTAAACGTCATTTGATGTTGTAATGGTACATTTTCGTTTGGCAATGTTACATTTCTCACTCATTTCATTCAAAAACGTCCGGTTTTCTAACCGGCACCCAAACGGCACTGATGAACAGTAAAAAAACGATCTCTGTTTATCTTGATGTTTAACTTTAAACAGTTGTTTTTGCAAGCGACCGTTATATCATTGTCGGTGAACTTGGGTCTTAGAACACGAGGATCGAAACGAGACTATTTGCCGGACAACTAAGTTCATTTAAAAATGCCGTATAAACAAAATGCCATACACTATAGTATATCTAACAAAAGATTCATCTTAGCTGCAGGAAGCGAGATGCTGAGTACAGAGCGCGAATAAGTTAACACAATGTGAAACTTACTACTAATCGCGAGATCCGAAACCCAATGAAAAGGCATACAAGATTTTAATATACAATCTTGCATCGAATACTAATATATGAAGCTGAAGAGTTTGTTTGGTTGAACGCGCTAATCTCAGAAACTACCGATTCGATTTAAAAATTATTTCAGTGTTAGATAAGTAATTTATCGAGAAAGGCTATAGGCTATATAACATCACGCTATGAGCGACGGGAGAAGTGCAGTAGCCTTAAATAACGCGGGTGTAACCGCGGGTATTATTTAGTATAAAATAAACGTTATATTTGATTTATGATTTTTTGCGGAATGTTGTTACTAGTGTTGACAAAAATAATCCCATATGTTCTATTTTTTGCGATATGACCTCAGCATTTGACTATGTGGATCATGACATTGAATAAATTTAATAAGAACGATATGGCATTCGAGGAAATGTTTTAAAAATGGTTGGAAACTTACCTTAAAAATCGTAAACAGTACACTCAGATATCTATGGTCAATTCCAACTCACGTAAGGAAGTAATTTACACGTCTGATCCAAGAATAATTCGATACGGTGGGAACACCGTATAGTTATATATAGTATACCGATAGTTACGGACCCAACACGCTTCCCTGTGGAAACAGGGAAGCGTGTTGGGTCCGTTACTATTCATTATTTATATTAATGATTTACCGAGAGTAACTGAATTTCCAATTTCTCTCTTTGCCGATGACAGCACAGTCACTGTCACACTTATCGAAGCAAATAGTTTTATAATCAAAGTTATGTGTATCTTACTTTATAATAACGACTGTCTTATATTTTACCAAAGTCAGGTTTAGCTTATATGTACAGGTATGAAACATTGCTAACTATGTAACTACGGGTTACTTAAATTAAAAAAAAAATATTTTTCTAACCAATACTGTCCCATTGTTGGGCAAAGGTCTTCCCTACACTTCTCCAATTTGAATTTGAAAGTAACAAAAACTTTTTATTTAAAACTTAGTACAGGAATAATACTTGTGCAAGTTATTAAAAATAATTACTATTAATTATTCGGTCACTTGGTAATGTCAATCGACTTGCTAAGGGGCTCTGTGTAAAAAGAGAAATAAAAACCGTGAAGCATGTTCCAGTCGTAGAAAGTATTGAGGAAATTCGTTCGCGTTTTATTTTATTTCGACTAAGGGTTTTCCGCTAGAGAGGTTCCTGGTTCGTTGGTCAGATAAAGTGCGCTTAAATATAAAGTTTCAATTTCCCCGCCGCCCGCGAAACATGCGTTGCCTGCCGAAATGAATGAATGCTTTCCCTGATCTGTCCCTTTCGCACTTCACTCTATGCTTTGATCGCATCATTAATGCGTATTCAATATTATATTCAAATAAATGAAGCGCATAATTTTTTTGCCAGTAAAATATTCTGGTACGGCGTATTCAACGCCAGACAGCGTGTATTTCCATTTCAGAGTTTCAGACTCCACTTGCCTAGTTCGTTTTTGTGCTGCATTTGATTTTTCAAAGAAAACGAATCTCATTGCAGTGAAAAGCTTACAAAATATAAATGTGCAGCAGAAATAATTATGTTCCTTCAGTATATACGATTTATTCTACCACATTGTATTGTTATCACGCTATGTATGTTTTATAGTGTGGTAGGTATTTGTGTAATGATGAGGTGATTCTATATTTATTTTTATCAATCCAATACTTTTGATAAGACGGATGTTGAAAAATCATAACAATCGTAACCTATCTGTCATGAATAATTCTTAAGCATGATAACCCGAAAATTCAATCTCCGAACAATGGAATCGTATAAGCATACAAAAGGTTTCACATATTTTACGCAAATCCGTTATATTTTGAGTTAACTATCTTCTCGCAAAAAGGCAATGCTTTCCCCCTGACCTGTGAAATAAATTTCGTTCCAGACACAGGTTGTTAGCAAGTAGGGGTTGGATTATTTGAATTATTAATTTTTAATTGACCGAAAATACTTATACGCACATCTGAGCATTGTTTCAATCAGAATTAGTTGGAAATTGGTGATTGCGTTGTTCTTTGTTAGCTTTCGATAGATTAAAAATATTTTGATATGTTTGTAGGAAACGTAAAGTATGAAAGCTGAATTTTCGGACTACTATTTGTAATCAGTTGTTTATTGTGTATCATGAAGTGTTCTCGCATTGCTCTAGCAATCACGTTTGTGTGCAGTTGAGGCTCGCCTTGACTCGGTGGCGGGCGGCGCCTCGCACTGTTCCGCTGTCAAATTGTCCATGTTTTACACGCTGTTTGTATGTACCGCTGTCCAAACTGTGTCTTGAATAATATTACACACGACCCGCTAAATGTATTTGTGTAACCCCGCACAGTTGTACCTCGCTAAGCCACTAAGCTGAATGGAAATGTCACTTTATCTAAATGTGTTTTGTAGTTTTCATGCATTAGATCTCTATTTCATCGGCCATTTTCAATATTCGATCCACACATGGATTTGAGATTCGAAATTCTTGTTTGACATATTTTGTATGGAGTTTATGTCAAAAACGAATCTAAAATCTACAGGTCTATCTATAGTTCGAATATTGAATTTCGTGATAATGCAACGAAAAAGGTCGGTCAACGCAATATATTTAAATAAAACGAAACGCATTGATCAGATATAAATAATAAGATAAACCGAAAATAAAACAGTTGGTGTATGTTTTCAGCAGTTATTTCATTACACGTTTGGCGAAGTCTCAATCAGGTTCGCATTCGGACCAATCATTCCATCAGCATGTCCATAATTGATGGTTATAGCATTACTCGACTCGTTAGCGTTTGTTGTTGATTTTTGTTGTCATTTCACCTTTTAATATAGCTAATGACGAACGGATGAGATGGTAAACCTGTTTCGTTAGCTATGTACAAATTAGAGCTACAATTTATTTTTAGAGGCAATTTGTACTTGGATAAATGTATATACCAAGTTTATATGAGGATAAAATATAATATAATTATTAATCTGACAAATTTTCGTAATATTATCGGTTTTATTGAACAACCGTTAACAAACTCTGAACAGGCTAAAGATGTTAGTAAATATTGTTTATATTTTTCAGTTAGTAATATTTTTTATAGAGAATGTGAAGGTTTCAATATTTCAATATAATATTTTGGCAAAGCAAGCATTTCTAGACTGTAATGAAATTACGTACAATTTGAGTTCGCTTATAATATTTATACTCTGAATAGTTTCTTGGAACTTCCTTTTATATCTAATATATGATTTACTTACGTAATGTACTGTTTTATTTACGTATATAACTTAATTAATCCGAAGCCGTCGAGTTGTTCTTTGTGAAAAATTGATTATACTCTGCTGAGAATACAAAGTGTAAGTAAATGCAACTAAATTTGAACGGGCACAAGCGATTCACCTAAGTATGACACGAGGCAGGTTCACCTCCAAGAGAATTGGTAACTTAATTCATTATAGTGCGCCGTGTTTGAGTACCGTAGGCACTCCCCGGTTTCGGCCTTGTTTCGGCAAACGAATACCTCCACTCCCTTCCGCCCCCTCGCTCACAAGCCGCTACTTCTCACTCCTCCGAATAAACAACCACCTGATTGACACCTATACCATGCAAATTACTTGCGAGAACTTTTAAGGGTAGAGCAACATCGTCCTAGGCTCTGCAAACATATACAATTCAGCAAGTGTATTATCTTTAGTTGGGATCCAGAGCAAACAGTTGAGAAACGTGTTTGAATAGTGCGGCCGCCGTCGTCTTAGCTGGCTTTCAAACTGGCTCTTGTTACTGGCTTAAATTGATCTTGTTTTATTCGTACATTTAATGTCGTCAAATCAAAGATAGTTGTGCAGACTGTATACATAGATTATGATATAATAGCGTGATATTTTATAAGCATATGGGTATTGCAGGTAATATGTATATATATTTTGGTAAATTTGTAAGAGGCTGATTTATTTAAGACTAGCTTTTGCCCGCGGCTTCGCTCGCGTCAAGTAATGTTATTATTAATTATGTATATTTTTTGCGGCTTTGCTTTTGTTTAGCGTGTGTAAAAATTAGGGCCGACAAAACTTCTTGGTACACAATATACACAATATTCTTAACTAATCTGTCATAAGGCGCTAAAACTATCAAGCTATTGGGTGAATAGTCGTTACATCCAGATGCCGTATATATGAGACCGTTTCTATACACTTCAAACTGGGAATATTAATTAATCCTGCTGCTATTAGCTCACAAAGTCCGCCATAAGTATCATTTTTCATCATATCAGCAAAATATTCGTCAGCTGTTAAGTAGTTATTACCTTTCCTGTCGTGGGACAAAATTGAAAACTTGCTCTAGTCATTAACCATAACTAGTAATAACCATATCTGACAATGTCTGAACGCACCTCCATCGCTGTATCTTGAGTTCCGTTCTTACATTAAATAAGAGAGAGCACGAAACCGTCACCAACAATAGGGACGACAGTACATACTTCAACTTCTCCATTAACGTTCAGCTTTTCTTTAGCCATTTTAAAAAAGTCGAACCAACAAAACCTATGCTTAAACCAAACGTAAACAAAACAAATGCCAAATACAAAGCCGAGTCTATAACCAAAACTACTAAACCGAAACAAAGCAAATGAAATCCTAAATATGCCAAGAAAAGAACAGCCAAAATCGTCAAATATAATCCGCTATAAATATTTAGGTATAATATGTACTTTACAGCAACCAAAACAATAACGACCAACAACATTCAACCAACTGCGTACAAGTAACCTACCTGACGACGAATGTTAAATAATAACTGGAGACGGTAATTAATCCGCGGAAAATCTTAACACCGCGATTCAGGAAAATGACGTAATTGCACAACGCCATCTATTGTCAACATTTAGAACTAAAATTATTTAGTTCGTCTTAATTTATTTGTTCCATTAGGTACTGATAGTTCAAACCAATACATTTACATCCTCCATCATCCCTTATTTTATCCCCATGGGGGTTGAATTTATCAAAATCCTATTTAAACCGAGACGTCTTCATCATAGTAGCTTCAAACTTTAATTTCAGTTCAATCAGTCGAAAATCTAAGAAGATTTATACAAACTTTCCCTATTTTATCCCCTTAGAGGTGGAATTTATCAAAATCCTTTCTTAGGGGATGCTTACGTCATAGTGGCTATATGCATGCATAGTCTCAGTCCGATCGGTTTAAAACTGACAAAGTTTCATACAAACTTTCATCCCCTATTTTATCCCCTTATGGGTGGAATTTATTAAAATCCTTTCTTACAGGATGAAAAATAGAAATAAAGATAAAATAGAAATAGAGTTTAAAAAAGAGAAATCTTCATTAGTACCTGATTACTGAAATAAAGTCTGATTTGTCCGAACTGTTTTTTATCATAGTCACCCTAAAACTACAACCAACGTCGAAATTATAACAATCGTATGAGTTGTCATTTTGCCTTCGGCATATTACATAACCGCGAGCGTTTGTAAACTGACGACGCCGTATGTAAACGGCGGAATCATACAAAATGCCTGCGACATATACACTACTATTTTTTAATTAGTATAAAAACTTTAAGGACAGATTAGCGAAGACATTATTATCATATATGTGACGTAAGTATTACATAATCTTAATATATAAAATCCTTGCGTTACTGACTGACTGACAGACACGCTACAGCCGAAACTATTGGGCGCAGGAAGCCGAATGCACTAAGAAGGGATTTCCCGAAATTCCCACGGGATCGGCCAAAACGGGTAAATTAAAAAGAAAATGCATGCGTAGCTGCTGGCGTCCTCTAGTATCTATATAAGAGCAAAGTTATTATTATTTCTTTATTGTAGAAAATCTCACTTAAATCATAGTCATATTTTACAATCCATTCACTAATTCATTGATAATATTCCATCCTGCTCATTCGCATTCTCTCTGTAGCACTTATGATGTAGGTAGCCTTAGACAATAAAATGAAGCAAAATAATAAGTGTAGGTAGTTACTTTTTAATTGTCTTAATTCTACCCTCTACTTCATACTTCATCCGGGCTCAGGACCGGCAAAATTTACCGTTTTACAAGTAATTATATACGGAGGTATGTAAAAAAGAAAACGAATATCAAAATAAAAGAAGGTATTTTGGACGAAAAGAAAATAGTAATTTTGGCGTATTTATGAAGTTAGAATCAGCTGATATTTACAAATTTCATCATCATCATACGCCTAGAGACATCCACTGCTGGACATAGGGCTCCCCCAAGGTTCTCCACACAGACCAATTTTGATCCGCCTGCATCAAATTATTATTTACGTAGGTAGGTAATTTTTACGTACAAGTATTTCAATTGTCCTTCGAAATGTACCACCACTATTGTCGGCACACAGACGGGCAAGTTTGATTAAATTGTTGTCTTTTCACTTCGTCATAAGCGTCCAATATGCGCTGTTTTAATTGTTCGACACTAACCGGCTCACTTTTGAACACCCACAAAAAGAAGTCCATGGCCGTGAGGGCAGGTGAGCATGGAGGCCAAGCTACGGGGCCGCCTCGACCGATCCACTGGCTTCCAAACTCTTCCCTGTACAAACGCACAGATGCACTTGAGTTTTATCCACTCAAAAAGTACGCACGAAGCATAGCTACATAAACGATGCGCTCACTACCGGTTACAATTTAGCACTGTTTGTCGCATCGGGCAGGGCACGGCGCGGGCGCAGAGAGACAGGGTGGGAATTTATCAATGAAATAGTTTACTACTACTACTAATTTACTACTCATAGTTTTATTTATGCATTTATCAATTATTACGTATTTTTGTGGACAGTTTTGGGACTTAGTGTTTTTATTTTTACCTACACAAATATGATCAGTTAAAGGTACTTAGAACCCTGTTCAATTTTTTGTACTAATTAAAAAATAGTGGTGTATATAGATTATACAAAGATGATACGATAAAATAGGAGTCTTATCATATATCGCAGAGATGGTTATCATATCCGTTAAGTAACTATGTAATCTACATTAAGAAAATTAACAGAAAATTACCCTGAGTAGGACTGGATGTTTTTCTAACATTGTTTCAGCTTTAAAACTGCCACGTGAAAGATATATAAGCAGAACGGACACTCAACGTTATTTATAACGGGGGTGAGTGGATCATTCCACTTTTTTAGTTTTTAAGGATCATAAGTACTATATTCGCTGAACTATAATTACCAAGCAATTAATTATTCCAATTCACTCCAAGAGCCCTATAAAATAAAATACTGTAAATGCAAATAATATTAAGGATAATTACTCTTCTCGATAATGGTGAGCTCCTATGTTTTTTTTTTATAACTAGTTTATTAATTTTATGTTACTATGTGTTATATGGAAGCAGCTAAAATAATGTGTATAGTAATTGTATACCTTATATTATTATGACGTACCGTTATGTATATGGGACAATCCACACACGGTCATTTGATCCAAAAGGTCAAAAGTACTGACACTAATTTTAAAAACTTTTATAAATTATACGCAAAAATAGACCAAATGATGGTACCTATATCACACAACAACGCTTTATATCACCACCAAGATTTGGGCTGAAAACAACTCCGGTGAAGCAATCAAGTTCATTAACCTCTGCACCAGCAAGCCAGTCTAAAATGTTTAAAGCCATAAAAGTTATAGATTTTTTTTTCTTTACTGCATAAACCGCTATTAACCAAATTCACCTGCGATATGTATTGACTTGTTTTTCAAAATCCGTGGAATTCAATAGCTCATAGAAAGGTCATGAGTTCAAAGTAGTTTAAAAGATATTAGGCAAAGTCGATTACATAAAGAGAATGAAGAAGGATTAAACGGCACCTTAGTATTAAATTGAATTATTGCTTAAATTATACATCGCTTATTTATTAAAAATGAAGTAACAAAAGTGAATAGAACGGCGGGCTTTGTTAAACTATCACCAACAACGAGAGGAAACAAATCTCAACTTAAATTGCATCTCAAATCAGCATACTTGCTCCCAGATGGTTAATTTTCTTGTTATTAAGTTGACTTCGTTACGTTCTATCCAGAGTCACTAGTACATACACGCTAGCGTCATTAGTACATGGACTTATAAGCGACGAGGAGAGAGCATTTATTTCACAAAACGTTTTCGCACCATCCGTGAATTTGTTACGTGAGTATGATATAAAGTAAGGGAATATGCCTGAAATCAAATTAATCGTTGAATCTTTACTTAAGTATAATTGTAGAGCGTTATCAGCGTTGTATATTGTAACTTTACATTGAAAGGGGCCATCGATGTTACGACCCGGCTACAGCCTACAGGGCGGCGGCAGCGGTGAGCGATTTTGATGTAAATGGCGCGATTACTCTGAGGCGTCATGCGTCGCCACGGTGCACGGTGTAGCAAAGTGCGTCATGTACATCGAAAACGCTCGCCGCTGCCGCCGCCGCTGCAGTATCGTACAAGCGGGCCACAGGTGAGTGGCCGTTACACGCCACAGGCTATGTGTACAAAAAAGTATTATATCTGAAGATCACTATAAACAGCTTATCAGCAACCAACAGTAGCTGTACCTACTTGATGGCCCATTCGCGCGCAGCCAAGGCGTATGAGTGGCGACTAAGTAATCTGAACATGCGCCATTCTGGAGGCTGTTTCGACAGTTGCGACTCCAAAATTGGGCGTTTGCATCGTCTATTACTTAGTACCAAATTACGGGTACAAATAGAGTCAGATACAGACATTAGAATCAGTTTGCTGATACAGCTATCATGGATTCTATCTTGAATCACCTAAAATATGCAACAAGTATGCATACGAAAAAAGGCTAAGAAGACTCTTTACAAATGCAAAAAATATTCAACTTACAATAAATCATTTTTTGTTTCGTGACCAACTATGTAGGGTAGTGACTGATTACGGCGGATTCAAGGTCAAAGAGCCAAATATTTTATTGCCAGAACAAGTTAGAAAGAGCAATGAAGACAGTATCGCGTGTTCCGTACGCGCTTTACATCGCTAGCTTAGAGGTAATGACTGTTGTTCCAGAAACGTCGACGAAGTATCAGTGGGCCGAGTCAGTCAAAAGCGTCAGATGATTTCCTGCATTGTACTTGCATACTAAACGCTTTTTTTGTCTGGACTTTAAAAGATCAAGAAAAGACTAAAGAAATTGAAGTGACAAAAAAAACAATGACTCTGAGTTTGTTTCGGCCTTTCTTCTCAAGAAGTCATTTAGCTAGGAAAAGCCGGCATCATCTAGAATAGGGTTTTGACATGTATAAGTGTTGTAAACAACCAAAATGCAGAAATAAACATGTCTTTATGTCTTTATGTTCGAAACCTAAATATGGCTGTAGTTACTAGTAATTTTTTAACGACATGATAGAATAGATCTACATATATGGACATCGATAGGGAAGTACATAAAAAATAATCTACTTTCCTAGACTTTATTGAGGATAGTTACCCTTTATAGAAAACTAGAGGATGCCAGCAGCTACACCTGCATTTCTTTTTTAATTTACCCGTTGTGGCCGATCCCGTGGGAATTTCGGGAAATCCCTTCTTAGTGCATCCCTACGGTCCCCAAGGAACATACATGCCAAATTTTAGCTTCCTGCGCCCAATAGTTTTGGCTGTAGCGTGTCTGTCAGTCAGTCAGTAACGCAAGGATTTTATATATTAAGAAGATAAGGTCTTGACTTTGACGTTAATAAATACATCCAAACTGCCGCCTATCTTGAAATGAATGAGGTTAGATAACATTCATAGGCTAGTTCTTTCTCTAGCAAGATGGGTATACCGGACCATTTATCGGTTCATGTCCAAAGCCTATATCTGTCCAGCAAGTCAAGAGTGAAGCTAGAAGATACTTTGTCACACCCCTTCTACCCAGAGCGAGGAGGGCGTCAAGGATGCATTCTGTCAACGGAACTGTTCAACCTCATCGGTGAACATATACTAAGAAGGGTCTTGGACAATTGGCAAGGAGGCATCAGCGTAGGAGGTTACTTAGTCAACAACCTACGCTTTGCCGATGATACCACCATAATAGGAGCCTCGGAAACTAAACTGGCAGAACTTCTTAGCAGAATAAGTGTCACTAGCCAAGAATACGGTCTATTCATCAATAGGGGAAAAACCAAGCTGATGTTTGTAGACAGAGCAGGCACTATACAGAGAACCAACGAGCTGTGCGACCTCGACGTAGTTCACAAAGGTAAATGGGCACCTTAGTATGGAAACTATACCCATGGCGGACACAAACGAAATATAGCAGAGTGTATTCATCTATGGCTCTCATTTACTATGGCATTAGTCAGTTCAGTAGTTCAGTCTCGCTCACGCGTCCTTCCGTGACGTGTGTGTTCTCGGTTGCGACGCGTACGCATACGAAAATGGCAGTTATATTAAAATGTAATAATTGTAATGTTGTTATCGATGAATTATTGGCTTATGTGCAAAACAAGATTTCAATCATAGACGAAGAAAGTTTAGTGAGAATATGTGTAGCAGCTTTCCGAAGTGACGAAATTGAAAAATAGAAAGCGTTACTGTTTGAATCGTTAACGCTGGACAAACGTAAGCCTGTTTGTAAGGGACAAGGCAAGGAAAATCGTGTCCTTAACGATATAATTGGTGCTTTCAAAGTTGCTGACCCCGATCTGATGCCCGTATTTGTGGCCAAAAACTTGGAGAAGCTACCACCAATTACGTTCGACCACCTGGATGTGTCTGATCTCCTGAAAAAGCTTACTTTGTTACAAGCGGACATAAAAGAGGTGAAAAGCACGTTTGTAACACTCGACCAGCTAGAGGATGTCAAAAGGAATCTTCTAGATGTGGAGAGTAGGATAAAGCCGGCTGCCCCGGATGCAATTTTATGTAACAAAGTGCAAGTAAACGCAGATCATAATATTCTCAACTCTGAAAGTGTGCATAATGAAAGGTGTTGTGATGAATCTGTGACGAGGAACAATGGTCATAAATCTCGCTTATCATCTCTGAAGAAATTAGAAAATATTTCAAACATTAAAGAGAATATCCGTGCGGAAAAACAGAGTGTAGGTAGCTGCACAATATTGCAAAGCGGAGTGACGAGCGCAGTGCCATCGGCTGCCGTAAGAGGTACAAACGAGAAAACAGGTTCGTAATCGCAGGCAAATAGCGAACAGATAACTACGGCGAGTGCACAGCTGGTTGATGATGTAACGGCAGAATGTAAACAAACGGCGGCGTCAGTGCTAAAAACTGGTTTGACCCTAGACAGTACACTCGATAGTTCGTGGTCGCTAGTAGCTCGTCGCAAGCGGGTTACTAAAAATCGCTTAAAGGGTAAAATATGAATATCAAACGAGTCCACGCGAAATTTTAGAGCAGCAGATAAAAAGATACCTATTTTTATATCAAACGTACACATAGATACTAGTGACAAAGACATATGTGACTATATATTGACTAGGACGCAGCTGACTGTAAGTCTTGACCAGATTGCGATGAAAAATAAGGAGTCGTATAAAGCCTTTAAATTCTTTGTGTCTGAGTCCAAAGCACATATATTTTTGGATGACAATCTGTGGCCGGCAAGTATCATATTTCGACGATTCGTTCATTTTAAGGACAAGTCTACGGCCGGGTATAAACGCCCGAACGGTCACTTAAATAATAACTAATGGATAAAACCTGTAAATTAATTAGTTTTAATTGTAAAAATGTGAAGCGGTCCATTGAAAGTATACGACAACTATGTGTCGACTTTGATATCATTGCGCTCTAGGAGACATGGCTTTTACCTGAAGATCTTTCGTATTTACACAACATAAGCAGTGACTTCGAGTGTACCGGCACGTCGGCAGTAGATACTACCGCCGGCATGTTACGCGGCCGTCCGTACGGAGGGCTGGCATTGTTATGGAGAAAGAGTGCGTTCGATAATGTGTCGGTTATCAAGTGCAATAATCCGCGAGTGTGCGCGATTAAGCTAGTGTGTAAACGAAGGTCTGTGTTAGTGATTAACGTGTACATGCCTAACTCGGCTGCAAATCTCGCGGAGTTTACAGACTGCCTAAGCTTGGTGAGTGCAATTGTAGATAGTTCAAGTATTGAAAACTGTTATATACAGGGAGACTTTAACGCAGACCCAAAAGAACGATTTTTTCACGAACTTATGACTTTTGTAGGGAACTCGAATGGAGTTGTGTTGATACTGAGTTGTTAGGGGTAAATTCAGACACGTTAACTTTTGTGAGCGATTCGCACGGCTCGAGGAAGTGGCTTGACCACTGTGTAGTTACTAAAGCAGCCCGTGCCTCAGTAGTTAAAGCGTATGTGCGGTATGATACACTGTGGTCAGACCATTACCCTCTAGTGCTTGAGTGTGTTTTTGACACCTTATGTTCGAAACATTACAGCGCCAGTAAATCAGATAATTTAATTGTATGGGCGGATAAAAGTCATGAGCAAACGCAATGTTATAGTGCGGCTTGTCATGAAAGGTTAAGATGCATAGACTTACCGGAACAATTAATACGCTGTTGCGACTTTGTTTGCTATGATAACCGTCATCAAAGTATCATTGATAGACTGTACAGTGATATTGTGATTGCTCTGAGTGAGTCCGCCGTAATAAGTCGGACACGTAGTAATCGTAGAAGAAAGAATGTAGTAGTAAGTTGGAACAAATATGTCGATAGAGCATATCGGACCGCCAGACAGAAATTCTCTCAGTGGGTATATTTTGGCAAGCTTACATTGGGTGTCTTATACAAAGAGATGTGTGAAGCAAGAAAGATTTTTAAGTCGCGATTAAAATGGTGTCAAGATCATGCGGACCAAATAAAGATGGACATTCTGGCTTCACATCATTCGAACTCAGACTTTCGTTCATTCTGGAAGCATACCAATAGATTGAGTAGTAGGCCTGGCCTACCGGTATCTATCAGCGGTGTAAGTGATCCCTTGCGTAATGCCGACCTCTTTAAGGACCATTTTATGGTGACATCCCCACTGGGTCCGTCACAGTCGATGCCTACTGCTTTGGACCAAAGTGAGCCAGGAATCAGATTCACAGCCAAAGAAGTGAATCGTATTGTTAGTAGTATGTCTAGAGGTAAATCCCCTGGTCATGATGGTCTCAGCATTGAGCATCTCAAGTTTGCGGGCCCCCATTTACCAAGAGTGTTGGCAATGCTGTTCAACCTTTGTATAAGCCATGGCTACTTACCTAGTCAAATGACTAAAACGATTGTACAACCTATTGTTAAAAATAAAACTGGTGACATTGCGGACTTAACCAATTATAGGCCTATTTCTCTGGCCACTGTGATCGCGAAGGTACTTGACAGTCTACTTAACGCACAACTGAATAAATACATTAAGTTACATGATAACCAGTTCGGATTCCGACCTGGTTTGTCCACTAATAGCGCCATCTTGTGTCTTAAGTGGGCTGTTAAGTACTATTCGAATCGGAATACACCTACTTACGCTTGCTTCCTCGATTTATCCAGGGCTTTTGATCTGGTTTCCTACGATATTCTTTGGACCAAGTTGGAAAGAACCGGTGTTCCTGTTATACTTATAAATATATTGAAATATTGGTATGGGAACCAGATTAATCATGTGCGTTGGGGAGGCGAGCTTTCGAGACCATTTACGCTCAAGTGTGGTGTGAGACAGGGAGGGTTAAGCTCTCCAACGCTATTCAACCTATATGTGAACGAACTGATTGAGACACTCAGCAGGGAGCGCGTTTTCTGTTACATAGACAGCATCTGTGTGAATAACATTTCTTACGCTGATGATATGGCACTCCTCAGTGCCTCAATCTGTGGTTTGAGGCGATTGTTATCAATCTGTGAAGACTATGCTAGACGTCACGGATTGATATATAATGTTAAAAAGAGCGAAGTCATGGTTTTTGAGGCCGGGGGTCGATGTCCAGAAGTTATACCACCAGTTACACTGAATGGATCACCACTAGCCCGAGTCCGTACTTTAAAATATCTGGGACATATTCTGACTGCCGACCTCAAGGACAATGCTGACATTGTAAGGGATTGGAGAGCGCTGTCGGTTAGAGGTAATATGATAGCTCGCCGGTTTTTACGTTGCTCCAGAGATGTTAAAATAACTCTATTTCGAGCATACTGTACAGTCGCGATCTGAAAGTGTTTACCACCTTAAGGCTTATAATTGCATGAACACATCAATGACACAAAGACGACGATATTATACTAGGCAACCCAAGAGGCAACCAATCTATGATAACATACGTTGCGTAGCAACTGGTGTCAATAACGATTTATTATTCCACATTTATAATAAACGTTCATTTAATTACAAACGTGATATTTACACTGAAACTAAAATATTTGTAGTTTTCAAATAATGTAATTTTAAACTTGTTATTTACGATTTTGGTATTTGTAATTAATAAGTTTATCAAATGACTTTTACATTGACAGATTATAATGAAAGGGATGGAGAAAATACGACATCCTGAATATAAAACCTTTTTGAAAAAAATACAATATTTATATCGTCTAGCGCCTTGGTCTAGCGTAAGACTGCCTCGTTGGTCTAGTGGTAGTGCATACGACAGCTGATCATGAGGTCTCGGGTTCGATTCGCGGGTCGGGCTCGGAAAATGTTGCTAAGGTTTTCTGTTAAGAATTTCTTAGTGACAAATTATTAGGAATTTCTGTCAATAAATTTTTAATAATTAGCCCGAAGTTGTCAGTGTTTCACCCCAGTGCATCAGAAAGAACCTTAAGCAGTCCCAGCTGTCATGATCTATGGCACTTATTAGTGGGAAGTCTGCAGTGCCCTCAAATATACCTACTGACTACTGGTCTAACCTTAGAATGATGTTCGATGGCAGTCGCTCCGTGTCAAATCTCTATAGAAGACCAGTAATAGCAGGCCCTGGGAAGCGCAAGCTTGAGATGCAACTAAGAAAATGCTAAGGTGATGATGATGATGATATCGTCTAGCGAAAATCAGGGCGCGGTCAGACTGTGAGCTATAATATAATGATAGTGGATGGTATGCTAGTCACGTTAAAGCGCATGCTGATCACATAAGTGAGCTTTTGTTTAGATAGTAGGTACCATTTTATTTCAATAAGTGTTATAATAATTTTATAATAATATTAAAATACAGAACTTTTACAGCAAAATATATGCAATTCTGTCATTATGTCAAATTATTTCATCGACCTAAAAGTATTCATACTCTTTTTGTTTGAATCGATGCCTTACCAATGATTGAAAAGTAATAAGTACTCAGATAAAGCATTTTAGACCTTGCTGAACCCAGCGTGACAAAGAATGTAATTTGAAAAGTGGTAAACATTTTTAGACCGCGACCGTACATCGTTTTACACGTGTAACCTGTGGGCAAATTACACTCAGAAATCGTACAGCGCTCTTCGAGTCCAATTTAATAACGCGTTCCGGGTGTTGATGGGACTGCCCCGTTTCTGTAGCGCATCAGGGATGTTTGCTGAAGCCCGAGTGGATTGCTTTTTTACCACAATGCGCAAAAGATTCGCCTCTCTGGTGCGCTGCGTGCGGGCCAGTCCCAATAACATAGTTAGCGGTATTGCTAGCAGACTGGACTGTGAGTATATTAATCATTGTGCTAAGCTGTCTACGTCTGTTATAAGTGTATGTGTGTAAACTACTAACATAGATAATAAGTTAAAATTGTTACTAACAAAACTGAGTCAATGTTACTTGAATAAAAAGATTTTATTATTATTAGTTGCATTAATGTGAGCTACGGGAATCTAAAAAAATCAAGTGTTATCTATGAATATATCCATACTCTTTATCTCTGAAACTACTGATCCGATTTGAAAAAAAAATTGTAGGTGATAGCCACATTCATGAGAAAGGTTAAAGGCTACTTTTTTTATTCCAGCGGGATCACTGAATGAGGCCGACACAGTCGCGGGCGTCCGCTTATTAATTAATATAGGTAAGAAAAATAAAATGCTAATTCATTAAAGTATTTTTTATTCAATTTGATCCAAAGCAAACATAAGATCATTTAAAAAGGCAGCGGGTGCGCCAGTTGCTTCCTGATGTATGGCCCAAGACAGATAATAAACAATGCTAGCGATAAATGGGCGCAGCTATGAAATGTGCGAAAAAAAACCTGTTCAATGTGCGAAAGAGATAGCGTATAACATCACGTCGTTGACACAACTTCTGACAGGTCATAGTTTCAAAGTTTACTTTTATTATTTCTCTTTTATAGAATCTCACATTTCTTCATTCATCTCTCTATTATCTTGCTTTCTTCGTTAATTTATCTTCTCGTGTTAAATAATCAGCATGATGACCCGCAGTAAAGCCCTTGCTCGCCAGGATGAGTCTAAGCTCCAACTGGCTTTAAATAAATTAAAGGAGTCAAAGGAGTTATGTGATCGACTGATGAGGGAGAGAGATGAAAGTGAGGATGAATTATTAGTTATAATAAATCAAAACAAAACTTTAAAATTAGAAATGGCTCAGTTGCATAATCAACGCACTGAGACCACCAGTGACCGCGATGGGCTCCGACTCATTGTAGATAGATTTGATGAATTTAGGGCAGAGTATGACCTTGCCTTGGACCGTATCAATCATTTACAACGACAGTTACATGAGGCAAAGAATGAAATTTCATTGAGAGATAATATTCAACATAACATCACCGCCACATTGAATCATAGTCTGTTTGATGAATTAGTATCCAAGGCTCCAGAGATAGTTCCTGTTGTACATAACACAAATCCCACCATGTGTATAGATCTTACAAGTGACAATGACTCTCTTTCCAACTCTGTCAGGGTAGTTAAGTCCAGCAGAAACAAACTCAAAAAGTATATAAAAATCAATAAATTTATTAAAAAAACTCAAAAACTAGTTAAAAGGCAAAAATTCTTTATTAAAAATATTAAATTAAATCGTGAAAGACTAAACTTACTTGACAAATTAGATTCATATTCAATGAAGTGCAACAACAATGCTTTAAATTATAAATTGCATACCGAAAGCTTAGAATTGGAAATAAATAAACTACAAGAAAAATTAAACTGTATGTCTAATAAATATAAAAGTTCAGAGCTACAAATGAAGGAATACATTTTGGCGATGAATGAGCTTGTGGATTCTAATACATGTAACTGTCAACATGCTAAGACTTTGACCACTAATACCCAAGGCAACATTATGGTTTCACCAGCTCCTTCTGTGCCAGCTTCTATCTTGCGACAACCGGAAACTAATAGTTCTCCAGTCAAATCAAATGAACATTCGCCTATAGTTCACCATGTATACCCTAATTTAAAAAATAAGCTTATAATATTTAGTGATGAATTAGGTAAAGGTTTAGGAGAATTGTTGTCAGACAGCTGTAGGTGCTATTCAGTTGTAAATCACTGTATGCCAGGATTAACATATATAGATATTATTAATAGAATCAAGTATTTTGATTTAACCCAAGATACTACAATATTAATATTAATTGGAAATAGAGGTTGTATGAATAAGCAGGCAATTAAAGAAATATATGACACCCTCTCATACTTAAATGTGAACCATGTTATAATGTTCACATTGCCCTACTCACACAGTTTGCCACAGGCGGAAAATAATTATAGGCATAAATTAAATACTGTATTTTATTCCTTACAATATTATAATGCTAAATTTCAATTAATTGACACTAGTGGTTATGTTAGTAAACATTTTTATTTGACAAAAGGTAACTACTACCTTTCAAGTTTCTATACAAGACAAATAGCTATGTATATAACCACCAACTCATATTTAATTTTAATAATCACCTGTTAGGTAGATCATTCTGCAGAGTCAATATGATACATGGTGGCTCCTTAATATTAATTAATAAGGCTATTAAATTTAGAGAAAGAGTGGATATTGTGAGCCTCTCTGTTGAACGAGTTATAGAGTTGTCTTGCATTGAGTTTGAGCAATATATTGTAATAAGTGTGTAAAGACCCCCATGTGCTCAATATGATCATTTTGAGAGAATTTTAGAGGATGTTTTATTTAAAAGCTCCAAAATGAATAAAACAGTTGTTGTCTGTGGTGACTTTAACATTAATGTACTAGAAAAATCATGTTCAACCAATAAGTTAATAACACTATTTAAATCGTTTAAATTGTACCATATTTTTATGGAACCTACAAGAATAACTAACTTGAGTGCTACTTGCATTGATAATATTTTTTGTAACCTGAATTAGCTTTGGTATCTACCAAATAAAAAAAATATTACTGAGCACTGGCGACACTTGGTACACCAAGTGTCGCCAGTGCTCAGTAATATTTTTTCGCAGTAGATCACAAGATAGTGGAGCGTGCGCTTGCGTCTACTGCCTATAAGGTAAAGATCGATTGAAATCATATTATTAATTAACGAAATTGAATAAAAAAGTGATAAAAACAGTACCTAAATATACAGTCTTGTGAATTAAATATAGATTTTTTCAATTTGAAATAGTTTATTCGGAAAATTTTTCATTTGATCTTGCATGTGTCTTTAAATGCACATTGCCAACTATTAACAGACCTACCAACACTAGGCTGTGTGCATTTATAGATACATTGCCAGTTTGAAGGACATTGTTTTTACAAGAATATTATGAATTTTAATTAAATTATTTCTTTCTATTAGCTGTTTATTTTTTATATTTCTTTATTTTCTAGCCTTCTACAAGGACTTCGAGAATTTTGGCGTTGGTACCTAAGTCTGCAGCTAGTTCCGACATAGAAAAAAGTAGTTCTTCGGAAAATAAACTTCATTATGCATGTTCAGTGCCATACTTCGACAATTTATTCACTTCAGTAAAATTTCTGGAACATTTTAGAAATGTTTATCTACGGTATTTTTGCTTTAGGGACTATCAGGCAAAACAGGAGCTGCAGCCAAACTACCTACCTACTGATAAAAACCTTAAAAAAAAGATCGTGGATCTTTTGCCCAAGTCGTTTCGAAACCAAAGATGTAAAGCGAATGAAACTAAAAGACTTTCGATGTGCCATAAGTAATGATCTCACCACCTTTCAAAGAACTAAGAAGTTTTCGAATACGTCCAGAGGTTCGAAATTTGTTACACCGCAGACGTCTGACTACGGCAGATATGACCACTTTGGACACTTGCCATCATTTACAAATAAAGGCAGATGCAAGAATTGCATAAAAGTCAGACTAAATTAATATACGTAAAATGCAACGTGAGGCTTTGTTTGGTATATGGTCGTTATTGTTTTTATGATTATCATAGAAAATAATAATAATAAATTTCATTGTTGACATGTCTGATTACTGATCTCTCATTATTAATAGTATTTTGTGTGTTTACAACATTTGTAGTACTTAAAGATGTTTTTTAGTGTTTAAAAGGACCTAAAAGGTCATAGACAATTATGTTGTTGTCTTTATTGCTCATATTTGATCTCGCTACTAGTAGTTCTTTTTTAATAAACCGTTGTTTCACCTTAAATAAGTCGCGTTTCAATTTCGTCTACACATGGCAATGTGCATTTAAATGCACACGTTTTTTTTTCGACGAAGCTGGCAATGTGCATTTAAATGAACATGCTATATTTCTAAAACTATATATGTATGATTTTTTTTGCATTTTTTAGATGTCTTTGACACGTATTAGACGCGATATATGTGAAAAAGTAATGAATATATACAAACAAAACCTTTGCCAAGTATAGGGTAAAAAGTAGATTGGAGTGTAAATTACCAGAGTTGTCATTTCACAAATATCCTAACCAGTTATATAGTTCACTACATAATTTGATCAATTTAGTAAAATATTTACACCCAAGACAGTATCAGTCAGTGACCGCTTCACATTTAGTGAATGGGCAACACCTGGGATTTACAAGAGTAGATTAAAATTATTTCAATTATACAATGAAATAACCTTTAATAATAGTGAAGTGTTCATAAACTATGTTAGAAAATATTCAAAAATGTTCAAACGAGTATGTTCCACAGCTAAATCAAACTTCTTAAAAAATAAAATAAAAACGTCTAATAATAAAATTAAAACAACTTGGAATATAATTAATAGTGAAACTAGAAAAGTCACAGTACGTAGTCGTGAGTTCCATTTAAAAATAAATGATGTAGATATTAAAACTGATCTGAAGGTGGCAGAGGAGTTCGAACATTTTTTTACTAATATTCCTCAAATAACAACAAAAGCTCTACAGTCATCTCCCGCTGATGCTGAAAATATTATAAAACACTGTGTACCTGAACCTAAATGTGGCGCACCTTTTGAATTCACTTTTGTTAATGAAAGAGATATTATATCCGTTTTTAAAACATTAAATCTTAAAAATACCATGGATCTTTGGGGACTTTCTGTCAAGACCATCTCGTCAGTTATTACTATTATTGCACCCCTCTTAGCAGAGGTGTTTAATTGTTGCGTTGCAAGTGGTGAATTTCCTGATCTAATGAAGCATAGTAAAGTGATACCGCTATTCAAATCTGGCAGTACTTTAGATTCAACAAACTTTCGGCCTATTTCAGTACTACCTACAATGAGTAAAATATTCGAAAAGTTAATTTTTAAGCAAATGTTGGCACACTTTAATAAATACAATATTATGCATAACAAGCAATTTGGTTTCACAAAAGGTCGCTCTACTCTCGATGCTGCGGTAGAATTAATAGGAAGCATTTTTGAGGCGTGGGAGGATTCGCATGACGCATTAGGTATTTTTTGCGACCTATCCAAGGCATTTGACTGTGTTCATCATAAGATCCTGATCGGGAAATTACATCATTACTTAATTAGAGGCAAGGCTCTTGATCTTTCGAAATTGTACTTAAGTGATAGAGTCCAGAGAGTAGACGTCAATGGTGAGAGATCATCTGGATCTGCATTAACCATGGGCGTCCCGCAAGGTTCAATTCTGGGTCCTTTTCTATTTCTTATTTACATTAACGACTTACCCTACTTTATAGGCCATAACCATGGTGTTGTACTATTTGCTGATGACACTTCTTTAATATTTAAAATTAAAAGGAAATTATTAGATTTTCACGAAGTCAATATTGCACTTGCAAAAGTTGTACGCTCGTTCAACGCAAATAATCTTCTCCTTAACGAGAAAAAAACTAAATGTCTAAAGTTTTCAACACCTAATGTCAGACACGTTAGGACCAACGTCCAACTGAATAACGCAGACTTGGATCTTGTTGATACAACAGTGTTTTTAGGTATTACCATAGATTCAAAACTTCAATGGAGCCCACACATTGAAAAGCTATCGGGCAAGCTCAGTTCAGCAGCATATGCAGTTAAAAAAATAAGACATTTTACTGATGTAGATACGGCTAGGATAGTTTATTTTAGTTACTTCCATAGCATTATGTCTTACGGAATTCTTCTGTGGGGGACAGCTGCAGACATCAACACCATCTTTATCTTACAGAAAAGAGCCATTCGTGCTATTTACAATCTCGGTCCCAAAGTGTCCCTCAGAGAAAAATTCAAGGAAATAAATATTCTGACTGTAGCATCTCAATTTATTTTTGAAAACTTAAAGAATGTTTATAGAAATATTAGTTATTTTAAAAAGAAATCTGACATACATTCTGTGAATACCAGGAACAAACACAATCTTACTGTGCATGCCACTCGTCTTCACAGAATCAGCAATTCGTTCGTGGGGCAAAGTATACGCTTCTACAATAAACTACCTATTGGTATAAGAAATCTACCATATAATACGCTCAAACGCGTTGTTAAAGCAAAATTATATAGACATGGATATTATACAATTCTAGATTATATGAATGATAAAAACGCATGGGATTGACCAGCTCAATGTATACACTGGACATACTTAAATTATTTATAGAATAATTATTTTGACTCTGGACATTATACATCCAGTACATATTATTATATAGTATTTATTGTTTTTATTATTAAATTTGACATTTCATTACTTTTATATGACCGTATGTTAGTCTTATTATCATATACATAAATTATTTATATATTGATTATTTTGACTCTGGACATTATACATCCAGTACATATTATTATATAGATGATTTTTTTAATTTTTCATGATTAAATTTGACATTTGATTAAGTACTTTTATATGACTGTACGTTAATCTTGCTATCATACTGAATTTGTTTTTATACATGACATCCAAATTTGATATTATTTTTACTGACAATTGTATGTAATTCTCTTTTTATACCTTGCTGTATTTATGCTTTTGAGTCATAATGCCATTATTATGGATGTTTTATTGTTATTATGATATTATTCATTCATTTGTTACTTTAGATTATGCTATTGACTGTAAAATTATTATTATTGTAATACCATTATAGATCATGATGATATTCCTATAGATAACTTAAAATTGTCAATATGTGAGCACCATGTAGTCGCTTTCTCTTTTTTTCTAATTGACGTGATGATTGTCATGCAGTTCTGGGTCGTCATGCTCACTAAAAAGTCTTGCTTACGGGGGGCGTTGTGGGTCGGGTGGTTTGGTTCCCTAAAAAATGGTTGAACTAAGCTATGGCTGAGTCTCACGTCATACTCGTGAACGGGTGCCGTCTGCCGGGACTGGTTGGCTCTGAACTGCTGCTGCAATTCTATCAAAAGATAACTATTTTTTAGTCTCTCACTCGTATTGTCGTCTCACATTGTACTCATATATTTATACTTTATGTTGTATACTTATTACTATTATTATTTTTAAATAATTATCTGGACTTTAAAAGAGACTATGACCTCTGAGTTTGTTTCGGATGTTTCTTCTCAGGGCAGTCAGTTAGGAAACACCGGCCTCATCCAGCGTAATAAAAAAAAAAGTATGACTTTGTTTAAGTGTTTATTATAATGAACCTATGAACAAATAAATGATTTGAATTTGAATTAAACATTAGCGCATTTCGATATTATTTTCATACTTTTATAAGATGAAATAAAAACCTTTGATACCGTTTGTTTTCTTTTTTAAAGGATCCTGTACATTTTTCTCCGACGATTTTTAATCAAACAATTATATGCAATGAAAGGTCATATTATTCCCCTTTGTTTTAAACGGGCAGTGTTATTGGGTTTTTCTGTCACGAAACTCTCAGTAGCAGCACGGAGTCTGGAAATGTGCCCGGTACGGCAATAGGCTCGCCTCTTATTACGTGGGACTAAAGTATTTCTGGCGAAAAGTGGGTGTAGAAATACACCTCTGCCTACCCCATCGGGGATAAAAGACGTGACGTTATGTATGTATGTATGTATGTTTAAAACTATTTTGGTTAGTGTCCGCCACTGTTCGCAAAGCGGGTCAGATATGCCCAATGACCTTTGTGTATTTAGGATCGCAAATCAGTGATGATGGTGACTGCGAGCAGGAAGTGGTGAGAATATCTCAAATGGCAAAATCTGCGGTCAAACGACTCGAGAAGATATGGCGGAACAGAGACATCAACCGCTAAACCAAAATTAGGCTCATGCGGACCCTTATCTTCTTGATATTTCTCTATGCGGCTGAAACCTGGACATTAAAAGCTCGTGTGCGTTCGAGGATTGACGCATTCGAAATATGGTGCTGGCGCAAGATGCTCCGTATATCTTGGACAGAACGCCGGACAAATGAGTCAATTCTCAAGGAATTGCATATAGAAAAGTGCCTCTCTACCATATGCCGGGAGAGAGTGCTTAAGTTTTTCAGACACACCGTTAGGAGAGACCCAGATAGTCTCAAAAACCTCCTGATTACTGGCCGGTGGAAGGAAAAAGGAGCAGAGGACGCTCGCCGACGAGATGGACGGATACGACTCAGTCAGCCGTCCAGCTGGCTCAGGATCGGGGGGCCTGTAGAACGATGGTAGCGAGACACCATAATCACGTCCCTCAGTCATGAGGAAACGATCAAGAAGAAGAAGAAGTTCTTTCTCTATAGAAATGACACAAATTTGATAAAACCTGCAAGCCTAAACAGTTTTCCACTCATGCTATATACCCGAAATATTTTTGAGCTTTGACTGATGCCGTATTTTATTTATTAGAGAGATTTCTGGTCATCAATTATCACCGTTCGGTAAATTGCATGAAATTAACAAACACACACGTCGACAGTACAATAATCGACATTGTACATTACCGTAGCGTCAGGGTGACCTCAGGAGAGTACTCGTGTTTACGATATTCGCTGAATATCAAATGCAATATTTCAAGTTGTTGGCTTTATACATAATTATGCTTTACTGAAATCGGTACACTACATGCTAGGTATATGGTGTAGAATTAATACATTTTTAAAACAGTACTAATCAATCACTCAGGGTGCTCCGTTCATATATACGTTCACCCGTTTGTATGTAAATGACTACGCACATTAAATAAACATGCGACTACGTAAAGGATTCAAACTTCTCGAGCTAAAAGTCGTCAGGACTTACTGCTATTTGTTTGAAAGTGAGGAGTTTCTTACAAAAAAAATCTGTTAATATTATCAAAACAAATCTTATATAAAGTAGCGCTATTCTTAAAGCATTATTTCGTAATCAAATTATTAACTATTTCGAACAAAAATTTATACCAACTCGTAATATTGGAAAATATAACGAAGGAGCATAAAAATTTGAATCTACACACTTAATTTCAGTCGACTGAGCTCCGGTGCGCAGCGCGTGTTCTTAGACTTTGCTAATGATTTGAAGTTCGCCGACAGGGAACTGAGACCACAGTTTTATTCTATCACTTCAGAAGAATGAATTTACCGAGCGAGCAACGAAACATGCACGTACTAATGAACAACACTCCTAGCTTCTACTTGTTAACTTTTAATGAGCTAATAATGCCAACCTGGGACTGTACCACCGCAATAACTTTTGTTGTGTGACAATAAAATGATCGGAATGAAACCGTTTGTGTCGAGTTGTAACGAGTGGTGAAAGGATGTCCAAATAAAAGATGAGGGAGACAATTAGAAATTGATTTACCACAAAGTACGAATTGAGATTAATAGAAGGATATAATATATGTCGATAACTTTTTACGCTTTAGTGAAGGTGTTGTACTTATTTAAACATGAGTTTTAAAAATATTTTCAGTGTCATGAGATAAGAGTGTAGCCTCTCGGGAAATTACTACCGAAATCTCGCCGCCCGCCTATAGACAGTTCACTCGCCTTCTTTCTGCCTCGAATCAATTCCCGTAACTTATCTGCATATTTTATAATGCGAGACGAAGTGACGCTGCAGCATTCGGTAGGTAGGTACCCCTTTAGGGATTTCATCGTGTTTCGAAATGTGGGAAAGGGAATTACTGATAAAGGATATCTACAAGAAAACTAATTTGCGATAGTCTAACTTGATTAAACTAGGGATTATCTTGACGTTCTAAATTAAATCTATTGTATCAACAAAATAACTACTTACAGGCTTTTTTTTTCCAATAAGTACATATTCAGTAAGTAATAGTATATTTAAGTAACTTATTCATATTATATATATGTTACACTTGAAAGCTTATTTAGAAAGCTTTAACTTGGTCTTCAAACCTAAACGTAGGTATTAAGCACTGTGTGTATGGTTGTATGATAAATAAAAGTGCCAGGATAGATTAGTCCTTGGAATAAGTAGGTTGGTTTGCATATGTGTAAACATTCTTGGCAGGGCAAGGCGGGTCGCGGCGCGCGGCGGATCTCCCGAGGCGTTAGCAACGTTTTGTTGGTAACGCGCACCCAACTTTTAGGAGCAACTGGCGCGAGTCCGCACCGCAAATAGGATTAACAGACAAACCTAGAAAGCCTGCGCGTGTCAGCTAATTCAATTTTATTGTCAATATAAAATGAAATAAACTTTTTTGTCCAACTTTGCTTTCAGTTTTGAAACTGTTATATAATCTGTTTAAATTCAGTGACGATTCGTCGTTTCACACGAGACCGATATTGCTGAATTTGATCCGTTTTATGTACAACGAAACAGGAAAGAATGGAAATCTTTTGAATGTTCAATTTTAACCGAAGCTTGGACGAGCCTTTGATGCCAGCTCCGGTGTTTGACTATTTATACCAGTTTTGACAGGGACCCAATCAAAGCGTTTGCAGATTCAGATGGACGTCATTCGATATGTGAAACAACAAAGGCAATGAATGCCACAGTGGATCGCGTAGCCGCCGCGCGCCGCCTGCAGATGACGACGGTGACGATACACGAACTGCGAACACGAACTAGCTAACGATACGTCATAATAAAACAAATTAGCTGTCAACCGAAAACAACTTCAAATATTGTTGAGGTGGTTTGTTAGAATTTTGTTTTTTAAAGGGGTTTCTGTGGGGTCATATAATATTACGTAAATAACTCACATTTTGGGTATATGACACATACATGTACTAAAATTGCTAAAAAAAACTTGGTAATAAAACATCCAAAGCTCTTTTATACAAAATAAATTCTAATAGAAAAATATAAGTAAGTATAATATTTTTTGTTTGTTTAGTAATCTAATAAAATGGGTAAGGGTATATTGATTACCTTAAATAAGCAATCAATATACCCTTCTGAACATATTTATATTCACCACATATCGAAAACTAATACTAATATTAGTTTCGCTACTAATAGCGAACAATGCAACAGGCCTGATTTATACAAGTATTAAATAAATGTTAAAAAAAAGATATAATAAGAATTTACAGGTTGTCTGTATATAAAGAACACAGCTTAAAAGACAAACCAACCTACGGCTTAAGCATTTCTCAGAATTGTCTGACCAGAGCCAAATAATATAAATTACATTTTCTCAAAAAAAAAAGCATCAAGAAAGGCATGTTAAGATGGTTTGGGCACGTGGAGAGAATTGATGACCAAAGACTGAAAAAGAAGTTAAATAAGGCAAGTGTGAATGGGACAGGATGAAGGGGAAGACCTAGGCGAACGTTCTCTGACCAGATTGGAGACATCCTAAAAAAAGGACAGGTCAGAAGTACCCGAAGCAGAAGAGCATGCATGAGAAACTCGATGGGAGTGAATGAAGCAAAAGAGGTATGTCAGGATCGTTGCAAAATTTAGCAAAATTTTCGAGAAATTGATACTAGACCAACTGCAAAGTTATTTTAATAACAACGACACTCTAAACAATTTGGTTTTACAAAGGGGCGCTCCACGACCGATGCCGGTGTTGAGCTTGTAAAACATATCTTGGATGCCTGGGAGGATTCACATGATGCTTTAGGTGTCTTCTGTGATTTGTCCAAGGCCTTTGATTGTGTAGAACATGATACACAGGAAATTACATCACTATGTTTTAAGTAGTTCTGCTCTGCATCTTCTTACTTCATATTTGAGTAATAGGATTCAGAGAGTTGATGTCAACGGGACGCGTTCGCGTGGGTCTGTAGTCAAAATGGGCGTCCCACAGGGTTCAATCCTCGGTCCTTTTTTATTTTTAGTTTATATTAATGACTTACCACACCTCGTTAATGACAAGCACGGGATAGTACTGTTTGCTGATGATACCTCACTTTTATTTAAATTAAAACGACAGCAAATTGATATGGACGATGTAAACATTGCTATCTCAAAGGTGGCTCGCTGGTTTGAGGTTAAGAACCTGCTTTTAAATAGACTTAAAACTAAATATATTCGATTTTTGATGCCTAACGTCAAACAAGTGAACACCTCAGTAAAGGTTAAGGATGATGTGTTGGATCATGTGGATAACACCAAATTTTTAGGCATTACACTAGATTCTAAGCTGCAATGAGGACCACATATTAGTAAATTGTCGAATAGACTCAGCTCTGCAGCATACGCAGTCAGGTAAATTCGCCAGTTAACTGACATTGACACTTTCAGGCTTGTATATCATAGCTATTTTCATAGTATAATGTCATACGGTATTCTCCTGTGGGGAAATGCTGCCGACATTCAGACTATCTTTGTTTTGCAGAAAAGAGCTATTTGAGCAATTTAAAATTTGGATTATGGGGCTTCGTTAAGAAATAAATTCAAGGAAATAAACATTTTAACAGTTGCAAGCCAGTACATTTATTCCAAGCTAATATGTTTATTCCAAAACAAGGCCTCATACTCAAAGAAAAGTGATATCCACAATTTGACTACTAGAAATAAGAGTAAGCTAGTAGTGCCGGCTACCCGGCTAGAGAAAATAAAAAAAATATTTTCAAGGCCAATGTGTGCGCTTTTACAATAAAGTGCCAAGCAATATTCAAAATTTAAGTTATAATAAATTCAAAAAGATTATAAAACGTAAACTTTGTCAAAAAGGGTACTATTCAGTGCTAGATTATATTGAAGATAAAAATGCTTGGGATTAATTTGCTCGGTCCCACAGGCTACTTATGTTTGATTAGTGTTAAGTTTCATGTGAGTGTGAGTTATTGTGTATATATTATGCTAGTTAGTACTTTTATATTATTATTAAAAAAGCCTTATTAATTGACAATAACATTATAGACACACCAGCTCATATACCTATGAAAAATTCAATTTAGTTACTAAGTTTGTCAATTGTATAGAATCAAGACGTAGAAAAGAGTGGCCCGGAGTTTCTTGCCTGATTCTTCTCACGAGGCTCTATTTTCTGAACAGGCTTTTTTTTCAATGCTCAACTATGTCCTGCATTTAAAGTTACTTTTTTATTTTTTTATTTGTATGACTTTCTGACGTGCCAAAAAATTTAATCATTTTTATGGAAATAAACATATTTGAGTTTGAGTTTGAGTTGCAAATGGCGTTCCGTAAACTCTGCCTACCCTTCTGGGAAACAGGCGTAAATCTATGTATGTATGTATGTATGCTGTATAGCTTATTCGAAGTGGTCTCCATTGGCTGCAATACAGTCCTTTAAACGTTGAGGCCAGTTATCAATAGAAGCACGCACTCTTTCCATGGGAAAATTCTTCACTGCCAATCGTATGTATTGTTTTATGTACTCTAAATTATCATGGCGTTGAGAGCAAGCCATACTCTCTAAAACTGACCATTAATCATAATCCAGCGGATTAAGATCGGAGCTAGACGACGGCCAATCTTCAGCTCTGATGAAGTCCGAAACGTTCGCTTCCAACCAAGACTGCGTGGACCGAGCTTTATGACCCGGTGCCGATTCTTGCTGGAAGGACCATACTTGATTATTAAACATGGTGTTTAAGGGGCTTAACTATCTTCTCAAGAATGGTATTTTGATACCCTTGTGCCGATGTTTTGATACCTTTTCCACAAAAATATGGCTCAGTCACTCCTTCATAGCTAACACCCCACCAAACCATCACTGAAATCGGTTAATACCCACGTTGCACTCTGTCGACTAATTGGGAAGCTTCCTTAGAGCTTTGAGCATAAATACGGTCATTTCGTTTGTCAAAATGTTGCTCAAATGTAAAAAAACAATTATCCGTAAACAATTTTTTTCTGTGACCTGCCTTTGCGTACTGTTTCAGTAGTTGTTTCGATTTTACCACCCTATTCTTTTTTAAATTATCAGTTAAGAAATGGCCAGTGCTTCTCTTATAGGTTGCAAGTCCTAAGTCATCTTTTAAAATACGCGACATGGTTCTAGGTGCTATCTTCATCTCCCGAGATAAAATCTTTTGCTTTCGGACAGGATTTCTTCGAATTCTTTCCCTTACTGCTTTGACCACCTTTTTCGTACGAACACTACGTGAACGGCCAGGTCTTTTTCTGTCACAAACAGAGGTGGTCTCATTGTGCCTATTAATAGCCCGGTGCACAAACATTTGCCTAATACCAAGTGCATGGAGAGTTTTAAAAATTTCTTTTGGCTCCATACCTACTTTGTGTAATGCAATCACAGCGCTATTCGGTTTTCTTTATCACCCCACTCCATTTTAATATCGCAAAATATTGTTCAATGTATTGGCGCCAAAACGAGAAAATACAATAAACAATCGTATAAAAATGACATATTCCAAATTCAAATGTAATATTTTTTTTTCATTGTAACAGTATTTATGGCCAGACTAAGTATATTTCTTGTGTGCGTGTGTATGTCACTGAAGTCCTCCTATACGATTGGACCGATATTGATGAATTTTTTTGTGTGTGTTCCAGGGGATTTGAGAATGGCTTAGTTAGATTCACAAGAAAATAGCGAATATAAAAAAAATATGGCGGTAAGAAGTTCGCCGGGTCAGTTAGTATACCTATAAGTATATTAAGTACCACCTAAGAAAACATTGTGGAAAGTAATAAAAATATTGAGAATACCAAGAGTATTAAGTAAAGAGTGCACATCTTCCCAAAAAAGAAATCCCAATATAGTTTTCTTGTCTATCACATTTCCTAAAAACATATTTCACTATTAACGGTATAAGCGAAATACGAGTACACGTTAGTCTCTGTAAGCAGGCTTGCAGTGTACTGGCAACACGGTATAACACGTCCAATAATCGCGCGCGTCGCGTCGTTACGCTCTACTCTACTCTTACACAGTACTTAGCTGTAATGCGTCCTATGGAACAGATGATGAACCAACCATCAGGTTGATCGAATCGCTACTGCAGCTTTCACTTGAATTTATATTTTATTTATGTTTTTCGAAATGTAAATACCTAGGTTTTTATTTGGTACAAGTAAGAATGTCCCAAATAGGATGAGATTTCTATGTTCTTTATGTTTCCAAGAATATATAAAAGCTTTATGATCTAGTTTAATTATTAAGTGTATATGTTTTGCCGTGCTGAGCCAAGGTTTCCTTTCGAATTGTCGATTTAGTGCCATTTCATAGCATTTTTTTATAAGTGTCTTGCTCATCCCCACTTCTAGGTCTTTGAGATCCCATAATTTTATTTTCGTTATTTGACATCCCTCGCATGGAGACTGATGACGCCATTTCATATTTACTTATATGGAAGACCTTTGATCCAAAAATGTAGAAAATATATTTTCGGACAACACAGCTACCGTTCTTAATCCAAACATAATTCAATTGTACTACCAAAATACCAGAAAAAGAATTATTTTTAGACTGGGTATAAAAATATAGGAAAACATAAAATAAAATAAAAAACGATTAATAAATTATATTGTTCTTTTGTAATTGTTCAAATGTCACAGACTCTTGTTTTCTTCTAATCAAACAGTTCTGTAAAAAGAAATGGATTAGTTTTTGTAGAATTCTGACCTTTATTTATTTACATCACGGATTTTATTTAAATGAATAAAGAGAAACTTAATGAATGCTTAAAATTCGCGACAGGAACCTGAGCGCTACGAAAAAAGTAAGTAATGATTCAAGCACTAATTGATTAGTACTGCAAATAACACTGACAATCATAGAGCCAGTTTTGCACCTCTCATAAATGAAGGGACAAAATGTTTCTAATTTCTAATAATCGGGCTGTATTTTAAATTCTAATCCACAACACTTATTATATAACTCGTGCAATGACCGACGCTGTGTACATATTATACATAAACTAGAGGATACCCGTAGCTCCACCCGCCCATTTTATTTTAATTTAATCGTTTCTTCCCGATCACTCGGGCATTTCGAAAGAACCCTTCCTAATGTACCCCTGTGGTCCTCAAGAAACATGTATGCCAAATGTCAGCTTCTTACGCCTGTAGCGGCTGCTGACGCTAAAATTAGTAGCAGCCAAGTAGTTTGGCCAGGCATGAATGCAGGTGTAAGAAATTGGTCTAAAACCTTTAACTATTAGTTCTTTATCTTTTCACACATACCTATAACATCTTATACCTCTACATGCCTAATAGTTTCGACGGTGCGCTGTCAGTCAGTCAGTAACGCAAGAATTTTATATAGGTATACAGATATTGTCAATATAGACCAATTGTGATCAGGCCGCTGATAATTCTTAAACAATATTTAGTGAACTTGAGTGTTACCGTCGTAAAAAGGTTTCCGAGTCTCTTAGGAAAGCCAAATAAGGCAAGATTTCTTTGTCAGCACGAAGTAATAAAATTGGTATTTCTTACGCTAGCAAAATATATTTTCTTTTTGGCTGGCATTTCGTTAGTGACACTCTTAATATTACACATTATATGATACAAATAATATAATAGAGGAAAATCAGACTAAGCTAAAGTACTTACTACTTACTACATACATACATACATAGACTCACGCCTGTTTCCCCGAAGGGGTAGGCAGAGGCATATTAAACGCCCACTTTTCGCCAGTGTTTTGATCCCACGTAATAGGTGGCGAGCCTATTGCCGCTTATCGGTATATTTTGTTTGCCAGAGCCTCGTCCGTTGATCGGCAGGTGCACCACTTGCAGGTGAGGTTGGCTTGGGACCCTAAGTTCTTGGTGGGAACCCTATGCACTACTTACTAGTTATTAGAAATGTAGGCAGGGCAAAGAAATTGCCGAAGCCTTCTAAATAAAAAGGTTTCTTCGTACTGTGGTAAGGCATAGGGTGTCACAATATTGTTTTTGGAATTCCAAATTTAAATCCATAGGCTGTCATTTACTATTTTAGTCGGATACATACCTGTTTTTGGTTTGTGGTTATAAAATGGTTTTTTTGATGCACTGTACTCGGGATATACAAATCCTTTTCACAGCAGAAATACAGCGCAAGTTTATTCAGCTGCAATGTATCGGACTACGCAGTTACACAGGTATGCTGTGCTAGAGTTTTGTAGATGAGACTTTTCATTGTTCTCTCTGTGTGTCAAATTAAAATTAAACTGCAGAATTTTCTAGAGAACAATGGCAAAATTTGGTCTGGGTTTGTTGTGGTGTCCTTAAACTTCATATGAACAAAATAAATAGTTTTTTTTCTACGATTTTTAATATTTTCACTTTGTCTCGTTAAATCTGGCGTATTTTATGATGATAAAAAGCATTCCAATTGATTACGAATACTTTATTATTTTATTGTTGCCATAGACTATGGTGTGACAGGAATAGACGCGAGTGCTATATCCGTATCGATTATTAAATAAGTAATCGATACGATTGACCTTTATAGAGTTGGTTTGGTTTAAAATGCAGTTATTTAATATTAAATCAACATTATATCAATAAACCAATAATTTTGAAGCAAAACAACGTTTAAAACAAATAAAAACGTCACAGCATCGTTTTAATGTTGTATCGTTTTCACATAAAATCGATTTAAAATGTGCAGCTCTGCTTTTGTCTTTGGCTGTGACAGTTAGATGCTACATAATACCAATGAATACAAATTTACATATTAGAAGCGTATTTCTTAAGAATTTCGTGTGCCGATTCTGTTATAAATAAAATGTAACTTAATAACAAAATATTATACTACTAAAGCCATCTATTGGTATATGAGTGTAAATCTACCTTACTCTTTGGTCTATGAATAAAAATGTCAGTCTGTTGCATACCACCAAGCGAGTTTTATTATTTCATCAGGTTATGGGCCCAGTTATGGTCGAAAAGTAATTAGTCCTTGTGACTTTCGTTCGTTTTTACTGTTAGTGCAAAAATGTCGTCAGGTAATTACTCGGTGAACGTTCCTAAATTAAAAGGACGCGAGAATTACGACGACTGGGCGCTTGCCGCCGAAAACTTCATGATCCTGGAAGGCATAGATGTAACCAGCACCACGGGGCTAACGGAAGCTGAAAATAAGAAGGCGAGGGCAAAAATGATTATGACAATCGATCCATCGTTGTTTGTCCATATAAAAACCGAAGCCACGGTATAAGCTTTGTGGGCTAAACTGAAATCGTTGTTCGATGATTCTGGCTTTACGCGCAAGATTACTCTCCTAAGAAGTCTAATATCAATACGTTTGGAGAGTTGTGATAGTATGACCAGCTACGTTAATCAGATTGTGGAAACGGCTCAGCGATTAAAGGGCACCGGCTTCGAAATAAACGACGAGTGGATCGGCTCTCTGTTGCTGGCAGGACTGCCAGAAAGATTTAGCCCAATGATAATGGCGATCGAACACTCAGGATTGAAGATAAGTGCTGATGCTATAAAAACGAAATTGTTAGACATGAGTTCGGAGTTTGAGGTTAGGTCAGAAGGCGCGCTAATTGCACATGTTCAGAAACGCTACCTACAGGCGCATAGTGTTAGTAGCAAAAATGAAATGACGCCGTCATCTGTCAGTAGAAATGTCAATGTCATTACAACTCAGAAAAAACAAATTCGTTGCTACCATTGCAAAAAGATCGGACATTTCAAGAGCCAGTGCCGCCTATTAAATAAAGACAAACAGAAATCAACTTCGAACGTGCTGAGTGCAGTTTTTCTTGCGCGAGAGTTCAATCAAGACGACTGGTACGTCGACTCTGGCGCAAGTGCTCACATGGTGTCAGACAAGAACATGTTGACAAACATATCTTATGAACTGAAAGTGAAAGAAATAATTGCCGCTAATCGCACGAAAGTTTCAGTGTTGTGCTCTGGAGATCTTCGGCTTACTACGCGAGTGAAAACAATCACACATGAAGTAGAAATAAAGAATGTTTTGTGCATACCAACACTCACCACAAACTTGCTTTCAGTCAGCAGAATGATCGCAAATGGTAACAGAGTATCCTTCAATAAAGATGGATGTTACATTTACAACACTCAGAATGTTTGTATTGGTGAAGCGAGCTTGGAGAATGAAGTGTACAGATTAAACATTGAAAAGTCAAAGCAGCTTTTAGCGGCAGTTGCACAGACCACATGCAACAATTGGCACAGACGATTGGGTCCATTGACATATATCATATAAATATGAATGACCTTGAGAAAATGAAAAAGGGAGCAGTTAAAGGTGTAACTTACCAATAAAACAGAATATAAGCAAATCAAGCTGTGTAGTTTGCTGCGAGGGCAAACAAAGCAGGCTGCCTTTCTCTGCTAGTAACAGCACAAGCAGCAGGGCCCTAGAAGTGATTCATACAGACCTGTGCGGCCCCATGGAGAAGAAATCACTTGGCTTGTCTTGATACTATCTGTTGTTTATTGACGATTACAGCCGGATGTGTTTTGTTTACTTTCTAAAGGAAAAGAATGAGACTTTTAAGTATTTTCGTGAATTCAAAGAGCAGGTTGAGAATCAGCGGCACAAAAATTAAGATATTGCGGTCCGATAACGGCGGCGAATTTTGCTCAGTGGAGATGGAAAATTACTTAAAGCGACATGGGATAATTCATCAAAAGACAGTTCCTTATACACCGGAACAGAACGGCTTAAGTGAAAGATACAAAAGATCAATTGTAGAAAAAGTGCGCTGTCTCCTGTATGATGCTTCATTCGACAAACACATGGACGGACGCTGTGAATACGGCAGTATATTTGAAAAATCGATCACCAGCAGCAGTTTTTGACAATAATACTACCCCATATGAGATGTGGACTGGCAGAAAACCCGATCTACAACATATTAGAGTGATTGGGAGTCCAGTTATGGTCCACATACCAAAAGTGAGACGTAACAAATGGGGCAAAAATCGCAAATGTTACATTTGGTTGGGTATTCAGAAAACACCAAAGGCTACAAGATTATATGACCAGAAAACATATAAAATAATTGTGGCACGAGATGTTGTGGTCATGGAGAGTCATATGAATGACACACTAGAGTTTGTGGTTGAAGAGAGGGCACCAGACAGAGATATAGAAAAGAATACAGGTGTTGAAGAGGAAAGTTCAATCAGCACTGAAGACAATGAGAGATCAGGCAGAGAAGATCCAACATATATTGCAAGCGATTCGTCAAGTGATCAGGATAATAAATATAGTGAATGCTTAATAACAGACGACAGTATGGTTGCCACTCAGAGTGATGCTGGCATTTCTTGAATGCCAGAGAAGCGTGCTCGTCGTGTACCAGAGAGGTACGGTTTTTCCAACATGTGTGTTGAAGACTTTACTAGTGAACAAATATCTTTACAGGACGCCCTCACGGGACCCAAAAGGAAGCATTGGTGCAGGGCTATGCAAGAAGAACTGAAATCTTTTAGTGATAATGATACATGGGTTTTAGTGGATAGGCCAAGTGAGGGCACAGTAGTGAAAAACAAGTGGATATTCAAGGAGAAATGTGACAGTAGTGGTAATGTGCGCTATAGAGCCCGACTAGTGGCTAAAGGCTTCACTCAAATCAAAGGTATAGACTATAATGAAACATTTTCGCCTGTTGTACGCTATTCTACCTTGAGACTACTTTTTGCCTTGAGTGTTCAACTAGACTTAAAAATGAACCACTTAGATGTACCAACAGCTTTCCTAAATGGTGATATTGATGAATGTGTATTTATGGAAATACCAGAAAATTCAAATTTAAAAAATTGTGAGAACAAGGTTTTAAGGATAAAAAAGGCCATATATGGTCTAAAACAATCAGCCAGGGCCTGGTACATAAAAGTGGAATCCAGTTTGTTAAAGTTAGGTTTCAAGAAATCTAAATATGAACCCTGTCTATTCATGAAATGTCATAATAATTTGAAAGTTTATGTAGCTGTATTTGTCGATGATTTTTTTGTGTTTTACAACTTCGATAATACTTACAAAGAGTTGATAAATGTATTAGAGTCAGATTTCAAAATTAAAGATTTGGGTCAAACAAAAAATTGCCTTGGCATGAATGTAACTGTTCAAAAGAATTATGTAACCTTGGACCAAGAGAAATTCATTGACAATATTTTGAAAAGATTTAATATGATTGATTGCAATACTTCAGATACTCCAATGGAAGTAAATTTAAAATTAGAAAAGGCTGATAATGACCATTGTAGTAAGACTTATCCTCATCAACAATTGGTTGGATCACTGATGTATCTTTCAGTTCTCACAAGGCCAGATATTTCTTATAGCGTAAGCTTTCTGAGCCAATATAACACATGTTATAACGAAACACATTGGAAACATTTGAAAAGATTGTTAAGATATTTGCGAAAAACCAAACATTTTGGCTTAATTTTCAAGAAAAATAGTACTGATTTATATGGTTTTGTTGATGCCGACTGGGCATCTTGTAACATTGATAGAAGGTCTTATACAGGGTATTGTTTTATATTGTCAGGTTGTGTAATAAGTTATGAGTCTCGAAAGCAAAGAACAGTTGCCCTATCTAGTACTGAGGCCGAGTATATGGCACTTGCAGAGGCTTGTAAAGAAGCAATTCATTTGTAAAACTTAATGTATGGTAAAAGTGAACCTTTAAGCTTGTACAGTGACAGTCAAAGTTCTTTAAAATTGGCCTCTAATGCGATGTTCCACAAACGTACTAAGCATATTGATGTACGCCATCATTTTACTAGAGAATGTGTGGTGAATAATAAAATCAAGATTAGTTATGTACCAACCTCTTCTATGCCAGCAGATATATTTACTAAAGCACTTTGTGCAAATAAACATTATAAATTTATAGATCTGATGGGAATAGGGGAAGTAAATCAAAAATAAGTATGTTTTATAAAATTGTTTTAATTGTTAAAATACTTATAACTATTTGTAAACTGAATTTTTAGAAACTTGTGCAATTATTGGGATATTTTGTTAAGAGAGGGTGTTATAAATAAAATGTAACTTAATAACAAAATATTATACTACTAAAGCCATCTATTGGTATATGAGTGTAAATCTACCTTACTCTTTGGTCTATGAATAAAAATGTCAGTCTGTTGCAAACCACCAAGCGAGTTTTATTATTTCATCAGATTCCAAGTGACGAATTGGCGGTTGTCAGTGTAGTTGGCGCCGTTGGCGGCGCTGGCGTCGTTCTCCGTCTCTCTTGCTCTCGTAGTTAAAATACACAGGAGGAACGTTCGTCTCTCTTGCACTCATAGAGACGGCTGTCACAGACTCACAGCGCGACTCACGCCGCCAAGCGGCAATTTGGGTCACAGAAAGTTTGTCTTAAAAGCGCCAATAATATATACACCTCTATAAATAAATATCTATGCTCTATGATAATACTTCTGCGTTTTGATGTCAATCTGACATATGTCATTTGATAATTCAAACGTACCTACCTACATTGTTTAACTTTCATACTATAACTTTCATTTTACATACATTGTTCATTCTTTTTCTGAGTGAAAATAGAATCTTCTATAGACTCTGTTACTTATGCCAAATTTTTTGATATATTTTTTATTACTGTACCCTTCAATTTAATTTCAGACATTTTGATGTATGGAGATCTGCCATTGTCCTTTAATATTTAAAAAGTATAATGAAATAGAAAGAGATACGTGCTGTCGTGGCCAAATAGACGCACGACTAGCTTATAACTTATTTGGAATACATTTCAAATTGACCTGCTAGCTAATGGTCGTAGACCTGAAGTAAGCATAGTGCCGGCTTACATGCCGTATCTAAAGGGAGTGACGAACAAGGTTGGAACAGTACTCAAGAAATACTCCATCAAGACTGTATACAGTCCGCTCTCTAAGATAGCACATAATCTGCGTACCCCAAAGGATGTCATTCCTCTCCAAACACCTGGCGTCTACAAGGTCGATTGCAGCTGCGGTAGTTCATATATCGGGCAGACTAAGCGTACAATCGCTAAAAGAGTAAAGGAACATATCGCAGCTGTGAAAAACCAACATATTAATAAGTCGGGTTTACTAATGTTTGCCATAATTTAAAATGCCATAATTTCATATGCCATAATAGTATTTGCCATAATTTCATTAGAAATAACGCTTCAGTTGCCATAATCGTGAAATGACATAAAATGACTTTCACTAATTCCATTGGTCATAATCGATCAAGTGTTATAATAATTTAAATCCATAAATGTATTTGCTATAATTTTCGTTTTCAATAATGCCATTTTCCATAACTTTTATTCACCATTAAAAAAAATATCTCAAAACATCGGTGTGTATGGCACTGCCAACTTCCACATTCTTCACACTAGTTAAACAAACTAAGTTTATTCAACTAGTGTGAAGAATGTGGAATTAGCTCCTATTTACGGATTAAGGTTCAAAAGAGAACCTAACATAGCTACACCATCGTCACAAAATATTTAACATCATTTCTGTCCATCCTAAGGTTGCCTGGAAGAAATCGCCTTTGGCGATAAGGCCGCCGATTGTACATAAATTTTAGATTTAAGATACTTTAGAAATGTACTTTATTTTGGTTTACAATAAAGAATATTATCTATCTATCTATCTAACATAACCTATTTAGTTACTTATTACAGTCTCACCTAACCCTAGGTACTCGAAAGCAATGACGCACAAATTTGACATTAGCTGTCTATATCATTCATACAAGATGGCGGTTGCGTTTGGTTTCACGTTTTTCACATAAAACCTAAATATCGCTTTTATTGATTTCACTAGTTTAATAAACTGAGGTTGACGGAGCCCTGCTTCGCAGGGCTCCTATTTTCGGGTTAAGGGTCAAAAGAGAACCTAACACAACCTATTTAGTTACTCTCACATAAAACTTAAAGTTACGTTCCGTTTTGCATAATTATTTGAATGAAGATTTTTTGAAAATTGTTTAAAAATATTTAGACGCAACTCCGGCAGCCAACATTACTTTTAGGGAATTAAAAGTAACTCCCTTAAGCCCCCTTCACCACCAATACCCTCAAATTCGGGCGATTCGTTTCGAAACCCAACCCCAGATTTTTTTATTCACAATTAAACCTAAAACTAAACCTCATAAGGCATCAACTAACTAAGCACGACAGAGCCCCACTTCGCGCTCCCGCTTTATAGATAGATAGATACGCTTTATTGTACACAAACATAACATTGTACAGTACATATTTTGTAAAGTAACTTAAAACTACGATAATGTACAATCGGCGGTCTTATCGCCTAGGGCGATCTCTTCCAGGCAACCTTGAAATGGACAGGAATTATATAAGCAGAAATATGGAGCGGTGGTGTAGTTGCTTAAGTTCAACATTGAAATAATACGAAAAACTTAGATATGACTTGATATTTACATATATACATACACACATACACACACACACACACACACACACACACACACATATATATATATATATATATATATATATATATATTTAGTCTTTAGTCTTTAGTCTTTTTTGCACTGAGTCGGGGTGTTAGCGACAAATTAATTTCGACCTAACAATATTATGTATTATTTTCATAATTATATCAAATTTTGATTATGTCTAGAGTCGATTATCAGATGTGTTACTTATGGAAACTAATTATTATGATATATGTTGTTATAGAAAGTCATTTTATGGCAAATAAAAGTTATCACTGTTGAGTTGTTAAGGCAAACGTTATTAGTATAAATGATAATAGTGCATGTAAATATTATGATCAGGGATGATTATGGCAAACAATATTAGTGCAAATGAATTTATGGAAAACGAAAGAATACCAATAAGTCGGCTATAGCTGAGCATTTGTTGGAGTCTGGACTAAACCACTGGATAGAACTGCATCAACCACAATGTAACGGGTTCTGGTAGTAAAACGCAGAAAAGGTTCTATGCGTTTATTTGCCGAGTATTGCCTCGCTTCCTATGCCGAGTATGACCGACCAACAACACGACACTGGCCTGAACACTAAGGGCTGCAGTCTCCCACGCTGTTCCCTCCGGTAGTGTGTAGGCAGGCTGCTCGAAGGCTGCGCGTAGCGGTGCAGGCCCTCGCTGACGTTTGCTCAGCTGGCAGACGCCGGCGGTGTGTGTACGATGAGCTGGGCAGGCCAGACTCTTCGCCAGAGGTGAAGCCGAAGGCGATGCAGGAAAGTGTAGCGGTCTAGGAGCGTAGCCCGGAGCTTCCAAGGTGGACCTGGAACCCACAGCTGGGACCAGGATACACGTAGAATGTATAAAGATATAGCAGTACAGAATAAAGTAACGGCTACTACCGTTACTCTATCTCTATTTAGTGTAAAGTAGCGGTCACGGCCTCTCTGTCGGCCCCTTTATATACCGGCCCTCCATCAGCGTTGGTGTCGGCGCATTACCAAATAAGGGCAAAACTTACGAGCGCGGACGATGGCCTTCCCTGATTGGCCGAGCGTATGGACGGTATTATGACGTACACTCGGTAGGTACCAGTCATACGTTACAATACCGCCCGCCTTAGGAGAGGATTTAACGTGGCTAACAAGGAAAATCCGACTAGCTGCGTTAGGTCTATGAGTCCGCTACTGTCCAAGCTAAGACGGCATATAGAGAGAAGGAAGGGAAAGTCTTCTACGGTTTGTAACAAATAGTTAGGCACCATAGTGTATAAGTTTTAGGTCCTTAATGTGCCAAAACCCAATAGAATTTCCAGACGCGTCCGAAAACTCGTAAACGAGAGGCGACTTTTTATTAATCACTGTGCACTTCACAAATTTAGGCGCTAGTTTCTTACAGAAGGACTTATCCTTGTCGCTCTGATAAAAAGTCCGTTTCCACACAGTGTCTCCCACATTAAACTCAGCTGGTTTACGGCGTAAATTATACGTTTGGGAATTCCTAGCATGAGCTTGAATGAGGAGTGCCTGAACTTTGTCAAATATGCCTGATAAGTGACCTATGTTTTCTGCGTAATCGTCCCTAGGTATGTATACTATATCATCAGCGTCCGTGTCGACATAGTGTGAGCCGCATGGAACTAGTTCACGTCTATAGACTAAAAAACTAGGTGTATAGCCCGTGACTTCATTAACTGCAGTATTTAATGCAAACTGCACCTTAGGTAGGAGAGTGTCCCATGATCTCTGGTCATTTCCTACAAACGCCGCTAAGGTAGAACCAATGGTTTTATTATAGCGTTCGACCGTATTGACATGTGGGGAATATTTAGGAGTATAATGAAGATTAGGGATTTTGTACTTGCGCAACATAGCTTTTAAAGTAGCACTGACAAACTGTTTACCATTGTCCAATATAATTGTAGATGGTATACCATGAACTAAAAATATTTTTTCTTCCAAAATATTAGTTATTATTTCAGCAGTTGCGCGCCTGATAGGAAAAAGTAGACAGTATTTACTAAAACAGCAAGTTACTACAAAGATGTAGGCGTTTTGTTTTCTTGTGACGGGTAGTGGCCCCACCAAATCTACACTAATGGTTTGGAAGGGTCGTGAACACACTTTGGGTCGTCCCATGGTTCCCAATGGTGCATGGTTCTGATGTTTGTGCGCGATACAAGTGTCGCAAGAATTTATGAACTTAACTACGTCATCGCGCATTTTGGGCCAATAGTAACGCAGTGCTAAGCGCTTGTAAGATTTAAATATACCGAAATGCCCCGAAGTGGGTTCGGCATGGTTCTCTAATATGGCATTATTTCTATCAGAAGAAGGTAGTACTTCTTTCCATTCGAACTCCTTACTAGATTTAATCAAACGATACAATTTATTATTTTTAATAGAATAGTCTGGATAGTCATCAGGCGAAGATAAACAACCATTGTAGGTGGCTGAATACCATTGATCAGTGTCAACATTAGGGTCATTCACGTTATTATTATTCGCGTTAATTATATTTACAGGTAGGGATCGTGATAACGCATCGGCTATAATATTATCAGCGCCGCGCCGATGCTTTATTTCGAAGTTAAAGGCTGACAGACGAACCGACCACCAAGCTAATCGACCAGTCGGGTTGCTCAAGTTTAGGAACCATTTCAGTGCGGAATGGTCAGTATACACAACAAACTTTAACCCGTTATCTAAATAACAGCGCCAATATTCGAGGGCTGTTAGAACTGCTAATGTCTCCCGTTCTGTTATACTGTAGTTTTGTTCCTGTGCATTTAGTGACCTACTCATGTAAGCGATAGGTAGTTCCACGCCATCTATTTCTTGTGTAAGTAACCCACCGATGCCGCTCGCACTCGCATCTGTGTGAACTTGAAAAGGTTTCTCGTAATCGGGACACGATAATATTGGTACGGCGCTTAAAAACGAGTCATCAGCTTCCACCGACCACTGTAATGGTGCGGCTTTCTTACCGGTAGAGGTAAGTTTGTTCAAAGGACCGGCAATAGTACTAAAATTAGGTATAAATCGCCGATACCATGATGCAATGCCTAAGAACCTTTGGACTTCTTTTTTATTCTTAGGCGTAGCATATTGAAGAATGGCTTCCACCTTACATGGGTCTACTTGTAATCCTTTAGAGTTTACTACGTAGCCCAAGTACTTCAGTTCATCACGGAAGAATTTAGATTTTCCCAAGTTAATGGTAAGGTTGGCCGATTTTAATTTTTCGTATACTTTATATAATAGTGACACATGAGCATTAAAGGATGGCGATATAAGCACGATATCATCTAAAAAAACGAATACAGAGTTTTCGAACTCAGGACTGTTCGTAAACAAGTGATCCACCAAACGCTGTTGTGTCGCAGGCGCATTCGTTAAATCAAACGGCATAGTCACAAATCTAAATGTTCCTCTAGTAGGCACATAGAACGCAGTCTTATCACGATCACATTCGCGAAGAGGCGTCTGCCAAAAGGACTTAGATAAGTCTATACTACTTAGATATCTAGCGTTCCTAAGGTTGTCTAAAATTTCGGATACGTAAGGTAGTTTGTACGCGTCTTTTTTAGTAATAGAATTAAGTTTCCGACTATCTAAACAAAACCTTAGTTTACCGTCCTTTTTAGGCGTTAGTAAAATTGGTGACGACCACGGACTTCCGCATTTTTCTACCACTCCCAATGCAAGCATTTCGTCTAATTCGTCAATAATTATTTTTAATTTCGCCGGCGGTAACCTTTAATATCTTTGGCGTATCGGCGCAGAATTGCCAGTGTCTATTGCATGTTCTATTAAGTGAGTTTGTCCTAACCCGGTTTTTTCAGTAGAAATCGACTCGTATTGCTTTATAATTAACTTAGCCGTTCTTTGTTGTGACTCACTCAACTCACTAAAAGATTGCAATACGTTCGTGTTACTCGGCTTATTTTCACTTAACACTACACGGCAATGTTTTAGACATGCATACGGATGCGATATGCTTAGGCAGTAATTTAAATAGTTTCCAGAAATCGATGCCTAAAATTAAATTACTTGTAACTTCTGGAATAATATAAGCTTTCAATAAGTGGGTTTGATTATTAAAAGTAGTGGGTAAGTTGATAAAACCGCGCGGCAACAAGATATTTCCACCTGCGGACCGAATGGAATGAGTGTTGTGACACTGCTGTATTTCTAACCCGGTTTTAGTAATTACCTCCAGATGGGAGTTGTTACCTAGAATTGTAATGGCTGAACCGGAATCAATGGAGAGCAATCCACAAATAGGTAAACTGTTAATCGTTACGTTAACATAGGGCCGTAGGTCATTTTTAGGTTTATTATCCAGGATTGAGGCGACGGAATAACTAGAGAATTACACTTTTAGTTTAGTTTAGCCAATTTATCCAATCATCTTTGTCAAAATTGGTTGAATAGGTTGTAGAACCTAATTTAGGCTTTGACACTCCCCGACCCTGACCAACTAGTTTTTTGGTTTCGTCGATTTAGAGTTCGGGCAGTTAGGGAATGTCACATCCCTACGGCCGCACTTGAAGCAAATTGCGAACCGATCGCGTTCGCATTCATTCAAACTGTGATCATTGATACGGCAGCGCGGGCAGTACTTGGACGTGACTAGAGCGACAGAGCTAGGTTTAGACTTAGGTTTGCTAGGTTCGTTGTTCTCAGTGTATTCCGACGTACCCTCTATAGTAGCAACGGGATAATTATTGTAGGAATTATTACGCGCTCGGTTATTAGGTTTGTGACTGTAAGCTAGGTCTGGTGCCAACGTGTCGTTACTGTAATACGGTTCGCGGAATTGAGAATTCAAACATTTCATCCGTTCGTAGTTTAAACATAACGTCTGCAGTGTTGCTATACTGTCTATTGAAGATATTGACGGAGCTAGCACTAGTGAGTAGCATGGACGTATGTTATGCAATAGGATGTCTAACTTTTCGCGTTCGGACAATCGCTTTGACGGTGACAGCCTAGCGAACAGCTGATTTATTATCGAGAGATAAATAATTATAGTTCCTGTGGCACCTTGAGTACGTCGGCGGATTTCATTTAATAACCGGTAGTCATAATTGTACGGTGTGAAATCGTCTATTAATTTAGTGGTGAGTTCTTCCCATGTAGTGAAATATTCTTATCCACCGATCGTCACTATTACTCCAGGATAGTACGTGAAGTGGTAGAAATCAAGAAATATAACAATTTCAACCGGGAGGATGGATATAGATTATCGGCTACTTGGAATCCAGTCATCAGCAAATGTAAACACCGCCGCAGTGATAAATCTCAACTGTGTGTAGACGTCATTAGTGTAGTGTGTTGGAGTACCGACAGTGCGAACTTAAATAATGACCAAGTGAAGGTAGGTGCCGAAACCCGCCCTTCCACAAGACCGCGCTGAGCTCTCATCAGTCTCTCCGCGACCACGCTCGGTGCAAGACGAGCGAAACGTCGGAAACAAATAGGTATTTATACCTTAAATAAATTAATTGTACGCGATTAAGACCCGCTAATTTATTTTGTATGATGTATACAAATCGCGAAAGTTTAAAAAAGCTAATGGTCGGGTCACAACTATAGCTTGCTTTGCTTAGAGCTTTATAATTTCACTCCTCGCTTATATTTTCATATTAACTCGGTGACGCAAGTAACAATAGGTATCCGCTACCATGTGACATAAAGTTTCATGTTGATTTGGCAAGAGTTCAGCAAAGAAAATATGTTTTCAGTACTTTGGTTACTCGTTTCTAAGATACTCGATTTCCACCTTGATTCAAAACGCGAGTGTTTATAAATGGATATCAAAGATAACCGTATTCACTATAAAGACGAAACAATTATTTTTTGTTCACAGAGCAAAGCAAATGTAGACAATTTTAAAGGTAATTACATACAATGCTTGTTAATATTGAAACATTATGCTTTAGTGCTAAGGTAAGCGCGCCAAAAAATAGGTCGCGCATAATGTCACGAAAACGACGAGTTTGAATTCAGCAATGACATTGGTTAAAATACTTAAACATGTTTGGGTGCGCCCTTTTATATTCCTTGAGATTAAACTGTATGTCCAAATATAAGATAAGAAGAGTAATCAATTGCTAATCGAAGGCAGCGAAAGCCGAGGAGATACCAACAGACTGAGATTTGCATGGTTGCAGGGTTTACGCTAGAAGGATGATGAATCAATCGATTGCCGACTGTGTAGACACGTATGTGTCACAAATAGTTAATTCGGTTATCTTTGGTTTCAATTCTAATATCTAAGCTTATGTCACACGACAGGGCCATGAAAAATGTATGGTCACCAAACTGCGATTGGAGTGGCCCCGCCGCTATAGAACGTCGATGGACACCACCGTGGTTTTCATGGAAAGGCCCTGAACGCCTGGCATGTGCCCGCCATGCCGTGGCATGTCACATCCACCCCTCTGTTTTTGCCCTTTGTCTGCCTCAGAAGGTAGACGAGCCGTTATCTGACTTTTCAGTGTGAAGACGAAGGCAATAATTGCCTTGTGTTTGTGTCGCCACTTAAATATAAAATAATGCAACGAAACAAATTATTAGTAAAACGTTTAATGAATTAAATTATTATACATGCCATGTCGGTGAGATTACTCCTATTAATTATGTTGTACTTTAGGATCATTTTATGGTTTTTTATGACATACCTGTTGTATATTGAGTACTTAAGTTTATTGCGAGTACATGAGTATACGCTTTTTGAAGATAAATATTCTCTAGGTACACGGATATGGAATCTATTACAAAGTGGGATGTCTACCTTCCTTTGAAAGATTGCGTAGAAATTAAGCCATACGTACAATGGTACCGAATCAACTTTTTGTACCCAATAACGTTTTTGCAGGTATAACGATCAAACAAGGGCTCAGCGGGGCGGCAATGCGAAGACTACACAACGTAAATGGGACAGAAATCGGTTGCAAATTCGTATGATATCGATGTTCTCGTGTAGCCTAGTTGGATAAAACTTTAATAATGGAAGATCCCGATAGCTAAACTTTGCTCGGGTAACGACGTTTACTCGCGAGCGCGGCCGGTGGCGAAATAAAATCAACAGACTTGACGACAAACTACAGTCTGTGCAGACTCGACGCCGACCTTCTATGTCAATAATGTTATTTACCTGATTGTGCCGTTATTTGTCCTCAAAGTATCAGCAAAATTCTAGTTCTTAGTTATTATTCGCCCCGCATTCAATTTACGTAAATGTTTACAAATTCAAAAAGGTGTTTTAGTCCCTATTCCAATTCAGGCGAGGATTAAATTACCTACTTGTCTAAAGAGGTACCCATTTATAACCTCAAACTTGGTTATGCTTTACATAGGAATAAACGATCGATTTATTAGTAACTATTTCTTCCTTTGAGAGTTATTTGAGTCAGTTTTTTTGAGATAGCTATCAAGTTTGGTAAAAGTTTGTAACGTATGTCCGGTACTTACCACGTTTGCGTCACAGTACCGCTCATACGCTCGGCCAATCAGAGAAGGCCATCGTCCGCGCTCGCGAAGCTTGACCAAATATGGTCATGAACGAACTCCAACGCTGATGGAGGGCCCAGTACATAAAGGGGCCGACAGAGAGGCCGGCACCGCTACTCTACACTAACCTAATATCGCTACTCTATTCTATACCGCTATATCTATAATTATACATTCTACGTGTATCCTGATCCCAGCAGCTGGGTAAGTCACTACATTTACTGCGATAGCGTACTGCCCATCTCTCTACCTGCTAGCTGAGGCCGGCTGACGCCGCCTGCCTGACTCTATTGGTTGTGGCTTTCCTAATGCTGTTTCCCTTAAGACTCCGGCTACGCTCCTAGACCGCTACACTTTCCTGCATCGCCTTCGGCGTCACCTCTGCCGAAGAGTCTGGCCTGCCCTGCTCATCGTACTCGCACCGCCGGCGTCTGCCAGCTGAACCAACGGCCTGCGAGGACCTACCGCTACGCGCAGCCTTCGAGCAGCCTGCCTACACACTACCGGAGGGAACAGCGTGGGAGACTGCAGCCTTAGTGTTCAGGCCAGTGTCGTGTTGTTGGTCGGTCATACTCGTGCAAGGGAAGTGAGACAATACTCGGCAATAAACGCATCTAGAACCTCTTTTCTGCGTTTTAATACCAGAACCCGTTATAGTGGCGCCTACGTGGGTTATTGTCTCGCTTTCCGTGCTCGAGTTCTCATCTAGCAGGTCTCCATTATTGTAAGCGAGGAGGTGCGGCTACAGCGAACCGGTACGTATTGCTATACTAATTGTCTACCTTTTAGTGTAACTACCTACTACGTAATAGTTCGCAAATTTGAATCTAACGTTTTTTCTAATTAGTCCTAACGGTCGAATTTTTACGCCTAATCGTAAAGTAGGCCATTTGTAAGGGCGGAACGCTTGCGCACTAAGTGTAGTGTGTAGTGTATACTTACGTGGTACTCTTTCATACACAATGGGCTCACACCCCATAAAATACTTTCTTTTAAATAAAAGCGAGTTAGCCTACGAGGTTGCGATTAGAGGTGAGGAGCCGGCTACCTCTGTCCTAGGCCTGCGGAAGCAGCTTCCTAAATTACTGGAAGCCATTCCAGATGATGATATTTTGGAGTCCGGCCTAGCCATCACGGTGGACTTCGAGGGCGCTAGCGAGGCCGTCTCTGAGCTGGCCAAGCGAGTGGATTCGTTATCCATTTCTTACGACGCGAACCTAGCTAGGAGGTCTACCGCACTGCACAACCACTTATTCCACAGACTCCGTAAGATGGAACGTCCTACGGCGTATTCAAAACGTATTACCGAATTGTGCAGCCGGTTCGACAAGCTCTCGGCGGAGCTGTCCGCCATTGAACAATCAGGTGTTCGCTCAGCTGATGCTGTGGCTGAGGTCCGACCTGCGCCGTCTACCTCGACGCAGGCGGTGTTAGCCCCAGTATTGCATTGCGAGCATTTGAAAGTTAGCGAACTGTCCAAGCTAAAATACGACGGTACGGGATGCGTCCGAGCGTTCCTACAACGCGTAACCGAATTCCAAACCGCGCGTAATCTACCTTCCACTAAAATTTTATCGTATGCCTCCGAAATTTTCACCGGTAACGCACTTTACTGGTACCGCGGCCTAAAAGAATATTTCAATACATGAGAAGAACACACCACTAAATTAATAGACGATTTCACACCGTACGATTATGACTACCGGTTATTAAATGAAATCCGCCGACGTACTCAAGGTGCTACCGAAACTATAATAATTTATCTCTCGATAATGAATCAGCTGTTTGCTAGGCTGTCACCGTCAAAGCGATTGTCCGAACGCGAAAAGTTAGACATTCTATTGCATAACATACGTCCATGCTACTCGCTAATGCTAGCTCCGTCAATATCTTCAATAGACAGTATAGCAACACTGCAGACGTTATGTTTAAACTACGAACGGATGAAATGTTTGAACTCTCAATTCCGCGAACCGTATTATAGTAACGACACGTTGGCACCAGACCTAGCTTACAGTCACAAACCTAATAACCGAGCGCGTAATAATTCCTTCAATAATTATCCCGTTGCCACTATAGAAGGTACGCCCGGAAAACCCGAATACACCGAGAACATCGAACCTAGCAATCCTAAGTCTAAACCTAGCTCTGTCGCTCTAGTCACGTCCAAGTACTGCCCACGCTGCCGTATCAATGATCACAGTTTGAATGAGTGCAAACGCGAACAGGTTGCAATATACTTCAAGTGCGGCCGTAGGGATGTGACATTCCCTAACTGCCCGAACTGTAAATCTACGAAACCAAAAACTAGTTGGTCAGGGTCGGGGAGTGTCAAAGCCTAAATTAGGCTCTACAACCTATTCAACCCATTTTGACAAAGATGATTGGATAAATTGGCTAAACTAAACTAAAAGTGTATTTCTCTAGTTATTCCGTCGCCTCGATCCTGGATAATAAACCTAAAAATGACCTACGGCCCTATGTTAACGTAACGATTAACAGTTTACCTATTTGTGGATTGCTCGATTCCGGTTCAGCCATTACAATTCTAGGTAACAACTCCCATCTGGAGGTAATGACTAAAACCGGGTTAGAAATACAGCAGTGTCACAACGCTAATTCCATTCGGTCCGTGGGTGGAAATATATTGTTGCCGCGCGGTTTTATCAACTTACCCACTACTTTTAATAATCAAACCCACTTATTGAAAGCTTATATTATTCCAGAAGTTACAAGTAATTTAATTTTAGGCATCGATTTCTGGAAACTATTTAAATTACTGCCTAACCATATCGCATCCGTATGCATGTCTAAAACATTGCCGTGTAGTGTGTTAAGTGAAAATAAGCTAAGTAACACGAACGTATTGCAATCTTTTAGTGAGTTGAGTGAGTCACAACAAAGAACGGCTAAGTTAATTATAAAGCAATACGAGTCGATTTCTACTGAAAAAACCGGGTTAGGACAAACTCACTTAATAGAACATGCAATAGACACTGGCAATTCTGCGCCGATACGCCAAAGATATTAAAGGTTACCGCCGGCGAAATTAAAAATAATTATTGACGAATTAGACGAAATGCTTGCATTGGGAGTGGTAGAAAAATGCGGAAGTCCGTGGTCGTCACCAATTTTACTAACGCCTAAAAAGGACGGTAAACTAAGGTTTTGTTTAGATAGTCGGAAACTTAATTCTATTACTAAGCAAGACACGTACAAACTACCTTACGTATCCGAAATTTTAGACAACCTTAGGAACGCTAGATATCTAAGTAGTATAGACTTATCTAAGTCCTTTTGGCAGACGCCTCTTCGCGAATGTGATCGTGATAAGACTGCGTTCTATGTGCCTACTAGAGGAACATTTAGATTTGTGAATATGCCGTTTGGTTTAACGAATGCGCCTGCGACGCAACAGCGTTTGGTGGATCACTTGTTTACGAACAGTCCTGAGTTCGAAAACTCTGTATTCGTTTTTTTAGATGATATCGTGCTTATATCGCCATCTTTTAATGCTCATGTGTCACTATTAAATAAAGTATACGAAAAATTAAAATCGGCCAACCTTACCATTAACTTAGAAAAATCTAAATTCTTCCGTGATGAACTGAAGTACTTGGGCTACGTAGTAAACTCTAAAGGATTACAAGTAGACCCATGTAAGGTGGAAGCCATTCTTCAATATGCTACGCCTAAGAATAAAAAAGAAGTCAAAAGGTTCTTAGGCATTGCATCATGGTATCGGCGATTTATACCTAATTTTAGTAATATTGCCGGTCCTTTGAACAAACTTACCTCTACCGGTAAGAAAGCCGCACCATTTCAGTGGTCAGTGGAAGCTGATGACTCGTTTTGTAAACTAAAACAATTGTTAAGCTCCGCACCAATATTATCGTGTCCCGATTACGAGAAACCCTTTCAAGTTCACACAGCTGCAAGTGCGAGTGGCATCGGTGGGTTGCTTACACAAGAAATAGATTGCGTGGAACTACCAATCGCTTACATGAGTAGGTCACTAAATGCACAGGAACAAAACTACAGTATAACAGAACGGGATACATTAGCAGTTCTAACAGCCCTCGAATATTGGCGCTGTTATTTAGATAACGGGTTAAAGTTTGTTGTGTATACTGACCATTCCGCACTGAAATGGTTCCTAAACTTGAGCAACCCGACTGGTAGATTAGCTTGGTGGTCGGTTCGTCTGTCAGCCTTTAACTTCGAAATAAAGCATCGGCGCGGCGCTGATAATATTATAGCCGATGCGTTATCACGATCCCTACCTGTAAATATAATTAACGCGAATAATTATGACTATCCAGACTATTCTATTAAAATTAATAAATTGTATCGTTTGATAAAATCTAGGTGTATGCTACGTAAGGAGTTCGAATTGAAAGAAGTACTACTTTCTTCTGATCGAAATAATGCCATATTAGAGAACCATGCCGAACCCACTTCGGGACATTTCGGTGTATTTAAAACTTACAAGCGCTTAGTACTGCGTTACTATTGGCCCACAATGCGCCGTGACGTGGTAAAGTTCATAAATTCTTGTGACACTTGTATCGCGCACAAACATCAGAACCATGCACCATTGGGAACCATGGGACGACCCAAAGTGTGTTCACGACCCTTCCAAACCATTAGTGTAGTTTTGGTGGGGCCATTACCCGTCACAAGAAAACAAAACGCCTACATCTTTGTTGTAACTTGTTGTTTTAGTAAATATTGTCTACTTTTTCCTATCACGCGCGCAACTGCTAAAATAATAACTAATATTTTGGAAGAAAAAATATTTTTAGTTCATGGTATACCATCTACAATTATATTGGACAATGGTAAACAGTTTGTAAGTGCTACTTTAAAAGCTATGTTGCGCAAGTACAAAATCCCTAATCTTCATTATACTCCTAAATATTCCCCACATGTGAATACGGTCGAACGCTATAATAAAACCATTGGTTCTACCTTAGCGGCGTTTGTAGGAAATGACCAGTGATTATGGGACACTCTCCTACGAGAGAACCATGCCGAACCCACTTCGGGACATTTCGGTGTATTTAAAACTTACAAGCGCTTAGTACTGCGTTACTATTGGCCCACAATGCGCCGTGACGTGGTAAAGTTCATAAATTCTTGTGACACTTGTATCGCGCACAAACATCAGAACCATGCACCATTGGGAACCATGGGACGACCCAAAGTGTGTTCACGACCCTTCCAAACCATTAGTGTAGTTTTGGTGGGGCCATTACCCGTCACAAGAAAACAAAACGCCTACATCTTTGTTGTAACTTGTTGTTTTAGTAAATATTGTCTACTTTTTCCTATCATGCGCGCAACTGCTAAAATGATAACTAATATTTTGGAAGAAAAAATATTTTTAGTTCATGGTATACCATCTACAATTATATTGGACAATGGTAAACAGTTTGTAAGTGCTACTTTAAAAGCTATGTTGCGCAAGTACAAAATCCCTAATCTTCATTATACTCCTAAATATTCCCCACATGTGAATACGGTCGAACGCTATAATAAAACCATTGGTTCTACCTTAGCGGCGTTTTTAGGAAATGACCAGTGATTATGGGACACTCTCCTACCTAAGGTGCAGTTTGCATTAAATACTGCAGTTAATGAAGTCACGGGCTATACACCTAGTTTTTTAGTGTATGGACGTGAATTAGTTCCATGCGGCTCACACTATGTGACGCTGATGATATAGTATACATACCTAGGGACGATTACGCAGAAAACATAGGTCACTTATCAGGCATATTTGACAAAGTTCAGGCACTCCTCATTCAAGCTCATGCTAGGAATTCCCAAACGTATAATTTACGCCGTAAACCAGCCGAGTTTAATGTGGGAGACACTGTGTGGAAAAGGACTTTTTATCAGAGCGACAAGGATAAGTCCTTCTGTAAGAAACTGGCCCCTAAATTCGTGAAGTGCACAGTGATTAATAAAAAGTCACCTCTCGTTTAAGAGTTGTCGGACGCTTCTGGAAATTCTATTGGGTTTTGGCACACAAAGGACTTAAAACTTATACACTATGACGCCTAACCAATTGTTACAAACCGTATAAGACTTACCCTTCCTTCTTTCTATATGCCGTCTTAGCTTGGACAGTAGCGGACTCGTAGACCTAACGCAGCTAGTCGGATTTTTCCTGTTAGTCACGCAAAATCCTCTCGTAAGGCGGGCGGTATTGTAATGTATGTCCGGTACTTACCGCGTTTGCGTCACAGTACCGCCCATACCCTCGGCCAATCAGAGAAGGCCATCGTCCGCGCTCGCGAAGCTTGACCAAATATGGTCACGAACGGACTCCAACGCTGATGGAGGGCCCAGTATATAAAGAGGCCGACAGAGAGGCCGGCACCGCTACTCTACACTAACCTACTATCACTACTCTATTCTATACCGCTATATCTATAATTATACATTCTACGTGTATCCTGATCCCAGCAGCTGGGTAAGTCGCTACATTTACTGCGATAGCGTACTGCCCATCTCTCTACCTGCTAGCTGAGGCCGGCTGACGCCGCCTGCCTGACTCTATTGGTTGTGGCTTTCCTAATGCTGTTTCCCTTAAGTCTCCGGCTACGCTCCTAGACCGCTACACTTTCCTGCATCGCCTTCGGCGTCACCTCTGCCGAAGAGTCTGGCCTGTCCTGCTTATCGTACTCGCACCGCCGGCGTCTGCCAGCTGAACCAATGGCCTGCGAGGACCTACCGCTACGCGCAGCCTTCGAGCAGCCTGCCTACACACTACCGGAGGGAACAGCGTGGGAGACTGCAGCCTTAGTGTTCAGGCCAGTGTTGTGTTGTTGGTCGGTCATACTCGTGCAAGGGAAGTGAGACAATACTCGGCAATAAACGCATCTAGAACCTCTTTTCTGCGTTTTAATACCAGAACCCGTTACAAGTTTAAAGTACTTTTCCAGATTGAAACTAAGGCCGACCTCACATTGGGCGCCAGCAGTCCTCGAGCGTACGCTCAGCGTGCGCTCGACGTTCACTCTGTAGTACAAAGTGAAAGCCGGGCGCACGCCGAACGGAAGCCGAGCGTACGCTTGAGGAACGCTCATGACCAATGTGAGGGCGGCCTAAATACTTGCATTGGCAATAATTTCAGTGCAAACAGTAAAAAAGTAATCATTTCACTTAAAAACCAATGTCTTAATCATTGGGCTACCCCCACGTTTCCTCTGTGAATAGTTTAGTATGCCATTATTTTAACCAACGTTACATGAAAGGTGAACGTAATTTAATCTTGAGCGCGTTCCCCAATCCAGTCCAGTTTGGTCTCGAATCTAAACTACAATAGTGTGGACATAAATTGTTCCGTGTCAAGATGGTGTACATGTGATTTGTGTTGGTAGTACCCATGTCATAGGACATTCATACATAAGGCCTGTGTAATGTCCATTTATATAAACACGAGTTCTGTGTAAATTGTCTTCTAATTTTAAAAGTATGTTATTTAGTTAGCCATTTCAATATGCCGAATATTTATCACGAAGGCGCTTTAATATCTTAGTCTGCCGTTTTTCCATAGATTATGTGCCTAAAAACTTATTCTTTATTCTGTGGCCCGTTTTGTTAAGATGGAGAATGGAATTTATCTTTTACAACTTCTCGAGTATAGTCATGATTAAAGTCTTTGCGAGTTTCAAGACACTTAAAATTTCTATTGGACTTACCTCGGTAAGTCCAATAGAAACACAATTCGTTAATTATGATAGTCAATTCTGCAGAAGCTGCCTTTTCGGATAGCAAATATTAGGTAATTTGATAAAGAAATTAGTGTTAGAATAATCGATTTTAAACTTTCGCGATTTGTATACATCATACAATATTATTTAGCGGGTCTTAGTCGCGATAATTAAATAAGGGATAGCGGTCTGTCTAACGAATACGCCGTTCTATTGAAGAATTGCTTAGAGGGTAACTACTTCATATATCGTGGACAACATTACCTCCAGATCGACGGAGTGGCAATGGGTAGCCCAGTAGCACCGGTGATGGCCAATATCTGGATGGAACATTTCGAAGAATCCATAGACATGCAGGCTTCAAATGTAAAGCTATGGAAGAGGTATGTCGACGATGAATTCTGCATCATGAAGGGCAACAAGCAAGACATAGAACGATTCGCAGACAAATTGAACTCCATACATCCGAACATCCGGTTTACATTTGAAATGGAGGTAGACGGATCGCTACCCTTTCTCGATGTCAAAGTGACGGTGAGAGCTAATGGTACACTTGGACACACTGTATACAGAAAACCGACACACACCGACAGGTATCTCAACGCCTGCTCGCATCATCACCCGCGACATATGGAATCCGTAGCGACCTCGTTAGTGAACAGAGCCTATGACCTCTGTGACCCTGAACACTTAAACAGTGAATTGTCACATGTTCAGGAGGTACTAAGGCGCAACGGATACAAAAAGGAGATACCCCGTCGGAAGAGGAAGGACCGCAAACCTGAAGTAAGCAGAGTGCCGGCTTACATGCCTTATATCAAGGGAGTGACGGACAAAGTTGGAACAGTACTACAGAAATACTCCATTAAGACTATATATAGTCCCCTCTCTAAGGTAGCACACAATCTGCGTACCCCAAAGGACGTAATTCCTCTACAAATACCAGGCGTCTACAAGGTCGATTGCAGTTGTGGTAGTTCCTATATCGGACAGACCAAACGAACGATCGCTGAAAGGGTCAAAGAACATATCACAGCTGTCAAAAATCGACAAATTAATAAATCTGCCATAGCTGAGCATTTGCTGGAATCTGGACCAAACCACTGGATAGAATTACATCAACCACGAGTCTTGTCCACCGATCGCCACTATTACTCCAGGATAGTACGTGAAGCGGTTGAAATAAAAAAACATAGAAATTTCAACCGGGAGGACGGATACAGACTATCGACCACTTGGAACCCAGTTATCAACAATGCAAACAACGCCGCAGTAACACAACTCATCAGTGTGTAGACGTCATAAGTGTAGTGTGTCGAGGTACCGACAGTGCGGATAGAACTAAAAATATCAAAAATACAAAACAAGTGAGGGTAGCTGCCGAAACCCGCGCTTCACAAGGACGGAGCTGAGCTGACATCAGTCCCTCCGCGACCACAACCGTTGCAAGCCGGTAGAAACGTAGGAGAATAAAAGAGGTATTTATGCCTTGAAATAAATAAATTATCGCGACTAAGACCCGCTAAATAATATTGTATGAGTGTTAGAGTAGATGTAAATTACCATTTTAGGTCGACCCTTTTGATCTATAAAAGACTTTCATACGAAATATATCATCATTGTTTTGTTTGTTCTTTTCTTATTTTATTCAGACTCTGATCAAAGCTTCGATTCATTTTTAGTAGCCGTCGATGCGGCTGAAGAAAATTTGTTACCGTATTTTAAAGCATCTCATAATTGTTTGGGTGATAAATCGTGATGAGGAGTGCTAAATAGTCTAAGTACCAATCAAAGCCGACGGACCCACAAAATCTATAATACCTAATTTAGTTTTTAAATCGTTTTGTTAAAATATATAAAAATATTGATCAAAGAAAAATATTGCTTTTAAGACGATTCTGCCTAAAACTAACACATCTGTAATTCTTAGACCGGCGTAGCCACATTTATAATTGATTGATTAAGTGACGCAATGTACCTAATTATGTAGTTCCAGTTGCCTTTTATCCCATTAATAGGCAAAAATGGTACCAGACTAAAAGTGTATTCATACTTTTGCAACATTATTAGGAAGCGGAAATTTTATATTTCTATAGCTGCTATGTCCTAAGGAAATTGAACAGTAAAATTTTAGTTCGGGGAAAAAGTGCGATGAAATACATTCGCTGTAACTGTTGCAGTTTAATACTCGTTGGTACATGTAATGTAGCTCTGAGAAGAATCCTAGCAAATTAGATCAAAATAAAAAATATGAATACTGACTTTTTTTATGTATGCCACTAAAAGAAAGATCTCAAGTAAATTGCTCGTACCTTAGACAAAGTAAAATAATATAGATCTTATCTAATCTAAAAAAATTGGGCAAGTGCGAGTCGGACTCGCGCACGAAGGGTTCCGTACCATCATCTATAAAAGAAAATCACGTTCGTTGTATGTATACTTAAATACTTCATAAGTGTCTACCTGTTTATTAATATCGAGTAACAAATTGCTTAAAAATTACGTTTGTTGTATGGGAGCCCCTCTTTATTATTTACTTTTTTTAAATTTAATTATTTATTTTGAAAGGTAACATACAACTACATATTCTGTAAAAATTTAAAGCGTCTGCCTGTTACAGTTAGTAATTTTGAACAAAAAATACGAAAAAAACACGTTTTTTGTATGGGACCCCCCCTTAATATTTTCATTTTTTTTATTTTTAGTATTTGTTGTTATAGCGGCAACCGAAATACATAATTTGTGAAAATTTCAGCTTTCTAGCTATCATGGTTTATGAGATACAGCCTGGTGACAGACAGACAGACAGACAGACAGTGGAGGCTTAGTAATAGGGTTCCGTTTTTTACCTTTTAGGTACGGAACCCTAAAAAGACAACTCCCGTATTAGTACTAAATCCTGTGTTGCGGGGAATTTACAAACATACAACTGATGGACACGATGAACACCCAGGCTCAAAACAACAATTTATGAATCAAAGAAAGTGTTGTCTCGTGTGGGAATCGAACCCACAACACTTCGGCGCAGTGTCAAGTGGTGTGGCGGCCGCTTAAATCACTAAGCCAACCATGCAGTCAAAAGATGACATACGGCCATTTCCAATATCCGATCCATACATGGATTTTGAGCTTCGAGATTCGTGTTTGACATATTTTGTATGGAGCTTATGTCAAAAACGAATCTAAAATCTACAGATCTATCAGTAGATAGATTCCGTAGTTACTGTAAATGAAATGAAGCCATTTTATTTACTAACTAGCTGACCCAGCGAACTCCGTATCGCCTTTTTAAGAGCTTTTATTTAATTCATTTTTTTCCAAGCCCCTTTTCCAAAGTAACCATTGACTTAGCGCTTAATCTCTTATCATTCCAGGGTCTATAAATGATGCAAAAACAAACATAGATTTTTATATAATATTGAATTCCCCGTTCTTTAAAATATCGGAGACGATTCACATATCGACTTAAAAAAAAATCCCGTCCACCATCTTTGATTTTCTATCCACCATCTTTGATCACGAAATAGATGTTTTATTTAGATTCACCATCCCTTAAATCATCAGAGACGATACCCATATTGATTTTTAAAATTTTTCCCATCCGCCATCTTTGATTTCCCATCCGCCATCTTGAATCACGAAGTAGATGTTGTATTTGGATTCCCCATCCCTTCAAACATCGGAGACGATACCCATATTGATTTTTAAAAAAATATCCCATCCGCCATCTTTGATCACGAAATAGATGGTGTTTTTGAATTCCCCATTCCTTAAAATATCGGAGACGGTACCCATATCGACTTTAAAAAATCCCGTCCGCCATCTTTGATTTCATATCCGCCATCTTTGATCACGAAATAGATGTTGTATTTAGATTCGCCATCCCTTAAAACATCGGAGACGATAACCATATTGATTTTTTAAAACTTTCTCATCCGCCATCTTTGATTTCTCATCCGCCATCTTTGATCACGAAATAGATGTCGTATTTGGATTCCCCATCCCTTTAAATATCGGCGACGATACCCATATCGACTTTAAAAAAAAATCCCATCCGCCATCTTTGATTTCCTATCCGCCATCTTTAATCACGAAATAGATGTTGTATTTGGATTCACCATCCCATAAATCATCAGAGACGATACCCATATTGATTTTTAAATTTGTCCCATCCGCCATTTTTGATTTCCCATCCGCCATCTTGAATCACGAAATAGATGTTGTATTTGGATTCCCCATCCCTTTAAACATCGGAGACGATACCAATACAGATTTTTTTTAATTTTCCCATCCGCCATCTTTGATTGCCCATCCGCCATCTTTGATCACGAAATAGATGTTGTATTTCGATTCTCCACCCCTTAAAATATCGAAGGCGATACCCATATTGATATTTAAAATTTTCTCATCCGCCATTTTTGATTTCCCGTCCGCCATCTTGGATCACTAAATAAATTTCATATTATTAATCAGCGTCCCGAAAATCTCGAAAACGATACCCATATAGATTGTATCCTATTCGTTTAGCCTTTTTTTGCCTTTGACCCAACCCTCCCCCTTCTCGTTTGACCATTTTATTATTTTTGTCCGTCCCCTAAAAGTTGTGGCGTAATTTTATATAGCCTATAGCCTGTGTGTAATAATTGGGCTATCATAGGCAATAACAATTTTTAAAATCCGACTGCTAGTTCCTGAGATAAGCCGACATTATGTTTTAGCCTTTTTAGCCTTTTGCTCGGCCCCAAAGGGTCGAAGCGTTATGTTATATAGCCTATAGCCTTCCGGAATAACTGGGCTATCGTATTCAAAAAGAATTTTTCAGATCCGACCGGTAGTTCCTGAGATTAGCGCGTTCAAACAAACAAACAAACAAACAAACAAACAAACTCTTCCGCTTTATAATATTAGTATAGATATACATATGTAAGTTAATATATTATGTAGCATGGGCCGGCGGCGTGCCGTTTAGGCGCAAGTATGTACTGGAGGAGCTCTTCCCTCTTTCCCGCCAGATATAATCCAATATAAGGCGTGCTGTATACGACTATATCTTTTTTAGGGTGCCGTACCTAAAAGGTAAAAAAGGAACCATATTACTAAGCCTCCGTTGTCTGTCTGTATGTCTGTCTGTCTGTCACCAGGCTGTATCTCATAAACCATGATAGCTAGATAGCTGAAATTTTCACAAATTATGTATTTCGGTTGCCGCTATAACAACAAATACTAAAAATAAAAAAAACAAAAAAATTAAGGGGGGGTCCCATACAAAAAACGTGTTTTTTTTCGTATATTTTGCTCAAAATTACTAACTGTTACAGGTAGACGCTTTAATTTTTTACAGAATATGTAGTTGTATATTACCTTTCAAAATAAATAATTAAATTAAAAAAAAGTAAATAATAAAGGGGGGCTCCCATACAACAAACGTAATTTTTAAGCAATTTGTTACTCGATCTTAATAAACAGGTAGAAACTTATAAAGTATTTGAGTATACATACAACGAACGTGATTTTGTTTTATAGATGATGGTACGGAACCCTTTGTGCGCGAGTCCGACTCGCACTTGCCCAATTTTTTTTACTTTATCTGAGTCGGGGAAGTCTAAGTGCATACTATAAACTTGTAAGTGACATCTGTCTCACAAATAAAATAAAACAAAATCTGACAATAAAGGGTTCTTAACATTAAGTGGTGTTTTGTTGAGAGGGTGTGAGTGGCGTTCTGCTGTACGTGGCGACAACACGGCGTGGTTACATAACAAGGCTTTGTTTTGCCGACCACGGTAAGAGTGGTCTTACCGTTTATTGCGGATTGTTTTAGCAGCTTCCATTCGAAATGTTGTTCGTGGTTTTTCATGCAATGCACGGCTGCAATTAGATTTTTGGCCGGTGAAAGTTTTATTTGGCAAATGTATTGGACAACTGGAATGTAACCTTATTTAAATGTCAAATTAACGCTCGTAGTTTCCAGTGACCTAGATAACAGTGTAACATTTAGATTTGGTTAGCGTACCATCGGGTGAGTATGTAAATGTTGAATGCTAAGAGTATTACGCTTTTAAGTGCTCGTCATATTGTCTCCGGTGAATGGTTTGAATGTTGTATCGAAATTTTACAAAACACCTATGTTTTGTTGAAAGTAAACTGAGTTTGTAATGAGATACCTGTTTAGTTACTTAGTTCTGATACTAAGTAGAATTTCAGCTGACGATTCTTGTAAATTTTCTGCTGGAGGCTCCACCAGCGTTATTTTAGATTTACATAAATAAAACTCTATTTAGGTACCTATAATATTACCCTATTATTAACGTAAACTATTTTATTGTTTAACTTAATTTAAGTTTAACATTAAAATAGTTTACGTACCTTTTCTTGGAATGTGAATAAGCGCAACACAACTAATTATGCAGCTTAGAATCATGCTTTGGATCATGGAACAATGGTGCAACCACCATGAACTGACGGTCAACCCAAATAAAACGGAGCTAGTACTTTTCACCAACAAAAGGAACACCCGTATGACCAGAAAACCAAAACTTTTTGGCACGGAGCTTAACTTATCAAGTGAAGTCAAGTACCTGGGCGTAACACTCGACCACAAGCTCAACTGGAATAAACACATCACCACTAAAACCACAAAAGCATGTACAACCTTCTGGCAGTGCAGGAGAATAATAGGCAAGAAATGTGGTCTAAAACCATTCATCACCCTATGGATCTACACTGCCATAATACGCCCCATGCTCACATACGGTGCAGTAGTGTGGTGGCCACGCACTCAACTAAGCACAGTCAAGAGCAAACTGCAGAGCATACAACGCCTCGCCTGTCTGACCACAACAGGCTGCATAAAAACAACTCCAATGGCGGCACTGGAGGTGCTTCTCGACTTGCGACCACTGCACCTCATCATCCAGCAAGAAGCAGGTGCCGCTGCGATCCGGCTCGATAAGTTCGGGCTCTGGAGGAGAGATGACCGTATAACCCACGCACGCCTGAAAAGGACGTTAACTAACGAGATCCCGATGCTAGATGCAACGTGTGATCTCGTACCTAAAACCTTTGTCTTTGACAAAAAATACCGCATACAACTGCAAGAAGAGCACAAGGATAGTTCTGGTATACACGAAGTTAGAGTATACACAGACGGCTCAAAAACAAAGTATGGGACGGGTGCCGGAGTGTTCTCCCATGACTTGAATATCAATCTCTCAACATCGCTTGGTAAACTCAACACCATCTTCCAAGCTGAATGCGTTGGGATAACAAGGGCAGCGACGGCGATCGCGGCCAGAAATGTGAGCAACCTGTCAATACGCATCATCACAGACAGCGCCTCAGTACTACAAGCTCTCGATGGCAACTGCTTTAATAGCGGCCTAATTATGGAGTGCCACCAAGAGCTGCAGAAAACTGCAGCGAGGAATCGGGTCACGCTCCAGTGGATACGAGGACACAGTGACTCCACGGGCAATGACGCAGCAGACCAACTGGCAAGGAAAGGATCGGACACGACAACTCTAGGACCCGAACCAATTGTTCCGATACCGTTCAACCAACTAAGAACATGGTTACGCGAGAGAACCCTACAACAACACGAAAAAGAGTGGGCAGAGTTAAAAGAGTATAGGCAATCTAAAGATGCCTTTCCCCAATTAGATAAACGACTCTCGAAAAAACTGTTGCACTCCAACAGGAAAACACTAAAGCATCTGACTGGCATAATAACCGGCCACTGTCCACTAAACAAGCATCTCTACAACATCGGCGTCACGGACAGCCCACTATGTAGGGGCTGCATGGGGACCGAAGAAACACCCGCTCATATAATCCTACATTGTACCAGCGTGAGCGACCAACGGACGAAGTTCCTGAACAACCCCAGAAACATGAGCGAAGCCATACGCAATACTGGTCAACTTATGGCCTTCTGGAAGGAGCTTGCATGGTATGAGTAGCAGGCGACTACCGCGTCACTGCTAACGCACAATGGCCCAATTAAGTGGCTAAGTGCGGAAAACACCTGTCCCACTAACTAACTAACTATGCAGCTTAGAAACTGTTCATGCACAATATAATAAGAGACAGTGGATATATATTCAAGAACATTGTATCCGAAACTCAATTTGTAGAGAATATTCAAAAGCCAGAAATTGTGCAACACGTGTTTGCAGTTCGGACCCCTGCGACAGATCAAATAAGTTTTGCAAACTGCGCTGGTTGCTTTTACAATATTCTGCGCGGTTATAACACCGACGGTTTTATTTATTAGTTGGCTATTATATGTGTAAGATGTGTAGTGTATGTGTATGTGTATCGGATTATATTTGGTGTGTGGTTATTTTAAATAAACGAGGCATTGATTTTAGGTGTGCATGATTTTGATTTATGTATTATTTTGTGGTGAGGTGAAATCTCTTTTGTATGATTGAGTAACAGCATAGAAATGAAACGATTTAAAAAAGAAACAGAAACGAATACATATTTTTGCATACATGTTAAGAACTGCGTCCAGTGTTGTTGATTCGATTTCCACACGAGACAACACTTGTCATCATCATCCTCCTAGCTTTATCCCGGTTGCATCTAAGACTTAGCCCTTGGAGCCCGGGGTCCGCTTAGTCTTACTAGTCTAACCAGATATGACAGAATATATAATTTCCACAGAGCGACTGCCGTCTGACCTCCGTAACCCAAAGGAATAGCGATATATTTCATGGCTTAGACTCCGTAAATTAATTTCGTTTGTCTGTCTGTACGCTTACTTGACAAAATAGGACGAGGACTCAACTTTAGTGAAATATAGCGAGACGGACAAATCCAATCTTAAAATGTAGGCCTCGCGGCAAAATATGAAAACATTAGAGCTGTTTATAAATTTAAATTATTGTTGAAGCCAATGAGTCAGCGACCAGAACTAAGTGTCGAAATATGCTAATGATAACAAGCTTTTCAGACGAAACTAAATATAAAGCCTGAGTTAGGGCTGCTATCACTCAAGCAATTTTCAATTATCAAGCAAGCGCTTTCCACTAAGCAGACCGTCGTCGTGTGGTATTGGCGTACTACACATTTCTTTACAGTGCGGTACGGTGCAAGGCTAATGTGATGACATTATTTTAAGCAGCACGCCGCCAACCTCTTCCTACTTGGTGCTGGGTAGAAAATGGGGCTAAGGGCATAGATATTTTGCCTTTATATATTATGTTCATTGAGAATTGATAAGTACGATGCTCGATATTCTAATCCATTCCTCATTTGCGTATATTAATATAACATCCTTACACTTCTTAATTTTCATAGATTGACTTACAAAGACTGTACGGAGTCAATTCAAAAGAAAGGCGACGACGTGTAAGCGTATGTCGCCTACAGTTGTCAAAACGGACGATCGGTATTGAGGCTAACAGGTCACGTGACCGGCTGTGACTCGTGCGTGAACTTTATTTTATAATTAACATTTCGAACTCAAACTGCTAGTCAATTCAGACGCTTGCTCAAGCTGTTCGAAAATCGATTTCGAATAGAGTCAATATGATATGAATGAAGATATTACGAAGGAGAACTGTTACTGCTTTAGAAGGTCATCACGGTAGACATAATATAATTCAGTAATTGCAATTAAAATAAACAAGTTGTGTTCAGCGCGAGAACTAATGTAGAAATACAATTTTGTTAAATAGTCTATCACCGAATTAAATTTTGCAAAATTATTACAGTTCTGTAAGGACTTGCTAACTAAGTTTTAATTCCCTAAACATATGTGAACATTTAAACTGAAAGCCAACGTAGAACATTGGATTCAGATGCTAATTGTTCCAATTAAACATCTGAATGGGTGTGGTTCAGATTTTCAGTAGTTTTGAAGCATGCAGCACCGTGGCATGTAGGGCTTCCCCATTTAGTGCCATGACATGCGTACTGACGCATGAGTGACGCATACCATGCAATGCCATAAAATACAGCATAGCGCTATACATCTCTATGCCATGCATGGCCGTGGAATATGGTACTGCACCATGCATCATTATGTAATGCAATCTCGTGCTATACAGAGCAGAGCCATGAGGTACTGGTCGCTCTGGGCCATGCAATATCGTAAAATGCTGCACTAAGCGCACACATTGCACCAGAATATAATGAATCGTAAACCAAGCACACAACTAATTGTCAACATGCTCAAAGTTTCACCACAAGAAACTTGGCCTGCCTGTTAGGACATTTATTTGTTACAGAGATCTTAGCGTTCATTACATCCATTGGGGCTGAATATCAAAATAATTTCATTTAAATGCCGCCGCCATTGTGTAAGTCCGCGTAAAACTTTAGTTTCTAGACTAGACGCCTTTGTTCCAGCATTGATTATAATTATATAAGTGTATTAATATGAATGAACTCTTCAAGGGTTTCTTTATATAAAAACGAGAACGCCAGCAATTATGTAGATACCTGGGTCTGGAATTGGATGGATAGATAAGGTAGTTGGCGCAAATGTAACCAAATGATACCCTTAATGACGCTCAAAGTATAATCAGAGGTATTTTACACTTACGTAAGATAACTTTTGGCAACGTCTTAGTGAGAAATAATTTTATTATATTAGGCTGGAAGTTCGGACAAGTGTATTCATTGAAGTAATTAGCTAGTACAAGTAAACTTATTAGAAGGTTAAATTCCTATTATGAGCTTTACATTGTTTTTTGGGTATATATTGGATACTCGAAGCAAAGCTACGTGACCGTTACTTAGAGTATCCGATCGTCAACACGTCGGCACTGTTGCAAGCGTTATGTTCACGGTATGATATAGAGTGTATATCGACGAATGTGGTTGACGGCATAGAATACAAGTGTCACCGCCCCCTATCTTCCCGTGGGTGTCGTAAGAGGCGACTAAGGGATAACACGATGCAAATACCATCTTTGCGTAGAGACGGAAAACTCGACATCAAACCCTATACGACTGCCTCGTTGGTCTCGCGGCATAAATGTGCGCGTGGGATCGGGAGGTCCCGGGTTCGATTCCTGGGTCGGGCAGTGTTATTGGGTTTTTCTGTCACGAAATTTTCAGTAGCAGCACGGAGTCTGGAAATGTGCCCGGTACGGCAATAGGCTCGCCCCTTATTACGTGGGACTAAAGTATATCTGGCGAAAAGTGGGTGTAGAAATACACCTCTGCCTACCTCTTCGGGGTTATAGGCGTGAGACTATGTATGTATGTATGTATGTATGTATGGTGTATAATATTACATATATTTATAACTTATATTACATACATTTATAAACCACTAGCTTTTGCCCGCGGCTTCGCGCGCTTTAAATTAGGGGCAGCACACACTCAATCAATAGGTATGTATTTACATTATGTTAAAAAATAATGTTGTAATTTTAACTCCAGCACGTTTATATAAACAAGAATGATTAACAAAACAGAATTTCAGTACCGAGCAAAAATGATGAAGCTATTATCATGTCAAGGTTTTACAACACTGACCCAAATAACTGATTTATAAAAAATGTAAATTTGTTGGAACCGTTGACTGTTGAGAACTTAGTCTTATTTTATTACACAACAAATTTTCGGCCGGTCATTTACCAGTTATGCTTTAAAAGGCATATTTTTTAGTAGAATGAATCTTATGTAAAGGAAATTCGTTGTTTTTCCAGTATTTTCTTTTTCTGTATTATTCTATAATTTAGCACCATCTGTCAATAGGCAGTTCTTTATAAATGATTCGTTTCTGAAATTGCGTGATAAGAATGGAATACTGAATGCTGAGACTCGGTTTTTATATGACATTGAAACCGTATTTTGAACGACTTATATTATTACGATATCATTATTAGTCGTATTCTGCTAATTTAAGTCTAATTTGACTTATAAAGTTCGACGTTACCCATAGTTTGATACTTGGTTCAATTTACGGTCTATCACTATGTATATAATTCGAGTATCCGTTTATTCAGGAGAATACCATTTGTGACATAAGTACGACACTGATCTTAGATCAAAACTGCATTTTGAACAAATATAATTAGGAGAATTGGGCCACTGATGTTTTATCATATTATCATGTACATGCACGCCCGCGTGAATTAAACACCTAAACCTTTCTCAGGAATCACACTATCAACTAGTAAAAACAGTTTAAAAATCTTTTGAGTGGGTCGCGTTCATACAGATACATACGACTGGCAAACGTCATACTGTTATAATATATTCATTGATCAAATGATATTTCTTGTCAAGTGGTGTTGATGTAAATCTTGCTGTGGTTTATTATATTAAAGACCCTAGTTTTATCGTTGAGGTTTCTAGTATTTAATCAGATTATGACTTAATCATCATCATCCTCATAGCGTTATCCCAGTCTCAACCAGGGGTCAGCTTTCTAGTCTAACCGGATTTGGCGGAATATTAGCTTTTTCACGGAGCGACTGCCTGTCTGACGAAGGGATAGCGATATTCCACGGTTTAGACTAGTGTCAATTTATTTTAGAGGTACTGACGCCCTATAACGACTGTCAAAGATCTTCATGACAGCCGGGACCGACGGCTTAACGTGCTCTCCGAGGCACGAGACAAGCGATAATTAACAATTCAATACGCACATAACTCTGAAAAGTCAGTGGTGCGCGCCGTGGATTCGAACCCGATACCGGCAATCGCTACCTTAATTATTACTTAATATCCTATCATAAATTTATGACTTATCCCAGAAAAGTGTAAAGTACAGCATGATGTATTATTTTTTAGGTTATTTGGTAAATATGTACATCCCTATGACTATTTATAATTTTAATATTTATAAAACTGTAGTACTCGTATATAAATTATTTATAGTCAAAACTTTTGCGAATATTCAGTTATTAAAAGCAAAAGCCGAAGTTTACTGCAAGAATAAAAAGCAAACAATTAAATTTTACTATCAGAAAATTGTATTATTTTAATATAAAATTTTCTTCTACTAATGAACAAAACAAGGACTTTGAATTTAGTATAACTAGATATTTGTCAATTTAGGCGAATAATTAGATACCGGTGCGATGTCATGCTAGTTTTTCAGGCTATTTTTATTAATAGTTTTTTGAAAATCGAGGCGATAGTTCCTTCAACAGAATTATTGAATAAAAAATGTGGATTCTAGATGAAATAAGTGCTACTAAATCGGAAATTAATTATTGATTACATACAATAAAATAACTACGCGTTACCTCACGATACTCACGTTGATACACATGTAGCCAGTAATATAGCTGAGTGCTCATCGTAAGCTTTTGGTGTACTGACTGAACGCAAGGCAAATGAAAAGTGGTTCTATTTTAAGCGTAAGCTAGTGTTTTTAAAGATCAAAATAAGTTTTATAAAAGTATCAACCTCTATAAGGCTATAACTTTACGTAAGAAGGCTTACACGGTATAAGCAAGAAAATAGCAATATCACTAAGAGTTGTTATAAGTATAAAAGTAATACAGCCAGTAAACTATTTTATAATTTTATAAAAAGCTGTCTGATATCCAAGCGAGTGAGTGGGTGGTCTTGGCATTAGTTTGCTCAAAGTCCGCCCGCGGTCGTTGGCGTCTTTTCCTTCCTCTAACCAATAATCATAAATTTTCCTAGAGATCTGGATAAGACTTCAGACGCTTCTTTGACGAAATTTCTCTTCCTTGTCCGCGTTTCTCTTCATTACACTAGAAACTTTATAATTATATAAAACACAATTACCTACCTACAGGCACTACAACGTTGTATACAAAAGAAATGATTTCCTATAATGTGAATTATGGCCGTTCGAAAACGAACACAAAAGGTTTTTCATTATTATAATAAAAGAACATAGTCTTAACAATGTAGCAATTAGTAACCTTTGCACGATCGTATTAGGGTAAATATTAAAAGGTCTTGTAATTATATATTATGTTACACAAAGCCTTCTAAATATAATATAATAATAATAATAATATTCTACCACATTCACACAACACCATCTAGTCCCAAACTAAGCAGAGCTTGTACTATGGGTACTACTCGTAGACAATGGATAAACATACATATATGATACTTTTTTTTTTGTAAATACATACATATTATACATAGAAACACCCAGACCAAGACAAACATCCACGTTCATGCACACAAATGTTTGACTTGAGCGGGAATCGAACCCGCGACTTTCGGCGTAGCAGTCGCTTACACGTGTACCATGTTTGTTTTTGAACTTGAGTAGGTTTTTGCTGTGCGAACAGAATGTCGTTTCCGTAGTTTTCCATCTCAGGACTGTGTGGCAAGAACATTGTTGTACGTATTGTTTTACAGTATATGAACGTGTACAGCTCTAAGTAATATTTTTAACAAAAATATGTCCAACTGAATAGTAATACGAATGATATAATAATTCTAATATATTTTGATAAACTAATTAACAAAACAAGGGTAGGGAAATAAATTTTACTTTGATAGATTTTACGTCTATCTTTAGTAATTTTCTACTAGCAATCGTCATAAAGACAACCAGTTCTCAGTAGGTGGCAGGTACCTTCCTCAAGTGTATATGTATGTAGCCTTGTCGGCTTCATTATTTTTATACTGGCTTAAAAAACTGTACACTTAGGTACTTCCTTTATTTAAGTCTTATTCTTGTTTTTTTTCTTTTGTCCTCCGCAGAAAGTGGCATCTGTGTTCCTTAGCTTTGCTTATATCACATAATTATCTATAGTTGTTTCTCTATGTACCTACAGATAAAAAATATAATAATTTATACGTGGATTTCTGTTTTCTATGTGTGATCACCGTATGCTTGATGTGTTCACTCTCAAGGCTTTCCTATCCCTGAAAATAGGAAAAGGTTGTGTCAACTGAGGAGTTATTTGAAGTAGTAGTAGCAGGCGTCGGGAAGTGACGACCCCATCGCCCATCGAGGCTTAATGTGCTTTCGAAGCAGTCTATGGACGGCCCTTCAGCCACATAAAGACCTTTTCGGTGCCGAGAGCGAGCAACGTCGATAGACAAAAGTATTCGGTCCCTGCAGCGATTAAGCAAGTTGCATAGCGATGTACCTTAAAGGGCGCATGTCTGGACCCTTAAAATCTAGCAACATGCGGCCAATTACCTGCACCGTACGTGTTCTGCTGGTCGTACCAGCTATCCGGTCCATCAGCACCAGAACACTGAGGATGAGAAAGTGGATCTGCACCGGCGCAACTGCTCGTCCACTTAAATATATTCACGCGCAGATGACGCCTGCATGTTTAACGGTTAACACGTGAAAGTCCTACGGCGAAGGAGCGCTGGTGATGGGGAGAGGATTGGTGTTGTCCAAGCCTTAGTTGGCATGTGCACGTGGGCGGTCTTCCGGTGATGGTCGTTCGGTGTCCCGATTGAGACAGGGGACCAGTTCGACAGCTCAGTTGACAACAAAGCAGCCCTATTCAGTGAGCGCTCTGCTTTCGCCAATCCGGGGAGGGGCCTGGAAATGGTGGCCTATACATAGCCTGTCTCTCCTTTAAAGCGGGTGGCAAACCGCGGTCACCTGTTCACCATCCTGATGCAGTCGAAAAAAGAAACAAATAATGGCTAAACATCTTATTGTAGGAACATGGAATGTTCGTACGCTTTTAGACAGTGACACAAATTCATGCCCTAAGAGAAAGACGGCATTTATCGCAAGGGAGCTAGCTAAATATAATATAGATATCGCCGCAATCAGCGAGACTCACCTTAGTAACTCCGGAGAGCTCTGTGAAAAACTTGGAGGGTATACCTATTACTGGAGTGGAAAACCAAGCGCGGAGAAGGCAGCTAGCGGGGTAGGCTTTGCTGTGCGAAACCAACTTGCACGAAAGCTTCAAGAAGTACCTAGGGGTTTAATGACAGAATTATAACACTAAGACTTTAACTTTCAACCAAGAAATATCTACATCTAATTATTGTATATCACACACACCACACTGCCATCTCCAGACGAAGAGAAAGCCAAGTTCTACTATGGACTCAAACAAGTTCTCAGCAGAATAACTTCGGCTGATAAGATCCTTTTACTGGGTGATTTCAACGCTCGCGTTGGCAAAGATCACAGTGCTTGGGATGGAGTACTTGGATGACATGGAGTTGGAAAATGCAACGCCAATGGCCTGGACCTCCTTACTCTTTGCGCTGAATATGGTCTCGCCATCACAAATACCTGGTTTCGTTTGCCGGAAAGGTTTAAGACCACGTGGATGCATCCAAGATCTAAACACTGGCATCTCTTGGATTATGTGATAGTACGCAAAAAGGATCTCCGTTATGTACTAATCACACAAGTAATGAGAAGAGCCCAGGGTTGGACCGATCACCGACTTGTTCAAACAAAACTGCGGTTAAAACTGAAAATTGCACGACGTGCTCCACATAAGAACCCAGCAAAGATAGATTGCAAAAAACTGATCCGAAACCGAACACTGATAGACAGGCTAGAAGATGCTTTTTATGTCAATATGCCAGAAACCACGGAAGATGTATCTATCAATGAGAGATGGCGCTTATATGCCGAAAACCTTCATAGTTGTGCCTTACGAGTTATTGGTAAACCTGATCGGAAAGACCAAGATTGGTTTGACGTTTAAGATGTAGAAATACGGAAGCTCGTTGAGGACCATCGGCGAGCTCTTCTTTCAACAGATGTCCTCAAGCGAAGAAAAGCTCATTTTGACCTCAAAGTAAAGGTACGTGCACTTAAGGACAAATGGTGGGTGAATAAAGCGCATGAAATTCAGCATTATGCTGACACTAACCAATCAGGTAGATTTTTTTAAAGCCTACAGACCATTTTCGGTCCAAAAACTAAGAAAACAGCTCCAATGTACAACAAGGATAAGACTCAACGGCTGACTGAGCAGAAAGATATACTAGCTCGATGGGCAGATCATTTTTATGATGTTCTAAATCCCACTATACAGACGACCGACTTGGTGTTCATTGAATCTTTAAAAGATCTACCCACCGCTGAAAATCTGGCGGGACCCCCGTCGTTTGACGAGTTTGTTGCTGCACTGAGCAGAATGAAGAATGGCAAAGCACCTGGGATAGATAATTTGCCGTCCGAAAGATACAAATACGGCGGCCCACACATTAATAATACACTATTCGAGCTTATATTGAAAATATGGGAATGTGAAGTCGTCCCGCAAGATTGGAGAGATGCTTCCATCTGTAAATTGTACAAGGGCAAAGGTGATATAGCCGATTGCGGTTCGTATAGAGGCATCTCTATTCTCTCGATAGCTGGGAAGATTCTAGCTCACATAATCAAAACCCGTTTATCCAGACATGCGGAAACAATACTCCCCGAAACTCAATGCGGTTTTCGTCTAGGTACAGGTACTTTTTTTTGTGGATGGACTCCCTCCGCCCTGGGGGAAGGGCGAAGGGGACTGTCAGACTCTTACTGACTAAAAACCAACCCGTGTTCCTCATGTACCCGTGTTGGAGGGTCGGGTATCGCCGAAGCATTCGTCGCAATCCCCGACGGGTCTTGGCCCGCCAGATGGTCAGGCGGGCCCCGAACAAAACCCCGTTGGCGGCGGGTGAAGGTGTTGGGCTCCGCCGCCAAAACACCCAGTGGCCGCAGAGGATAGGGAGGACGGCAACGCAACACCGCATCTCCTCTTCCTCTGCGGCCTCACCGCGACGCAACAATGGTGCGCCCCCATTTGGTTGCGGGAGATAGAGCGCACGGCAACGCAACACCGACACGCCTCTCCTCCCGCGACCGCGCCCGATTGCGAGAGACAGACAGAACTGTCCCTCGCACCCGCGCCATTGGACGCATCCTGCGCAGGCCTCCGTCAAGCCCACGCGGAGCGTCCACTCCCGGGATCTCGCTTAGCTTCACCGTGGGTGACCTAACCACGGTTACTGAGCCCCCACCACGACAAGGTGGAGATCCCACGGGGAGGGGGGGCAGGTAGAGGTACTGTAGACGCTATATTTGTCGTAAAACAACTCCAGGTAAAGAGTCTTAAACAGGACCGTCCCTTATACATGTATTTCGTCGATTTAGAAAAAGCTTTCGACAGAGTACCGCGTCAAGCCTTGTGGACTGTGCTAAGAAAAGCTGATTGTCCTGTAAAGTTATTAAACTTGATTCGCCAATTTTATGATGATATGATAGTGACAGTTCGTCATGAAAATGACTTTTCAGAACAATTCCCAGTATCGAGTGGTGTGAAGCAAGGCTGTGTCCTGGCTCCTACTTTGTTCTCCCTATACTTTGCTTCTGTAATGCAAGTTGCGGTTAGTAATTGCAATGGCTTTATCGAAATTAATTCCAGGGCTGAAAAGAGCATTTTCGATCTTTCTCGCTTTAGAGCTAAACGAAAGGTTACAAGACTTTCAGTGGTGGACATTTTGTATGCCGACGACGTTTGCCTAATGGCTGATTCTCTTGAGTCCCTTCAGGCTTATATAGACTCTCTGCATCAGTCATGCCGTAAATTTGTTCTAGTTATAAGCACTAGTAAGACCCAAGTCTTAAAACAGCTCGCGAGAGGTTGCAATGGGGATCAGTCTAATATCACCTTGAACGGAACGGCGATAGTTGAAGTTCCAAAATTCAGATACTTGGGAAGTCGTCTAAGAAGTGATAACACCCTGGCGTCAGAAATACCAGCCCGAACAGCAGGTGCTGCAGCGGCTTTTGGCAAACTTAAAGCGCGTGTTTGGAATTCGCATGATATTAAACTACAAACTAAAATCTTAGTGTAGGTACAGGGCAATCGTTCTCCCTACTTTGCTTTATGCCGCGGAGACCTGGTGCTGCTACAAAACAGATATTAAGCAGCTAGACACTTTTCATCTCAAGTGTTTAAGTTCTATACTGCGTGTCAGGTGGCAAGACCGCGTCCCAAATACGGAAGTCCTACGTCAAGCTGGCTTGCCCGGAATCGAGGTGCTCATAATGAAGCGTTAACTCAGGTGGAGTGGACACGTCATACGCATGTATGATAGAAGACTGCCGAAGGCCGTCTTCTACTCCGAGCTCTCATGCGGCAAGCGCAAATAAGGAGGTAAATACCTGCGCTACAAAGACGTCCTGAAGCGCAACTCTTGCGGCCTGCAACATCTGCATTGATGGTTGGGAGGAGCTTGCATATCGTAGACCGGAATGGCGTCGTACTATCCATACTTGTGTAGACACATATGAAAAAAAAACGTCTGGAAGTCCTTGACACAAAACGCCAACTACGGAAGACTCGACCAAAGCGCTCGTATACTTACACTTACAATGCATCTGGCCAGTTGAATTGTGTGCCTTGTGATCGTGTCTTTAAATCAAAGTTCGGCTTTGCGAGTCATATTAGAGCCCATCACAATGACCAATTGAACATTTAGGAGTCGCCGTCATCGGATTCGGTGTGGCGGACATGAAAATATTTGAAGTAGGTAATTTCTTAATAAATAAACCTTTAACCTTTTTTAACCACTTTCACACGAGTCTTTTCTGCTTGGTTTGCCAGCTTGCAACTTAAAATGTGTCGTGACAAAACAATGCAATAATAGCGCTAAACTCTAAAGCAAAATGAAAACGTGTAGTACAGCTGACGTAACAATGGAGCAATGTAGATATCACATTTAAAATATTTCATTTTCCCGTAATGGGGATGTGGGTGGCGGACATAAATTATTATTTGCTGTTAATTACCTTACTTATGTTAAGAAAAATGCTATTTTGTAAAGCTGTCGTCTGTTCAGTGCCGTAGGCCTATGTTTGCTTCGATTACCGGGTTAGGTAAAATGTGGTTTTGTGTTAATATATAATAATAAAATTTACGGAGTAACGTCAACGGATTTCATGTGTTTTTTTACCTATTTTAAAGGTAAATAATTATACAATATTATTTAGCGGGTCTTAGTCGCGATAATTTATTTATTTCAAGGCATAAATACCTCTGTTAATGGTAAATAATTACATTTGAATATGATACATTTTTCAGTTATGGTTCAGACAAAGTAACGGCAGCGATAGCCGAGTGGATATACCAACAGACTGCCATGCAGAGGGTATCGGGTTCGAATCCACAGCGCGCACCAATGACTTTTCGTAGTTATGTGCGTATTGAATTGTTAATTATCACTTGTCCCGTGCCTCGGAGAGCACGTTAAGCCGTCGGTCCCGGTTGTAATGAAGATCTTTGACAGTCGTTACAGGGCGTCAGTACCTTCTAAATAAACTGACACTAGTCTAAACCATGGAATATCGCTATCCCTTCGGGTTGCGGAGGTCAGACAGGCAGTCGCTCTGTAGAAAAGCTAATATTCAGCCAAATCCGGTTAGGCTAGTAAGCGGACCCCGGATTGAAACTGGGATAACGCTAAGAGAAAGAAGAAGAAGTTCAGACAAAGTAACGAAATACAGATACAAGGCGCAAGAAGATCTCTTAAATACCAGAAGTACCATTAAAAATTAAGAAAGTATACGAAAACTAATTAAGCTGCATATCATTCACAAAGATTTTTAGAAATTGTTTGGTAGGGATAATCTTCTACAGAAATATGCGTACTCGGTCGATCGCCTAAGTTACGCCTTGGGACCAATCGTGGCATAAGTTTGCACTTACGTTATACTGCCGATCATGAGAGTTCAATTTTCTTATTGTAGCAGAATGAAATAAATAGTTATTTTAGTCTTGAAATTTTCTAGCGTGTTGCTAGAAAATTAAAAAACAATGCTTAGAATGGGCTCTGCAGAGCACGATAATCTCGCTCATCTGTTAATTAATGTTATATGCTATGTTCCGTTTGCAGGTTCTTCTGTGTGGGTGGGTACCGATAATGGCGGAGAAATGTTAGCCTATGCTTTAGTAGTACATAATACTGTAAAGTTTCATGAAACTCCGTTCTGCAGTTTTTGCGTCCAAGAGTAATAAATCTTTCGCACTATCTTTCGCATTTATAACACTACTACTGTTATAAACAAAATAAAGTTGTATCTTTTTATCTCAAAGGTTTTACAAATAAATATTCAAATCACAAACATTAAATGTCTTTCCCATTCCAGGAACTGCCTTATGTGAGGATTACGACGTTTGTATTGAGATCGAAACACTAACATACGGACATTTACAGTAGAGGAAGCTATAATTACCGAACGTATGTACGAGTATGAAAACTTTCAATAGCTTATGTATATGTATTAATTTTCAAAACTTAATTTAATTTAATTAATTTAATACAGTGACGAGCGATAGCCTAGTGGAGATACCAACGGACTGCCATGTAGAGGGTATCGGGTTCGAATCCTAGGCGTGCACAACTGACTTTTCGGAGTTATGTGCGTATTGAATTATTAATTATCGCTTGCCCCGTGCCTCGGAGAGCACGTTAAGCCGTCGGTCCCGGTTGTAATGAAGATCTTTGACAATCGTTATAGGGAGTCAGTACCTATCTCTAGATAAACTGACACTAGTCTAAACCAAGGAATATCGCTATCCCTCAGGGTTGCGGAGGTCAGACAGGCAGTCGCTCCGTGGAAAAGCTAATATTTAGTCAAATCCGGTTAGACTAGTAAGCGAACCCCAGTTTGAAACTGGGATAACGCTAGGAGAAAGAATACAGTGACGAATTCATATATGTACTTGCGTGGACGTGACTAAGAAGATCTAGAAAGCCTATTTGGATATTCATTAGTATAGTCTGCCAGGCACAAACTATTTGAACCAAAACAAGTATTTAGTAGTACTTAGTGAAGCATTTAAGTTTGTGTACTGCTCCACATCTCATATGCTGATACGCAAAATTGTGCGCAATCCTCATTATTAATTTGTTAGTACCATTCTTGTTTGAAGTTAGCTGCAGATGCATTTCCGTCTGCAGTTTTAGCTTTCAGCGTTAAGTTTTGCTTTAGTTTCCGAGACGAGGAAATCTCTCTCGTGTGCTTACTTATTCCATTTACTATCGGAAAGACGTGTTACAGCGCGGTCGAGTTTCTCAAGACAATATTGCTTTATAACAATGTTCATAGGTCGGTATTCCAGTGGGACAACTTCTGGGAGTACAACATTGTTCTATCTATCAATTTCTTTAATTGGATATCATACATTCTGAATAGCTCGGTAAGTTTTCAAATCTGTAGCAATTTATCTCTAATATTTAGCGGAGAGGAACCGTTGTTCCACCGCGCTATTTTGCTGTTATTCAAATGACATCGCGTGGTTGTTCTTATTAAGTCGCTAATGATAGCCATTGGACCAAGTTATACGACAATTTGTGTCTGCAATGTTAATTACTCAATCAATTTTAACGTTATAATTTTTGAGTCGACAGAGGTTGTTTAAAATGGAACAAAGTATTTTAAATACAACCTAATTTTGCAGTTTGTTGTTCATAAAAAAGCGTTTCTGCTTCAATGTTTCAAATGAGTTTGTAGTAAACAGTACTCTCAGCACTATATTTTTATACAGAGATAATGAAGTTTTCTCTTGTTTATGCCTGCGTTACAAACCGCGATAACATACGAGGAAACTAAATATAATGATATTTAGTTTCCCCGTATGTTATCGCGGTTTATTTTGTTACTTTGTACAAAAACATTTCCTTTGTAATTACTGAATAGTTGTATGTTGCACGCGCAACTTAACTAAACCACTGAATAAATCCTAGTTTTTTGTGCTGAAATTAGCAGGCCATTATGGTGCTGTCATATCTTTATATCACTAACTGCAAGCAGACGATTAAGTACCAATATTTGTCTTTTTGTTTTAAAAGCGTTATCGGCTTTAAAGAAGATTTCTGCCATCGTAACTGGCTTTATAAAATTTAAAGAAATAGGGAATAATGGCAGGCTCTGAATAATTATTTGTAAAAAGAAAGAATAATTAAATAATTATATACTTTTTATGAGTTTACAAAATTATGTGATTTCGTAAAATCATAAAAGGCTGAATTAACTCGGAAACGGTTTGTAAATAGGTTTGACGCCATTTATGTTTCGCCATCTTGCAAAACAAAGACGGCATGGCATTATTAGTACTTGCTCCAAAATGCTATTCTCACGTTATACTAGTATAGTTTATCTAATATCTTATAACAATTATTTTGAATCATAAATAATTTATTAATAATTATGACAAATTTATTTACATATATCAGGCAGATAGCATTTGATCCAAGGCAGCGCTAGCTTAGTGGAGATACCAACAGACTAACATCGTAGAGAGTATCGGGTGCGAATCCACGGCGCACATCACTGTCTCTTCGAAGTGAAGTGCTATAAAATTGATAAGTATTGTAAGAGAACCTTAAACCGTCGATGCCCGCTGCCATTGAGATCTTGGACAAGCGTTAAGGAGAAGTACACTCAAATAAATACTAGAGTCAAGAGATAAAATCATTAGAAATAACGTAATATTTTGATGGTAACCAAATACTCTATTAATTTTACGATAAGCGTAGTAATCAATAGTTCGTACTTAAAATCAATTCGGCCGGTGCGCAGTTCAGTGCGCGGGCCGGCCGCAATCGCATTACCTTAATCACGGCATTGCCGCGTTGACGGCAGTTTATAAGCTGCTTTAATAGACTTGCACCATATACCTCTCTCGCTTACTCATATGTGATTGAAATGTATTATGTAGTACGTATTCATGTATTCATGTCTCACTCGCAAACTATTTTGAGTGTAACTCGAGGTTCCACTCAAAATAGTTCTCTACACTACTTAGTAACTCAGGTATAGTTGGATGCTTTGTACTAAGACAATCATTGCTCGGTAGTTGTCCAGTAAGACCGTATCGTGTCCAGTATTATTCATTATATATAAAAGAAGATATCATACCGGCAACAGTGCAAATATATAGGATTGGAATGGCCTGCGAGACTATTATGCGTCCCTCCCGTGGTCTCAACGCTGCTTTGGTGGCATGAATCTGTCGGAGAGTGCGTCTGCTGTTGCTGGGGAAATCATGTTGGGTATGGAATATTATATTCCATCCACTGACGTCTCCAGCAGCAGCGGAGTACGGCCCTGGTTCGATCGCGAGTGCGCCGATGCTGTTAAACAAAAACAGTCGGCTTACCGCGCTTGGATCAGGGCTCGGTCTCGTCACGATCCGAATGTCCATCTCATCAAGGCAGCCTATAATAGAGCCACCAAGGTCTGCAAGAGGGCATACATAAGAGCAGATCCACAGCGCATTGCACGGTTTGGTCAAGAAATCTTGTCGCACCCCACGGGCAGCTGGGGATACTGGCGATTGGCCAAAGCCGTGCAATCTAATTTCTGCCAGCCTTAACTGCCGCCGTTGCGATGCCCTGATGGATCACTGGCCCATGGGCCGCAAGAGAAAGCTGACCTGCTTGTCAATCTCTTTGCGGCCAACTCCCGAATCGATGATCGTAGTGCGCAGCCGCCTTCGATTGCCTACTGCGGCCACTCCATTCCTGATATTAAAAATTGGCAATGCGATGTTCGCGCGACACTGCGATCTCTCGATGTCCGGAAAGCCAGTGGACCTGACGGAATTCCAGCGGTTGTGCTTAGGAAATGCGCAGCCGAGTTGTCTCCAATGCTTACACGCCTGTATCGTCTATCATTTGCCTCTGGCGTAGTGCCGCAGGCTTGGAAAGAGGCAAACGTACAACCGATTCCCAAGAAAAGGGATCGTTCTGATCCGGGCAACTATCGACCCATTGCTATCACCCCTATCCTCTGCAAGGTGTTTGAACGTTTAATCAACAACCAACTCAAACAACTCTACCTAGAAGATCACTCTCTCATCAGTGATCGTCAGTATGGCTTCAGACCAAAACGATCAACGGGTGATCTTCTAGCGTATGTCACTCACCTTTGGGGTGAGGCGATGGACAGGCATGGGGAGTCGTTGGCTATTAGTCTCGACATTTCCAAAGCCTTCGAGAGAGTCTGGCATCGTGCGCTTCTTTCCAAGCTTCCAGCCTACGGCTTGCCGCCCCAATTGTGCAACTGGGTTGCCAGCTTCCTGCATGAGCGCCGTATACGTGTCCTTTGTGACGGTGAGTCATCGAAGTTTCTCCAGGTGAATGCTGGTGTGCCTCAGGGGTCCATGTTATCGCCCACGCTTTTTCTTCTGCATATCAATGATATGCTCACTCTTGGGGGCATACATTGCTATGAAGATGACAGTACTGTACATGGGCGATATCTCGGACACCCTGCGGCTAAGCAAGCCGATACTGAGGAGTATAGGCGAACACTTGTTGCTGAGTTTGATCGGGTTCTGAATTGCATCTCGCATTGGGGTGATGAGAACCTGGTCGAGTTCAACGCCAAGAAAACACAGGTGTGCGCATTCTCAGCCAAGGCATCTCCATTCCTTCCCCATCCCTCTCTTCTGGACACTCCACTACCGATTCAAGACAGCCTCAATATCCTGGGAATGGACATACGCAGAAATCTCAACCAAAAGAACTACATCGAGGGTGTCATCAAATCCGCATCTCGGAAACTCGGAGTCCTGAACAAGGTGAAGAGGTTTTTCACGCCGGAGCAGTTGTGTCTGTTATAATTGTATAACAGACACAACGCCGATTGTACTCTAAATTAATTGGTTGATTGTTTTGAACATTTTTACATTTCTATTTATCTGCATTTAGATTGGCTCAGCCTAGTTGTATATTTTGTATATAAACAGCACTAAATTAGCAGTATTCCACGCAAGAGCGAACCTGGGTATTGACCCAGGTTCGCTCTTGCGTGGAATACTGCTCTCACCTTTGGAATGGCTCCGCTCTGTACTTATTCGACGCCCTCGATAGGTTGCAGCGACGTGCTGTCCGTATCATCGGGGATCCAGAGGCCACTAAGACTCTTGAGTCACTGCAATTACGCAGAGACGTGGCCTCAATGGCTGTCTTCTACCGCATCTATCACGGTGAGTGTTCCGAAGAGCTCTTTCAACTAATCCCACCCTCTCCTTTCCTATCCCGAACGACACGTGCTGGGTTGAGGTGCCACTCTTACACGGTAGAACAGATACCGTCACGCACCAAACGGTTCGGCGCCTCTTATCTCTGCCGTACCATTAAGACGTGGAACTCTTTACCAGTCCACGTGTTTCCCTCCACTTATGATCCCGGGTCCTTTAAGCGGGGCGTGAAAAAGCTTTACTCAAGGCCGTCAAGGTGAGGGCCATCATGCCATAATGCTATGCTGGCTGCTGGGATGATGGCCATCACTATGGGACTTCACTGACTGCTTAACATCAGGCAGCATGGAGTCAATTTGTTAGGCAGAAATTAAAAAAAAAAAAGAAGGGGTAGGCAGAGGTGTATTACACACCCTCACCAGTTATGTTTCGGTAAGAAACTGAAACTTGGCACGTATTTTCCCACTACTGGTAATTCCCTCGCTAAGGATGTAATGTTTCTTTATTATTCTTATGCTTATATGAAAATAAGTGTAAATGAAGTAGTGAATTTTATGCAAAAGTAGGTGTCGTATGCTAAAGTTACAAAGCATTATTTACTTTTAAAAATTACTTACTACAATGTACATTACAATTCCATATCGTAACCCATGTACCTTTGTTTCGCGTCTCCTATACCTATTTCAGCAATTATTGTAAGGGCCATAATCACACAAGGTACATATCCTGAAAAACAATTTAAAACCAATGTTAGCAACCAAAAAGTATATTTTTAAATTATATCAACAATAAATCACGTCATTGTAAGACAAAACCTTAAGACTTAAAATTCTCAAATTCAATATACTGTTTTAGTCATAGTCCACTTTTTATGGCTTTTAAAAATATTAAATAATCTTCTTTGCAGGGATTCGTAATCTTTTTGCGAAAGAAAGTTTATCTTTAAGAGCTATTAAGTGATGAGTTTATTTTACTTGGCATTTTAGGTTATCAACCTCTGCTATAGTTAGACACTTAGCGGACAATGATTTGTGATATTTTAATAATTTAAGTAATTAAAGATCTACGTGAATATTAGAACGTAGGCGACTTATTACTTACATGACTAAAAGTTTCCTATGAAGTTTATTATCATCATAAGTTTATAATAATTAGAAGTCCTAAATATACCTACCTAAAAAGAATTTTTTTTCTCATGTACCCGTGTATCGGAGGGTAGGGTATCGCCGAAGCATTCGTCGCTACCCCCCGAGGGGTATTGGCCTGCCAGATGATCAGGCGGGCCCCGAACAAAACCCCCTTGGCGGCGGATGAAGGTGTTGGGCTCTGCCGCCAAAACACCCAGCGGCCGCAGAGGATAGGGAGTACGGCAACGCAACACCGCATCTTCTCTTCCTCTGCGGCCCCACCGCGACGTACCTCTTCTCCCTTTATCACAGGCCAGTAGTACCGACCAGGTAAAATGGAAAATATAAAACTAAGCTATCTATTACTCGGGTTTGGCTGAGACGCAGTCAGCTTAAGGTAGCTTTGCCCTATACACATTGATGTACACAAGTAAAAATATATTTTATAATGTATCTCTTGAGAGGGACATAAAAACTTGATTGCTATTTGCCATTCTCTAAATAATATAACTTGTTTCCTTCCGGTGCCATTTGGATATCTTCTAAAACCTTGGCCCGGAAATAATCCATACATTTAATATTTAGCGAGCAAAAACGCCTATTTTAAAATTTTCTCACCCATGAAAGTATTCGTGTCATTTCAAGTTTTGCCGCGGTAGTTTATTTTAGAGTGGAAGCACTTTTCTTCTATTTACTCCTAGTTTCAGTAGAAATACCGCTGTAACTGACTTCATTATCACTTATTTATACATCATGTATTTTAAAACTACTTAGGTTACTACCTATTTAAGGAAAAATCTTGATATTTCACTATTTAAGAATTTTCGGCTACTCGTTTTCATTGTCAGGTTTTGTAGTCATGCAACGAAATACAATAACTGAAACACTGTTGTTTTATGTTGATCATCGGTGAGAGGGTTGTACTTCTCCAGTCCAGCTTACCCATTCCTAATACAATCAGCGTGGTGCTGCTCTCCAGCTTACATATTTTTTATTATTTTTGTTTCTCTACTTCGTTAGTCGTTAGTTACAAAACCAAATTCAGATACAAGCTCAATCCACAAAGCGAAATGACTTGAAAATCATGGGAATTAACGAAAACCCAAACGAAAACCTGAATCATATTGTTCGAGTTACTGCGACCAAGATTGGAGTTCAAGTTGCAAATGAAGACATTGAATTAGTCTCGCGCCCTGGGATACGTAAAGAGCCGGACCACCAATCAACTTCAAACACTACGCCACGCCCAGTAATAGTTCGCTTTACACGATCTGCAAAACGTGATGAATTTTTAAATGCAGCTAAAGTCAGGAGAGGCATAACTACTGCGGATATAGATGTAATGGGATCCAAAAGAAAAATATTCTTCAATGAACACCTAACAAAATTCTACAGGCAGTTATTTCGTGATGCAAGATTACGTGCGAGGGAAGCTGGTTACAAGTACTGTTGGGTCAAAAATGGAAGCATCCACGCACGTATGTATGAAGGAAAAGCAGCTGTTACGATTCGTAATTTTGCCGATCTGGACCTTTATTTTAAGCCGTCCGAACAACACGGAGACCGCAGTTCCCTACCACCAGCTCCGATCAGTAAGCAAATTAAATAATATACACACAGGTGCTCCACACTATTACAAGTCCTGTAGAATCTCTTCAGTGGGAATAGCTTTTTGTGTGAACAATTTTATGTTATGTTTGGTTCAAATTTTTAACCACATATATGGTTGTAATAACTTTTGTCAATTTTTTTACTTTCATTTCTACCATTGCAATATAAACATTGACCTCATTACTAACTCTAGTGAAGTACTATTTTATTGTAATAATTTTATTTTATTTGTAACTTTTTATGTCATATTCGTAAAACTTCTCTCGGCCTACGTATTCTGTAAGACACAAAACAGAAGCAAAATATTACACACACACACTCACACACAAAAACAACACGACATGATACAAAAAAACTCACATCCACACGCATACATAATTCGTAAGACACAAACACACTGGTATGAACTCAAATATAATTTCACCTACACAAAACATCACTTAATTTTTCTATTGAGAGTTACAACATTCCAACCTATACTTATTTTTGTGCCCTAATGTTCTCCATGGATAACATAGAGGTTCATGATAATATTGACCAAACTCTATCTATCCCTTGTCACTCTATTGAAAAATTAGAACTATGCCAGGACTACCTAACATCGGATTACAACTTTAAAATCCTCACTGTTAACATCAGGAGTTACCAAAAGAATTTCGATAGCTTTACTTTAGTACTGCAACGCTTAAATATTGAATATGATGCTATTGTACTAACTGAGTGTTGGTTAAATGAAAACACCAATACTAGGTGCCTAGAGGGATACAAAGTATACACAACTACCAAGTACATAAATAAATCTGGTGGAGTTGTCATTTACGTTAAGGAAACATATAACGTCGTTGTTTCGGAGCCTGTCATCGATGATGCTAATTGCCTATCCGTCAATATATTAAATCTGAATATCATTGGTATCTACCGGTCCCCATCCTTCACAAGATTAAGCAACTTTTTGGCCAGTCTAGACGAAACCTTAAAAAACCTTAAAACTAAAACTGATATAGTACTTACGGGAGACTTAGACATAGATTTAATAGCTAAAAATCCTAGCGGGGACAACACGGATTTTCAATGCTTAATGGCTCAACATGGACTATTACCAGCAATCACTATACCTACCCGAGAAAAAACATGCCTAGATCATGCTTTTGTTAGCTATAAACCTCAATGTGTTCTTGGAATAGTTGTTAAATGTTCTTTAACTGATCATGATGCTATTATGGTTGCAGTAAGAACCGTAAAGAACCCTATTAAAAATAAAAGAAAATCAATTCAAAAAACCGACCTAGAAGCGCTCAAATTAGACATCGATGCAACAGACTGGTCCCCTGTCACCTGTAGGCAGAATGTGAATGACGCATTAGAAGCATTTGAAGGTATATTAAGCGCCGCAGTATTACGTAACACAAAAGAAATTGTGTACAGCCGTAAAAAGTTTGCAAAAAAAACCCTGGATCACTCCTGGTTTAATAAGATGTATGCGTTTCAGAGATAAATTACATCTGCAAGTTAAGAATCATGCAAGCAACGAAACCCTTAAGCTGTCGTATACAAGATACAGAAACTTTTTTACAGAACTTTTAAGAAAAGAAAAAAATGAATACTACAGCGCTCTACTACAAAAAAATCAACACAATACTAAAAAACTGTGGGCCAACTTGAAGGAAATATGGGAATCTCCAAAAAAACGAACCATGCTCAAGAACTTTTGAAGTCACAAGAAACACCCAAAATTTCTTTAAATAACTGCAATAAACACTTTGTGTCAATAGGGAAAAAGCTAGCAGACCGAATACTCATAAAACTTGCCACCACTGAAAATGACCTAGCCGACAAAATTGCAAATAGCACACAGCAGAGCGACTCCATGTTCTTAATTCCAACTGACATCAAAGAAGTAGATGCAATAATACTAAACCTCAAGAATGACGGTGCCCCTGGATTAGATAGTCACAGAGCATACCTTATCAAATATATCAAAAATTCTATCCTTGAACCATTCACTTTCATCTGTAACCTAAGCATGACCACAGGAGTCTTTCCCGAAAGGTGGAAGGTCGCTTCTGTTTCTCCAATTCACAAGGCTGGAAATAAAGGATGTCCTAATAACTACAGACCTATTTCACTACTTAGCATATTCTCAAAAATACTGGAAAAACTCATAAACATCCGCCTAGTAAAGTACATCGAGAAGATATCATGTTTATCCCAAAGGCAGTTTGGTTTCAGACAAGGAAAGTGTACAGAAGATGCTGTAAGTATACCAGCATAATTACTGATCACGTGGATAAAGGGAAAAAATGTCTAGGAGTTTTTGTTGATCTGGCAAAAGCCTTCGACACCGTATCGATACCAATTCTACTTAAGAAAATGGAAGCACATGGCATCCGAGGTATTGCCTCTGACTGGTTCAAAAGCTATCTCAGCAATCGACGACAACGTGTTAAAATTGATAAAGATATAAGTGAAGAACAAAACATTTATTTTGGTGTACCGCAGGGTAGTTTAATAGGACCCACCCTGTTCACAATTTATATAAATGATTTACTGAAACTAGACATTCCTAATGCCGAACTGATCTGCTACGCCGATGACACAGCAATAATTTTCAATGGATCGGATTGGGAATCTACCTATGCCGAAGCTGAATCAGGGATGACTAAAGTTAGCAACTGGCTCGATTCAAACTTACTCACAATAAACGTAAGCAAAACCAAACACATAGCTTTTAGCAAAACACAGACCACAAGACCACAAGACATCTGCTTAAAACTTCACGAAACATCTTGCTTAACAAATACCACCTCCACGTCAATCTGTAATTGTCCACAAATAGAACAAATAAATAATCTGAAATATTTAGGCATAATTATAGATCAAAACCTTTCATTTAAACAATACATTTTATGTTTAGGAAAACGAGTAAGAAAAATTATTTACATAATGAAACTCCTACGCGACTGCGCACCCATAAAAATACGAAAATTAGTTTATACAGCTTTATGCCTAGCTAATCCCTTATACAATATTGTCAGGTGGTTTGGGGTGGCGCTGCTAAAACTCACATGCTGGGACTAGAAAGGGCTCAACGCGCGGTTCTCAAAGTTATGTTGCATAAACCGTTCCGATTCCCAACAGATAACCTCTAGGTACTCAGAAGCAGCTATCCTCGGAGTACGAAAACTTTATATTCACAAAGTAGCATGTAAAATGCACATAAAAATATCGAAAAGCTCCCATCTCATACCGCAAAACAACCGTAATCCCAGAATCCCAACAGTAGCAATGAGATCTACATTCGCACAACGGCTTCCAGTATTTCTGCACACCCATATTTACAATAAAGTATTATCTTTTCTCAACACAAAAAATCTCACAGTTAGACAACTGAAAAAATTGCTAATGATGCGACTTTTAAATATATCGTATGATGACACAGATAAATATTACCTTACAATAATCAGATAGTTATGTAGTCGCCTGTCCAACACACAAACATACACACACACACGCACACATCCTACACCACACAACACACCACGACTTAGATACACACTCGTACTTAAAAACACAACTATTGCAATTGATAATGTTAATTTTACTTAAGCTACATTGCGCTCTTAATTTTAGCAATTATTATTTTACATTGATTTTTATTATATTTAATGTGTTAAGCTTATATTCAGCCTTTCTAATCTTGTATCAAAAACTTTGTCACAGTTATTTCTGTTAAATGGTGTCCAAAATACAGGCCTAGCCTAGTTTGGGACCATATATACTCCAATTGTTAACTGTTTTTTGGAAATAAATACTTACTTACTTACTTAAGGTATGTATTTATTTTTACTATGATTGATGGGCATTATTTATTTATTACGTGTATTAATAAGATTTGAGAGCTTATGTTGCTTTTAAATGACTGTAGGTAAATCTGTACTTTCTTTTGCAACTACTTTTATATAATATCGGAGACGCGATTAGGTAGCAATAAAAATATAGTATTATATTATTTGTGGTAGCACTTAGTCATTATTTTAAAATACAAGTTACATTATACGAAATATCTCGTGAAGGTAGAAATATTGGAGGTTAGAGCAAAGTTTACAGGGCAGACTGTATCTCAATAAGTTTCGCGACGGCCGTATCGACTCTTTAGCTGTTTACAGTTTTGTTTTCAAACTTAACTTACTTACATATCATATTAAATTAATTTAAAGTCACCTTACTCTTTCCAATTGGTTGCAGGTCACTGATAATATGATGTTTATTTGAAACAATTCTATTCGATATATTATTCGAATAACATTTGAAAAGCTGCAAATGAATCTGTGTAAAGATAGGGAATACATCAAATCAAATTTGGTGGTCCTCCCTGGCTAAACTTCGCGCTCCGTTAAATTAATACATCGTAACGCCAGCGACCTTGTCTGAGGATTTTACCCAAACATTCAAATTAATATTAGAGCCATCCGCCACTGTTGGATTTAATCCGCGAGAACAATAACATCGTTAACATTTCATCGTCCTCAGTTAGCTGTACGTCTACAATATTTAGTACTGCTTAATTAATTAAATTAAGCCGCCCGTTGAGGAGTAGGTGCCATTATTAAGATTAATAATGTACATACACAGTTGTGGAGTGCGGATCTCGACACTCACTCGACATGCTCGTTGTGATGTGACGACCCACACACACACACACACATGTCTGGATCTCTAGTATGTCGACACATCGTGTTGTCAGCGTGTAACCTGCTGCTTTCATCGATACTAGTAATACACCTACGAGAAGCATGACACGATTTTTAAGAGTGTGTGTATAATGTAACTTGTATTTTACAATGCGTACCAACTGTAACTTATGAATCACATGACTTTAAAGTATCATGAAAGCTATGGAGGAACAAATATTTTCAAAAGGTATACTGGCGGGCGGCAATTTTAATAGCAAAATAATGTTGAATGTAATTTTTTGCTTCTTTAACGTTTTTGTCCGATAGGTAGTGTTAGAAATAATAAAATCACCCATTTGAAATTAAAAGTATTTATTTCCGCCGCAATACTGTAATTATGGAGGACTTTACATGTATTTAAAAACGGACACAAAGCGAGTACCTAGAGGGAGATTGTGGTGTTGAGAATATTTCGTTAGTGCATATTAGCCATTTTCATCTGAATACACGTAATTTTCCACAGCGTCTAGCCTGAGATGTCTCTCTCATACACCACATGACATCACGTCATTATTTAAAGATGCAAAGTCCTTAATCGACTGTCGTAATGACAGCTTGGCTAACCGGCGTTGCTTGCTGCTAGAAACTCTGAGGGGTACGATTACTTATAAATGTACATACATGTTTTCCCAGGTGGGGGAAATAGCGGTAGTGATACATATTGACTATGCTAATATCTGCACGTATGACGCAGTGGTTTTACCAGCTGACTCGCTGTTTAGAACTGCGCCGAGTGTGGTGTGTTTGATTCCCACATGTTTTTTTTAATTTACACATTTTTCGTTCGTATTGTTTGTAACTTGCGTCCATTGGTGAATGTTTGTAAAGTCTTAGTCGATACAGTATTTTATTTCATTGAACACAACTAAAGGAATTTTATACTGAAACTATCACACTTAAATCAATTCAGTCATATTAAATGAAACAGAACTGACGATTTTTTTATTACTTTCTCAACGGTTTATAGCTAGTAGTAAATCGTGCATAAAGTATAGTATTTGTGATTCCACCTCATCAAACCATCGATATCGCATTTATTGTTTTATCTGCAACTGTTTTTTTCCTCTACTCTTATCGGTTATGAAAATAAAAAGTTATAAATAGATGTCTGTGGTTTCTTCCAACCATCATCCTGACCAGGCAAATTCACACTGTTACTCTTAAAAATACAGTTAACCACTGAACATACTTACGGCGTGAAGTAGCTTCTTAGCTAATAGTTTATTATCTACTATGTTGGTATTTTAGACCGAAGTTTTGAAATAGTGTTTGTCAGTGTGAAACGAATTTCCATAAGCTGGGCTAAAAATAAATATCTTATTCTAGGAAGACGTAGCGGCTATATTATTAAAAAGATCCCATATTTCCTTACATTTGATCTACAACTATTAATAGAATTTTCCCCATAACAGAGATACTTAACAAGTATTATCTCGACTACCCAGAACCATCTGGATAACTTTATATAGTTACGGAATTCTGTCTGAAGATTTAGATAATGTTAATTTTAAATCAAAACAAAGTTAACACAAATACCTACATGGTAACGTTTCGTATTTTTAATATCCTCATAATACTTTCAAAAAAACTATACCTACTACCTTTGTAGTAGGTACAGTTTTATTGCAAGTTACGCTGGTGTATCTAACTATCTAGTACCTGTCAAGAGTTATTGTTGTATATATGTTTGTATATTATTATATAATCTGTAACTCGGAAACGCCTCCAACGATTTTCATGAAATCTAGTAAGCAGTGGGTTTCAGGGGCGCTAAATCAATTTAGCTAGGATAGATAGATTGCAAAAAGACTACCCAGGTCATCTAGGAACATAAAAGTACCTTGCAAGACTTGATTACTAACAACAGATTTTCTAAAATGTGATATTGTAACCCATTGCATATATAAAGTAGATAGAATAATTGTCGAGCACAAAATAAAAAAATGTCTTACATTGAACCATGTAGTAGTATGTGAGATTGTGTTTGAAGTATTTGTGCAAGTATTTTCGCGCACGTCGCACGGGAGCCAGTGTTCGATGCTATCTATGTTTTTATTTGTTCAATGTGCTCGTTCGCTACTACTACGCTACGATGTACGACGTCTTTTCAGCAGACGTCCGCAGTTGTGAATGCTTGACACTTACTAAATTGTTTTATACACTCGTAGGATCACGTGCTTGCTATTATAGTTACTAGCTCTCACGTAAAAAAATATTTAATTTTTTATACTTTTGCGATTTATTAGTTTCTTAACATCATTCAAGTGTATGCAAAGAGTTATAATCGCGATAACTATGACTGTAATCTTAATATATAAAATCCTTGCGTTACTGACTGACTGACAGACACGCTACAGCCGAAACTATTGGGCGCCGGAAGCTGAAATTTGGCATGTATGTTTCTTGGGGACCGTAGGGGTGCACTAAGAAGGGATTTCCCGAAATTTCCACGGGATCGGCCAAAACGGGTAAATTTAAAAAAATGCAGGCGTAGCTGCTGGCGTCCTCTAGTATAAGGTATAAATACAACGGTCGCAGTCGCAGATTTCTGCCACGACCTCGACCTGGAATGGTCGAAAAGTTGGATAAAACAGAGATATTTAATATTTATACCTTATTTTAGTCAGATAGGTTCTAATGTAAACCCTAAAATAATAATTTATGATAAAAACAAGTTCTGTTTTAAATTAATATAAGATTCCTGCTACTATCCGAACAATAATACCCATAATAGATGTTACGAACTATTTGGTTGCCATATCTACTTTAAGATTATCACAAAGGACTTTTATAATTTTACTGAAGCAGAGTAGGTACTATAGTAAAAAAATAGAGCAATTTTACTATAGTAAAATAATATGAAAAAAAACACTCATGACAATGACTTTATAAAACTTAATCCAATATCATTCTTCTTTTTCATTTTCATGAAACTTATGTTCATTTATCAAATCATTTTGCAGAAAGCTTTGTCAATATTAAATATTAGGTATATTTGCTTAAAAGGCGCTGGAAGTTGAATGAATGCCCATTTTTTGTGTCAATCGTGATTAAGAATATCAATTAATTAAATAATAAATCTAAACTGAAATTATTAGTGCTGGCCCGCGGTTTGTGACATGTTAAATTAACACATGCATATTTAATATACATTTCAGTAGCAGTAGTGTCATATGTCGAAAATACAAACACTGCCGTTATCTAACGGAAAACGATAAAACAAAGAAGACAAAAATCGACTGAATATCCCAAATCACTCTAATAAAAGTATTATACGCGAGTATTATATACAGTTTTCTTGGGTTTACGTAAATTTTACATTGAAATTAAACTGCATTTTACGGATTCTATCGCGATATAACCACTTAAGTGACCACGGGTCTGGTAAAGTAACCGAAACATCGGATTATAATAAATAAGTTATTTTCCAAAATCATTCGGTTTACATCGCGATAAAATCCGTAAATCGTAATTTAAGTTCAATAATTACAAGTTATTGACAACAGCGGCCTCTGTGACGAGCCAATGGAAAGGAGAGGCCTACATCTAGCAGTGGACCGTTGCAGGCATAAGATGATGATGATGAGAACAACTAATGGGCTGCGGTCAAACAGGCTCGTTCAACAAGCCTGTTGAGAACGTTCTCCTTATTATAAGAAACATCACATTCCCCCATATTCAATAAAGAATCTTTTTGACTTTGACATTATCACTTCCCTGCTCCTATGTACAATGCGATGTTTTCCAAGACAAGACTCGTTCAATAAACATGCTATCAAGTGTCAACACATATATACAGGTTAGTGTGCTAGTACCTGAAATTAGAACCTTAAAAAAAACAATGAAACTCTTGATTTATACCGTTGGAATAGATTTTCAATAGTTCTTTCGCACAGCTAAAAAGACAAATCCCGCATTAGGACTAAATCCTGTGTCGCGGGGGACTTTACAAACATACAACCAACGGACACAATGAACACCCAGACTCGAAACAACAATTTGTAATTACACAAAGTGTTGTCTCGTGTGGGAATCGAACCCACAACACTCGACGTAGTGTCAAGCGGCGAGGTGGCCACTTAAACCACTACGCCAACCGTGTAGTCAAAATTTAAAGATAAGACTCGATAATGATAGTTTCATTCGCTGTTTCTTAAACAGTACAATCAATCGAAGCTAGATTTATTGTCGAAACGCTAACTTTTTTACATACCGACGTGATTTATTTCTATGCGACAATGTTCTAAACGGAGTATTTTGTACAGAGATTACTAGCCATTTGGATTACTTTATTGTGTTCTATTTTCGTAATTTTGTAGCTGGTTCTGCCATGATCGACTATGTAATAGAATTATGTTTTATCTGTTAGATAATACCGGTTTTTACAAAATGTAGCTGGCATAATCATCAATGGCGGTGTCGCGGCGGATTTATTAGGCACGTAGAATACCCAGACTCGAAACAATAATTTGTGGATCGCTCAAAGTAATGTTTCGTGTAGTGAATAAGGCACAACAGTCAGCACAATGCCAAGCGTCGTATTGACCACTATAGCCACTGTGCTAGTGAGCTCCAGACTAGCCCTAGAGATGGTGAGAAAAAAGTGAAGCAATCCTTGTCTTGTTGTAATTCTTTCTTGCCTTCCGCTGCATAAAGGTGTCTGAAAAGGGTTTAAGAAACCGGCGCTTGATCACTCAGGTGTTCTGAAACTAGTGAGTTTTAAAGCGCCGGAGTTTTATCTCTACTCCATTTATATATTGCCAGGGTATATAGTAAACAAATTAGTTTTATACTAATTGCGTTACATAAAACTATTACCAATTGCTTTGCATAACTTTTGCCACGGAATCAAATGGTCCATTCATAAGGTAAATAAAAACATATAGCGTTTGAACCATCGATATATATGTACTAAAGTACTAGATGTAGCATTCAGAACATTTACTTTGTTCAAATGCTTTGCATGAACATACCGGCAAAGCAATCTAGTGTCACTTTGACTTTCCTGCGGTGTGGGTCCGCTTCGTTTATTGACTGTGTGGCGACGATATATCGATTAATTTGAATCAGAACTTGTATCTGTAGTAGCGTTAGTCAATATTTTTAATTATTTATGTAAATAAAAGAGTTAAATGTATCATAATACCACATTAAAATGTATTTCTTTATTTTTATGTGACCTCATTTACGATCATAGACTAACTACTATGCAGAAATACATTGCAAGTGATTGTAGGTAAAATATATGACCAAGACCAGACTTCGTGAAGGTATTGGTTTTAAGAATTTTTTAGTTTAATTAATGTTATAAAACCAATTCGACGTTGTATAACACTGATTCTGTGTTCTTTTTATTTTTTGGTAAGTTGATCGTAATGACCGTATTAACGAATATATTTTCAACACTTCATCATAGTAGGTACACATTTGCAGTTATAGAAAAATACGCAAAAATAATATTGAACCATGAGACCAAAACAGATCCTGATTTCCATTATCCGACCAATAGACAAAAAACCACAAAATTAATTGTGTTTGGTGGCAATTGAATAGTTATTAAAATATATTTTTGAGCATTTCAATGCAATTTAACTGCAATTCAAAATATTTTTTTAGGCAGGAATTCAACCCGCGACCACGACGAACCGTGTCGATATCGTATCGACTAAGCTACTCAGGCCACTTCGTCAAAGATTTTTTTTTAATAGTTGGTTTCCTTATGGGCACATAGTGCCATCTGCCACATGTGTAGGTTTAGAACTTTGTGGTCAGCAAGGGCATCTTTACAGAATGACAAACAATCCTGCCTTATATATTAGGTAAATATGCTTAAGCAATTCTCATAGTAAGATAAATATAAAGTTAAAAAAATAGAATTATTCGTGAAGCAACTAAGGCAAGACTTGAACTTACGCCCACGATACATACATTTTTCTATTTTGTAATAAAAACATCTGAATATGTTTATGGATTCTATTTTTTTACTTAAATAAACCCCTAGCAATTAATTCCTTTTATTTTCATAAATAAACTGTTATTATTATGTTGATGAAATATTGTAGGCAGAAAACATCTCTTCTGTGAAGTAAATAATCTTTGCAAATGGCAATAAGCAGCCAGTAGCGTTAGAGAACTATTGGATACTCATTGGTAAGATGCCAGGACTTGTTGTTGTCGATTGGCTATAATAATAACTAGACACTGTAAGTCATTGGCGCTGCTTGCGCCTGCGTGTTACGCTAGTACGATTAGACGTCATACATTAGACAATTTGAACAAAATATTTATAGGGAATGCTCCGTCTATCTTTAGAGTATATGTCAATGGTTTGAACGTGTTCACTTGTGATCGATTCAATTCAGTCAACTAATATTCAATCGCTGAAATCGCTCAGCGTATTCGGTGTTGACGAATATTTTTATTGATTTAACGCAAAAATCGTTTGCGGCTTCAAAATAAAGTGTTTGTTGTGTCATTGAAGTGAAAACCGATATTTTATTTACGAGTGGATATTAATGGAAAAGCTTAACGTTTGATGAGTACAGAGGTCGACAGATGGTGGAATACGAAACTGTGTCGTCACTTAAGGTTTATTTTGTTTGTTTGAATCAGGCATGAGTCTATTCAATCAGCAAAAAGGCATGGCCATCATTTGATGCTCTTCGTAACACATTGTTCGACGTTGTATGACATTTACTGCTCATACATGTGTCTACCTTACTCGTTACTACTAAGCTGGTTAGATACAGAACGTTTGATCAGTTCATTAGAGAGTTCAGCTCATCTTCGCGTACACCGCATTTAACCCCGTATAGCTAATGCGACGGATCATCCGGTTTCTGACGTGGTTTAATATCAGAAGTACGCAATTTTCATAAAATTGTGCGAAATGAGTTTTTTGCCTTTAGTTTTGATTTACACGTACTACAACCACCACACCGTTGCGACAAAATGCGTTCCAGTTGCAGTTACGATAATACAGTGTCCCCGTGGCTTTTTGCGGCTGCCTCACAGTACCAAGAAACTGTGGTTATGATTGCTTTGTCGGTGGTACCAACACTCTGGTAGCGCGGCCTACAACCTACACACAGAGCGCAGGCGGGAGTAGTGCCGTGTTTGCGACAGACAGTGTGGTTGTGACATAGCAGCGATGTGTTTGGTGGCCCATATGCGGTCGATAGTGACCACATTTTTGGTGTTATTGCAATTTTTGTATAGTGGGGTATGTGTGAATTGATTGCTTTTCCCATACAGATTAGATAAAACATTCCTTCAACTGTACAGATACTACAAAAGCTTTAAATACGTTGCCGTTATAAAATCAATTATTTTAATAAAGGGGTTGCAACATACTTAAACTCATATTTTGTTAAAATTACTCTCATCCAACTAATATACTTATCTGTTAGCTTAGCAAACAAAGAACATATTTGTGACTTGGATAAAAATAACTATCAATGAAATTGTAAAGTATAGTAAGTACCCAGGCAATTTAGTGCGTGGGACGAAATACTTAAAAGTAATATTGTTCTACGTATACTTTGAGCTGATATGAACTTGATTACTCATGACATTGTCTGATATTTAAATAAACGCAGGAAATTATTTCATAAAGGTATACATAATAGTATTGAAAGTGAACTATATAAAGACACTTTTTTAGGCCGCATTACATTCAGCAGCATATTCAGAAAATGGAAAAATAATTTACTACTTAGGAAGTCTCCATTTTGATTTTTACCCCTTTTTCTTCTGTATCTGTAATTTTTAACATGGCCTCTGTTACCCTTGAACACAGCTGTTCCGACTCGTCTGACTCGGATTCGTAGAAGAGATTCAAGTATCAAGAATCATTGAAATATATCCTGTCATGTATTAGAAAAAAGGTTCTTATTTATAAATGTTTTTTGTACTGACAGAAATGGCAAAACTTAGGATCAGAATTATTTTTGGAATAGGTACTCTAATATTTGTTGCTTCATGATCGAAAACAAAATTTTCGTCTATTCCAGAATAGTAGAATATCACTTTATTTGTTGCTTCATGATCGAAAACAAAATTTTCGACTATTCCAGAATAGTAGAATATCACTTCAATCTTTCATGCAGCTCTTGAAAGATCTTTAACATATTACTTTACCATATGTTAGTTTACATCAAAATACATAAAAGAAGTATACTGTGTTTTTAACTAAACGAGTAATGGCTCTACGCCGCAACTTAGTTACGAAGCTCGTAGCTTGTAGCCCGTAGCAAGCTACGAACTTATTATAATGCACTTTTAAAAAATTACACATGTATTGAGTTTCTAAGCCCGTTGCAAGCGATACCGTCGAATGGATTTAGAAAAACAGACGATGTATGTCATAATAGCAAGTTACTACACAAATACCTTTAAATATAGACACCATTATTGAACCCATTTTATGAATATACTAGTTGTTGCCAGCGGTTTCACTCGCTTTGAATTTTATTGTATTCGAGTTGCCCAAAGTGATTAATTTTTTTATCGTAAAGCCAGGATCAAACCAACGCGTTCAGCTCGCGTCCGCGGTGGCGATTATTGCGCGTGCAAAAGTTGTGCACACTGTCGCGTTCGTTCAGGCGTTCACCAGGCTGTAGTCGCGTCACTAAAATGCTGTCTGATACAGATAGTGAAATTGAAGAAGTTTTACTCCTGTCTGCTATTATTGAAGACGAAGAGCAACAAGAAGTGAACTTGAGGTGGGTATGATACACAGTGCCAGTGAAGTAAATACCTACCATCAATCGATAACGCCTTATCAGAATGAGACGTATCATACAACAATGGGTATTTGTGAAATTAATTTATAATTTCATCCGTTTCAACCATACTTAAAATCTACAAAAATACAGTTTTCTCAACAAATAATAGCTGCGTGCAGCGTCCTAACGCAACAAGCGCGATCTGATCGCCACCGCCGCGTGCAGACGCTGCACCGGACGCCGCGTGCCATACGAGGACGCGTAGATGTGAACACCGCGCTATATGTTCGTACACAACATCTGATCGCCACCGCGCACGCCACCGCGGACGCAAGCTGAACGCGTTGGTTTGGTCCTGGCTTTAGTTCGTACACAACATCTGATCGCCACCGCGGACGCAAGCTGAACGCGTTGGTTTGATCCTGGCTTAAGAGGCAGCATATGAGCAATTACCGCCGCGCCGTCCTTGGACACAAGCGACACTAGAGGAGTCACAAGTGCGTTGCCGCCCCTTGGTGTTGGGATAAGGGATACTAGGAGGAGCGGGGATGTGGGAGAAGGAATAGGGGATGACGCCTCCGGCACTCTCACTCACCGAACGAAACGCAACAGTAATTTAGGTATTGTTACTTTACGTCGATTTTCTGTGCGAGAGTAGTACTTCCCTCGACCACTTTAATTCTTGCTGAAATCAGCAAGGCTCTACTACGAGTACCTATAAACTTATATCCCCATGTTACCTTTTTAGGGGTGGCATCCAAAGAAATCATTCTTTATGTTTCTAGCAGTATTGGAGTCTTCGAAGACATGTCAGTCAGAACCAGTAACTGTATATGTATTTTATTTATAATCTCACGCCTGTATCCCCGAAGGGGTAGGCAGAGGTGTAAATATTAGACCCACATTTCGCCATGAATTTTTAGGTCCCACGTAATAGGGGGCGAGCCTATTGCCGTTACCGCACATCACCAGACTCCGGGCTGCTACACGAAAACCCAGTAGCACTTTTGTCCGACCCGGGAATCAAACCTGGGACCTCCGATCAGCAGTCGCATACGCTATCCACTGGACCATAGAGGCATGTACCTGTACACCTGTATATGTATATGTTGCAGTCAAAACTCTTAACCAGTCAAAAGTACTATTGATTAGCAAAATCAGTCAAAAGTACTTTTGACTGAACAGGTTGGTCAAATGTGGTTTTGACTGAAAATTATTGGTTATTAGTCCTTTTGACTGCAAATTTGTAGTTAAAAGTACTTTTGACTGACGCTCTTCGTCAAAAGTAGTTTTAACTGCAATAAAGCATCAGTCAAAAGCACTATTAACTCGTTAGATGTGAATAAAAATTACCTAGTCGCCCAATAAGCTAAGTAGACGGAGCCCTGCTTCGCAGGGCTCCTATTTTCGAGTGCGGGGTCACAAGACAACCTAACATAATCTATTAGGTAAGTACCTACACATAACTAAGTATCCGGGGCGGACGAGAACTTTTTATAATACCTAATAGGTTATGTTAGGTTCTCTTGTGACCTCGCACACGAAAATAGGAGCCCTGTTTCGCAGGGCCCCGTCTACTTAGCTTATTGGGCGACAGAACTTTTCATAATAAATAGGTAGGTTAGTCAAAAGTACTTTTAACCAGCTCCATTGGGCAAATGTACTTTTAACTGTTATTTTAGTTAAAATTATTATTGACTAAAGCATACGGTCAAAAATACGATTTTGCTAGTCAATAGTACTTTTGACTGGTTAAGAGTTTTGACTGCAACATATATAATTATTACTGGAGTCCTAAATGGGTTTTTGAAGGAGTGCCCTTAAGTCTGTAAAAAAGTAATAAGGGAGAACTGGTTGAGCTGAACAGAATATAATTTACTAAATAAGACAACTCCTGATTTCCACTCAGAAAGACTTATAATAAGTATTTGTCTTCCATTATAAAAGTGAAATGGCTTCAAGAAATAAGTGAAGGGCAAATAATAAGGAGACAGGTTTCAATTTCAATGCAAGCGTGTTTAGTGATTCAGTAGTCAGTTAAACTTTATGATCAAAGAACGTGTGTATTTCGAAAGGATTTAATATAAAACACACTAAAAATAAAATAAATATTACACGCATACAGCTGTGCAAAGCAAAATCTTGGTTATAATCTCATTTGAACTATGTTGACAGTAAATACTTATAAACTAGCAATGATGACTTCAAAATGACAGATCAAAATATAAATCCAAGTCATTGCCTGCTTGAAAAAGAAAGAAGGTGTAGAAGAAGACAGATATGAATGCAGCCTGATTCAGTACAAGGCGATTACATTCGCTAAACATGACGAAATAATGCGGTTACTGGTGTAGTAAAATTCGATATTCTGTGATACTCAGCTAGTTAGGTAAGTAAGTAAGACCTACCCTGGATTATTCGAGCTAAAACAGACATTTCGCTATGAGATATAGCTCCCACAATTCGTATTATGGATCGTTACGAGATTTTAATATAAAGCTCTATCGATATTGAGCCATGTAAACATTTCTAGTAGGGATTACGCTACTTGCACACCGGTATGAGACCTCACGTACCTTTTACTTTGTTTTCGACATATATGTACCTATTTTTTTTTCTTTTTAGAATTTCATTTAGATTTCACCTTACTTTTTAATTTTAAAATGGCAATTATAAAAACATACTTCTAACAAGCTTAATAATAAAAATCAACATAAATATGGTATGATACTAGGATAGGTTATAAGGAATTTGATTGGTTTTATTCCTTTATACTGAGTTCATACATATATACATCATAAATATACGCCTTATTCCATCGTGGTAGGCAGAGCCAACGGAATGCCGCTTACTTCTATCCTTACAAACCGCCCCTGAATACTGAGTATTGTTTTCTTCTTTATTTATCTTTATATATAAAATCCTTGCGTTACTGACTGACTGACAGACACGCTACAGCCGAAACTATTGGACACAGGAAGCTGAAATTTGGCATGTATGTTCCTTGGGGACCGTAGAGGTGCACTAAGAAGGGATTTCCCGAAATTCCCTTGGGACCCCGTGGGAATTTCGGGTAATTTACCCGTTTTGGCCGACGGGCCAAAACGGGTAAATTAAAAAAAATGCAGGCGTGGCTGCTGGCGTCCTCTAGTTATTATATATTACTTGTTAGTACTCTTATGTATGGTAGTGATAGTTGGGTATGGCAGAAGAGTCATGAAAGTCGAATAAATGCTGTAGAAATGAGAGCACTGAGAAGTATGTGTGATGTTTCTTTGACTGACAGAGTAAAAAATTGTGTGATAAGAGAGTGTTGTGGAGTAAAAGAAGATGTAGTGACAAGCATCGAGAAAGGTATGCTAAGATGGTTTGGGCACGTGGAGAGGATGGATGACGAAAGATTTGCAAAGCAGATATAGAAGGCAAGTGTGAATGGGACAGGACGAAGGGGAAGACTTAAGCGGACGTTCTCTGACCAGATTGGAGACATCCTAAAAACAGGACAGGTAAGAAGTACCCTGAACAGAAGAGCATGCATGAGGAATCTGATGGGAGTGAATGAAGCAAGAGAGATATGTCAGAATCGTTGCAAATGGCGTTCCGTAGTCTCTGCCTACCCCTCCGGGAAACAAGCGTGAGTCTATGTATGTATGTATATTTTGCTTAGCAGCTTTACTAATGAATAGAACAACAGGCCTACCGTTCCATTTGAACCATAATCGCAAGCACGAACACAAAAATATAAACACAAACTGCATTGTACTTTTACGAAACAAAGTAACTTACATATTCAGTAAAACGTTCTTCATCTAAGCGGAGATTGAAATATGAATAAAGGTATTACGTGACACGTGGTTGCATTACGTTGTGGAACATAACATATTAGTGCAGTGGGCCGGCAAATATACGGGGAGCACAGATGGAGAGCAAACACAGGCTTAACTGTACTAGACGAGTAGATTCCCTTTTAATTAAACCAGTTCTAGACGATGCCCGTGCTAACCGAGGCCAACTACTCAACTTACGCTGAAATTGATATAACTACACTGGTTTAGTGTTTAGTAACTTTTTGTGGCTTAATTAATATTTGCTGTGCTAATATTGCTCGAATGGTTTTATATTGGGCGTTATTAGCCTGAGCTAAAATGTGACTAAAACTCCTGAATTATGCATATTGCGTTTATGAACGGTTTGTTGTAGCTGCAATTTTTTTTAACTTCTTATGTATTTGGTGGCCCAACTCGATATGTTACTAGGTACTGTACAAATAAATAGAACTTACTAGCAAAAACAGGATATTATTATAGGATAGGATGTAATCAATTATGTCTGAGGGGACCGGGCAGAGTAAGGGTTGAGCTACACCTATCAGCACCGCATCGCACTTTTATATGCTTCTATCCTTTTCTGTCGCTTAGGAGGTAAAGAAGAGGTCTTCTAATGTATACCTGAGGCTCAAGCATGAAATATTTACGAATTTGATAAGTAAAGGTATCGAGTCCTCGATAACAGAATTATAGCAGCCAGCACCAACCAATTTTGACATCTATCGTTTACTCGATGACTTTACATTAGTATCTTACATAGGGATGTGGCCATGTGAGTTAAATGACCGTCTTATTGAATGAATGGTACGTTCCAAACTAGGTAAAATAGTTAATTTTTATAAAATTTATAGTGAAAAACTCTTTTGTAGAAAACAAAAAAAAATATTTTATGGTTTCCGAAAGTCCTTTCTTGTCATTGTCAGATGACGGACTTCTGTCATTAAATAAAAATCTAGTAAATCAAAATACGAGTAATTAAATCATTGGCACATTGTTATATTATAAAGAATTAGGTAAATACTATTATGGAAGGTGTTTGTGATACATTATTTTATTTTGGTTAAAACTGCGGGAATACTACAATATAACGTGTTTAACGAGAAGTTTATAATAATATAAGTTTACAAGTTTCATTGTTGTTGGAACACCCTAAATGTATGATGTTGAGATATGTACAGCACTAGCTGCTCCACACTAGTTATGTTGACTGGTAACTATGGTTACATTTTCTTCTTATGTAGATTGTGTCGTGGTAATGTTTTATGAATAGGTATATATAATATGATTTGTGATAAATAACAGAGTTTGCTTATTCTTCCACCTAAAACCTCAATATGGTAGCAGATTGCGTGCAACTGTAGTAAGTAAACAAAAATATATTGGGTTGCGATCCACGAAAAATAATATAGGCAAAAATTATAAGAAAGAAAGATGACAGCTGCGGGGTCCCTTCTGCCGATTTTGACTGAAAATTCAAATTTCAGTCCTTGGAAATTTAGACTAAAATTACTGCTGGAAGAAAAGCAATTAAGCACTGTTTTATTAAAAGAGATACCGACGGAAAAAGATGCTCTAGTATCATTTTTGAAAGATGACTCACGAGCAAAATCAATTTTGGTACAATGTCTGAGCGACAAATATATTGACATTGTAAAGAATGCAAATACAACCAAAGAAATGTTAACGTCATTAGAAGCCATATTTGAACGAAAAGCAGTCTGTAACAAACTTTATTTAAAACGGAAGCTTATAACAATGCGCTATGACAATGAAAGCAACTTACAGCAATATTTCCTAAAATTTGAAAGAATTCTTAGCGAATTAGCGGCAATCTACGTAAACGTCGATGTAGAAGACCAAATTTGCTATCTGCTGTCTTCTCTTACAAAAATATACGATCAAGTAATTACATCAATAAAGACTATGGCTTCCGAGAAACAGCTGAACCTAGAATTTGTTTAAGCAAGACTACTTGATATGGAGACAAAGTTAAAAATGGACGGAAATAGTGAAAGTTATGAGAATAATGCTTTCCTCACGTGTCACTCCTGTGGAAAACGTGGGCACAAGTCGTTTGAATGCAGAGGATCAGGACGAGGACAAGGGCCGAGTAGAGGACGGTCATTGACACGAGGACGGAGCTACCCAAGGGCGCGTGGACGCTCATTTAGAGGATTTTCAAGTGCACGACATGTAAAGTATCAACATGCTTCAGCAGCAGACACAGAAGACGAAGAAATAGGTTTCATTGCTAGCAATATTATTGCTAATGTGGGTGAGTGTGGTAGCATAGAACTAATTGTAGACTCGGGATGTACGGATCATTTAATAAATGAAAAATATGAAAATTATATTGGAAAATTGTATGGTAAATATAGGTAAACTTAAAATAAAATATCAAAATAATACGATAAATATTGATGCTCTAATTGTGAAAGATGTTTCATACAATTTACTATCAGTGAAAAAGATTGTCGAGGCAGGTTTTAATGTAAACTTGAATAAAAACAATGTTAAAATATTTAATTATAAGACATTTTTATGCGGCAACGGGCAAGGAAAGTTGTATAAGTTACAAGCCGAATTATGTAAGTACGAAATCTGTAATGTTAGTGATGCAGCAGATCTATGGCACAAACGTTTAGGTCATTTGAATAGAAAAAGTCTTAATATATTAAACTTACCTGTATCTGAGAGAATTTGTAGTCCCTGTATGGAAGGTAAAGCCACCCGAAGCCCATTCACACCTGTCCCAAAGCCTAGAACAAGAATGATAGCCGAAATGCTTCACACAGACATAGCTGGACCGATCAGACAACAAGGACCTAATGGCGAGAAATATTTTATGACGATTATTGACGATTTTTGGGTGCATAGGGTTCCCACCAAGAACTAAGGGTCCCAAGCCAACCTCACCTGCAAGTGGTGCACCTGCCGATCAACGGACGAGGCTCTGGCAAACAAAATGTCCCAATAAGCGGCAATAGGCTCGCCACCTATTACGTGGGATCAAAACGCTGGCGAAAAGTGGGCGTTTAATATGCCTCTGCCTACCCCTTCGGGGACACAGGCGTGAGTCTATGTATGTATGTATGTATTGACGATTTTCTCATTTTTGCGTAGTGTATCCCCTGAAGAGCAAATCTGAAGCAACAGAACGACTGATAAAGTATGTATTAAGAATTGAAAACGAAACGGGGAATAAAGTAAAAAGAATTCGATGCGATAATGGTGGAGAGTACACTGGTAATAGTTTTAAATTTTTTTGCAGAAATAAAGGGATTAGTTTAGAATATACTTTAAGATAAGATAGTTCTATCCAGAGATGTAAGATTTGATGAAAGCGACATAAAGTTCAAAAATAACGAAGAAGTGAAACAAGTAAGGTATATTCAAGACAAAGAAGAAGAAATCAATAGAGAAAAGGAAGATGTTGTAGAAAAGGAAGATGAATTTAAAGATGCAAAGATGAATAATGATCAAACTGAAGAAGAAAGAACCAGACCCAAAAGAACGATAAAATCTCCTGCTTATCTAAAAGATTACGAGACGAATGTAGAAAAAATAAATGAAACTAACATTGTTATATGTCTCAGTGCAAATGCACCAGAAACTTTCGAAGAAGCTATAAGAGAACCAGAATGGAAAACCGCAATTAATAAAGAATTAGATGCTCTCCAAAGATTAGAAACATGGGAAGAACAAGAAATAACAGATGGAAGAAAGCTCATAGATACAAAATGGATATTTAAGCAAAAAGAAGATGGAACAAAAAAGGCAAGACTGGTAGCTAGAGGCTTCCAACAAAAGAAAGAAGATATTTTCGACAGCATTTATGCACCCGTTGCTAGACATTCTACTATAAGAATGATCTTATCAAATCAGTACAAGATGATTTAAAGATTATTCAACTTGACATTCCAACTGCATTCCTGAATGGAAAATTGAAGTCTGATGTATATATCAAAATACCCCAAGGATTAAAAATAAAAAATAATAATACAGCATTAAAACTAAAGAGAGCATTGTATGGGTTGGTTGAATCACCAAAGTGTTGGAATGAAACACTTGACGAATTCGCGAAAGCTAACGGATTCCAAAGATCAGAATATGATTACTGTTTGTATTACAAAGAAGACTGCTGGATGCTGATTTATGTGGACGATATCCTGATAATTAGAAACGGGGAAGATACTATTAAAGCACTTAAGGAGGAGTTTAACGCAAAATATATGGGCGAAATGAAGAACTTTCTCGGAATACAAGTTAAAAGAATTAAAGATACTTTAGAACTGAAACAAACAAAAATGATTGAAAAGATATTAACTAAATTCAAAATGGATGAATGTAACGAAATTAAAACTCCCATGGAAAGAAATTACAATATAGAAATAAAGGATAATACAGAAGTTTTAGATGTACCGTATCGAGGACTAATAGGAAGTCTAATTTATGTAACCGTAACAATAAGACCGGATTTAACATTTGCAGTATCATATCTGAGCAGATTTTTAGATAAACCGAATGAAGAATTATGGAAAGCTGGAAAAAGAGTAGTACGTTATTTGAAAGAAACAAAGGAAAAGGGATTATTATTTAAAAAGACAAATGACAAAAATTTATACGGATTTTCGGATGCCGATTGGGCTGGAGATAGAAGCGACAGAAAAAGTTTTAGCGGTGGTATTACGAGGGTCAAACTGAAAGTTCTTAGAACTGGCCACTTATAAACAATATAATAAAAAAAATATTCTAAAATTTGAAAATAGAACTCTTTGCCAATATTACTGAGTAAATATTTCATTCATTTGTCATTTGTTTTACGATTTGGCGGCAAATTGAAAATTGTCTGTGTCACGTCAACATGAATTTAACACGAGAAAATTTTCGTGCAATGATTTTTTATGACTTTCGATGTCATTTAAGTCAACAAGAAAGTTATGATAGACTACGATTGGCCTTTCACGATGAAGCCCCATCTTGTGCAACTGTTTACAACTGGTTTAATGAGTTTAAACGTGGTCGCACTAATCTCACTGATGATGTACGTGAGGGACGGCCTTCTACGGCGACGACTGAAAATAACATCTGTGTTGTGCGGCGTATGATAGAGACTGACAAAAGAGTGACCTATCAGCAGATTTGGACAAGCTTAGGCATCGGTATGAGTCAAGTGCACAAAATCCTCCACGAACATTTAGCGGTCAGGAAGCTTTGCGCCCGGTGGATACCTCATAATTTGACTAAGGCTCAAAAACTCCATCGTGTGGATTGGTGCCGTAAAATGATTGAAAGATTTAACGGAGGTGACTCAAATGCTGTGTTCGACATACTAACAGGTGACGAAAGCTGGATTTACTGTTATGATCCTGAAACCAAAAGACAATCTGCTCAGTGGGTGTTTCCTTTCGAGGAGTTGCCAACTAAAGTGAAGAGAGATCGAAGTGCGGGAAAAAAAATGGTGGCCTCGTTCTTTGGAAGGATAGGTCATTTCGCAACAATTGTGTTAGAGGATCAAAAAACAGTTTCTGCAGAATGGTACACTACCAATTGTTTGCCACTTGTCTTGGAAAAAGTTCGAGAGAAACGACCTCGCAGTAGGATCCTCCTTCACCACGACAACGCCTCGTCGCACACCGCCAAGCGAACGATCGACTATTTGGCGACATCAAACGTTGAATTACTGGGTCACCCGCCGTATAGCCCCGACCTCGCGCCTTGTGATTTTTATTTATTTCCAAAAATTAAAGAAAAACTTAAAGGAAAGCGGTTTATGAATGCTGAAGAAGCGGTGGCTGCGTATCGCGATGCCATTGAAGAGACCCCTAAGGACGAGTGGGCAAAGTGCTTTTCCCAGTGGTTCCATCGCATGCAGCGGTGTATTGACGTCAATGGACAATATTTTGAAAAGATATAATAAAACTAATAACTGGCTAATGTAATCAGTTTTTGATTTTCTAAGAACTTTCAGTTTGACCCTCGTATCCTACAAGGGCAAAACCCCATTGCTTGGTTTTCAAAAAAGCAACAATGTGTAGCTTTATCGTCTGCCAAAAGCGAGTACGTAGCTGCCGCATCATTAGCACAGGAAATAGTTAATTTAAAAGGCATATACAATGTAGACACTTAGGTTGTGATGTGAATGCCGTGTTACTTGTTGACAACAAAAGTGCGATATCAATGGCCAAAAATTACGAGAATACTAAGCGTAAAAAACACATTGATATACGGGTTCATTACATAAAAGACTTGGTTGTCAATAAGGTGATCAGCATTGAACATATTTGCACCAATGAAAATTTAGCGGATGTTATGACTAAAAGTTTGAGCACAGACAAGTTTTATAAATGCATTGATAAGTTCTTATGCTAATTCTCATTTGGTTAGTTTACTGTTTGTTTATTTAAGTTAGATATATAGTTGTGTATTAAATAATAACTGTAAACCAAGTTATCATTTAGGAGGAGTGTTGAGATATGTACAGCACTAGCTGCGTGTCTCCACACTAGTAATGTTGACTGATAACTATGGTTACATTTTCTTCTTATGTAGATTGTGTCGTGGTAATGTTTTATGAATATATATAATATGATTTGTTATAAATAACAGAGTTTGCTTATTCTTCCACCTAAAACCTCAACAGTCTAAAGAAGATTTCGGTTATTTGTATAGCTAAGAAGCATAAAGTTTTATACAGAAGCTAATAAAGTGGACCAGTGTTATGTACCTGACATTCAAAGCCTATTTTTATAAGAATATTTAGTTGAAAATAAAATAATGGTTATTGTTGTATTGGTGTATTTAATTTATTACTACAGCTTAATAAGATACAGCTATCTTATCACATGCTGACTAAAGCGTTCGTTTTTATTGATATTCAGTCATATCCGAGAGGGCTAGGTAAGACGCTGTTATAAGACTCACGAATTATTTACGGCAGATACTCGTCCGTCACCTAAATTTTATTATTATACTCGCTGTGCCCGCATATTATTACTTCAAAATAAGAGGGTTTTAAAACAATCTTACAAACCCAATTTTACCCCCTCGAAGATACAATATGAAAATCCTTCCTAAGTGTTATAAAATGAATCCGCGGTTCTAATTAAATGTGTCTATCTTCAGCGTATGATTATATGTTAGTCAGGATAAGTTTTTTTATACTTGTAGAGTAGAGCACCTACTTAATTGTAGAGTAGAATACGCAGGAGTGTTAAAAGAATCTCTTAATAACATCCTATGTTCATATTAGAAAATTGATATGATGTCGATGTCGATTGGTACTTTGTTTTTCGTGTATAGATAATTTTCACACATATTTTTACATGCTCGCAACCAAAATATGGGGTTATTTACTACATATTTCAAGTGGCGAAATTTGCGTGTTTGCTTCTTTATTGTGTCAATAATCAGGTCGTACATTCAAAAGGAATACATAAAATATGAAACTTCATAAATATTCATCATAAAAAGGCTCAAAACGTATAAATACGATATATTTATATGTTTCGAATCTTTTCTCACCAACAAATTCTAGGTGAAAATTGTTTCGACAAAATGACATTAGATTTACGTTTACTTTACTTTGCTTATGTCAAATCAGAGTTCGTGCTGCCGTTTTTTGCTTATTTGTTAGAAAGCTCGATACAGTTGCATGATATTTACCGCAGGATTGTCGTCGAAAGTAGTTTGTGCTGCCAATATTAGTTGCATCTTACGCACGATAGGGGCGCTGTTCAATTGTCATACAAATTTTGACATTTACGATACGAATACTTTCTCGATAGTTTTTCGTGCTCGGGCCTCTGGTTTCCAATATAGTGTCGTGTTGTTCATGTCTGTACGTCCTCAGTGTTTAGTTGTATTAAACTATTCAAACATTGTTTATTTTCTGGTGTTACAATTTAGTATTGGTGCTCCTTTCGATTTGTCTACAGTACGGCTCCTTTAGTATTTCTTAAAATAGACATACAAGTTATGTTGACGACTGGTAACACATATCTTAGCGTACGTAATTACGTACGTTGTTTATAGTGTTTCAAGGACTACAATAATTACATTAGTGTCAATTGATACTAATGTAATTATTGTAGTCCTTGAAAATTTGTTTCTATCGACACTTATGAGTAATATTTTTGTTTTAAGATGTTGGTCAATCAAAACTTATTAATACACTTATTCAAGATTTATGAGGCATGTCAACTACGAGTCTAGAGAGTCATGTGTTATGGCGCTGATACACTTGAACATTCGTGCCAATGTTACAAAACAGAAAAACAAAAGAGTGGGTTTTAGCGAGCATTCTTACAAACATTTTGGCGAGCCTTAAAATAAAGAAAATACATAGAAACCGCGCTACAATGGCGGTTAAACCCAATATATTTACTTCACTTTGACTTATGATTTTTATCGAATGTAAAAGAAAGATAAATATACAAATGACGTTTCGAGTCTTCGTAGTTTGTTACTAATTTTAACTTGACTAGTGATAGGATTACTCAGAATCAATATCGATAAAATATATAATTTCAATAGAATGTTAATCAATCCTCGATATCGATAAATAATTCTGAATATAAGAACAGACACTTGTGTGATTTATTAAACCTGTTCAAATTAAGATCTGTATTTTTTTATTTAGAAACGTCTTGTGTTTATGTATCTTACTCTTACTATCGAAAGAATTCATAAGTGAAACTGATGTAAATACATTGGGTAAAACTGCTGTTGTAGTCCGGTTTCTATATTTTTTCTATATTCTAAGGATTAGAGTGTTCGCTAGAAAGTTCGTGAGAATGTTCGTAGCAATGGTCGGCTCTGTTCGTTGCTCGGTTCGATAAAACAAAAATCGGCGAATGCTCGCTGTTCTGTTACAAGTGAATGCTCAGGTGTATCAGCGCCATAATGGCGCTTATACGTCTACAAGGTTACTTGTTTCATTAGGAAGTCGCGAGCACGCCACTTTAGTGCAGTAGAACTAAAACTACTGAAACCATGTCGTGGACAAGAGCTCTTTATATTCTATCTTTCGGAATTAAACAAATGAATTAAAATACTCCAAGTGTGTGGCATATTCCAACTATCTAGAGAGTTTAGAACAAAAGTGGAGTGCGGCACCGTCGAGAAAGCACGCATCAGTTAGTTTTACAATAAAATCTCTTGAAACGCTAGAAACCCCATTTACATTCAATTTATTTTAAAAGCAGTTAAAATTTACAAATACCACAGTATTTCTTTTAAAAATATTACTTGTCATTAGAATATCCCCGTGATTTTAAAATAAAAGATTCAAAGAAAATCTCAATTGCTATGAACCGCCAGAGTTAGATTATTATTAAAAAGGATTAACGTACACCAGGTACGTTACTTTTCTGTCATGTTATTTATTACAAGTTTCAACATTCGAAATAAAACAGGGACACTTTCGATGTAAAAAGGGACGAGCGGGTAATTGGAAAACATAAAACTCAAAAAATCAATTTATATCAACGTACGTATGTGTACATATGTGCAACGCGTGTAAATAATATAAATTGATTTGGATCAATTTAAGGGAGAGAATAATCACCGAGTTTTATTAGACCCTGCCTTGATCACAAGTGTATTGCGAATTCATAAGTGCCGTTATAAATTGTGTATGATAAAATGATCGTTTACGTTTTTAGTGTCCGGCTATGGGCTCTGCGGGTTTGTAGACCATTGGCTCCGAGTCGTAAAGAGGCTCGGATCACGCCAACTGTCCTCCAGGACTTATAATCTACAGTTGTTGTTGTGATATCCAATTATACGAAAAACATTTATGACTCGGATAGCTCGGTATTAACGTATGCTTTGTTGTGTGTTTGTTTATATTTTGAAATATAATACTGGTGATGATGTTGTGCATTACTTAATGAAATGTTGTCTAGATTTTTTTCTCTTGTACTCTGTTTATTAGAATAATAAGGAAGAAAAACATAAAGAACAATAAAATAAAGTTTATAGTTTTAGGCCACATGTAGAGACGGGTCAACTAAGATGCGTTTTAATCACCGCCGAGTAGGCAAAATATTTTGTTTGGCGGCTCTAAATATCAAACTACTACTATCTCATTGTTTTGTCGTATCTCTCTAATGTTCCGTAATATTAATTTATACAGAAAATGCCGCTTCAAGCTTCATGCTCAGTCCATATTCGTATTCTTCAGCTTCAAATCGCTGCGCAGCAGCCAAACAGGTATATTATTTGGCCAAACAAATAAAACCTCGCACTCCTACCGAATAAACGCAATCTGTACCATCTTTTAAAAACACATATGTAATACAGACAGTGACGCTAATGGATTTTGCCGTGAACCGAAGCACAAAAGACCCTACTTATTTATTAAGTATATCTGCTTTTCGTATTTGAGAGGACATTGACCTTCACTTCAAATGCAATACGAACTTTTTAAGAAAAGCTTATCACAAACTTAACCTTGACATTTTACTGTGTGTAAGTAAATCGCCTTGTGAAAGTATTATAAACAACTAGAGGACGCCAGCAGCTACGCCTGCATTTTTTTTTAATTTTCCCGTTTTGGCCGATCCCGTGGGAATTTCTGGAAAACCCTTCTTAGTGCACCCCTACGGTCCCTAAGCAATATACATGCCAAATTTCAGCTTCCTGCGCCCAATAGTTTCGGCTGTAGCGTGTCTGTCAGTCAGTCAGTAACGCAAGGATTTTATATATTAAGATTATGAGTAGATATGTAAACCGGTATTATCTGTATACTTTTATTTATTTATTTATTATTAAGGAGGCTTACAGACTAATAACCAACTACTACTACTAAAAAGATCTAAATAAATGAACTGATTATTGATGATACAAATTCAGTATTTAAAGGATAAAAGTATAATGAAACTAAAACTGTAACTGATAACAAAAATAAAACAATTTGTATACGAACACAACCTTGTCTGCCAGTCTATAACTTGTTTATGTCTAAAGAAATTACTTTATTTTTATGAAATTCAGGTCAGAATAAACTTCAAGCACGAGAATAAAAATTTGCCACATTCTAACAAGAAGGGGTTAATCGATTTGAATGCAAGAGAAAACGCTTGTTCTGCTAGTAATACATGCAACTTTTACTGCATAGAAGTTATCTTTTCATTGCCCGCTGTCTCCATTAATCTCTACTCATAAAACAAATATGATGTTTAATAAAAGTCAGCTCGGGTGTCTATTGCGTGCTCTCGTAGCAATTCATAAGTACGGCAGTTTTATTGGATGTTAACCTTAACCCTATTCCCAAAATAAAGGCGTGTCTTAGTTCGAGACCTATAAAACTTCAATAGCAATTTATTTTTTAGATATCGGTAGGTACACTAAGGTACTTACTTACAATAGTAATATATATATATATATATATATATATATATATATATATATATATATATATATATATATATATATATATATATATATATATCGGAATGGTCATGAGTACGAGACGTCAACTGACTACGAAACGGAAGTGTGAAGATGGCGCGCTTCGACAGAGTCTAGTGTGACGTGCGCTACAGTTGAAGAGGGGGAAGACGGTTGACGTTCAACGGAGCAACACAACTCTCACTTCTCTTGGAAACTCCGGGCGGACAATAAGTACCTAGAAACTGTCACTCGTTTCGTGTTCAGTAATCCAAAATAATTATAGTCAGTTTTGTTAATTTGATTTGGTGTGAACTTATAACAAATTGTGAAGCGTTGATACCGGCCAAAAATCAAGCAACCCGTCGTCATCAGAAGTGGCGCGAGTGAAGGCGACTGCTAACACTGCTATGTTGGTGAACCAGCTGAGCTTTCAACTGCAACCGTGATGAGCGTATTTTGTCTGATTTTTTTATTGATACTGCCAATTTTATTTAGTGACGGTAGTTATAAAACATTACGCGTTTAACCTTGGAAATGTCATAATCTTTGTGGTGATATTGCCATCACATCGTACCGAGTGTTGTAGGTTTGATTCCTACACGAGACACTGAGTTGTGGAAACGTTTGACTTTTACGGTGTGTGTACTAATAGTGTAAAAAGGGTGGGTAGGGTGAACGATATAATTGCGACCTTTGCCGTATTTTATGTTTGCGTATGGTTGTCTGACTACCACAGTGACCTAGCTAAAGCGTAGATATCGAACGGAGGTTTTGAGTTTGATACGCCGGTTATAAAGAAAGTGATTATTTTTATTTCTTCATGCGAGGGTGGCTCGCACTCACGAACCTTGTGATCATATGCTTGCTTGCAAATAGATTATCTTGTCTCGGTCTTTGCTTTGCTTTATGGACTGTAATAGTAACGAGAGTGAGCGTACAGGCCGACTTGCAATATTCCAAGCAAGTGCGTTTGAGTGAAACGTGCTAGTTATTGTTTTAGTGCAGTTGTAATATTGGTTTTAGAACCAACACCCAGCTTTGGTTGGTTTTCTGCTAAATCTAAAACAATAACTCTGGTCTAGACTGTCCTTTGCAGGGCAGCGACGCTTAAGTTGGTAAACTAATCGAATTGTACATATGAAGTTCATAGTGTAAGACTGTGCTAGACTAGACTAGCTGTGTGTAGAACAGCTTGTAGCTGTTATTTCTTAAATAGACGTGTGAACTACAGTTTTGTTTAGACGAGAGCTGTTGGTTGGTTAGTGTAACCTGACCATAGTTGAAAGATATTACTAGCGCCATTATTTTATCGACTCGTGGTGTTGATAATACCTAACGGTTTTCGTTTAAATGTGATCAGAGCCTAAGTAAAAAGTGGCACTGTTACTCGTTGTAATTCTGAGTTGTACAGACGATCTCGGTGTTGCAATTACACCTGCTTCTTTGTGTGCATCAATTTTTAACATAGCACATTAAAATGTTTCTTACTCATGATTATTAGATTGCACCACTAGTATAATTAAATTCAATGTTAAGATCTTACACGTGAAAATTTCCTACAGTGTGTTTTTAAAATTCATGTGATACGCTGGGAATTTTTATCAAGTGCCCCGAGATCTCTGGCCAATTCCAAGTTATGCTTAGGACGTTTAGGAGTGATAATGTTTCTAGTAGAAGCTGTTATACTCGATGATCAGACGTAGAAGAAAATTATTGAGTTATCATCGTAGTGCGTTACGATGAGCAGTTTCAGAGATTTTAATTGTCATTAGATCGAACTAGGTTAGTGATCGTTAGTGATGATTGTATGCTTAACCTTATTCTCATTAAATGGGTACTTTGTTAGTCGTTGCTGTGATAATTTTGTGGTACCCAATTTCCATTGGTGTAGATTTGCACAAACTGGATAAGCCATTTGTGCGCCTGCATGTTTAGCCATGCGTTGCCGTTGGTTGGACCGACAAAGTGCCTTTCTAGTTAGCCTAGTTTACCCTGAATCTTTTGTTTTAGTCATAGTCTCCATTGGTGCGCAAACAAGACAGCCATTAGTGCATTTATCATAGTATCATAAACGTTGTCCATCGTCTTGATTGCGAAAGGTCCGTTGCTGTATCGCTAATGATTAGGTTAGGATAAGCTTCGTATTTAGACTATCCATGACGAAATTATAACGCTGAAAATACTGGTTGGATACTTGGTAGTAAACTCAACATCTAGAGTATCAGCCTAGTAAGATTTTCTTAGTCTGCTATGTGATAAGGAAAACCAAAGCAACATGTTGAACAAACCTAGTTTAAGATTACTTTGTTAAATGCTCGAAATGATTATCCGGGTGGTGTTGTGTAACCAGATGGAAGTTGCATAGTGTGATGTTGAAGACCCGATGGATGTCAGAGTATGAGCAATGCAATATTTTATTGAGTTTCCTATTATTTTAACGAGTATGCGTTGGTCAATTGGTCAATTGGTCAATATCGATCAATCAATCATTTATTTGCTAGAATATGGTTACATTTTACAGTTTGTCAGTTTTTAATATCGTACAGCATATTCTGCCACATGTGGCGTGCAAAGATTAAATAATAAACATTAAATATACTTAATAGCTAAATACAATGACATCATTAGTTTCTCACATTGTTATCACATGTATAAATATAGTTAGACCCAATTAGAATATTTATTAATGAAATAATTTTAAATTAATTGCAATGTTATGAAGTAAGGCTGTTGTGGCTTTGAGAAGAAGATAAAAATAGGGAAATTATGTCGGTAACAAACAATAATGGAATATGTCGAAAAATTTAAAAAATAAAATTAAAATAAACCAATAAAAATGTCAAATAATAAAAAATAAATAATGTCAAAGTAATAGTAAAATGTCAAGCAGTATATATAAAAAAATACAGTAATAGTCTTAGGTCGTGGATACATTATAGAATTACAAGTCAATAATTATAATTTAAAATAAGTAATATTCTGCTTTATGATAATAACATAGTAATTATTGAGCATTTATAGTTTTATCACTAAGAAAATCATCAATATTATAATAGCTCTTTGAATTAGTATGTTTTTAAGCGATTTCTTAATTTGTGAGGTATTCGTATGTCTAATAGCTTGTGGAATTTTATTATAGGGAGCTTTGCATACTATAGTTTTATAGAGTAAAGCTGTTTTAGCGGAATGAACACGAAGTCTATCATTATCACGGCGATTTCGGCTTACATAATCAGATAGTTTAGGAAAAAGATCAGGGTTGTTCCTTACAAATATAGCTGTCTCAATAATGCAAAGTGATGGAAGTGTAAGAATGTTGTACTTTATGAAAAAGGCCTACAACTTTCGGTACTTTTAATGCCAAACATAGCGCGAATGCATCGCTTTTGCATTTTAAACACCATTTCCTTATTTGTAGAATTTGCCCAAAAAATACACCATATCTAAGGATGGATTCCACAAGTCCGTAATATGCCGAAAGTAACGCATCTGTGTTAATAATAGCAGCTAATTTATGTAAGGCGTAAGATAGACTGCTGATTTTTTTACATACAATGTCAATGTGTTCCTTCCAATTTAATTTGTTATCAATATTTAAGCCTAGAAATCGAGCAACAGTAGCTTCTTTAATGGTTATATTTTCATATACTACATTTACATTTAACGGGTTTTGTAGTCGTTGTCCAAAATGCATAATGTTCGTTTTCATTAAATTTATTTTCAAATTATTATTATTTAACCAAGAGATTATGGATGTCAATAATAATAATAATAATATTTTACCACATACACACATCACCATCTAGTCCCAAACTAAGCAGAGCTTGTACTATGGGTACTAGATAATGGATAAATATACATACATACTTTTTTTTTGTAAATACATACATATTATACATAGAAACACCCAATCAATGAGTCATTAATGTCAGATTTATATTGATTTATGTCCTTGCTTGCTATGGTGACCATGCTATCATCAGCAAATAATATCAATGGTTGGTTGGTAGCATTTGGAAAGTCATTAATATATAGTATAAATAGAAGTGGCCCCAAAACACTACCGCGGGGTACACCATGTGGTACATAACGCCTTTTTGAGGTGTAAGTTTCTTGGCGTTTTGTGTTAAAATTGATTTTATTGATTTCTATTATTTTCCGTCGGTTTGTTAAATATGATCTAATTAAGTTTAAAATATTGCCTCTGACACCATAAGCATGAAGTTTGTTTAGCAGAATATTATGACTCACTCAATCAAAAGCGGAGAATATATCACAATAAATCGCACATATAGGGGATTTTTTTGTCCATGTGCGTTAAAACATTATTAAAAAAATTATAGATTGCCATATTGATGGTTTTGTTTTTACGAAAACCATTCTGCTCACTGCATAATATTTTATTTCTTTCTAGATATGAATTAATTTCCTGATAGAGATATTTTTCAAATATTTTTGAAAATACTGAAAGTAAAGCAATATGCCTGTAATTTTGCATTAACTCTTTATTTTCCTTTTTAAATAATGGCTTTATAATTGTTATTTTAAGATTTTCCGGAAATATGCCAGTCGATATACATAAGTTAATTATGTGGCTCAAATGGTGACATATGTATTTATTAACCGCTTTAATAATATTTGTTTAAATAATATTTCGTGTTGTTCAATATGTCAGCTTCGAGAGAAAGGGTTAGTTGTGATTTTCATTAAAACCTGTAATGATTTTGATCAGAGTACCTTTATTCCTCACCGACTTGGGTCAGGCATAGCCGAACGACTATAATGAGTGCTGTGCGATAATTTTGTTTTATTCCTAGAGCGAAGTGCATTAAGGTGTGGTTGTTGATCGCAATCATGGATACCCTGCTGCTTAAGTAGCTCTGCTTTTATATTTGTTCACTAAAATTGTTAGATACCTCTGGTTTGTGTGTTGTATGACAAGAGCGTTCTTGGCAAGATTCATTAGCCGAAGTCCAACTAACGATTAACTGTACGGTTAATCGAACGACGAAAGCTAGTCCACTAGAGTTGTTAATAGGCGAGGTGTGTGCACGGCCTCTATCATTACCAAACCATAGAGTCCTGGAGAGACTCGGCGTTCTCATGTGGGGTTCGCAGAAAGTAGAGTAACTGGAGGTTACTGGGCTATGCGTAGCCATGATCACATGTTGAGCTTGAATGTTTTAGTTTACTAGGTTTGAAATAATATTTTGAGAGATACCGCGATAGTGAAATGTCAGTTTTACTTTGAGTTTCCTGATTATTGATTTTGATACTGAAACTTTGTCCCAGAGGATCAGAGCATAACTGACGATCTTGAAGAGAGCAAAGTGTGAACCTTAATACTGACAAGACCAGTAGAAAACTAAGCTTACATGTTGATTGGTTGTGTGATTCAATATCATAGGTTGATTTGTAGCCGTAAATCAGTACAAATCGGTATCAACCAACTGTGAAGGCAGTTGTCCGTGAGTACGTGGTAGGCAAACAACGACGGTGTTGGGGTTTCGTAGAAAACCATAAAGTCTAGGAGGGACTTGGCGATCCTTGTGAGGATGCGTAGATAAATATGGGTTTCGTAGGAAACCATAAAGTCCAGGAGGGACTTGGCGATCCTTGTGAGGATGCGCAGATAAATGGGTGACAACCGAGTGGCTCATTGAGTGCCTGGTTTAGTAACTGGAAGTTACTGAATGGTGGCAACCGAGTGGCTGGTTGAGTGGCTGGTTGAGTGCCTGGTTTAGTAACTAGAGGTTACTGAATGGTTATGAATCACGTGTAGAGCTGTAGTTATTTGATTTTATTATAATGTGAGTCTATGGTAATTGACTGTACTGTCAGTGATGCTCTGAATCTAGTTCCATTGGTAGTTAGGAAAGTAATGTAGAAGGTAATTTTGTAATAAATTTGATTGGAATCGTAACACTGTATTACTTTGATTCAACACTTACCTGGGTTAAGTCAGGAATGACCGAGCAATGTGATACTGTGCGTGTAAAATTTTGTTACAGATTAACAAACAGGGACGTGTGTCTTGTAGGATGGCCGTATCGGAATGGTCATGAGTACGACACGTCAACTGACTACGAAACGGAAGTGTGAAGATGGCGCGCTTCGACAGAGTCTAGTGTGATGTTCGCTACAGTTGAAGAGGGGGGTGACGGTTGACGTTCAACGGAGCAACACAACTCTCACTTCTCTTGGAAACTCCAGGCGGACAACAAGTACCTAGAAACTGTCACTCGTTTCGTGTTCAGTAATCCAAAATAATTATAGTCAGTTTTGTTAATTTGATTTGGTGTGAACTTATAACAAACCGTGAAGCATTGATACCGGCCAAAAATCAAGCAACCCGTCGTCATATAATACATACATATACTCACGCTTATTTCCCGTATGGGTAGGCAGAGACCATGGGACGCCATTTGCAACGATCCTGACATTTCTCTCTTGCTTTATTCACTCCCATCAGATGCCTCATGCATGCTCTTCTGTTCAGGGTACATATAATTATAATCATTTTCAATAACACATTTTATGTGACAAATCAAAAGTATTAGAGCGAAATAGTAACATACAAGGGCGATAAACGAGCTACGCTTCGCCTGATGATGGGATAATCGCAACTCTGTCGCTGACATATCGTTTAAAACGCCATTATACATAGGCCGATGTCTGTTCACAAATTATGGTCAGATTGGAGTTAAGTTACGGCGAACGAGATAATTATTAAAAAAGATTTATTTAATTAAAACAATGTTTATTGATTGAAATATTCTACAAGACTAATTTACAATTATAATATTTCTTATTAACTAAACTTATTGCTAAATCTGCAATAGTGCAGTTAACGCAGTGACGCACAAAAGATCGTTCGATGCACACTCAGCAATGACGCACTAGATCGTACGATGCACACATTAGGCTATTGCCTAACTCCTCCCTCCTTAAGATAGAAGCGCGTCCCGCAGCTTCTCGCAGCGTCCTCGGTGCGTGATTCTTCCGAGCTAGGTTTCTCTGGCGGTGATCGTCGTAGTTTCCACTGCCACAGCTTCCACACGATGATTGTTGTCAGGATAACGTAGAGTACGAGTGTTGACCAGCTCGGTGTTGCCATCATAGTTTGCCAGTCTATGACAGGTTCTGGTACGTTCTCAGCCCGGTCCATTAGTTCATGGATACTATCCAGCGGTATTTCTGCTAACTGTAGATTGTAATGGACGTTGTCCTCGGGGGTAATGACCATACTTGGGAGTGGTACGATCTCATCACCTTCGACGGTGTTGATGTTTGTCTTGAGGGTTCTGTTTAGAATTTCCATTTGACAATCGCTTGTGATGGTAGTAATCTGTATGCCTGCTATTTTTCTATATTCAGATTTGCTTCCACAGAGAGTTCTTATTGTTTGCTCTTCCTTAAGGATGATTAGCCATTTGTTGTCCTGTAATTTCTGGATCTTTCCTTGTTTTAGATCAATCCTGGCTCGTGTACAATTTGTTCTTTGGTGTTTTATCAGGGCTATTATGCAGTCTTCAGATTTCTCAATAGGCTGGGTGTTCAACATTGTGCAGAGTTGGATGTCTTGTGTGATCTTCCTGCAGCCTTCTTCTAGATATGAGTACTCGTTGGTCCCCAGTGCAAGGTACTTGGATTTAGGGATAATGGTAAGGTTTTGTTTGTCTGGTATGGAGTACAAATGGATAAGGTCATAAGGGTTGGTTTCGATGGAAGGAATATCTAGTATGAATGTTAAAGTGTGCTCTGTGCTATAAGCTTTTACGCTTATAGATTTTTCAATGTTATGAATATTATTTAAGCTAATACTGTCAACTGGATTGAATTTATTTGACTTTTGAATACCTAACATTTCATTGATGAGGCTATGAGGGGATATGATACTTGGATGCATTACTTCCAATTGTGCAAACGTCATAGCGTCTTCTAAGATTACTAATTTATCTAAAAGTATCTGTAAGCTAAAATCTATTTGTATGTATAAATCTAAAAAGTGCACTCTATTTAATACTAAACTATTACTAAAAGTGGTGTTTTTCAACATCAGACCTAGCTTTTTCTGGTTCTCGTTTAAAAGTTCTATTTGCTTACTAAATTCCTCTACTGCATGTTTTGCTATAAACAATGTTTGTTTTTGGGATGTGTTAATTTTCTGTACTGAGCTACGTAAAATATTAATTTCATTTTCAAATTTGAGGGCATCCTCGTAATCCAAGTTGCCTGTAATTGTTTTAACGATAGATCCTAGGCCGTTAATCAAACCACGTCTAAATCTATGGTGCGGTGCAATAAACACTATTTTCTTACTTATTAGATTTAAACTATTCTCTATTTGATCTTTATAAGCCCTATGTAAATCGCTGTTATTTTCAGCAGCTTTAGTACTGGCGTATAAAGACATAAGCATTATACACGCAAGCCAAACTAAAGGTGTCTATCTGTTTTAGGATTTGACCTTGTTTTAACAACAATATACCGTTGGAGTTATCTACGGGATTAAGGGTCAAGTTGGCGGCTGCGTGGAGCATGAAGGCTCCTGTGAGGATGATCCTGGAACAAGATGTGGTCTTCGTAAAAGTTTAAAGTGGACTCGAATGGACTTTGAATTGGGGTGGCTCCCTATAATTTCTGCAACGTTATTGGGGTGAAGATGAATGATTTTATACGGACCTTTAAATACGGGTTTTGTCTTGTCACTTCTCGTAGATTTCGCAACCTGTTTAAATACTGTCTCACCTACCTTAAACATTATCGCCTCAGCTGCCTGGTTCCGTTTTTCTATAATATGTTCCTTGTTCTTGGATACGTGCGCGGCTATGCATTCCTGTACGGCTTCTGCGTTTTTACGATGATTAAGGACGTAGTCTTGGTAAAATTCTTTTGGATAATATAGTTCTAATGGATTCCTGGAGGCTGTATGACCAAACAGAAGCTCTCGCGGTGTATAGCCTGTGGTAGAGTGAATAGCGTTGTTGTAGGCTATAGTAGCGTATTTCATTACTAACTGTATAGGGTCGTCTTTGTTTGTCATTCTCTGGATTCTAATAATTTCCGCGATGGTTGAATGAAATCGTTCGATAGGTGAATTGGAGTTTGAATTATATGGCGTGGTAAAATGGATGTGAATGTCATGTGAAGCGCATATCTCTTTAATTACGTCATTGTCAAATTTAGTGTCTGAGTCTGTGGTAATCTTGAGAGGTAAACCTAATGTAGAAAATACTTGTAATAATGCTTCTGCGATATGAACACTGCTAGAAGCGTTTAGAGGGATGGCTTGCGCGAACTTTAAAAAATTGTCAATTATGGTTAAAAATGTTGCACCTCCTGTTGAGTAGAGGTCCATAAACAGATGTTGGAGTGGTTTAGTAGGTGTCTCTGTTATGGCTAATGGTGGTTTCAATGGATTTCTCTCGTATTTGGCTTTTAAGCATAGTTCGCACTGATTTATATATCTCTGAATTGACAACAACATATTAGGCCAGTGGTAGTTTCTATGCAGTTGCTTAAATGTTTCTTGTATACCTCTATGCGATGATTTTCCCTCATGATATCGTTTTATAAGATCTTGTTGTTCGGTTTTGTTTTCAACAAGTGTTACTCTAGCGGTGCATCTAATTAATTTAGGTCCTCTATCATTGAAAATCGTAGTGTAAACTCGTGAAAATGCTAAATACAGGCTTTCGTCATAAAAATAACAGTGAAAGATACGGTCAGCTATTGTATGCTCTTTTAAGAATTTTATTATTTCGGATTCTGTATAGTTAATAGGGATAAAAACGTCTTTAATGACTACCTTAGAATTGGTTGATCTATTGTCTACCCTATAAGTAGAACCAGGGGTAGACCTAATATAAAATTGCTTCAACTGCCTATCAATTGCGTCGGATAGAATGGGAATACCGTTATTTTCATTATCGGGTTGCGTATGATTCGTGGAAACTAACTGGTCGGGGTCAACTGTAAAGACGCTCATCGAGTCTGTGTCTCCGTCAGGGTGTGAAGGATTCGTACTTCTGATTTCTATGTCGTTGTTGCTGTTAGGTCGATTATCATTGTCATTTTGGCGATCATTATTAGTCTCTGCTTCTCTACGGGCATTTTCAAATATTCTATTAATGATATCGTCGTCTTCGTTGTCGTCTAGGTTTACCGCTAACGAATCTATACTCTTATGAAAGATTTTAACTCTAGATAGTGCGTCCGCATTAGTGTTCAGTTTACCTTTTTTGTAAACAACTTTATAGTCGTATTCCGATAACTTCAATTTCCAGCGAGTTAATTTAGAGTTAGGGTCTTTTAGGGACATTAATCATAATAGTGGTCTGTGGTCTGTGTAGATTGTGAATTTGCGACCATTTAGATAGGGTCTAAAGTATTTAATAGCCCAAACTATGCCTAACAACTCTTTCTCTATTGTTGAATATCGAGTCTCAGTTTCTGATAGTGTCCTAGATGCATAAGCTATTGGTTTGTCTGAGCCAACGTTTCCTTCTGACAGGACTGCACCTAAGGCAAAGTCGGATGCGTCTGTTGTCAGGATAAATGGTTTGTCAAAGTCAGGGTATTGAAGGATTGGGGCGTTTGTTAAAATTTGTTTGCATTTGTTAACTGCGTCTAGGAATTCGTCAGTATGAACAACTTTTGCGTTCTTTTTAAGGCAAGCTGTTAGGGGTTTCGTTAACTTTGCGAAGTCTTTAATAAACTTTCGGTAATAACCTACTAGTCCTAAGAAAGACTTTATATCTTTTTGCGTCTGGGGTATGGGGAAATTCAAAACTGCTTTTATTTTGTCTTTGTTAGGATGTAGTCCTTGGTCAGTCAATTCGTGTCCTAAGAAGTTGACATGTTTCTGTAAGAATTCTGACTTGTCCAACTGAACTTTAAGGTTATGCAATTTGAATCTTTGGAATATTAGCTTAAGTTTATCGTTATGATCCTGGAGGGACGTTGCTGCTATGATTACGTCATCTAAATACGTAAATACGTTGTCTATACCCCTTAGTATGTGATCCATTAGACGTTGGAATGTACTTGGGGCATTTTTTAGCCCAAAAGGAATTCTCAAAAATTCATAATGGCCTCGTTCAGTAGTAAACGCGGTTTTTCTATATCGCGGGGGTGCATTTCCAGTTGATGGTAGCCACTTGCCAAGTCAAGGGTAGTGAAATACTGGGCACGCCCTAATCGATCTAAGATGTCATTTATATTTGGCAGTGGGTACTTGTCTTCTATAATTCTGTCATTAAGTCGTCTGTAGTCGATAACAAGTCGCCATTTTACCTTGCCCGAAGCGTCCGGTTTTTTGGGGACAATATGAACAGGGCAGGACCAGGGTGAAATACTCTCTCTAATTATTCCCTGTTTCAGTAAGTTATCTACCTGTTTCTGAATTTCTAAACGCTGTTTGGGTGCTTGCCTATAGCTTCTCACAAAAATTGGAGTATCATCGGTTAGTCTCAATTCGTGTTTAACTGTATGAGTGAAAGACAAAGGTATTTTCTCGGAATAGAATATCTCACGGTATTGGTAACAAATTTTGGTAATTTCACGTCTTTCCTCTTCATTCATGTGGTTAGTTCTGACTTTATTTAAATTCTCACAAAGTTCTTTATCTATGTTCGTCTGCCCTTGGAGTGTATGTAACTTTTGTATGTTATTATTTTCTACTAATTGTGGCGGTAATGGCTCAAGTGGTAAATGACAATTATTACTGATTACTTGTTGTCTATCAGTGTAGTTTAGTATAGACGTCGTAAATGTGCCATTTTTTACTGATACTACCGCGGCGGGTGACTTCAGTCCTTTAGACCAATTATACTCATCGCAGATGTAGTTACCGTCTAAATAGTTAGATTTGACTGTTATAAATTTCTCACAATTCGGTTCAATTTTAACTCGTTTTATTGGATAATCAAAATAAATGGGTATTTCTGTATTAAACGTGCGTAAAACTTTATTTTTGAAATCTATGTTGCATCCTAATTCCTTTAATAAGTCCATACGAATGAGACCTTTATATTTTGGATCAAAGTCAAACAATAAAAATGTATGATGTTTATCTGAATTAAATACCGGTGGTAAAGGTTAGACTGCAATGTATTCATGACGGGTGACTGCATGCGCGGTTTTAACCTGAAAGGGTTCACGTTCAACGCAATGCTCGAAAACAGTACCGGCTATTACATCAGGTGATATCATACAGCGTGAGGCTCCTGTATCTATAAGAAATTTACCTCGAAACTCCGGTAGCTCTATATACGGAAGGTGGTCTTTACCGTGGTGGTTTAGGTCAACAGTATTTATCAACTGTGATTCGCTTGGTCCTCGTCCAGTGGAAAATCCTGATGGCTTGATCCTTCTCCAGACATATCATGCATAAACTCGTGGTCTTGGTCTTGATTGTAATATGCGTTATCGTTATAATACTCACCGTTATAATACGAGTCGTTACTATCGGGGTGATACTGTTCTTGACTATGTTGTGTATAAAACATTTCCTCAGGGGCGAAGCGCGGTTTTTCAGGTCTACTTACCGATCTCATGGTGACGTCGGACACCTTCTGTGGTGGATTCACTTGTTGACGGGGTACATTCGGCTCTGGTCTAAAATTTCCTGAATTTCTAAAGGTACCTGAACCACTAGGTCTAACATTACCTGAAGGAAGAGTGTTCTTCCATGGGGGTAAATTTTGACCCCTCTGTTGCCTTGCGTCTGGGTTCCAGTTGGGGCGGTTAAAATTATTAACTTGGTGTACCGTTTGATTTGGCTTGGGTATTTATTTATGTTTGGTTTGAGAAGTTGAAGGTGCATTAAAGCTGTTATTATATCTATTGAATGCTAATCTTGCCTCTTCTTGTCTAGCCGTTACTATAGCTGCCTCAAGGGTCTCTGGTTTTGCAATCTTTACGCCAATAGATACGTGGAAATCTAAATGATTAACGTATTGATCTATGACCATACTCTCGTAATAGGATTTGTCGGTGTGCCTACCTACCACGTTTAGAGTGTCTAACACATCTCTTAATCGTTTACCAAATGTCTCTGCGTCTTCGTTTTTATTACGACGCAACCGTGTTAACTCTTGCATTAACTGTATCTCGTTACGTGGTTCGCCTAGCCTACGTGTCAAGGCGGTCTTAATAGCTTGCCATGTGTCAACCGTTCCTTCCGAAGCAATTGCACTAACAGCAGCGCCACTTAGTTTACTTTTGATTAAACTAGTAACCGCAGGGTTCGCCCTGACTGGTGGGTCTAATAATAACAATACGTTCTCTACTTCCCTAATAAAATAATTTAATGTTTTAGGGTTGCCGTCGTATTTCGGCAACAGTTCTGATACGAACTTAAAGGTAGCTAACTCAATACTAGCCATTGCCATCGTAACTAAATACAAATCCTCTAAAAAAAAAACTATCAAAAAGTTAATTGAATATAAGTAAGCCGTCAATCTGCTTACCCTATAAACGCAGCGTGAAGTTCTAAAAATAGACTAGTGTTGCAACAGATGCAATAGCAGCGAATAATAAACTTATAATTTTTATATAATTAACAATTTGCTGCGTAATCAACGTAATGTGAAAACTATACCGCGATGTGAGCAGATATGTTAAACACACCTATAATAAAATAAACCTAGTATACTCGTATATAGCGATTCTAGCTAATAGACGAACACACATAAAACATTAAAACTATTACGACAGGAAATATAGCATAGGAAACTGGGAAAAAAACTAGCACTCACCCTAGTATCCTCTGCATCTCCAGCCGGGCCTTGTAGAACGCAGGACTTCCAATTCTCCGGAGCTCCCGCAGGTTGTTTCGCCGTCGTAGGTTCGTATAAACGATCGCGAAGATAACGTTAGATAACGTTCACTCTAGCCGAAGAGTTATATTCGAAGTTGAGTGTCGCGATCCTACCGACTGCACCAGTTAAGTTACGGCGAACGAGATAATTATTAAAAAAGATTTATTTAATTAAAACAATGTTTATTGATTGAAATATTCTACAAGACTAATTTGCAATTATAATATTTCTTATTAACTAAACTTATTGCTAAATCTGCAATAGTGCAGTTTACGCAGTGACGCACAAAAGATCGTTCGATGCACACTCAGCAATGACGCACTAGATCGTACGATGCAAACATTAGGCTATTGCCTAACTTTGGTCATGTGAACATTCTGCGGCAAATAAAAAAAAAATACCGTGCTTACTCTTTCTTGGCCACCTGTTTGTACTCGTTGTTAAGTGATTCGAATTCGTAATTTCGAGATTATGTTTTTCGATATCGCATGGCAATGACGTTAAGATTTTCGTTGTAACGTGCATGTTTTTGTTAAGCGTTTTGTATTAGAAAAGTTCCGGGGACGTGGTACTCGGCGTTACACTTTTGAAGTTGGACTCGTATCGTGACATATTACGTTATGTTAGGTTTCCTTATACCACTACACTCAACAATAAGGCTCTGCAAAGCTTGACTCCTTCAACTCAGCTTAAAACACTAATAAGGCATCAATCTTCCTTGACACTAACCTATGTTGAAATCATATTCAAAATATAAATCCCTTAAACAAAAAACATTAAAGTTAATTGATAATGTACCTACTTACTTATTTGATAAGTTATTATAATTACTAACTCATCAGTACTTTACATATGCTGCTATACACGAAATCTACACAATGTAGTACATTCATCAAAGCTATACAATAGAAGCGCACATAATATACATATAATGTATGCAAATAGTAGGCTTCAGCATCACAACACAGCGGCTGTTAACGCACATGCAAGCACTCAGTGTAAATAAACGGCTTCAGCGATTCAACTAAACACGACACCATTTGACATCATGGACTAAAAGGAATTGTTTGCAATACATATTACACGAGGCATTGAACTGAACAAGGCAATTTGAACTAATCTACAAGCAAACGGAGTGAGATGGCTACCTATGTAGCACTATGTAGACTGTACATATATTAGTCTGAAGCCGAGTGGGTAATAGCGGGAGCCCCGTTCGCCGACCAGCTAACTTAAACTCAACGGCAAACTTAATGTAACTTCGTCCATGTCAAGACTAGGCTTAATAATACCGTCATTATATCTCGCTAATGTCTTCTAATTGTTATTAATTTAGCGTTACGTCAAAAGTTGTTGATGTCAAGATCCTTCGAGTAATGAAGCGAGTCAGTGTAACATTGTAAGGCGTCACTGTTATGTTTGTCTTGGGCTGAGAGACTGCAAGTACAATATGTGTATTTAGTGGCTACATAATGCAGAATAAACTCAATGAGCTTCGAATAAAGCCAGGTCGTAGATGCCGACCATCATTAAGCTTCGCAATTTCTATTATTCACTTGTATTACATGCATATATGCTTGAGACGAGAGACTAGTTTACAAGCTTTCTAACCTTTAGATAGAGATATAAATTCTCAAATTCGATTAGACAACGTTTGTTCAACTGTGCTATTGTTGCAATTAATTATTACTTCGCTCGTTCGCTAAAAGAAAATAGAATGTTTCGAATTTGGTACGCAGTACGGGTACAAGCTCATATCTAACTATAGCGTTGTACGGGTGCAGCGTTCACCGGGCGAACGTGGCTTGGCTACGCTGTAAACCGTGCATAGCTATTCAATACCTACCACGAAACACAACTTTATTTGACTGCCACCTACATACGTTATATTAAACTTTATAAATGTTAAAACCAAACATACATACTGAATCAATTTGTTAGAAAGCAATATCCACCTGCGTCTCTATTAAAATTATTAAGCGATTTCGCCCTGCGCCAGTATCGTACAGCAATAAATTCAGTACAATATCCAATCAGTGAAATATTGATTAACGCCTATTGTTTGTTAAACAAATACAGCAAATCAAATATGTCATGTGTAATCCATGTTTCGGTTGAGAATAAGTATATCCGAAAACAAAAACTATAGGAGCGTGGTAGCGGGCGGGATAGGCGCACGACGGCACGACGACGCGGCAGCGAAGGGGCGGCCGCGGCTCGAGACCGCGCCGGAACGAGAGGTGTTCAGCGGGCCACAGCTGCAATTACCTAATGATGCGCGGCGGTTACCCAATTACGGCGACTGCTGCATTTACGTTTTTAGTCCGGCTGATTCAGACGATTTGCTCGATAATTTACTGAACACATTTGCTGAAACCTCACGGATTGGCAACAAATAAAAAGTATTAACAAAGTATTGTTTTATTTTACTGCAAACGAGTGTAATTAACTTGGTGCTTTATTCGAGAGACGTGAAGATTATTGATGACTTCCTAGTTCACATGCAGTGACACGTAGCGGCTAGTGGGAGCTTTCTATCATCACAAATTAGGTTCTGCTGGTGTAGTCTTCACAAACAAAATAAGAGAGATGTTAATTTAATGTACATCGGTGTCACTCGAAGCGGACCCACAGCTCCGACTTTCAAAGGACTAGGGCAGCCGCGGATTCTCTATTATGTAAATTTCCACGTAATTTTCTCGGTGGGAGTGCGCCGGCCAGACTTTGTAACACGAATGGTCTCTCATTAATACTTACCTGAGCTCTTCAATTTTTGAAGGACATCGTAAATTTATAAATGCTGATTTTATTTAAACGGTCGACACAATTAAAAAGAAAGATCGGTCTTTACCGATATAATTAACTGGAAGGCTCGTTAACGTGTAATGAAAAAGTAAAGGGTTAAAAGTGATTGTTGATCAAAGCCATATCTGAAAACATAATATATGAAATGAAATGAAAAATGATTTATTGCTGCCACAACCAGACACAAGTACACGATAAAAAATAAAAAAAGGTTCATACAAAATTAAAAAATAAACGTCGTTATCAGCTACACAATAATATGCTAAGGCCAGGTCATGGCAGTAATAGGGCCCCGTTCAGCATAATACCAGACTTGCTGGCACCGATATTCTACGGGGCACTACTAGTGAATCACGAAGGTACAAAGCAGTGCAATATAATTGTAAATGTATTCGAAAATTAAAGTAATACATATATAATAAGTAGTGTTCTGAATTTTCCCAAAAGTTTCCATTTGTAATGTAGGGCACATAATACGAAAACCTAACGGGTACTAATCCGTAGATGAGCCGTCGCTTTCGTGAAAACATCTGCGGCCGCGACAACAACGATGCGCAACGAAACAAAAACAAAATGAGAAAGGTTTGGGAAGTCGTATGGTGGCAAGTTGCGATGAAGCAAGAGCCTCCCCGGCTAGCGTCCATTGTGATACAGACGCGCTCCCAAATATTACTCGCCCGACCACCCGCCTCACACACAATACCTATGTAGGTATATTCCACTACAAATAAATCACATACCTACCTACATGACTATCAAACACATTTACACCCAACACTTAAATTAACACTTACAAGTCTAACAAGATTCCTATTTGTGAAGATGTTGAATTTAAAAATTAATTGGACCCTAAAGCACCTGTACGGAACGAGATAAACCTACTTACGTCTCAGTTTATGTTCTGAATAGGGTATTAAACTTAGTCTTTAATTTTAGTAACTCGTATTTTATGAAGTAGTAGTAAGCGTATAAACGTTTTACGAGGCGCACGAAACGTGAGTTGCTTGAATATCAATACGATACGTTCATTAACTGTTTCTTGCGTAAAATCTCTCGAAAAATAAACAGATAATAATAATCGACTGCATCATAGCACTTACCTTTTTAGGATTCATTTTTTTCTTTAACACGCGTTTTCGCTTGCATGGAAATTGGTTTCGCTGCAGTCTGAAGGATACTACGACGAACTAGTCGTTTTTAAAGTATCCTGTGGAGTTCAAGTTTACTCCGCACCGAACTTTATCAAAATAAATTTAACAAAAGTCCTCTTTGTAATAACATATACCTATGGGGTAAAGCAATTTATTTTCCAATAGTGCTTAGTTCATGCCGACAGAGCCTTTTCCACAATGGCCTATCTAGGCTAGTGGTAGTTTCTTTACTTGATTATCTCTGCCCTACACCGCTTTCTTTATTTTTCCTACCAAGTTCTTTTTAATGTGTCATGTCGTATCTAGTACTACGTCATTTTTATTCAGTCTATATCCAGTCACGTGGCGCTACTTGCATGCTGCCACCCCCCGCGTCTGGCGGGCCCTGCGCGCGGGGTAACCCGCGACGGGGGGGGGGCGCTCCATTCTGTTGTTTTGATTACTCGGTGATTTTTATGAATTTCTGCTAACATATATATATATTTAGATTCTTCATAAAGTTTCCTACAGATTGGTATATAAATATTTTTACGTAATTATATATTTTAATCATAAAACTGCTAAAAATAAATAAGGAAATAAAAAATGCGATTATAACGATCGACCGATTTCCGGCCTCTCGCCAGTCAGGCATTTTTTTGACGCGGCCGATTCCCGGCCTCTCACCAGTCACGTAGATATGTTTGTATTTAAAACAAGAGTAAACCCAAGAGAAGCCCAGAATTCTCCACAATGTTCTTGAAGAGAGACAGTCTGCCTTGTGGGATAGATAAAAACAAGACTGTTTTTTCTATTAAGAAGAAATTTTGTCCGGTTGAGTGACAGATTTAAAAACAGGGCTGAAATATTATATTACTATACACTAAATCTACATAGATTATGTATAAATGAAATACACTTATATTAACATAACACATACACTTATATTAAAATAACTCATTTTAATTTTATCGTTTGGACTATTAGCATTAATCTGAGAAAAATTCTAAACAACCTTCATTCACAAGCGCACGCGTTTGTTCTTTAAAACGAACCATAAAGTTTGTCGCTAATTGCTCCTACAGTAGTGTAAAGTATACATACATAAATTATAATAAAAGAACGAGAAAGAACCAAAATTATGCAATTTAAAAGAGGAAATATACTAATTCCAGTCTTAAAGTCTTAAATTTAATATTAAAAAGATCCTAGATAAAGGCGATGAACCTCGCTGAACATTTTCACTTTTCACCCCATTAACTTTAGTGATAAAAATATTCTACGTTTGTCTGTTACTGTTTTGTATCTAGGCGGCAGGGTCGTTGGTACTTAACTCCGGCGCTATGGACGATAATACGTTTGATAATCTACCTCGGGAGGCATATTAACATGATGCGGCGGCTGCGAGAAGCGATCTGTGAACGAGCCCGGCTGCCGTGACCGGACTGAATACAATTACGGGAATAGTGTAATTAAATTGCAAAGTTAGCTTCATAGCTGCATTTAAAGAGGTATAAATAGCGTCGTGCTATGAAGTTTTAAGGATATTACTTTTGCATACATGACTCAACTGTTTATTTTAATACCAAATCAAAATTTCATTCGCCTGTCGCGCTTAATGATGAAAACTTTGTTTCCACTTTGAATTATTGTGAATAAAAAGTTTAAAGAGCCGTCTATCATTGTCAATCATTCACCTGCCTATCTCTTTGATATGACGTTTATGCCAAAATAAATTATAGACGGAGTACCCTAGGGGCTTTTGCATTTATTAGATCATCAAACAAGTTATCCGTGACAAGTGTAGGAAAGTTATGAGCGGGCGAGCATTTCTTGCAATAAATAACTCGCAATTACGCGTAACTAAAGTTTGTTGGACACATGTGTAAATACGCAATATCGGTGTAGTTGGAACCACAAATAGGATAAACAAAGGCCGAGCAAGTTAGTTGTTTTACGTATGTGCAAAAGACGGTAACGTGAAATAGGGATATTGAATTCTAAGCGCGTCTACGACGAGCGAGCGTACGTGCCCCGCGACCAACTGTGCTACAGCATCAACAAAAAGTCGAAATAGATGTGTCCCGCAAAGAGGATAAGAAAGGAGCCATTGTGCCCGATGCACTACCGAGCTCCTGCAAATCTCAAAACATCTCCAAAGGACATAACGAGAAAAGTTGTGTGCGTTCGCACCGTCGCGGACGTCTTCGCTCGGTCCGACTCTCAGATTCTATTATTATTTATTGCTCCATAACCATCCAACAATGTTTATTGCTTGTAACCATCTGTATTTCAGTGAGAATGTTCTTTGCTTCTGTTCTTCCAATGTTATTATGAAGATGTTAAGCTAGAAGTAATACTTCGGCTGTTAGTTTTAATTTTAACAAGAGTCCGACCTGGTTCCTGATAAGATGGTTTGACTTTGCTTTTATCAAGTAATATTAGTCAATGTGTTTAAGACACTATCTATATTATTTAAACTTAATTGCTTTCAATGCTATTTTTTGACACTTAAACAACAAATAATGAAGCATAAACGGGTTTACCGTTTATGCTTCATTATTTCTTGTTAGGCTCAACGAATAGTATCTAATATCTCTATAAAAATGCCAAATATCTATTGATCTGATCTGCGATATTAACGATTCGAGTTTAGTATTCAAAACAGTTGTGCATATTAGTTAAAAAGAGTGTCTATGCGTATTTTGTATTTTTTTTTTGTAAAGAACCTATAAATGGAGTCCACACACATTTTATGCAATCCCTAAATTAAAATTGGAAACGGATAAGCAGAATACCTGTAGAGAGAAAGGCAAATAATAGGGAAGGGAAAGCTAGAGTGTTATCGGGCTGAACTGTTTGCTTGCACGCGGTCGATGCCCTCGGCCCGTGCCTCGCACAATCCACATTGTATACTGCACTCCACCGCTACCAACGAATGTATGGCATGAGGTTACGTACCGAGAAATAACTTTATAAAATATGTACCTGCGCTTGCTCTACCCTGAGAATAGGGAATTGCGTTTACTTTAATATTTGTGCTTTTATTATCTTGTCACGTCGGTGTTGATATATCACATCTCAGAGCTGCAGAAATTCATCTGTTATTTTGTGAAGAGAAATCTGTCAATGCCCATATGAGGAAGAAGTGCAGGACATACATTTACGCCTTACATGATTAACGATCACATTGAATCGATTAAATTCCCCCTAACACGTAAAATGCTTTAGGTATTCTTTTTTTTTATATGGTAATAGGCGGCAAACGCCCGATGGTAAGCAATTACCGCCGCCCATGGACACAAGCAACACCACAGGAGTCACAAGTGCGTTGCCGCCCCTTGGGGTTGGGAAAAGGGATAGGATGAGGAGTGGGATCAGGGAGAACGGATAGGGCCTCCGGCACTCTCACTCACCGAACGAAACGCATCAGTTTAGGTACTGTTACTTTACATCGATTTTCTGTGAGAGGGTAGTACTTCCCCGGTCGAGCCGGCCCATTCATGCTGATTATTTTTGTTACTAACAAATTTCTTATTACAATCAAGGGTCACTTGCATTCAAAATAACAATTTGTGGATCTACAATCACACGAAATTTGCCTCAAGTGGCGATTGAACCTAGAACATCAAGAATGGTAGTTAACGGCAAGCCTACTGCTACGACATGCGTACATATTACATGTGTAATTAATTACATCACTTCAAGAACAACGCTAGGGGTGATCATTTGTGAATATTAATAATATTAATTAAGATTCCCATTATCTAGAATAATAGTGGCAATAGTAGTTAGACTAAGCGAATAAACCATTAAGCACGTCAGAAATCTAGCGTCGGTATCGATTTCAGATATTTGACTACATGTACGAAATTGTACTAGTACTGTTTGGTAAAGCTACGAGACGATGCTTTATAGAAACAAAATTTCGCGTTCTATACTTGTGTTGACATATATTTTTCTTCGCATCAAAAATAATTTATTCGCCAAACATCCGATATCAAACTACTGGAACGCATTGTTAAGGATATCTACTCAACAGATTTTTGATTATTATAAAGCACACGACAAGCTCCCAGCATTAAAAATTAAATATACATAATATATAATAAAAAAGGACTAGGTCGTATTCATTTCAAATAGCTGTTTGGTTAAATAAAGGTACAGATAACTTTACTAAGACAGATTTGGATTAAAAACAAGAGTAGAGTAAAATTGGGGCTTCTGCATCACTTGCTCTCGCGTCGCCGCTCGAGCTGCGTGATACAGAAGCCCCAATTTTACAATCGAGATCGATTAATATAAATGTGATCTGCATCACTCAGAACAAAGTGAGCTGACGCAGACGCTCCCAATAATACCGTTGTTATCTGCGATCCGTCTGATTCACGATATAATATTGTATTTCATTCACGGACATATCATTGTAGTAGCAATACAATGGGACAACTTACTGTCGTTTCTAGTTTGAGATGCTAATGTAACAACATTCTCAAGTTAGACTGCTGTGTTCAGTCGACGCGATCAGTCCGATCGGTTGTTGTGTGTATCATAATCTGGTATGGTGTCGAACTGACATAGCCAAGCAAAAATTATCGCGCGCACTTAAATAAGTACAATAAACAACAATATCATGTTCGATCACGGAACATCGTTGCATCGAAACGATTTGGTGCACATCTTGTACTAATGAATGCATAGGCCTTCCGTATAATGAGAGGTTAGCTTTTACTAGCAACTATAACTCAATAATAGAGTTGTGGACACTACCACAATGCAACAATATAGCTGAGTGTGCACATCAAGTGCACATATTTGTCACAGACTAATCTTATGCCTTGCAATGTTTTCTTTTATATGTAATACTTTTTCTGTGTCTGTGACAAATAAATAGTTTTTCTCTTTCTTTCTTTCTTAGTAAGTAGCCAACAGTAGGTATTATGGAGACATAATAATTGCTTATAATACAAAAAAAAATAAAGTAAAAAAAACATAAAAACAAAATCCAAACTGGAACAATACTCATTTGTTCCGTGCGGGAATCGAACCCGCAACACGTTGGTGCATTAGTTGCTGCGTCTATTAAACCTACTATTTACATTGTGATGCGAGTCTTACACTTAGCCAATGCGCCAAACGTGTCGTCAAAGATCTGATAAAATATTGGACCACTTTGTCTTAACATGACGTGTATAGAATTATCCAAGATAATCAATAACTCAGTACAAACGTTTATTTTTTATAATTACGATAGTAAAATCTTCTAATATATAATATATTTAAGTAGTAGACAATTAGGTTTCTTGATGGATGATTTATATATCTTAGTCTTAAAACAAATAGCACTTTAAAATACAATAAATGTTAGATTAGGAATCACTTATTTCTTATAAGATTATTTAATTACTCTTTTAATAATAATAATTATGCATTTCATTTTCATCTACTACAGGCATTCAATACAGCAAACCTGCCGTCTTTCTGATTTAGTCAAATCGTAAAAAGGAAATGGTGGTTTGATTAAAAACACTTGTAGGTTTTTATTACACCATACAGCTATTTATTTTAGTATAAATTCATTTGCTTACTGCATCACTCACCTCGCTTCGCTCCGTTCGCAATGCAGAGCGCCCCAAAAATCACACTACTAACATGATCTGCGATACGGACGGTTGGCATTAGAAGTATAATATTATTTCATTCATCGATGCATCGTAATACTGGTAGCATAGTAACAATGTTTTTACTTGGGATGACATAATATAAACAGCATTCTCAAGTTCGTTCGACGCGCTCAGTGCGGCTCGGGCACAGCGATGCATTCATAATAATTTATATGTAGGTAGGTACATACTGTTATCTTTGCACAGCTCGTTGATAATTTTAATGAATGATAGCAAAATCTTAACAATGTTGAAAGTAGGATCGGGTGGCTCCCGGGTTCGATTCCCGGGTCGGCCAAAGTGTTATTGGGTTTTTCTGTTAGGAAATTCTCAGTAACAGCATGAAGTCTAGAAATGTGCCCGGTACGGCAATAGGCTCGCCTCCCTATTACGTGGGACTTAAATATATCTGGCGAAAAGTGGGTGTAGTAATACACCTTTGCCTACCTCTTCAGGGTTACAGGCATAAGACTATGAATGTATGTACTTATGAATTATATAATTGTTTTATCCACAACTAGCTTTTGCCTCTGACTTCGTCTACATGGAACTTGAACCCACGGTCACTCGGATTCCAGGTGATGCGGACGTATCGAGATAAAGCAGATTGACTGCACGTGTAGTGTTCGATCGATTAATATAAATGTGTTCTGACTTCTGCGTCACTCAACTCGCTTCGCTCGTTTCGCGACGCAGACGCCTCCAATAATACCTACTTTTGTTATCTGCGATCCGTTTTATTCACGATATAGATTATTAACATTATGTTTTCAGCTTAGAATACGTATACCTATTCTAAGGTTTTCAGGTTAGGAATTTAACTCCTTGTCTTAGTGACCAATGTAACTGTTCTCTTTGCTGAGTTTTTTATTGTACTTATGAATGTGTATCAATTCATGTAATATTCCAATCATAGTATATATTAAAACTAAATGGGTATGTTAGTGAGTATAGGAAACGATTAAGTAAAATGAAACAATCCATATTGTATCTTTTAAAAAAAGTTTATTATCAAAGCACCATTTTTTTAAGCACATAAAATTTTTTAATGCACATATTGAGTCATGATAGATACAATTGTACAAATCTCCGGAATATTTATAGCGATCATATAGGGTTAACAAATTAGGACAACCTTTATCTTCTAAATTAATTACATTAACACTATTTAAAATATTTTTCAACCATGACACTTTTTCAAGACCTTTAACGAAAACAGACTTATCTTTTAAGATATCTAAAACTAAATATTGATAATTTGAGTAAGGTATAAATCCTTCGCTCCAGTATATTTTTCTATTACGCTCAATCCAGCAAACTTGTTGTCTTTCCGATTTGGTCAAATCGTAAAAAGGAAATGGCGGTTTGATTAAAAACACTTGCAGGCTTTGATTACACCATATAGCAATTTCTTTTATTATAAATTCATTTGCTTCTGTTTTAAAGCCTTGGATGTCTACAATAGCAGTCATGATAATCTACGCACGATGTTGCTCAAAGGTTTGTATTCCACAAGTCGGTCGTTTATAATCAAACAGTATGCAGTTGTCTTATCTGGTATTTGTGTTGAACATTCAAATTCCAATCTGACATCCACTGGACCAGTTTTTAAACTATCGTTTTGCCTCGAGCAGTCTAAGATGAAGACTGGGGCCTTTTCTTTGAAATCCTGCAGATCAAGCAACGGTTCTACCGGAGAGTTGTAATACGACTGGCGAAATTTCACATACATTTCATATAATATACTATATTTGTTCTCACAAAACTTTAAAGATAAAGGCTCATAAGGATAATATTGCGAATTTAAAAAGAGCGTAACATTTGTCACCTCACAATGATCAAATACCAAACTGTCTTTAGTTCTATTATTTTTTCTATTAGTTTGCAAGCAAAAAATGACATACCGAGGCTTTTCTAATTGAGAAGCAGTGTTTACTGACCAAGAATGCTTTGTGGTTTTAGGTAGTAAAGGATACTCATATAAACCCCAATTTCTAAAGGCCATCTGAATAGGTTTATCTCTTTCTAAGTGCTTTAAAAGTATTAAACGTTCTCGATCGGAAACTGATATATGTGGTACTCTCCATTGAATTCTCTGTATATCTATTTGAAGCTGAACGACTTCATCAGTAAGAATAATACTATTTTAGTTAGAATTACTCCTATTCAATATAAGTTCGTGTTTACAATTTATCACAATTTTATTGTAATCCTCTGCAAACTCTAAAATCTTATTTAAGGGCACCACAACGCTAAAATGTCCATCACTTTGGAAACCGTTTAAATTCCAACCACATAATGCAGAAACTTTACTTTCTGCTTCATTAAATGAGATGTATGACTTTATTGTTGATGTTATTCCAGAATTTTTTATACGGTCTATTTCAATTCCATTCATTTCGTACCTGATGTCTTGGAACAAGTACATAACAGGGTTATTAGTAAACGTAACAGCTTTCTTGATCTGATGCCCATCCTTCCCGAACAGCTTTGCTTGACCTTCGATGTAGATGGAACTGGCTGATGGTAGCATGTATATATCTTGCTGGTGTATGGGGATTCTGATTTCATCGTTTTCTCTAAAACTGTTATTGTAGGGATTGTATGAATGGATTTCATAACTTTCAATCGAACTATCAAAGAGTGGTAAGTCGGTAATCTGTAGTATACTCATACTTTAAACCCTAAAGCTTTAAGAAAATCTTTATTTGATTTAGTCAATTTCTTCACGTTTTTCTTACGTCTGTGCACCTTTATGGTTGTTGACGGAATAGGACGTTTTATTTTCACTGAAGGGTTTTTATAATATACTATCATTTTGCTTTTCTTAAATGAAGACGTAATTGAATATTTTCTTCACCAAAGTCAATACGGTAACCAAACTGATCTACAATCCTAACAGATATGGATGAAATTATATTTTTGTTAACTGGAAAGTAAATAACGTTCTGAGGTATTTCTATGTAGCCGTGACTTGGAGCAGTATCAGATATAAATTCATGAATAAAATGAGTCGGTAATCCGTTGCAGTATGAACCGTGTCCAAGATCACATTCAATTCTGATAACAGCTGTTAAACTGCTGTTATTAACGGGCACATTCGGTCTTGTTTTTAATACTGAAAAGTATAGTAAACCGCACTCGTACTGATCAGATAAATGAAGAGGTGGTTGAAAATACGAAATCAGTTCCGATTTATTTCCAGAAATGGTAACCGTAGTAGACATGCTTGCATACTGAACTCTTTTAGATGATCCTTTTTATTTTATTTCATGATTATACCAAAAATTCTTTAAGAAATTTAAACATAAATGTCCACAATTGAAGAGGTGATCACGTTGTATATTTTCATAATTATATTGAATGTTAGAACCTACATATTTTATAAATTCCTTCGGAGGTTTAAGATTTCCATAACTGTCAAAATACTCAACATAATCATTATATTTTGCATAGGCTACCCAATGAGAACCAGGATTTTTTGAACTATCCAAATTAATAACTCCACATTCTTTTTTATAAAGACATTTAGGGAGCTCATCTCTCATAAAGACACCTCTAAAATAAGGAATTCTATTCCCGTACTTTAAAATGTCAAAGTTAGTTAAGGCCCGTTTGGGTAGCCGATATCTTAGTTTTTTTCTTTTGATACGAAAATTCCAAGGCCGCCTTTATGTGGTTTAAGGTGTAGTCCTTTCCCAATACATAGAGCTTCCATTTTTTCATTATGTCTTCTCGATTCTTCATACAGCTTTTTAGCCATTTTGAATTCATTTATGGTTTTAGCAATACCAGCTGCACCGCCTGCTAAAGCTCCCGCAGTTGATAATCCCGCAAAAATAGGAATCAAAGGTAATACTCCCCCAGTTTTTGGAATAGGAATAACGCGAGGGAGCTTAATCGATGAATCATCAGCCAATTCTCTAGTAGCGGCAATAGCTAATTCTATTGCCATTTTCTTGCTCTTAGGTTTTAATTTTTTTATATGCCTTTTTGCTTTTGTAATAACAGATTTTAATTTACTTTTTAACCCTTTTCCAGGTGTAATTTTTGGAGAAGGCTTTTTGTCCAAACCAGAACCAGTTTTAATTTTTGCTGACATAGCCTTACTTACTAAGCGTGCCGCGAGTTTTTCAGCTATACTGGCATCGGAAGCAACCGCTCGCTCTTTCGCCATGTTTAACAAAATTAAATCAGCCTTATGTCGATCCTTTAAGTTTGATGACTTGTGATATGCAATATCGTGATCTTTGCAGTATTCGTCCAACTTATTTACGCCGTTATCTCCTTTTGTTAGTCTTTTTATTAATTTAGTACCTGGGCCACAGTAATTATATCCTGGTAAGTGTAATTCAAATGGTAAATTATTAATAAGCCAATTGAGAAGACTACTCACTCCAAAACACATTATAAGACTGATGATTCCGGTTTGAATACTTTAATAAATAGTTATGTGATTCGAGTTTGTTAACGTTATTTTATTTATAATATTACATTCGATTTATCAATCCAACTGCTTTCAGCTGAAGACAAACCTAACCATTTTACTAAAACCCTGTTACCTTTTCTTCTAAGAACTTTCTCGACTAGATATATATTGGGATGTTTTGTTTTTTGAAGTTCTTGTGAATAAAATGCTCCTAAAATAGGCAGACCTCTGATAGTGTCTTCAATTAAGTAAGTTATAGGAGTTGTATTTTGTATTTTACGATTTTTAAATATTTCTGTTGACCAGTTGGGAGTATAACCTTTTTCAAATGTACCTTTGTATTTACTGATACGCACATAATCACCTACTTTGTACTTGCTTTTTAAATTATCATTTTTTGGCAACTTTAAATACCTTTCTAATATCAGTTTTTTATTCATATTGTTCACATTAGCAGGGATTTCATTAATAGTGCGATGGTGAGTGTGATTGTATTTGTAAATAACATCATTGAGGGTATTATTTACCCAATTGTAATTGCCTTTTAAACTAAATTCCTTATATATTTTAGATTTCAATGTTCTGATAAATCGTTCGACTATTGAAGCTTTTTTTGTTGAGAAGGTTGAATAATGGTTAATATGAAACGATTTCATAAGCTTCTGAAATTTGTTATTATAAAATCCTGTTCCATTATCGGTTTGCAGATTTTTAGGAACACGCCCTTTATCCAACAAAGTTTTGAAAGAGTTATACACATCTTCTTTGCTTTTACTTCTCATAGGAAAGGCCCAAGCATATTTCGAAAATGAATCAATAACGGTAAGAATATATCTATAATTTTTATTTTCTTTTGAAATTGATTGCAAATCAATTAAGTCTGCTTGCCACAAGTCATCTATATCTCTGACATGTCTTCCAATAATAATCCATCCTAATGTGACTTATAGTAATTATGTACCTAATTATATTTTATTATAACTAAATTGTTACTTACTTTTTATTACAATGCTTATAAACTAATTTTTTGACAAGGTGTTTCAGTATTCGGATACTAGTAGTATTTAGGGGGGTTCGTCCGCTGTGTGAGAAACCTACGTGAGAAAACTTTAACAAATAAAATAAGAAAGTGTTTATAAATAATCTCGTGCCACTCTTAAGTCTCACTGTGTACACAAACCAGAATGGAAGCATATAGATACATAGTTATAATACATGTCATTACGTTACCTGTGAGGCCTGGCACTCGAGCTTGTAATAATTCTACAACATACAAATATTATTAGGTGCTCTTTTTTAATATTTTTTTTCTTTCTTGTGACCCACAACACACATGAGTAACATGTACTTACACTGAAACATACCTAGTTGATAATGTTTATTAGTTTATTATATAAAAGTTTATGTACCTACTCCCTTGACGCCTATATGTATTTATTATTATCTGTATGTATGTAAGTAAGTACCTATTACCATTGTCAATAAATAATTATCTACGTAGGTCTAAGTATATATATATAAATATATTCTTTGTACTTCTTGATATCACATGCGTGAGTCACTAGAGGGCCTAATTGAAAATCGGCGCCAGGCGTTCGCCTGGCACATGCCGAATTAGGTCCTATTTTGACTACACACTTTACCTCTATTAATACTGCTCTTTCTTTAATTTTATTTTATTTTTCCTTGTTTTGTTTGTTATTTTTTGTTTATATAATTATGTTATGTTCTTTTTTTTTTCTTTTGGTTTTTCTTTTACTATTATATAAATATCTTTCACTTTATATTGTTTAGGTAATACTGCCTGTCATGTAATGTGTCTTATAAGGTGTGTAATGTGTGTATGCTAAATAAATAATATTTCATTTCATTTCATCTCTCATTACAACAAGTCTTCGCGGATAGTTCACTCTCGCATTTTTATGAATTTCGTTTACCACGTCAGCTTTGCTCATGTTCACAACTCAGTAGGTATGTTTGTCTCGAATTCTGCTATAATACTGAATAAAAAGCATATTATTAGGACTATTTATTATTTAATTATGTCAGCTTCTTTTAACTCTTCGATTATTGATAAAATTTCATTATCATGATTTGTATTACCAGCATCTCGGGAAGCAATTAATAGTTTCAATCTTTCAACCAGTTCGTTAGGATCGTCCCAATATACCAAGTCAGTGCTATTTTTGTATTTCTTTAACGTTGGTAAGCTTCCTCCAAATTTAGTGACAATATTATTGTTTGACGATTCAGAAAACAATGGTTTGATTATTTCACGATATTTTATACCTTTATCGCCTCTTATTTGCCCATTAGGATTGAAATCTCTCTTATGTGCATTTGTATAATGCAACATATCTTTATAGACAAGTTTATCTTTGCTCGATATTTGTTTCAAATCAGGTTTTCTTCGAAGTAAAAGTTCTTTTAAACCAGGGGTTAAATTGAAGCTTTTGTTACCAACTTTAATTAAAATGGTATTATCATTATTTGCACTATCTATTTTAGAAAACGAAACTATTGAATTACCCATTAATATTTTTTTTGTTTTCACTCCTTATTCCAAATGGTATGTTTAGGTCATAAATATCATGGACATCACGACCCTCTAATGATATTTCTCAATCATCCGGTAATTCCGTCTGGGGAGGCTTTTTAACGTTCAGTACAGAATTCAGTTCTGGGTCATAGCATTCTTCAAACTTAGAAGATGAGCTAGTATTAATGTCACCTAATTCCACGTTTTCAAAATTAGAGTGTGTATTCTCAAAATTTTGTATTTTTTCTAATATTTTATTTGAATCAACTAGAGTTTTAAGGGGATCTGTGACAGGTTTTAACATTTTTTCAAGTGATAAGTTCGTAGAGTGTTCCTGGTTTTTCATTTGTTTTATTTTATTCTTTATGGAGTCTACAGACTTCATTAATTCTATTATAATATTTTTCTCCATGTTATACTTATTAACAACTGTATTCAGCTAAAGAACAAATTATACTGAATTTGATTTGCCATGTTAATTACTTATATATATACATATAAACAGTCAGTCAAATTTAAAAAACATATCAAAGTTCTGTCTGTACCTTCCATTACTTAATGACGATTATTTATTAATAAGTAGAAAATTTTAAGGTTTACTCCAAACAGTTTGACAAATATTTCTAAACTCTTTCCACTGTAAATCAGAAGTAACATGCTCCTCATAAATATGTTTTAAATTCACATCATCTTGTTTGAATATAATAAGAAAATTCACATTGTCACGCAACAGTTGTTTTGGAATTTTGGAATAGGTTTGAGATAAATAGAAACAATCTATTTGTTTATGTCTACCCATACAAAAATAATTGCGAATATTATCTTGATTTTCACACGCAACATCATCAAAAATAAACACAGAATTTGTTAAAGCTTCACTCGGAGAAATTACCTCTTTATCATCGCTAAATTTGTAGAAGTTAATCTGCGAGACTGTTCCTAATACTTCACTCAAGAAACGATACTTTGGTTGAAATGAAGTTTTGGAATAAAGATAAAGATTTTTAAATTTTAGACCATTTTCATGTAACAACAAACTAATCATAACGTTTGTTTTACCACAGTTCGATGGACCGCACATTATACATCGAATCGTATTCGGTAATAAAGGACTATGTCTGATCTGGTGAGAAGTTTCATTTAAATCTATATTATTAATTTTCAAAGATATGGGTTGCTTGATCAACTTCATTTTGACAATTACTGTAATGAATGTCTAACACGCATATTTATAGGTAGCTATAACTTTAACACTAAATTAGATATACATGTCATAAAGTATAAATAACAGCATTTAACATGTTTGAACAGGTCTAGAAAGTTAGGAATTTTGTATTCTCGTATTACAATATTATATTTTTAATAATTGATTTAATTTGGTATTGAAATATATATACAGATTTAAAATTGCATTCCTTATTTCATTATGCTGTCATAGTCAGCCGAAACAGGACCTGTTGCTAGCAGAGAAATCAAGTTTTATTGGTAAGTACGTTTTTAATGTTATTAGTTATTACAATATTATATTATATTATTATATGAATAATTAGATATCTTACTTTAGTTTTATTTTCAGAATCATGTCATACGGCCCCAGCATTCTCCACATTGGAGGACTTAACAGATTTGTATTTGATAATGTTGATTCTCAAATCCCAAGTCCTTTGGACGAAGTTGACCAGACAGAAATACAAGAGGTTAGTAAATATTATTTTATTCCTCATAGTTAAATTCATATAGTTATGAACTTTTCATTTATATTTTTTATGTTATTATATTGCAGGACAATGCTTTGGCAGAGAATGGTAGACAGTTAAAAAACAAGCCATTTTTTTACTCTCAAGGAAATTATGAATGTTTTGAAAAGCATCGGAACAAATCCTCTGATCAGGTAAGCACTACATAAAATGTATTTATGTTTATAAACATTTATTGTGCGCGTCCACATTATTATATATTTATGTGTGATTTATTTTTTTACAGGTTACTAGCCCATATTTCTCCACTCAAGACGATGGCATAACATACATTGAACCAAACTTTTCTACACAGTCAAAAAAATTGTCACCGTCTAAAAAGCGCCAAAGTTTATTAACGTCATCGGCAAATTCGTACATTGTTCGAAGAAATCGTCCTAAGCAAGGACGTCTTCTAATTAAAATAGATATTCGTGAATTAGATTATGTAGACAAAAATAAAAAAAAACGAGGCTTGCTTAAGTGCACAATATGTGGTTGAGGAGCCTTATGATGATGTAATGGATATCACAGGGACATTAATAAAAAAAATAAGTAAGAAATTGTGTGATACTGAGTAGTCTTAAGATAATGTTTTTATTTAAGTTTAGTTGTATTTCTAAAAATAAATAAATGTTATCCTTTTAAAAATGTGTAATTGTTATGAGTCAATGTTTGTATGCATGCTTTATATTTATGTAAAAATTAAATAAATGTTGTGGCTGAATTTAGTAGCTCAGTACCGAATTGTGGAATACAAACCTCTAAGCAACATCGTGCGTAGGCTATCATGACGGCCATTGTTGACGTTCAAGGCTTTAAAACAGAAGCAAATGTATTTATACTAAAAGAAATAGCTGTATGGTGTAGTAAAAACCTACAAGTGTTTTTAATCAAACCACCATTTCCTTTTTACGATTTGACTAAATCAGAAAGACGGCAGGTTTGCTGGATTGAACGTAACAGAAAAATATACTGGAGTGAAGGATTTATACCTTACTCAAATTATCAATATTTAATTGCAGATGTTTTAAAAGATAAGTGTATTTACGTTAAAGGTCTTGAAAACATGTTATGGTTGAATGATATTTTAAATACTAATAATTTAATTAATTAAGAAGATAAATGTTGTCCTAATTTGTTATGTTTATATGATCGCTATAAGTGTTCTGAAGATTTGTACAATTGTATTTATCATGACTCAATATGTGCTTTAAAAAATGTTTTGTGTTTAAAAAAATGGTGCATTGATAATAAACTTTTTTTAAATTGATAATATACATTGTTTTATTTTACTTAATAGTTTCCTAGACTCATTAACATATCCATTTATTTTTTAAATTGATAACATGATTACATTGATATTACATGGAGTGAGGAATTCATTAGGTACACACATTCATAATAAAAACTCACTAAAAGTAACGCTACCATTGATCACTAAATAATTGCTAAACTTAAAAAATTATGTTAACTATAACAGTATGGTATTACTGGGCACTCTGAGTTATGCAGAACACATTAATATGAAACGACCTCGATTGTAAAATTGGGGCTTCTGTATCACGCAGCTCGAGCGGCGACGCGAGAGCAAGTGATGCAGAAGCCCCAATTTTACCCTACTAACAAGACAGATCATTTTACCAATGCGCGTGAGAAATTATAGAAGACACATGTATGCAAGTAAAAGGCTACGATTTAAGTATTTTTTTTTTTGGAGAGAAAATAATTTACTGAAATCAAATAAGGATACAAAGTGTAATAATACATAGATGTTCAGCCTTCCAATACTGTTCGATACCTACTGTTAACGCAGTTAAAGTCGCGTGCTAAAGTTAGTACAAAATATAATCTATTTAAAAAAAAAATTGCATCGTGCCTATACGTTGTTGGTAGTTTTGTATAACTAGCTAAATCTATTTGAAAATAGATTTTTGTATAGCGCGTTTTTTGAAGTCAGTTTAATATATTTTTATAAAAAACTAGAGGACGCCAGCAGCTACGCCTGCAGTTTTTTTTAATTTACCCGTTTTGGCCGATCCTGTGGGCATTTCGATAAATCCCTTCTTAGTGCACCCCTACGGTCCCCAAGGCACATACATGCCAAATTTCAGCTTCCTACGCCCAATAGTTTCGGCTGTAGCGTGTCTGTCAGTCAGTCAGTAACGCAAGGATTTTATATATTAAGATATTCTATCATGTAGCTAAAGCAAAAAGATATAGTCGAACACACAAAGTTGATTACTAGCCAGTATTGTACTCACATATATGTATTAGAAATATTTGTACATGTGAAAAAGTTCTCACAAGAATTTAACATCGCTAGAGACAATTCAATAATGAGTAAGAGAGACCCCACTACATTGTTAATGCCTACATGTAAAAGCTTCCTATTTCATAACAACTGTTATTCTTTGTGCATAAGAGTTTTTAATAACATTCCAAAATGAGTCCGTGAACTGCCACTGTATAAAATGAAGTCTGAATTGAAAAAATGGCTAGTAACACAAAAACTTTTTACAACATGAAGCAGGCATTTTTTGACCTGAAAACTTGTAAGTAATAGATAAACAGAGAAGATATGATGAGAGAATAGATGTGATGAGAGTTAAATGTGACCTAATAATTTCATAAGTTAAATTATTTTAATTTGTTCTACATACATACATACATACATATCGTCACGCCTTTTATCCCCGAAGGGGTAGGCAGAGGTAAATTTCTACACCCACTTTTCGCCAGATAAACTTTAGTCCCACGTAATAAGGGGCGAGCCTATTGCCGTACCGGGCACATTTCCAGACTCCGTGCTGCTACTGAGAATTTCGTGACAGAAAAACCCAATAACACTGGCCGACCCTGAAATCGAACCCGGGACCACATCCCGATCCCACGCGCACATTTATGCCGCGAGACCAACGAGGCAATTTAAGTTTTAATTTAGTTAATAATAATTTAATTTTTTATGTTCTATAATTTTGTATTTTGATTTGTATGCCAATACTGGCTGCCAATAAATATGTGATTCGACACTTAAGGTAGAATTCCGTGCATCGCGATCTATCGCAGCCGCGCGCGGCCTACGACTGTCGTCGATCGCTCGCGACAATAGTCAAAGTATGAAAATGTATAGCACCGCTGCCGAGGACCGCGACTGACGCGCGCGGCCGACGAATGTCGTGAGCCGCGCGCGGCAGTGTCTTGAAATTAGTAGATGTTGTTCGTCAGTTCCCTCTAGACGTGTGTCTAGCGAAGTCAAAATCATGGTCGAAATGCTAATTGACATCCTTGAAGAAGAAGAGGAGAATGACGAGCTGCTGTTGCTATATTATGAAACTAGAGTAGGTACCAATCGACCCTATCTTTAAAAGCAGAAATAAAAAAGGATACTAGCAAATATTGATTCAAAAGCAATTATATTGTACCTAATGAAAAAAAATGTTGGAAGTTTGGAACGATAATACAAAATTGAATTGTTTTTATACAGAGTGTCACAAGACCCATCACCAAGCCGAAGTCTACTCGTTGTGGACATCATGCCAAGTCATACTAACCAAAAATAATACCTGGGAAACGTTTTATTTTTTTAAAGTTTTCTCATTTTTTAAACCGCAATTAAAAGCGCGCGCGTGCAATGCTCGAAAAACCTACTTCTCCATGGGCTTACAGGGCATCTAAAGAACATATTGGCGGGGTAAAAGCATCGATTTTGTACCGAATTAGAAAAATTCCATACTAACTTTGAGCTTCAATATCTTCTGAACCAGTAATTTTTCCTGGTATGGTGCCGAAGTAGAAAATGTTCGTAGTGATTGGTACATAATGGGATTTCAGTTTTCGTTAAGGGTCTTTTTACACCCTGTATAGTCGGCAAAACTTCCGATTTTTTTTTCATTACTACTAATTTCAAGACACTGCCGCGCGCGGCTCACGACATTCGTCGGCCGCGCGCGTCAGTCGCGGGCCTCGGCAGCGGTGCCATACATTTTCATACTTTGACTATTGTCGCGAGCGATCGACGACAGTCGTAGGCCGCGCGCGGCTGCGATCGATCGCGATGCACGGAATTCTACCTTTAACGTATATAACATCTGTAAATGTACCACATTTTCACAAATAAATTATTCTTATTCTATTCTTATTCATATATATTTTTAAGTTGACATGGTTAAAGACGTAAAACTAATTATAATATATTATTCTATTTCACCATATAAATAAAACATGTAATACAACATGCTGTTTAGACATAGAACAAGTCAACACATTTTTACGTTACTTTTCCACGAAACCGCCACAATGCTGCTTACCATAATGAAAGAGAGGAAACTGGCCTTTGGTCGAAACTTAAACCTGCAGAGAGACTAAATTAGACAAAATGTTGGCGCTTAACCAGGCAACCAACATTAAGTAGGCGTTCCCAATTAATACAGAACTTTGTCACTAACAATGAAAGAGAGGGGCTGCAATAAAACCATTGTACCTCAATGGAACAGGGCTTACGTATATACATTTTTCATTGACATTTTAGGTGGATATATTATTATAAGCCCACAAAATTGGGATACTAAAATGAGCAGCTATTGTTAATCTTTATTATTACGGTCAAACCACTGACAAAAATACTAGCAGTTAGTTCTCTTGTTATGCTAAGCAACTTTTGCAAATGAGTACGATCCCAAGTAGAACTTGCTGGAAGCTTTTTCCGCAGGTTTATTATAGTTTTACGTCGCAGTATAGTCGGAAATAGTCCTTATAACACCACATGCGCTGCATTTAGCAGCGCTTGGCTATAAAATAAGACTCATAAAGGCTTCTATAGTTATTCTAATGAATAATTCTATGGGGACTGTTTGAAATAGAAATATTGTTTATAATAAGTTAATTCGATTATATCGGTTTAGTAGCGTGTTACTTTGTCTATTGAAAATTTCTGACTATGGTCACACTATGAACTGTCAAATCTTTCACTCTTCTTTCTTTGTCGCGCCCGGTATAAAAATTGTCTTGCGCTCACGCCGTCTTGTAATTTTGCGTTTTGGAATTAATTATATTGATTTACAACCTCGCAACCGTCGCTATATGAATTTGTCCGACGAAGTTGTGAGCGATTGATAAAGTTAGTGATATATTCAAAATCAACCCCTTGACTCGCGCGTTTAATTTGTGTGATTTCATCTCGTGAAAATATATCGCCTTTTGGAAAGCACATCCTGGTAGCTTCGCGAATCGTATTGTGATAGAAGTGAGTTTGGAACCAGTGTGAAAGCCGCTTTAGATCTATTTCCGGCATTGTGTTAAAATTTGTGAACATTGACATTAGTAACATACTGAACATTTGTGAAACTTGTGTGAATCCGTCCGCGTGTATCCTGCCCGAAAACATCGTTGGAGGACCGGCTGAGTAACTATAACGATTTGCTTGTCATTTTGGCCAAAATTATGAGTGTAATCTTATAGGTCTACTTCGGAACATCACAGGAAGATATCAGGTAAATTTGCAAATGTACCTATTAGTTTGATTTCACCACTGTGAAAACACAGTGCATATATGTCAGAGATTTGTTGTGGCTACAAGGACCGATGAATATAATCACGCTTTCACTATCGTCTGCAAACAATTCCAGCCCTCCTAGCCAGATTCTGATCAGGGACTAATTTTCTTGAAAGTGTAAACCAGTAACTTCATATAGCACGTTCGTTTTCGCTTACAATATTGAGCCGACGCTGGCACAGTAATACATATTTGATTAAGGCCTATTACCTAGCACAATATACACATAAAAATATAGTTTCGTAGAACATCAAAATATAAGATAATATTGAAAATGCCAGCGGCGAAATAGGAACAAAGGCGGAGGCCATCAATTCCACTTATCTATACAGTTATTCAACTACCATCATAATGTGGGTTTCCTTCGAACCTTTGTCTGTAATCGAAACACTAAGCCGAAGTGATTTAAGATTATGGTGTGGTATAATGGCGTTCATTTTCGTTTCTACGTGGCACAGGTGCGATACCATTTTTTTCTTAAAATCGTGAAATTTATGTTCGGTGTAATTTCGTTTACCGCAATTACTCTTGTTTAAGCAGAAGCGGTATTGACTCAACGACTTCACTTCATCTGGAATTGCGTCTGTTTTAAGAGACAGTGTTTATTTATCCCAAGAAAGGCCCGAGGTGTTTTAGGGAGGATAATGATAAAGCCTCACTCAAAAGTTTCACGTTTACATAGAGGTAATTTCCTGTTGTGTATATCTCAAAATTATTTCATACATACGCAGTAGGAAAATCCATACTGCCAAGCTCTCAAGAAGCCCCCTGACCCAGTAAAGCGAAACTTTGCGCATATATTGTTGGTATATTCAACAACACAAATGAGCTCTGTAAATTTCACACCTTTCTCGTAGTTACAATAAAATCTGGTCTCGAAATAATGCATCTGGCATTTTTATATTATCAGTGCATATATTTTGGAATTTGATGTCGAAGTTAGAAGAATTATGAAATAAGTATTAAATCTGCTTGTGTTTTTGATTGTACACACACGTATATATGATATTCGACGAACATAAGTTTGTCACTCGACCCGTGCCGTTATTAAGTTCTGGGTTCTGGGTATGACTATCCCGATAGAATGATCAGCAGGAAAAGTGGTACCCTTACCGTCAAACCCGGAGTATAAGTCATAACTGTTGTTAAACTGACTTTACACGAGAGTCAATAGACAGTCCCTAAGTCTATTGCAGGCCGAGGTATACAAGAGGACGGGATTTTGAATATCAATATGAATTGACGTCAACGAACATTTCATTGTGTTTGGAAGTGGCGATGTTTCGCTGTAGCTGACACTTAGGAGCTTATTCTTATATGAAATATTTGCCGTTTGGATAGAAAGGCGACATTGTAGGGTTCTAAATTTGACCAATAGTAATAGCTCATTTAAGATACTTTCTGATTTTGTATAATAATGCTGTAGGTACCAAGTTCTGGAAACGGTGATATTTTTGTATTAGTATACGAGAAGTATTATTTATTATTTTAAACATGGACATAATTTTGCTGAGTTGCTGAGTGACAAAATTTTCAAATGATCTAGTCTTATTGAATTAAGTTACGGACTCAATCATAAATTAAACCTCTTTACTAAGTAGATCGTTCGTATGGCGTAAAGATTACCGTTGAAAAAATCGTTATTTTGTGATTGTGCTTTTTATTTTGTTCATTATTCCTATATTTGTAAGATTCAAATCATATGTAAAGATTATTAAAGTTAGATAATTGATTATTGCACGCAATGAAATGTTTATTACGCCATAATTCTAAGAGACAAGCAAACAATCAACACAAAAGATTATCAAAATCAGGCAGTAAAACCGCCCTAGGTTCTCATATTTCGATACCTATATCCAAGGTTTTCTGCAGTCCATGAATGACAATTGATTGCTCATTGAGTCGATCTTGTGGGCAGAGATTACTGTCATCGTTTGGAAACCGGACGCCAGCCGGACGGCGGCCGGCCGTCAACCGTAAAGCCTCACACGCATCATTGTCGAATCAATGCACCGCCAACGTATTCTCTGCAGGCATATGATAAATTTAGGTTAACATTAAATCATTTTGCTATTGCACGCATGTTTATTAATTTTATTAACAGTTTATTTTTACGTCAAAGGGGCTTATTTGGCTTTTTCACTAGAGATTTTTACAAGTTGTGGTAGAGATTGTCAGAGTTATATAAAGGACAGGATACATTTAGTCCACAAATTAAAAATTTTTCGTGGCCATAGATGCGGGCAAAGCAGATGTGGGCAAAGCTCAATATAAATGTATGTAAGAAGTCTATATCGCGTAATATAATACAAGGTTACACTAACCGTGGTTACGAGGTGGCAATCGTCGTGTGATCACAGTTAGAGTAACCCATGCCGAAAGGACGAGAGAGATATAATAGGGTATTTAACTTATATTTTCAAACTAGCTGTTTCCCGCGGTTTCATCCGCGTCCTGAGGCAACTACTTCGCGTACCCGGTTAATTTATAGCCTTAGTTACTCCTTGGTACATCAGCTATCCGCCAGTGAACGTCCCGTCAAAATCGGTCCAGCCGTTCCAGAGATTAGCGAAAACAAACAGACAGACAGACAGACAAAAATTGTAAAAAATGTCATTTCAGTATATGTACCGTGTATACATTCATATGCATTTAGTAAAAAGGTTATTTTAATATTACAAACAGACACTCAAATTTTATATGTATAAATGTATAGATAAATAATCACGCGATATAGACCCATTACGTAAAATATATAACTATGTGTACAAATCGCGAAAGTTTAAAAGTATACATGATATGAATTGTAATGATTCATAGTGTTATTGTTGTGTTGTTACTTCATAGTGTTCGCGTGAGACATGTGATGTCTGCACACCCGCACCTGGTCACCTTGGTAGCCCGAGTCCGTAACCTTCTTGTTGTGAAAAAAGGTAATATAATTAATATAAACCCCATACAAAGTCGCTTTTGCCTTCACTATGCGATCTCCGTCTAGAGAGAGCGGGCGACTACTAAACTAGGATAACATATTGAATGTAGTACAAAATGCAAACACTTCGTTGTATTTTGAATGCAAGCGTGCTGTTAAAAATCTCGGACACTAGGGAGATAATTAACTGTACTATTTGCGATTCTACGAATAGGTAATACAAGCACGGAATTGAAAACCACAATACAAATTATTTTGTTACAGGATCGCACTTACTTTTACTGCGAGCACGTTGAATATTCTAGAGCTATTTCTATGTGGATAGTTTATATTTATATTGATATTTTTAATAACAATATTAAGAAAACTTCAAGTTATCTGGAATGTTGTTAATCATGTACAATACAAATAGATGTTTGCTTACGCAAGTGCTTATTTTTTAAAATGACACTGTGTTGTGATCATAAACAGTGCAGAAATATCGGATATTCGAAACAAAGCTATGTTGCACATTTTCCGAAAGACAATTTAAAACGAATATTAATGACTACGAAAGTTCAAATTTGTATAATGTATAGACAATAAATACGTTCTGTGAAAAAATCTACTCTCTATCTTTTACGAGTCAGCCTGCTGATAGATAGACGAACTGATAAAAAACGAACAAGTGAGGTTTAGTATTAGACACCCTCGGCACCCTTCGCTTACGGCACTCTCAGTTAAGAAATACTTTTAAATGTGCGCCAAAATTTCGGAACAAGCCAAATGTCGATAAATTGTTAAAAAAATATACAGATATATTTTGTCACACCAATTTTTTTTTTACGATGTGGAAAATCCTTTCGGATCTCTGAGTCTTGGAGGAAACGAGAGCCGAAGTATGTGGTGTTACCACTAAAAACCACCTCGACTTTCTCATGTACCCGTGTGTCGGAGGGGAGTGTATCGCCGAACCATTCGTCGCTACCCTCCGACGGATATTGGCCCGCCAGGTGGTCAGGCGGGCCCCAAACAAAACCCCCTTGGCGGCGGATTAAGGTGTTGGGCTCCGCCGCCGACGGCAACGCAACACCGCATCTCCTCTTCCTCTGCGGCCCCACACGTCGCATGGAATGGTGCGCCCCCATTTGGTCGCGAGAGGTAGGGCGCGCAGCAACGCAACACCGACACGCCTCTCCTTCCGCGACCGCGCTCGACTGCGAGGGACAGACAGAACTGTCCCCCGCACCCGCACCGTTGGACACATCCTGCGCAGGTCCCTCTAAGCCCACGCGGAGCGTCCTCTCCCGGGATCTCTCTTAGCTTCACCGCGGGTGTCCAATCCACGGTTACTGAGACCCCCCACCACGACAAGGTGGTGATCCCACGGGGGGGATATCCCACGGGGAGGGATATCCCACGGGGGGGGAGGTTATCCCACGGGGGGAGGGTCACACCGAACTCTAAGAAGTGAAGTCCTCGATCTTTTAAACTGATTGTAATACATTTGTAAATTGAAGAATAAATCCAATTGTATTGAAACATGCAGCTAAAAATAAAATAAAGGTTGGATTTTTATAGTACCTAAAAGACTATAAGTTGTGTAAAAAATATTATAAGGCTAAATATCTACAAGCAAAGTTTTTATAAACGGCGGTTCTAGGAGCTATGGCCCCATTGGGAATTTTAGGCTTTTACTAAATATTACACAAAAACTTCAAAGGGAAGTTGGTCTCTTTGCAGTTGGCGAACCGTTGTATGACTCTTCTCTATAAACTAAAGTAATATGCGCCCTTGTCCTCTACGATCTTAATTTGGATACTTTAGAAGCGCTTAGCTTTGAGACCTTACACTGCTTGTGATAGGCATCTTCACAAATTAGTTTTATATAATTAACAAAATAGAATGAGGCTATTTAGATTTCCCTTTTGATTATTATCTTGTTATTTATTAAACCACTACAGAAGATGTTTTCCTTTTCTTCATGTATTTTACATTACGAAATAACAAGTGTAAACATGTAATGAGAAGCAACATATCCCAACTCTATTCAGATCATGTTTAAACTTAGCATAATTTGTTTATATTTCAAGTTATTCGAGTGCCACGCTCCGTGTATATACGTGTAACGTGTTTGTATGTTCAGACTTGAAATGATCATTATCACTAAACAAAAGCCTTTGTAAATAAAAAATATAATACTATCAACACTAACTTGAAACTGAATGTGAAAGCCTACTGTACCGTGAATAAAGTTTTAAACAAAGTTGGTTTAAAAATCACACACGTCGTACTTTGGTACACACATGCTCCTAGGTAATATTAAGCATTTTTGTCATATTACAGGAGCACAATATATTTTTAGTTACAATGTATGTTTGTTTCCAACAAGTCCAATGATTTCGCTAAAGATTACAATTAGTACGAACAAGTTATATCACTGGACGCATCTATACGTCGCCATTGAATAGCATGTCCGTATATGGATGTTCGCACAGCTATCTTCGCAGCTCACACCGCCTTATCGCTTCCTCATTGACGCATAGCCAGACGGTCGATGCAACATGAATGATCATCGGTCAACAGATGGACGCAATCCCGATGTCGCTCTGACACATTCACTCCGCCAGTCTGTTTTACCAACATTTAAGGCTATTTGTTATCTCGAATCATTCGATCGAGATTTCAACCGGTAGTACCTATAGCATAGCTACGTAGTTATCGTCATCCTGTTATACTAATACCTACTTGTTTTAGGGGTATATTTTACGTGGTATTATATTCAGTTTTATTGGACACCGACTTTGGAATTAAGCTGTGATGTACCTATTACGTATTAGTTTATGGAATCGTGGTTATGGTGATAATTTAAGTGTGTAGGGAAAGCCAAAGTAGGTTAGAGGTTGAAACACGATAGAAGTCGCAGCCAACTGTTACTCCTTATTCTTTTTACAGTTTCAAAGGCAAGTTAAATTGTAACAACCCAGATAAAAACTTCAAGCTTTTCTTTCTCATCAGTGTTTGTATGTTTTCGAACTTGCGCAATTACGTTTTTACATTATGTGATACTAAATGTTCTTCACCGTACCAAAATAGATACATAAAAATATGAATTTAGATTACTATCGGCTGTCCCAATAATAATATTGGGATATAAATACGGGGTGTAAAAAGAACCTTAATAAAAATAAAAATCCCATATTGTATCTATCATTACGAACATTTTTTACTTCGGAAAATTGCTGGTTCAGGAGATATTGAGGCTCAAAATCACTTTTTTTTTCTTATTAGGTACATTGATGAATTTCTCGCGCCAATTTGTTTCATACATGTCTTATGCACCTAAACATATAAAAGGTAGGTATCTCGAGCATTTCACGCGCGTACTTTACATTGCACCTTATAAAATGTGTCAACTTAAAAAAGAATTCGTTTCCCAGGTATTATTTTCGCTTAGTATGCCTAGGCTTTATTTGCAAAACGAGTAGACCCATAATATTTATTATATATCTTTGTAAGATCATTCGAAACATACATAGGTCAAGTAAGCTCTGGGCGTCTAATGTCTAAGACTTGTTGGAGCCCGTTCTCCAGCGAGTAGGTGGGCTTGTCTTAAACTTCAGTAATATATTACTATCTTACATTTAATTGCATGCCTTGCTCTATACTAAAGCTAAAATACTATATAAAAAAACAGTTGAGGTTAAAACATAATTTATTAGAAACACTGACCATCTGCGTCGCTCGTTTAAGAAAACAAAATATTTTTCTTCGTGCTATTTTTATAAATTGTATGTTTATTTATTCACGCTGTAAGACAGAAGAACGTCACGCAAAGTTTAGTATAAAATAGCCTTACAGTACAGATGTTTGCATAAATACAATAATGGATAAAAAGATCATTACAATTGTAAATATGCTCCTGTAACTGCTATTTTCAGATATACTACGAGATAAACGAAGACATCAAATAAAAAAGGTAATAACCATAAAGTTCCAATCAAAATCAACATTTATTCAGCAATTATGAATCGAGACATCATTCAATTTATTATTTAAACTAACGTTAATTAATATCTCCGCGAAGTTTGTGATAATCTCTCCACTTCCTAAATAAAGTGACCTAAGTTTGGCTTTTGTAAAGTTTCAAAGATCGGTTTTGGAGTTTGTATATTCAACATTTATGAAGGAACCTATTTAGTGAGAATATAATAAAGAAAGTACACAGTGGGAAGTAATGATATAAAAAAATATTGTGACGTAATTTTTACTGTCTCCGAAATTGTCGCAGAATATAGTCAAGTTCAGTGCGTTTATGTGGCCATGAATAATACGAAGTAATACATAAAGGGCGTAATATAAAGTATATTATATGATGGCACTTTTGGTGCAGCGCAGAGCTACAGTCGTAAAGTATATGTGTATTATTTTATAAACCCGCCAGCCAGTATTAAACATATTTATAAAGTAATAGGCTCTGTAAAATTTTGTCAAAATTTATTAGGTGTCGTTACGGGTTAAAGTAAGTGTTTATTGTCCATCATGTAGGAATTAGTTAGTATGATCAAGGGTGAGTCAGTAATTGAGATCATTTTGTATGCGGTACCTAGCTCCAAAATACGTAGTTACGACAAGTTGTGCATTTATGAACTGCCTGGATATGTCCTGATTTCGCACGTTTGATTATTTTATTCGTATATTTGAAAATTATAGCCACTCTCTACTAACTCGTAAGTTTTATTCGTAGATCTATATTTTGTTTGAGTTCAGCCAGTGTAGATTTATGACGTATCTTTTTGATAATTCTGTATTAGAAATAATACAAAAAAACTGGTGACATGTGGGTAAAAAATATACTCCCTTATTAGATCAAAGAAAGTTGCAATTAAAATATCTATACTTGATGTTGCAATAACCAGTATCTAATTATATTTTTTTGGCATCTTGCTCTGCCGCCGAAGTAATTTCCATATATTGAACGAATTATTTACTTACTACATTTATAACATTGATAAGGAAAGAAAGTAATATTGATATTAAAATACTGTGTACTGTTTGTGTATTTTTAATTTCATCGACTGTTCGTCGACGCTTGCTCGCATAGAAAGCTAATTATTTTTTAATTGCTTTATTCTTTCAGTGTGAAATGCAGAACTCGCAATTGCCCCTTCCAATATGACTGGCTTATTTCCTACATAATAGTTGTATAATAATATAAAATGTTTGGGACTAAACTTTGGGACTGGCAAAGCCCCTTCTCTTTAAGAATAAAGAAAAAAATAATTCAATCCAGGGCCGATGATGATTAGATTTAGATTATCAATATAAGATAGTTAACTAAAGCGTAGACCACTTGGTTTTTGGAAAATTTGAAGTATTTCTATGTGTCTTTCTTGTACTTTACTGGGTGTGTACCCTTTTTATTGCCGTCCGTATTAAAAATTCGAATTAACTTCATGCAGACTTCGTAAATTAATAATTTTAATGTCTATATTAATTAAATTAAATATTTAAAATATTTACATTGAATGTTTGTTCGACGTCGATTCATAGTTCGTTTTACACATTTCTGAAGTAGGTACCTGGCTGAGTTATGGCTTATTTTGTCTTTTTCTTGTTGAAGTTAGAAACGTTTTCGATTCCCTCTCCAAGGGATAATTTACGCGGACGCTGGTGCGGGTTCAAATTTAATCCAGTTATTGTTTGTATTTTTTACAATTTAGTTATAGGCATTATATAAAATGCGTGCGTAATGTTTGGTGGTAAGTACACTAAGTACACCACGCAATCATAAGTAATGCGTATAAAGTCTCTTTTTTTATAAAATGGGCAATGCACCTGGTTTAAGACCCGTGCCTCTGAGTACTTCACATACACTTAACTAACGGACACAAGAAACACCCAGAGTCAAAGCCAGTGTAGTACCTTTAAGAATTCGAACCCACTGCACTCAGTGCTGCGAGGAGTCAAACAGCGAGGAGCCACCTCGATTATAGCACTGAACCAGAAACTGGATGTTCTATTTCAGCCTCAAGTCAGCTGAACATAGGCCCCCTCCAAGGCTCTCTACACTGATCAATTTTGAGCAGCCCGGCTGTCCACACAGACCGATCTTGTGCCCCGTGCATCCAACCGCTTCCCGCTATCTGGGTGTATATCAAACCTCAAAATTTGTCAGCGTTTATGTGCCATACTAAGGCTGGATGAAAAATATTACATATTATGCACAATTATCGTGCATACCTAAAATTAACGTCAATTGTCGGTTATTCAATCTCTTTGGTCGGCTTTACCACGTTAATTAGCTTTGCTAAACGAACTATTTATCAAATGAATAATTATGTATTTATGTGTTACACATAGAATAATATTGCAGGTACAGTGGGAACTATGCAATGTTTTTATAAGAATAAAATAATTTTCTCAGATTTACTTTTCCCTTGAATTGCCTATAGAAAAACAATGACGTTTTTATTCTATTTTGTTGCAGGTATACTTATAGCTGCATACTGCCTACACTTTATGTGAAATTAGATTCATATTTTGCCCAGGTACTCAAGATGAAAAATCGTCTTCACTTGAAAAAGTTTGCATGAAATAAAGAGATATATTAATATGAACTCTTCACACCGTGTGACAAATTTTCTAAGTTTCTACGGTGGATATGTTGAAACTGTGAAGGTTCCTTGTAGTTTACTACGGACGATAAAAGCTCTTGTCCTGGAGTGAGCCTGAATAATAAATGAGTCTAACTGATGCTATTTCTCTGTATCGGGACATACAGACTGTATCTATACTACTTAAGTATTTTTGAAGAACTGATTGAGGTTAAATATTTTTGAATGCACGAATGGCGTAGGGGTTTAAACGGTCACCTCACTGGTTAGTACAGCGTCACATGTCGTGGTTACTATAAAGACAACATTTTGTGTGATCTACAATTTTTTTTTTTTTTTTTTTTTTGGTGTCGGGTTGGAAAATCCTCATGGAGTCCCTCCGCCCCGGGGGAAGGACGAAGGGGACTGTCAGACTCTTACTGACTAAAAACCAACCCGTTTTCCTCATGTACCCATGTGTCGGAGGGTAGGGATTCGCATAAGCATTCATCGCTACCCCCCGACGGGTATTGGCCCGCCAGATGGTCAGGCGGGCCCCGAACAAAACCCCCTTGGCGGCGGATTAAGGTGTTGGGCTCCGCCGCCAAAACACTCAGCGGCCGCAGAGGATAGGGAGGACGGCAACACAACACCGCATCTCCTCTTCCTCTGCGGCCCCACCGCGACGCATCGAATGGTGCGCCCCCATTTGGTCGCGGGAGATAGGGCGCGCGGCGACGCAACACCGACACGCCTCTCCTCCCGCGACCGCACCCGACTGCGAGGGACAGACAGAACTGTCCCCTGCACCCGCACCGTTGGACGCATCCTGCGCAGGCCTCTCCAAGCCCACGCGGAGCGTCCCCTCCTGGATCCCTCTTAGCTTCACCGCGGATGCCCAATCCACGGTTACTGAGCCCCCCCACCACGACAAGGTGGAGATCCTAGGGGGGGGTGTGATCTACAACTAGTGGTTTCGCGTCTTCGTTGTTTTTGTGTAAGTTGGTTGAATACTCGTATTTGTACAATCTTAACCGACAAAGGATTTATTCTTAGTGCACGAGATGCCTTAAGAAAATACACTAAAAGCAAAAAGTAAACAATTTTGGGACCTTCACTACTTAAACTTCAGTATTGATTAAATAAAAGAGTCCAACCTTTACCACAATTCAATAAAATTACCTACCTATCTACTTCCCTATAGGAAATTGCTCCAAGAAATAACGTTGTTGCGAAAGCTTATCATGTTTAACGAACTCATTTTTCAGATATTTTCTAAGGAACGATATACTGTGTTCATTACTTGAAAGTAAATATGTTTTTACATAGACTTTCGTCTGTGTTATTTAAGGTTTTGTATGTTTTTTATTGATCGGATAAATGGGTCGTACACGGATTGGTTTACCATCGAGACAGGTGTTAGACAGGGATGTGTAGCGTCGTCGTGGCTGTTCAACCTCTTCATGGACAGTTATTTGCAAGATTTGAAAAATAGTGACTGTGGATTAAGGATGAATAAGTTACTTGTAATGCTTCCTTTATGCTGATGATCAGGTTAGACTTGCGTCTTCAGCGGAGGAGTTGCAGGAGATGGTAATAATCATGCATGGTGCGTTAGAGAGGAAAGTAATGAGAGTGAATGGAAGTAAAACAAAAAAAAGTTATGGTTTTTGAAAAGGAGGAATGCGTTACGGCTTGTAATGTTATGATCGATGGACAGCGAGTGGAGCAAGTGAACGAGTTTGTATATTTAGGTACGCTGTTTACAAGAGATGGTAAGAATGTAGAAGATATTGAAAGAAGAGTTAATGCAGATAATAGAGTGAATGGAGCTCTGAAGGCGTTTATGAATAGCCAAAACGTGTCCAAAAAGGCACGTTTGGCTGTCCATATAGAGGTGTTAGTAGCTACTCTTATGTATGGTAGTGATAGTTGGGTATGGCAGAAGAGTCATGAAACTAGAATAAATGCTGTAGAAATGAGAGCACTGAGAAGTATGTGTGGTGTTTCTTTGACTGACAGAGTAAAGAATTGTGTGATAAGAGAGTGCTGTGGGGTAAAAGAAGATGTAGTGACAAGCATCGATCATACAAAGGTATGCTACGATGGTTTGGGCACGTGGAGAGGATGGATGACGAAAGACTGACCAAGCAGATATATAAGGCAGGTGTGGAAGGGACAGGACGAAGGAGAAGACCTAGGCGGACGTTCTCTGACCAGATTGGAGACATCCTAAAAACACGACAGATTAGAAGCACCCTGAACAGAAGAGCATGCATGAGGAATATGACAGGAGTGAATGAAGCAAGAGAGATATGTCAGAATCGTTGCAAATGGCGTTCCGTAGTCTCTGCCTACCCCTCGGGGAAACAAGCGTGAGTCTATGTATGTATTTATTGATCGAAGTATGTTTATATGCCGCTACTGATAAGGGTGATAAAGGTTTACCGTGTTTACTTTAATATAAAATAATTAAGAAGACATTTCATAATGTTTATACACACTTTTAAAGACGGCTAACTTTTAAAGACGTATTACCCTGTCGACAGAAAGCTTCACCTACGTTTATTGCTCGGAAAGTCTCAGTCACAACAGGTGGCGCTTTAGATAAAATAGATCACTAGCTTTCTCTTAGGGATCTACGCGACTCAAGCCTTACCTACCTCAAAACCATAGACTTTATCTCACTTAATATAGAGCTGAAATAAACATTAACATTACCCTTAACAAGAAATGGTAGGTGAAAGAGACGACCTCAGCACGTGTCAGTGCTAACTAGTAATACTCCTCTGTGATTATAAAGACACCCTTCTCACAGTAACCTGCATTCCCTGTGATATAAGTTTTTATAAAAATATTTTTGACCTCTTTAAGACCATGAGACTCGTGCTAAGAGGCAGTTCAAATTTCACATTAGGTATATGTAAGTAATTTCCTTAAACAGTTTCACCTGAATAGTTGTATTTGTGTCTTCGACTTCATAGCTGACTTCATAGTTGCACTAACATACAAAATAATTCACATGACATGTGGGTGGTTTTTGTTCGTGAAGATTCTTTTCTTGTCTTTTATTTTGTGAATTACAATTTGACATGAGAAACGACAAAGAAAAGGTTTTTAGTTACACGTCATGCTAAACATACTTACAAGTCAAGGCACTCCGAAGATTTTTTACAGGGGCATTATTTTTTTAAGGGCACACTAACGTATATTGGTTCTACGACAACATTGATCTCCCAAAAAGCTGGCACTTCAACTGCGGAGTCCCTTGGATTTCTCATAGACTATATATATATGCTTCTAGCAAGGAAATTATACTTATGATCTTATGATCATCAAAGTTTAGTATCGGTAGTGATAATATCTATTGTGAGCTTTCCGGTTGAAGGGTACACAATGATACTTTAGTTTTAATATCACCATACAGACTTAATCGATCCGGTTACTAACGTTCATTATTATGAATCCTCCTCCTGGGACCATTTATTGTTACATTCCAAAGGGAGGCTAATGCACCGTTGGGAACGTTTATACGCTGTTAAGCTTATTGTTGCTCAGTAGATTGCGTTAAATGAGAAGATAATGGGACAGTGTTGTGTTTTTCTAATATGAGTAACCACTAACTATTGAGTGCAACTGAACACTAATCAAAGTTCGACTGCCTCCGTGGTCCAGTGGATAGCGCATGCGACTGCTGATCGGAGGTCCCGGGTTCAATATCCTTTGTTATTTAATGGGATCTGTGGTAAAGCGGCGACCGCAGGGATCTATCAACTTATGAGGCTTAACCACTTCGTCACCGTCTGCGAAACTTTTCATAAATTGTCATAGATCTGTGTAAATCAGAGAGCACGTAAAGAGGTCGGTAGCAGCTTTCATGAAGCGGTTTGACCGTCTCTAAGAGTCAGCTTCAATAAGCCTGTCACTGGTTTAAACTATGAGTTACACAAGTAGAGCAGTGACAAGTATAACAAAATATTTCATAGTGAAACACTAGGTAGGTTCTTAGGCTAGGTATTCGTGCTATGTAAACTGGTATCATCTTGAGAACTTGCATACAAATCTTCAATTGTCTCTTCGTAGTTTAAGGCTGTGTCTGGCAAATGGCACAGCAGCTATTCCTTCGCCGTTAGAAACATGTCTAGCTACTGTTACAATTAAAGATTTGTTGTTGTTGAATTTTGCTATTCTTTAGGCGATATGACGATAGACGCTCCGTGGAAAAGCATAGCAGGGGGCCAATTCTCCTATTTTTATATGACATTGATATTATGACTGCCTCGTTGGTCTCGCGGCATAAATGTGCGCGTGGGATTGGGAAGTCTCGGGTTCGATTCCCGGGCCGGGCAAAGTGTTATTGGGTTTTTCCGTTAGGAAATTCTCAGTAGCAGCACGGAGTCTGGTAATGTGCCCGGTACGGCAATAGGCTCGCCCCCTATTAGGTGGGACCTAAAAATTCATGGCGAAATGTGGGCGTAATATTACACCTCTGCCTTCCCCTTCGGGGATACAGGCGTGAGTCAATAAAAAAAAAAAAATATATATATATATATATATATACATTTTGAATAGACTCAGAAGCAGGATTCTGATAACCTAATGTCATTGACGTATAATTTGAATTAAACAGTTCGTCGTTGACACTTGTTTCAATTTACGATCTCGTTACAACTTCGTTCAAATATCAGATAATTAAGGGTGCTTCTACACGGTGCATGTAGCTGGAGCAAGTAAAGGTGCGGGTTACACGCGTGGGTAATATGCGCAAGCTACTTGATCAAGTTACTCGCGTGTACTTGTACATGGTGCAAATAACTGGAGCAAGTAAAGACGCGGGCTACTTGCGCAAGCTGTACGGTCGCGGTCCAAAAATGTTTACCACTTTTCAAATTACATTCTTTGTCACGCTGGGTTCAGCAAGGTCTAAAATGCTATATCTGAGTACTTATTACTTTTCAATCATTGGTAAGTCATCGATTCCAACAAAAAGAGTATGAATATTTTTAGGAAATTATTTGATGAAATAATCTGACATAATGACAGAATTGCATTTATTTTGCCGTAAAAGTTCTGTATTTTAATATTATTATAAAATCACTTACTTACCTATTGTAATAAAATGGTACTATCTAAACAAAAGCTCACTTATATGATCAGCATGCGTTTTAACGTGACTAGCATACCATCCACTATCATTATAGCTCACAGTCTGACCGCGCCCTGATTTTCGCTAGACGATATCATCATCATCATCACCCTAGCATTTTCTTAGTTGCATCCCAAGCTTGCGCTTCGGAGCCCACGGACCTGCTATTACTGGTCTACCGAGATTTGACTGAATATCAGTTTTTACACGGAGCGACTGCCATCTTACATCATTCTAAGGTAGACCAGTAGTCAGAAGGTATATTTGAGGGCACTGACTTCTCACTAATGACTGCCATAGATCATGACAGCCGGGACTGCTTAACGTGCTTTCTGGTGCACGGGGGTGAAACACCGCCAACTTCGGGCTAATTATTAAGAATTTCTTGACAGAAATTCCTAATAATTTGTCACTAAGAAATTTGAAACAGAAAACCTTAGCAACATTTTCCGAGCCCGGCCCGCGAATCGAACCCAAGACCTCATGATCAGCTGTCGTATGCACTACCGCTAGACCAACGAGGCAGTCTTACGCTAGACGATATAAATATTGTATTTTTTTCAAAAAGGTTTTATATTCAGGATGTCGTATTTTCGCCATCCCTTTCATTATAATCTGTCAATGTAAAAGTAATTTGATAAACTTATTAATTACAAATACCAAAATCGTAAATAACAAGTTTAAAATTACATTATTTGAAGACTACAAATATTTTAGTTTCAGTGTAAATATCACGCTTGTAATTAAATGAACGTATATTATAAATGTGAAATAATAAATCGTTATTGACACCAGTAGCTACGCAACGCATGTTATCATAGATTGGTTGCCTAGTACAATATCGTCGTCCTTGTGTCATTGATGTGTTCATGCAATTATAAGCCTTAAGGTGGTAAACACTTTCAGACCGCGACTGTACCTATGTACCTACAAGTTATTTGTTCGTGGTCAAGAGCTACATGTGCATGCTATTCGCGCGGTAGCTTGATGACTTGAATCGCGTCAAATGTCTCGACGAACGAAAATTATTTTAAAATCATATGTTAAAAATGTAATTTTAACAGATAACATGCGCGAGTGACCCGCGCGCGCAGAACACGCGAATTACTTGCGCGGGTGGCTCGCATTGGAACATGCTCGAGTCGCTGGACCCGCACATTGTTTTAAACGATATGTTTACGGTGCATGTAACCCGCGCAAGTGCCTCAACATGCTCAAGCTACATGCGCGTGTACAAGCACCCTTAGAAGACTACGCTTTTTGTGACGTAAGTATGACACTGACATGATATCGAAACTATATTTATTTAGTAGAATTGGGCCCCAGGACGGTATTCTTGTGCCAAAGCAAATGCATGTCGTTGGAAACTACCCCGAAACGGGCAGTCAATATCGTCAGTATAACCTAGCATGTAGATGACAATTCGTTATTCGGTGGAATTTAATTATTATGTTCTAATAGAGGACGCCAGCAGCTACGCCTGCATATTTTTTTAAATTTACCCGTTTTGGCCGATACCGTGGGAATTTCGGGAAATCCCTTCTTAGTGCACCCATACGGTCCCCAAGGAACATACATGCCAAATTTCAGCTTCCTGCGCCCAATAGTTTCGGCTGTAGCGTGTCTGTCAGTCAGTCAGTAACGCAAGGATTTTATATATTAAGATTAAAATGTTCCATAAAATATTCTAAAATGGTAAACTTTTTGTAACAACACTGAATTGAATCAAAACTGAAATATTTATCTTTGCTTTAAGTGTAAAAACATGTACTAGATTCAGCACGGCTGGCGTCGGAGAGGTATAATAGGTGGAGCGTATACGGTATGTGGCCGGTCGGAATCAGTTTGATTTATTTATTGTTCAGACACTTACACTGCAGGACAAAAGCAATCCTGCCGTTTGCTTTTTTATGTTTTATACGCGACGGTTTTGATCTGCCCGCAACATTTTGGAAGTGCTGTGTCATTTATCGCAACGAAATCTAACTCTCGGTGATCAATTTCTTGGTGACAGCCTAATATTCTTACAAGTTTTTTTATATGCATTTCTTGTAGCTATACTTAAAACTTAAAATGCACTTTTATATTGGTTTTACCAACCTTGGCTTTATATTGCTAGTGTAATTCATGTGTATGATAATTATAAGTAATCAGTTTTCGGTTAAAGTTTATCGGTTTAAAAGAGGTCCATTTTTAAAGTGGTTTAGCTTTACAAATTTCTAAAATTACTCAACTTTCTGTACTGTAGACGGTTTAGAAAATAATAAAACAGTCACAGTAGTTCCAGATTTCAAGATGACTGACTCTTTGCTTTTATATATAATTATACAAAAATAAGTGTCATGACAACAGCGCAACCTACTAAGTCAAATTGGAGCCTATCTATAGCGCTATAAAGTCCTCTAACTACCAGTTAAAGTCTCATTGAAATCGGTTCAGCCGTTGCAGAGATTAACCCTGACCAACAGACAGACAGACAGATAAAAATGTTAAAAAGGGTTGTTTTGGACTAAGAATCGTGTAACTAACCATATGCACTTGAAAACCATAGTTATTTTGACATCACAGACAGACACATCAATTTTATTTATGTGTATAGATGAGTTGAGGAAGTAAAGACTTGTTATCGCGACAACAGCGCCGACTACCGGGTCAAATTGTAGCCTATACGTAGCGTTATAAAGTCCTCTACCTTGCAGTGAAAGTCTCGTTTGAATCAGTTCAGCCGTTCCAGAGATTACCCCGGACAAACAGAAAGACAGACAGACAGACAAAAATATTGAAAAGGTTTGTTTTGGACTTAGAATCGTATAACTAACTATATGCACTTGAAAAAACATAGTTACTTTAAAATCACAGACAGACACTTCAATTTTATTTATATGTGTATAGATGAGTTGAAGAAGTAAAGACTTGTTATCGCGACAACAGCGCCAAATACTGGGTCAAATTGTAGCCTATATGTAGCGCTATAAAGTACTCTACCTTGCAGTTAAAGTCTCGTTTGACTCGGTTCAGCCATTCCAGAGATTACCCCGGACAAACAGAAAGACAGACAGACAGACAAAAATGTTAAAAAGGGTTGTTTTGGACTTCTTATAATCGTATAACTAACTATTTGCACTTGAAAAAACATAGTTATTTTGAAATCACAGACAGACACTTGAATTTTATTTATATGTAAAGATGAGTTGAAGAAGTAAAGACTTGTTGTCGCAACAATAGCGCCAACTACCGGGTCAAATTGTAGCCTATACGTAGCGCTATAAAGTCCTCTACCTTGCAGTGAAAGTCTCGTTTGAATCGGTTCAGCCGTTCCAGAGATTACCTCGGTCAAACAGAAAGACAGTCGGACAGACAGACAGACCGACAGACAAAAATGTTAAAAAGGGTTGTTTTGGACTTAGAATCATATAACTTACTATTTGCACTTGAAAAAACATAGTTATTTTGAAATCACAGACAGAGACTTCAAATTTATTTATATGTAAAGATGAGCTGAAGAAGTAAAGACTTGTTATCGCGACAACAGCACCGACTACCGGGTCAAATTGAAGCCTATACGTAGCGCTATAAAGTCCTCACCTTGCAGTGAAAGTCTCGTTTGACTCGGTTCAGCCGTTCCAGAGATTACCCCGGACAAACAGAAAGACAGACAGACAAAAATGTTAAAAAGGGTTGTTTTGGACTTAGAATCGTATAACTGACTATATGCACTTGAAAAAACATAGTTATTTTGAAATCACAGACAGACACTTCAATTTATTTATATGTAAAGATGAGTTGAAGAAGTAAAGACTTGTTATCGCGACAACAGCGCCAACTACTGGGTCAAATTGTAGTCTATATGTAGCGCTATAAAGTCCTCTACCTTGCAGTGAAAGTCTCGTTTGACTCGGTTCAGCCGTTCCAGAGATTACCCCGGACAAACAGAAAGACAGACAGGCAAAAATGTTAAAAAGGGTTGTTTTGAACTTAGAATCGTATAACTAACTATATGCACTTGAAAAAACATAGTTATTTTGAAATCACAGACAGACACTTCAATTTTATTTATATGTAATAGATTGTTTATGGGTACTGCTCTGCACCCGTGGATCGTTTTGTGACGAATTTAAGCATACATACATACATATCGTCACGCCTTTTATCCCCTAAGGGGTAGGCAGAGGTGTATTTCTACACCCACTTTTCGCCAGATATACTTTAGTCCCACGTAATAAGGGGCGAGGCTCTTGCCGTACCGGGCACATTTCCAGACTCCGTGCTGCTACTGAGAATTTCGTGACAGAAAAACCCAATAACACTGCCCGACCCAGGAATCGAACCCGGGACCTCCCGATCCCACGCGCACATTTATGCCGCGAGACCAACGAGGCAGTCGTATAGGGTTTGATGTCGAGTTTTCCGTCTCTACGCAAAGATGGTATTTGCATCGTGTTATCCCTTAGTCGCCTCTTACGACACCCACGGTGGTGACACTTGTATTCTATGCCGTCAACCACAAAACAAGCCTTACTAAATAATTAGGTTATTCAACTCAAACAAATTATTTTCAATTCGAATTAGTGGATCTGATATGAGATACACGCGTTTAATCAAACAAACAAATAAAGTAACAAACTCTTTAACATTATAATGTTGGATTATTACAGCAAGCACGACTTTAAATGCATACAAACTTTGATTCCTTGGAGGTATCTCTTCAAGTTAGAATTTAGAAAACACCATCCACCAGAGGGTGGCTACGTTGCAAGAAACCAGCAAAATTTCAAGCTTCAAGTTTCCGCAGTTTACAATATACGTTGATAAGTTTGAGTGTTCCATTTAGCTTGAGCTCTCTTGTGTATGGCACAGCCATTCTATGAGAGATCAAGATGTAAGTGTTTACTCATCCTATTCTTAAGAAGCTTGCACCGGTATTTAAGTCAGACTATTATCCTGAAAAGTGAAATGAGTTGTTTATTTATGATCCATTCGCTGAGCTTTGCGTGATTATTATGCCATATATCCAAAAACCATTGTTTTTTAGTGAGACAGCTATGTATGTATGTATCCAAAAACACAATATTTAAAAAAAACTATCAACATGATCTCTGAATATATACTGTCCCATTGCTTGTCTCTTCTCACTGTGAGAAGGATAAGGCCATAGTCCACTCACCAAGCTGGCCAAGTGCGGATTGGCGGTCTTCACATGTCTTTCGCGAACATTATGGAGATCTCTCAGACACGCAAGTTTCTTCACGATGTTTCACTTCAGTGTTAAGCAAGCGATAATTAACAATTTAATACACACTTAACTTCGAAAAGTCACTGTGCGCACACAAGTTCGCGCCGTGGATTCGAACCTAACCCTATGCGTAGCAGTCTGTCAGTCTTTGTTAGGCTGTCGCTGTATAATATTAGTTGCTTATTATTAACTTATAGTTAATATATCTCGTCTTTAGAAGATCAGCGATAGTTTAGTGGAGATACCAACAGACTGACATGCAGAGGGTATCGGGTTCGAATCCACGGCGTGCACCAATAACTTTTCGGAGTTATGTGCGTATTAAATTGTTAATTATCGCTTGCGCCGTGCCTCGGAGAGCACGTTAAGCCGTCGGTCCCGGTTGTCATGAAGACCTTTGATAGTGGTTATAGGGTGTCAGTACCTTCCAAATAAACTGACACTGGTCTAAGCTATGAAATATCGCTATCCCTTCGGGTTGCGAAGGTCAGACAGGCAGTCGCTCTGTGGAAAAGCTAATATTCGGCCAAATCCGGTTAGACTAGTAAGCGGACCCCACATTGAAACTGGGATAACGCTAGGAGGATGATGATAACATATCTCTTCTTTACTAGTTTGGTTGACAGAATAGACCACTGCCATTAAATCCGTATTTTTTTTACATGCATAATAACTGGTTTGTTGATCTAGCTGTTAGTGACCGTTACTGCTAAGCTTGAGATCATGGGTTTGATTCCTACGCAGGCCAAATATTTGTATGACGAGTACGATTATTTTGCCTGAGCCTTGGTGTAATTTATCTATAAAGTGTATGTATTTAATAATAGCGATGTATGTTTATCAGTTATCTGTTTACCATAATACAAGCTCTACGTAGTTTGGAATCAGTTGTTCGTGTGTGAGTTCTCTTACCATGTATCTAAGATTGTTGCTATTAGATACCAAAGCCAGAAAATCAGATACACCGATCCACTTCGAAAATCCGCTGTCATAAATGAAGCTTTAACATAAAATTATACATTTCACAAAGAGAAGATAAGAAAATAAATCCCATCTAAAACAATTCGCACAAAGTATAAAATAGCCTTCGGTTTATTTAAGTTGTCTATTTAACCGCGATGGACACTCACAAAAATATCACGGCTTAAATAAAAGGGTCGATTGGATATTGGGTACCTTGGCCTATGTATGGGACGTGAATTTTTATTTTATTGAATATATCGCAGCATTCGGTCGAAAAATTTACCGAAATTTTATAGCTGAACACACGAAAAAGAGTATATTATATATTTTTATGAACATTTCTGTTATGATGTTTAGATACATTTGCATTGTTTGATTAAAGCCGGTTGCCTTTTTGAGGTTCAAATGAAAGACATTCCCGTACCAATTTATATGAGGTAGACATTTAATAAATAATAGTGTGATCAGATGTAACTATAGTTGCTGAAGGGTCTTAATCGCGTAGAAGTGGAAGATAATCATTAACGTTCTAGTGTTGTATCAGTTGCACCCAAGACGCCTTCACCTTGAAGCCCGGGATCCACTTCCTAGTTAACCAGATTTGACAGAATATTAACGTTTCTCCAGAGCACCTGTCGTCTAACCTGCGAAACCTAAATGGATAGCGATATTCTATGGCTTTGACTAGTACATTTAAGAGTACTGACCTCTTCGACTATCACTGACTTCTAGTACACGTATTATTTAAAAGGATTAACAGTCGTCTACAAATAGTCTTCAATTCATGTAAATATAGAGCCTAAAGTAATTTTTTGGGTCAAAAAGCTTCAATTCAATTCAATTCACTTTATTTGCATAATATGGGTTTGACAATAGGTATTACAGATGTTAATTGTATCACCATATTCAGCCTTTCAGCATGCAAAAGTTTACAGAGTATTGAGACTACCTATATGAAAATTTAATTATTATTTCATTACAATAAATTATACATTAAAAATAGAACATTACTCAGTCAAATCTAAATTATCAATTAATAAGCAATAATTAAAAAATGTCAACATTGAAATAAAATAGAATTAAATATTGGTATTATATAATATTGGTAAAACATAACATTAAATAATCTTATCATTGAAAAAATATGTTAGTGAATAATAAGCTTTTGTTACAAGTAAATCTTTTAAATTATTTTTAAATACAATCATATTATTTTCATTTCTTATAGCTAATGGTATTTTATTGTATAACTTGGGTCCCATGCATAAAACACTCTTATGTACAAGAGCTGTTTTTGAGGGCCGAACACATAATTTATCGGCATTCCGTGATCTTTTGCGTTGCTCTAATAAAGAAAGGTTTGATTTTATAAATAAAACCGTCTCAAAAATATATATACAAGTCTTCTTCTTCTTCTTCTTTTCGTGTGAGTGTGTGGCCAACTCTGGTGTCGGAGTTTTCAGACCGCCCGTAGGCCTCCGACATGGCTTAACGATCCTTATCCTTAGACAAGAACCGGGACCGACAGCTTTACGTGCCCTCCGAAGCACGGCAGCGCTCAGATGTAAATGCCACACCCGGTCACCCATCCAAGTGGCGACCTGTGCAAGCGTTGCTTAACTTTGTCGATCTGTTACGAACGACAAGCTAAGTCTCGCTATGAGCGTTAAGATTTTTAAGATTTTTAATGCTATAAAATGAGGAACGCAAGTATCGGTTTGGTTTAAACCACAAATCGCTCGCACACATCGCTTCTGCGCTCTGAATGCACACTCTACATTAGTGGAGTGGCCCCAAAACATTACTCCGTATCGAAGGATGGATGATACGTATCCATGGTATGCTGTTAACGCTGTTGAAGTATCCACGACTTTACTGATATTACGCATTGCATATGAGTAACTGTTCAACTTATTACTTACAAATTTATTTATTTATTTATTTATTTATTTCTTCATGCACAATATACATATGTACATAAGGTGGACTTAATGCCGTTAGGCATTATCTACCAGTCGGACCTTTTGGTGGTGCAGAGACAAGCAAGGTAGGTGCATTATATATAGAGATAATCATAACAATTAGATAGAGTGTAATATAAATAAATGGGATATTATACTATAAATGAAATTATAAATTTATTGTAGTATAAATATAATTATGAATATATTACTATATACATACATAATAATACATATTACATATACTACACATATACCCCATAAATACATACAAAATATATATAATATTAGATATATAAAATAAAAAATATATAAAACTAGAACTGATGAAAACAATGTGTAGATTCCTTCAATCTCTCAAAAAGGAGCTCTCGAACTTTCAATTTAAATGCGAAACGGTTAGTGGACATTCTGATTTCAGGAGGGAGCCTATTCCATAGCAAAACGGCTTGAACAATGAAGGAAGAGCCTACAAAGACTGAAGTATGAGTGGGACACTGAAGATGTAGATTGTGAGAGGAGCGAAGTTCTTTCTCATGTGTAGAAGATAGATATTGAAAGTAAGAAATCAAGTATGAAGGGGGAGAAGGGGATTTAAGTAAAGAAAAGAGTGTAGTGAGAGCACGCAAACTCCGGCGTTGACGGATGGGTAACCATTTAAGTTCGGAACGAAAAGTAGATACGTGATCATACTTGCGAAGATTGTAGATGAATCGAATGCAGTTATTGAGAAGGCGGTCATACTTATTGAGATATTCTGCATTCAGGTCATAATAACACATATCACCATAGTCGATTAAAGGAAATATTAAGGCCTGCACAAGCATTGTCTTGGTCCTGGAAGGGAGAAAATTTTTGAGGCGGTATAAAGCTCGAAGGGTACCGGTGACTCTCTGACTCACGTCAGTGACCTGGGCCTGCCAGTCGAGAGTGGAATCTATGTGCAGTCCTAGATCTTTGACTGTCGTACTGAATGGGATTTTCAGTCCGTTAAACATGATTGGTGGCAAAGTTGATAGATCTAATCTGGGTATCATGCGTTTACTACCTACAATCATGGCCTGACATTTAGTAGGATTGACGTCAAGACCAAAATCATTGCACCAAGTCAGAATCGCCGTAAGGTCTCTATTTACATCCGCTATCGCCATAGACACGTCTTCCACTCTCGCCTGGGAGTAAAGCTGCAAGTCGTCGGCATAAAGATGGTACGCACATCGAAGGTTAGGTGTCAGGAAGTTTATAAAGACTGAAAATAATAACGGAGAAAGTATGCCACCTTGAGGAACACCAGAGTTTATGTCACGCCAACTCGATGAACAATCATCACTGTGAACCGACTGCTGGCGCCCCTGAAGATACGACGAGAACCATTCCAGAGAACTAGGTGAGATCATTAGATGGGAGAGGATTGATAGAAGGATATCGTGACTGACGGTATTAAAGGCGTTCGAAAAGTCGACCAAGGCCAATACTGTGACCTTAGTGTTCTCCATGCCCGCCCTAATATCGCCAGTCACTTTAAGGAGAGCGGAGGTAGTGCTATGTCCTATGTGTTGTATCCATGTCATTTTACCGTCAATACATAAACCTAATAACTTTGTCGATTCTACTTCTTAAATTATGTTACTTTTATATGGTAGATTGAGATTAATGTCATGTAGTGTCTGTCTTTGTTTGAAATTCATAATTTTAACGCTTTCAAAGTAATTCCCAATTACCTTCTGCCGATTGCATGAAAATACTAATTTTTATAAAGCGATAGCAGATATCGTGGCACCGAATCCCTACATAGAAATCAAGTGCAGTAATATAAATGCATTAAATAAACAAGAAGATTGCATATAATGCACTGCTTCAAAATAATTAGCTCATAGTGAGTGGAGCAAAGATACACATAAACGCGGAACTACCAACACGTCATGCCATGTTGACGTCATTGCTTTGTTAAGGCTACGTTTTTTTTATGTAATAATAGGCGGCAAACGAGCAGACGGATCGCCTGATGGTAAGTAATTGCCGCCGCCCATGGACACCCGCAACACCACAGGAGTCACAAGAGCGTTGCCGCCCCTTGGGGTTGAGAAAAGGGATAGGATAAGGAGTGGGATGAGGGAGAAGGAATAAGGGATAGGGCCTCCGGCACTCTCACTCACCGAACGAAACGCAACAGTTTAGGTACTTTTACTTTACGTCGATTTTCTGTGAGAGGGTCGATTTTCTGAAATCAGCAAGGCTCTACTACCTACGTAATGTAAATTGAAGCAGTGAAAGTGTTTTAAGTAGGAAACAGAATTATATTGTACATAGGGTAAAATATAGTAATGTCCAATGTGTAAACCTCTCAATTATTGGCACTCTGCTGAATTATCCTGAATATTAGGAAAATCTTTTATTATTATGTCACAGAAATACATCCATAAGCAGGATTAACCTATTCCTCATACACAGAACAAATGTTTAAATCCTAACTATGAACCATTTTCTTTAACAACTGCTTTAAAAAAATGTTAGGAAAATTGCCTAAAAAGTTAAAGAAATGTTTTGGTCAGGTAGTTATTTTCCAAAACGAAAAAATATATTTTAATTAATTTTACACAAAAGTACCTATTTATTTGTATCTGTTATCTTCATTAAAGCTTAATAAACGTTAGTTTTGCGCTATTAAATAGATGGATCGTCTTTACCGATAGTGCCAATGACTATACTTAAAAATTGTTCAACAACATAGTCATTGGCACATTTTAGAATAATATTTTTCAGATTTTTGTATCTTTTCCGTCAAATTTGCATACAAACAACTTTAGATTGTATATTTCTTCGCAATTTACAGCCAACTTACTATGGTACAGTCGTACAGAGATGGCAACCTTTCTCTACAAAGTACCCAGAAATCAGGACAGATACGTACTTAAAACAAAGAACTTAGTATAGACAAAAATATTACGAACAAAATGCTGAACTGAAACAGGGCTCATTTGCTACAATGTATTTAAGAGACAAGATGAGCTACATTAGAAAAATATGCCGGAAAAAAGATATAAAACGTGGTAAATGAACTAAACTTCTTTTAAATATAGACTTATGTTACAAATATTAGAAGGTTACATAAACATTCATAAATATATATTTTGATTACATAGAATACATGTATAAAGATCCGGATATCAAGTCTTAAGACTGTCTGGGTATCACGGCCTTAGGCCAACAGTGCCAATGATTGTACCTTTTTGGTACTGCCAATAACTATACCAGGGTGCCGATGATTGTACTTTTCTTAAGAAATAAGTTTGAGCACATTTTTATGCTAATAAAACGGCTTTATTAAATACGATGTTTTAATTTTATTAATGCCCATGTAAACACAATTCCGACAAAACCATAGAAAATATTATTGAATTTGTATTTTCCTGAGAATTTCTTACTTAGTAGTAGAAACCGGCTTAGGGCGCCCATCATTTTACTGTTCACCCTATCTTTTTCATGAAATATTGAATAATTTGAATAATTGTATACAATATGTATCAATGATATGGAATCAATTGCAAATCAGTGGCGCTATGAACATAATATTTTGTGAGATAAACTGTAATATTTACTCATATCTACTACATTACACAATGAGAACATATTTGATAGTCTATGTTACTTTGTCTGTTTGAATGAATATCGGCCATAACAGGTGGCAAAGCATCTTGGGTAGTTCTGTAACTTGGCAATATTAACATTTACTAGTTGTTAGTACTATAGCAAACCGATATTGATCTAAGCGTAGCAAGACATGCTACTGAGTAAGTTTCCAGCGGTTCGGCGAATTGTCTTACTTGTAGTTTTGATGTAAGGAGCCTATGTAAACTAATATAAAACAAGACGTAGGTATCGCACGGTTGAAAAGTCAACGCAATCTTGGCAAATGGTCCCGTGTGACTCTTGCCAAAGAAATTACCCGAAATTTGCATAAAGGAGACTCGAGGGATCGTCTTTGAAACTCTCCCTAAGTTTGTGGACATCCCAACATGCTTTATATTAAGTTACGCGTTGCTTTGTTCTGAGTAGTGTACTTTTGCTATAAATAACCGGGATACGTGTGAAGATAACAGGTTGTATCTATATCTTGCGCCTCTGTCACATGAAATCCTCCCTTACTTGCCGCCCGCTACGAGGCTCGGCTTGTAACTAAGGGAAACGTGTCTCTAGTTCACAATTATATCGCGGAAAGGACCATGCCCATCTGTGCCCCAGAAATGTCCAGAGAAAGTAAATTACAAGATCGTCCTAATAAATTAAAACTAGAATAAAGTTGTTAATTTTGAAACCTATCAAGCACTGGATAAAAAAACGAAAAAAAAAGACTTGTTTACTTTGCAGTAACTATGATAAATAATCTTTCATTCATTCATGCACTAAAAGTGCAGTTTATTGCGGTCTATAACCACGTTCTTTAGCCGATTTATTAATTCCTTGTGATAGTATCGCGGTTTTACGGAGTACTCTTTCCATGTTATTATTTATTCAAGTACCTACTTAAGTTTTGTATCTAACCAAATTGTTTTCACATTTATATAGATGGAGATACTATGGAGACAGACTATATAATTCCAAATAACTGAAATGTTTACAGACATATAAGTATATAAATGAACACTGATTTGGCCTAGGTAATGTGATGATTATGAAGTGCCTAGTGGAAAACTAATAGCAATGCTGTTTGTAAACGATAAAATGTATAAACAATAGGCGTTAGGCAGTTATAATGTCTTGTTTAACGTCCAATAACTTTTCAACCAGTGCTTTATATGACATTAATACTAGATATCATAGAAATACTGTTAATAAGTTATCGTATGACATAGAGTTGCAATTTGGGAAATGCCTAGCATTGACGGCATTGCTGGGTTTCGCCTCCATACTAATATGGGCATGGTCCTTTTCACGTCTCTCCACACTTCATTATTACCTCAGCTTGTTATCAATCAAGATTGACGTGCCAGTAATAGTTATCAGTTACATTTTGCGTTAATGACTGATGTTGTTGGTGAATGTCAATTAGTAGTTTACGCGAGTATCTGCTCGGTTGTATTTGGCGCTGCGTTTCGGTCCAATGCACGAGCGTGACGCAACAATTGAGTGTGTGGATAGTAATTTAAGATTATCTCCCGGGCTAATGGCGGCATTTAGAGTGACTATCTGGCACACGTTGGACAGCACATTTGTCCACGCGACAGGTACAATTACCGTGAACCGGTCCCATTCGTTCAAATACCTAACCGATTTAACTTTATCTGCGGCAAACAATTACTGTATAGTATTGTAACTCTGTCTGTTTTATCATAACGCAGTAAGAGGATGCTTTAGTAGATAGTTGGACGTCCTAATGAAATTCTTGATGATCAAAACTCTAAACAAAGACGTCCTAAAAGTTTTGGAAGTACATACGCACAAAGCTCGTAATTTCCCCGCAGATGTCTGAGGCCCCTAGTTAAATTAGCTCGGCTAAACATTCCTTAATGAGCTATATTTTTCAACTGTAGACGCTTCTTGAATGTTTTCGTCTCCATATTTTCCTCTATAGAGTTCATTTCGCGGGTTATTTATTTATTAAAATGTTTAAATTTGAATATGGTCCATTTTACATTGTAAATATTAGCTATAGTAAAGTGCCAGAATATACTGGCGCATCTTTCATAGATTTTGCTGATTTATATCTTCTTCTTCTTTCTCTTAGCGTTATCCCAGTTTCATCTGGGGTCCGCTTTCTAGTCTAACCGGATTTGACTGAATATTAGCTTATCCACGGAGCGACTGCCTGTCTGACATCCGCAACCCGAAAGGATAGCGATATTCCATGGTTTAGACTAGTGTCAGTTTTATTTAGAAGGTACTGACTAAGCCCTGTAACGATTGTCAAAAATCTTCATGACAACCGGGACCGACGGCTTAACGTGCTCTCCGAGGCACGGGACAAGCGATAATTAACAATTCAATACGCACATAACTCCGAAAAGTCATTGGTGCGCGCCGCGGATTCGAACCCGATACCCTCTGCATGGCAGGCTGTTGGTATATCCACTCGGCTATCGCCGCCTAATTTTGCTGATTTATATATCGCAAAATAAGATGAATTAAAATATTTTGGGGACGTGCATTAATACTGTAATTAATTAACCATTTTTCTGTTAAACAGTGTGAAATAATTTGAATGTAAATAAAAATTAAGTACTTAATTATTTTGGAGAAGTGTAATAATAATGTAAGTAAAAATACTGCTGAACATTTTGGTAGTAATATTTATTTTGTAATCATTTATCTTTGTTGAAAGAGCGATTAGCTTCTGCATATTCAATAAATCTCGACGGAAATAGAAAGTCCAAATTTGTAAGCAAATTCCCTGTAAAAATATAGGCGGCAGTTACGTTCTAATAATGAAATAGTTAGTATACGGATTAGAATCACCCACAAAGGGATCTGTACTTTTTACCCGTCTACGGCGAAGCCAAAATGAGGTAATGTTTTTGGCATTCTATGTGTGTTTGTATGTTCCACCGTAGCGCCTAAACTTCTAAACCGATTTTTATAAATAAGGTGTCAAAAGATTCGTAATAATGGCGCAAGTGACATAGGCCATATAAATTTCATCGAAATTTTCTGCTACGGAATTAATACCTCAGATTCCAACCTCAAAAATATAAAACTTAGATAATCATTACGTATTTGGTATCAAACGGAAGGTATTGGTGAGTACATTACAAATATGTACTGTTTCTGTCAAAATATAAGTTTTAAACGCGGTTGTACTTACGATTCGCGTAGTTTATGTAGACGCATTGAGTTATCTATTTTTTCTTTCTTTCTTCTTTTAAATGTAACAATGTAAATATTGCACGGTTAGTTTACATGGCCATGCCCGGAATATGGAAAATAATTGAATAAAAAAAAATAAGTTTAAAAACTATAACCCGACTACGTAAAAAAGGGGGTCTAAAACTTAAAAGGGGCTCTAGCTTGAGCATTACTGTGCTTATATTTTTCTTGTTTCGTCCTTTTTAGACCCCCTTTTTTATGTAGTCGGGTTATAGTTCTTAAACATTTTTTTTAAATACTTTAGTAAAGGATCCAATTCTGGCGTACAGTGGTCGTACGCGAGTCTGATATGCACTGGGTGCTCTACTATTTTTTTTCAAGCCTCAATAGCAATACCAAATCTGTGAACATTGTTACTCTTCAAATGTTCACTTCTCACTTCATGGGATACAGACCACTGACAGTCGAGCTCAGTAATATGATTCTGTTAACACCCTTCGAGGCGGAACCCTAAAACTACTTGAAAACGCGTTGCTATGTGAGAGGGTTTATCAAAGTGAAACTCGCCTCCTTTATAAATTTCATGCTTCAGAATGTGTATATGTCAATGTGTGTGTGAACTCCTCCTAAATGGCGTGATCGACTTTGATAAATTTAGTTTATATTTAAGTTAGTCCTTTGATGGTTCAAATTCAAAGATAAACGTGTGGTCGTGTTATTGAGCAGCAAAAAATAAAGCGCGGTTGAAACAGCAAGGAAAAGATACAATAAAATATATTTTTATTAGTATAAATAAATAATTAATACACGAAATACAAAAAATAAGTTACTGCAATAATTTAATTGTAATAAATGAATAATAATATTTTTTGATTTTTTTTTAAATGCTGATTATAACTAAAGTCTTCTTTATAAAAGGAAAGGTTATGTAGTAGACACAGCCTTTTCTTTTAATTCTATGCCATAGAAAACCTAAACATACTAGTTGAACGCTAATGATTAATCACGCAGAATTAGCCACACACGTACATACATAAATAAACCGTACAAATATATGGGGCATGTTAGCTGAAGGGCGATGTGATGTGGGTACATTAACGTGCCAAACGATCGACTGTATGCGGGGGCGTGTCACACGCTGGTAGCGACATGGATGCAGAAAGTAATTCCTTCAAAGATGAGGGTTGCGATAACAAGAAACCTGACAGATGTCCAACGTCACATCGACGGTTTTAGATTGACGGCTGTCCCCGGCCGGCTCCTGCCGTGACTTTTACTCCGATTGTAAACTTATTTTTTCCGAGTAGGCTTCAAGTTTTCTAGTAAGTAGATGAGAATTTAGGTCGCAATTTATGGTTGCTTGATTCTCAAAAATTATAAGACTGAATACAGATAAGAATATTCGAGGTTTGGCTACTCTAAAACTTTGATTTCTTTGTTCAAATAAGCTTTGCAAATGGCTTTTATCTATCGTTCGTCATCATCAGCCTATTACTGTCCCACTTCTCAGTATGAGAAGGTTAACAGTCCACCACGCTGGCCAAGTGCAGTGGCAGACTTCACATGTGTTTCGAGAACATTAAGTCTCAGATATTTGGGTTTCCTCACGATGTTTTTCTTCACCGATAAGCAAGCGATAAATAACAATTTAATACGCACTTAACTTCGAAAAGTCACTGGTACGTACCGTGTATTCGGTCTCGCCCTCTGCGTAGCAGTCCGTCAGTCTCACTCATAGAAATATAAACATAATCTATGGCCTCACCACTTGGCTATCGCTGCTTGTATTATCTGTCGTTATCTGACGCTAATTAAAATCTTTTTTTTATATAGTATAGGAAGAAAAACGAACAAACGGGTCACCTGATGGTAAGTAATCACCGCCGCCCATAGACACCTGCAATGCCCGAAGGATCACAAGTGCGTTGCCTACCTTTTAAAAAGGAATATGCTCGCTTCTTGAAGATTCCAATGTCGAACTGGTTTGGAAATACCGCTGCAGGTAGCTGGTTCCACAGTTTGGTCGTACGAGGCAGGAAATGGCGTGTGAATCGTACGGTAGAAGAACGCCACTCATCAAGGTGGTGAGGGTGGAATTTAAATTTGTGGCGAGTTGTACGGTGGTGAAATTCTGCAGCGGGTATCAGACCAAACAACTCCTCAGAACACTCCCCATGATACATACGATAGAGAACGCAGAGGGACGCAACGTCTCTACGCAGGTCAAGATGGTCGAGCCGGTTTGTATGGACCGCGTCATCGATGACTCGAGCCGCTCGACGTTGGACACGGTCAAATGGAAGCAGTTGGTATTGTGGTGACCCGGCCCAAAGATGGCAGCAGTACTCCGTGTGGGGCCTAACTTGAGCTTTGCAAAGCAAGAGACGCTGCACTGATGTGAAGCATCTTCTTGCGTTATTGAGGACACCCAGTTTTTTGGAGGCTAGTTTAGCCTTATCTTCCAGATGACCGCGAAATTAGACGTCTCGCGTTATCTCGACGCCGAGAATCCCTATGACCGGCTTAATATCAAGGGAAGTGCTCTGAAATATTGGAGAATCGACAAAGGGGGTCTTTTTTGCGGTAAACGCGCAAACCTGTGTCTTTTTGGGGTTAAAAGTGACCAGATTACGATGACCCCAATCGGAGACCAGGTCGAGTGTGGTTTCCGTTAAAGACACAAGTTTGTTCCGACACTCAATGACTTGTCCCTGAGAGATTTTAGCACTACCGGGGTACAGAGCGTCTACAGTGCTGTCATCTGTATAGCAATGTATGTCACTGGTTTGTATCATATCATTGATATGCAGAAGAAACAGTGTTGGCGATAGTACACAGCCCTGAGGGACACCAGCATTCACGGGCCTAGGATGAACCGTCAACTATGACTTTAATGCTACGCTCCGAAAGAAAGCTGGATACCCATTTGCATAAATTCTCAGGCAGCCCATAGGAAGAAAGCTTCGACAAAAGTGCCTTATGGCAAAATTTTGTCAAAGGCTTTCACCATGTCCAAACTGACCGCTACGGCCTCCCCCTTGTTCTCAATTGCCTCCGCCCATCTATGTGTCAGGTACACTAAAAGATCACCAGTTGACCTGCCGCGGCGAAAACCGTACTGGCGGTCGTTGATCAACTGGTGCTCGTCTAGGTATCGCAGGTGCTGGCAGTTAATAATGGATTCCATTATCTTGGAGAACAAGGAGGTGATAGCTATAGGCCTGTAGTTGCTCGGATCAGAGCGATCGCCCTTTTTGGGAATCGGGTGCACTGTAGCAGTCTTGCATGACGACGGGGACAATCGAATAGGAGTGCCGGAAAAGACGCGTCAAGACCGGAGCCAGCTCAGGAGCGCAAACTTTCAGCACAATGGGAGGAACACCATCTGGCCCACTCGACTTCTGAACGTCCAAGGAGAGGAGAGCTCTACAAACATATTTAACGTAGAACTGAACGTCTGACATAGAGCCCCCAAACCGCGGGATGGTCGGCGGTAATTAACCTCCGTCGTCTAAAGTCGAGTTAGAGGCAAAACGACACCCTAAAAGATCGGCTTTGTCTTTGGCATCAAAGGCCAATGATTTGTCTTCCGTGCGCAGAGGTGGAAAGGAAGGCCGACAGAAGTTACCTTCAGTAGCTTTGGCAAGAGACCAAAAAGCTCGTGTACCCGAGGGCATTCGAGCTAGTCTCTCGCCAATTCTGCTAATATGTTCCGCTTTCGCTTTGGCCACAGCTCTTTTGAAGGATCTGGAGGCATAGTTGTGCTCTTTCTTGTAGAGCTTCACTTTCGGGTCCTTGGCAGTAACCGCGTTGGCCCAGGCTTGGTATTTTTCTTGCTTGAGGTCAGATGCCTCCTTGAAGACGGACACAAACCAAGGCTGGGACTTACCACCAACGGGTATATGGGCGCAAATTAATATATAATGATTATATTGTTACGAAAATATTAATAATATTTAAGATTGATATTTAAATAACTATTTGTGAAAACAGAACTGAGAACTTCGCTACTTTACAATATTAGACACTGTATTGGCTGCTTAACTGTTTTACAAAGATTGGGTATTTAATTTATCGCTTAGTTATTAAGATAACTCCAGAAACTTTCAAAGTAAAATCAATCAATATTAAATAACATTATTCTGACACTTATTTTTACGGTAATAAATAACATGCGTTTATATTTGCATCCTGTTGATAGCGCCATCTGTTGTCAATGTTGTAAAGCAGCGTTTGGTTAATAAAATAAATTTGTTATTCGTGTAAAATAAATAATTTGGTGTTGTGCAAAATTCATTACAATATTAATGTCGATTTTTGATTAGTTTATTATTAATCGTACAGTAATTTCAATTATATGTTGAAAAGGAGTTGTTAAACGTTACATTAAGTGTAATGACGGTTAGTTTATAAAAAGGACTGTAGTTCGCATTTTAAGTCAGTTCTGTGCTAGTAATCGTCTGAAAATAAACCAAGTAATATTACGTGAGTGTTTTTATTATTGAGTCTGAGCACCGTAACCCTGGCGTATCGCCGACAGCAGCGGTGGGATAAACGCCCCCTAAGAGACTTCGGGATCTACGGTTGGCGCGAGAGTGATGGATCTCTTGGCTTGGCCGCCATTACCAACGATGACCTGAAAACTGATGCGACAAGCGCTTGGAAGCCGTGTTTGGCGCTAGTCAACCCTGGTCGGAGACCACACGGTGTGTCGGAGTTATGGCGAGCACGTCTACACTTCACGTGAGGCCACTTGCGAGCGAGAGCAACTACGACGGGGTGCACGCACCGGGGTGTGCTGTGGCGTGAACGCTGTTCTGCTCTGAGTGCTACCAGAGGTTGCAGATGCAGGTTGTTGATGCAATGACCAGAGGTATTTATCCAGAGCCGATTTGATTAGTTTTTGAGAAACATCCTAATTTTATAAATTATGGTGCTTACACGATTACCTACTGTCCCCGTAAGGATTACCAGATAAACATTATACAGTCAAAATTACGAACGTTACACCCCAATTAGAACTTATAGGTAACTGTTGTTTATCCACGTTTGGTACATAGCAGTGCTACTGTGCTTATAGTCATGTTATGCCGTCGGCTGGGCCTCTTGTCAGTTTATTAATCGTTAGGCCATGTCAGAAACTCTCTGTAAAACTTACTTATCTACACAAGAAAGAGAAAAACGCTTTGTTATGTGGTTCCACTAATATAATTATTAGTAAAGAACGGTATAACTACCCTTGTCAAGTTGAAGCTCTGATATAGATCCATTGTATAAATTGCCTAATTGGCTTCAGTTTAAATAAGCTAATCCATGTGCTGAATATGATTTCAATTGGTAGTCAATAGGTTATCCCAATAGTAAAACATTAAAGTAATCAAAACATTATTTATAGCCCTTGGTTACACATTACATAAGGCTAACTAACTGCATTACTTATGGCTAGTGCTCACGGCGCGATTATATGAAGCCTCTCTTGATAAATGACTATCCACCACAAAAATAATTATTGCATAAAACCAGTATGTAGTTTCACAGATAAGTGCATTCAACAAAACAAACTTCAGTTTTATTATATTAGTACAGATATATTCAGAAGGTAGATATAGAAATAAATTTGTGTTACATATTTTAAAGCTAATATTTGTAAAGTTACAAAATAGGTTTTATTATATATTTGTGGACTCTGTAGGTGCCTACATGATTTCGTTTTAACATTATGTTGAAATTATTACTGTCAACTTGCAGCTCAAGTTAAAGGTTATATAATAAGACAAGGGAACCCGACATATCTTAATATTTGTCGCTTAATTTTATACCTGTATAGAATGATTTGTTCCGACCATGATAAGTCCTTGCATAACCCGAACTACTGAAGCTAGAAGCATGAGATCTGGACAGTAGATTCCTTTATGGACGTAGGCACTCACTTAGGTTCTATAATAATCCACCTCTAAGCATTTTAGGTTGAAAGTCTTAAGGCAGGTGACTGCTAATCTCGTATAAATGCCAAGCCTTAGTGTTTTACTTGGTAAATACAATTTATTTTATTTGTGAGTTCATTTGCAAAGTTAGTTGCATCTATACTCAAGATGACAACCAGTGATAAACCAATAAAATTTAGTGCCAACCTTATTGCTTAGTTCTTGTGGGATACAACACGGTTAGGAATATGATTATTAGGATAATGGTAAGTGGGTTTAAAGAACGTGATGTGAAAATCCATATTATCTCTTTTCCCATTTAGCAGTATTTATTCTTGGCAAATAGAAGTAAATGTATGGACTACTCATGCTTTGTTTCTAAGTCAGTTGTGATTGGTCAGATTAAATTTATTTATTCAGATAAACAAATATTAATTGTGTATGAATAAATAAGAACTACATTAGCACCACATGTTAACAGTTTAAAATAAATATTAACATTATTTAGAAAATTCCCTTAAATATAAAGTCAAATAAAACTATTGATATAAACTCACCACCATATTAACTATACAAACTGAGTGGAATCATTTTTAGAAATAAGACTGCACTACTCTTGCTTTGTAATATTGGTAGCTTGTAAATTTCTCTTTTATGGCTCAGTTGGCTAACAGTTCAACAATTTCACAGCTTGCACTATGCCTAAAATTATTCAATATTGGATTAAACATGTTCTAACATGAATAATAATTGTAGCACTAGTATTTTCGAAATCCTTGGATCTGCATGGTTTGAAATCATTTCATATTTATCACCAACAGTCCGACTGTTCACGGCTGAACATAGGCCTCTCTTTGTTCTTGCCATTTTGTTTTCCTGTTTGATGTGAATAAAACTTATTTTGAATATATTAAGTTTTAACTGTTTTATCTAAACTGCAAAATATGGGTCTCCTGATAACTTTATATATGATTATCTAAAATGGCACTGTCAGACAGAACCTGAGAAAATTCAGTGTCTTTTGTATTTTACCTTATGCTTAAAATATGGGCTCCAACACTGTTGTAGCTAAGATAACTATAGACCAATGCACAGGTTGAACATGCCTGATATATAGATATATGTAGCTTGATAGACCGGACCACTTTGTAAGAGTAGAATTTTATTTCATCTACAGTTACGAAGGTTCATGGAACTAATATTTGGGTGGGAAATGTTGCCCACCACCTGTCTTTTGAGTGTTGCAGGTTGGTGATGACATCCTGGCAGTTGACCTGACCTTGGTGTGAAGAGAGGATGGACGAGCGGTCCTTTACTGATTGGTATGTATGGATGACGGTGGCCCGCCCTTTTTACGTCAGTGGTTTTGTGTGTGGGCTACGCGCACACATGCCGCATGAGTGCTGTACTGAGCTGGAGTCAAGCATTGTTTGCTAACCTTTGTTGATCAACATCAACAACTGTATGAGCAGCTTGACCGTATGGGCGGAGGATTCGTCAGATACCGATTTACGTGGGGGTCCTCTACCTCCTCCACATTCGTTGTCGGACCTATGTAATTGCATTGTATTGATATAACTGATCATGACGAACGATGATGATTATTTTATGTATATGCATTGATGTGTTTATGAGGCAAATTTTGCATTTATGTGTTTGAGTAAAATTTTATTTTTCCTATCCAACATCCTTCCCAAAACGCTGGCTGGCCACCATGCGTATCCTTGATCCTGGTCTTGTTGGCTAGATCCCGTGATGGGTGATGCCGTGTGTTGGCTAGATCCCGTGATGGGTGATGCCGTGTGTTGGCTAGATCCCGTGATGGGTGATGCCGAGTGTTGGCTAGATCCCGTGATGGGTGATGCCGTGTGTTGGCTAGATCCCCTGATGGGTGATGCCGCGTGGGCTAAATCGACCCTATGTGGATGATGCCGTTTGTGGGCTAGATCCCTATGTGGGTGATGCCGTTTGTGGGCTAGATCCCTATGTGGGTGATGCCTGTGTGCGCTAGATCCCGTAATCGGTGATGCCGTAATCGGCTTAGCCATGGGTGAAGCATTGTTTGTTAGATCCCGTGATGGGTGACGCATGCCTCAGGCTAAGATCCTATGACTAGGTGAAGCCTTGTAAATAACTTTTAGTTCATTCTGTATGATAAACGCTTATTTATGTAATTTTTATATTCCTTATTTTTGTTTGTTATGCTGTTTATTCTGTAACCGTTAAATAATCAGCGCGAGGAGCGCGCTGGATCAGAATGGCCGTATGGGCGCAAATTAATATATAATGATTATATTGTTACGAAAATATTAATAATATTTAAGATTGATATTTAAATAACTATTTGTGAACACAGAACTGAGAACTTCGCTACTTTACAATATTAGACACTGTATTGGCTGCTTAACTGTTTTACAAAGATTGGGTATTTAATTTATCGCTTAGTTATTAAGATAACTCCAGAAACTTTCAAAGTAAAATCAATCAATATTAAATAACATTATTCTGACACTTATTTTTACGGTAATAAATAACATGCGTTTATATTTGCATCCTGTTGATAGCGCCATCTGTTGTCAATGTTGTAAAGCAGCGTTTGGTTAATAAAATAAATTTGTTATTCGTGTAAAATAAATAATTTGGTGTTGTGCAAAATTCATTACAATATTAATGTCGATTTTTGATTAGTTTATTATTAATCGTACAGTAATTTCAATTATATGTTGAAAAGGAGTTGTTAAACGTTACATTAAGTGTAATGACGGTTAGTTTATAAAAAGGACTGTAGTTCGCATTTTAAGTCAGTTCTGTGCTAGTAATCGTCTGAAAATAAACCAAGTAATATTACGTGAGTGTTTTTATTATTGAGTCTGAGCACCGTAACCCTGGCGTATCGCCGACAGGTACTACAGAATTTGGGATGAAAAGTTCCATACCCTGCAGCACCGCATCAGTAACAGAGTCAGCGATAGCGGTAGGATCCTCAAGCGCAAAGCAAACTCGCCTCCATGGATAGGAAGAAAAGAAGGTCCTCAACCCAACCCAGTCTGCTGACTTAAAATGCCACACCCGGCGGAATCCCGCAGGGCGGTGGTTATTATGCCATGTTAGGGGCACCTTGCACCGGATCAGACAATGATCCGACGAGCCCAGAGGGGCATCGACAGTTGCCTGGTATCTGTCCGGATGGGAAGTCAGCAGCAAGTCCATCAGTGAAGGCTTATGGTCGTCAACATCGGAAATTCGCCTTGGCGAAGGGATCACCTGTGTGAGACCATAGGCCAAAGCGAAGGCGTGCACAGCTCTACCCGCGTGGTCAGTCCTTTGGGAACAAAGCCATTCGACGTGGTGAGCATTAAAATCGCCTAATACGATAATTTCAGCGGATGGAAGCTGTTGCATAACGCGGTCTGTCAACAATTCGAGATGCTCCATGAGTCGGTCAGTTTCGGCATCACCGCTGTGAGACCTGTAAAGGCAGGCGTAAACATGAGAGTGGTCGTCGCAATCGATGCGCAGCCAGAGAATGGAAAGGTCTCTATCTTCAAGATTGTCGAGGCCGCGGACGCAGACATCATCCCTAATGAACACGCATACACCGGCGCGAGCCACAAACTTGTGATCAAGCTTGTAGCCAGGTTATTGCAAATACGACGTGTCCAGTGGGGACGATATCTGAGTCTCCGTCAAAAAGAGCAAAGCAGGCTTTTCGGCCTCAAGATGGTAGTGGACCGAGTAAAGGTTCGAATGTAACCCCCTCACATTACAGAAATGCACACGGATGGCAGGTGGTGGGGTGGATGCAGTTAATTTGCCCTTGTCTCTTGCGAGCGGATTTTTGCCCACCCCAGAATACGCAGGGCGGCCTGAGCGGTAGTGCTCAGGGAGGCATTTCCCAGCGTGCAAAGCGCTGGTACCCTCCTGGGGTACTGTGTTTTTAAAAGCCGCTGTCATATTGGGAAGGGGGAAGGGGTTGGACCTCCGGCTCTCTCACTCACCAAACGAAGCACAGCAGCCTAGGCTGCTGTTCAGACGTTGATCTTCTGTGAGAGTGTGGTACTGCCCCGGACGAGCCGGTCCATTCATGCTACGACAGGAACTGCTGTAGTGCGGCCCTACCACAAGGTAAATCTTTTAATACATTTGCTTAAATACCTACATATATGTATAAAATTGTGTGTGTGTCGTTTTTAAAATATAGCTTGCGCAGATGATCTTATTTAAATTATTGATAGGCCAAAATAAGTTCTCGTACCTATCTAATCCAAGACAAAACATAACTAACATGAATATATTTTATTCTGTATCATTATACCTTACATGTTTATTCTGAGCTTATATATTTTTATTATAATTAGCATATCTAGCAGTGTCTCGAAAAGTCAAAAACCTTTCTATGATCTGTTTAGTACACAGGCCAATATATTATTCACTTACTTAATTATGTTTTTTTAATGTTCGAACTTCTCAGATAACCTATTTAATATCTGAACGTTATTGGCAAATATATTTGCTTTAGTACATATATAAATATACTAGAGGACGCCAGCAGCTACGCCTGTTTTTTTTTTTAATTTACCCGTTTTGGCCGATCCCGTGGGAATTTCGGGAAATCCCTTCTTAGTGTACCCCTACGGTCCCCAAGGAACATACATGCCAAATTTCAGCTTCCTGCGTCCGATAGTTTCGGCTGTAGCGTGTCTGTCAGTCAGTCAGTAACGCAAGGATTTTTTTATATTAAGATTATTTCCATTACAATTTCTTTCAATATATCATCCTTCAATCTAGCAAAAACTAGACAATATTGCTGCCTACATTATGTAGGTCTATTTACATAATGTGTTAGTAAGAGCTTATAAGAGCGCGTAATTTATTCTGAAAGCCCGAACCGTCAATAAGAACTTATCACACCACAAAGAATGTCTGACTACATGAAAACTCACAAAGCACTCGTACTACCAGTTCTCTCTCATATCAACAAATAAGATTTTCTTTATGTATTACCATATAAATGTGTAATAAGATCAACACATAAATAAGAATATTCCAAATAATAAGAAAAAATAACCTGAAGTCGAAGTTGTGTCACATGTCACTGCGCTGCTAGAGTAAAATAAAGGGAATCTGAATATTACTTTGTGAGTGTTTTCCACAAAAACTGTCACTATTTGAACTTTTTTATTCAACAAAAATGTTAAGTCTTTTTTCTTTCGTCGACTATTTTGTGCCACAATAGGTTATTCCCGAAGCGAAGGACGTCACTTGAGAATTTTGTTAAGAACTTACAGAATTGTTCGATTTCAAGCAGTAAGAATGCTATAAAATTTTATAGACAAGTTAATAATTTATAATGTTATATATACTTTGTTGTCTTATTAAATGAATCGAACGACTTAGAAAACCAAAATAATTTTTATATATTTAATAAATCAAGTTCAGTAGGCACGTCAAATCAGTTTCAATAAAAGAATGCTGCGCTCATGTCATGGCCAGCCGTATCGATCGGAGAGGAATGGACCTAATCAGAATAATTTATCATTTTCAAGTTGAAATACCTTCAGCTTTTACTCAATCGCCTTTGCAATTCTTTCGTCTAAAAGAAAATTCAGTTTACTTTTAGCGAGCGACTTCGTTATATCGGTCTCATTTAACTTCTTATCTTATCGTAACTGACAAGAACCATTTGTTGTAAATGTTTATTATTACTTAATATGAATGATGGTACTGAATTATTATCAGATACTGACAACGTAATAGTTTAAGCCAATCGCTTGTTTCCCCCGCAGTACATAATTACAACGTAAATGTACAAATACTTGGAGCTTATCAGAAAGGCCTCATCTACATTTCATCGATGGTCGGTCGCAAGATAAATGAATGGAGGATGGTGGTTTGATTACTACCCATAAAGTGGCGAGTTGTGCGCAAACAAAATTGTTACGTCGCCGTCGCCTAACACAGCTCGGTCGTCGCTTTACAGCTTGCCGCCCTCGAGGCGGCGCGGCGCGCAGCGCGGTTTACAGAATGTGTTGCTGCAAATCAAAAGGGCACAACACCAAACTTATTTTCCGGTTCCACGATCTCATATTTACATAACAGATTTCGACGTCTCGCTAAAATGAAGAGCGGCTTTTTAAAAATTCTGAAAATGTAGCGATCCGCGTCCTTCGTTATGCTGTGCGATATTACAGATTTTTCTGAGCGTCGCAGCTGATTTCAATAATCTACATTAAACGCTTTGATTAGGTAGTTGCCGGGGTGACTGAATAACAGCATCCTTTTGATGTTTAGGAGTAGAAATATTTCAGAGTTTGAATAACTTCATTAGTCTTTATTGGATTTTTGTTCGAAGTGATATTTGAATCTTTAAGATGTTTATAAATAAAGGACGAATTTGCTATGTCTGCCATCTCTAAAGCAAGAACGAAACTAGCTAATACCTCATACATCTTATAATTAATTCTATAAATGCCTCACACATGTGCCGTCTCTCATTTGCAATTGCGACAAGTCAAAGTGTCGAGCATACGCGATGCACCTCGTTATGCAAGTTGTTTTGTGATTTCGCCGAGTAACTTGAGGGCCAGTTGCTCTTCACAAATTTTCAAGAGTGTTACACGGCAAAGCGGAAATTTCAGATAAGTCAGCGTATACTGCTCATTACCTCCAGCCATTGCTGGTAATTAACTCGACACAACATTCAACTAGTCTTCCGCTACATAGAATTTATTGCCCGTATTTTGCGTCTTACAACGATGTGTCATAAAGACGTGCTTGCTGCGTGCTTGCAAGGTGCGTGCATAGTATATTTATTCTGTTATTTATTTTGAGAATTACCTTGTTGCCACTTAGGCTTTTGGTACAGTCAATAAGTAACCGTGAAATCTGTTATTAAGTACTTAATATTTATGTTTCAATTTGATTATATAGCATTTGCTCAAATCGGATACATTCATAGGGCAAACATGTACAACGTTATAAAATTCACCATTTAAGTTAATATTTATTATACAGACCTGCCAGATTATAAAACAGATTACAAAGTCATTTAGTCATTACAATTCACTTAGTCTATAAATACTAGCAGTTGAACCAACTATCATACAAATTGGGCATGTCTTCGTCATACGGTGAGAAATTCCAACGTGCCTTTTACAGAGAAGACAAATGGGAGCATGTACACGACAAGAATCTTGTCGATCGGAGGCACGAATATCTGCTACAAACAAGACGAATATGAGCAAGAACATAACCTATCAGGTTCTTTTCGTGGTCTGAAAAGGAAAATGATGTAGATAGAAATGCCTTTACTTCATGTCTGACTTTGTTGTGCAGTAAGCTATGATTGTACTCAGAACTCCTTCCTATCGTTAATCTGGTTGCATTAAGGGCTATCGCCTTGGAACTCGAGTCCGCCAGTCTAATCAGTTCATCATCATCATAGTGCCGTCCTGGTTGCGATCCAAGGCAATCGCCTCGGAGCCCGGAGTCCGCTATTCTGGTTAGAATGACGACATATTCTCTTTCCACTGAGCGATTGCCGTCTGACATGGTGCGACTCACAGGAATAGCGATATCCCATACCTTAGAGTATTGTCGGTATATTCAAGGGTTCCGACTCCCCACAACGACTGTCAAGGTTCTTCACGACAGCCCGTGACCACGGCTTAATGTGCTTTTCTCAACGTGTACAAAAAGCCTAAAAGTATTCCAAAAAGAACAATCAATATCGTTGATTATTCTATTTAAAATAGTTATGTAATGGCAAGCTAATAAACAAATATGCTAGGTATAATACTGTTGTTTCTGTATTTTAGGTGGTTTAACAATATAATCTTATATTTAAAACCGAATTAAGTAGCAAGTAGGAAGTTCTTTAAGAAATTGTGTAACATTGATAAATTTACAATTTATTACATGTTACTATTTATAAAAATAGCACGTTATTACTAAACAAAAACTAAATATAACTAGTACCAAGCTGAGAAACCTTAAATGCGTAAAAGTTATTAGACATAGACTAAAACTACATTTTTAAAAGCTATTTTTAAATTAGTCGCATAAATGTCAAATGGAAAGTACCCACGACATTCTTAAAGTCTTTTTGAAAAAGGTATTAAGAAAATTTAAGGACATCTCTGCCTCCAGAATAATTCATAACAACACAACGTGTTAACACACATAATTGAGTACCTAAGAAGATTAATTCGAATAACACGCTAGCAAACCAAGAACGGCAATGTAAAGTATCTTCAGTGTTTAAAATGATATGTAAAAATAATACTATAATAACAAATGCCCAGCTTCCGTGTGTGTTCCGCGTTAATACCTAAGTAATTTGAACTTGAGGTAGGTGAATGTGGGTAGAAGCCCAGTATCATAATATTTACAGTTACCATGAAATTTAAGGATGAAAGCAGCTATGAGTTGCCAGTGACACGAACCACATACACGGCTTGTGATTGAGTGGCATCTAATTATATGTCTCCGCTTTATATACTAAAGAGAGGCCAAGATTAACTCATGGAATAAATATTTGTTTATTATTTCTTTTATACATACATACATACATAGTCTCACGCCTATATCCCCGAGGAGGTAGACAGAGATATATTGCTGCACTCACACTTTTCGCCAGATTAATTTTAGTGCCACGTAATGGGGACGAGACTATTGCCGTACCGGGCACATTACCAGACTCCGTGTTGCTACTGAGAATTTTCTAACAGAAAACCCAATAACACTTTGCCCGACCCGGTGATCGAACCCGTGACCCCAATCCCACGCGCACATTTATGCCGCGAGACCAAGGAGGCAGTCATTTCTTTTATAAGTAATAAAAATATATTTCAGACACGTATTTAATATTTTAACAACGAGTAAGGAAGAGATTTATATGTAACAGAATCACGGCCGCTACGTAATTGTAGCGGAGTTCATAATGTGAATAATTTGTTTCGTATACTTAAATACATTATTGAATTTAACCGAACCTTTAACGACCGAAATTTCGCGAAATTGTTAAAAGCCATAATCCGCATTTCAATGAATAGTATTATTCCGACTATGTAAAGTTAGACTGATTATAGACGAGGCATTGTTACCTGCATAACGGCGACACGATCAAATCAGCTCAACAAATGTTTGTATCCCACTGATATGTTATAAACACAGAGCGTAACAATTTGGCAGCGGGCGTAATACCATTGTTGAAATATAACGTACGTGTTTGGGTGCGGTGTGCGCCGGTATAGCTTGTATACAAGCTATACCGGCGCACACCGCACCCAAACATAAACTCGCTTTATACTACTCCAAGCTATAGCTTGGAGTAGTATATAGCGAGTAGTGTGCACGTAACAGCGCGCATACGACCGCACACATGTCGCTTGTCGCGGTCATGTCCTGCCGTGCCAACCACTTAGCATACCCCCCGTCCTTACACGTAAAGTATCGTATATCGGATTAACCTTCGCAAACTTTAAAGTTTAACCTATTTACTGTCCATTTACGGGTTACGAGCTCGTTAATATTTGAAGTTCAGACAAGAGGCGCCTTCGAAGGCAGTGGCAGAGCTCCCCGTTGCCCCACACAGAAAGCCAGACTAAACCGGCTCGCGGAGAGAGTGAAGGACGAGTTGAGGACCTACACCGCCGGGAGCTGGGAGCGCTTCATCGAGGACTCTAGCGACGACTGGCCGTCTATACATCGGCTATGTCGTCGCTGTAACGTATGTCCGGTACTTACCGCGTTTGCGTCACAGTACCGCCCATACGCTCGGCCAATCAGAGAAGGCCATCGTCCGCGCTCGCCAAGCTTGACCAAATATGGTCATGAACGGACTCCAACGCTGATGGAGGGCCCAGTATATAAAGGGGCCGACAGAGAGGCCGGCACCGCTACTCTACACTAACCTACTATCGCTACTCTATTCTATACCGCTATATCTATAATTATACATTCTACGTGTATCCTGATCCCAGCAGCTGGGTAAGTCACTACATTTACTGCGATAGCGTACTGCCCATCTCTCTACCTGCTAGCTGAGGCCGGCTGACGCCGCCTGCCTGACTCTCTTGGTTGTGGCTTTCCTAATGCTGTTTCCCTTCAGGTTCCAGGTTCACCTTAAGACTCCGGCTACGCTCCTAGACCGCTACACTTTCCTGCATCGCCTTCGGCGTCACCTCTGCCGAAGAGTCTGGCCTGCCCTGCTCATCGTACTCGCACCGCCGGCGTCTGCCAGCTGGACCAACGGCCTGCGAGGCTCTTCCGCTACGCGCAACCTTCGAGCAGCCTGCCTACACACTACCGGAGGGAACAGCGTGGGAGACTGCACCCTTAGTTTTCAGGCCAGTGTCATGTTGTTGGTCGGTCATACTCGTGCAAGGGAAGTGAGACAATACTCGGCAATAAACGCATCTAGAACCTCTCTACTGCGTTTCTGTTTTAGAACTCGTTACACCAACATCCCAGCTCAGGTGCACCCGCTGCTACACGCCGACGGGACGCCAAGGTACAAGGCAGCAGACCGCGCAGCCTTACTGGCTGGACATCTAGAGAGCGTGTTCGTGCTGAACCCGACTGCAGACACGGAACACACCGCAGCAGTCGAGAAACACCTTCGAGACTACTTCGCTACGCCGATAGCTCCCGAAGAGGACCCGATTCACTTCTCCCCTGGCATTGTGCAACGTGCCATTCGGCAGACCCAGCCCCGGAAGGCTCCTGAGGTGGATGGTATACCGAACACAGCGCTGCGCCGCCTGCCGCACCGTACCGTGGCAGCGCTGGCGCGCCTGTTTACGGGGTCGTCCGCACAGGCGTCTTCCCCTCGTGCTGGAAGGAGGGCCGTATTATCATGTTGCCCAAGCCAGGCAAGAACATTTTGAAGCCCGAGAGCTATCGGCCGATCACTCTGCTGCCCACCATCTCGAAGGTGTTCGAAAAACTCCTGCTGCGGCACCTCACACCGCACATCACGCCCAGACTAGAGCAGTTCGGGTTCCGCGCTGAACACTCAACCACACTGCAGTTGTCGAGGGTACTGCACCGGATAGCGGCGGCGCGTAACAAACGCGAGCACGCTGTGGCAGTATTCCTCGACATAGAGAAAGCCTTTGACCGAGTGTGGCACTCCGGTCTGCTGTACAAGTTCTCAACCTCCACGGCACCCCGTCGTATCGTAAAAACGGTGTCATCGTTTCTGCACAACAGGACATACAGAGTGGTGGTGGAACAGGAAGTCTCGGACGTCCACACCATCACCGCCGGAGTCCCGCAGGGCTCCTGTCTCTCGCCTGTGCTGTACTCACGCTTCACCGACGAAATCCCTGTCGCCGAAAGCCTTGTACGCCGACGACGCGGCGTACATAACAACAAGCATGAACGCCAACCACGCCGCGTCAAAGATGCAGCGCACACTACACCTTCTCCCCCGCTGGCTGTCGCAATGGCGACTGTCGGTGAACGTGGGTAAGTCACAGGCAATTCTCTTCAGTTCCCAGATAGCCCATCCACCACCACTCAAACTCCAGGACGACAACATTCCCTGGACGAGGACGGCGAAGTACCTGGGGGTAACCCTAGACCGCCTCCTGACCATGAAGTCACACGTCGGCAAAGTCGTCGCACAAGTCCGCGCTACGAGAGCGCTACTACGTCCAGTGCTCTCATCACGCCTCCCGCTGCGTGTCAAGCTGAGTGTGTACAAGCTCTATGTACGCACTCGGCTCACCTACGCCGCCCCCGCCTGGTTCGCGCTCGCAAGCGAGACCAACCGGGCACGACTCCGCGCACAGCAATCGCTTGCGTTGCGCACCATCGTAGGAGCTCCACGCACGGTAAGCAACGCCGTGATACACCGGTACACCCGCATAGAGAGCCTGGACGCCTTCATCCGCCGTCTGTCCGTGGGGATGTTTGAGCGGGCCAACGCCTCGGCCTGGGACCACGTCCGAGACCTGGCCCCCTGGCAAGCTCGCCCCCCGGACAAGAAGAAGCTGCCGCGAGACCTCCTCGCCAACCCCGATGACTCTGCCGACACAACGGTTGCCCCCGGGTAACTGCCGCCCACGCACACTACACTCCATTCCCCCTGTTGCAGGTGACCGCCCCCTGCCGCGCGACATCTGCGCGTATCAACCAAGGATACGCAGATCATGTGCGCGCGCGGGCGACCACCGCAACAGAGGACGCCAACACTTCACTCCGCATCACATCCTAGACACCTCACACCTCACGAAAAATAGTTAACGCTGAGGCCGCACGTAAGTCGTCGCCCGTGTCGCTGGCTACACGGAGCTGGGCCTCTCCCGGTTCGCCGGGGTCTCACCTGGCTCGTGCTGACCGCCCGGGCGACGTGAAGACTGACGCGGCCTCGCACGCCTCTCAGCGTTAGCCGTAGGGCACTCAGCCCGCCCCAACCACCTGTCCCTTGTTTAGGGGACGGCGACGAACCCGCCGGAGAGGGGCAAAACGCCCTGAACCAGCCTTCGCCAACCCTCTAGGGGGTTGCGTGAAGTCTAGATGGCAACAGCGCGCATACGACCGCACACATGTCGCTTGTCGCGGTCATGTCCTGCCGTGCCAACCACTTAGCATACCCCCCGTCCTTACACGTAAAGTATCGTATATCGGATTAACCTTCGCAAACTTTAAAGTTTAACCTATTTACTGTCCATTTACGTGTTACGAGTTCATTAATATTTGAAGTTTAAGTTTGCTTAGTAATGTTTATAGTTTGTGTTAGATCTACTTTATGATGAATATAAATTGATATGCAAGTTCTAAGATTAGAACGCTTGCTTACTAGTTGTAGCTTTACTTATACATATTGGTGTAATTATTTAAATGTTTTCTACTTTTACATATAAACTTTTAACTTACAAAGTTACTCCCCAGTGCTTACTATAATAACTGATTTTGTTTCTTTTCAAGATTATTTAAGTTTTAGGTGTATTTTAAAATGTGAGGACAATACATTTAAAATGGCATACATAAAAGAAAACACTCAGACCCCAAAAACAAGCCGGCTATGGATAGAATCGGCTGAAAATAGAGTCATGTAGATTGTTGAGAATCAGTTCTCTGATTAGTTTCGCAGGAATGCGCTAGATTTTTTTAGAATATTTTAAAATTCTCGAACCTATTCTGACCTCATACCTATTGTTTATAGACGAAATATATGTTCAGCTATTTTATCTATTGCAGGTAGAGGTAAGGCCATTGATATTTCCTATAGTCTTGCACATTATCCGAGACATACACAAATCGACTGAATGTTAGCAACTGTGCTAGGATTTATGTGAAGGCGACGGTGCGTACTGCCCGCGGTGAGGCCGCAGGTGGCGTCGTGTCGCCACGACTGTCGCCTTTGATTAACAGAGCCATTGGACTTTGGGTACTGTTCTCTATAAACATTACTATATCACAGTTCTACGTTCGTTTGTATGGTCCACTAGCGCTTTGGGACTTAAGCACAGGAATATCGTCACCAGATAATTACAACTACAAAATTGTTCTTAACTCCTTTTTATAGATGCATCTAAAAGCTTAGTTTCCGTTGAAATTATTATCTAAACAAAACTTCCAAGTCCATAATACAACTTTAAAGAGAATATAATTATGATTGACTGACTTTTTGACTGAAAATAGTATACCTATTTACCTGTATTGAATTTTCGAAGCAAATTTGATAGTTCGTTTTATACCTGTATGTATAATCGCACAAAATAGATCACGCGCTAATCATGCGAGAACCATCACAAAGTAAGAACAAAAGCAACTGTCGACGAACGTAAGTTATGCATACAAAACTAAGGAATCGAAGCGAATACGCGGTTCAATTACAAATTAATTTATTTGTTGGAAATGTGAAAGGTATAATTAAATTGGAATCTAGTTGAGAACAAAGTGACTCATTTATGTGATAGTGTCGCTGAGGGTAGTACCTGACCCAAAACGTTGTCTTCCACTTCAAGGAAAACACCGACTCGCCGAACCCGCATTATGAGAATTGTTTTACAAGTTTTTTACATTTGCCAAATTGCTTATCTAAACATAAAGCTAATTACTTTGACTTGTTTTAGCTTAGTTTATTATGCCGACACAGTTATCACGGCTTTACGGACCTAGTTCTAGGGCTTACAATTAATTTGTTTGAATTATTATTTTGGTGATATAAATGTACAATTATTTTTACGTCTGTTATATATATATATATGTATATTAAGGCTAAGATTTGATATATTGTTGATAGTCATGCTTTACAATAAAATATGTACAGTTATAATTTTCCAGATAGGCGTTATGTATGTAGTATAAATGAACGTTAAAGTAGTCGAGGTTAATTGAATATGTGGGAACGATGTGTGTATATTAAAAAGGAAGGGAACCGTCATAACAATGTGATTGTGTGGTCTGAGGTAATTTAAATGAACACATCAACTCATTACCACCGCTCATGATATGTTCTGTATAGCATGATTGCCGTAATGGACCTTAATTATAATTTGACTGAACGACTTAGCGCGAAATAATAAGGTGAATACCTCACGCGTTTATTGTAATAGTTGTTATGAGACGTGCTTAATGTTTCATGTTTTTAATGTATACAATTATTTATATAGTGGTAATCGTAGCATAAATTATTAAAATGTAAGCATTATTTTAATACTTATAGAATTAAGAAGTAGCATGCTACTTGGACTTACCCCATGGAAAATACATATACAACCCTACAGCATGCTGTAGGGTTGTATATGTATTTTCCATGGGGTCGGTTTGCCATGGGAACAGGACAACAACGGGCTTTAGATTCTTGTTTCAGAGTTCGGTGTCATTTTCGGTAATTTTCGGTTTAAGCTTGGAAAATTGTAATGAAGCCCGAGTAATATCGGTAAAATGTTACATGGAGATTTTTATCATAACTTGATTCTATTTCTATTTACGCATTTTTATCTATTGACCGAAGATAAAGGACTATTAAAGAGAAGTAAGCCGATTACTGTGTTGTCCATCAAGACTATACCCATGTATATAGTCTATAGATATATGGCGCTCTCCTAGTAATTTCTCCTACGTCTGATAATCGAGTTTAACAGCTTCTACTAAAAACACTATCCCTCTTAAACGTCCTAACCGCTTGACCGCTCACCATTTTTAAGTGCTTACTCAGCATCGGCAAATTTCAAGTGCGCGCCGCCAGTTAAAGACGGGCGCGCTCAATTAATTAGTTTTAGTGCGATTGTTAATAACTTGAGAGGACTGGTGATTATTTTTCTGCAACCTAATGAATGACTCATTCTAATGGTACAAAACAAATACGTTTGAATGAAATGTTTACTTTAGGCGAGCAGCCGTAGCGTAAACAATGTCGTCTTTACCGACTTACTCGACACTTTTGTTTATCATAATAAAAGTATAAGCTGAATCTGGTTTGCTGTTGTATTTTCATGTACCTGGTGATATTATCTATGTAATAAAATAAAGTTATAGCAATACTTGCAGAAAATTATTAAGATGTAAGCAGTGAAAAAATATATATATTTCGCTGACTTTGCATTCCGCGCGCGGGGCGTAATTATGGATTAAAAACATCATTGTAAACAAATTATGTAATTATATATCATACTTTTATGTTTTTATTGTAAATTAACTGATTAATTATGAAGTTACAGAAAAAAAATGTGTATTACTTTAATTATAGACAAAAAAATATCGTAAAAACGTCATTTTATGTAAAAAAGTTTAAATACATATGTATGTATATAAGGTTACATTTATGCGTTGTATTATTTTTTTAATAAATAAACCTTTGATAAATATATAATACTCATATTATTTATGAGATATTAGTTATCGAAAATTTTGGCAGGAACTTCAGTTTTTTTACGGGAAAAGTAATCAACTGTGCAGGTTCCAATAAAAATAATTCTTATCAGATTCTTATCAGAATTGGTTTTTATACTTGGAAATCTAGTTGGAAAGAAAGTTATCTAGGTTTGAATCTGATATATAACATAAAACGGTATTTTAAAAAATAAAATATGAAAATTGGCGCCAATAAAAAAAAACTTTGTTTTATTTTTTACATACATACATACATACATAGACTCACGACTGTTTCCCGGAGGGGAAGGCAGAGACTACGGAACGCCATTTGCAACGATCCTGACATACCTCACTTGCTTCACTCACTCCCACTTTATGTTTCATATTAAAATGTTTCTTTTCATTATATTTATTTCCTCCAAAAGTAAATTAAAGACCTTTCTAACTATGTATAATACTTATATACCTCCCATAATAAAAAACAACGATAAAAAGAAATATGTCAGAAATATAAAATCGCGCCCAAAAATGGCGGGTTTTTTTTTTATTTTCACTTTATACTGCGCTTGCGTGAGCTTCAACCATATTATATGGTTTTAATTTATATCATTGGAAAGCTTATTTAATTACGCGTCTATTGATATGCAACATATTGCAATTGGTTAAGCTATCCGAGTTCCACAAACCACTTTTGTCAAGCAAAAGGAGACAGAAACTGTGCCAGTGTGTGATGGACGAAGCTCACGTTCAGTGAGCCGAGTAAATATGTGCTGAGGAGTGTAAGTTCATAAGTAAAATACTCCCCGGGTTTAAGGATGATGATTTGAATTCCGTCCGTTGCCACTGGGTAGTTGATCTGTCCGCCAAGAACTGTCTGCAGCGAGGTTTCAAACAGCAAACTCAATGTATTTCACACTTCTATTCGCGATATTAAGGAAACATAAGCGTTTAATATTGATTTAAACTTAAAAATCGATCTATGTTGCTCTATCTATCTATCTGTCTAATCTATCTATGTTGTATCTAGCTATGTTGGTGAATCAGCTGAGCTTTGAACTGCAACCGTGGTGAGCGTATTTTGTCTATTTTTTTATTGGTACGGCCAATTTTGTTTAGTGGCGGTAGTTGTAAAACATTACGCGTTTAACCTTGGAAATGTCATAATCGTTGTGGTGATACCGCCAGCACATCGTACCGAGTGTTGTAGGTTCAATTCCTACACGAGACATTGAGTTGTAGAACCGTTTGACTGTTACGGTGTCGTGGTTCCCATGGCATGATCTCATGAATAATCTTCTTTTTAATAGCTTAAAGAAGAAAGACAAAAAAAATGTGGGAAGTAACGATTTAATTGCGACCTTTACCGTATTTTAAGTTAGCGTATGGTTATCTGACTACCACAGTGACCTAGCTATAGCGTAGATAGTGAACGGAGGTTTTGAGTTTGATACGCCAGTTAAAAAGAAAGCGATTATTTTTATTTCTTCATGCGAGGGTGGCTCGCACTCACGAACCTTGTGATCATATTATGCTTGCAAATAGATTAATCTTGTCTCGGTTTTTTTTTATAGTTATAGGCGGCAAACGAGCAGACGGATCGCCTGATGGGAAGCAATTACCGCCGCCCAAGGACACAAGCAACACGACAGGAGTCACAAGTGCGTTTCTGCCCCTTGGGGTTGGGAAAAGGGATAGGATGAGGAGTGAGATGAGGGAGAAGGAATAGGGGATAAGGCCTCTGGTACTCCCACTCACCGAACGAAACGCCACAGTTTAAGTACTGTTACTCCATGTAGATTTTCTGTGAGAAGGTAGTACTTCCCCGGTCGAGCCGGCCCATTCATGCTGAAATCAGCAAGGCTCTTCTACCTGTGAGAAGGTCCGGTCTTACTTTATGGACTGTAATAGTGACGAGAGTGAGCGTACAAGCCTACTTGCATTATTCCAAGCAAGTGCGTTTGAGTGAAACGTGCTAGTTATTGTTCTAGTGCAGTTGTCATATTGGTTTTAGAACCAACACCCAGCTTAGGTTGGTTTTCTGTTAAATGTAGAACAATAACTCCGGTCTAGATTGTCCTTCGCAGGGCAGCGGCGCAAAAGTTGGTAAACTAATCGAATCGTAGATACTAAGTTCATAGTGTAAGACTGTGCGGAGCTATTGCTTCTGACTGTGCTGATTTTGTGTAGAACAGCTTGTAGCTTTTATTTCTTAAATAGACGTTACTCATCATTATTAGATGGCACCACTTATAAAATTAAATTCAATTTAAGATTTTACGCGTGAAAATTAACTACTGTGTGTTTTTAAAATTCATGTGATACGCTGGGAATTTTTATCAAGTGCCCCGAGTTCTCTGGCCAATTCCAAGTTATGCTTAGCCGCTTGACCGCGCACAAGTGACTATTTTCCCTTTTTGCAGAAACAGATGAGCGCGTAAACTGTCATTTTGTCCACGCTTTTCCGCTGCGCACTAATCTGTTTGTGATCATCGTAGTGCGTTACGATAATCAGTTTCAGAGATTTTAATTTTCATTGTAGTTAGAACTAGGTTAGTGATCGTTAGTGATGAATGTATGCTTAACCTTATTCTCATTAAATGGGTACTTTGTTAGTCGTTGTTGTTATAATTATGTGGTACCCACGTTACCGTCAGTGTAGATTTGCATATACTGGATAAGCCATTTGTGCGGCTGCAGGTTTAGCCATGCGTTGCCGTTGGTTGGGCCGGTAAAGTGCCTTTCTGGTTAGCCTAGTTTACCGCAGTGTGTAGTGTATCGCTAATGATTAGGTTAGGATAAGCTTCGTATTTAGACTATCCATGAAAAAATTATAACGCTATATATATACGGTTGGATACTTGGTAGTAAACTTAACATCTAGAGTATCAGCCTAGTAAGATTTTCTTATAGTCTGCTATGTGATAAGGAAACCCAAAGCAACATGTTCAACAAACCTACTTTAAGATTACTTTGTTTTTTTGTTTTATTAACGCTCGAAATGATTATCCGGGTGGTGTTGTGTAACCGGATGGAGTTTGCATAGCGTGATGTTGAAGACCGAATGGATGTCAGAGTATGAGCAATGCAATATTTTAATGAGTTTCCTATTATTGTAACGAGTATGCCTGTTGTTCAACATGTCAGCTTCGAAAGAAAGAGTTAGTTGTGATTTTCATTAAAACCTGTAATGATTTTGATCAGAGTACCTTTTATTGCCCACCGACTTGTGCAAGGAATGGCCGAACGACTAGGATTGCTGTTCGAGAATTTTTTCTTAATCCTAGAGCGAAGTACATTAAAGTGTGGTCGTTGATCGCAATCACGGATATCCTGCTACTCAAGTAGCTCTCATTTGATTTTTGATCGTTAAAATTATCTACCACTGGTTTCTGTGTCGTATGACAAGAGCGTGTTGCGAGAATCTGAAAGTACTCAGACTGTCAATTGATTGTCTCAAAACTGTAGTCGTTGCCTCTATGTAGCCAAAGAAGATCACGTCCGAAAGTAGCTTATCAGTTCTCGCCATGTTCGCATTTGGTTTTAGTTTTTGTCAGTGGTCAAATCCAGTTTTGACATAGCTCATTGAGAGTATGGACGGGAATTACGTTCTGTGCAGTTGTGAAGTTGTAAATGAATTTGATAATCGCTTAAAATTGACGAAGTGCGGACGTTGAATTAGTCTGAAAGAACGGATACTCTATTCAGTGGGTATTCAATGAGACGAATCTTTGAAATACTAAATCTACCAATAGTAGATTTAGTTCCTTTTTGGGTAATCCTGGTGGCCGGCATGGCCTAGTGGCCGGCGCGGCCTGGTGAGCGGTGCGGCCTGGTGGCAGGCGCGGCCTGGTGGGCGGCGCGGCCTGGTGGCCGGTGCAGCCTGTGTGGCGCGCGGCCCGTGTGTGGCGTGCGGCCCGTGTGTGGCGCGCGGCCCGTGTGTGGCGCGCGGCCCGTGCGTGGCGCGCGGCCCGCGCGTGGCGCGCGGCCCGTGGGTGGCGCGCGGCCCGTGCGTGGCGCGCGGCCCGTGCGTGGCGCGCGGCCCGTGTGTGGCGCATAGCCCGTGTGTGGCGCGCGGCCTGTGTGTGGCGTGCGGTCCATGTGTGGCGCGCGGCCTGTTTGTGGCGCACGGCCTGTGTGTGGCGTGCGGTCCGTGTGTGGCGCGCGGCCCGTGTGGGGCGCGTGGCCCGTGTGGGGCGCGCGGCCCGTGTGGGGCGCGCGGCCCGTGGGTGGCGTGCGGCCCCTGGGAGGCTGCTGCACTAACACACAGACGCATCTTAAAATCTTTAAGAGATGCGTCTGATCCTTTTTCGGTATCAACCCCAATATTTATTGGGAAATATCGCCTCACCCAGGACTTAGTCCGAACTTTGATATCGGAATATCGAATATTTAATTTAAATAAATTTTAAAAATATACCTATATATTATGTCAATTTGGTACTTTATTGAAATTTGAAATCAATGATTATTCATTAATAATTATTTTGAACACTGCGCGCATGACATTTGACAAAAACATCTTCGCTCATTTTATTGGTTAGTGTTTACGAAGTAAGTATTGTTCATAGGTTGCATTCAATCATACGATTCGATTAGTTGTCGTGAGATTCTGAATAGGCCTGCTGATTTGGCTGAATATTAGCTTTTCCACAGAGCGACTGCCTGTCTAACCTCCGCAACCCGAAGGGATAGCGATATTCCACGGTTTAGACCAGTGTCAGTTTATTTAGAAGGTACTGACGCCCTGTAACGACTGTCAAAGATCTTCATGACAACCGGGAACGACGGCTTAACGTGCTCTCCGAGGCACGGGACAAGCGATAATTAACAATTCAATACGCACATAACTCCGAAAAGTCATTGGTGCGCACCGTGGATTCGAACCCGATACCCTCTGTATGGCAGTCTGTTGGTATCTCCACTAGACTATCGCTGCAATAAAAAAATTGTAAATGATCACCAAAATAAAACACGCATTTTAATGTAAAATTATAACTTAAGTTTTTTTGTTAGTTGTATGAGTCTATTTTTGAATTAAGGGTCACAAGAGAACCTAACATAACCTATTTATTTGGTGATCATTTACTACATTTGGTGTTCGAACATAATTTGAAGTGCAGACGTGACTGGTAGCTAGTACTATTGTAATTTTAGACTTTTTTTTCTGGTGTAAAGTATATATTTTTGTTTATAAAGAACTAAGAGTATCAAAGCATTTTGTTATATTTTACCCCATTTGTATTATTTGATGTTGTTACGTGACTTCACTTAGTCCAAACTACACTGGTTTGGTAAGTAAGTATTCGGTCGGCACTATCGTCTTTTTAAATGTATCTTTGTATTTAAGTTAAACATGAATGTAGGAGAAGATGTTTTGAATGATGTCAACGGACACTTACGTGTTTCACCAAAATTATCAGTATTTTTACATAACTTATTATGTATATCTACGCTCTACCCGCAGCTCCATACGTTTGAGTGTTGCTATACAGTTTATTACCATAAACTATATCACTACAAAGTTTCATCCAAATCTCTTCAGTAGTTTTTGCGTGTGAAATCCCCCATCCACCCTCACAAACTTTCACTTCTACCTATATTATTATTAGTACTACGAAAGTTGTCTTTGTTCTGATGAAGTTGATTTTAATATTATTGTATTCTGAATCGTAATTGTTGCATATCTGTTGATAAAGTACTCTAAAACTGATTTAAAATCGTCCACACAAATGTAAACGATTCTATTGTTTTTACACAGACTACATGTCCTTTAGGTACTTAATGCATGTTAGTAGTTTAAATTAATATCTTTTCAAAAAGTACCCACATTAATCTGTAATATGATCATCTACATAATTGCTGAGAGCCATTGCCCAAAATTAATATACTTTTTGAACTTCTTATATAGAGCACATCATTTACTGTTAAAAAAACTTCTTTTTTTCACAAAGTAAAGTACAGGGAACATTAATTTAAATTGCGGTCTCTAAAATGATAAATGTCACCAAAATGCTGGCAACTTGGTCAGTTAAATAAAAATATACTACTTAATATAAAAGAATAAGGGACTGCGCTTTTCCTTTCAAATATTTAAATTATGTTTGTTTTGTATTAAACTCAAAAATTAAACGAATCTTACGGACGGTTGAAGCAATTTGGTTTATAGCTAGTAACAACAACGGAAATAGATAAAGTTATGGTGAATATCAACCATTTACCAACGAACAAAAGGAATACCGAGCTCCTAACACAAACTTACCGCCTACCATTATAAACGCAATAAGTTTGTGAGTATTCATGTTTGAATGGACGAATATTTGTTACTATATCACTCAAAAACTATTTTGATGAAATTTTGATACCCAACCTTTTGTCTTGATCGTTGACGTTCAAGCGAAGCTTAAAAAGTTATATAATAAGGGAATATTTTGGATTTGCGTTTATTTTGCTCTTGTAGACAAGGAGCTTTTGTCTATTTATAATTTTATATTCAAGGAACACCCACTCGTTATTTGAAACTATAAATTAAATAGAGGTGATGGTCCTATATGTACTTAGTAAGATTAAATATGATCCTTATAAGAATTCTTTATTTAGTCACAGTATATCACAGTTACGTTACATTAAAACAAATGGGTGCGCGTAAAAGTGAATTAATTTATTTTTGCTTGTTAACCAAAACAGCCTTATTAAAACTTAAAATATTCGTAATATTCTACAAATATTCCAAGTTCTAGACATAATTGTAGTACGAGAACCCACTACAAAATTTCTAAGTTTGTATATCTTCAGTTAAAATACAATTTAAATAGTTTATTATAAATAAACTATTAGGCTGGCAAGGCTATTCGCGAAAATAAAGCCGCAAGAATATTTTTTTATAAATTACTTTCTTTGTAATTTGGATTTATTTCAGAAGTATTATTGATACTCGTAGATGAAGGAGTACATTATGAAGTTAAATATAGTAGTTTTAAATACAAGTAAATGGTGTTAAACGTAACATACCAAAGGTCCTCAAAAGACATGATTTCAACTGAATCGTGATCCATTTAAGAAATTTTATTTGAGACGGTTCTTGTCTTGTCGTTCTTTGCCGAGACATATGGAAGCTTATTATGAAACTGATTGCCTCGTAGCCGAAACGTGTAAGAAGGCACTTACTGTCTACCTGACTTGTTGACTGCGAAATAGTTTGAAAATTTTCTTAGCGCTTCTCTCCATAAAAGTGTCTGTACTATTCGATTTTAAAGTATACTTCTAAGATCTGATCCCAAACTAAGCAGATCTTGTACTTTAGCAGCCAGATAAGTGATAAATATATATACTTACATTTTATCATATTATACTAGGTGTTTCCCGCGGTTTCACTCGCGGCCTGAGGGAACTGCTTCGCGTTCCCGGTTAATTTATAGCCTAAGGTACTCCTTGGTACATCAGCTATCCGCCAGTGAACGTCTCGTCAAAATCGGTCCATCCGTTCCAGATATTAGCGAAACAGACAGACAGACAAAAATTGTAAAAAATGTCATTTCGGTATATTTACCGTGTATACATCCATATGCATTTAGTAAAAAACGGTTATTTTAATATTACAAACAGACACTCCGGTATGGGCATGTGATGAGGAGGGATGAAAATCATGTGGCTAGAAAGGTGATGAAGATGAGAGTTGAGGGATATAAGGCAAGAGGAAGACCAAAGAAAAGATGGATGGATTGTGTGAAGGGTGACATGAATGAAAAGGGAGTGAATGATGAGATGACGTCTGATAGGAGAGATTGGAAGAGAAAGACATTCTGCGCCGACCCCAAGTAATATGGAAACAGGGCAGGCAGAAGAAGAAGAAGAAACAGACACTCCAATTTTATTTAAGTGTGTAGATAAATTACATGCAAACAAAATCTTTGTGCGATGAGCTCATGAGCTCATGATGGGCTCATCCCTCAAAGATTTGTCCCATGTGGGAACCGAACTTCAACTAAGTTGTCAGAGTCATTAAACGCTAGAACAATAGGCCAGTCGAAATATAAATTGTGTAACTTATTTAATGTAAACATCCACCAGCTTTAATAACGTTCGGTGAAATTCAATAATGTATTTAAGTATACGAAACAAATTATTCACATTATGAACTCCGCTACAATTACGTAGCGGACGTGATTCTGTTACATATAAATCTCTTCCTTACTCGTTGTTAAAATATTAAATACGTGTCTGAAATATATTCTTATTACTTATAAAAGAAATTACTGCCTCCTTGGTCTCGCGGCATAAATGTGCGCGTGGGATTGGGTGGTCTCGGGTTCGATCCCCGGGTCGGGCAAAGTGTTATTGGGTTTTTCCGTTTGGAAATTCTCAGTAGCAACACGGAGTCTGGTAATGTGCCCGGTATGGCAATAGGCTCGCCCCCTATTACGTGGGTCTAAAATTAATCTGGCGAAAAGTGGGTGTAGCAATATACCTCTGCCTACCTCTTCGGGGATAAAGGCGTGAGACTATGAATGTATGTATTAAAGAAATAATGAACAAATATTTATTCCATGAGTTAGTCTTGGCCTCTCTTTAGTATATAAAGCTGAGATATATAATTAGGTGCCACTCAATCACAAGCCATGTATGTGGTTCGTGTCACTGGCAACTCGTAGTTGCTTTCATCCATAAATAACATAGTAACTATAAATATTCTGATACTGGGCTTCTACCCACATTCGCCTACCTCAAGTTCAAATAACTTATTAACGCGGAACACACACGGTAGCTGGGCATTTGTACAAACATTTGTGCTTATCATTTTAAACACTGAAGATACTTTACATTGCCGTTCTTGGTTTGCTAACGTGTGTACTCGAATTAATCTTCTTAGGTACTCAATTATGTGTGTTAACACGTTATGCTGTTATGAATTACTCTGGAGGCAGAGAAGTTCTTAAAGTTTCTTAATACCTTTCAAAAAGACTTTAAGAAGGTCGTGGGTACTTTGCATTTGACATTTATGTGACCAATTTAGAAATAGCTTTTAAAAATGTAGCATTAGTCTATGTTTAATAACTTTTACGCATTAAAGGCTTCTTAACTTGGTACTATTTTATCTATAATTTTTGTTTTGTAATAACGTGCTATTTCTATAAAGCATCTTTTGCCTAGTTGCTGCACCACAAAGTCAGACATTTCGTAAAGGCATTTTTATCTACATAGTTTTCCTTTCCAGACCACAAAAAGAACATGATAATGTTCTGGCTCATATTCGTCTTGTTTGTAGCAGATATTCGTGCCTCCGTTTGACAAGATTCTTGTCGTGTACATGCTCCCATTTGTCTTCTCTGTAACAGGCACGTTGAGATTTCTCACCATATGTTACAAACCTTAAAGCAGACGTGAAGGCTTGCCCAATTTGTATGATAATTGGTTCAAATGCTATTATTTATAGACTAAGTGAATTATAATGACTTTGTAATCTGTTTTATAATCTGACAGATCTGTATGCTAAATATTAACTTATACGCTGAATTGTATAACCTTGTACATGTTTGCCCTATGAATGTATCCCATTTGAGCAATTAAATTTAAACATAAATATTAAGTATTTAACAAAAGATTTCACGGTTACTAATTGACCTGTACTAAAGCCTACGTGGCAATAAGGTGATACTCAAAATAAATAGCAGAATAAATATACCGTTATGCAAAAAGACACCGAGCAAGCACGACTTTATAACACATCGTTGTAAGACGCAAAATACGGGCAATAAATTCTATGTAGCGGAAGACTAGTTCAATGTTGTGTCGAGTTAATTACCAGGGATAGCTGGAGGTAATGAGCAGTATACGCAGACTTGTCTGAAATTTCCGCTTAGCCGTGTCACACTCTTGAACATTAGTAAAGAGCAAAGAAATCACAGAACAACTTGCATAACGAGGAGCATCACGTATGCTCAACTCTTTGACTTGACGCAATAGCAAATGCAAAACGCTATACTTTTTTTACTTTTTATAAAATTAGGCGGCAAACGAGCAGACGGATCGCCTGATGGTAAGCAATTGCCGCCGTCCATGGACACAAGCAACACCATGGGAGTCACAAGTGCGTTGCCGCCCCTTGGGGTTGGGAAAAGGGACAGGAGGAGGAATGGGATGAAGGAGAAGGAATAGGGGATGAGCCTTCGGCACTCTCACTCACCGACCGAAATGCAACAGTTTGGTTACTGTTACTTTACGTCGATTTTCTGTGAGAGGGTAGTACTTCCCCGGTCGAGCCGGCCCATTCGTGCTAAAATCAGCGAGACTCTACTACCTTCATCTAATTGAGAGACGGCTCATGTGTGAGGCATTTATGGAATTAAATATATTGAGGTATTAGCTTTAGACATGGCAAACTTAGCAAATTCTTCCTTTATTAATAAACATTCTTGAAGATTCAAATATCACTTTGAACAAAAATCCAATAAAGGCTAATGAAGTTATTCAAACTCTGAAATATTTCTACTCCTTAACTCATCATCTAAAGGATACTGTTATTCAGCAACCCCAGCAACTGTTAGACTACCTAATCAAAGCGTTTAATATGGATTATTAAAATCAGCGTCGCGCTCACAAAAATCTGTAATATCGCACAGCATAACGACGGACGCGGATTGCTACATTTACAGAATTTGTACTTAAAAAGCGGCTCTTCATTTTAGCGAGGCGTTGAAATCTGTTATGTAAATATGAGATCGTGGAACCGGAAAATAAGTTTGGTGTTGTGCCCTTTTGATTTGCAGCAACAGTCTGTACGCCGCGCCGCGCGCCGCGCCGCCTCGAGGGCGGCAAGCTGTAAAGCGACGACCGTGTCGTGTTAGTCGACGGCGACGACGTAACAATTTTGTTTGCGAACAACTCGTCACTTTATGAATAGTAATCAAACCATCATCCTCCATTCATTTATCTTGCGACCGACCAACGATGAAATGTAGATGAGGCCTTTCTGATAAGCTCCAAGTATTTTGTACATTAACTTTGTAATTATGTACTGCGGGGGAACAAGCGATCGGCTTAAACTATTACGTTGTCAGTATCTGATAATAATTCAGAACGATCATTCATTTGAAGTAATAATCAACATTTACAACAAATGGTTCATGCCAGTTACGATAAGAAAATAAGTTAAATGTGACCGATATAACGTAGTCGCTCGCTAAAAGTAAACTGAATTTTCTTTTAGACTAAAGAATTGTTAAAGCTGAAGGTATTTCAACTTGAAAAAGATAAATTATTCTGATAAAGTCCATTCCTCTCCGATCGATACGGCTGGCCATGACATGAGCGCAGCATTCTTTTATTGAAACTGATTTGACGTGCCTACTGAACTTTATTTATTAAATCTTAATATATAAAATCCTTGCGTTACTGACTGACTGACAGACACGCTACAGCCGAAACTATTGGGTGCAGGAAGCTGAAATTTGGCATGTATGTTCCTTGGAGACCGTAGGGGTGCACTAAGAAGGGATTTCCCAAAATTCCCACGGGATCGTCAAAAACGGGTAAATAAAAAAAAATTGCAGGCGCAGCTGCTGGCGTCCTCTAGTTATTTTATTAAACCGCCAGTAATAAACAAAATAAAGTAATAGGCTCTGTAAAATTTCGTCAAATTTTATTAGATGTGGTTATGGGTTAAAGTAAGTGTTTACTGATCTCACGACGGTTTATTAATTTATCATATTTTTTGTTGTGCCGTCTTGTACGCAGATCGTAAATGCGACTAGCTTGTTTGTAAGTAACACGATCGCACAAACTAAAATCACTTCTTGATAACACGTCACTACACTCGGTATGAACTTTGTATAGGTCACACTGCACACTATTTAACTCGTACCGACAGTTGCGAATTAACTGTCTCAAAAGACGAACAATGTCATAAGCAGCATCGAGGAGGTTATAACGCGCAACAACTTACCGTCTAACGATGCGGATACACTTAGACAGGATGTTGCTGTTATTTTACGTAAGTCAAAGCCGCCGAAACCCAATGTCTCCACAGAAGAGCGTCAGGCATTAAGAACGCTGCGTGATAACACGAATATTTTAGTGCTGAAGGCCGACAAGGGGAACGCCACTGTGGTGATGAATTCTTGACTATGACAGCAAAATACGGAATTTGTTAAGTGACACACTAATATATAAACCTGTGTCTTATAACCCGACAGCCAGAGTAACGAAACGCATTCGAGCTTTGATAAAGGACCATAGAAACATGTTCGCGGAAGATGACATTGAACGTCTACACAAACCCCAAATCGTGCAGCCACCCAAGATTTACGGTTTGCCTAAAGTCCACAAGACAAATGTACCATTGCGGCCGATAGTGAGTCAAATAAATTCACCGACATATGGTTTGGCGAAACACATCAGCAAGGTACTGCAACCGTTAGTAGGTAAGACGGCATCTTTCGTGAAGGACTCTCGCCATTTTATCGACATCATCAAGAGCGTGACAAAGGAACCAGACGAAGTGATGGTAAGTTTTGACGTGGAGTCACTATTCACCAATGTTCCAGTTCAGGATTGTCTTGAGGTCGTTGAGAGAAAATTAAGGGATAGCGGTCTGTCTAACGAATACGCCGTTCTATTGAAGAATTGCTTAGAGTGTAACTACTTCATATATCGTGGACAACATTACCTCCAGATCGACGGAGTGGCAATGGGTAGCCCAGTGGCACCGGTGATGGCCAATATTTGGATGGAATATTTCGAAGAATCCATAGACATGCAGGCTTCAAATGTAAAGCTATGGAAGAGGTATGTCGACGATGTATTCTGCATCATGAAGGGCAACAAGCAAGACATAGAACGATTCGCAGACAAATTGAACTCCATACATCCGAACATCCGGTTTACATTTGAAATGGAGGTAGACGGATTGCTACCCTTTCTCGACGTCAAAGTGACGGTGAGAGCTAATGGTACACTTGGACACACTGTATACAGAAAATCGACACACACCGAAAGGTATCTCAACGCCTGCTCGTATCATCACCCGCGACATTTGGAATCCGTAGCGACCTCGTTAGTGAACAGAGCCTATGACCACATGAGACATGTTCAGGAGGTACTAAGGCGCAACGGATACAAAAAGGAGATACCCCGTCGGAAGAGGAAGGACCGCAAACCTGAAGTAAGCAGAGTGCCGGCTTACATGCCTTATATCAAGGGAGTGACGGACAAAGTTGGAACAGTTCTACAGAAATACTCCATCAAGACTGTATATAGTCCCCTCTCCAAGGTAGCACACAATCTGCGTACCCCAAAGGACGTAATTCCTCTACAAACACCAGGCGTCTACAAGGTCGATTGCAGTTGTGGTAGTTCCTATATCGGACAGACCAAACGAACGATCGCTGAAAGGGTCAAAGAACATATCACAGCTGTCAAAAATCGACAAATTAATAAATCTGCTATAGCTGAGCATTTGCTGGAATCTGGACCAAACCACTGGATAGAATTACATCAACCACGAGTCTTATCCACCGATCGCCACTATTACTCCAGGATAGTTCGTGAAGCGGTTGAAATAAAAAAAACATAGAAATTTCAACCGGGAGGACGGATACAGACTATCGACCACTTGGAACCCAGTTATCAACAAATGCAAACAACGCCGCAGTAACACAACTCATCAGTGTGTAGACGTCATAAGTGTAGTGTGTCGAAGTACCGACAGTGCGGATAGAACTAAAAATATCAAAAATACAAAACAAGTGAGGGTAGCTGCCGAAACCCGCGCTTCACAAGGACGGCGCTGAGCTGTCATCAGTCCCTCCGCGACCACAACCGTTGCAAGCCGGTAGAAACGTAGGAGAATAACAGAGGTATTTATGCCTTGAAATAAACAAATTATCGCTCCAGCGAGTAGGTGAGCTTGTCTTAAACTTCAGTAATATATTGCTATCTAACATTGAATTCATTACAATTGTAAATATGCTCTTGTTAGCGCTATTATCAGATATGCTATCAGATAAACGAAGCCAACAAATAAAGTAATAACCATAAAGTTCCAATCAAAATCAACATTTATTCAGCAATTATGAATCGAGACATCATTCAATTTATTATTTTAACTAAAGTTAATTAAAATCGCCGCGAAGTTTACGATAATCTCCCCACTTCCTAAATAAAGTGACCTAACTTTGGCTTTTGTAAAGTTTCAAAGATCGGTTTTGGAGTTTGTATATTCAACATTTATGAAGGAACCTATTTAGTGAGAATAAAATAAAGTAAGTAGACAGTGTAATGATATAAAAAAATATTGTGACGTAATGTTTACTGTCTCTGAAATTGTCGCAGAATATAGTCAAGTTCAGTGCGTTTATGTGGCCATAAATAATACGGAGTAATACATAAAGGCGTAAAGTATATGTGTATCTTAATATATAAAATCCTTGCGTTACTGACTGACTGACAGACACGCTACAGCCGAAACTATTAGGCGCAGGAAGCTGAAATTTGGCATGTATGTTCCTTGAGGACCATAGGGGTGCACTAAGAAGGGATTTCCCAAAATTCCCACGGGATCATCCAAAACGGGTAAATAAAAAAAATTGCAGGCGCAGCTGCTGGCGTCCTCTAGTTATTTTATAAAACCGCCAGTTATAAACAAAATAAAGTAATAGGCTCTGTAAAATTTCGTCAAATTTTATTAGATGTGGTTATGGGTTAAAGTAAGTGTTTATTGTCCATCATGTAGGAATTAGTTAGTATGATCAAGGGTTAGTTAGTAATTGAGATCGTTTTGTATGCGGTACCTAGCTTCAAAATACGTAGTTACGGCAAGTTGTGCATTTATTAACTGCTTGGATGTGTCCTGATTTTGCACGGTTGATATTACTACTGTCATATTACTTTCATATTACCTTATCGTATTATTGAAAATTATAGCCAAATGATGGCTACTCGTAAGTTTAATTCGTAGATCTACATATATTTTATTTCAGCTTAGATGATATAAAACATACATCCCCAGTGTAGATTTAGGACGTATCTTTCTAAAAATTCTGTATTAGAAATTATCAAATAAAACTGGTGCGTGTGGGTAAAAGAAATACTTACTTATTAGATCAAAGATAAGTTGCAATTAAAATATATATACTTTATGTTGCAATAACGAGCCGAAGTAATTTCCATATATTGAACGATTTATTTATTTGCATTTATAACATTGATTAGGAAAGAAAGTAATATTGATATTAAAATACTGTGTACTGTTTCAGTATTATTAATTTCATCGACTGTTCGTCGAAGCTTGCTCTCATAGAAAGCTCATTATTTTTTAATTGCTATATTGTTTCAGTGTGAAATGCAGAACTCGCAATTGCTCCGTCCAATATGACTGGCTTATTTGCATACATAATAGTTGTATCAAAATATAAAATGTTTGGGACAAAACTTTTGGACTGGCAAAGCCCCTTCTCTTTAAGAATAAAGAAGAATTTGATTGAATACAGGGCGGATGATGATGATAAGATTTAGATTATTAATGTTGTGCGGAAAATAGATAGGTACCTAAAGCGTAGACCACTTGGTTTTTGGAAAATTGGAAGTATTTCTATGTGCCGTACTTGTACCACATGAGTAAATCTTGTACTTTACTGGGTGTGTACCCTTTTTATTGCCGTCCGTATGAAAAAATCGATTAAATTGAATATTTCAAATATTTACATTGAATGTTTGTTCGACATCGATTCATAGTTCGTTTTACACATTTCTGAAGTAGGTACCTGGTTGCGTTATATAAACGAAACGGCTTATTTTATCTTTTTCTTGTTGAAGTTAGAAACGTTTTCGATTCCCTCTCCAAGGGTTAATTCTACGCGGACGCTGGTGTGGGTTCAAATTGAATCCAGTATTTGTTTGTATTTTTTACAATTTAGTTATAGGCATTTTATAAAATGCGTGCGTAATGTTTGGTGGTAAGTACACTAAGTAAACCACGCAATCATAAGTAATGCGTATAAAGTCTCTTTTTTCATAAAATGGGCAATGCACCTGGTTTAAGACCCGTGCCTCTGAGTACTTCACATACACTTAACTAACGGACACAAGAAACACCCAGAGTCGAAGCCAGTATAGTACCTTTAAGAATTCGAACCCACTGCACTCAGTGCTGCAAGGAGTTTAACAGTGAGGAGCCACCTCGCTTATATCACTACACCAGAAACTGGATGTTCTATTTCAGCCTAAAGTCAGCTGAAACTAGGCTGACCAGAGGTTGTCCACACAGACCGATCTTGTGCCCAGTGCATGTAACCGCTTCCCGCTATCTGGGTGTATATCAAACCTCAATATTTGTCAGCGTTTATGTGCCATACTAAGGCTGAGTGCAGAATATTGAATACTAAGGCGCATGTTACTACGATTATCATGCTTACCGTCATTTGTCCGTAATTCAATATCCTCGGTCGGCTTTACCACGTTAAGATACCTACTAGCTGTGCCAAACAAACTATTTGTCGAATGAATATTTTTGGCTCTATGTACTACACATAGAATAATATGCCACGTAGATTCAGTACTAAGCTTTTTTTAATACAAATAAAAAAAATATTCAATTATTCACAGATTTAACTATATTCTGGACTGGTGTCTTAGCTTGTATTTTGGTTTGCTTATATCGCCGGATTCAATATCCGATCTATTCAGGGATTTTGAGATTAGAGATGCATAAACTCCATAGAAAATATGTCAAATATGGATGTCTAATCGCCAAATACATGGATAGTATAAATGTTGGGACTGGCTGATGGCCGCTTACTAGGTAGCTACCTATCAGGATAGGTTTAACTAGCATAATTATGCGAAATTAGATTCTTATTTTGCCCAGGTGTTATTAGATAAAATTTATGTATAATGTGCACGTGTCTCTCTCTCTTTGTGGAAAAGATTGCACGAAATAAAAAGGAATATAAATATTCGCTCTTTAGACTCAGTGACAAGTTTTCTAAGTTTCTGCGAATGGACATGTTGAATCTATGAAGGTTCCTTGTAGTTACTGCGGACGGTAAGGTACCTTGTCCAGCAGTGAGCCTGAATGATAAATGAGTCTCACTGATGCTATTCCCATGTATCGAAATGTAGAGACTGTACCTCTACTACTCCAGTATTTTGTAGACCTGATTGGGGTTAATTATTTTTAATGCACGATGGAGTAGTGGTTTACGCGGTCGCCTCGCTGGTTAGCACAGCGTCGCAGGTCATGGCTGCTATACCCAAGACAACACTTTGTGTGACCTACAACTAGTGGTTTAGCGTCCTTGTGGCTTTTCTGTCAGTTGATTGAATACTCATATTTGTAAAATCCCAATCGACATAGAGTTTGTTCTGAGTCCGGAAGAAGCCTTAACTAAATACACTAAAATCAAAAAGTGAAAAATTTGGGACATTTCACTACCTAAACTTCAGTATCGATTAAATAAAAGAGGCCAACCTTAACCATAGCTCAATAAAATTACCTACCTATCTACTTCCCTATAGGAAATAGCTCCAAGAAATGACGTTGTTGCGAAAGCTTATCATGTTTAACGAACTCATTTTTTAGATATTTTCTAAGGAACGAAATACTGTGTTCATTACTTGAAAGTAAATATGTTTTTACGTAGCCTTTCGTCTGTGCATAATTGAAGTACTAAGTGCTAAATATTTTTATAGTTTTTGTATGTTTTTTATTGATCGAAGTATGTTTATATGCCGCTTGTCATAAGGGTGATAAAGGTTTACTATATTTGCTATACTATAAAATAATATAATAACACTGGCGAAAAGTGGGCGTTTAATATGGCCTCTGCCTACCCTTTCGGGGAGGCAGGCGTGAGTCTATGTATGTATGTATGTATAAAATAATCAAGAAGACATTTTATAATGTTTATACACACTTATAAAGACGGCTAACTTTTAAAGACGTATTACCCTGACAGAAAGCTTCATTTACGTTTATTGCTCGGAAAAGCACAGTCACAACAGGAGGCGCTTTAGATAAAATAGATCACTAGCTTTCTCTAAGGGGTCTACGCGACTCAACCCTTACCTACCCCAAGTTCAGTAACTTGGCAATATTAACATTAACTAGTTATTATTACTATAGCAAACCGATATTGATCTTGGCGTAACAAGACATGCTACTGAATAAGTTTCCAACAGTTCGGCGAATTGTCTTACTTGTAGTTTAGATGTAAGGAGCCTATGTAAACTAATATAAAACAAGACGTAGGTATCGCACGGTTAAAAAGTAAACGCAATCTTAGCAAAGGGTCCCGTGTGACTCTTACCAAAGAAATTACCCGAGATTTGCATAAAGGAGACTCGAGGGATCGTCTTTGACACTCTCCCTAAGTTTGTGGACATCCCAACATGCTTTATATTAAGTTACGCGTTGCTTTGTTTTAAGTAGTGTACTTTTGCTATAAATAACCGGGATACGTGTGAAGATAACAGGTTGTATCTATATCTCGCGCCTCTGTCACATGAAATCCACCCATTCTTGCCGCCCGCTACGAGGCCCGGCTTTGTAACTAAGGAAAACGTGTCTCTAGTTCACAATTATATCGCGGAAATGTTCACGTCTCTCCACACTTCATTATTACCTCAGTTTGTTAACAAACAAGATTGACATGCCAGTAATAGTAATCAGTTACATTTTGCGTTAATGACTGATGTTGTTGGTAAATGTCAATTAGTAGTTTACGCGAGTATCTGCTCGGTTGCATTTGGCGCTGCGTTTCGGCCCAGTGCACGAGCGTGACGCAACAATTGAGTGTGTGGAAAGTAATTTAAGATTATCTCCCGGGCTAATGGCGGCATTTAGAGTGACTATCTGGCACACGTTGGACGGCACATTTGTCCACGCGACAGGTACAATTACCGTGAACCGGTCCCATTCGTTCAAATACCTAACCGATTTACCTTTATCTGCGGCGAACAATAACTGTATGGTATTGTAGCTCTGTGTGTTTTATCATAACGTAGTAAGAGAATGCTTTTGTAGATAGTTGGACGTGCTAATGAAATTCTTGATGATCAAAACTCAAAACAAAGACGTCCTAAAAGTTTTGGAAGTACATACGCACGAAGCTCGTAATTTCCCCGAAGATGTCTGAGGCCCCTAGTTAAATTAGCTCGGCTAAACATTCCTTAACCCCTCCCGCGCGGGACGTAAAAAATAAAAAATGGCCAGTAGTGCAGGCTGCTTTACCTCTTGATCGAGCAACAGCTGACCGGCGTCATTATTTTACTTATATATCAGTTAGTTTTCAACGTATCACAAAAATAATGACGGTTTTTGCATCCTTGAAATATTCTTAAAAAACTTATTATAGATATATGATGTATAATTACCTTTTCTCTGCAGTTCGTTGCAATAAAACTCGAAAACATGAAAAAATCCTCTTCAATAAAACTTTTAACACACACTATCTCAGAATTATTTAGCATTTTAGCAATGATTCACATCACTTTATATACCTTAGTTAATGAGTTATTGAATTTATTCAACAGTTAATATCAACTTCACTTATATTTTTATAAATCAACAAAAGTTTAAACACATCATCGGAATACGAAACGGCCGCCATAATCGCGCGCGAAACTGTGCCGACTTAGATACACTTTCGTAAATATCAAAACCATAAGTTTATTATTTTATTATTATTTACTCATTAGTTTGTGATAAATAAGAAAGATTATGAGTAATAGAACCGACTTTTAACTACCTAATCTTACAAAACTGAAATGCGGACGGGTGTATTTACAACTTGCCGCCATTTTTGATAATGATATTTTGAAAATCGTTTTTCGTTATAATTTATACAATGATCATATCTTAACTGTATTTTAGAGCAAACAAGATTAGTTTCCGAGTATAATGACATATAATACATATAGTGAAATTACGAGATTGCGACGCTACACGTTTTTCAAAGCAGAGCTGTCGTCAGTCTAACGCGCGCGAAATCGAACTTGTGGCAAACAATTTTCAGTCGTTATTATTGCAAAAAAAGTCTATAAAAATGACAGCCAATTACAATTCAGAATTTAAAAAAATATTCATACTTTGCAATAGTGGAACATAATCTTATTGGTGGAATTATTTTAACGTCATTTCAAGTAGTGAAACATGGCGCTGTCGTTGCGGGACATACGTGTTTCCCGCAAGCGCTGGACGGAACAAATTTTCCTGGGACATACGTATGTCCCGCCTGCGTTCCAGAGGTTAACCTCCTGGATTCCAGAAAAAAAAATCGATATGAGCTATATTTTTCAACTGTAGACGCTTCTTGAATGTTTTCGTCTTCATATTTTTCCTCTATAGAGTTCATTTCGCGGGTTGTCTATTTATTCAAACGTTTAAATTTGAATAATATAGTCCATTTTACATTGTAAATATTAGCTTTGGTAAAGTGTCAGAATATACTGGTGCATCTTTCATAGATTTTGCTGATTTATATAGCGCAAAATAAGATGAATTAAAAATATTTTGGGGAAGTGCAATAATAAAGTAATTAGCCATTTTTCTGTTAAACAGTGTGAAATAATTTGAATGTAAATAAAAATTAAGTAATGATTTTGGAGAAGTGTAATAATAATGTGAGTAAATATACTCACATCCTCCTCTTAGCGTTATCCCAGTTTCAATCTGGGGTCCGCTTTCTAGTCTAACCGGATTTGGCTGAATTTTAGCTTTTCCACGGAGCGACTCCCTGTCTGACCTCCGCAACCCGAAGGGATAGCGATATTCCATGGTTTAGACTAGTGTCAGTTTATTTAGAAGGTACTGACGCCCTGTAACGACTGTCAAAGATCTTCATGACAACCGGGACCGACGGCTTAACGTGCTCTCCGAGGCACGGGACAAGCGATAATTAACAATTCAATACGCACATAACTCCGAAAAGTCATTGGTGCACGCCGTGGATTCGAACCTGATACCCTCTGCATAGCAGTCTGTTGGTATATACACTCGGCTATCGCTGCCTTAAATGTTAAGGACGCGTTTACAAAATTAGTAGGTACAAAATCGCGTCACTACAGCGACACGGCGGCAACAGTACGTACTACGTACGGTAACTTGCGGAAATGTAGTTCAACTAAATAACTTTGAGACTTAGAATTTTTTGTGATATGTATCTATGTGTTATAGGCCTGGCTGTGCGAATTACGTACAAATAAGTTTATTATTTTTATATACCTAAATGGACATTATTACTTTATTTTTTCCATTATGTTGATTCAGGATATATTCGGTATTTAGATATTATTTTGTTTCTTGCGTTGAAATCTGGTAAGATTATGTGCCATCCCATTCAAGTGTTGCGACTGGAACTCATAAAAGAGTAGACCTAGTTATGCCAGTTTGGGGCTCATTTTATTTGTTTTAGTGAGACCCTACCACTGGTACTAGTGAAGTAATCTTCCAAGGTTATTCGATGAGTCTTACTGGTACTCTTATGTGAGTAGAGCTAGGCATGCCGAGTTTGGGCTCATTTTGTTTGTATATAAGAGACCCTACCACTGGAACTTATGAAGTAACCTTCCAAGGTTATTAGATGACTCTTGCTGGTACTCATATGTGAGTAGAGCTAGGCATGCCGAGTTTGGGCTCATTTTGTTTGTACATAAGAGACCCAACCACTGCAACTTATGAAGTAACCTTCCAGGGTTATTCAATGACTCTTGCTGGTTCTCATATGTGAGTAGAGCTAGGCATGCCGAGTTTGGGCTCATTTTGTTTGTACATAAGTGACCCTAGCACTGGAACTTATGAAGTAACCTTCCAGGGTTATTCGATGACTCTTGCTGGTACTCATATGTGAGTAAAGCTAGGCATGCCGAGTTTGGGCTCAATTTGTTTGTACATAAGAGACCCAACCACTGCAACTTATGAAGTAACCTTCCAGGGTTATTCAATGACTCTTGCTGGTTCTTATATGTGAGTAGAGCTAGGCATGCCGAGTTTGGGCTCATTTTGTTTGTACATAAGAGACCCAACCACTGCAACTTATGAAGTAACCTTCCAGGGTTATTCGATGACTATTGCTGGTTTCTTATATGTAAGTAGAGCTAGGCATGCCGAGTTTGGGCTCATTTTGTTTGTACATAAGAGACCTAACCACTGCAACTTATGAAGTAAAATTTAGGGTTATTCAATGACTCTTGCTGGTTCTCATATGTGAGTAGAGCTAGGCATGCCGAGTTTGGGCTCATTTTGTTTGTACATAAGTGACCCTACCACTGGAACTTATAAAGTAACCTTCCAGGGTTATTCGATGATTCTTGCTAGTACTAATATGTGAGTAAAGCTAGGCATGCCGATATGGGCTCATTTTGTTTGTACATAAGAGACCCAACCACTGCAACTTATGAAGTAACCTTCCAGGGTTATTCAATGACTCTTGCTGGTTCTCATATGTGAGAAGAGCTAGGCACGCCGAGTTTGGGCTCATTTTGTTTGTATATAAGAGACCCAACCACTGCAACTTATGAAGTAACCTTCCAGGGTTATTCGATGACTATTGCTGGTTTCTTATAGGAAAGTAGAGCTAGGCATGCCGAGTTTGGGCTCATTGTGTTTGTACAAAAGAGACCCAACCACTGCAACTTATGAAGTAATCTTTCAGGGTTATTCAATGACTCTTGCTGGTTCTCATATGTGAGTAGAGCTAGGCATGCCGAGTTTGGGCTCATTTTGTTTGTACATAAGTGACCCTACCACTGGAACTTATGAAGTAACCTTCCAGGGTTATTCGATGACTCTTGCTGGTACTCATATGGAAGTAAAGCTAGGCATGCCGAGTTTGGGCTCATTTTGTTTGTACATAAGAGACCCTACTACTGCAACTTATGAAGTAACCTTCCAGGGTTATTCGATCACTCTTGCTGGTACTCATATGTGAGTAGAGCTAGGCATACCGAGTTTGGGCTCATTTTGTATGAACATCAGAGACCCTACCACTGGAACATACCTAGCTCTACTCACATATGAGTACCACTATAAGTCTTCGAATAAACCTGAAAGGTTACTTCATAAGTTCCAGTGGTAGGGTCTCTTATGTACAAACAAAATGAGCCCAAACTCGGCATGCCTAGCTTTACTTCCATATGAGTACCAGCAAGAGTCATCGAATAACCCTGGAAGGTTACTTCATAAGTTCCAGTGGTAGGGTCACTTATGTACAAACAAAATGAGCCCAAACTCGGCATGCCTAGCTCAACTCACATATGAGAACCAGCAAGAGTCATTGAATAACCCTGAAAGGTTACTTCATAAGTTCCAGTGGTAGGGTCTCTTATGTACAAACAAAATGAGCCCAAACTCAGCATGCCTAGCTCTACTCACATATGAGTACCAGTAAGAGTCATCGAATAACCCTGGAAGGTACTTCATAAAATGCAGTGGTAGGGTCTCTTATGTACAAACAAAATGAGCCCAAACTCGGCATGCCTAGCTCTACTCACACATGAGTACCAGCAAGAGTCATTGAATAACCCTGGAAGGTTACTTTATAGGTTCCAGTGGTAGGGTTTCTTATGTACAAACAAAATGAGCCCAAACTCGGCATGCCTAGCTCTACTCACACATGAGTACCAGCAAGAGTCATTGAATAACCCTGGAAGGTTACTTCATAAGTTCCAGTGGTAGGGTCTCTTTTGTTCAAACAAAATGAGCCCAAACTCGGCATGTCTAGCACTACTCACATATGAGTACCAGCAAGAGTCATCGAATAACCCTGGAAGGTTACTTCATAAGTTCCAGTGGTAGGGTCACTTATGTACAAACAAAATGAACCCAAACTCGGCATGCCTAGCTGTACTGACATATGAGTACCAGTAAGAGTCATTGAATAACCCTGGAAGGTTACTTCATAAAATGCAGTGGTAGGGTCTCTTATGTACAAACAAAATGAGCCCAAACTCGGTATGCCTAGCTCTACTCACACATGAGTACCAGCAAGAGTCCTTGAATAACCCTGGAAGGTTACTTCATAAGTTTCAGTGGTAGGGTCTCTTATGTACAAACAAAATGAGCCCAAACTCGGCTTGCCTAGCTCTACTCACACATGAGTACCAGCAAGAGTCATTGAATAACCCTGGAAGGTTACTTCATAAGTTCCAGTGGTAGGGTCTCTTATGTACAAACAAAATGAGCCCAAACTCGGCATGCCTAGCACTACTCACATATGAGTACCAGCAAGAGTCATCGAATAACCCTGGAAGGTTACTTCATAAGTTCCAGTGGTAGGGTCACTTATGTACAAACAAAATGAACCCAAACTCGGCATGCCTAGCTGTACTGACATATGAGTACCAGTAAGAGTCATTGAATAACCCTGGAAGGTTACTTCATAAAATGCAGTGGTAGGGTCTCTTATGTACAAACAAAATGAGCCCAAACTCGGCATGCCTAGCTCTACTCACACATGAGTACCAGCAAGAGTCATTGAATAACCCTGGAAGGTTACTTCAGAAGTTCCAGTGGTAGGGTATCTTATGTACAAACAAAATGAGCCCAAACTCGGCATGCCTAGCTCTACTCACATATGAGTACCAGTAAGAGTCATCGAATAACCCTGGAAGGTTACTTCATAAGTTCCAGTGGTAGGGTCTCTTATGTACAAACAAAATGAGCCCAAACTCGGCATGCGTAGCTTTACTCACATATGAGTACCAGAAGACTCATCGAATAACCTTGGAAGGTTACTTCACTAGTACCAGTGGTAGGGTCTCACCAAAACAAATAAAATGAGCCCCAACCTGGCATAACTAGGTCTACTCTTTTATGAGTTCCAGTCGCAACACTTGAACGGGATGGTATACCATCAGTCCAGATAATCTTACCAGATTTCAACGCAAGAAACAAAATAATATCTAAATACCGAAATATATCCTGACTCAACATAACGGAGAAAATAAAGTAATAATGTCCATTTATACAAAAGAAATTTACTTGTACGTAATTCGCACAGAATACGAGAAGTATCAAATTGATTTTAGCGAATATTTTGTATTCGTTTATTGCTTTTTTCGTCTTCGGGCTGCAGCGACAAGCGACATAGAGTCCACTCCCGACGGCGCTCAAGTGCAGACTGAGATCTCATTGCAGAATTTGGATATATAAATCAAGAAAGTGGCTAAATAAAACGAACCTTATTGCCACACATTAAGACACACGTATGCGAGCAAAATAGAAGAAAAATGTAAGATGATTTTTTGCTTTTTTTGAGTCAATTTACAATATTTTGAAAAAAAAGAAATCAAATTTTTTTTGAGTTGACTATATTTACTACCCTATTCTATCTTTGAAAATCTAAATAAATGTAAAAATAGAGAGAAAATTGTACCCAAAAATAGCAGTATTTTTGATTTAAGAGGCCGTTTCGAATCGATTTTACATTAATATTAATTAAATATTTTTTATTTATTTTCAGATTGATTTATAGATAAAAAAGTAATCAATTTATCGTAATCATTAGTTTTATTAGTTATTATCTAAAATTGTCGTAAAATGTACCGGAAATATGTGGTTTTTTGATACAAGCGTAAACGCGTCCTTAATGTGAGTAAATATACTGCTGAACATTTTGGTAGTAATATTTATTTTGTAACCATTTATCTTTGTTGAAAGAGTGATTAGCTTCTGCATATTCAATAAATCTCAAAGAAAATAGAAAGTCTAAATTTATCAGCAAATTCTCTGTAAAAATATAGGCGGCAGTTACATACAAATAATAAAATAGGTCGTATACGGGTTAGAATCACCCACAAAGGGTTCTGTACTTTTTACCCGACTACGGCGAAGCCAAAAGGAGGTAATGTTTTGGCAGTCTATGTATGTATTTTTTTTAATAATAATAATAATAATTATCTTTATTGTGGATCATAGGTTGGTACATAATACAGATGTTATATATAGTTTCAATAATTCTAGTTCAGCTTTTATATGTTTGTATGTTCCACCGTAGCGCCTGAACTACTAAACCGATTTTAATAAATAAGTGTGTCAAAAGATAGAAGTAATAATGGCGCGGGTGACATAGGCTGTATAAATTTCATCGAAAATTTCTGCTACGGAATTAATACCTCAGAATCCAACCTCAAAAATATAAAACTTAGATAATCATTACGTGTTTGGTACCAAACGGAAGGTATTGGTGAGTACATTACAAATATTTACATATATCGTACTGTTTCTATCAAAATATAAGATTTAAACGCGGTTGTACTTATAATTCGCGCAGTTTAGACGCATTGAGTTACCTATTTTTCTTTCTTTCTTGCTTTAAATGTGACAATGTAAATAATGCACGGTTGTTTACATGCCCATACCCGGGATACGGAAAAGGGTTAAATAAAAAAATAAGTTTAAAAACTATAACCGGACTACGTAAAAAAGGGGGTCTAAAAAGGATGAAACAAGAACAGTATAAGCACAGTAATGCTCAAGCTAGAGCCGTGGTCGCACCACCATTGAATTCCTTCAAAATGGCGTGATCGACCTTGATAAATTTAGTTTATATTTAAGTTAGTCCCTTGATGGTTCAAATTCAAAGACAAACGTATGGTCTTGTTATTGAAATGCAAAAAACAAAGTGCGGTTGAAACAGCAAGAAAAGGATACAATAAAATATATGTTTATAAGAATAAATAAATAATTAATACACGAAATACAAAAAATAAGTTACTGCAATAATTTATTTATAATAAATAATTAATAATAGTTTTTGATATTTTTAAAATGCTGATTATAAGTAAAGTCTTCTATGTAAAAGGAAAGGTTATGTAGTAGACACAGCCTTTTCTTTTAATTCTATGTCATAGAAAACCTAAACATACTAGTTGAACGCTTATGATTAATCACGCAGAATTAGCCACACATGTACATACATAAATAAACCGTACAAATATATGGGGCATGTTAGCTGAAGGGCGATGTGATGTGGGTACATTAACGTGCCAAACGATCGACTGTATGCGGGGGTATGTCACACGCTGGCAGCGACATGGATGCAGGAAATAATTCCTTCAAAGATGAGGGTTGCGATAACAAGAAACCTGACAGATGTCTAACGTCACATCGACGGTTTTAGATTGACGGCTGTCCCCGGCCGGCTACTGGCGTGGCTTTTACTCTGATTGTAAACTTATTTCTCCAAGTAGGCTTCAAGTTTTCTAGTTATTAAATGAGAGTCTAGTTCGCAGTTTGTTGATGCTTGATTCTCTAAGATTATAAGACTGAATACAGTTAAAGAAGATACAAGATTAGGCTACTCTAAAACTTAGATTTCTTTGTGCAAATAAGCCTTGCAAATGGCTTTTATCTATCGTTCGTCATCATCAGCCTATTACTATCCCACTCCCCTTCTCAGTATGAGAAGGGTAACAGTCCACCACGCTGGCCAAGTGCGGGTTGGCAGACTTCACTTGTCTTTCGAGAACATTATAGAGAAGTCTCAGACATTTAGGTTTCCTCACGATGTTTTTCTTCACCGATAAGCAAGCGATATATAACAATTTAACACGTTAACGGACAGTACTCATGTAGATAGCTTGCGGGTGCTGTGATAGTACTATTTTTCATAATTGTCCGTAGGGGTATTATAACAAGATCAATTTCAAAACATGCATTAGCAACATAAATAAGTTATTTGAATATGCAACTACATTTGCATTAGTATCTTGAAGTCATAAAATATTGAAAACAAACAATACTTACTTACATTATAATTGCGCGTAACGACTTGTCGGCGTACCACAGCGGCGCAGTACTGGTCAGTTACTATGAAAATACGTACGTCTACGGGCGTACTGTGCGTATAGAAGGGACTATCGAAATATGGATGTGTGAGTACTTTGTTTTGAATGGATTTATGAACATTGTGTGGTGACAGTACAAACTCGAAATGATGTCTGTGGTAACAGTACAATATGCTCTTTCTAATGATTGCCTAGAAAATTGTACGTCATGAGGCGTACTGATTTTATGCAAGTAAAATCTTGAACGTCGGTGGGCGTTCTGTCGTATCACTTTTAGCTAGCTTGACGTCCCCGGGCGGTACTTTCCGTCAACATGTTAATACGCACTAAACTTCGAAAAGTTACTCGTAGGTACCGTGTATTCGAACCCGAGACCCTCTGCGTAGCAGTCCGTCGGTCTCACACATAGAAATTCAAACACATATTTATATGGTCTCACCACTCGGCTATATGTCGCTGCTTATATTATCTGTCGCTATCGGACGCTAATTAAAATATTTTAATACATTTGTTTAAATACCTACATATATTTCTACATATGATTCTATTTATTAATTTATTTTTAATTTTATTTATTTGACTTGTTGCACAAAACAATATAATTTGTACAAAGGCGGACTTAATGCCCAAGGCATTCTCTACCAGCCTTTGGGTGGTGCAGAGACGAATCAAGGTGGGTGCTAAAACTGCATGTAAACTACTAATCAAGATACATAAAATATAACGTATAAATATACATATATACATATAATTTGAACTTATAAAATAAATATAGTACATACCTACAATACATTAATACATATATATTCCTACTTATATACATATGATATACTCGTACATACACATAAATATACTAGGAAGATTATTCTGCCGATTGTTCGAATAACTGCCGTCGTAAGCTAGCTTTAAAAAGATCACGAGAAGAGGACATCCTAATTTCAAGAGGGAGTGCATTCCACAGAAGAATAGCCTGGATGTAGAAAGACGAGTGAACGAGAGTAGAGGTATGAGAAGGACAGAGAAGAAGAAGATTATTGGTAGAGCGGAGATTTTTATCATGACTGCTGTAGAGATATTGAAATTGAGAGGATAGATAAGACGGGGCATTCGGAGATGTTAAAATATAATATAGTGTAGTGAGCGTACGTAGATTACGACGTGCACGGATAGGCAGCCATCGTAATTTAGAGCGGTGAGCGGAAACGTGGTCATATTTACGGAGATTGAAAATGAAGCGAATGCAATTATTGAGAAGACGGTCAAGCTTGTTGAGTAGATCTGCATTCAGGTCGAGATAACATACATCACCATAGTCGATAATAGGAAAAATCAAAGTTTGCACAAGCATTGTTTTTAATTTAGCTGGCAAGAAATTCTTAAGGCGATAGAGACATCGCAGTGTTCCGGTGACCTTGTTACTGATACTCGCAATCTGTGCACGCCAGTAAAGAGCAGCATCAAGATGAAGGCCGAGATCCCTTACACTGGGACTGAAAGGTATGACAGATCCATATAATATAATGGGGAAGGGCCTTTTCATCCACTTTGCACGTAATACGTGGGCTTCCGTACGTAATACGTTCTTTTTACATGTGGGTATTTCAAATAACAGGTTTTGTTTAAATTTGCTCTAGAGGGAAATTTAAATAAAATAGTTAATTTTAATTAAAAGTGATTTTATTGTATAATAGTTAAAGCTTTCATTACATACCTGCTGGTATAGCGTTATCTCTTACAACTGACAAATATAAACATAATACACATAATGGACAGTTGCAATGTCTCAAGTATCCTTGACATGCAGTCATATTTTGAGGAGCGTATGGCACTTTTTGAGGCGGAGCTGCAGAAGAAGTCCCCACAAACAACCCGAAGCCTAGCAGACGAGTTTGCTTCATTCAAGACATTTGTTCTGCAAACCTTGAAGTCCTTCTCGCAGCAGCTCGATGCAGTTGGTCGTGAGGTTGGCAATATCGAAATGCGTAGCCGCCGTAAGATGTTGCTGCTTCATGGCGTGGAGGAGCATAAAGATGAGGAGACGACTCGGTTAGTGACAGATATAGTTAAGCAGCATCTCAAGCATGACACCTTCACAGCTGATGACATCAGGCGTTGTCACAGGATGGGACGCCAAACTTCAAACGACAAAGCCAGGCCCATACTGGTCAAATTCCAAACTGTTGCGGTGCGGGATAGCGTCTGGTATGCAAAGACCAAACTCAAAGGGACGGGCATCACTTTGTCGGAGTTCCTGACACGATCGCGACTCGACGCTTTTATGGCGGCTCGGACGAGGTTCGGAGTTTCAAAGTGCTGGACGAAGGAAGGCAACGTTCATATCCTGGGCCCTGACGGTAAGCGGTATCGCATCACTTCCGTCAGTGAATTGAGCAAGATTAAACTCGTAGAGGCGGAGAAACTTGTCGCAAAGCCTGCCACGGCTGCCACGAAGACCAAAAGAGCTGCAGCTACGAGGAAATAGGTTTTTCATTTGTTGTCGCATATCCGTATGTACTTTCATTTTATGTAAATGCACCTTCTCTTTACTAATTATTAACTTTAAACTTTATTTTCTATATACCGCATATCAACAAACAAAACACTGCTGTCATCTATGTCGCTGCTGTCACTAATGTCATAACTCATATTATTAACGTTTCGTTTCGCACTACATATTATTGAATAGGTACTTGGTTTTTGAGACACTCACTTATATCATATTATTATAATATAATTTTTCTATGTACCTAATTCACTGTAGTGAAGGTGCCTTTTCTCTTTTTTCACATTTGTATACATATTTGTTAGTTTAAAATATCTATTTTTGTTACTCTAACGCGCAACTGGCGGGTGTACAAGATGCAAAGCTTTACGTGAGAATTATTGATAAATCTGGTTTTAGAATATTCATTTATTTTGTAATATATATATATTTATTATATATATACTTCTATATATTATTATATGTATTTATATTATTATATTTATTAAATGTCAGATACAGACTCAGTCAACGATGATGACACCTTTGTTTCTGCAACAAGTTCAGACGACAGCTTTAAAAGTGTTCCTTCTCTGGGAGACATTCTTCAGTCACAATTCTCAGACGTACCCAAGCTCTTTAATGTAGTCCATATAAATGCGCAAAGTATTCCGGCCCATTTTCCTGATATGCTGGCTAACTTAGACTGCCAAAACATACATGCTGTCCTTGTTTCGGAGTCATGGCTAAAACCATGTCTCCCCTCAGCATCTTACTCTCTTCCAGGGTTCAACCTAATTAGGAATGACCGCACTTTCGGCAGTGGAGGCGGTGTTGCCATATACTTGCGTCAACAAATTCCCTATCACATAGTCTCTATGTCTCCACAGCCTCTCTTTTTGGAACTTGAACTTCACCATATTAAAGTTCTATTAGGCGTAGACTACTCACCTTCTAACCGTGTGAACTATTTTTCTTCATTTGAGCAGATCCTAGAAAACCTAACACCTTTATATAGTCACACTATTATAATGGGTGACTTCAACACTTGCCTCCTCAAGCAAGATTCAAGGGCTGCGTCTTTTCGACAAGCTACGGAGTCTTGTAATTTATCAATTTTAACACTGAATGCAACTCACCACTTTCCCAACTGCACTCCTTCTCTTCTTGACCTTATTTTGGTGTCTTCTCCTAGTTTTGTTTACAAGCATGGTCAATGTACGGCAGATGCGTTCTCTTATCATGACCTAGTCTTTGTCTCGTATAAAATACGCCCACCCAAAACAAAGCCTAAGGTTGTCTTGCAGCGCAATTTTAGTGGCATGGATCATGACAGACTTCGTGAGGATGCTGTCAATATAGACTGGGAGTCTTTATATACTTCAGAGTGTATTGAATCCAAAGTTCAGATACTAGTATCAAATCTGATTAATTTATATGACGTGCACGCGCCTATTCGCGCCGTTAAAATAAAACACTTACCAGCACCATGGCTAACAGCTGATATAAAAAACATTATGGCAAAGAAATCCGCCGCTAAAGCAAAATTGAAGCATAAACCTAGCGCTTTCAATCAACAAAAATACGTGGCTATCCGGAATCACTGTAACAAGGTGTGTAGGAAAGCGCAACGCCAACATATTCAAACATCAGTTGAAGACGGTAATCCAGCAAAGGTCTGGCAATTTCTTAAATCCTTGGGAGTTGGTAAGGCACGGCAACAAACAATTCCAAACAATATTAACCTTGATTCTCTTAATACTCATTTCACTACTTCGTCCAAATTTGATGGAATTACAAAAAGAACCACTTTAGAATATCTTTCATCTTTGCCAACCCCAAATTATTCTCCCTTTATCTTCAATCAATTTTCCGCTTGTGACGTTAAGAAGAGCATACTGGCAGTGACGTCTAATGCAGTTGGCAACGATTGTGTCAGCCGCAAAATGATCCTTCCCATCCTAGATGAAATTCTTCCAGTCCTATGTCACATCCTTAACCATTCCATAGCCCGTGGTGTCTTTCCATCAAGTTGGAAAAATGCACTAATAATTCCTTTACCTAAGAAGTCCAAACCCAGCTCCTTCTCCGATTATCGACCCATTTCCATACTACCTTTCCTATCAAAAGTCCTTGAACGTCTTGTTCACTCTCAACTTAGCTCCTTCCTACATAAACATGCGCTCCTAAATCCCTATCAATCTGTTTTCCGCCCCGGGCACAGTACTGTCACTGCATTGGTTCGTGTAACAGATGACATTAGGCTGGGTATGGATAGTGGCAATCTGACGGTTTTGACCCTACTTGATTTTAGTAATGCGTTTAACACCGTAGATTTTCACATTATACTTGGCATATTACGCTCTCTTAACGTATCTCCAACGGCAATTGACTGGTTTCACAGTTACCTGTTTGGTCGCCGGCAACGTATACGCATCGAAGACACTTATTCCACTTGGTCTAACACAAATGCCGGTGTGCCACAGGGTGGCGTGCTATCTCCTTTACTCTTCGCAATATTTATTAATTCTATCTCAAACCAATTACTTTCATCCTACCACCTTTACGCAGATGATTTGCAAATTTACACGCAGGCTCCGTTAAATAAGCTAGCAGAAGCCTTTACTACCATTAGCTCGGACCTGTCGCGTATCTGTGAGTGGACCACGAAATATGGACTTAAGGTAAATCCTGACAAAACACAATTGATTGTTGTCGGCAGCCCCAAACTCGTCTCGAAAATTTGTTGGTCCGAACTGCCACGCATTAGTTTTAACGGAAAAGATCTTCCGTTCAGCAAAACCGTAAGGAATCTAGGTATTTACTTTGATGATACTATGTCATGGAGATCTCAAATCCTAGAAACGAGTCGCAAACTATTTGCATCAGCAGGATCGTTGCGTAGATTACGCAACTTCCTTCTAACTGCCACTAAGATTGCGCTTGCTCAAGCTCTGCTTCTGCCTATAATTGACTACGCGGACGGCAGCTATCTTGACCCCACTGAAGAGCAGCTAGATAAACTTGAGCGTCTCCAAAACTTTTGCATACGATTTATATTTGGATTGCGCAAATATGATCACGTTTCAGATTTTCGCAACAAACTCAAGTGGCTGCCAATTCGTCTTCGCAGGAATACTCACATTCTTACATTGTTATATAATGTACTTTTTAATCCCAATTCTCCCGCTTATCTCAAAGAACGCTTTAAGTTCCTCGATGACACACATGTAAAGTCCTTGAGGTCGTCTGAGGATCTAACGCTGGAGATGCCGAAGCATTCCACAAATTACTTCGACAAATCTTTTACTGTTCAGGCTGTGCGACTGTGGAATGCTTTACCAGTGGAGATTCGAAGAGCAAGCACAATAAATATTTTCAAAGACTCGGTAAAGAAGCACTATTTCAAGGATTGACAAATATATCAACTTAATTATCGTCTGAGTTCATCACTTGTATAAACTGTATCTATATTATTTAGTATATTGATATATATTTAATTGTATTTGTATAAATTATGTATGTATTTTATGTATGTAAGTAAAAGGTATATTTATTTATGTATATATGTGTATCTTATTTAGGATAATCTTATTGATAATTATTTCACTTTAAAGCTACACCATGCCCACAATAATGCTTTAGTCATTCCTGTCCATCCCAAGGTTGCCTGGCAGAGATCGCCCCTGGCGATAAGGCCGCCGTTTGTACATGAAACTTAGCTTTAAGTCACTATATAAAATGTACTTTACTTTGGTGTGCAATAAAGAATACATCTATCTATCTATCTATCTTCCTATTAATATAGCTTGGCATTTATCGGGATTCACTGACAGGCCAAATCTGTCAGACCAGTCCCGAATCGTGTCAAGATCTCGGTTCACCTCGTTGACAGCAGTGCTGAGATTGTCTACTCTTGCCTGGGCGTAGATCTGAAGATCGTCGGCATACAGATGATACGAACTGTGAAGATTGTAGGTTAGGAGGTTTATAAATAATGAGAAGAGAATAGGAGAAATAATACCGCCTTGAGGAACGCCAGAGTCGATATCACGCCAAGTTGATGAGCGTTCATTTACGTGAACTGACTGCTGTCGTCCTCGAAGATAAGAAGAAAACCATTCCAGCACGTCGGGTGAAATCATATAGTGGGAGAGGATGGCAAGGAGGATATCGTGGCTGACGGTGCCGAAGGCGTTTGAAAAATCTACCAAGACCAAAACTGTGATCTTGGTATCCTCCACGCCCGCCCTGACATTGCCAGTCACCTTCAGTAGTGCCGAGACAGTGCTATGGCCGGGTCTGAAACCAGATTGTAGTGGAGAGAGAATATGGTTTTCGGAGACAAACTCGGACTACTGTTTATGAACACATGCCTCAAGCTCCTTTGATAGGAAAGGAAGAACGGAAATAGGTCTGAAATGAGAGGGGAGAGAAGGATTGGAGATTTTTGGCAAAGGACGGATCACGCCTTTTCGCCACACTGATGGAAACTGTCCGGATTCAAGAGAGAAGTTAAGGATGTGGGTAAGGGGAGTAAGGAGGGAATCTAGGATAGTGGTGACCATAAAACGGCTCACGTTATCATAGCCCACCGCTTTGGATTTAATTGATAGGACAATCTTTTTGATTTCATCCGACGTAACTGGAGAAAACTTAAAAGGGTTAATATTGGGACGCAATAATCCAGAAATATAAGAAAGAGTTTGACACTTCATCGTGTTGTAAATCTGGTTGGAGGCAGTAAAATGACGATTTATATCGTCCAACTCAATCGTTATAGGAAATTCATCTACCAACCGATGTTTCCCAATGCCAAGACTACCTAAAACGCTCCAAATACTAGCGGACGAAGAAGAATCTAGATTGTCAAGGATGTGTCGGTGTTTAGCGTTGCGTATCATCTGATTGCAACGATTCCTGGCAGTTTTGAAAGAAGTCCAGTTTAAATCACAGCGATCCTTTCGGTATTTCCGAAACGCTCGGTCTCTGCGTCTCATCGCCATACGAACCCCTTCTGTCATCCAAGGTGCCAGAGGTCGCCTTGGTTTAATTTTCTTAATGGGAGCATGAGCGTCATATAACTTGATAACTGCCTCATTAAACAGTTGGACCTTATCGTCGACTGTGCTAGCTACAACCACATTCATCCAGATTATCTCCGAAGCATCTAGCCGTAGCCTGTCCATGTCCATGCGAGCAAAACAACGCCCAATATATAACGGGTGCAGGTTTAGGAGGTTTAAGGACATAGGAAAGGTAAATGAGGTCATGATGAGAGAAGCCTGGGGCAGGATATTGGCCGTGAGACGAAGCAAGGGAAGGAATAGAGGTAATGATTATGTCTAACCAGGTGTCTTCCCCATTGGGGTTGTGGTGAGTGGCTAGAAGAGGTAAGACATGTAGATTGGCAGACTCGAGGATACGGAGAAGGTGTAGTGAACGGGAAGAATGATGGGATAGGAGGTCAGTGTTGAAATCGCCCATGATGATGTAATGTGAATACTCAGACCCTAAGGATTCTAGAATCAATTCTAAGTCGGTGAAGTAATTTATGGAAGGTGGACAGTAAACAACCCCAAGAACCAATTTAGTTCCCCTGACCCAAACTTCAATGAAAAGAAATTCCGCTGAACCAGAATATTGTCAAGGGGATGAAGAGATGATTTTGTATGGAAGGTTACTGCGCAGATATATCGCTACACCACCCCCTCTCTTGTCAATTTGGTCATTCCTAAGGAGGACAAAACCTGGAAGAGGGTAGCTTGTAGAGAGAAGATGAGGTTTGAGCCAGCTCTCGGTAATTAGGATGGCGTGAACATTAGTACCAGTAGATACCTCAACCAGGTCACTAAAGTGGCTAGGTAAACTTTTCGCATTTACATGACATACGTTAAATAAACGGCTTGGACACGCATTGAAATTCTGACGTAAAATGTCACCTAGTGTGAGGTCATCTAATGAGCAAAAGCTTTCATTGTCAGATAATTGAGTGAAATTATTGGCAGAGTAAAAAGAACAATCTTCAGTTAAAGACATAAATAAATAATACTATAAAATACTTATATAAAATAAATGATATATACTTAAACTAAACTAGACAGAAGACTTAAAATATTATTATGCACTGTAATAAAATTTATACCAATATGTACTCTACACCACCCGCCAACTGTCCCACAATGTAGAGGATAACAATAAAAGGGAAAAGAAAAACAACTAAAATAATAAATGGGTACAAATAAAAGGAACATATTACAATAAATTTATACTGATTTCCGAACGCACCTCTGTCGGATGACAACTGACAGTTGTCAAAGTCAACATGTCAATATCAAACTAAAAAAAACTTAAAAGTTTGTGCGAATCTGTGCGAATGATGTGGGTAATACAATATAAACAATGTAATTATAGATAAATTCGGCAATATTGGGTGATTGACACAAAACAAATAACTAAAGGAAGACAGGAGGATAAAATTGTACCACGAAATAGCACTGTAATTTAACTCACAATGGGTTAGATCTTACGTACAGTCTTAGCATTGCCAGCGCCAGTTTTGTCTTCAGTAGCATCTCCTACCGCCTTCGGATGTTTTGCCAACAGTTGCTGCAACTCATGAGAAGAAGTTACCTTGCAGTGCGATCCATCCGGGGCCTTGACGATGACAGTACCGTCCTGCGTCCAGCAAGAGCGCAAGACAAAATGTTGTCGGGCCTTGGTGAACATCGACTGCCTGGCTCTAGTGAGGAACTCCTTCACTGAGATCTTGGAGCCCTTCGGGCTGTCTTCGCCCTCCACACTGCAGTTCTGAGGCCAACACTTGCAAACCGCACTAAGATGGGCCTGTGGTGGTCTTTACTAGGTGCTCCGAGCTTGTGACAGTTTGATAAGCTGTGCTCACCAACACCCTTGATTGACAGCTTTGTCCTGAGGATGTCCATGATCAAGGCATTGCAGTTTTCTCGGTCCACCTCAGCAACTCCCAAGAAAAGAAGATCTTTCTGCCGATGTCTTGTCTCCATTGCATCGAGCATAGTTGAGCATTCCTCGATTTGCTTTCGAAGGAGACCAAGCATGCCGAACATAAGTTCACGAAAAGTTCGGAACTCCTCCGCCACCTTTGCCACTGTATCCTTTGCTAGACCTGCAGACTGGATTTTACTCTCCAGATCAGCCATTCCACGTGCAAAGCTCTATTCTTCTAAGCTCTTCTGAGTTGATTGGATGATTTCAAGCTGAGACATTATGTGTGAATGTGTACTTGATGGAAGTGATTGTGTGATTTGCTGGCAGGTGGTATTAATTTGTGTTGTTTATGTTACATTAGAGTGTAGCGCAGTAAGTACTGGTAGTTAATAGTTATTTATGTACTCAAATAAGGGAAAATTTTATTAAAATACTAATTTGAAAATTAAATTTAAATTTTTGCTGTTAAGACACGTCTGACATTTTGAGCGCCTACCCCCGAAAAAAATTTACAAACAATTACATTTCTGCGAATCGTTATATATCTTGCTTGTTGCCCTTCATGATGCAGAATACATCGTCGACATACCTCTTCCATAGCTTTACATTTGAAGCCTGCATGTCTATGGATTCTTCGAAATGTTCCATCCAGATATTGGCCATCACCGGTGCTACTGGGCTACCCATTGCCACTCCGTCGATCTGGAGGTAATGTTGTCCACGATATATGAAGTAGTTACACTCTAAGCAATTCTTCAATAGAACGGCGTATTCGTTAGACAGATCGCTATCCCTTAATTTTCTCTCAACGACCTCAAGACAATCCTGAACTGGAACATTGGTGAATAGTGACTCCACGTCAAAACTTACCATCACTTCGTCTGGTTCCTTTGTCACGTTCTTGATGATGTCGATAAAATGACGAGAGTCCTTCACGAAAGATGCCGTCTTACCTACTAACGGTTGCAGTACCTTGCTGATGTGTTTCGCCAAACCATATGTCGGTGAATTTATTTGACTCACTATCGGCCGCAATGGTACATTTGTCTTGTGGACTTTAGGCAAACCGTAAATCTTGGGCGGCTGCACGATTTGGGGTTTGTGTAGACGTTCAATGTCATCTTCCGCGAACATGTTTCTATGGTCCTTTATCAAAGCTCGAATGCGTTTCGTTACTCTGGCTGTCGGGTTATAAGACACAGGTTTATATATTAGTGTGTCACTTAACAAATTCCGTATTTTGCTATCATAGTCACAAGAATTCATCACCACAGTGGCGTTCCCCTTGTCGGCCTTCAGCACTAAAATATTCATGTTATCACGCAGCGTTCTTAATGCCTGACGCTCCTCTGTGGAGACATTGGGTTTCGGCGGCTTTGACTTACGTAAAATAACGGCAACATCCTGTCTAAGTGTATCCGCATCGTTAGACGGTAACTTGTTGCGCGTTATAACCTCCTCGATCGTGATAATCTCCGATAATCGTGACTTTGAACGTCTACACAAACCCCAAATCGTGCAGCCGCCCAAGATTTACGGTTTGCCTTAAGTCCACAAGACAAATGTACCATTGCGGCCGATAGTGAGTCAAATAAATTCACCGACATATGGTTTGGCGAAATACATCAGCAAGGTACTGCAACCGTTAGTAGGTAAGACGGCATCTTTCGTGAAGGACTCGCCATTTTATCGACATCATCAAGAGCATGACAAAGGAACCAGACGAAGTGATGGTAAGTTTTGACGTGGAGTCACTATTCACCAATGTTCCAGTTCAGGATTGTCTTGAGGTCGTTGAGAGAAAATTAAGGGATAGCGGTCTGTCTAACGAATACGCCGTTCTATTGAAGAATTGCTTAGAGTGTAACTACTTCATATATCGTGGACAACATTACCTCCAGATCGACGGAGTGGCAATGGGTAGCCCAGTAGCACCGGTGATGGCCAATATCTGGATAGAACATTTCGAAGAATCCATAGACATGCAGGCTTCAAATGTAAAGCTATGGAAGAGGTATGTCGACGATGTATTCTGCATCATGAAGGGCAACAAGCAAGACATAGAACGATTCGCAGACAAATTGAACTCCATACATCCGAACATCCGGTTTACATTTGAAATGGAGGTAGACGGATCGCTACCCTTTCTCGACGTCAAAGTGACGGTGAGAGCTGATGGTACACTTGGACACACTGTATACAGAAAACCGACACACACCGACAGGTATCTCAACGCCTGCTCGCATCATCACCCGCGACATTTGGAATCCGTAGCGACCTCGTTAGTGAACAGAGCCTATGACCTCAGTGACCCTGAACACTTAAACAGTAAATTGTCACATGTTCAGGAGGTACTAAGGCGCAACGGATACAAAAAGGAGATACCCCGTCGGAAGAGGAAGGACCGCAAACCTGAAGTAAGCAGAGTGCCGGCTTACATGCCTTATATCAAGGGAGTGACGGACAAAGTTGGAACAGTTCTACAGAAATACTCCATCAAGACTGTATATAGTCCCCTCTCCAAGGTAGCACACAATCTGCGTACCCCAAAGGACGTAATTCCTCTACAAACACCAGGCGTCTACAAGGTCGATTGCAGTTGTGGTAGTTCCTATATCGGACAGACCAAACGAACGATCGCTGAAAGGGTCAAAGAACATATCACAGCTGTCAAAAATCGACAAATTAATAAATCTACCATAGCTGAGCATTTGCTGGAATCTGGACCAAACCACTGGATAGAATTACATCAACCACGAGTCTTATCCACCGATCGCCACTATTACTCCAGGATAGTTCGTGAAGCGGTTGAAATCAAAAAACATAGAAATTTCAACCGGGAGGACGGATACAGATAATCGACCACTTGGAACCCAGTTATCAACAAATGCAAACAACGCCGCAGTAACACAACTCATCAGTGTGTAGATGTCATAAGTGTAGTGTGTCGAAGTACCGACAGTGCGGATAGAACTAAGAATATCAAAAATACAAAACAAGTGAGGGTAGCTGCCGAAACCCGCGCTTCACAAGGACGGCGCTGAGCTGACATCAGTCTCTCCGCGACCACAACCGTTGCAAGCCGGTAGAAACGTAGGAGAATAACAGAGGTATTTATGCCTTGAAATAAACAAATTATCACGACTAAAGCTGATTTTCCACCAGAGTGTCGAGACGCGGTGAGGCGAGGAGAGAATTGAAATTTGTATGGCAAATTTTCAATTCTCTCCCAGCGCATCTTTGGTGGAAACAGTATGGATTGACGAGAATATGCGAGGCGTGAATTGAAATATTTGTTTGTGTAAAAATTAACCGTATTGCTTCCAACATAGAGTATAAATTAACCAGTACCAGTATATCTTTATCTAATGAAGCCTACGGGCGGCGCGGCGGTCACGCGCGTGCTCGCGATGGCTATTTTTAGTGGAAAAGGGTCAGTGCGATTTCAATTCTCTTCTCGCCTAGTCTCGTCTCGCCACTCGGTGGAAAATCACCTTAAAGGTGATATTCCACCAGAGTGGTGGAAACGACACTCAAACATCACTGTACCTATGACGAACTCAAACATCACTGTACCTATATCTTTATCTAATGAAGCCTATGGGTTGCACGGCGGTCACGCGCGAGCTCGTACGAGTTCGCGCGAGCTCGCGATGGCTATTTTTAGTGGAAAAGGGTCAGTGCGATTTCAATTCTCTCCTCGCCACGCCTCGTCTCGCCCCTCTGGTGGAAAATCACCTTCAGACCCGCTAAATAATATTGTATGATGTATACAAATCGCGAAAGTTTAAAATCGATTACTCGCTGGAGAACGGGCTCCAACAAGTCTTAGACATTAGACGCCCAGAGCTAACTTACTTGTCCTATATATGTTTCGAATTATCTTACAAAGATATATTATATATACTATACACATACTAGGTGGCAAAAGACCCACCACCAAGCCGTTGTTTGCTCGTTTGCAAATAAGCAAATATAATAGCTGGGAAACGAATGCTTTTTAAGTAGACAGATTTTATAAATACATGCATAGACTCACGCCTGTTTCCCGGAGGGGTAGGCAGAGACTACTCAAATACCTACCTTTTATAATGTATAGGTGGATAGGAAATCTCTGGAACAAATTGGCGACAGAAATGCATCAATGTAATTAAATAGAAAAAATATATGGTGACTTTGAGCCTCAATATCTCCTGAACCAGCAATTTTCTGAAGTAAAAAATAGTATAGTAGGTAGCAGAGCCTTGCTATAAGTTAGTAGAGCCTTGCTGATTTCAGCATTCGGCTCGACAGGGGAAGTAGTACCCTCTCACAGAAAATCGACGTAAAGTATCAGTACCTAAACTGTTGCGTTTCGTTCGGTGAATGAGAGTGCCGGAGGCCCAATCCCCTATTCCTTCTCCCTCATCCCACTGCTCATCCTTTTTTTGTATTATTTTGTTTTACGAGGTGGAAAATCCCTTCGGATCTCCGACTCTTGGGGAAATGAGAGCCGGAGTATGTGGTGTAACGACTAAAAACCACCTCGACTTTCTCCTGTACCCGTGTGTCGGAGGGTAGGGAATCGCATAAGCAGTCGTCGCTACCCCCCGACGGGTACTGGCCCGCTAGATGGTCAGGCGGGCCCCGAACAAAACCCCCTTGGCGGCGGAATAAGGTGTTGGGCTCCGTGGCCAAAACACACAGCAGCCGCAGAGGATAGGGAGGACGGCAACGCAACACTGCATCTCCTCTTCCTCTGCGGCCCCACCGCGACGCATCAAATGGTGCGCCCCCATTTGGTCGCGGGAGATAGGGCGCGCGGCAACGCAACACCGACACGCCTCTCCTCCCGCGACCGCGCCCGACTGCGAGGGACAGACAGAACTGTCCCCCGCACCCGCACCGTTGGACGCATCCTGCGCAGGCCCCTCTAAGCCCACGCGGAGCGCCAACGCCTGGGATCTCTCTTAGCTTCACTGCGGGTGTCCAATCCACGGTTACTGAGCCCCCCCCACCACGACAAGGTGGAGATCCTACGGGGGGGATCCCACTCCTCATCCTATCCCTTTTCCCAACTCCAAGGCGCGGCAACGCACTTAACACTAACTAACTCCTGTGGTGTTGCTTGTGTCCATGGGCGGCGGTAATAGCTTACGATCAGGCGATCCGTCTGCTCGTTTGTCGCCTATTACCATAAAAAAATAAACCAGTCAAGTGCGAGTCGGACTCGCGCACCGAGGGTTCCGTACAAACCAGTAAGTATATATAATTATTTTAAAAAATATGTGATGTAACTAAAAAAAAATTTTGGGTTTCAAAAAATTTCCTATGTGCTATAAAACGTTGCTTTAATGCCAGATTTCAAGATTTTAGATCGACTGGAAATACCCTTTAGTTTTGACTTGAGCATCTATATATTAAAAGAGTTTGGGTTTTATAATACGAGTCGGCCAGCCCGTTCTACCCAACCGGTTCGCATGATTTTTTTTTAATGAAAGCTCTCGCTGCATAGATTTTTCATCAAGCATTAGAAATTACCTAACTTGCACATTCATGAAGTTATATGCAAAAACAGTTTTCTCCCATACATTTTTTACGTTTTCGTAGCCGTAGGCAATGACTTTCTGCTTCTATATATCTGGTTCTCATTGAGGTAGGCGTTTCGTTATAGGCCTATAACACGCACTGAAAAGAGCTCTTTCATTTGATGGTATGCACATTTAAATTGGGTAAGTTTGAAGGAAGGTAGGTGTGGACATTGAAGTTATTTTTCAATATTTTCCTATAAATTTCTTAAGATTCCATTGCTTTCTCTCTACATGGACGGTTCTAAATTCAAAAATATTTTTATGGCATCTAATAAGTTCCTTGGGGTAATTGCCAAGAAAAACCGTTATGCCTCCTAGGTGACCTTGCCTTACTTTCATACGGTGTGGTGGTGTGTAAAACATATATATATTTCTTTTTTTTATGTTCTAATAGTACTATTGGTTGTATATGTACCTACTTGTTCTCTATTATGTGTCCTATGTGCTGTTTCAAAATAAACTTTTTCTTTTCTTTTCTTAAAATTATACCCGATGTTGGTAAAATTATCACTATAGTGCAGTCTGCTCCGACTTCCGGTACCTCGGGTCACTCATTCAAGGGGACGGGGAAATAGACCGCGATGTCACGCACCGGATCAACTCGGGATGGATAAAATGGCGACAGGTCACTGGAACAACGTGTGACCCACGGATGCCCCTTAAATTAAAGGGCAAAATTTACAAATCCATTATAAGACCTGTCGTACTGTATGGATCGGAATACTGGGCCGTGAAGAATAAGGATGTAAGAAGATTGCATGTAGCAGAGATGAGGATGTTGAGATGGATGTGTGGGGTGACGAGGATGGATAGAGTTAGAAATGAGTATATTAGGGGTTGTTTGAAAGTTGCACCGGTGCAAGAAAAGCTGAAAGGAAATCGTTTGGCGTGGTATGGGCATGTAATGAGGAGGGATGAAAATCATGTAACTAGAAAAGTGATGAATTTGAGAGTTGAGGGACATAAAGCAAGAGAGAGACCAAAGAAAAGATGGATGGATTGTGTGAAAGATGACATGAATGAAAAGGGAGTGAATGTTCAGATGACATTTAATAGAAGAGAATGGAAGAAAAAGACATTCTGCGCCGACCCCAAGTGATATGGAAACAGGGCAGGCAGAAGAAGAAGAAGAAGTGAATTTTATTATAGCTGATGGCAGGTAATATTCACCGAATGTTACCAGTTAACCCTTAATGTTGGGTGAACTGATCTCTGATGTTGAGGGATTTTCTGCCTTTTTTTGTATCGCGATGAAATCCAGTTACGGACTGTCCCTCAAAGGGACCTCTCCGCCAACTCTGTACCAAGTTTGGGGCAGATGGAGTGTGTGGCTTGGCTCTCCCTCTAGATGTTCTGGGATACCCACTAAAACTCCGCGGTGTTCCTCTATCGACACTCATGACGGGTTCGCGGTAACGACGTCAGTATACCCGAGGATTTTCCCCAAATGTAGTGAAAATCAACCCTACAGACGGGTAAATTACATTTTATGTTAGGAAAATTTTTGTGTTTTTATATTACGGACTTGCTTCGGGCATCTTATTCTTTTTTATGTGGAACATATTACAGCGGTTCATAGTACTATTGTCATATAATTATATTACAAGTGGTAGTTATGGTAGAAATTGCAGCTTTAGTAAGAATAGTAGCTATGAGAGAAAAGGTACTTTTGACAGCACCGGCGGTTTTGGTAGAAATGGTAGTTTAGAAAAAATGGTAGATATGATAGTGTTAGTACGAATAGTAGTTTTGGTACAAATAGTAGTTTTGATAAGAATAGTCATTTTGGCAGGAATAGTAGTTTTGGTAGAAATTGTATTTTTTTGAATATATGGTAGTTTTGGTAGCAATGTTACTTACGATTGCTACCAAATGTACCATTCCTACCAAAACTATCATCACTATCAAAAGTACCATTTCTACTAAAGTTACCATTACATTTCTAAATTATGATGGATTAATCACACCCATACACAAAACAAAATAAATCGTGCTTCTCACAGAAATATTTAGATAACAGAAATAAAACCTATTTTCTTACATATAACAAAAAGTTGTTTATCTAGGTATATTTTTAATTTTTATGGTAAAATATTGACAGATAAAATAAAAAAGTGCAGTTAGCGTAAGTTAGTCAACAACAATTTTCAAGTAATTTCCATTCTTGGTGACGGTAATTCGTCATACCTACAAATGTAAGAACTTTTTTATAATATTAAATAATTATGCTGTGGAGCAGCACGGGTCCTCTAGTTTGATATGAATTGCAATTTTATACAAAAAATATTTTAATTATATGATGTAATAAAAATTTTATGGTTTTCGCAATTTTTACTTTATCTGTGCTATAAGAGTTTGCTTCGTGCCAAATTTCAAGATTCTGAGTTGACGGGAAGTACCCTGTGTGTTTTTTCCCTTGCGAGTAGTTACGAGTTTGAAAATATGACCTGAGTATTTGATCATCATCCTCTTAGTGTTATCCAAGTTTCAATCTGGGGTCCGCTTACTAGTCTAAATATTAGCTTTCCCCCAGAGCGACTACCTGTCTGACCTCCGCAACCCCAAGGGATATCGATATTCTATGGTTTAGACTAGTGTCAGTTGATTAAGAAGGTACTGACGCCCTGTAATGACTGTCAACGATCTTCATGACAACCGGGACCGACGGCTTAACGTGCTCTCCGAGGCACGGGACAAGCGATAATTAATAGTTCAACAGACCTGAGTATTTGATATGAATTTCAATCTAATAACTCTACGCTTTCATGAGGAAAGAGGTGGTAACTTTACATTTTTAAAAATGTTTTTATTATATGATGTAGCAAAAAATTTACATTTATGGAATTTTTTCTTTAATCCGTGCTATAAGAAGTGGCCTTGTACTTCACGACGTTGACGTTGGTTCGTACCAAATTTCAAGAACCTACGTTTACGGGAAGTATCCTGTAGATTTTGATTCCCTTGCCAGTAGTTGCGAGTTTGAAAATATAGTAAAATTGCTGTTTCTTTTGATTGATTTTGTTACAGCTTAAAGGTATAATAAACCCGAGTATTTGATATGAATTTCAAATTAATAACTTTACGCGTTCATGAGGAAAGGGGTAGTAACTTTAAAATGAATACAAATATTTTTTTATATGATGTAACTAAAAATTTACGGTCTTCGCAATTTTCCCTTTATTTGTGCTATACGACATTGCTTCGTACCAAATTTCAAGATTCTGAGTTCACGGGAAGTACCCTGTAGGTTTTGAGTTTCGAATATTAGCGGAAATTTGTAGCATAAACGGCTGTATCCTTTGATTGCGTTGGCTTAGAGGTTTGATTTTTTCACAGCTTCAAGGGACAGTAGATTTGACTATTTGAGATAAATTTCAGTTTGAAAGCTCCACGCGTTTCTGAGAAAAAGGGTCTTGACAGACGGACGGACAACAAAGTGATCCTATAAGGGTTCCGTTTTTTCACTTTTTAGGGTTCAGTACCTCAAGTACGGAACCCTTAAAATGTTCGTAATGATAGATACAATATGGGATTTTTATTTTTTTAAGAGTCTCTTCAAATTGGATTTATATTTGTAACGTAGGTAACGTAGGAGAATGTGGGTGTTATTCGTTTCTCAGGTCTTCCTCCTTCGTACATTTCAGGAAAATAAGACTCTGTATACACTCAATAGGTTTTACTCAAACTAATTAGTTCCCTTCATAAACTAAATATGCTCACGTAGCTCTGATGAAAATGGATTACTTTTGGAAACGCGGCGAAGTCGGACGTAGGTAGGCCACACTTGTTTCCTCCGCTGTGTCTGTCGCCAAAAGTGCCCGTTGACAACTACACGTTCGCTTATAAAACATTAAATGACATTAGAAACTTTTAAACACTCGCGTTGCATGTTTAAGAATATATATATATAGACGGGAATTAACGCGAACATGCAAATTAGGTATTTACATACCTTATTTTGCTTGACGTTTCGAGACGGTTGCACGTCCCGTGGTCGCAAGCTGACTGGTGTGGCGATGTCACGTCTCCGAGTGCGAGGTAGAAGATTCTATTTCTACCCCCGGGTCGTTGATATTCGAAGTACCGGCGCAAAACACACTAACCGTATCTGTATATTGAACATTCGCCGACTGCGCGTGAAAGTGGGGTGTTGTTAGCCGAATCACAGGATTCCACGCCGATGACAATATGAAGCCCTCTTCCCGATTGAAATTTTATGTTTTCTGATTTCAATCGCTTCACGCACAACTCTTGGGTAAAAGTGGCGTTCCGTGGAGAGGACTTGGGGACGATGAAATTCAATCCAGTGATTGGTGCCCGATTGAAGTAAATGTTCCGCAATCGCCGATTTGTTCGTTTGACGGTTCTTTACAGCTGCGATGTGCTCCTTTATACGTTCAGCGATAGTCCGCTTCGTTTGCCCTATGTAAGAGCTTCCGCAGCTGCAGTTGATTTTATAGACACCTGGGGTTTGTAGCGGTAGAACATCCTTTGGTGTGCCCACCATGTTGTATACTTTGGCCCCTGGTGTAAATACTGTCGGAATGGAGTAGTTTTTTAACTTGTCTCCTATTGTATCCGTAACACCTCTAATGTAGGGCATGTAGGTCGGTTGTCTATTTACCGCCGGATGTTTATCGCGCTTGATAGGCCGCGTCATTCGTCGTTGTACCTGGTATCCGTTCTTCCTAATAAGCAATATCTCAAGGTCTTAGCTCGGCCCATCCTGATCATCGTTTAGTTAAAGAATAGGGCTTGTTATTTTATAAACCACAACACTAAGGGTTAACATCAAGTTTATTTCAACAGCATCATACTAACATATCACAATATTATGAAAAAAACTCTCTCATTAGTGAACAATATCAGAGAACTATATCACAAACGTTAATCAGCGATAAGTGTCACGGTTCACGGGCCCCTTCTCACTATGAGAACGGTAAGGCCATAGTCCACCACGCTGGCCAAGTGCAGGTTGGCAGACTTCACATGTCTTTCGAGCACACTCTGAAGAACTCTCAGACATGCAGGTTTCCTCACGATGTTTTCCTTCACCGTCGTTGCTACCACCTACACGAGCGTAGCAACTCATATCACCTCCATCGAGTGACGTACCCATTGTCGTCGCTATCACCTATATCGAGCGATAGCGACTCATTGGAACCTACATCGAGTGACAATAAGGCCATAGTCCACCAGGCTGGCCAAATGCGGGTTGGCAGACTTCACATGTCTTTCGAGCACACTCCGAAGAACTCTCAGACATGCAGGTTTCCTCACGATGTTTTCCTTCACCGTCGTTGCTATCACCTACACGTGCGTAGCAACTCATATCAGCTCCATCGAGTGACGTACCCATTGTCGTCGCTATCACCTATATCGAGCGATAGCGAGTCATTGCCACCTCCATCGAGTGACGTAAACCATGTCACCTCCCTCGAGTGACTCTTAGATTACTTATTGCCTCCAGCGAGCAATACAACGAACACATCGCCTAAATCGAGCGACATGTCCGATTACCAACTTAGTAATGATACCAACTACTGTTCACTAATCAGAAAGAAACACTACTAAATTTAATTTATCATTCCGTTAAGCTAAGGTCTTTGGACTCTACATCTTTTAACCAAATGCCTTTAAAAACTACCTTCATTTTCATTGCCAGTTTAGGCCAGATAGGCTTTAGCTTTACCAGTTACCAGGCTCCTCAAAGCCACATAGAGGACAGGCCCGGGCACCACACAGGGGCCGCACGCCACACACGGGCCGCGCGCCACACAGGCTACGCTGGCCACCAAGCCGCACTGGCCACTAAGCCGCGCTGGCCACCAGGCCGCGCCGGCCACCAGGCGGCGCCGGTCACTAGGCGGCGCCAGCCATCAAGCCGCGTTAGCCACCAGGATTACCCAAAGAAGAAATAAATCTACCAACAGTATTTCAAAGATTCCTCTCATCGTATACCCACTGAATAGAGTATCAGTTCTTTCAGACTAATTCAACTTCGTCAATTTTAAGCGATCATCAAATTCATTAACAACTTCACAACTGTACAGAACGTAACACCCGTCCAGACTCTCAATGAGCTATGTAAAAACTGGATTTCACCACTGACAAATCTAAAACCAGATGCGAACATGGCGAGAACTGATAAGCTACCTTCGAACAAACTGATTTCCTTTGGCTACATAGATGCAACGACTACAATTCTGAGATAACCAATCGACTGTCCATGAGTACTTTCAGATTCTCACAACACGCTCTTATTATACGACACAGAAACCAGAAGTAGATCATTTTAGTGATCAAAAATAAAATGAGAGCTTTTTGAGTAGCAGGGTATCCATAATGGCGATCAACAACCACACTTCAATGTACTCTAATTCTCGAACAGTAATCCTAGTCGTTCGGCCATTCATGGCACCAGTCGGTGGGCATTAGAAGGTACTCTGAGCAAAATCATCACAGGTTTTCATGATAATCATAACTAACTCTTTCTTTCGAAGTGGACATGTTGAACAACACGCATACTCGTTCAAATAATAAGAAACTCATTAAAATATTGCATTGTTCATACTCTGACATCCATCGGGTCTTCAACATAACGCTATGCAACCTCCATCCGCTTACACAACACCACCCGGATAATCATTTCGAGCGTTTAACAAAGTAATCTTAAACTAGGTTTGTTCAACATGTTGCTTTGGTTTTCCTTATCACATAGACTATAAGAAAATCTTACTAGGCTGATGCTCTAGATGTTAAGTTTACTACCAAGCATCCAACCAATCTTTTCAGCGTTATAACTTTGTCATGGATAGTCTAAATACGAAGTCTAAATACGGAGACTATGACTAACACAAAAGCTCAAGGGTAAACTAGGCTAACCAGAAAGGCACTTTGCCGGTCCAACTAACGGCAACGCATGGCTACACATGCAACCGCACAAACGGCTTATCCAGTTTATGCAAATCTACACCAACGAAAACGGGGGTACCACAAAATTTTCACAACAACGACTAAAAAAGTATCCATTTAATGAGAATAAGGTTAAATATACAATCATCACTAACGTTCACTAACCAAGTTCTACCTACAACGAAAATTAAAATCTCTGAAACTGATTATCATAACGCACTACGATGATAACTCAATCATTTTCTTCTACGTCTGATAATCGAGTTTAACAGCTTCTACTAGGAACACTATCACTCCTAAACGTCCTTAGCATAGCTTGGAATTGGCCAGATCTCGGCGCACTTGATAAAAATTCTCAGTGTATCACATGAATTTTAAAAACACACAGTAGGTAATTTTCATTAGTAAAATCTTAAAATTGAATTTAATTTTACTAGTAGTGCCATCTAATAATCAGAGTAAGAAACATTTTAATGTGCCATGTTAAAAATGTATGCACACAAAGAAGCAGGTGTAATTGCAACACCGAGATCGTCTGTTCAACAACGAGTAACAGTGCTAATTTTTACTTAGGCTCTGATCACGTTTAAACGAAAAACCGTTAGGTATTATTTACACCACTAGTCGATAAAATAATGGCACTAGTAATATCTTTCGATTATGGTCAGGTTACACTAACCAACCAACTGCACTCGTCTAAACAGCACTGCAGTTCATACGTCTATTTAAGAAATGAAAGCTACAAGCTGTTTTACACAAAGCTAGTCTAGTCTAGCACAGTCTTACACTATAAACCCAGTATGAACGATTCGATTAGTTAAGCAACTTTAGCGCCGCTGCCCTGCGAAGGACAGTCTAGACAGGAGTTATTGTTCTAGAATTAGCAGAAAACCAACTTAAGTTGAGTGTTGGTTCTAAAACCAATATTACAACTGCACTAGAACAAAAACTAGCACGTTTCACTCAAACGCACTTGCTTGGGATAATGCAAGTCAGCCTGTACGCTTACTCTCGCTACCACTATAGTCCATAAAGCAAGAGTGAGACAAGATAACCTATTTGCAAGCAAGCATACAAGGTTCGCGAGTGCGAGCCACCCTCGCATGAAGAAATAAAAATAATCGCTTTCTTTTTAACCGGCGTATCAAACTCAAAACCTTTGTTCGATATCTACGCTATAGCTAGATCACAGGGGTAGTCAGACAACTATACGCTTACGTAAAATACGGCAAAGGTCAAACGGTTCCACTACTCAGTGTCTCGTGTACGAATCGAACCTACAACACTCGATACGATGTGATGGTGACATCATCACAACGATTATGACATTTCCAAGGTTAAACGCGTAGCAGTATCGTGCTAACCAAGAATGCTTTACAACTACCGTAACTAAATAAAAATTGCAGTACCAACAACAAAAAAAAAACAGACAAAATAAGCTCACCACGGTTGCGGTTGAGAACCCAGCTGATTCACCAACATAGCAGCGTTAGCAGCCGCCCTCGCTCGCGCCTTGTTGGCACACTTCATTTAATAGGTCCATCCCAGGAAACGGCACGGTAGATAGCCAGGTCGAAGCTCCTCCCTTCAAGGCCCGGCTTAGTGCGATCATGAGCGGGGCGCAATGTGGATCTCGATTGTCCAATCACATGTCTGCAGCCGTCACCGAAGCACGTGCATCTACGTCATCTTATTGCTCAGGAATCTCAGGATCGAAGTCCGGTAAACAAAGGCCATGTGACGATGTAGTAGGTATTTTCATGGCTTGGATCAGCGTCAGAAAATTGCGATTTTGTAGTTACAACTGGCCCAGCTATTTTTCGTTACTAGCGTCTTCATTTTGAACACGTGGGTCGTTGTGGTCGTATCCAACTTCTGATAACGTAGGTAGCGTAGGAGAGTGTGGGTGTTCTTCGTTTCACAGGTCTTCCTCCATCGTACATTTCAGGAAAATAAAACTCTGTATACACTCAATAGGTTTTACTCAAACTTATTAGTTCACTCCATAATCTAAATATGCACTCGTAGCTTGGATGAAAATGGATTACTTTTGGAAACGCGGCGAAGTCAGACGTAGGTAGGCCACACTTGTTTCTTCCGCTGTGTCTGTCGCCAAAAGTGCCCGTTGACAGCTCCACATTCGCTTATAAAACATTAAATGACATTGACAGCTGTCAACTGCCGACCTCAGTGTTGCCAACCATCGTATCCGAATACGCCCAAATCTAATAAGATTTGACATTCCGTTCTCTAATCTCCGACATTTGTATATAATATTGGGACAGCCGATAGTTATATAAATTCATATATGTATCTATTTTGCTACGTTGAAGAACATTTAGTATCACAAAATGTAAAACGTAATTGCGCAAGTATCTGTTCGAAAATATACAAATACTGATGAGAAAGAAAAGCTCGAAGTTTTTATCTGGGTTGTTACAATTTAACTTGCCTTTGAAACTGTAAAAAGAATAATGAGTAACAGTTGGCTGCGACTTCTATCGCGTTTTAACCTCTAACCTACTTTGGCTTTCCCTACATACTTAAATTATCACCATACTACAATTCGGTCATTAATCTTTTAGTTTAAGCTCGAAAAAGTAACAATGCGGCTATTAAACAATCATGAAATACAATTTAAATTATTAAAATGTATAAAAAACAAATAAAAAAAATAACGTAGGCACATTAAAATATCTGACAAAGGCTACATATTTTACCGAACGTAATTTCATTTATACGGGTACAAAGTAACAAATCACGACACGATTCCATAAATTAATAGACACGTAATAGGTACATCACAGCTTAATTCCAAAGTCGGTGTCCAATATATCCAAATATAATACCACATAAGATATACCCCTAAAACAAGTAGGTATTAGTACAACAGGATTACTGACGAAAATAGTTCCTTTGTCGCGCTATAACTACGTAGCTATCCTATGGGTACCACCGGTTGAAATCTCGATCAAATGATTCGAGATAATAAATAGCCTTAAATGTTGGTTTCATTTAATTTCATTTATTTATTCACAAACAATAATACAATTGTGTTTGAATGTTAATATAAATACACATAAAATATACATTAAAAGGAACACAATGAAAATAAAATGTCAAAAAGTTAATTACTTGTCAAAAAAAAAAATTCATCAATGTCATTAAAAGAAGTCAACACAATATTATCAATAAAAAAAAATCGCAATAAATTTATCAAAAGGAAAAAAAAAAAACAGCACAACAACACAATTAAATTTCAAGTCAAGTAGTTTTGAAAATGGTAGCTCTATAGCAGTATATTGCGAGTCTGGTGGAGAGAATGTGTCAGAGCGACATAGGGATTGCGTTCATCTGATGACCGATGATCATTCATGTTGCATCGACCGTCTGGCTATGCGTCAATGAGGAAGCGATAAGGCGGTGTGAGCTGCGGAGATATCTGTGCGAACATCAATATACGGACATGCTATTCAATGGCGACGTATAAATGCATCTAGTGATATAACTTATTCGTATTAACATACACTGTAACTAAAATATATTGTGGTCCTATAACATGACAAAAATGCTTAATATTACCTAGGAGCTTGTTTGTGTACTAAAGCACGACGTGTATGATTTTTTTAAACCAGCTTTGTCGGACTTTGTTTAAGATTTTTACTCACGGTACAGTAGGCTTTCGCATTCAGTTTCAAGTTAGTGTTGATAGTATTATATTTTTCTTTTACAAAGCCGTTTGTTTTTGTGATAATGATCATTTCAAATTTGAACATACAAACACGTTACACGTATATACATGGAGCGTGGCACTCGAATAACTTGGAATATAAACGTATTATGCTTAGTTTAAACATGATCTGAATAGACTTGGAATATGTTGTTTCTCATTACTTGTTTACACTTGTTATTTCGTAATGCAAAATACACGAAGAATAGGAAAATATCTTCTGTAGTGGTATTTATATATAACAAGATAATTAAAAGGGAAACCTAAATGACCTCATTTCTATTTTGTTAATTATATAAAACTAATTTGTGAAGATGCCTATCGCAAGCAGTGTAAGGTCTCAAAGCTAAGCGCTTCTAAAGTTTCCAAATTAAGATCAAAGAGGGCAAGGGCGCATACTACTTTAGTTTATAGAGAAGAGCCATACAACGGCTCGCCATCTGCAAAGAGCCCAACTTCCCTTTGAAGCTTTTGTGTAATATTTAGTATAAGCCTAAAATGCCCAATGGAGCCATAGCTCCTAGAACCGTTTACAAATCATTGCTTGTCTTTTTTTACACAACTTATAATCTTTTTGGTAAGATGTACTTTAAAAATATCCAAACTTTATTTTATTTTTAGCTGCATGTTTCATTATAATTGGATTTATTTATCAATTTACAAATGTATAACAATTAGTTTAATAGGTCGAGGACGGTGTCCAGTGGGCCGTGATGTAAATTTGTTACTTCCTAGAGTTCGGTGTCACAAAATATACCTATATATTTTTTAAACAATTTATCGACATTTGGCTTGTTCCGAAATTTTAGAGCACATTTTAAAGTATTTCTTAACTTTGAGTGCCGTAGGCGAAGGCTGGCTAGGGTGATATTTAACCTCAATTGTTTGTTTTTTAATTTCGTCTATCTATCAGCAGACTGACTCGTAATAGATAGAGAGTCGATTATTTCACAGAATGTATTTATTGACGAATTTGTCGATGTAAAACAGTAAATAATGAATGTCAAGTTAGCGAATATCAAGATTGGCGCCATGTTTATTGAAATGTCTATAGGTACATTATACAAATTTGAACTTTCGTGATCATTAATATTTATTTTAAATTGTCTTTCGGAATATGTACAACGTAGCCTTGTTTCACTTGCCTGCAGAGAATACGTGCATTGATTCGGCAATGATGCGTGTGAGGCTTTGCGAGTGACGGCCGGGCGCCGTCCGGCTGGCGTCCGGTTTCCGAGCGATGACGGTAATCTCTGCCCACAATATCGACTCGATGAGCAATCAATTGTCATTCATGGACTGCAGAAAACCTTGAATATAGATATCGAAATATGAAGACGACAGGCGGTTTTACTGCTTGATTTTGATAGTCTGTTGTGTTGATTGTTTGCTTGTCTCTTAGAATTATGGCGTGATAAACATATAATTGCATGTCATAATCAATTATCTTATTTTAATAATCGTTACATATGCTTTGCAATTTACAAATAAAGGAATAATGAACACAGGGAAAGCACAATCACAAAACTACGATTTATCAACAGTAAACTTTACGCCATACGAACCATCTAATTAGTAAAGAGGTTTATTATTGAGCTTCGAACTCTATGAACTACGGCTACATAATAAGATAATGTAGTCACCCAGCATATTTCCATGTTTATAATAATTTGTAATATTTCTCGGAGTTAATCAACGTATCTTGAACTTGGTTCAGCATTTTTATTCGAGATCAGAAAGTATATATACGCTATTACTATTCGTTCAATTCAGAACCCTATAATCTCGCCTTTCTATCCAAACGGTAAATATTTCCAGTAGATAGAATAAGCTTCTAATATGTCAGCTATAGCGAAACATCGCCACTTCCAAACACAATGAAATGTTCGTTGACGTCAATTCATATTGATATTCAAAATCCCGTCCTCTTGTATACCTCGGCCTACAATAGACTTAGAGACTGTCTATTTACTCTCGTGTAAAGTCAGTTTAACAACAGTTCTGTTATGACTTATAGTCCGAGTTCAACGGTACGGGTACAACTTTTCCTTCTGATTTTTTTATCGGGATAGTCATACCCAGAACCCAGAACTTAATAAAGGCACGGGTCGAATGACAAACTTATGTACGTCAAATATCATACATACGTGTGTATACGGTCAAATACACAATCAGATTTAATACTTATCCCATAATTATTTTAACTTTGACATCAGATTCTAAAATATATGAACTGAAAATATAAAAATGCCAGATACATTATTTCGAGACCAGATTTTACCGTACGAGAAAGGTGTGAAATTTGCAGAGTCCACTTGTGTTTTTGAATTTACCAACAATAGTGCGAAAAGTTTCGCTTTACTGGGTCAGGGGGCTTCTTGAGAGCTTGGCAGTATGGATGTTCCTACTGCGTATGTATGAAATAATTTTGAGATATACACAGCAGGAAATTACCTCTATGTAAACGTGAAACTTTTGAGCGAGGCTTTATCCTTATCCTCCCTAAAAATCCTCGGGCCTTTCTTGGGATAAATAATCAGTGTCTCTTAAAATAGACGCACTTCTTAATGAAATGAAGTCCTTGAGTCAATACCGCTTCTGCTTAAACAAGAGTAATTTCACTAAACCAAATTACACCGAACATAAATTTCACGATTTTAAGAAAAAATTAGTATCCCACCTGTGCCACGTAGAAACGAAAATGAAGGCCACGTTCTCACACCATAATCTTAAAACACTTCGGTTTAGTGTTTCGATTACAGACAAAGGTTCGAAGAAAACCCACATTATGATGGTAGTTGAATAATTGTATAGATAAGTGGAATTGATGGCCTCCGCCTTTGTTCCTATTTCGCCGCTGACATTTTCAATATTTTCTTATATTTTGACTAGCGTCGACTCAATATTGTAAGCGAAAACGAACGTGCTTTACACTCTCAAGAAAATTAGTCCTCATAGAATTATTCATTAGAATAACTAAAGACGCCTTTATGAGTCTTATTCTATAGCCGAGCGCTGCTAAATGCAGCGCATGTCGTGTTATAAGGACTATTTCTGACTATACTGCGACGTAAAACCATAATAAACCTGAGGAAAAAGCTCCCAGCAAGTACTACTTAGGAGCGTACTCATTTGCAAAAGTTGCTTAGCATAACAAGAGATCTAACTGCTAGTATTTTTGTCAGTGGTTTGAATGTAATAATAAAGATTCACAATAGCTGCTCATTTTTGTATCTCAATTTTGTGGGCTTATAATAATATATATCCGTACGTGTGGTAACGGATTTATAATACGGAATGTCACCACCCCATATCATCCCGTGGGTGTCGTAAGAGCCGACAGAGGGAGCACATTGTGCTGAGAACAGCACTGTAAGACAAGAAAAACTTGATACATATGCTCACGCCTTTTTCCCGTCGGGGTAGGCAGAGACAACAGATCGCCACTTGCTTCTATCCTTGCAAACCTCACGTGCTTCCTCTATATTCATTATTCTTTCCATACATACTCGCTGGTTGCGGGTGCTTCGGACTTTTCCGTTTTTCAAGCCGTCCCCAATTTGGTCCACGAACGTCTTACGAGGTCTGCCGCAACCGGCTTGCCCATACACCTCTGCCATATATATTTGATTCGTCAATCTTTCTTCACTCATTCTCTCCACGTGTCCAAACCATTTCAGCATTCCTTTCTCAATACTTGTCACGACATCTTCTTTCAGGCCACATCGCTCTCGTTTTACTGCATTCGGAATTCTATCAATCACTCTCACCCCACACATACTACGCAGTGATCGCATCTCAACTGCGTTAATTCTGCTTTCATGCTTTTTCTGCCATACCCAACACTCACTTCCATACATCAAGGTGGGCACCAGCACTCCATTATGAACCGCCAGTCACGCCTTTTTAGGCACGGTTTGGCCGTTCATAAAGGCATGCAGCGCTCCATTCACACTGTTCCCCGCTGTCACTCTTCTTTCAATATCACCTTCACATATTCCATCTCTTGTTAACATGCTTCCCAAATATACAAATCTTTCAACTTGTCCCACATTTTCATCTTCAATCGTAATATTACACTCAGTCAAACTTTCAATCTTTTTCAAACACCATCACAGTCCAGCATTTGAAGCAACTCATTCGCCGATGATGCAAGAATTACTTGATCATCGGTGTTTGAAATAGAATTAGTTTTTATTATAAGTCAAATCGATTAGATCGGTTGAGTAACATTTTGTTTAGTCTATTGAAAATTTCTGACAATGGTCACACTGAATTGTCATTTTTTCGTTCCCGCCTTAAAAAATTAACACGCCGGTCTTGGTCGTCTCGTACGTAAAATATCGCCTTTTGAATTAACGCGAATTGAATTAAATTGAGTAAACCGTCTTGAATGCCGCCTGATCTAGTGCTGGCAACGGTAAATTGTGATAAAAGACATTGTGAACTATTGATTGACATTTGTGAAAATTGTGAATCCGGTATCGACGTCCACGTGCCAACGTGTCCTGAAAACGTCGCGTTTGCAGCTTAATAGCTAAGTATAAGATACTTCATTCATTTATTTTGGCCAATATACTTGTATGAATGTGTTTAATTTAGCTCAAGCCTGACATTAGCAAAGATATCAGGTAAGTGAAATATACACCGTTATTTTTTAATTAGTACAAAAACTTTGAGGACATATTAGCGAAGACATTATTATCATATAAGTGACGTAAGAATTTCATAATATCTATAAATAGCAAAGTTATAATCATTTGTTGTTTGTAGAAAATCTCACCCAAATCATAGACATATTTTACAATCCATTCACTACTTCATTGATAGTACCTACTTACTTTCCGTCCTACTCTTACGCATTCTTTCCGTCGCACTTATAATGCAGGTAGCCGTAGACAATAAAATGAAGCAAAATAATAAGTGTAGGTAGATATTTTTTATTTTTTTAAATTCTACCCACTCCTTCATACTTCACCGGCAAAATTTACTGTTTTACAAGTAATTAAATACAGAGGTAGGTATGTAATTAGAAAGCAAACACATATCAAAATAAAAGAAGGTATTCTGTAATAAAAGAAAAGAGTAATTTTGGCGTATTTATGAAGTTAGTATCGGCTGCTATTTACAATTACTATTTCATAATCATTATGTCAGCCTAGAGACGTCCACTGCTGGACATAGGCCTCCCTCAAGGTTCTCCACACAGACCGATTTTGAGCCGGCCGCATCAAATTATTATTTAGTTAAGTAGGTAATATTTACTTTACTTACAAGTATTTCAATTGTTCTTCGAAATATCCATCACTATTGTCAATACACAGCACGTTTTATTTAATTGTTTTTTAACGAGATAAGTAAGCTTCTCTGACTTTTCACTGCGTCAAAAGCGTCCAATATGCGCTGTTTAAATTGTTTAACACTTACACTCACAACGGCTCATTTTTGTACACAGTGGTGAGCATGGAGGCCAAGCTACGACCCGCCTCAACGGATCCACTGGCTTCCAAACACTTCCCTGTACAAACGCATAGCTGCACTCGCGTGATGTGAACTAATAAGCCATCCCGTTGGGCAAACGTAAACAAACAATAATTTTTTCCACGAAAAAACATCCGCTCGCTATTGCCTTCAGTTTAGTACTGTGGCGCGCACGCAGAGGGACAGGGGGTGACGAGCTTCGAGTTTGCACAAATTTATCAATGGAGTAGTGGCGCGTAAAATTACTACGACAAATTAGTATTTAGTTATGCATTTACCAAACATTACGTATTTTTGTGGACAGTTTTGGGACAGTTTTGGAACTCAGTATTTTTATTTTTTACATACATATATGTGATTAGTTAAAGATGCCTAGAGCCCCATTAAATTTTTTGTACTAATTAAAAAATAGCGGTGTAATATTGATATTGATTGATTTCAATTCATCACTGTGCAACACAGTACATTTATGTCTGAGATTTGTTGTGGCTGACAAGGGCTGATGAATAGAGTCACGCTTCCACAAATCTGCTGCAATTAATCCCAGCTCCTTCTAGCCAAATTCTAGACATAATTTTTGGTGCAGAGTGCTGTTGTATCTTAGCCGTTGATTGTATCTGAACTCAGATTCGTGTTGTATGAGCTATAAATCTCACCTTGTAGACAGTATTGTAGTGTTTGTCAGGTCAGTTATTGTCTAAAATACATAATATTTAATTGTATAAGTTGACCTAGATAATTTGAAACACATTGTCACACATAACCTCAATCAGTAATTGTTGATTTGTATTGTTGAAAAATCTAACTTAAATTTGTTGTTGCATTAATAAGTCAGTTTGTTTGGATACATAACAGCTGTATGTATCAATAAATTTAGTAAATTTAGTTTATTGCATATATTCATAAACATTATAACAACCAACTTGACCTTGCCACTTGGGCGGGTCACATTAATAAACTTTGTTTTGTTATAATATAGATAATATTGCTAGGTAACACATATTCTGTGCTTACTTACTATTGTATATCTCAAATTGGAATTGGACCTTCATGTCGCCTCTCGTAGGCGCATCGCGAATGCCCGCCGCCTTTGCTTCTCTTGCTTGGGGTCCCACTACCAGTGAGACTGCCCAAACTCTCGCCCCTGTCCTCACTGTGGAGGACAGCATTTGGACATTCTCTGCATGAATGCCAGAGAGGTAGGCCGCTTGTCCAACCAGCCGACGCCGCGCACGGGCGGGTGTTTTGAAGGTGGCAGCCGAGGCTCACCGGCGCGTAGCCGAGAGTCGCCTCGCTCAATTGATCGCCACTCGCCCCGCTTGGCGAACCGTAGCGTGCGCACGCCTCCTCTCTCTCGCGCACCTGAATGTGCTGTTCAGCGTCACCAGCACCATGACTGCTGCCCCAGGTATTCCCCTCCTTTGGCGGAGCGTCCCCGCCTTGACTCGCGCCCACCTCGTTTTGGGCGGGTGCGTCATTATAACCCCCCACAGATGGCGCGCGAATCAAGTCATCGCGCCTTTGAGGACTTCAAGCGGCACCCACATTTTGACTTGCCTGGTCCTGGCCAACGGTCGCCGCCCAGGCAACAATAGGTCATTGACTCCTGCCCTATAACGCCAACCTCCCCCATTGAGACCGTTATCCTACCAACGGTTGCTGTTAGGGTCTGGGGACCCACGGGGACCTCTGTTGTTGTCCGTGCTATATTGGACACAGGTTCACAAGGTTGCATTGTTTCCACTTATTTGGTAGGGCAGGTTAAATTAAATATGGGTTTATTTCCAAATTGTATACGGGGCATAGGTGACGTAGCCTCTAATGTTGAAGGGCAAGTTAAGGTTTTGTTTGGCCCTGTTGAATCATCACACCCGAGGATTAAAACCTCGGCTATTGTGCTGAAGAATATTTTGGGTATGCATCCACAGAAACAGCTGCCTGCTGCTGTGGTGAATTTGACATCGGGATTGGAACTGGCAGACCCCAAATTTGACACACCGGGACAAATCGATTTGTTGATTGGCTCTGATGTCCTCGGTGGAATTTTGATTGGTGGGAAACGGGTCTTAGTGCCAAATGGTTTGACTGCCATCCCGACCATATTTGGATTTGCTTTGATGGGACCTGTACCTAGGGACCCCCCTGCACCCGAACTTGATAATTTGTTGGCTGTAGGCTCCGCTCTCTCTGATGTGGTTCAGAGGTTTTGGGAGGTAGAGGAGCCTCCTCAAGCTGCCCGTTTGAATCCAGAACATGAGGAGTGCGAGCTGTTCTTCCAGAACAACACTGGTCGACTCCGTTCTGGTCGGATTATTACGAGGCTACCCTTTCTGTCTGTTCGGCCTCCGCTTGGTGAGTCACGACCTTTAGCCGAAAAGAGATTGTTGGCTATGGAGCGTCGCATGGGTCGTGATACGGAGCTCAGACAGAAGTACATTGAGTTCATGAGAGAATATGAACAATTGGGACACATTTCTGTGTCAAATTTGGATTAGCGTTCGGTGGAGCATTACTTTCTCCCGCATCATGCGGTATTGAAGCCATAAACTGGCAAGCTGCGCACAGTGTTTGATGGTTCTGCGCAGACTTCAACAGGCGTATCCTTGAACCAGTGCTTGCATTCTGGTCCCAAGTTGGTCAAGGACCTTTGTGACGTCATCACCAGCTTCCGACGACATCAGGTTGTCTTTGTAGCCGCATAAAAATGATGTTCAGGCAGACTATTATCCACCCTGATGACCGTCGCTTCCAGCTGATCCTTTGGAGAGAGTCTCCTCGTGATCCCATGGTCGTCTACGAGCTCAATACTAATACGTACGGGTTAAGTTCAAGCCCCTACTTGGCAATACGTTTTCTTTGGGAGCTCGCAGACCGCGAAGGCCTACGTTTCCCACGAGCCTCTGCCATCTTGAAGGACGATATTTACGTCGATGACATTTGCTCGGGCACCTCCACAGCGGACGAGGCGATCCTCCTGCGGGACGAATTGATAGGTATTTTGGCCTCCGCTGGTTATGAGTTGAGCAAATGTATTTCCAACTCACCAGCGCTTTTGGAAGGCTTGCCAGAGGATCATCAGCAAGATCCACATTTATTTGAGATTGTTGACAACCCCGCCATGATGGCTGTTCTTGGCGTTCAGTACAGACCAGTCCAAGACATCTTTACGTATAACGTAGACTTGAAATTTCCTTGTTCTTGGACTAAACGTCTCGTGTTGTCTACTGTCGCCAGAACCTTTGATCCGAATGGTTGGATTTGTCCTATCATATTTTGGGCAAAATGCTTCTTGCAGAAGCTTTGGACAGCAGGATTGACCTGGGACGACTTTTGGATCTTGTCAGCCCGAAGAAATATTCGGAGTGTAGTCTTTCGCTGCATCCCTTGCTATAAGCTCAAGGCTTCCACCATGCAGCCGTTGATGGGGGACTTACCGGCAGATCGCGTAACTGAAAGCAGGACGTTTGACGGTGTTGGCACGGACTTCGTTGGTCCCTTTTTGGTGAAAACGTCGACACTTCGAAACAGCAAGACTGTCAAGGCCTACTTGTGTGTTTTTGTTTGTCTTTCCACAAAGGCCGTACATTTGGAACTGGTCTCCTCGCTTATGACCGAGGCGTTTGTAGCCACATTTGACAGATTTGTGTCCCGCAGAGGGCTGCCTTCCTTGATCCGTTCTGACTGCGGCACTAACTTCAAGGGCACCTATAATTATTTGAATGATGTTGTTAACTTCCTTGAAACCAACAAAGCTGATATAGGTGATAGGCTTGCCCGACGTGGGATAAATTGGTTGTTTTCCCCACCAAATTGTCCACACTGGGGTGGTATATTTGAGGCCGCCGTAAAATCGGCCAAAACACACTTGCGCAGGACAATCGGTGAATCTGTCCTTACATTTGAGGAACTCGCAACTGTGTTTTGTAAGATCGAGGCCGTTTTGAACTCTCGGCCGTTGTGCCCGATCTCCTCAGATCCGAATGATTTGGAGGCCCTTACGCCGGGCCATTTTTTGATTGGTCGCCCACTTGTCGCCTTGCCTGAGTACCCCTACATTGATACGAGACCTGGTCGTCTCTCGCGCTTTGAATTGGTACGCCAGATTACTCAGAGCTTTTGGAAACGCTGGAATTTGGAATATTTGCACATACTCCAGCAACGCGTTAAGTGGACCGACAAGACTGATCCACCCAAGATTGGTGACCTCGTTTTGATCAAGGAAGCTAACCTTCCGCCACTCAGATGGCGCAGGGGGCGCATCCTTCGTTTGGTAACTGGGGCTGATGGAGTTCCCCGATTTGCTGAGGTCTTGGTGGACGGTTCGATTCTGAAGAGAGCGGTTGCAACATTATCACGTCTACCAACCGATTAGCGGACCGGTAGGCCGGTCCGGGGCGGGTGGATGTTTGAAATAGAATTAGTTTTTATTATAAGTCAAATCAATTAGATCGATTGAGTAACATTTTGTTTAGTCTATTGAAAATTTCTGACAATGGTCACATTGAACTGTCATTTTTTCGTTCCCGCCTTAAAAAATTAACACGCCGGTCTTGGTCGTCTCGTACGTAAAATATCGCCTTTTGAATTAACGCGAATTGAATTAAATTGAGTAAACCGTCTTGAATGCCGCCTGATCTAGTGCTGGCAACGGTAAATTGTGATAAAAGACATTGTGAACTATTGATTGACATTTGTGAAAATTGTGAATCCGGTATCGACGTCCACGTGCCAACGTGTCCTGAAAACGTCGCGTTTGCAGCTTAATAGCTAAGTATAAGATACTTCATTCATTTATTTTGGCCAGTATACTTGTATGAATGTGTCTAATTTAGCTCAAGCCTGACATCAGCAAAGATATCGGGTAAGTGAAATATAATATTGATATTGAGTGATTTCAATTCATCACTGTGCAACACAGTACATTTATGTCTGAGATTTGTTGTGGCTCACAAGGGCTGATGAATAGAGTCACGCTTCCACAAATCTGCTGCAATTAATCCCAGCTCCTTCTAGCCAAATTCTAGACAATCGGCGTATAAGAGGCACTTAACACGCAATCCTACCATGTCAATCCCGCAATCGATTTCCCTCAAATCTTTCATGCAGCTATCCATGAATAAGTTGAACAACCAGGGTGAAGCTGGACACCTCTGTCTGACACCTTTAGAGATGTCAAACCAGTCCGTATAGGCACCATTAATTCGGACACAGGCCCTTGAATCCCTATAAAGAGATTTAGAGCCCTTATTATAAAGTTGTCCACCCCATACATAGATAGCACCTTCCATAGTTCCTTTCTATTTACCCTATCATAAGCCTTTTCCAAGTCTATGAACGCGCAATATACCTTCTGGTTTTTTGCCAGACATTTTTCGGTAACGCAGCGCAAGGAAAAGACTTGATCCGTACATCCCTTTCCCTTCCGAAATCCCGCTTGCACATCCCATATCTTGTCATAAGTCACGTTTACTACTCTATCAATCAATATTCTGGCAAACATTTTTCCAACAACACTGAGAAGGCTGATCCCGCGATAATTTTGACATTCCTGCTGCGAGCCTTTGCCTTTATAAATTGGAACAAGCACTGCCTTGGTCCAGTCATCTGGAACTTGACCCTGTTTCAAGGACAGATTAAAAAGGCGATGCAGCAGGTTTACTGTAAGTCCCTCGCCAGCCTTCAACATTTCAGACGTCACTCTATCGCACCCAGCAGACTTTCCGGACCTCATACTTTTTAGAGCTTTCATAATTTCACCCTTTCTAATTTCGTCATCCGGGCCCACACATGCATCTTCTATTATCTCTCCACGCTCTGTTTCACTCATGTCTTTCTCAAATAAACTCTCAAAATATTTTTCCAGAAATCCAGTATCATTCTTTCTTCATTCATGACCACACCTTTTTCATTCCTAATCACTTTCATCAATGTATTCCTATTCTTCCCTCGCGCTTCTTTGACGAGTTTCCAAAACAGTTTTATATTGTCTTGGAAACGTGCGCCGAATCGCTTCTCATATTTCTCCTTTTTCTCATTCTTCTTCCTCTCTATACATTCTTTAACTTTAGCTTTCACACACCTATACTTGTCCTTCATTTCTTTAACACGATCTTCTTTCATACCACCACTAGCTCTATTCGTTGCCTCTATTGCTAGGATATCCAGCCATGATTTTTTCTTTTCCTCAACCATACTTCGAATTTCACCATCCCACCAGTCAGCTTTTTCACTTTTCTTATTTCTTCTTTTACTCACTCCGCATACGTCTTCAGCACATCTCACTACGTTGCTTTTAAATACCGACCATACATCGCTCACACTTTCCTCATTTACATCACTCCAGATTGTATCCAGCCGTTCACTCAATTGCTTTTTGTACATCTTTTTCACACGCTGCTCTTTCAATCTTTTCACTTTTATACGTACTAACTCAGTGGTACACGCTTTAATTCTGTGCCGCCAGCGTTTGAACAGACCACTAATTTTACTAATGACTAAATAGTGATCAGTGCCAACATCAGGTCCACGATACGCTCTAGTATCCACTACTTTCATTCTCATTCTTTCATCAACTATCACAAAGTCTATTATGCTTCTTAACACAACATTTCCTATCTTCTTTATCTGTATCCTTTTGTGCTGAAACCACGTATTCGTCACTGACAAACCCATCTCCATACATACATCTAACAAGTATACTCCGTTCTCATTCACATTCTCATCTCCAAATGCCCCAAGTACATTTTCATACCCATCGCGCTTCACTCCAACCCTTGCATTAAAATCTCCAAGCATGACAATACGTTCATTCGCCTTACGCAATAACACTGCCTCTCTCATTTGTTCCCAAAATTCCGCTCTTACCGACTTGCTATAGGAGGAGTCCGGAGCATATACACCTACCAGAAATAGAGGAGTCAGGCCTATTTTCATCCGGACCCAGATAAGACGCGGCCTTACGCACTCATACTCACGCATGCATTCTGCCATTCGCTCTGAAAGAATTATACCGACGCCTTTACTGCCATGTTCTTCATCGGTAACCCCCGACCATATCTCTGTGAACGGGCCGCGCGTCAGCATGTCTTTCCCCCTACGCTTTGTCTCATTCACACACAACACATCTAGTTTTCTTTCATTCATTACTTCGTAAATATCATCCATCTTCTCATTCATTCTTCCTCTAACATTTAAAGTTGCAAAACGGCATTCCGTTGCCCACTTTCCGCCCCGACGCGAACAATTCCGCATAGGATTTAGATGGTTTTAAAAACTTGATACAAACCCTATACCAACCCGTTTGGCCAGCGTGGTATAGTACGCCAATTCCTCCTTTCAAAGGAGAGGCCTAGTCCAGCAGTGGATTGTTAAAAGAGCGAGAGAGAGAAAGGCTGATGATGATGATGATAATAATATATCCACCTAAAATGTCAATGAAAAATGTTTAAACTATACAGTGAGCCCTGTTCTATCGAGGTACTATGGTTTTATTGCAACCCCTCTCTTTTATTGTTGGTGACAAAGTCCTGTATTAATTGGGAACGCCTAGTTAATGTTGGTTGGCTGGTTGAGCGCCAACATTTTGTCTAATTTAGTCTCTGTGCAGGTTTAAGTTTCGGCCAAAGGCCAGTTTCGTCCCTTTCACTATGGTAAGCAGCATTGTGGCGGTTTCGTGGAAAAGTAACGTAAAAGTGTGTTATCTTGTTATATGACTAAACAGCATGTTGTATTACATGTTTTATATAAATGGTGAAACAGATATTATAATTAGTTTTACGTCTTCAACCATGCCAACTTTAAAAATATATGAATAAGAATAGAATAAGAATAATTTATTTGTGAAAATGTGGTACATTTACAGATGTTATATACGTTTAGTGTCGAATCACATATTTATTGGCAGCCAGTATTGGCATACAAATCAAAATACAAAATTATAAAACATATAAAATTAAATCATTACTAATAAAATTAAAACTTGAATATATTATAAGTAGAACAAATTAAAATAATTTATCTAAATTATTAGGTCACATTTAACTCTCATCACATCTATTCTCTCATCATACCTTCTCTCTTTATCTATTACAAGTTTTCAGGTCAAAAAATGCCTTCATGTTATAGAAAGTTAGTGGTACAAGCCATTTTTTTAATTCATACTTCATTTTATATAGCGGCAATTCACGGATTGATTTTGGCATGTCATTAAAAACTCTTATGCACATTATGACAGTTGTTATGAAATAGGAAGCTCTTACATGTAGGCATTAACAATGTAGTGGGGTCTCTCTTACTCATGATTAAATTGGCTCTAGCGATGTTAAATTCATGTGAGAACTTTTTCTCATGTACACATATTTCTAATACATATATGTGAGTACAATACTGGCTAGTAATTAACTTCGTGTGTTCGACTATATATTTTTGATTTAGCTACATGACAAAATATTTTTTACAAAAATATATTAAACTGACTTCAAAAAACGCGCTATACAAAAATCTATTTTCAAATAGATTTAGATAGTTATACAAAACTACCCACAACGTATTGGCACGATGCAAAAAACTTCATAAAATAGATTTTTTAATATATTGTACTAACTTTTGCACGCAACTTTACCTGCGTTAACAGTAGGTATCGAACAGTATTGGAAGGCTGAACACAAATAAATATATTATTTGATTTCAGTAAATTATTTCCTCTCAAAAAAAAAAACTTAAATCGTAGCCTCTTTCTTGCATACAAGTGTCTTCTATTATTTCTCACGCGCTTATCATTGGTAAAATGATCAGTCTTTTTTTTAATCCAAATCTGTCTTAGTAAAGTTATCTGTACCTTAATTTAACCAAACAGCTATTTGAAATGAATACGACCAAGTCCTTTTCTATTATATATTATATTTATTTTATTTTAATGCTGTGAGCTTGTCGTGTGGTAGCCTTTATAATACTCAAAAATCTGTTGAGTAGGTTTGGAGATATCCTTAATAATGCGTTTCAGTAGTAGTTTATATATTTTGGGGTGCCTTTGATCTCGCATTTTTGGCAAATGAACATTTTTAATGCGAAGAACAATATCTATCAAGACAAGTATAGAACGCGAATTTTTTTTTTATAATGCATCGTCTCGTAGCTTTACCAAACAGTGCCTACTAGTACAATTTCGTACATGTAGTCAAATATCTGAAATCAATACCGACGCTAGATTTCGGACGTGCTTAATGGTTCATTCGCTAGTCTAACTACTATTACCACTATTATGCTAGATAATGGGAATCTTAATTAGTATTAATAATATTCACAAATCATCACCGCTAGCGTTGTCCTTGAAGTATTGTAATTAATTACACATGTAATTATGTGCACGCATGTCGTAGTAGGGCTTGCCGTTAACTACCACTCTGGGTGTTCTAGGCTCAATCGCCACTTGAGGCAAATTTCGTGTGATCTACAAATAAAATGGTTGTTTCGAATCCGAGTGACCCTTGATTGTAATAAGAAATTTGTTAGTAACAAAAAGAATACCTAAAGCATTTTACGTGTTAGGGTGGAATTTAGTCGATTCAATGTGTCCGTAAATCATGTAAGGCACTTCCTGCTGCCCTGCACTTCTTCCTCATTACTAGATTTCTCTTGACAAAATAACAGATGGATTCTTCACTCTGAGATATGATATATCAACACGAATGTGACAAGATAATAAAAGTACAAGTATTAAAGTAAACGCAATTCCCTATTCTCAGGGTAGAGCAAGCGCAGTTACGTATTTTATAAAGTTATTTCTCGGTACGTAACCTCATGCCATACATTCGTTGGTAGCGGTGGAGTGCAGTATACAAAGTGGATTGTGTGAGGCACGGGCCGAGGGCAGCGACCGCATGCAAGCAAACAACTCAGCCCGATAACACTCTAGCTTTCCCTTCCCTATTATTTGCCTTTTTCTCTACAGGTATTTTGCTCATCCGTTTCCAATTTTATGTGGATTGCATAAAATGTGTGTGGAATCCATTTATTTGCAAAAAATTTATACACAATACGCATAGACACTATTTTTAACTAAAGTGCACAACTGTTTTGAATACTAAACTCGAATCGTTAAAATCGCAAATTTTATAGAGATATTAGATAATATTCGTTGAGACTAACCACAAATAATGAAGCATAAACGGGTTGTTTGTTTAATTGTCAATAAATAGCATTGAAATCAATTCAATTTCAATAATATAAATAGTGTCTTAAACACATTGATTAATATTACTTGATAAAAGCAAAGTCAAATAATCTTATCAGAAACCAGGTCGGACTTTTGTTAAGTTTACATTCGAAATATCTTCGTGTTCACGAGCTAAACTAACAACCGAAGTATTACTTCTAGTTCAACATCTTCATAATAATATTGGAAGACAGAAGCAAAGAACATTCTCACCGAGATACAGATGTTTACAAGCAATACAAATTGTTGGATGGTTATTGAGCAATAAATAATAAGAGAATCTAAGAGTCGGACCGAGCGAAGACGTCCGCGACGGTGCGAACGCACACAACTTTTCTCGTTATGTCCTTTGGAGATGTTTGTTGTATGTATACTTAAATATTTTTAAGTTTCTACCTGTTTATTATCCGCAGTAGAACCAAAGTCGCCGACATAGCTCTCCGGATATCCAAGCTGAAGTGGCAGTGGGCAGGGCACATAGCTCGAAGAACCGATGGCCGTTGGGGCAGAAAGGTTCTGGAGTGGCGGCCACGTACCGGACGACGCAGCAGAGGTAGGCCCCCCGCAAGGTGGACCGACGATCTCGTCAAGATCGCGGGAGGCGGTTGGATGCGGGCGGCTCAGGACCGGTCTGTGTGGAGAACCTTGGGGGAGGCCTATGTCCAGCAGTGGACGTCGTTTGGCTGATATGATGATGATGACCTGTTTATTAAGATCGAGTAACAAATCGCTTAAAAATTACGTTTGTTGTATGGCAGCCCCTCTTTATTATTATTATTTTTTTATGTAATTAATTATTTTGAAAGGTAACATAGGTAACTACAGATTCTGTGAAAATTTTAAGCGTCTACCTGGTACCGTTGGTAATTTAGAGCAAAAAATACGAAAAAAAAGCACGTTTATTGTATGGGACCTTTTATATATAGACGTTGTTTTTAGTATTTGTTGTTATAGCGGCAACCGAAATACATAATTTGTGAAAATTTCAGCTTTCTAGCTATCACGGTTTATGAGATACAGCCTGGTGACAGACAGACAGACAGCGGAGGCTTAGTAATAGGGTCCCGTTTTTTACTTTTTAGGTACGGAACCCTAAAAATAACCTCTAAGCAGCAAAAGTTGCTTGTATTACTAGCAGAACAATCGTTTTCTCTTGCATTCAAATCGATTAACCCTTTCTTGTGAGAATGTGGCGTATGTTTTTTCTTGTCATCATCAGCCTTTAACAGTCCACTGCTGGACTAGGCCTGTCCATTGAAAGGAGGAATTGGCCTACTATACCACGCTGGCCAAACGGGTTGGTATAGGGTTTCTATCAAGTTTTCCTTCCCTACGAAAAGCAGATATAGGTACTTAATTAATAAGTAGGGTCTTTTGTGCTTCGGTTCACGGCAAAATCCATTAGCGTCACTGTCTGTATTACATGTGTGTTTTTAAAAGATGGTACAGATTGCGTTTATTCGGTAGGAGTGCGAGGTTTTATTTATTTGGCCTAATAATATAGATACATGTTTGGCTGCTACGCAGTGATTTGAAGCTATATGGACTGAGCATAAAGTTTGACACGACATTTTCTGTATAAATTAATATTACAGAACATTAGAGAGATATGACATAACAATGCGATAGTAGTAGTTTGATATTTAGAGCCGCCAAACAAAATATTTTTCCTACTCGGCGGTGATTAAAACGCATCTTAGTTGACCCGTCTCTAAATGTGGCCTAAAAATATAAACTTTATTTTAGTACTCTTTATGTCTATTTTTATTTTTTTATTCTAATAAACAGAGTACAAGAGAAAATTGTCTAGACAAAATTTCGTTAAGTCAAGCATAACACCATCACCCGTATTATATTTCAAAACATAAACAAACACACAACAAAGCATAAGTTAATACCGAGCCATACGAGTCATAAACCTTTTTCGTATAATTCGATATCACAACAATACCTGTAGATTATAAGTCATGGAGGACAGTTGGCGTGATCCGAGCCTCTTTACGACTCGGGGCCAATGGCCTACAAACCCGCAGAGCCCATAGCCGAACACTTAAAACTTAAACGATCATTTTATCTTACAATTTATAACAGCATTTATAAACTCGCAATACACTTGTGATCAAGGCAGGGGCTAATAAAATTCGGTGATTATTCTCTTCCTTAAATTGATCCAAATCAATTTAAATTATTTACACGCGTTGCACGGATATAAATTGTGTTTTTGTGTTTTATGTTTTCCAATTACCCGCTCGACCCCTTTCTCATTGAAAGTTTCCCTGTTTTATTTTGAATGTTTTTTCCTATGAGTAGGTAGCGAATCAGACGGGGGTTCTTATTTAGGCAACTTGTAATAAATAACATGACAGAAAAATCACGTACCTGGTGTACGTTAATCCTTTTTAATAACAATCTAATTCTGGCGGTTCATAGTAAATTGAGATTTTTTTTAAATCTTTTATTTTAAAATCACAGGGATATTCTAATGAGAAGTAGGAAAAAGAACAAACTTTTAAAAATAAACTGTGGTCTTTGTAAAGTTTTACTGCTTTTAAGATAAATTGAATGAAAATGGGGTTTCTAGCGTTTCAAAAGATTTTATTGTAAAACTAACTGATGCGTGCTTTCTCGACGGTGCCGCACTCCATCTTCCCTACTAAACTCTCTAAATGGTTGGAATATGCCACCAACTTGGAGTCTTTTAATTCATTTGTTTAATCCCTTGTCCACGACATGGTCTCACTAGTTTCAGTTCTACTGCACTAAAGTGGCGTGCTCGCGACTGCTGTGAATGCTCAAGTGTATCAGCGCCATAACACATGACTCTCTAGACTCGCAGTTGACGTGCCTCATAAATCTTGAAGAAGTGTATCAATTAGTTTTGATTGACCAACATTTTAAAACAAAATCATTACGCATTAGTCTTGATAGAAAGAAACTTTCAAGGACTACAATAATTACATTAGTGTCAATTACGTACGCTAAGATATGTGTTACCAGTCGTCAACATAACTTGTATGATGTCTATTTTAAGAAACACTAAAGAAGCCGTGTTGTAGACAAATCGAATCGAGCAAGAGACCCAATACTAAATTGTTACACCAGAAAATAAACAATATTTGAATAGTTTAATATAACTAAACACTGAAAACGTACATACATGAACAACACGACACTATATTGGAAACCTGGTATACATTTGAAGTCGTCTTCTTTAAACAATTGGCAGCTAAAACAAACCGTTCATAAAAGCACTATGCATAATTCAGTAGTTTTAGTCACATTTCAGCTCAGGCTAATAACGCCCAATATAAAACCATTCAAGCAATATGAGCACAGAATATATTAGTTAAACCACAAAAAGTAAGTAATCACTAAACCAGTGTAGTTATATCAATTTCAGTATAAGTTGCGTAGTTGGCCTCGGTTAGCACGGGCATCGTCTAGAACTCGTTTAATTAAAAGGGAATCTACTCGTCTAGTGCAGTTAAGCCTGTGCTTGCTCTCCATCTGTGCTCCCGTATACTTGCGGGCCCACTGTACTAATATATTATGTTCCACAACGTAATGCAACCACGTGTCACGTAATGCCTATATTCATATTTCAATCTCCGCTTAGATGCTGGAACTGAATGAACTAATTATCTGAACTGAATATGTAAGTTACTTTGTTTCGTAGACGTACAATGCAGTTTGTGTTTATATTTGTGTTCGTGCTTGCGATTATGGTTCAAATGGAACGGCAGGCCTGTTGGTCTCATTAGTGACAGAGGTCATGGGTTCGATTCAAACTAAGAAAAATAATAAATAAAAATATACTCAGTTTATTGACAAGCATCGAGAAAGGTATGCTAAGATGGTTTGGGCCCGTGGAGAAGACAAAGACAAAGACATTTATTGCTTAAACTGTGTAGGTACATGAAATGTGTTCTTAAAATTAGATATTGTTTCAACAGTCTACCCTGTCGGGCATTGCAATAGCACAAATAAAAGTAAATTTTATAATTATGGACATAACAATATTATCTTAATTTAACAAAATTGTATCACTTGGAAGCAAAATACTCTTGCATATCGTAAAAAGCGGATTTAATTAACCATTTTTTTAAGACAGTTTTAAACAATTTGCCTTCTATTTTTTTTATTTATACAGGTAGATGGTTGAAAACTCTAATTGCTGTTATATATGCGCTTTTATAATAAATATTGTTTTTTATATTTCGTAAAGTTAAGTTATTTTTATATTTACTGCGTATATTAGATTTGGAATTACACTTAAGATAAAAAAACGTGATGTTATTTTTTACAAATAGACAAAGCTGCAAAATGTAAATACTTGTTAGTGTAAGGAAACCTTTTTCACAAAAAACAGTTCTAAGCGATTCTATATTGTACGAGTTCATGTTATAGATAATGCGTAAACATCTCATTTGTAAGACAAATGTAGATTGGATTTCACATGAATTGCCCCAGTATATAATTCCATAAGTTAACAGTGGATAAACGTAACCAAAGTAAGCTGTTTTAGCAATATTTGGGGAAGCCGTTTCAACAAGTATGGACAAAGTGTAACAGTAAGGTGATCATTTTTAGTGACTTTCTCTATATGACCTTTCCAATTTAAGTGGTGGTCTATAGTGAACCCAAGGAAATTTATTTGTTCTACTTCTTCAATTGAAGTATTTAAATGAAGTATATTTAATAGTGGCGGTTTATATTTATAATTCCTATATTGCATTAGCTTAGTTTTTGTAAGGTTAACTTTTAAATTGATGGATGCTAGCTAGCTGGTTACTGTCTCTAGCGTATTGCTTATTTCAATATTGTATTCTTGTTCACTCAAACTGTCATTACAAATAAAAATAGTTGCGTCATCCGCATACATTACGCACAAATGTTTTATTGTGTTAGGGAGATTGTTTACATAGACCAAAAATAACAATGGTCCCAAAATGCTGCCCTGCGGTACCCCTAATAGAACATTTTCAAAGCTTGATTGTGTAGAAAATAGCGACTTGGATTTTTTCTCATAGTGCTCAATAACTGTAGTAGCTTGCTTTCTATTTCTTAAATATGATCCTATTAAATTATTTGCAACTCCCCTGATGCCGGTGTTTTCTAACTGGTGTAAGAGAATTTCGAAATCTACGCAGTCGAATGCTTTAGACATATCTAGGAATAAAGCGGTACACCTTTTCTTTCTATTTATCCCATCCCATATGCTTTGGAAAAGTTTGAAAATTGCTAAAGATGTGCTTTTATTTTTTTGGAAGCCAAATTGGTTAGCGCTAAGAGACCTGTGATGGTCGAAAAATTTTACTAGTCTTGTATGAATAACCATTTCAAAAATTTTTGAAAAGCTCGGTAATAGTGCAATCTGTCTATAGTTATTTTTCTCATGCTTGAATCCTTTTTAGGGTTCCGTACCTCATAAGGAAAAAACGGAACCCTTATAGGATCACTTTGTTGTCCGTCCGTCTGTCAAGACCCTTTTTCTCAGGAATGCGTGGAGGTATCAAACTGAAATTTATACTATATACTCAAATCTACGGTTCCATAAAAATTCAAATTTATGTAAAAAATTCAAACTTCTAATCCAACGCAATCAAAAGATACAGCCGATTATGCTGCAAATTGCAGCACATTTTTAAACTCGCATTGGAATCAAAACCTATAGGGTACTTCCCGTGAACTCAGAATCTTGAAATTTGGTATGAAGCAACGTCTCATATCACATATAAAGGAAAAATTGCGAAAAACGACAATTTTTAGTTACATCATATAATAAAAACATTTTTAATAAATTTAAAGTTACTACCCCTTTCTCTTGAACGCGGGGAGGTATTAAATTGAAATTCATATGAAATACTCAAGTATATAACACCGTTAGGCTGCAACAAAATCAAACTTTTATGTCAACGCAATCAAAAGAAAGAGCAATATAAGCATATTTTCAAACTCGCGAATACTCGCAAGTGAATCAAAACCTACAGGGTACGTCCCGTGAACTCAAAATCTTGAAATTTCGTACGATGCAACGTCTTATATCACATATAAAGGAAAAATTGCGAAAACCGTAAATTTTTAGTTACATCATATAATAAAAATATTTTTAATAAATTTAAAGTTACTACCACTTTCTCTTGAACGCGTAGAGGTATTAAAATGAAATTAATATCAAATACTCAGGTACATAACACCGTTAGGCTGTAACAAAATTAAACTCCTATGTCTACGCAGTCAAAAGAAAGAGCAATATAATCATGTTTTCAAACTCGCGACTACTCGCAAGAGAATCAAAACCTACAGGGTACTACCCGTGAACTAAAAATCTTGAAATTTCGTACGATGCAACGTCTTATCGCACAGATAAAGGATGCGGAAGGCTGAGGACCGTGTACTGTGGTGCGTGTTTGGAGAGGCCTATGTCTAGCAGTGGACTGCGATAGACTGATTGAGATTGAGATTTCAAATAATTACAAAGTCTTCAAACCATTTTGCTTATTATTCTGTTTGTCGACCAGCCAGCTTATCATGTAGACGTCACTATGACATACGCGCTCTTTTATAATCGTAGTGTGAACATGGTGTGGACAATATAACATACTATCACAATATATTAATGGCTATAGTTGCATTAATTGTCAACGAAAATACTATTTAACATAGTATAATACCTATGCCTCCCGATGGAAGTTGTTTATTTCATGCAATAGCGTTCTCTATTTATAATACCACTAATTTTGAACAAACACAAATACTAAGAACCACAATACTTGTTTATATTTATAATAACTGGGACGAGTTTCATTTATATACAAGCGATGCCCGGAGAGATCCTTTCTCTTCACGACATGAGTACAAAGCTACGATGCTCCAATCCTCTAGCTATGGCGGTACTGCTGAACTGAAGGCAGCAGGATGTTTGTATCCAGCGAGATTCGAAGTGTATGAACGTAATACGGGTATTCTTAGGGGTGTATTTTGGCAGAGAAGGATATGTAATAAAGCGTTTACTTCTTTCAGGCAATTTATCATCAGGTCATTATGATTTTTGTTTGCCAATTGTGTGCGAAGGATTTCTTAATAATACAATACAATTATACTAAGGTAAGCTTGGTATAAAAAACTCAAGATTAAAAGGTTGGCCGTCCTAAACGCAATAAAAGTGGTCGTCCTAAAAAATCTGAAATGTACTGCTCAGAACATGAACGGCCAGCTGTAGCGTTGCATCAATACAACAATATACGGCAGTAACCTCAATAGGTATAATTTATGTTCTCGTCTGATGGTCGTGGGAGACTTCAATATTGATTTTAGAATGAATCCCCAAAATGGAATTTCTACATATTTTTCATCTATAAACATGTTTCCGTTAATAAACACTAGCACAACACGAATTAAGATAACTTTTTTCGAACTTCAATATTCAATGTGGTACTATTCCTACCTTTTTCAGTCACCATTTACAGGTCTGGTTCAAATTTGATACTTAATTCCATACTTTAATATTTTCATTTCCATTTTTATGTTTTTTTTTACATAACGTATCACATCTTTACATACATCACGCCTTTTTATCCCCGAAGGGGTATGCAGAGGTGTATTACACACCCACACTTCGCCAGTTATGTTTCGGTCCCAATGTAATAGGGGGCGAGCCTATTGCCATATACCGGGCACATTACTTAGCGAGCGATAATTAACGTTTTAAACACCCACATATGTAACTCCGAAAAGTCAGTGATGTGTGCCCGGGGTACCTGGAGATCGAACCCGAGATGATCGTCTCGGCAGTCCGTTACGTACACCACTGGGCTATCGCCGCTTACTTATTTTTGTTATTTTTTATTTTTATTAAGAATATTAATTATTGTTTTATTTTGTGTGCAAATAGTCACCTAGTAATAGTTTTATTTTCATCGCAAATAAATACTATAATTATTAAACATACTTTTTTAATAATTTTGTTACAGATTTCTAATAGTCACTAAAAACTTTGTAAATCAATAACTTTGATAAAAATCTCACCATCATTCATCAGCAGACTTTTGCAAGGCTGCTGCAAGGCTAGTATAGGTATTTAAGTTATATTATAAAATAAGCGATATATGTTAATATAAAATAAAGGATGACTGATTACAAACGACAAAGAGGCCTTTTTCCTTAAATAAATTAAGGAAAAAGGCCTCGTTCTCTCCTCCAGCTATCCATACTGTAATGTCATGGTTTATATTTTGCAATTAAAATACCATAACTATGACTGGTGAATTTTTACTTATATACCTACAGGTTTGTACGGAACCCTCGGTGCGCGAGTCCGACTCGCACTTGACCGGTTTTTTTATTTATGGGTTTAACTATAGCTAGTTTAAGGCTCTCAGGAAATACGCCACTTTCCAACATCAAATTTATGATGTGTACAAGGGCATCGGCTGTATAATTTATGCTATCCTTGACAATATTTACTGGAATACCATCAATACCCCAGCTAGTCCTGTTTTTTAGGTTCCTAGTAATGTTTATGATTTCGCATTTATCAACAGCAAAAAGAAAAATTGATTTAGAATTTTGAGCAGTATCAATCACATGGCTACTCTTGAGTGTGGAATCGTGATTTTGTGTGATGTACATATTGTTAAAAGCATTAACTACATCTGTGGGTGATTTTAATTCTATGTTGTTAGGAATGATGTAGTTTATGGTAGGTTTTAGTGTGTTAATATTTTGGGTTTGTTGTTTTATCAAAGACCATGTAGCCTTCGTTTTATTATCGCTATTTAATACATACTTTATATTAGATATCTTTTTAGACTCTTTTATAACTCGCTTAAAATGTTACAGTATTTATTATAATTCATTTTGTTGTTTTTGCAATTACTTCTCTTAGAACCTAGGTACATAATTATTTTATTTTCTTTTTATTTTTGCTTGCTGTCACAATGCCTTTGGTTTTCCACGGTTTTGCTTTTTTATAGGTTATTTTTATTTTATTTATAGGGAAACATAAGTTGAAAATCAGAGTAAATAATTCAATAAATGTATTGTAAGCTGTATCAACGTGAGACGCTTGATAAACTTCAGTAAATTTAAGTTGAGATATGTATTTTAAAAATATTTCTTTATTTTCTTTTATGTTTCTCTTATTTATAAACCAATATTTTTCTTTAAAGCTTAAACTGCATGGTAATTTGATAATTTGTCCAGTGTGATCAGAAATGCCTAAATCCAAGATCTCTGTTTTACATTTTGTGTGGTTTGTAATTATATTGTCAATGCAGGTTGAAGAATGTGAAGTTATTCTTGTGGGTTTGTTTAGAGTTAATTTTAAGTTATATTTTTTTTAATATGTTAATAAATCGTTTACTTCTAGTACTTGCAATACTAGAAGTAAACTATTTATTAACATATTAAAATGACGAATGGATGACGAAAGACTGACCAAGCAGATATAAAGGCAAGTGTGGAAGAGACAGGATGAAGGGGAAGACCTAGGCGGACGTTCTCTGACCAGATTGGAGACATCCTAAAAACAGAACAGGTTAGAAGTACCCTGAACAGAAGAGCATGCATAAGGAATCTGATGGGGATGAATGAAGTAAGAGAGATATGTCAGGATCGTTGCAAATGGCGTTCCGTAGTCTCTGCCTACCTCTCCGGGAAACAGGCGTGAGTCTATGTATGTTTGTATGTTTATTGGTGAGGTTTGTAAGGATAGTAGTAACAGGCGTTACGTTGTCTCTACCAACCCTGACGAAAAAAGGGAGGAAGAATATGTCTGTGTGTATGCACTCAGAATAAAGGAATAAAATCTATACAATTCAAAAAAAAAAATATAGGCACATGTATTTCCAATAGAAAGTAAAAGGTTTTATTATGTGAAATACACTTAGACTTCAAACTGGTAAAATGCAGCCAAGTAGCGTTATCTCTACTGGAGATGTTTATATGAGCCAATATCGATAGAGCTTTATATTAAAATCTCGTAACGATCCATTACACGAGTTGTGGGAGCTATATCTCATAGTGGAATGTCTGATTTAGCTCGAATTAACCAGGGAAGCCCTAACTTACATCCTTAACTAGCTTAGTATCACAGAATATCGAATTTTACTATACGGGCATCCGTATTATTTCGTCATGTTTAGCGAATAAGAGCGCCTTATATTGAATCATGGTTTTACTCTTATCTATCTCCTTCTACATCGTATTTCTTCTGCAAGCAAATGACTTGGATTCATCTGATCTATCATAGTTGCTAGTTTTTAACATAAAATAGTCAGTTTACACTTTCAACATGGTTCTAATGAGATAGTAATCAAGATTTTGCTTTGCACTTATTGTCTGTTGCGTGTAATATTTATTTTCCTCTAAGTATGTTTTCATTGAAACCCTTTCGAAAGACACACGTTCTTTGATCATAAAGATTTACTGACTACTGAAAAACTGAACTCACTTCCATTGAAATTGAAACCTGTCCCATATTATTTGCCCTTCACTCATTTCTCGGTGCCATTTCACTTTTATAATGGAAATGAATGAAAAACAAATAATTATTATAAGACTTTCTGAGTGGAAATCAGGAGTTGTTTTATTTAGCAAATTATAATTATTCTGTTTAGCTCAACTATTTCTCCCTTATTACTTTTTACAGACTTAAGGGAAATCCTTCAAAAACCCATTTAGGACTCCAATAATAATTACAATCGTCTTCTTAGCGTGTCGATGGCAATCTAAATTGTGTCACCCCAGAACTTAGCTACGAGTATGGCATTTTTAGTAGCGTCCATAAGTTCCAATAGGGCCTTAATTAGGGCACGCAGGACAAGATAGTAAGTATCCCATTGTTTGTGGAACGGCACCACACCTGCACTCCAGATTGGAATCTGTATATATAAAATCCTTGCGTTACTGACTGACTGACAGACAAGCTACAGCCGAAACTACTCGGAGCAAGAAGCTGAAATTTAGCATGTATGTTCCTTGGGGACCATAGGGGTGCACTAAGACGGGATTTCCCGAAGTTCCGGGATCGGGCAAAACGGGAAATTCGAAAATATGTGCGTGCGAAGCCGCTGGCGTCGATTAGTTATCTATAAATCCCCACCTAAGCAAGTTTTCTTTGCTTCGGCCAACCTGTGTCCTAAGTCTTCCAGGAGTCTTTAAAGACTTCCAGGTCAGCCAAGGCAGCCCATGTCCAGGTGGAGGATTTTCAGCAAGCGGGACGAATTGGGTGGGTAGGAAAGCACAATCCCACCACAGTCTACGCCTTACCTGTGTTCGCTCTTCACTGAGTGGAAGGACATGCCTGAGAAAGCTATTGCGGCTTTTCAGCCTTTGCGGCACCAAGGTGTTGTTGTGCAAAGGGTGTCGTGAGTCTCTTTCCATTCTTGTTCTTTCACTGGCGCTTGCCACGGCCCTGCGAATCTCTGGTGGCACTATTCCTGCCAGAGGATACAGCATTGGTACCGGGGTCGGTTTAAGGCATCCGGTATTGATACGGCACGTTTCGTTCATTGCTGTATCGACCAGTTTTGCATGGGCTGAGCGACCACTGGGTACCATATTCACCTGCAGAAAAGAGAAGCGCCAACCCAGTAGGCCGCATTACTGTGGGTGAAGCATCCCACTGTGAGGAGGCTAATCGGCGCAGCAGGTTATTACGAATAATTACAATAATAATTATATACATATACAGTTACTGGTTCTTACTGACATATCATCGTAGACTCAATACTGATAGAGACATAAAGAATGATTTCTTTGGATGCCACGCTTAAAAAAGTAAAATGGAGATATAAGTTTATAAGTACTCGTAGTAGAGCCTTGCTGATTTCAGCAAGAATTAAAGTGCTCGCGGGAAGTACTACTCTCGCACAGAAAATCAACGTAAAGTAACAGTACCTAAATTACTGTTGCGTTTCGTTCGGTGAGTGAGAGTAACGGAGGCCTCATTCCTTCTCCCTCATCCCGCTCCTCATTCTATCCGTACAAGGGCGTTGCCTCCACTTGGGGTTGGGATAAGCCCAACCCCAAGGGGCGGCAACGCACTTGTGACTCCTGTGGTGTTGCTTGTGTCCAAGGACGGCGGTAATTGCTCATTTGCTGCCTATTATGATAAAAAAAATAACTTTGGGCAACTCGAATACAATAAATTCAAAGCGAGTGAAACCGCTGGCAACAACTAGTACATTCATGAAATGGGTTCAGAGAATGGAGATAAGTTTCACATATTTCGCCGACGCAGCGGCATGCAAATTTAAGATATACATATAAAGAATTCAATAAAACAGTGTATCAATCTTAGAGTATACGTTAGCTTAGGTATCGTTAAATGTCAGTCAATCAAAATGTCAAAAAGATATATAAAGTAAAGAATTCAATTAAATTGCGTATCAATAAAATGTCAGTCAAATTAATACATTATTAAATATACATTATTCGAAGTACATAATTGCCTAAAAAAATAAAACAATAACTACATTATTAACATTATTTCTGCCTGTACTGTAATTCCATTTTTTGAGAATAATATTTACACGGGCATTTCACAAAAAACTCGTTAATCGAATAAAAATATTCCTGCAACAACCATTTCCGTAATTCAACACATAACTTACGTAAAGGTAGCTGTGTTATAAACTTCGGCAAATCATTATTTATAGATTAAGGGAGCCATATAAACACAACTTTTCCGAAAAAGTTCCAACTTAGGTATTGGCATATCATACTCTAAATGGGTCACCTTTCTTTTATTAGTCTTGTCTTTCGGTATGAAGACTGAGGGATGGGACTTTATAAATCTAGAGACCTCAAAGATATACGAGTATATGCATGGTAGAGTCAAGAGGTTTTGTGATTTAAATACAGGCCTACCACCACCGATTCCGACCACTCCATATTAAACATTGCACGTACGCACTTTTTTTGTGCAACAAAGATTCTATCTATTTTGGACGAATAGCCCCATACAACTATACCATACCGAATTATAGAGCAAACGTAGGCATAATACACCATAAGAGAGGTGTACATGTAATATCTTTTACCTTTCTCAAGGCAAACACAAACTGGTTTATCTTCTTACAAATAAGTTCGACATGCTTGCTCCATGTGAAATGAGCATCAAGCGTTACGCCCAAAAATTTCGCAGTAAATACTTGATCAATGTTTAAATTGCTTAATTTTAGCAAGTGTACGGATTTACTGCCGATCAACGGACGAGGCTCTGGCAAACAAAATATCCCGATCAGCGGCAATAGGCTCGCCACCTATTACGTGGGATCAAAATATTGGCGAAAAGTGGGCGTTTAGTATGCCTCTGCCTACCCCTTCGGGGAAACAGGCGTGAGTCTATGTATGTATGTATGTGTACGGATTTACTCTAGCAAGTTTTGAAATGAAGCACGTTTGTTTTAGAAATATTTAATTTCAGTTTATTTATGTCAAGCCATTTTATAATGTCATTAAGTGTTTGATTTATTTCAGTTTCGTAGTCATCCAAGTTTTTACATTTAATAATAATTGTGGTGTCATCGGCGAATAGCACACATTGATGTTTTACTGATTGGGGAAGGTCATTGATGTAGAGAAGGAATAATAACGGTCCTAAACCTTGGGGTACACCACTATTGTTAACTCTTGGATTTGAATCAATTTGTTCTAAATTATTCGCTTTATGATTCAATTGTTGATTCCTTGTTATTTGCTTTCTATCGAGCAGATAAGATTGAAACCAAAGTTTAGCTGGACCTCTAATACCGTATCTTTCAATGTTTTCTAAAAGTCTAGCGTGATTTACTAGATCAAATGCTTTGCTTAAATCTAAAAATAGAGCACACGATGATATCCTTCATTTATATTATTCATGACGGCTTCGACTAACGTGTAAATTGCCAGAATAGTTGACTTGTTTCGCCTAAAACCATATTGCTGATTGACAAGGATTTTGTTCATATCTAAAAAAAATTGCACGATACATGACCTTTTCAAATATTTTTGAAATGACAGGCGTTAGGGCTATTGGCCTATAATTGTCAAGATTAGATTTTGAGCCTTTCTTGTAAAGAGGCTTTATCAAATATTAGAGTATTCTAAAAATAATTTTGATCCTGAGTTTTGCCATTGCTGTCAGTACAAAATCATTTATAAATAAGAACTTTCTGTTCCAATACGTGACAGGATATATTTAAATGATTCTTGATATTTGAATCTCTTCTACGAATCCGAGTCAGACGAGTCGGAACATCTGTGTTCAAGGGTAACAGAGGCCAATCCCAGTTTCAATCTGCGGTCCGCTTATTAGTCTAACCGGATTTGGCTGAATATTAGCTTGTTCACAGAGCGACTGCCTGTCTGACCTCCGCAACCCAAAGGGATAGCAATATTCCATGGTTTAGACTAGTGTCAGTTTATTTAGAAGGTACTGACGCCCTATAACGAATGTCAAAGATCTTCATAACAAACGGGACCGACGGCTTAACGTGGTCTCCGAGGCACGCGACAAGCGATAATTGAAAATTTAATACGCACATACCTCCAGAAAGTCATTGGTGCGCTCCGTGGATTCGAACCCGATACCCTCTGCATGGCAGTCTGTTAGTATCTCCACTAGGCTATCGTTGCCTATCTGCTATCTGCTGCTATCCAAGTATTATTATTCATTCATAGATATGTTCTTTGTTTGCTAAGCAAACATATAAGTAAATTAGTTGGATGAGAGTTACTTTAACGAAATATGAGTTTAAGTATGTACTAACGTCTTTACTAAAATTAATCATTTTGTAACAGGCAAAGTATTTTAAACTTTTGCGGTAGCCATGAAGTCGAATGAACTTAAAAGCAATTCACACGTACCACATAGGGAATGCAATCTCGTTCTTTTTTAGCGACATTGATCTCGATCGAAAAAAGGGCAAGATCTCGCGAGATTAACGAGAATGCCCTCGAGTATAAAAACGTCTTATTCGAAGCGCGGACTGACCCGGACGGAGTTACAATCTGTCAGTATCGGCAATAATAAAAAATAAAATGAATTTATACGAGTCCGAGGGGTCAAAAGGCAAACTTTTACAGTTCGTGGGATGTATGTCTGAGATCTGCGGTTCCAACTAGCGTTGAATCTGAAAGGGCCTTCTCAGCCGCTGGTTATCTGGCCCAAAAAAAGGAAGCTCTCTGGGCGCACTATCTAGTGGTCGACAGCATTGTTTTTTGTAAGATGGAAGCATGCATCTATGCAACCCAATTGCTTTTTTAATAGAATTGCAGCCCTTTCAAATGAGCTCCCACTGACACTTAGTCATGGCCTGTAAACACAACGGCCTGTGAGCCTGATTGCTCGGCTGGCGTGCGTAGATTCGAATTCTATTTGAGACATATCATCGGGAGGCGAACACAATTAGTTCTATGTCTCAGACATGGAATAAAATTAAATAGTCGCATGTATTTTACCAAAAAATGGAAATATATACCTATGAATACTTATATAAATATATAATATACGTGGGCCGTCATCGCACATAAAACAAATATGACGTAATACGATTTGTACCATGACATCATAAAGAAACTTCTACCGATCTTTATTTGCCTTTAGAAGTCAAATATACATATTATCCTTATTCACGAGAAGCCGGCCAAGTACGAGCGTGTTCATAATAATATAATACATGTCGTGTAGGACATTATAAATCATGGCGATATGAAAAAAGTACTAACAATACGCATTAGCGTCTACCTTGCAAACAAGCGACGGGCGGCACCGTGACTTTTGTTTATAAGCAATAGGTACTACCCATAGATATGTACTACCTATAACGATCATGCAACCGGAAAATACTTAGTTACAGAATACCACTTAGTAAAACTCATAGCTTATAAACCGATTATGATTAAAGAGTTTATGTCAAATCACCTTCACAGCCTTCCGCAGTCCGCTGCTGGACTTAGCCCTCTACTTGGAGGATTTGAATTTTTTTATACCACGCTGGCCAAATGGATTGGTTTCCGTTCGCTCAATTTTCTTTAGTCTCTTCTTACGACACTTATAATTAGTGTCGAATCACACATTATGCCAGTATTGGCTGACACATTATACAAATAAGCAGGCTGCGACAGAAATTTATGGACTAAGCATTTTAAATAAAACAGACCTGTTATCATCACGTCCTATAAGTATCTTTTACTTGACGTTATATATAAACTCAAGATTAGGTAGATTTATTTAGTACTTCTAATTATTATGAACTTTGGATGATAACAAACTTCATCTTTTATTTTTGTTAGTAATTAGACGCCTACGTCCTACTATTGACGTCGGTGTTTAATTACAAACAAATAAAATATCAAAAATCATTGTCCACTTAATGTCTAACTATAGCAGATGTTGAAAACCTAAAATGCCAAGTAAAATAAACACTTTTAAGAACATATTATTAAATAGAGTACAAAGGGCGGCCTTATCGCTAATAGCGATTTCTACCAGGCAACCTTTGGATGGTGATATTATACCTTGTGTGATCACGGCACGTGCAATAAGTGCCGAAATAGGTATAGGAACTATAGGAGACTCGAAAAAAAGGTACGTGGGTTGCGATATGGAATAATTTCTTGAATATTCCGTTGTAATGTACATAGCAGTGACTAATAAAATTGAGGCTGAATAAAGAATGCATTGACATTGTAACATTAGCATACGACACCTACGTTAACATAAAATTCACAACTTCATTTTTACTTATTTATATGTTAGCATTATAATATAATAATTTTACTGTTCAAGAAAATTATAAAATTTCTAGGTAGAATTAAAGTTATATTAAAATTATATAGGAAGAATACTTTAATCAGAATTAATTTGTGATTCGATTTCTAGGTAAAAAGTCTAACTTATTAATTTAAATATAACTTAAATCGCTAAACGATATATTTTACAAATTGAACTATTCTCTCCAGTCTCTTAAATATAAAATAGATAAAATCTCTTGCATGATTCATAGCATCTTCATCGGACTCTGAATCAAAAGGAAGTAGAGTTATTTCAATAAAGTGAATAGAAAGTCTCCGACATATTTGAGTTTATAAATAGGACTACATTTAGCCCGCGGCGCCGCCCGTGTAGAAATTTTTGACATCCTTAGGGAGGGAATGTCCGTACGGACGTAATAATGCATGATATATACGTTTTCCCAATTTCACTCCATAATTATTGTAGTGTTAAAATATATTATTATCTAACCCTTGCGACACTTCTCCCATGTATTATCGTGTTCTTATATGTTCGAGTGGTAGACCAATTATTTAGAAATCATTGTTTAATTACCGTACTTTTGATGTTTAATCGACTTGGTCCATTGTTTTTACTGTGCTTTAATTACTGGTAAGAAATTTTCGTTTGCAAGAAGATTTAGATGTATTTTGGACGTTGGCAGGTTGGAAATAACAGGGCTTTGTTAACAACGAATGTGCGGTTGGAGGCAGGTGCGATTCTCGTACGAACTAAAATATTATCTTCCATGCTTGTTTTGGATGTGTATATGGAAATACTCTTAGGTAACGTTTAAAGGTGTTTTCGAGCGTTTACAGAGACTGTTTTTAGATGCATCATATGTATGACACTTATCATTTACCTTGATACTTATTGGACGTGATGATAACAGGGCTGTTTTATTTTAAATGCTTAGTCCATAAATTTCTGTTTTAGACATAGTCCACTTCTTATGGCTTTAAAACATGTTAAATAATCTTTTTTGCGGGGATTCGTAATCGTATTGCAAAATAAATTTTATTTTGAGCTGTTATATTATTCTTCGTTAACCTCGTAAGACCCAGCGACCTCATGTGATGACATAAACGAAGTAGTGCTTACAACCCAGGCCCTTTTATGTCAATCTGAAATTCGCAACCAGTGACCTCACCCGATGACATATTGAATTTACGAACATATTTCAAAATTTGCGGGGTTAGGCTTCTTCATTTTTCTTGCACGTCATTGGCTATTAGATGCTCTTGGCAGATTTAGCGGTTGAATCAATGAACCAATAACGAGTCAGATAATTATTCACTCAGAGTTAACCATCATGGTGGGTCGACGCAATCATGGTATGTTTAATTGCTTATTATCGTATGAATCTCTTTAGTGATTGTTAATTTATAACTTTTATTAAAAAAATAAGATGTTGTCGTGTAAGTTACAAATAATATTCGATTAAAAACACTGGTTACTAGTGGAGAAAATTTTCATTAAATTTTTATGTGATCATCTGATCACAACGAGTTTTACTTCTGATTTTAGTCCCATTTTGTTTGTCATTAACTGATCACATTGGAACCTAATTCACCTTATAATTTTGTTTTATATTGTGTATAATAATTCTTAATTCTACTTTTCGCAGCCCTCCAAGAGAAAATTATCATAGAACAGTGGTTCCCAAAGTTGTATAAGTGACCCACCAAAAAAAAAATCAAAAATTGCGACCCAAATCTTAGCTGTCTTAGAAAAAAGGAGGATCTTGTTATAATGCTCAGATTCTATTGTAGCAAGTAGCGCACCAATTAACGCTGTAGTACGAGTATTTAGCCAAATTAGAATCGCAATCGCCGTACATAGGACCCACGCAAATATTTGCTCGCGACCCACCAGTGAAATGCTGTCATTGACTATTCATCGCAGTCTGATTGAGAAAACTACATTCCCCGCAATGAAGACTTTGATGATCCTGCTTTCACTGCGAAATCGGGCCATCACACAAGTGAATCTGAATCAGTCTTCAGCATTCCTCTTTTAATCCCTGCCCATGGCCCTCCAAATATCTTCGCAGCACCTGGCTACAGGATGTCCTTCGCTTGCCGAGACGCGGTCGCCACACAACAACCTTTTCTCAAGCCAGATTGCTCCAGCAGCCATCTCTTCTGCGGCATATAATAATATGACCTACCCATTGCCACTACAGCTTGCTTATTCGCTAAGTCGGTTACGTTAGTTCTCTGTCGAATAATTGCGTACCGGATTCGATCCCTAAGCGAAACTACGAGCATAGCTCTTTCCATAGCTCGCTGAGCAACCTTGAATTGGTGGACAAGTCGTACAGTGAGTGGTCACGTCTCGGCCCCGTACGTCAATACGGATAGAACGCACTGATGACTCCGTCACCGATTCTCAAACCTCGAAGACTTTGTCTTCAAGCTTTGAGGACCGATCCAACGAAGTTTTCCAAATGCAAAAGCCCAGCCGTATCCGTCTCTTGACTTCCTTATCGCAGCTGTTTCTACCTAATTGGGTGTCCTAGGTAAATATTTTCGGGAACAGCCTTGACCTCGATGGAGGCTCAGTTTACGGCGACTGGTTCCGGTTCAACATGCTCGTTAATCATATTTTTTTGTCTTTTCTGCTTTCCAATCCGCTGAGGCGATGTAGCCAGATTGTCCAGCATTTGTTGTCATTCCTGCAACGTTTCTGCCATGATAACAATGTCGTCTACGAATCGTAGGTGGGAGACATGTTTCCATTTATATTGATGCCATGATCTATCTAGTCCAGCATCCTGAACATATCCTCCAGCGCGTTGGTAAACAGTTTCAGTGATTTCACATCGCCCTGTGCCTCATATAGACATCTCATCACTTCTATGTATCTCCAGTCGACACGACGTTTTAAAGTATCAAGAATAGAGCAGATGAGTTTACAATAGTAATAAAGACTGATTTGAGATATAATTTAATGTCTCATTTGAATATCATTCCTCAGAGTAGTACACTAACATAGACCCAATGTGATTATATGATCACAAAAATAATATAACAGATTTTGCAACTACAACCCAATGTGATCATATGAGAACAAAATAAAACTGTGTTTTCTTTGCAGGAACATATGCCTTACCTTATATTCTAAGTGAAAAAAATACACCATGTGCTTTTATCACTTTATTTTCGCTTTTTCACAAAATTGTTGTTCTGGGCTGCAGCTGCTATGAGGATTATGTCATCACATAAGGACAATGGGTAGTAATTAGTTACATAGGTTTTTTCACTTGGGCCTTACGAGGTTAAGAAAAAAATTTTCATTTTACTTAGCATTTTAGGTTTTCAACATCTGCTATAGTTAGACATTAAGTGGACAATGATTTTTGATATTTTATTTGTTTGTAATTAAACACCGACGTCAATAGTAGGACGTAGGCGTCTAATTACTAACAAGAATAAAAGATGAAGTTTGTTATCATCCAAAGTTCATAATAATTAGAAGTACTAAATAAATCTACCTAATCTTGAGTTTATATATAACGTCAAGTAAAAGATACTTATTGGACGTGATGATAACAGGTCTATTTTATTTAAAATGCTTAGTCCATAAATTTCTGTCACAGCCTGCTTATTTGTATAATGTGTCAGCCAATACTGGCATAATGTGTGATTCGACACTAATTATAACACCCACAAATGTACAATTTTTTCCATATTTTCCATAATTATTCTACTTGTGTTATTAGACATTGTCTTCTTGTGTGTCCATGTAAATAATGTGCAATAGCCAGGAGAGTGCTGGCACCCAAAACACAAGTAAATCTTACCTTGGGTGCCACAGTTCCTATTAATGATACCTACTAAGCCTTGTCGTATGTAGATTATTATATCACCATTGTATTATATCATTACTATTATTCTACCAATTCAAAAAAAAAACTTTTTACAAATAAATTAATATTTCTTGCTTAATCAAAGCAGGTACATTGTACTTTGCTCCGGAGGATTCTATATTGGCTTATAAAAGTGCACATTCCGGCAAAATCTGTTATATCCGTACATTATACGATTTATCTAGGTTCCTACTATGAATCTAAAGGTAAAACATTGAAGTGAAACATTTATCCATATCCTTTTGTTTGGCACTATGTCCTTTCACCAATAATAAATCATCCAAAACAGTGCAACACGAATCGAGTTGCTAATGACCATACACATTATACTCAGTTCGTTGGACGCAACAAACATTTACTTATAACAGAGTCATCATCCTCTTAGCGTTATCCCAGTTTCAATCTGGGGTCCGCTTACTAGTGTAACCGGATTTGGCTGAATATTAGCTTTTCCACAGAGCGACTGCCTGTCTGACCTCCGCAACCCGAAGGGATAGCGATATTCCATTGTTTAGACTAGTGTCAGATTATTTATTTAGAAGGTACTGACGCCCTGTAACGACTGTCAAAGATCTTCATGACAACCGGGACCGACGGCTTAACGTGCTCTCCGAGGCACGGGACAAGCGATAATTAACAATCCAATACGCACATAACTCCGAAAAGTCGTTGGTGCGCGCCGTGGATTCGAAACCGATACCCTCTGCATGGCAGTCTGTTGGTATATCCACTAGGCTATCGCTGCCTTATAACAGACATATAGACTTATAACAGAGTATATATTGCCAATAAGGCTTTTTTCTTTTCGTATGCATGTGTGGCCAGCTCCGATATGACCTTAGGATTCCTTTTATTACCTGAGACTAGAATTGTGTCTACCGGCCCTTTGAAACACGATAGCCCCTGATACAAATACGTAACAAACGATCACCCATCCAAATGGTAACCTTTATGAACGTTGCTTAACTTCGCCGATCCATTACGCACGGCTAGTCAAGTCATGCTACGAGCACTACGACCAATATAGCAATGTCAGATAACCGAAAATTGTTGTTATGTAAACACGGCTGGAGGAAGACGAGACGTTTCGTATGCGAGGTGCGAATCACGTTACCAGGGTGTACGCCCGCAGAGCATTGCTACGGCTCAATTATGTCTAACTTCATTGCTCCGATTCCGTCACGAGCATAAGCTCTAAGTTGTCGCGAACAAGCCTCTGTATGCGGCACATACGAGTCTGTTTGTGTAAATAATTTGGTTTCCCTGATGATTGTAATTCCGCCGCTCAGCACGACGCAATTTTGTTCTTCTGTAATCTAAACATGGTTCAATTAGAACGCGCCTTCGACAGATGTACGGAGATTAGTGATACAACTTGTTGTAATAATACTGGCTTTATAGTGCTTTTACAAAGTATTCAAAATTCTTCTCATTCGATGTAACTAGGTTACCACTTACTTCAATAAAATAACAACTAGATGAAACACATCTTTTATTCTCAAATACAAAAATAAATTACAACAAATCGTTATCAGCACGACATTCTTGTATTTGTATATATAAAAGAAAAGTAATGTGTGTTTTCATAATAATTCGTTAAAGTGATATTTGTGTGATGTTTTTTTGGCACGAAACATAATAGTTCTTCGCATACACTTCTGAGATGGCGAACCCAAATGGAGACACAAATGAGCGAGGTATGCGTAGTTCCTCTATTCCAACGTTCACCCTACATAATAGAGAAGGGTATAGTACGTGCAAGTTTAAAATGCGTAATTATCTAATGCATGAGGAGTTGTGGGAAGCTATCAGTGGCTACCCAACAGGGATGAACGTTTCCAATGTCACAAAGATGAGGAGCGATCAGAAGGCACTAACAAAAATTCGTCTTACCTTGGAATCATCTGCAATTACGCATGTCCGAAATGTAACTACTGCAGCGGAAGCATGGAAAGCTCTACAAAATGCTTATGAGGACAAAGGTATGGGTAGGCGTTTATATTTAGAACGGAAATTATACAGATTGAGACTTGAAGATTTTGATAATAATATTGAGTCGTATATCAATGCTGTTATTTCCACTGCTCAAGATTTGGCGGATATATACAAAGTAATAGATGATACGTCCATTGCTGCTATTCTATTGGGAGGTCTAATGTTCAGATATGACCCATTGATTATGTCTCTTAAAAATAGTAATGTAAACGTTACAACCGAACTGGTAAAGTCCAAATTACTGAACAAAATGTCCAAGGAAAGCTCGATAAAACTGGAAACAGCTATGAAGTCAAAAGTTGATGCCACTTCTGTTGAGTCAAAGGCATAGAAAATTGTGTGCTATGGTTGTGGAGAACCCGGTCACAAGAGACCAAACTGTCCTTTGAAGAAAAAGAAGGTCATGAAAAGGAAGAATCCCTCTAATAAGGCTCGACCTCTGTGTCTGCTTTAGGAGCAACAAATAATTATGACATATATAAATGGTACATTGATTCAGGTGCGACCAAACACATGACTTCAAGACGAGATTGGTTTGTAGACATAAAACCTATTGACAATAAGGTAACAGTGGCAAACGGGACTAAGATTGACGCTGAAGGCATTCGGTAAAATATCTATAAATACCAAAAGCAACGTCAATACAATTAATGATGTTATGTATGTACCTAACTTGCAAACAAATCTTTTATCTGTGAAGACAGCAGTTGAAAAAGGTTTTACTGTAATGTTTGATAAGTCGGGTTGTAATTTATTTAATTCAAAAACCTTCTCCTTTACAGGTGATGCGGTTCTACATGGCTCGCCCAGGGGTGGATTGTACACACTTGATTGTGACGTAAATATTTCCAAATTTAGAGCCTATGACATGCACTCTGATTCATTTTCTAAGTATCAGGTATGGCATAAGCGTTTAGGTCATTTATGTCGCGTTGCTATGAATCTGCTGAAAAATAGTCATAAGGTTATAGATTATAAAGATGTGGATAAAAATCCATGTGTTGCTTGTGATCAAGCGAAACAAGCTCGAAAACCGTTTAAGCCGATTACTTATAAAAGGGCAACTTCAATATTAGAACTGATCCCTCTGACCTTTGTGGACCAATGTCAGTTAGCTCTTTTCAGGGTAATAAATACTTTTTAGTTTTTATAGACGATTTTTCGAGAACTATATTTGTATATTTTATTTCTTCAAAGACAGAGGTAAAGGATAGATTTTGTCACTTCCAGTCTATGGTTGAAAGACAAACTGGGGCTCAAATTAAAACAATAAGGACGGATAATGGAAAGTTGTGGTCGTAAATAGTGAATTCTCAAGTTATCTTAGATCTTGTGGTATAAAGCATCAAACTACGGTACCATATAGTCCTCAGCAGAATGTTGCCGAGCGTACTAATCGCTCAATTGTAGAAAAGGCACGCTCTCTTATAGCTGAAAGCGAACTTTCTAAAGTTTTTTGGGAAGATGCTGTTCGAACGGCTATATACCTAAAGAAAAGATGCCCACACCGTGCTTTAAATATTAAAACGTCCAACGAGTTGTGGAATGGTTGCAAACCAGACCTAGGTAATCTCAGAGTTTTTGGGTGTAGACTGTAGAGCTCTTATACATATACCTTCTTGTCACCGTAAGAAATTGGATCTTAAGGTTGATGAAGCTGTATTTGTAGGCTATACAGAATACCCTAATACGTATCTTTTTAGAAAACCATCTGGTCCTAGAATCTTACAAAAGTCTAGAGACGTAACATTTTTTGAAGATTGTTTTTCTAGTTTAAATAATAGAAATGTCAACAATACTAAGACTTCTACTGAACCTTTAGTACTGTCTAATAGTCTGCCTATACCGGAAGAAAACAGTACAGTTCAAGAGTCTTTTTCTTGATCAATTTCCAGTGGTCACTGTTGAACCAGCTCCAGACCATACTGTTGTCACTGAAGATCAGACTGCTGAAGCTGATCAATTCTTTGAAGCAATTGAGGAAGAAGTAGTTTCTACTAGTCAAAATGATGGACATAGATATCCATCACGAGATCGAAAACCTCTTAATTACTTCTCATATCAAGTGTCTAGTCAAGTGTCTGATGAGCCTAGAACTTATAATGAGGCTATATTGGCTGATGATGTTCATAAACGGCAGATGGCAATGAAAGATGAATATAATTCATTGATAAAGCTGAAGACATGGAAATTGGTTGACAGAGAATACAAGAAAGTTATACCATGTAAATGGGTCTATAAGTTAAAGAAAGATCCAGCAGGAAATGTTGTGAAGTACAAAGCAAGATTCGTTGCTAAGGGATTCAGCCAGACGCCAGGTGTAGACTATTTTGAGAGACAATTTCTCCTGTCGTGCGGCACTCCTCTTTACGTACTCTACTGGCTCTTACAGCTGAATTGGGTTTGAAGATGCGTCACTTGGACGTTGACACTGCATTAATAAATAGGGATCTGCTAGAGAAAGTCTACATGGAGCAACCTCAAGGTTTTAAAGTAAAGGGTATGGAGAACAAAGTGTGTCTCTTACAAAAATCCCTGTATGGACTTAAACAAGCTCCACGTGCCTGGAATATAAAGTTAGATGAAACTCTATCGTCTTTTGGTTTTGTGAAAACTCCATCTGAACCATGTGTGTATGCCAAACTTTTTGGAAAACAGTTGGTTATAGCTGCAGTCTTTGTCGATGACATAATTCTTTTTTATAGAAAAGAAAAGACGTGTGACATTGTCAAAAATGACTTGAAAAATGTTTTTCAATAAAAGATTTGGGCTATTTAAGCTATTATCTTGGTTTAAATATAACCAAGAAAAATGATGAAATAAAAGTACACCAGAAAAGTTACATATATAAATAATCTTTTACAAAAGTTTGTAATGGAGAATTGTAAAACTTATACAACTCCAATATCTGGAAAACTAGAGGTCAGTACCAGCAGTGATAGTGATCATAATCTAGAAGTATATCCCTATCAAGAATTAATTGGTTGCCTCATGTTCCTGAGTTTTAATACTCGTCTAGACATCGCATACGGGACTAGTTACCTGAGTCAGTTCAATACTCGGTACAACAAGACTCATTGGTTAGCCGCGAAGAGAGTCTTACAATATCTAAAAGGCACTTTAGATTATTCGATTTGTTATAAAAAATCAGATATGCCACTTGTAGGATTTTGCGATGTCGATTGGGAAAACTGTGATATAGATCGCCGTTCTTATACGGGTTACTGTTTTAAATTAGCCCGGCAGCCCGGTTTCATGGGCCTCAAGGAAGCAGCAAACCGTAGCTTTGTCCTCAGCGGAAGCCGAGTATATGGCAATAACTGAAGCTAAGGAAGCGATTTATTTAAGGAGATTTATCACTGAATTAATTTCAGATCCTAATAGTAAGGCAAAAGTTATTACCTAATACCATAACTGTTTGTACTGAAAGTCAGAGTGCACAGAGTTTGGCTTTAAATCCGGCACACCACCATAGGACGAAACATATAGATACCAAATATCACTTTATTAGAGAAAAGATTAGTGATAATTCGGTAAACTTAAAATATATCAAATCAGGTGATATGCCCGCCGACATCTTAACTAAACGATTGCAGCGTGTGGCACATGGTAGATGAGTACTAGGCTTAGGTTTAGTGTAAATATATTTTACACGTTTACTTTGGTACTTAGTATACATTTTCATACTGTTCTTTCTTTTAATAGATATATTTTGGGTTCATTTTTATGTTTTATTTATTCTAGAGAATTTTGATTAAGGGGGTGTGTTGTAATAATACTGGCTTTATAGTGTTTTTACAAAGTATTCAAAATTCTTCTTATTCGATGTAACTAGGTTACCACTTACTTCAATAAAATAACAACGAGATGAAACACATCTTTTATTCTCAAATACAAAAATAAATTACAACACAACTAACACAGTTGTACGCGAGAAACTTTATAAGATAACGTACTATGTATATTAAATTTTAATATACTTTAATTGTGTAACGACAGTTGAGGCTCAAGTAAGATAAGATTAAGATAAATGATGAATGAACTAGGTATTATTGAGGTTAATCACGCAGTGTTCACGTTGTGTGTAATTGATTCATAAACAACCAGACGAACATAGGTAAGTATCTATTTATTAGGTATATCAGGAAAGCAAATGATCGTAAGTTAATTTGCATGTCTGAGAGTTACTCCATAATAGTCTCGTAAAACATGTAGAAAACTGATTTTATTTATATTCATTTGAAACTCCATTAGATCTCCCAAAGGATTTAATTTACCTACGTTTTTATAATGTATTTATTTCGTTGTGTCTCTAATATTTGCATCAACTTCCATCAATATATAAAACCGTAAGTTATTTAGTTACAGCAAGTTTCCGCACAAGTTGGTCGAGAACATGTTTGGAGTGATTGGAAAGTCGAGTTGATGCGATTAAAAGTTTATTGAATAACGTAGCTAACAACGTTTCCACCAGCTGCAAGGCAGCGGTTTCTCTGCGAGTTAGACTTGCAGTTTGACCTTATATCAATTACTGGGAAGGCTAGTGTCGTTACGTTCTTAGCAAACAATTTATCTAATCATTTCTGGGTTGAGTTTTATGCTTTATAGATGTTATGTTTTGTTGATATTAGATGCAGTAAATAGAACTACGGTCTGTTTCTTTTTTCAACGTGTTCCAATCGACGACGATTATATGAACCAAGTGCTGTTAGATATAGCATTTTGTGTAACTCATATTTTTTACCCAAGCTAAGGACCGTGATTTTTAAACTCATAAAATCCATGCAGTCTTTCTAATGCATTATAGTCATTTTAAAGAAAATGCATGCAATATCTTTTCGCTTATAATATCCACCTCAATAGATTGCTTGTAATGCAACATGTGCGAAAAGTTAATTAAATATTACGCTTGTGTTTATATTACAAATAATTCAAGCATCCGTACCCCCAAACTGGGAACACATTTGCAGCGATAAACATGGCGGCGGCGAGTAAGATCAAACAAAAACATTTAATCAAAGCGCGATGTGTTCAATCGGAACGATTGGCTAACGATCGTTGGACGCGTGCGTACTTGTGCAATAATGAAGCAGAAGTAATTTCTTAATAATTGTTGGTGAGAAAGAGCGGAGGATGTTGTCGGCTGGAAGCGAGACTTCAAAGAAATTAATGAGTGTTAGGAACTCGCGACGTGCCACCGCCGACTTGATCAGTTTGCACGCGAGCCGGAACAATGTTACTGCAAGAGCTTTAAGAAATTTCCTGCTAATTGCAAACGGCACTCAATTGCTATTTCGAATGTCTTATCAAATGATTCAAATTTTATTCAAAACACCGAATAAATTGGCCGTCACATGGGGCTCACTATTTGAACTTATGAATTATTTAACGCAATTATTGTCACTGGGCTTTGCTTTGTTAGGTATTATCGTTAACTGCGTTATAAAACACAGTAAACATGTACCTTACGGTAATGATTAAATATTCATCACTTGTTTAATCTATACTAATATTATAAAGCTGATGAGTTTGTTTGTTTGTTTTGTTGAACGCAGTACTCTCATGAAATACTAGTTAGATCTGAATAGTTCGTTTTGTGTTGGATAACTCATATATCGAGGAAGGTAAAGTCTATATAACATAACGCTATGAGTCACGGGAGCGTAGTTAAGAAATAGCCCCAAATGCACGATATTTGTGGCTATTGCTGTTGTGACCGCGGGCTCAGCTACAATAAAAGCTTGTCACACGGGTGATTGGTTTGTAGGTGGTGAGCCAGACTCAATCACTCGCCGATCAAAAAAAGGAAGAAAATCAGGTTTTACTTACAAATGAAAACACTTTTAGAATAGTACACTTCACGATATAATTGCCTATATAGGTAGATACAATGCAGCTACTTTAAAACTAAGATTTACTAATTGAGAACATGAGTAAATTCAGGGCGTGGTCCGACAAGTATAGTTAGGTGTTCACTGGTGTTCCGAAGGCCAGGGTCTTGATAGGAAGAAGACTTAACTGGCCGTGAGCTGGAGCAGAAGGGAAGATTGAGCAGCGTCGCACGCTTATATATGGCGTGCGGGGCGCGCGGGCAGAGGTGCTCCCACTTTCGTTCGACGTCACAGTTCAGATGGAGGGGCACGACGTCACAAGCTATCGGTTCAAAAATACGTACTTTTAATTAAAGACTGCCTCCGTGGTCCAGTGGATAGTGTGTGCGACTGCTGATCGGAGATACCGGGTTCGATTCCCGGGTCGGGCAAAAGTGTTACTGGGTTTTCCGAATTCCCAGTAGCAGCACGGAGTCTGGTACTGTGCCCGGTAACGGCAATAGGCTCCCCCCCTATTAGATGTGACCTAAAAATCATGACGAAATGTGGGTGTAATATTACACCTCTTCCAACCCCTACGGGGACACAGGCGTGAGTCTATAAAAAATATAAATATAAAATAATTAAAGACAATATAATCGGCTATGATGAAATTACTAATAAATTTTATAGTATGTACAATGTATTCAAAGTAAGATAATTGTTTAATTTGTTCCAATGTAATTAAGTTATGTCAGTGTAATAACGACATCTAATTAATATTGTCCAATACTAACCGCTCCATCGTTTCGCGTAGGTACCTAAAAAATCCCAAGTGCTTACGGCTCAACGCGTCGCGAGCACTTGACGGGCGAGCTCAATAAATCACTCATTGTTTATTCGTTTGTAGCGTAAGGGTGTTGAAATTATGTTTTTGTTCAAGTAAATAAATTATTTTTTCATATGCTCCCAAATACACTACGTTTGAATGAAGTGTTTACTTTATGCGAGGGGCCGAACCGGATGCTATGTAAACAATTACGACTTAGTCGCAAAAATTGCTTATCGTGATAAAAATACGAGTTTTACCTTGGTTCCTTTTGCTTTATTATATACCTGGTAATATTATCTTAACAAATATATAAAATTATAGCAATACTTGCTTGAAAAATTATTTAGATATTAGCATGTGAAAAAAAATATTATTTCGCTGACTTTGCATTTTGCGCGCGGGTCGTAATTATGGATTAAAAACATCATTGTAAACGAATATTATAATTATATAAGATACTTTTATGTTTTTATTGTGAATAAACTAATTAATTATGAAATTATAGCAAAAAAATAATAAATATTGTGTATTACTTTAATACAAGAGATTTTTACAAACAATTGTCGAAAAAAACGGCATCTCTTTTTTATTTCAATATAAATACATATGTATGTTGATAAGGTTACATTTATGCTCTGTGTTATTTTTTTATTATGAGTATATAAATAAACCTATCATATGATGTATAATACTCATATTATTCATGAGATAAAATTTTTGCGGATATTCAGGTTATTTTTAGCGGGAAAAAGTAAACAACTGTGCACATTCCAGTAAGAGTAATTCTTATCGGATTCTTATCGGAAATGGTTCTTTTGCTTGGAAATCTAATTGGTAAGAAACTTATGTAGGTTTGAATCAGATATACAGTGTGTTTTATAACCCCCTGTGCGATCCCGAAACCACATATTACTGACTAGCTAGACATTTTAGGAAAAATAATAAAAAAACCCAGGTCTTCATAAAACATCGCAATTTATTTCCTTAGTATAGTATTAACGAGAAACATTACCCCGAAATTAGGGAAAATTCCCTAAACTAGCAACACTCCACTCAGCGGCGGTATCCTTTATGATTCTATTAAAATATTGTCGGCTTTTCGTGTCAAAGGACATGCCGCCTTTAAAATAGTGCAATTTTACCGTCAAACGAGCCGCTCGACACAATACCGAAACGCGGTAGAGATGTTTACGTTCGATAGCAGCCAATATCGATTTAATAAATTTTAACATGAAACGTGACACAACATTCATTTTTCAAAGAATTATTTCATTAATGATACAATTCGATATCGACACATTACGTAAACAAGACTTAAATTATACTTTTGTGTTACAGAACTTAGTAGATCATAGACAAAAGACTATGATCTACTAATTTCGGTAACCTAAATCAAATAAAAAAATTACATGATTTTTATGTTATAACTGAACAATAATTTAAAAAACAAACAACAATTTTGCGTTGGATACGTGCCCATCTCGTACGGGGACAATAATTACATATCGATAAAAACAGAACTCCAATAAATATCATTGGTTACATCCCTAGCTGGCTATTTTTTACGACTTCAATTTGCCTACTGATCACTCAGTCTTGCCCTAGGATTATTTTCGTTCGGACTTCCGGAATAACTTACGTTGTGAAATAGTTACGTCAGCGGTCGTATTCAAACTCTGAATACTTTAACATTTCGATGTGTTTAGGTAGAAGTGAATGCAATTCATACAGATGCACGTAGTGATAATGAGGAACAGTTCGCTGGACCACCAGGTCTGCCAGTGCCTTTGGAGCGCGTTGTTCAACGGCTTCACCACCTCGTGAACTACAGTGTGCTAGTTAGTGTGCATTCAAATAGGTACCTTTGATAAAAAGGTACCGTAAGTGTCTTAACCTTTACGGTCGATATGTGGAGCATGATCGTCGTACGCAGCTTGCAAGTAAGTTGATGTTTTTCGGAATTAAAGGTAACCTGCCTAAGTAAGATTTAAACAAATAGTAATTACCGTAAATACTACAGCGCTCATAGCGTGACTAAGCTTTTGGATCGTAATAGTTTGGCAAAGTTAAGTAACAGTTGCACAGGTCATCACTTGGATGGGTGCCCACGTACTCAGAAGGCACTCAAAACTGAATCTAAGAATCGTAAGGCCATGTCGTATCCGGCCATATTATATCATGATCTGAAATGTCTGAATACACGGACACCAAAGTTGGCTACGCACTCTTACGAAACAAACAAACAACGTAAACAATACCTTCCGTTTTACCTAAAGCAATAAACCAGCTGTTGCAACAAACTCATAAATAAAATGGGTATACCTACCTACCTAAAATGATGGCACGTGTAAAGTTGACGTTCGGCTTTTGTCAAAGGATTAGGTAACTAGACGCGGCCGCCGGGCGCCGGCCGATGCACTCAACGACCTATTATGAACTTTAGGTAGATACCTAGTTATTACGATTTATGAGTCTTCAGTGTTGCCATGGGTAATCTGATGTGATATTATTTAAAGTAAATTCAATTTACCAGGGAAAATTTTATCTTTAATTTCCGTGAATTAATGACAAATACCTCATCATTTTACTCTACCCTACAACCCCTTCGTTGATCGGACGGGGGGTTATGAAACACCCGGTATAACATAAAAAGGTATTTAAAAAAATAAAATACGGAAATAAGCGGGAATTAACAATCAATTCTTTGTTTTATTTTTTTATGTTTAAAATTAAAATGTTTCTTTTAATTATATTTATTTCCTCTAAAAGTAAATTAAATAACCTTTCTAAACGTGTTTAATACTTATATACCTCCCTTAATAAAAAACGACGAGAAAAAGGAAAATGTCAGAAATATAAAATCGCGCTCAAAAATGGCGGGAAAATATTTCTAATTTTCACTTTATACTGCACTTGCGTGGACTACATGTATATTATTTGGTGTTATTTGGTATCATTCGAAAGCTCATTTCATTACGCGTCTATTGATATATAAAAAAGCGCAATCCGTTAACTTTTAATAAAACGAACATTAGTTACTTGTGCGCAGTCTACGGCTTCAGAAAAAAAAGGGACTTTTGTCCCTTGGAGCAAGCAACGGATTTGGATAAATGGAGTACCTATCACAAAAAATTATGAAATAAATAAAAGAGTACCTAGTTAACACAAAACCAAGTAAACGAACGAAGTACCTAACACTAAAAAGTATGAAATAAAAATAATAAGAAAAAAACAAAACGAAAAGGAAAACCTAAAAATCGCACCAAAAATGTTTACTAGGTATTTAATTTCATTTTTAAAAAAAGAGGACCGCCTTCAAAAAATGTCCCACTGAAAAGTACGAAATAATTTTTACATACGCTAATACATAGTATATAACTTATACAAAATACTTAGTTTTTGAAGTCGGTGCCAAACCAAATCCCTCTAAAAGCCTATTGTTTGGCGTCATCTTTTCCAAACCAGCGCATTCAATCTACATAGTACTTACAGCCCAAATTGAAGTATAATTATTTTATAATTAAGCATTTATTTCATACTTTTTATATATTTTTTATATAAGTTGCTTTTTAGAGTATATAGGTAGATTATTTTAAATTTTATTAATTCAGATATTTTTTGAGGCTTTATTGATTTGATATATTTTTCATATTATTTTCTCTGTTTGCCAGTATTCTTTTTGTTTTTGATGGTTTGGCACCGACTTCAAAAACTAAGTATTTTGTATAAGTTATATACTATGTATTAGCGTATGTAAAAATTATTTCGTACTTTTCAGTGGGACAATTTTTTGAAGGCGGTTCTCTTTTTAAAAAAAAAAAATTAAATACCTAGTAAACATTTTTGGTGCGATTTTTAGGTTTTCCTTTTCGTTTTGTTTTTTTCTTATTATTTTTATTTCATACTTTTTAGTGTTAGGTACTTCGTTCGTTTACTTGGTTTTGTGTTAACTAGGTACTCTTTTATTTATTTCATAATTTTTTGTGATAGGTACTCCATTTACTTTAAGTTTTGGGATAATTAATAGTTTGTTTAGTTAGATTCAATTATTTTAGTGATAAGTTTTCTGCTAGTATCAGTTTGTTATCATGACTTTGACATAGATACCTACTTTTATTCTATGTTCCTATGGGCTTAGGCTTCATGCTGGAAGAGAGAGATGAGTCTAGGGAATCAGCCATATTCGGAAGTACGATCCAAACAAATGCGGTGGACTTGTACTTACTATTAAATTGGGTGTGAGCTCTCGTATTATGCTCCGGAGAAATATGCCAATAACGGATGGCTTAGCGAACGGGGCAATGGGTGTTCCTAAAGGATTTAAATGGCCGGCACTAAGAAGAGATCAACTTGAGCCAGGTGAACTGCCTGATGCCATTTTGATATTATTTGATGATCCATCAATAGCATTGCGTTTTAAAGATGATGATGGATACATTTCCATAGCTCCAGTGCCAGCAACCTATCAAGGCAATCGCGGTTATGGTGATATCGAGAGGCGGATGTTGCCAGTCATATTGAGTTGGGCTGTGACGGTATACACAAGTTGCAAGGATGTACACTTAGTTCCGCGGACTTAGGGCCTAAAATCTTTGCTATAGGCCAATGCTATGTTGCCTTGAGGCGGGTCAAATCCCTAAAAGGCATGGCTTTAAGTGATATTGACTCGAACAAATTACTCAAACATCCCCACGACAATAGAGCCTTATCCGAAATGACAAGAATGAGAAATATGCTCTCGCATTAGATTCTTTCACCGACTTTCTTTGTTTTTTGTTAATCGCAGAGACATAGAAACGTACACATGTTGTGTCACACACACACTCGTACACTCACACACACGTACACATACAAATACACACACGCGCGCGCGCGCGCAAACACGTACAAACACACACACATGTATGTAAGAACCAATATATGTATACGTGTCAAACTGAGAACCTTCTTTTTTTGAAGTCGGTTAAAATACTAAAACTTTCTCCTAAGTGTAACAAGTACTTTTTTTCTGAAAACCGCATAAAAATCGGTTCTGCCAAACTCGAGTTAATCGTGGGCAAACTTACATATATACGGGTCAAACTGAGAACCTTCTTTTTTTGAAGTCGGTTAAAATACTAAAACTTTCTCCTAAGTGTAACAAGTACTTTTTTTCTGAAAACCGCATAAAAATCGGTTCTGCCAAACTCAAGTTAATCGTGAGCAAACTTACATATACATATACGGGTCAAACTCAGAACCTTCTTTTTTGAAGTCGGTTAAGGGCCTAAAACCTTCTGCTAAGTATAGCAAATACTTTTCTGAAAACCGCATCAAAATCGGTTCAGCCAAACGCGAGATAATCGCGGACAAACATACATACATACATATTTACATACAGGTCAAACTGAGAACCTCCTTTTTTTTGAAGTCGGTTAAAAAAAGGGTGTTTTGTCCCTTGAAACAACGGAGCGGTTAAGCAGTAAATCCAACTATGATATTAATGAGGATACAAATCATAAGCACATAATGTGCTATCGGTACTAAATATGCAACCTGATATCAGCATCTTACAGCTTTTATAGTCCTCACCTGGACAAAATTCATTCGGTCATAATTATACAAAACTAATCGAAAGTAGGTAATTGTTGAAAATTTAAGCTAATACCGTGCTTCGCAGTGTTTGTTTTTGGGTACAGGGTTAAAAGAAAACCTAACATAAGCTATTGATACACTGCATTATAAACTTAAATAATTATGCCTAGTAACATTATGCAAATTAAAGTTATGCTTTTTACATGGTTGCAATGCCAATCATACACATCACTCAATATTTATAATTTAAAGTTACTGATTTAAACTTATGCATTTAGAAACAGCTAGTATTACTAAACACATTAGCCAGTAGTGAGTTTATGCCTAATGCCCAATGCAGTGTAAGTACAATGTGTGATGTGTGTACCTATATAGCGGTAGCGAAACGACCAGTAGCTAAATTAGCCCTCCTATACATAGCAACTCTATCGCACGCTTAAAGGAGCTTACAGAAGGTTTACAGATGCAAATCTGCACGAAAATCGCGCGCAAGTGCATTTAGGATATTAAGCTGTATGCTCAGGTACTTTTGCGTGCGTACTCGTCTCAGTTTTAGTAAACTGACGCATGCTTAGGTGTGTCTACTATCTTGTTGATTATTGCTCTACAATGACCTACAAAATATTTTCTGTTTATAAGTTTTGCTCTGTAATATCATTTAAAACACCTAATATTGCTTATCGCAATATGCTCTATGAGATTTGAACTGTACTTAGTTCAAATCTCATTTATTCCCTTTGCACTTAAGTGCTCAAAATCAGAAGTAAATTTAAAACAACACATCAAAACGGTACAGAGCGCCATATAATATGCGAAAAGCAATACACTTAAAAATACCTAACTCGGTATAGATCGGATATCTCTAGTTCCCAGATGGCACGGGTAAAGCCTTTTCAGTATGCACACTTTTATATTCATAAGTCATATATCTTTGTTATTACTCTGAAATTATTTGTTCGTAAATATTTATCGTTTGAACAAACATATACTATAATAGTACGCGTGGGCGATCACTTCTTAATTATTTTTGGCAGATTTTGTAGGTGATTCCGCTTGCAAACGAGTGATATTCTGTATGATTTTCCGCACCACTACTGATATGTAAACATTTTTTTACCATCATCAGTTGAATACAGTGGTACCACTCAGTATTCTTTTGCTTGTTATACCTTATAAAAAACGAAAAAATACTCATGCGTATTTATTATATAGGGTACCTATATAATTAAAATTGTATAAGGTTGTTTTTGAGTTCGAGTAAATTTATGTATAACCCATTCGCTGTCCGGCGCGAGACACAGTAGAAAATCAATTGTTATGAATCATATATGATACACGGGACAGGGAAACTGTTATAAGACATCCCCACTCTCTAGAAATGAAAAAGTATTTTGTATATTTTAATATCTTTCGTTTAGTGTTCGAGGTTCCACTCAAAATAGTTTGCGAGTGAGACCTGAATGCATGAATACGTACTAAATAATACATTTCAATCACATATGAGCAAGTGACTCTCTCGCTTGCTCATATGTGATTGAAATGTATATGGTGCAAGTCTATTAAAGCAGGTTATAAACTGCCCTCAACGGGGCAATGCCGTGATTAAGTTAATGCGATTGCGGCCGGCCCGCGCACTGAACTGCGCACCGGTCGAAATGATTTTAACCTCTTGTATGCCGGAATACCAGACACAATTAAAAAGCTATTGTGTCTCGTTGAGATCTGCGTTCCGGCATACAAGGGGTTAAGTACGTACTATTGATTATTAATCTTATCCTAGAATTAATAGAGTATTTGGTTACCATCAAAATATTACATTATTTGTAATGATTTTCTCTCTTGACTCTATTTGAGGGTACTTCTCCATAACGATTGTCCAAAATCTCCATGGTAGCGGGCATCGACAGTTTAAGCTTCTCTAGCAATAATTAACAATTTTATACACACTTTACTTCGAAAACACAGTGATGCGCGCCGTGGATTCGCACCCGATACTCCCTACGATGTCAGCCTTTTTTTTTTGTCGGTGTCGTGTTGGAAAATCCTCATGGAGTCCCTCCGCCTTGGGGGAAGGGCGAAGGGGACTGTCAGACTCTTACTGACTAAAAACCAACCCGTGTTCCTCATGTACCCATGCGTCGGAGGGTAGGGTATCACCGAAGCATTCCTCGCTAGCCCTCGGCGAGTACTGGCCCGCCAGATGGTCAGGCGGGCCCCGAACAAAACCCCCTTGGCGGCGGAAGAAGGTTGGTTCGGCTCAGCCGCCAAAACACCCAGCGGCCGCAGAGGATAGGGAGGACGGCAACGCAACACCGCATCTCCTCTTCCTCTGCGGCCCCACCGCGACGCAACGATAGTGTGCCCCCATTTGGTAGCGGGAGATAGGGCGCACGGCAACGCAACACCGTCACGCCTCTCCTCCCGCGACCGCGCCCGAGGGACAGACAGAACTGTCTCCCGCACGCGCACCTATGGACGCATACTACGCAGGCTTCACCCAAGCCCACGTGGAGCGTCCACTCCAGGGATCCCTCTTAGCTTCACCGCGGGGTTCCAAGCCACGGATACTGAGCCCCCCCACCACGACAAGGTGGAGATCCCACGGGGGGGTCTACGATGTTAGTCTGTTGGTATCTCCACTAAGCTAGCGCTGCCTTCAATCAAATGCTATCTGCCTATTATATGTGAATAAATTTGTCATAATTATTAATAAGTTATTTATGATTAAAAATAAGTACATAAATGTTATAAGATATTAGATAAACTATCCTAGTAAAACGTGAGTATAGTTTCTTCGAGCAGGTGCTAATAATGCCATGTCGTCTTTGTTTTGCAAGATGGCGAAACATAAATGGCGTCAAACCTATTTCCAAACCATTTCCTAGTTAATTCAGCCTTTTGTACTAACCTTTTTTTATGATTTTACGAAATCACATGATTTTGTAAACTCATAAAAAGTATATAATTATTTCATTATTCTTTCTTTTTACAAATAATTATTCAGAGCCTGATTATTCCCTATTTCTTTCAAGTTTGTAAAGCCAGTTACGATGGCGGAAATCTTCTTAAATGCACATAAAGCTTTTAAAACAAAAAGAGAAGTTTGGTACTTAATCGTCTGCTTGCAGTTAGTGATATAAAGATATGACTGACTAATTTCGGCACAAAAAGCTAGGATTTATTCAGTGGTTTAGGTACTGCGCGTGCAGCGTACAACTATTCAGTAATTACAAAGGAAATGTTTTCGGACAAAGTAACAAAATAAACCGCGATAATATCCGAGGAAACTAAATATAATGTGTAACGTTGGCATAAACAAAAGAAACATTTCATTATCTCTGTGTAAAAATATAGTGCTGAAAGTACTTTTTACTACAAACTCATTAGAAACATTGAAGCAAAAACGCTTTTTTATAAACAACAAACTGCACAATAAGGTTGTATTTAAAATAATTTGTTCCATTTTAAACAACTTTAGTCGACTCTAAAATTATAACGTTAAAATTGATTGAGTAATTAACATTGCAGACACAAATTGTCGTATAACTTGGTCCAAAGGCTATTATTAGCGACTTAATAAGAACCACCACGCGACGTCATTTGAATAACAGCAAAATGCGTGGTGGAACAACGGTTCCTCTCCGCCAAATATTAGATATAAATTGCTACAGCTTTAAAAACTTAACGAACTATTTCGAATGTATGACATCCTATTAAAGAAATCGATAGAACAATGTTGTACTCTCAGTAGTTTCCCACTGCAATACCGACCTATCAACATTGTTATAAAGCAATATTGTCTTATGAAACTCGACCGCGCTCTAACACGTCTTTCCGATAGTAGGTAAATGGAATAAGTAAGCACACGAGAGAGATTTCCTCGTCTAGGCAACTAAAGCAAAACTTAACGCTGAAAGCTAAAACTGCAGACGGAAATGCATTTGCAGCCAACTCCAAACAAGAATGGTACTAACAAATTAATAATGAGGATTGCGCACAATTTTGCGTATCAGCATATGAGATGTGGAGTGGTACACAAACTTAAATGTTTCGCAAGTACTACCAAATACTTGTTTCGGTTGTCGTTGTGTTTTGGTTTAAATTCTTAGAGCCTGGCATACTATACTATTTAATATCCAAATAGGCTTTCTAGACTTCTTAGTCACGGACCGCGCAAGTACATATATATGAATTCGTCAATGTATTAAAATAAATTAAATTAAATTATTGAAAAGCTATACATATACTATTGAAAGCTTACATACATACGTTCGGTAATTATAGCTTCGTCGACTGTAAATGCCCGTAAGTTTGTGTTTCGATCACAATACAAACGTCGTAATCCTCACAAAAGGCATTTCCTGGAATGGGAAAGCCATTTAATGTTTGTCATTTGAATATTTATTTGTAAAACCTTTGAGATAAAAAGTACAACAAATACAACTTTATTTTGCTTATCCTACTACTGTTATAAATGCGATAGATTGTGAGTAGGTATGGATAGATGTTTGTAACTCTTGGACGCAAAAACTACATAACTGAGTTTCATAAAACTTTACAGTATTATGTATTGCTAAGGCATAGGCTAGGCTTTTCGCCGCTATTATCGGTACCCACCCTCACGGAAGAACCTGCAAAAGCAACCTAGTGTGTGATTAATTAACACATGAGCGATGTTATCGTGATTTGCTGAGCCCTTTCTAAAGCAATATTGTCTTAAGTGTCTTTTCTTTTTCATATTTTCTAGCATCATGCAGAAAATTTCAACATAACAAAAAAATAACTATTTTATTCCGCTACAATAAGAAAATTGAAGTCTCATGAACGGCAGTATGGCGCAAGTGCAAACTTATGCCACGATTGGTCCCAAGGCGTAACTAACGCGATCGACCGAGTCCGCAACAAACAATGTTCTCAAACAAATAATGAAAATACTTATAATATCAAGTTATAGGTCCACATCTTCATAAAGGTGAATTATCAGCAAATTTCTGTAGAAGATTATCGCTACCAAACTATTTCTAAAATCTTTGTGAATGATATGTAGCATAATAATTAGTATTCGTATTCTTTCTTAATCTTTAATGGTACTTCTGGTATTTAAGGGATCTTCTTGCGCCTTGTATCTGGTTTTCTTTACTTTGTCTCAACCATAACTGAAAAATGTATCATATTCAAATGTAATTATTTACCTATAAAATAGTTAAAAACACATAAAATCCGTTGAAGTTACTCCGTAAATTATAACACAAAGCCACATTTTACCTAACCCGGTAATCGAAGCAAACATAGGCTTGCGGCATTGAACACAGGCGACAGCTTTACAAAATAGCATTTTTCTTAACATAAGTAAGGTAATTTAACAGCGACTAATAATTTATGTCCGCCACCCACATTCCCATTACGGGAAAATCAAATATTTTAAATGTGATATGTACATTGCTCCATTGTTATGTCAGCTGAACTACACGTTTTCATTTTGCTCTAGAGTTTAGCGCTATTATTGCATTGTTTTGTCACGACACATTTTAAGTTGCAAGCTGGCAAACCAAGCAAAAAAGACTCGTGTGAAAGTTGTTAAAAAAAAGGTTAAAGATTTCTGAATTAAAAAAATTACCTACTTCAAATAATTCCTCAGTTGACACAACCTTTTCCTATTTTCAGGGATAGAAAAGCCTTGAGAGTGAAGACATCACGCATACGGTGAGTATGCTCATCGAAAACAGAAATCCACGTTATATATAAATTATTATTATATTTTATATCTGTAGGTACCTAAATAGAGAAAGAACTATAGATATGTGATTTAAGCAAAGCTAAGGAACACAGATGCTACTTTCTGCGGAGAACAAAGGACAAATAACAAGATTAAGACTTTTAAATAGAGGAAGTACGTAAGTGTACAGTTCTTTAGAAACCACCTAGGCTACATATACACTTGAGGAAAGTACATGCGAGCTACTAAGAACTGGTTATCTTTATGGTGATTGCTAGTTAAGAGCTAAGAAAACTTCTAACGATAGACGTAAAATCTATCAAAGTAAAATTTATTTCCCTACCCTTGTTTTGTTAATTACTTTATCAAAATATATTAGAATTATTATATCATTCGTATTACTATTCAGTTGGACATATTTTTGTTGAAAATATTACTAAGAGCTGTACACTTTCATACATTGTAAAACAATACGCAAATATAGCAGCGATAGCCGAGTGGAGAGACCGACAGACTGCTACGCAGAGGGTCTCGGATTCCAATCCACAGCACGCACCAATGACTTATCGCAGTTAAATTGTTAATTATCGCTTGTCCTTCTATCGGCGAAGGAAAACATCGTGAGGAAACCTGCATGTCTGAGAGTTCTTCCAACCCGCACTTGGCCAGCGTGGTGGACAATGGCCTTACCCTTCTCATAGTGTGAAGAGGCCCGTGCCCAGCAGTGGGACAATATAAAGGGCTGATGATATAAAACAATACGTACAACAATGTTCTTGCCACACAGTCCTGAGTTTGAAAACTACGGAAACAACATGCTGTTCGCACAGCAAAAACCTCCTCAAGATCAAAAACAAACATGGTACACGTGAACTTGAAACATATTTACAATACAGCCAGAAAGCTTTGTGTAACATATATAATTACAAGACCTTTTAATATTTATACTAATAACATCGCGCAAAGGTTACTAATTGCTACATTGTTAAGACTATGTTCTTTTATTACAATAATGAAAAACCTTTTGTACTTCGTTTTCTGTCAGCCATAATTCACTTTATAGGAAAATATTTCTTTTGTATACAACGTTGTAGTGCCTGCAATTATAAAACTTCTAGTGTAATGAAGAGAAACGCGGACGACATAACAAGAAAATGAAATTTCGTCAAAGTAGCGTCTGAAGTCTTAACCAGATCTCTAGGAAAATTAATGATTTTATTGGTTAGAGGGAGGAAAAGACGCAAGCGACCGCAGGCGGACTTTGAGAAAACTAATGCCAAGACCACCACTCGCTTGGATATCAGACGGATTTTTATAAAATTATAAAATAGTTTACTGGCTGTACCTATTACTTTTATACTGAACCTTAAACACACAATTTGAGCAATAAAAATGATTCGATTTGATTTGATTTAAAATCACTAGTTCACGCTTAAAATAGAACCAATTTTCATTTGCTTCGCGTACAGTCAGTACCAAATGCTAATCCAGAGCGCTAATTTATTTCACAGCGAAGACACAATATTAATTAAATAATTCTGTTTATGGAACTATCTTCTTGACTATCAAAAAAAATTATAATGAAAGAAAGACTGAAAAACAAGCACGACATCGCTCCAATATTTAACTACTTGACTAAAATGACAAATATCCAGGGTCGTTAAATCGACCCCCCCCCCCATGGGATCTCCACCTTGTCGTGGGGGGCTCAGTATACGTGGGTTTGAGGTACACCCACGGTGAAGCTAAGCGGGATCCCGAAGCTAAGCGGGAAGCTAAGAGGCGTGTCGGTGTTGCATTGTCGCGCGCCCTATCTCCCACGACCAAATGGGGGCGCACCATCGTTGCGTCGCGGTGGGGCCGCAGTGGAAGAGGAGATGCGGTGTTGCGTTGCCGTCCTCCCTTTCCTCTGCGGCCGCTGGGTGTGTTGGCGGCGGAACCCAATACCTTCAGCCGCCGCCAAGGGGGTTTCGTTCGGGGCCCGCCTGACCATCTGGCGGGCCAATACCCGTCGGGGAGTAGCGGGGAATGCTTCGGTGAAACCCTACCCTCCGACACATAGGTACATGAGGAGCACGGTTTGGTTTTTAGTCAGTAAGAGTCTGATAGCCCCCTTCGTCCTTCCCTCCAGGGCGAAGGGACTCCATGAGGATTTTCTAACCCAAAAAAAAACAAGGGACATTAAATTCAAAGTCCTTTTTTTAATAGTTGAAGAAAATATTATCTCACAGATGTGAGAAGTATCAGATATAGCGTATTCGTCCAACTAAGTGTGGCACGTTGACAGCTATGTGTGCGTGACCTTTGGCGACTGGCACTGTACGGACACGTGCGTCTATGGGTGTGTTAAGTTGCCAGATTATGAATAATCTCCCAGTATTTTGCATATAGTTATGTAATATTCTTATATTCATTTGCGGTTTTGAAGAATTTACCATGGATTTAATTAATGCTTTTATAAATACATTTCTTAAATGTAGGTGCCGAGTTAAGTTTTAACTACTTCGTAAATCTGTATATATTATAAAATCCTTGCGTTACTGACTGACTGACAGACAAGCTACAGCCGAAACTACTCGGCGCATGAAGCTGAAATTTAGCATGTATGTTTCTTGAGAACCGTAGGGGTGGACTAAGACGGGATTTATATCGGGATAATACGAAAATATGTCCGTGCGAAGCCGCTGGCGTCGATTAGTTGAGAAATAAATAGTATGTATGTACACACGGCACCAAGTCAAGCTGAACAGTTGCTGTACGATTTTGATACTTATTCCCTACGCCATAAGTATGTATGTACACACGGCGCCAAGTCAAGCTAAACAGTTGCTGTACGATTTTGATACTTATTCCCTACGCCATAAGTATGTATGTACACACGGCGTCAAGTCAAGCTAAACAGTTGCTGTACGATTTTGATACTTATTCCCTACGCCATAAGTATGTATGTACACACGGCGCCAAGTCAAGCTAAACAGTTGCTGACTGCTGTACGATTTTGATATTTATTGCCTACGCCATAAGTATGTACGTACACAGGGCGCCATGTCAAGCTAAACAGTTGCTGTACGATTTTGATACTTATTCTTTACGCCATAAGAACGGTGCAAAGGTCAAAGTTTATAAGCTTGACGATTAGTAGGGTGTATACGAATATTTGGATCGTTTGGGGATCGAACTCAAAACAATATTATGTAAGGTATATACTAATGGAAATTGAAATTCTATTACTATATTTATGAGAAAGAAGATATATCTACAATATACTTTTATAATACGGTAATGTATTTTTCATAAACATGACAATCATTATCACATAATCAATTGACAAGTGCATTTTCCCTAATTCAGGCAGAACGGCGTCGACAAAAACTGGCAACACTTACATATTTCTTGCACAAATACGAATTTTATGGAAATTAAATTAGGAAACAGTCAAATTATCAATAGTTACCTGTGAAAAGATATTCCATTTTCCTGTTTTTGTTTTTAGGAACAACTTTTACAGTGTTTAAGAACACAAGACGGCATTTTGAGAATTTAAAAGTTGACGTGATCGTGACGCGTGAACTGTACGATGCTTCGTAGCGCACTGAGACGAGTTTGTATTCGCTTTTCAATTTTGTATTTGCTTTAGTGGCCGCACGCAACTGTGCCGCGCGTTACATCTGATACTTCTCACATCTGTGTATTATCTATATTAAAGTACTTAATAAAATTCCTGAAAGTAAAATTTAATTGCTTGCTTTTTATTGGTGCAGTAAACTTCGGCTTTTGCTTTCAATAACTGAATTATTGTAAAAGTGTTGACTACACACGAACAAATAATTTATATACTACTGTTTTATAAATATTTAAATTATCATAGGTTCATACGAACCAAACACATATTAACATGCTGTAGTACTTTGCTTTAGAATTTAATAGAATGTTAAGTCATAAGCTGATTAAATACTAGAAACCTCAACGATAAAACTAGGGTCTTTAATATAATAAACCACAGCAAGATTTACATCAACACACGACAAGAAATTTCATTTGATTTATGAACATACTTTTATGAAATGAAGTTTGCCAGTCGCATGTATCTGTATGAACGTTATGATAGTTTGATTCCTGAGAATGTTTGGGTGGTTAATTCACGAGGGCAGATCGTGGATCGGCGAGCAAAGATTAGTACATGATAAATACATCAGTGGCCCAGCAGTTTGTTCCAAATGCATTTTCTATCTAATATCAGTGTCATACTTATGTCACAAATGGTATGCTCCTAACTAAACTTATACTATAGTGACTAGATCGTAAATTGAACCAAGTGTCAAAACTATGTGTTAACGTCGAACTTTATAAGCCAAATTATATTTAACAGAATACCGATCGTGATTCAAAATCTAATCTTATTTCGTTCAAAATACGGTTTCGATGTCATATAAAAACGAGACTCGGCATTCAGTATTACATTCTTATCACGCAATTTCAGAAACGAATCATTTGTAAAGAACTGCTATGCATATTGAAAGATGGCGCTAAATTATAGAATAATACAGATAAAGAAAATACTGGAAAAACAACGAATTTCCTTTACATAAGATTCATTCTACTAAAAAACATGTCTTTTTAAGCATAACTGGTAAATGACCGGTCGAAAATTTGTTGTGTAATAAAATAGAGTAAGTTCTCAACAGTCAACGGTTGCAACAAATTCACATTTTTTATAAATTAGTTATTTGGGTCAGTATTGTTAAACCTTGGCATGATAATAGCTTCATTTCTTTTTGCTCGGTACTGAAATTCTGTTTTGTTAATCATTCTTGTTTAAATAAACGTGCTGGGCTTAAAATGGCAACATTATTTTTTACCAAAATATAGATAGTTAAATATTTGTATGTCACTTCCATACTCTGTAAGAGCATGGAACGTGTACTAAATAATAGACTCCTGGCATAACTAGAATCGAATAGCCTCCTCAGTGACCGTCAGTACGGGTTTCGGCGAAATCGGTCCACAGGAGATCTTCTAGTGTATGCCACGGATCTATGGGGTGAGGCCATCGAGAGACACGGTGAAGCACTAGCTGTTTTACTTGATGTTTCAAAAGCTTTTGATAAGGTCTGGCATGATAGTCTCATCGGCAAGCTTCCAGCATTTGGCCTTCCCCCTGACCTGTGCGCTTGTATGTCAGATTTCCTGAGGGATCGGTCCATCCTGGTAGTTTTCGATGGCTGTTCGTCCGACCGAATCGCGATTAACACCGGAGTCCCACAGGGATCAGTTATCTCTGCAACACTTTTCCTGCTTCACCTCAACGATCTGTTGAAACCAGGCATCTTCGGATATGCAGATGACAGCACGGTTGTAGAGAGATATATGTCCAGTGCATGGGCCAGTGTAGCAGAAATACAGTCACTCAGGGAAGGCATGATTGAGCATTTGAACTTGACTTCAGGCAGTCTCCGACTGGGGCGATGCTAATCGAGTCGAGTTTAATACCTCCACAACTCAGGCGTGTCTATTCTACACGAAACAGTCAATTTCATCTGACTCCGACTTTCCGAAATGTACCTGTGCAGATCACCGATCGCTTGGAACACCTTGTCGTCACGTTGACCTCTAATGTAAATTTTGATTCTTATAAAGAGTCAAAAGCCGAACTGGCTGGCAAGAAACTAGGTATCCTGAACAAGGTGAGACGGTACTTTACGTTTTCGAAGTTTTCAGTTGCTTAATCTTTACAAAGCACAAGTCCTATCCTGCATGGAGTACTGTTCTCTCCTTTGGGCTGTCCTATTGAGAGGAAAGCTAGGAGACTCATTGGCGATGACCAATTGGTCAACACAAAACTCCAAAGCCTGGAGCATCGTCGCAGTGTTGCCAGTCGGTCGGTTTTTTATAGGTTACATTTCGGAGAGTGTGCAGAGGAACTACATAACCTGATTCCTCCCCTTTATACCATCCCCTTTATATCCCCTTTCCTTCCTCATTTATTATGCAAACTGCAAAGGTATGGAACTCCTTGCCTGAGTCTGTGTTTCCTGATTAGGAAAATCTGGGTGTTTTCAAGACGCGGGTGAATTATCGTTATTAATACATATTTAGAATTATACAAATTGAAGCCGTCGAGTTCGTTACCAGATCAATTATAGCCATACCGTAGTAGTTTTGTCAAAGGAAAGTCGAGAACTCGTTGGCGATATTTAATTCGTAGACCGAACTTGTTTCGTGAGTTATATATTATACTGAAGAGAAATGCAGACCCGCCAACAGAGATTCTCACTGCGAATCCAAAAAGAAAAGAATAAAGGTACCGAACTTGTTTCATGAGTTACAAATTATACTGAAGAGAAAAGCAGATCCGCCACGAGAGATTCTCACCGCGAACCCAAAAAGAAAAGAAAAAAGGTACGTTGTACCTACTACGAAATACAATGTAATGTTCTCGCAATGCTACTGCTACACCTGCGTTAGCGTTAACGGCAATGGCCAACTACGCGGTAATTAACGCGTTAAAAATGCGCGGTCGCTCCATTAAGGTGACAAAGCCGTTAAGCGTTAATTCCTCGTGAATTCACGCGTTAACACACGTTAAGGAGGTTTGAAAGGCAGCGCTCTGGTTGTAATATATTATCTAAAAACTAAAGCTGTCTCATTCAAATACTCCATTATCGATATCGTATCGTAATTATTGCAGTTCCCGCGTAAAAACTAAGTACACGTCGTATTTTTATTATGAAGATAAATTATCAAGCAATTCACCACCCGCAATGACCAAAGGATTTTTCAAAAAAGGAATCTTAAAAAAAGAATATGCACGCTTCTTGAAGGTTCCAATTTCGAATTGTAGCTTAGAAAGTCCTTACTGTATGCGCGCCTCCCGTCGAATGAGATGGCGTTAATGTGGCAAAGATCACTTAGCGCGCTAAACTAGGCGCTAAAACCCTTTGATGTGTCCAAAAAACCGATACCCGAGCTATCGCTTAATTTTTAACGCCATTAGTAATGCCATTAGTAATTTAACGCGCTAAAACGCAGGTGTAGCAGGAGCATAACAGAAATATAAACTAATCTTCACATCTTAGTTAGTTAGTTGGACAGGTGTCTTCCGCACTTAGCCACTGAATTGGGCCATTGTGCGTGAGCAGTGACACGGTTGTCGTCTGCTACTCATACCATGCAAGCTCCTTCCAGAAGGCCATGAGTTGACCAGTGTTGCGTATGGCTTCGCTCATGGTTCTGGGATTGTTCAGGAACCTCGTCCGTTGGTCGCTCACGCTGGTACAATGTAGGATCACATGAGCGGGTGTTTCTTCGGTCTCCATGCAGCCCCTACATAGTGGGCTGTCCGTGACGCCGATATTGTAGAGATGCTTGTTTAGTGGACAATGGCCAGTTATTATGCCAATCAGATGCTTGAGTGTTTTCCTGTTGGCGTGCAACAGTTTATGCGAGAGTCGTTTGTCTAATACGGGAAAGGCATCTTTATATTGCCTACACTCTTTTAACTCTGCCCACTCTTTTGCGTGTTGATGTAGGGTTCTCTCGCGTAACCACGTTTTTAATTGGTTGAAAGGTATCGGAACAATTGGTTCGGGTCCCAGAGTTGTTGTGTCCGAACCTTTCCTTGCCAGTTGGGCCGCTGCGTCATTGCCCGTGGAGTCACTGTGTCCTCGTATCCACTGGAGCGTGACCCGATTCTTCGTTGCAGTTTTCTGCAGCTCTTGGTGGCACTCCATTATTAGGCCGCTGTTAAAGCAGTTGCCGTCGAGAGCTTGTAGTACTGAGGCACTGTCTCTGATGATGCGTACTGACAGGTTACTCACGTTTCTGGCCGCGATCGCCGTCGCCGCCCTTATAATCCCAACGCATTCAGCTTGGAAGATGGTGTTGAGTTTACCAAGCGATGTTGAGAGATTGATGTTCAAGTCATGGGAGAATACTCCGGCACCTGTCCCATACTTTGTTTTTGAGCCGTCTGTGTATACTCTAACTTCGTGTATACCAGAACTATCCTTGTGCTCTTCTTGCAGTTGTATGCGGTATTTTTTGTCAAAGACAAAGGTTTTAGGTATGAGGTCGCACGTTGCATCTAGCATCGGGATCTCGTTAGTTAATGTCCTTTTCAGGCGTGCATGGGTTATTCTGTCGTCTCTTCTCCAAAGCCCGAACTTATCGAACCGGATCGCTGCGGCACCTGCTTCCTGCTGGATGATGAGGTGCAGTGGTCGCAAGTCGAGGAGCACCTCCAATGCCGCCGTTGGAGGGTTTTCGTGCAGCCTGTTGTGGCCAGACAGGCGAGGCGTTGTATGCTATGCAGCTTGCTCTTGACTGTGCTTAGTTGAGTGCGTGGCCACCACACTACTGCACGGTATGTGAGCATGGGGCGTATTATGGCAGTGTAGATCCAGAGGGTGATGAGTGGTTTGAGACCCCATTTCTTGCCTATTATTCTCCTGCACTACCAGAAGATTGTACATGCTTTTGTGGTTTTAGTGGTGATGTGTTTATTCCAGTTGAGCTTGTGGTCGAGTGTTACGTCCAGGTACTTGACTTCACTCGCTAGGTTAAGCTCCGTGCCAAAAAGGTTTTCGTTTTCTGGTCATACGGGTGTTCCTTTTGTTGGTGAAAAGTACTAGCTCCGTTTTATTTGGGTTGACCATCAGTTCGTGGTGGTTGCACCATTGTTCCATGATCCTGATGGCTGCTTGCATCCGATAATGGATCATGTCTTCCGAGTTTCCTTTGATTAGAATGGTTATGTCATCTGCGTAGCCGACCGTGTAGAAGCATTTTTCATTCAGGCTTCTCAACAGATCGTCTACCACTATGTTCCAGAGCAGGGGTGATAGGTCTCCTCCCTGTGGGCAGCCTTTTGCTACTATACCCCTTGTGGTGGTGTTAACCGTGAATTGAATAGCCCTTTGTTTCAGGAGTTGATCAATCCAGCCACTGACGGTTTGTTCAACTCCGAACTTGTCAAGGGCGCGGCTAATGCTGGTGAATTTAGTTTTGTCGAAGGCGCCTTCTATGTCAATGAAGGCGCCAAAGGTCATTAGTTTGTCAGATAGCGCTGTCTCTATGGTCTCCACTACGGAGTGAAGCTCTGATTCCGTTGATCTGCCACTTCTGTAGGCGTGTTGTTGCGGGTGTAGTGGTCTGCGTAGCAGTGCGCCTTCCCGCAGGTATCTGTCAGCAAGCCTCTCCAGCGTTTTCAGCAAGAAGGAGGTTAAACTGATAGGTCTGAACGATTTTGCTTGAGTGTAATCAGTTTTGCCCGGTTTTAGGAGAAATATGACTTTTACTTCCCTCCACCTTCGTGGTATGTAATTGTGCGCTATAGATGCTCTATATATGCTGAGTAGCTTTGGCATAATTGTTGTGCAGCCCCATTTTAGAAGTGCTGGTGTTATTTCGTCCAAGCCTGCAGATTTGTACGGCTGGAAGCTATCAATTGCCCATTTCAGCCGGTCCACGGTAACCATGTTGTTGGCTATTGTCCAGTCTGTTTGGGTCGGTGGTCTGTATTCAGATTCTTCCCAATCACAGTCGTCGGTCACAGTGCAACCTGGGAAGTGTGTTTCAATTAGCACTTGGCTTATTTCCATGTCTGTGATAGCGTAGGTGCCATCAGACTTTCTGATGGAGCCTAGGGTCTTGTTGCTGTCCTGGGAAAGGATCTTTTTTACCCTGGCTGCCTCGCATGTGGAGTTAATGTTCGTGCAGAAATTACGCCAGGGCTCTCCCCTGCGGAATCGTATGCGTTTCTTGTAGTGCGACTGGGCTTCTTTATATTTGTCCCAGTCCGTGTCTTTCCTTGTGTTTTTGGCCCGGTTGAAGAGTTTTCTCAGATTGCGCCTGAGTTTCTCCAGTTCTGATCCCCACCAATGTGCTTTACTACCAGTTTTCGGTAGTGTGGTGGGGCAGGCTTGTTGGTAGCAAGGTTGTATGCATTTCGTTAATAAGTTAGTGTTATGTTCTATGTGTGCAGTGCTGTCGGTCATGTCATTAAAATTTGACATGGCTATTTCTTGTTCAAGCAGGGTCTTGTATCTCGCAATGTTGGTATTGCGTGGGTTGCACTTTGGTTGTTGGACCCTCTCTTGCACTTGTATGTCATAGCAGATACGCCTGTGATCGGCAAAGGATGGTTTGGCGGAAAAATGCCAGTTCGTGACGAGTTCCACGGCCCCATCCGATGCCAGTGTAACGTCTACTATGGTTTGATATCTGGAGCTAACAAAGGTGGGCTCTGAGCCGTTGTTGACTACAGATAGGGTTGTTGTGAAGATGTATTCTGTTAGGATCTCACCTCGTCTATTTGCCTCAAGGCTTCCCCACAGTGGGTGGTGAGCGTTGGCATCTGCCGACAGTATTATTTGCCAACCGTGGTGATCTGGTCGCCGGGCCCTGTTTGTATCCCCACGGCGGTGAGGTCTCTAGAACAAAAGTTGGTCAGCATGATGTTATTATTTTAAGACTTAGGCATGTTAAGTTTTTGAAAATGTATCTATAATTATGTATCATCTTCATCGTATTTGTTCACTGCTTTGCGCCTTCGTGAGTTCACTATTAGGGTCCCGTAGAAAATCAGTCCCAGCATGTCTGGTATCATGCTGAACGGGATCCTATTGCCATCACGACCTAACCCTGATATGTTTATCGTGAATATAACATCGATGTTCTATTCTTTTTTTTGTATTTTTGTGTTTCTGTATGCCTATAACTATGTTTGTTTGGTTGTGAAAGCAATAAACAATTTTTCATTTCATTTCATTTCATTTCATTTCATTAATTTTAGTAGTTTAGTATAGACCTTTACTTATTTAGATCACGGATTTTTTTAAATAATAAAGTGAAATTTAATTAATGCTTAATAGTCGCGACAGGAAAAAAGTAAGTTATGACTCAAGCACTCATTGATTAGTACTGCAAATAACAAATAACAATCACAGAGCCAGTTTTGCACCTCTCATAGAAGGGACAGAATTGTTCTAATTTCTACTAATCGGGCTGTATTTTAAATTCTGATCCTCAACGTTTATTAAATAACTCATGCAATGACCGAGGCTGTGTACATATTATACATAAAGAAGAGGATGCCCGTAGCTCCACCCGCCCATTTTATTTTAATTGAATCGTTTCTTCCCGATCCCTTAGGCATTTCGAAAGAACCCTTCTAAATGTACCCCTGTGGTCCTCAAGAAACATGTTTGCCAAATGTCAGCAGTAACAGCCAAGTAGTTTGACTAGGCATGAATGCAGATGTAAGAAATTCGTCTAAAACCTTTAACTAATATTTCTTTATCTTTTCACACATACCTACAACATCTTCTCATACCCCTACACACCTAATACTTTCGACGGTGCGCTGTCGGTCAGTCAGTAATGCAAGAATTTTATATAGATATACAGATATTGTCAATATAGACCAATTGTGATCAGGCCGCTGATAATTCTTAAACAATATTTGGAGAGCTTGAGTGTTACCGTGGTAAAAAGGTTTTCGAGTCTCTTAGGGAAGCCAAATAAGGCAAGATTTCTTTGTCAACACGAAGTAATAATTGTTGTTTCTTACTCTAGCAAAATATATTTCTTTTTGGCTGACATTTCGTTAGTGACACTCTTAATATTACACATTATATGATACAAATAATATAAAGGAGGAAAATCAGACTAAGCTGAAGTACTTGTACTAGTTTTTAGAAATGTTGGCAGGGAAAAGAAATTGCCGAAGCCTTCTTAAAAAAAGGTTTCTTCATACTGTATAGGTAAGGCATAGGGTGTCACAATATTGTTTCTGAATTTCCAAATTTAAATCCATAGGCTGCTATTTACTATTAGGTCGGATACATACCTGTTTTTGCTTTGTGGTTGTAAAAAGGTTTTTTGATGCACTGTACTCGGGATATAAAAATCCTTTTCACAGCAGAAATACAACGCAGGTTTATTCAGCTGCAATGTGTTGCACTACGCAGTTACACAGGTATGCTGTGCTAAAGTTTTGTAGATGGGACTTTTCATTGTTCTCTCTATGTGCCAAATTAAAATAAAACTGCAGAATTTTCTAAATTTCAAAAGTATAATTAAATAGAAAGAGATACGTGCTGTCGTGGCCAATTAGACGCACGACTAGCTTATAACTTATTTGGAATACATTTCTAACTGACCTGCTGGCTAATGGTCAGATCACAACTATAGCTTGCTTTGCTTAGAGCTTTAAAATGTCACTCCTCGCTTATGTTTTCATATTACCTTCGGTGACGCAAATAACAATATCCGCTACCAAGTGACATAAGCGCAAAAGTCAAAGGCGTTCTCGTTCCACAATGCGTAGTGGCCTTTACTTGTATTGAAACACTTATGCATAATCGTCTGAAGGCTAAAACTACCCAGTTGGATGGGTAAAGTCTTTGAGCAAACTTTTAGGCTACATTGGGTACAGGTTCTAGCTATGTCTTACCATGTTAGCTTTTGATTTAGTTTCAATCGATTGTAAACTTTTCTCCATTTAATATGACTTTCTTAATAGCTTAGCTAAACTAAATACATGGATGGAAATAATATACAATACTATGAATGGAAAACTTAACAGCATAAATAAGTTGGACCTATTTTTTACCAAGAGCGTAGTTAAAGACTGTTTACCTTAATCAAAGACAAATTCTCATAACCAGAAATATTTTATATTAATTATTTATTTATTTATAATATTATTCTTTACTAAAATTGTTGCTAAATTGGCAAAGTTCCATTTTCCAAAGTAAAGTTTCATATGTTGATTTGGCAAGAGTTCTGCAAAATACGTTTTCAGTACTTTGTTTACTCGTTTCAAAGATACTCGATTTTCACCTTGATTCACAACGCGGGTGTTTATAAATGGATGTAAAAACACCGTATTCACTATAAAGACGAAACAATTATTTTTTGTTCACAGAGCAAAGCAACTGTAGATAATTTTAAAGGTAATTACATAGAATGCTTGTTATTATTGAAACATCGTGCTTTAGTGCTAAGGTAAGCGCGCCAAAATAGGTCGCGCATAATGTCACGAAAACGACGAGCTTGAATTCAGCAATGACATTCGTTATAACCCTTAGACATGTTTGGGTGCGTTCTTTTACGTTCCTTGAGATTGCACTGTATACAAAAATAAAAAATAAGTAGTAGTACCTAATCAATTGATTTTCGAAGGCAGCGAAAGCCTATTGGAGATACCAACAGACTGAGATTTGCAGGGTTGCAGCTGGGTTCACGCTAGAAGGATGATGAATCAATAGCCGAAATATGCGTTTACAGATAGTTGATGCAGTTATCTCTGGTTTCCTTGCTAAGATCAGGGCTTGTGTCGTCACCACAACAGGGCTGTGAAAAATGTATACCAACCAAACTGCGATTTGAGTGGCCCCGCCGCTACAGATCGTCGACAGGCACCACAGTGGTTTTCATAAAAAGGCCCTGAATGTCTGTAGTGACATATCACATCCACCCCACTGTTTTTGCCCTTTGTCTGCTACAGGAGGTAAACGAGGCGTGATCTGACTTTTCACAGTGAAGACGTAGGCAATAGTTGCCTTATGTCGCCACTTAAATATAAAATATGCAACGAACTAAATTAGAAGTAAAACGTTTAATGAATTAAATTATTAAACATGGCATGTCGCTGAGATTATTCCTATTAATTGTGTTGTATTTTACTATCTTTACTATCATTTTATGGTTTACTAGAGGACGCCAGCAGCTACGCCTGCATTTTTTTTAATTTACCTGTTTTGGCCGATCCCGTGGGAATTTCGGGAAATCCCTTCTTAGTGCACCCCTACGGTCCCCAAGGAACGTACATACCAAATTTCAGCTTCCTGCGCCCAACAGTTTGGGCTGTAGCGTGTCTGTCAGTCAGTCAGTAACGCAAGCATTTTATATATTAAGATTATACAAATGATATACCTGTTGTATATTGACTTATTCAGTACTTAAGTTTATTGCGAGTAGATTAGTGTACGCTTTTTGAATATAAATATTCACTAGGTACTTAAGGATATGGAATCTGTTACGAAGTGGAGTGTCTACCTTCCTTTGAAAGCTTTCAACTAATGCGTAATCCTGATCCATCAAATAATAATTTTATATTATTACTAGAGGAAGCCAGCAGCTACGCGTGCATTTTTTTTTAAATTTACGCGTTTTGGCCGATCCCGTGGGAATTTCGGGAAATCCCTTCTTAGTGCACCCCTACGGTCCCCAAGGAACATACATGCCAAATTTCAGCTTCCTGCGCCCAATAGTTTCGGCTGTAGCGTGTCTGTCAGTCAGTCAGTAACGCAAGGATTTTATATATTAAGAAGATTACGTTTTGAGAGGCCGATGTCACAATACAATATTGAACTATATGTCACAGTAGCGGTGCGGTAACTACAGACGTAATTTTACGCGGCTGAAGTATCAGGAAACAACTGTAATGAAATATGACGCTAATTACCAAGTCTATTTTACCGATCTTGTTAAGATTTGTTGATATTTAGAATTGAGGTACTTACAGCAATATTATACCTAATATTAATCTGTTTCCTGGAAATAAATATTATAATATATAATAAATGGTTATTAAATATAATAAATTATAATAATAATATTATAGTAATATTGTTCTAATAATATTATCAGATAATTATATTCACTCTACTGACCGAATCATCTTATCTTATACTAATATATAAAGCTGAAGAGTTTGTTTGTTTGTTTGGTTGATCGCGCTAATCTCAGAAACTACTGGACCGACTTAAAAAATTATTTCAGTGTTAGATAGACCATTTATCGAGGAAGGCTATAGACTATGTAACATCACACTATGAGCCACGGGAGCGGAGCAGTAGCCTTAAATAACGCGGGTTTAACCGCGGGCTCATCTAGTTTGTCATAAAGCAATTATACACCGTTAGATCGAACGTAAATGTAATCTGATAAATAGGTATTTATAGGTATGTTTCAAAATACGTCTACGTCTAATAACGCTGACTGCTTTAGTTCTTGCGGTTACATTATGGTTAGAGATGGTCGGTCAGTAATTAAACTACGCAGCCATTACCACTTGTCCGCCTGCTGTTGCATTCTCATAAACTATCCGCATATGTACAATGGTACCGAATCAACTTTTTGTACCAAATAAAGTTTTTGCAGGTATAACGATCAAACAAGGGCTCAGCGGGACGGCAGTGCGAAGACTCAACGCAACGCAAATGGGACAGAAGTGGGTTGCAAAATTTAACACGGGACGAGTAATAACTAAGAACTAGAAGTTAGTTGATACTTGCGAGAAGGAATAACGGCACAATAAGGTAAAAAACATTATTGACATAGAAGGTCGGCGTCGTGTCTGCACAGACAGTAGTTGGTCGTCAAGTCTGTTGATTTTATTTCGCCACTGGCCGCGCTCGCCGGTAAACGTCGTTACCCGAGCAAAGTTTAGCTATCGGGATCATCCATTATTAAAGTTTTATCTAACTGGGCCACACGAGAACACAGATATCATACAAATTTTGCAACCCACTTTTGTCCCATTTGCGTTGCGTTGAGTCTTCGCACTGCCGTCCCGCTGAGCCCTTGTTTGATCGTTATACCTGCAAAAACTTTATTTGGTACAAAAAGTTGATTCGGTACCATTGTACATATGCGGATAGTTTATGAGAATGCAACAGCAGGCGGACAAGTGGTAATGGCTGCGTAGTTTAATTACTGACCGACCATCTCTAACCATAATGTAACCGCAAGAACTAAAGCAGTCAGCGTTATTAGACGTAGACGTATTTTGAAACATACCTATAAATACCTATTTATCAGATTACATTTACGTTCGATCTAACGGTGTATAATTGCTTTATGACAAACTAGATGAGCCCGCGGTTAAACCCGCGTTATTTAAGGCTACTGCTCCGCTCCCGTGGCTCATAGTGTGATGTTACATAGTCTATAGCCTTCCTCGATAAATGGTCTATCTAACACTAAAATATTTTTTAAGTCGGTCCAGTAGTTCCTGAGATTAGCGCGATCAACCAAACAAACAAACAAACTCTTCAGCTTTATATATTAGTATAAGATAAGATGATTCGGTCAGTAGAGTGAATATAATTATCTGATAATATTATTATAACAATATTACTATAATATTATTATTATAATTTATTATATTTAATAACCATTTATTATATATTATAATATTTATTTCCAGGAAACAGATTAATATTAGGTATAATATTGCTGTAAGTACCTCAATTCTAAATATCAACAAATCTTAACAAGATCGGTAAAATAGACTTGGTAATTAGCGTCATATTTCATTACAGTTGTTTCCTGATACTTTAGCCGCGTAAAATTACGTCTGTAGTTACCGCACCGCTACTGTGACATATAGTTCAATATTGTATTGTGACATCGGCCTCTCAAAACGTAATCTTCTTAATATATAAAATCCTTGCGTTACTGACTGACTGACAGACACGCTACAGCCGAAACTATTGGGCGCAGGAAGCTGAAATTTGGCATGTATGTTCCTTGGGGACCGTAGGGGTGCACTAAGAAGGGATTTCCCGAAATTCCCACGGGATCGGCCAAAACGCGTAAATTTAAAAAAAAATGCACGCGTAGCTGCTGGCTTCCTCTAGTAATAATATAAAATTATTATTTGATGGATCAGGATTACGCATTAGTTGAAAGCTTTCAAAGGAAGGTAGACACTCCACTTCGTAACAGATTCCATATCCTTAAGTACCTAGTGAATATTTATATTCAAAAAGCGTACACTAATCTACTCGCAATAAACTTAAGTACTGAATAAGTCAATATACAACAGGTATATCATTTGTATAATCTTAATATATAAAATGCTTGCGTTACTGACTGACTGACAGACACGCTACAGCCCAAACTGTTGGGCGCAGGAAGCTGAAATTTGGTATGTACGTTCCTTGGGGACCGTAGGGGTGCACTAAGAAGGGATTTCCCGAAATTCCCACGGGATCGGCCAAAACAGGTAAATTAAAAAAAATGCAGGCGTAGCTGCTGGCGTCCTCTAGTAAACCATAAAATGATAGTAAAGATAGTAAAATACAACACAATTAATAGGAATAATCTCAGCGACATGCCATGTTTAATAATTTAATTCATTAAACGTTTTACTTCTAATTTAGTTCGTTGCATATTTTATATTTAAGTGGCGACATAAGGCAACTATTGCCTACGTCTTCACTGTGAAAAGTCAGATCACGCCTCGTTTACCTCCTGTAGCAGACAAAGGGCAAAAACAGTGGGGTGGATGTGACATGTCACTACAGACATTCAGGGCCTTTTTATGAAAACCACTGTGGTGCCTGTCGACGTTCTGTAGCGGCGGGGCCACTCAAATCGCAGTTTGGTTGGCATACATTTTTCACAGCCCTGTTGCGGTGACGACACAAGCCCTGATCTTAGCAAGGAAACCAGAGATAACTGCATCAACTATCTGTAAACGCATATTTCGGCTATTGATTCATCATCCTTCTAGCGTGAACCCAGCTGCAACCCTGCAAATCTCAGTCTGTTGGTATCTCCAATAGGCTTTCGCTGCCTCCGAAAATCAATTGATTAGGTACTACTACTTATTTTTTATTTTTGTATACAGTGCAATCTCAAGGAACGTAAAAGGACGCACCCAAACATGTCTAAGGGTTATAACTAATGTCATTGCTGAATTCAAGCTCGTCGTTTTCGTGACATTATGCGCGACCTATTTTGGCGCGCTTACCTTAGCACTAAAGCACAATGTTTCAATAATAACAAGCATTCTATGTAATTACCTTTAAAATTATCTACAGTTGCTTTGCTCTGTGAACAAAAAATAATTGTTTCGTCTTTATAGTGAATACGGTGTTTTTACATCCATTTATAAACACCCGCGTTGTGAATCAAGGTGAAAATCGAGTATCTTTGAAACGAGTAAACAAAGTACTGAAAACGTATTTTGCAGAACTCTTGCCAAATCAACATATGAAACTTTACTTTGGAAAATGGAACTTTGCCAATTTAGCAACAACTTTAGTAAAGAATAATATTATAAATAAATAAATAATTAATATAAAATCTTTCTGGTTATGAGAATTTGTCTTTGATTAAGGTAAACAGTCTTTAACTACGCTCTTGGTAAAAAATAGGTCCAACTTATTTATGCTGTTAAGTTTTCCATTCATAGTATTGTATATTATTTCCATCCATGTATTTAGTTTAGCTAAGCTATTAAGAAAGTCATATTAAATGGAGAAAAGTTTACAATCGATTGAAAGTAAATCAAAAGCTAACATGGTAAGACATAGCTAGAACCTGTACCCAATGTAGCCTAAAAGTTTTCTCAAAGACTTTACCCATCTAACTGGGTAGTTTTAGCCTTCAGACGATTATGCATAAGTGTTTCAATACAAGTAAAGGCCACTACGCATTGTGGAGCGAGAACGCCTTTGACTTTTGCGCTTATGTCACTTGGTAGCGGATATTGTTATTTGCGTCACCGAAGGTAATATGAAAACATAAGCGAGGAGTGACATTTTAAAGCTCTAAGCAAAGCAAGCTATAGTTGTGATCTGACCATTAGCCAGCAGGTCAGTTAGAAATGTATTCCAAATAAGTTATAAGCTAGTCGTGCGTCTAATTGGCCACGACAGCACGTATCTCTTTCTATTTAATTATACTTTTGAAATTTAGAAAATTCTGCAGTTTTATTTTAATTTGACACATAGAGAGAACAATGAAAAGTCCCATCTACAAAACTTTAGCACAGCATACCTGTGTAACTGCGTAGTGCGACACATTGCAGCTGAATAAACCTGCGTTGTATTTCTGCTGTGAAAAGGATTTTTATATCCCGAGTACAGTGCATCAAAAAACCTTTTTACAACCACAAAGCAAAAACAGGTATGTATCCGACCTAATAGTAAATAGCAGCCTATGGATTTAAATTTGGAAATTCAGAAACAATATTGTGACACCCTATGCCTTACCTATACAGTATGAAGAAACCTTTTTTTAAGAAGGCTTCGGCAATTTCTTTTCCCTGCCAACATTTCTAAAAACTAGTACAAGTACTTCAGCTTAGTCTGATTTTCCTCCTTTATATTATTTGTATCATATAATGTGTAATATTAAGAGTGTCACTAACGAAATGTCAGCCAAAAAGAAATATATTTTGCTAGAGTAAGAAATAAGAATTATTACTTCGTGTTGACAAAGAAATCTTGCCTTATTTGGCTTCCCTAAGAGACTCGAAAACCTTTTTACCACGGTAACACTCAAGCTCTCCAAATATTGTTTAAGAATTATCAGCGGCCTGATCACAATTGGTCTATATTGACAATATCTGTATATCTATATAAAATTCTTGCATTACTGACTGACCGACAGCGCACCGTCGAAACTATTAGGCGTGTAGGGGTATGAGAAGATGTTGTAGGTATGTGTGAAAAGATAAAGAAATATAAGTTAAAGGTTTTAGACGAATTTCTTACATCTGCATTCATGCCTGGTCAAACTACTTGGCTGTTACTGCTGACATTTGGCAAACATGTTTCTTGAGGACCACAGGGGTACATTTAGAAGGGTTCTTTCGAAATGCCTAAGGGATCGGGAAGAAACGATTCAATTAAAATAAAATGGGAGGGTGGAGCTACGGGCATCCTCTACTTTATGTATAATATGTACACAGCCTCGGTCATTGCACGAGTTATTTAATAAATGTTGAGGATCAGAATTTAAAATACAGCCCGATTAGTAGAAATTAGAACAATTCTGTCCCTTCTATGAGAGGTGCAAAACTGGCTCTATGATTGTTATTTGTTATTTGCAGTACTAATCAATGAGTGCTTGAGTCATAACTTACTTTTTTCCTGTCGCGACTATTAAGCATTAATTAAATTTCACTTTATTATTTAAAAAAATCCGTGATCTAAATAAGTAAAGGTCTCTACTAAACTACTAAAATTAATGAAATGAAATGAAATGAAAAATTGTTTATTGCTTTCACAACCAAACAAACATAGTTATAGGCATACAGAAACACAAAAATACAAAAAAAAGAATAGAACATCGATGTCATATTCACGATAAACATATCAGGGTTAGGTCGTGATGGCAATAGGATCCCGTTCAGCATGATACCAGACATGCTGGGACTGATTTTCTACGGGACCCTAATAGTGAACTCACGAAGGCGCAAAGCAGTGGCCAAATACGATGAAGATGATACATAATTATAGATACATTATCAAAAACTTAACATGCCTAAGTCTTAAAATAATAACATCACAGCATTAACGGTGCGGGCGCGGGGGCCATGAGGCAGGGTCGACGTCGCTTCAACTGGGGGAAGAAAGAGACAACCGACCCTTGCGACCGACAGACCGCTCACCGCACGCGTCGCGCATACGCGCGCTGCGCTGAAAATTTACAAGATCGTAGTACAATAACGAAAACATTAAATTATGAAATTAAATAGCTTTATCAGCCGTACTATTAATAGTGTAGCACATTTACTTTTTAAAATAAATATCATCAAAGTCGTTACATCTCGTTGTTTAACACTAATAACACTTTGGATCGTCGAGGAACTAATTGTTTACCAACAGTTGACAGCGAAGCCCGATGGCCACACTCCATAGGTAAGTGTACATAAATAATTAACAATAGCTAAGTACCAAACTATAACATAAGAACAGTGAGAAATAAAGTGTCGTGTCAGTTACAAAGCTCTCATAAGATAAAATACAATTGAATAAATTCATTTTAAAATAAGAATAGGTATTTAATAATTTCAGGTCACCCGCCCGCTTTGCAGTCGGGAAGTCAACCAGCCTTCTAAGTGAAGTGAAAAGCCACAGCCAGAAACGCCACTCCCGCCCAAGAAACAGCCACCTACATCAGCTAAATTTGTAATAGTTAGTTTGTTTTTCTATTCATATATACTACATAACAGTGATATAGACATATTTGACATTCCCACATTCACCACATACACACACACACACACATAAACAGACCCAACCAGTACCTGCATCCACGCGTAGCTCCACTTCTAGCATAATTCTAATTCTTCTAATCAATTTCTTTTAACAGAATTGTTTGATTGGATGAAAACAAGAGTCTGTGACACTTGAACAATTACAAAAGAACAATAAAATGTATTAATAGCATTTTTATTTTACGTTTTCCTATATCTTTATACCCAGTCTAAAAATAATTCCTTTTCTACTATTTACGTAGTACAATTGAATTATGTTTGGATTAAGACGGTAGCTGTTTCGTCCGAAAATATATTTTCTATATTTTTGGATCAAAGGTCTTCCATATAAGTAAATATAATAAATGGCGTCATCAGTCTCCATGCGGGGGATGTTAAATAACCAAAATTAAATTAGTAAAGACCTAGAAGTGGTGATGAGCAAGACAATTATCAAAAAAATCGGTTCGAAATGGCACTAAATCGACAAACGTAGACGTAGACGGAAGGAAACCTTGGCTCAGCACGGCACAACACACACAGTTCTTAAAGGTGCTTCTAAACGGGCAACATTTTTCCGCAATATGTGGCTGCAACACAGTGGCTGGCAACATTGCTAGCTATCCCGGCCAGACTATGCAATATTGCTGTAATATCCTGGCCATATAGCCAAACATTTTTGGTGTAGCCACATGTGGCCGACATTGTTTTGAGGGGTTGCCGGACGATCGCTGAGCTGTCGATATTCTGCAATATTGCCCGGCTAGTTTCTATTGTTGTTTCAGTCGCACTCTATAGTTATGACATAGTCCATGTCCTTTTCTACGCGACGTGAAGTTTACTGCGAATGACGTCGTGATTATGGCTATATTCATTTGGTTATGTTGTCATCACACGTCATGTTGACGTTGAAGTTGTAGTATTTTAAAACTTCGTCGGCCATTGTTGCCCGATTGTGTATCCCGTTTAGAAGTCTACATAACCGGCCATACTGTATCAGACATATTTCAACAAATTGCCCAGCCATTGATTGCAAAAAAATATTTTTGTGATGGCTGAGCAATTAATTGCTAATAATGCAGCCATGAATGGCTGAAAAATATGGCCCGTTTAGAAGCCCCTTAATAAAACTTGATCATTACAGACAGGTTTTAAATATTCATGGAAACATAAAATCATAGACATCCTATCTTATTTGTGACATTTTTACTTATACCAAATAAAAACGTGGGTGTACACATTTCAAAACACATAAATAAAATATAAATCCAAGTGAAAGCCTCAGTAGCGATTCGATCAACCTGTAGGTTGGTTGATCATCTGTTCCGTAGGACGCATTACGGCTAAGAAGTGTGTGAGAGAGGATAAACTCATTGTATAGAATAGGAACACGTGCGGTGAGCGGGGATAAGGACGCGCGCGATTATTGGACGTGTTATACCGTGTTTCCAGTACACCGCGAGCCTGCTTACAGAGACTAACGTGTACTCCTATTTCCCTTATGCTAAGAAAGAAACAAACGATATTTTTGTGACTGTCAATAGTGAAATATGTTTTTAGGAAACTATGTGATAGATTTTTGGGATGCTTTGCACTCTTTACTTAATACTCTTGGTATACTCAATATTTTTTTTCCTTTTCGCTGTGGAAATGCATTTACGCATACCCCCGCGGGATGAAAAGCGGGGGGCATGTGTGACTCGACGGCCGGAGTGTAAGGCCGTAATACCCACTAAAACCACAGCGCATACTTCCACGCCATTTTGGGCGCCAGGGGGTCACGTTAGCATTCTACCCTGGCGCCCCGGCGGATAGCCCGAAGGCCACAACCTCCTTGGCGGCGGATGAAGCTGTTGGGCTCCGTCGCTAACACACCCAGTGGCCGCAAAGGATAGGGAGGCCGGCAACCTGACAACACCGCATCTCCTCATCCTCTGCGGCCCCACTGCAACGCATCGAATGGTGCGCCCCCATTTGGTCGCGGGAGATAGGGCGCGCGACAACGCAACACAGACACACCTCTCCTCCCGTGATCGCACCCGACTGCAAGGGACAGACAGAACAGTCCCCCGCACCCTTGGACGCATCCTGCGCAGGCCCCCTACAAGCCCACGCGGAGTGTCCACTCCCGGGATCTCGCTTAGCTTCACCGTGGGTGCCCTAACCACGGTTACTGAGCCCTCCACCACGACAAGGTGGAGATCCCACAGGGGGGATGAAAAAATACCTTTTTTTTGTGTCGGGTGGGAAATTCTCATGGAGTCCGCCCTAGGGGAAGGGCGAAGGGGACTGCCAGACTCTTACTGACTAAAAACCAACCCGTGTTCCTCATGTACCCGTGTGTCGGAATATCGGGTTTCGCCGAAGCATTCGTCGCTACCCCCCGACAGGTTATGGCCCACCAGATGGTCAGGCGGGCCCGAACAAAACCCCCTTGGTGGCGAATGAAGGAGTTGGGCTCCGCCGCCAAAACACCCAGCGGCCGCAGAGGATAGGGAGGACGGCAACGCAACACCGCATCTCCTCTTCCTCTGCGGCCCTGAATGGTGCGCCCCTATTTGGTCGCGGGAGATAGGGCGCGTGGCAACGCAACACCGACACGCCTCTCCTCCCGCGACCGCGCCCGACTGCGAGTGACAGACAGAACTGTCCCCCGCACCCGTACCGTTGGACGCATCCTGCGCAGGCCCACTGCCAAGCCCACGCGGAGCGTCCACTCCAGGGATCCCTCTTAGCTTCACCGCGGGGTTCAAAGCCGCGGTTACTGAGCCCCTCCACCACGACAAGATGATGATCCCACGGGGGGGATGAAAAATATACCTGGGATTCATGTTAAATAAATATATTTGCACTAAGCAGTGCCGGGTCGGGGCTAGCTTCAGATTTTATTGACATATATGTTTTCCTACAAACAACAGCAAAAATAAATAATATTTTAAAAATATTAAATTCTTCGTATATTAATAAATCAGAATTATATAAAAATATTGTTATTACTTGCCACAATGTTTTCTTAGGTGGTACTTAATATACCTATAGGTATACTAGCTGACCCGGCGAACTTCGTACCGCCATATATTTTTATAAATATTTGCTATTTTCTTGTGAATCTAAACCATTCTCAAATCCCCTTGGACACACAAAAAATTTCGTCAAAAGCGGTCCAGTCGTTTAGGAGAAGTTTAATCACATACGCACGCACACAAGAAATATATATATATAAAGATGTAACAATTATGGACCCAGTCCTTGAGTAGTAGTTAGTTGACCCTGTGTAGTATTAGTTAAGTAGCGCGTAAGGGTATTCTCTCGTTTTCCATAACTTCATTTGCACTAATATTGTTTTCCATAATCATCCCCGATCATAATATTTACTTGCACTATTATCATTTATACTTTTGCCATAACAACTCAACAGTGATAACTTTTATTTGCCATAAAATGACTTTCTATAACAACTTATATCATAATAATTAGTTTCCATAAGTAACACATCTCATAATCGACTCTTGACATAATCAAAATTTGATATAATGGGTTGGGTTTCAAAACGAGTTGCCCGAATTTGAGGGTATTGGTGGTGTAGGGGGCTCGAGGGAGTTAGTTTTAATCCCCTTAAAGTAATTTTGGCTGCCGGAGTTACGTTTTAATATTTTTAAACAATTTCCAAAAATTCTTCATTCAAATATGCAAAACGGAACGTAATTTTAGGTTTTATGTGAAAGTAACTAAATAGGTTGTGTTAGGTTCTCTTTTGACCCTTAACCCGAAAATAGGAGCCCTGCGAAGCAGGGCTCCGTCAACCTCAGCTTATTAAACTAGTGGAATCAATAAAAGCGATATTTAGGTTTTATGTGAAAAACGTGAAAGGAGCGCAACCGCCCTCTTGTATGAATGATATTGACAGCTAATGTCAAATTTGTGCGTCATTGCTTTCGAGTATCTAAGGTTAGGTGCGACTGTAATAAGTAACTAAATAGGTTATGTTAGGTTCTCTTTTGACCCTTAACCCGTAAATAGGAGCCCTGCGAAGCAGGGCTCCGTCAACCTTAGTTTATTAAACTAGTATAAAGAATGTGGAAGTTGACAGTGCCATACACACCGATATTTTATATTATGGTGAATAAAAGTTATGGAAAATGGCATTATTACGAAAACGAAAATTATAGCAAATACATTTATGGATTTAAATTATTATGACACTTGATCGATTATGATAAATGGAATTAGTGAAAGTAATTTTATGTCATTTCACGATTATGGCAACTGAAGTGTTATTTCTAATGAAATTATGGCAAAATTTGCCATAATTTCATATGCCATACTGGTATTTAATACCAGTATGGCATATGAAATTATGGCATTTTAAATTATGGCAAACATTAGTAAACCGCGCGTAAGTAAAGACTACTTCTTTAAAATTAAAATGAGCTCTACGGTGAGCGAATATAATAAGTAGGTAGAAAGACAAAAGTTGTGGAGCCTGTTGGTACGGTGCACGGTATTATCCGGGCGGGTCCTGGTGTCGTGTCTAAGTATTTAATTCCTCCGCCTTTGTTGTTATAAACAGTGCCACAAGCCGGCGAATGCTAGGCCACCGACCACATCTGCGGCGGTACGCTGACATAAATTGCTGACCGAACCCGCCTAAGCAAATTCACCCAACCCTCCTTTAATCTGACACTTTATATGGACATGGAGCAAACACACGCAGCTGGCGATATAGCTTTACACCTTTATTTATTTCAAATGGATGACATTGCTCAGGAAGTTGGCATGCTCACGGTCTCTGAAGCTTTGATATGTGATGTTGAAGACTGTCAGCGACACATAACAAAACCTAAGGATTACCTCACTGTTATTACTCAAAATATACGCAGTCTGTCACGGAACTTTGATAACTTCCTCATTATGTTACAAAGACTTCGGTTTGAATGTGACATAATTATCCTCACTGAGTGCTGGTTATCGTGCTGTCCCATTTTACCTAATTTAGAGGGTTACATATTGTTTGCATCCAAGAATTGCATCACACAAAATGAAGGTGTTACCGTCTACAGTAAAGCCAACCTGAATGTTGTATTTGAGGAACCTAGTTGTCGGGATGCAAATTGCCTCGTTATAAAATTTGGGCAGGAAACTGCTATAGTAGCCATATATAGACCTCTTTCATACAAAAATATAGATAACTTTCTTCGAGGACTTGACAGCATTTTACAAGCCCTGACATCGTTCAAAAATATCTCTATTATTGGGGATATCAACATAAACATTTGCCCTGGTCAGGAATCCTCACTCAAAACCGATTATCTAATTTTATGTTCTCATCACGGACTGCTACCTGCACATACCTTCCCTAATAGACATAGTAAGACATGCCTTGATCATGTGATACTAAAAACTAAAACCTCGGCTCTCACTTTGGTATTACAATCGACCGTCACCGATCATCAAGCGGTTTTACTGTGTCTTAAGTATAAACAAAAAAGGAGCTTTGCACATCTTACCTATAATAAAATAAATAACGCTAAAGTAAATATAGATTTAGCTAATTTAAATTGGGACTCAATCTATAATGCAACTGATTCAAATATATCTATGAATCTTTTCATCACAGCTATTCAAAACACTATACTCGATAATTCGGTCGTGGTAACTCTATCAAGACGTAAGATAAACATAACTACGTTAAAAAAACCGACTTCAAAATCTAAAAATGAAAAAATAATAAAGATTTAATATTAATTAAATACCTATTATTTATACTTATGTGCTATTTACTAATAGGGTTGAAGTCGGTGCCAAGCCTTAAAACTCCGTCAAATATTTTCGTCCTCCCTACCGCAAAGGCTTAAGACAAAGGTGTTCAACGAGTGCGTCCTACCCGTAATGACTTACGGTGCCGAGATGTGGACACTGGCGGTGCGAATAGTCCACCAATTTAAGGTTGCTCAGCGATCTATGGAGAGGGCTATGCTCGGAGTTTCTGAAGGATCGAATTTATAAGAAAGTGATCCGACAGAGAATCAAGGTAATCGACATAGCTCAAAGAATTAGCAAGCTGAAGTGGCAGTGGGCTGGTCACATTTGTCGCAGAACCGATAACCGTTGGAGTAGTCGTGTTCTAGAGTGGAGACTGCGCCTTGGCAAACGTAGTGCAGGACGCCCTCCGGCTAGGTGGTATGACGATATACGCAAAGTGTCTGGCAGCGGCTGGACACAAAAAGCCGAAAATCGGGCTTAGTGGCGTGCCATTGGAGAGGCCTATATCCAGCAGTGGATGGCAGGCTGATGATGATGATCATGAATTTGCTCGTATTCATTTAAGTGATTAAAATAGCACATAAGTATAAATAATAGGTATTTAATTAATATTAAATCTTTATTATTTTTTCATTTTTAGATTTAGAAGTCGGTTTTTTTTAACGTATTTATGTTTATTTAATACTTTTTAGTGTAAACTCAAACTCAAATATAATTATTTCCATAAAAATGTAAAAAACAAATTTTGGACACATCAGAAAGTCATAGATAAATATTAACCCTTAGCGACACACGCGATTTCAAGCAACACATATATACACGTGGGGAAGCTAGGTCCCCAATAAATTCGTTATTTATTTATTAGAGAATTGATAATTTTCATGCAGATTATTTTTTATAAAATTAATGAGAAGCATATATACTAAGCGAGTATTTTTTTTAAATTTAATCAAAAAATTACAATTGTCTTACCTTTTAAGTTAAGAAGTACATAAATTTTTTGGTCAACTTTTTTTAAAGTTAGGTTTACGGGTTAGAATGAAAGTTAGAAAATAAATATAAAAATGAAACAAGTGTGGCGGATTGTTACACAGCATAAAAATAGGTGTAGGCTCCAGGGTGATGTTAAGAAGGAATATGGCGGTCTCAGATGGACTAGTCATCGGAGCAATGGGAATTATTAAAAAAATAAAGTGGCCAGCCCTTCGACGTGATCAACTAGAAGCAGGAGAACTGCCCGAAGTAGTGTTCATTAAATTTGATGATCAAACTGTGGGCATTAGGGTAAAAGATGCGGAGGGTCTAGTATCAATCACACCAGCATCCGCAACTTTTCAAGCGAATAAAGGTTACGGTGATGTTGAGAGGTTAATGTTCCCGCAAATTTTAAGTTGGGCTGTGACTGTTCACAAGCTCCAAGTTACAACCAATGAATAAAGATTTACGTAATAGAAGCGCATTTCTTAACGATTTCGTGTGCCGATTCCAACTGGCGTGTTGACGGTTGTCAGTGTAGTACGTAGTTGGCGCCGTTGGCGGCGCTGGCGTCGTTCTCCGTCTCTCTTGCTCTCGTAGTTAAGATACACAGGAGAAACTTTCGTCTCTCTTGCACTCGTAGAGTCAGCTGTCACAGCGCGACTGCCACGCCGTCAAGCGGCAATATAGGTCACACTGGTCACAGAAAGTTTGTCTACAGAGCGCCCATAAGAAATGTGCCTCTATTTAAATATCTATGCTCTATGGTACAACATTGGAGAGGGCAGTGATAGATCTTGGGAAAAAGAATTCGCGAAAGGTCAGATATATGTAGCTTTAAGTCGAGTGAAGAATTAAGATGGTATCGCATTAAGTGATTTATAATAAATCAATGTTAAGAGCCATCTAAGTTATTAATCAGACCACATGACAGCAAAGCACTACAGGAAATGCAACGTCTGAGACAGTTAAATCAAAATTATTTTTTATAATCTTAATATATAAAATCCTAGCGTTACTGACTGACTGACAGACACGCTACAGCCGAAACTATTGGGCGCAGGAAGCTGAAATTTGGCATGTATGTTTCTTGGGGACCGTAGGGGTGCACTAAGAAGGGATTTCCCGAAATTCCCACGGGATCGGCCAAAACGGGTAAATTAAAAAAAAATGCAGGCGTAGCTGCTGGCTTCCTCTAGTTAACTAATAAAATTAAAAAAGACATGATGGAATCATGTTTTTTTTATACGTGATTTTTTTCATGAAAGCAGAATTAACGCAGTTAAGATGCGATCACTGCGTAGTATGTGTTGGGTGAGACTGATTGATAGGATTCCGATTTAGGAACCGGCGAGCATGTATGAGAAGAGTAATGAATGTAGAGGAAGCGCGTGAGATTTGTAAGGATAGAAGTAAGTGGCGGTTCGTTGTCTCTGCCTACCCGACGGGAAAAAGGCGTGAGTATATGTATGTAAGTTTTTTTCGTTCCCTCTCCAATCTTTCGCTTTTTTTTTTTTTTTTTTTGTTTTACGAGGTGGAAAATCCCTTCGGATCTCCGACTCTTGGGGGAAATAAGAGCCGGAGTATGTGGTGTTTCCACTAAAAACCACCTCGACTTCCTCCATGTACCCGTGTGTCGGATGGTAGGGTTTCACCGAAGCATTCCTCGCTACCCCCCGACGGGTATTGGCCCGCCAGATGGTTAGGCGGGCCCCGAACGAAACCCCCTTGGCGGCGGATGAAGGTATTGGGCTCCGCCGCCAAAACACCTAGCGGCCGCAGAGGATAGGTAGGACGGCAACGCAACACCGCATCTCCTCTTCCTCTGCGGCCCCACCACGACGCAACGATGGTGCGCCCCCATTCGGTCGCGGGAGATAGGGCGCGCGGCAACGCAAAACCGACACGCCTCTCCCCCCGCGACCGCGCCCGACTGCGAGGGACAGACAGAACTGTCCCTCGCACCCGCACAGTTGGACGCGTCCTGCGCAGGCCCCTCCAAGCCCACGCGGAGCGTCCCCTCCTGGATCCCTCTTAGCTTCACCGCGGGTGACCAATCCACGGTTACTGAGCCCCTCCACCACAACAAGGTGGAGATCCCACGGGGGGGTCCAATCTTTCGCCTGTAATTTTCCTGTAAATTGGTTATGGGTAGTTCTTAAGAGACAACACTTTAACCAACTAACAAAACGATCTGTAATTTATTGTACAGTTTAGCTTAATCCGCATATTGGCCAAATTATATATTTGAAAAATTGCAGTCTAACTAAGTACAAAAAAGTATTTGAACTTCGTTCTTCTGATTTATACGTCTTGTCCGTCTGCCATTGTCCGAAATGAAATAGTCGATATCGCATTTTCCCTTTCATAAATCAATATAAATTTTATTATTATATTAACGAGAGGAAATGAATAGCCCCCTGAGAAATATAATATGTATTAGTTATAAATACCTTAATGTGTTTATAAATAAGTAAATATGAAGTGATTAATACAGCGTAAAAGACGCTTGACCGTACTTGGTTGGGTAAAGATTATGAGTCTGGTTTCCCGTGTTGGGGGTGAAGCTAGTCGTGCTACGGACGAGCTAGGTGTACCTGGGGCTGGATGGCTAAGATCCTGGTGTTACGAAGGTAAATATTTCATTCGTCTTCGATATTTTGATTACAATGCCTATTTTATGAAATTTATTTTATTATTTTGCAACTTCAGTCTGCGTTTCGAGAGACTAAAAGCGTCTAGTTATAGATTGGTGTAGAAAAGTGTCAATAGTAAAGTCTGTATGTATGATGTCTTATACATGATTATAGGCAAAATCTTGATTCATCTGTGCCTAATTCGCATGGTCATAACACCATATGTATGTATCATATATGTAGCAATTAAATATGATATTTTTTGTACCTATAAGAATTGATTGTATTACAAATTTAAGCAAAAGGTTTATTTTTTGTAATCTTACAATATTCTCGCTTGGCCATACAATAAAATAATTAATATACACTGTTTTAGAGTTTCAGAAGTGTTACTTCTGTGATATGATCACTGATAATTGTTTTTATAAAAAAAAGATTACAGTAGTTGTTAAAATATAATGGTTATCTTAATAAAGTTTTTCAAGTAACAAATTCTGATCCATCTGGGCACAAAATATTTGAATGTTGATATCTTGAAAACTACTTTATAATAAAAACGAGTCCCTCATTCAAATATTTAATATGTTCTTTGGTATTCCTATTTCCATAATTATGAGCATGTAATACTGAGCTGAAAGTGCAATTTAATTATGGCCAGATGAATCAGTTATAGAATTAAATTTTGAAAAACTATACTGATGGAGTCAGTCTTGTTTCATTCAATCCTTAGTTTTGTTCTATATTCACTTGTTTGAAGCATACCGTTAAAAAAATTGGCATTACCCCTGTCCTTGAAACCTTTTCCTAATTTCATAAAAAATCCACATAACTGTTATGACTGGGATTTGAACACTCGCCTTCAGAACGTAAAGCGGATGTATTATCCATACGGCCATCGCCTTGTTGCCAGTTAGTGGCGAATTAAGGGAACACTTGACAGAGTGTTTACGTCATCTAACTTAAAACTGTCATTTCCAAATAATGAAATAGTCTTCAAACCTTTTTGTTAATTATTATGTTTGACGACCAGCCAGTTTGTCGTGTAGACGTCAGTAGTCCTTGACGACGGTAGTAATGACAAATTGACATAACACCGGCCATCACAATTATTATTCATAGCAATTTCAGCCTTAAGGATAGGTGAAAATAAATAAAACATGCTCATAAAATAAAAACTACTGGGCCTACATGAATCATTATTTATGGGACCAATTCGATACTATTCCGCATCAAACAAAAAAAGAATTACGTAAATCGGTTCAGAAATCTCGGCGAAATCGGTGTACATACATCGAAAAAAAAATATACCGGCCGAATTGAGAACCTCCTCCTTTTTTTTGTTTGAAGTCGGTTAAAAATAATTAAACCATGGGTGACCCCCGGCCTGATAAGATGTATGAGGCACAGGGACAAACTGCACAAAAAAGCTAGACAGTCTCCTGATGACGAATCTATTAAATTTACCTACACCCGTTACAGAAACTTCTGTAACAAAATAATAAAAAAAAACATAAAATAACTAACGAGACCAATCTATTAAAAACAGCTGGTAAAAATAACAAGAAACTGTGGGGTGCAATAAAAAATATAACCTACACGTCTAAAATAAAAAATAATCCATGTGAATTGATAAATAGTGCTGGCCCGAAAAAAGCGGTTGAAGAGGTAAACAAATTTTTTGTCACTGTTGGCAAACATTTGGCCAAGAGGACTATAAAATGTGATAATCCTTTACATTTGAATTTTAACATATCACAAAATAAAAATACACTGAAATCTTTTGTGATCTTGGAGACTGATGAAGCGGAAGTGAATCAACTAATATTAGGTCTGAAAAATGTGTGTTCCTATGGATAAGATAATATTCCTAATCACCTCCTAAGAGAAAATAGACATTTTCTTGTCCCTATTTTAACACACATTTGTAACCATTGCCTGTGAGAGGGTACATTTCCTTTTGTGTTAAAGAAATCTGTGGTAATACCTATTTATAAATCGGGAGATAGGAACCGTGTTACTAACTATCGGCCGATCTTCATCCTCCCCTCGGTCTCCAAGCTACTGGAACGCATCATTAACAGTAGACTTGTAAAATATCTGGAAGTAAACAATTTACTCTCTAACAACCAATTCGGCTTTAGAGCTGGAAGATCAACGTGTGATGCTGTCCATGAGTTTGTAGACTATGTAGTTAGTAATATTGACAATGGTAAAAAAGCAATAGGTATATTTCTAGACCTAGCCAAGGCCTTCAACACGGTCTCTATATCACTGCTTCTCAATAAATTAGAAAAGTTGGGAATTAGAGGAAAACAACTATAGTTAATACGTGATTATCTTTCCAATCGCTGTCAATGTACCAAAATTGACAATTACGTTAGTGACGACTCACCTATTACATATGGTGTCCCTCAGGGGAGTATACTAGGCCCAACTCTCTTTCTAGTATATTTAAACGACCTTTGTGACCTCGATTTAGGGGGTCGCAAAATTATATCTTACGCAGATGACACTGTTCTACTGTTTTCTGACGAAAAGTGGGAAGAAGTTTATAAATCTGCCCAGGCTGATTTTGACACTGTATGTCACTGGCTAAGAAGCAATGTCCTAACATTAAATTCAGATAAGACTGTCTATATACCATTGTTAATGCGTAATACCTTCTCCTCTACCACGTCTTACAGCTTGGTCGCTCACGACTGCTGCAATAGCGATACCTGTCTTTGCCCTAAATTAAATCCTACCAATGTAGTAAGGTATCTGGGCGTAATGATAGATAACAACCTCTCATTTCAACCACATATTAATTTAGTATCATCTCGTTTAAGAAAATTTATATAATTATGTTTTCAAAAATCTTAGGCTTATTGCAGATACCACCTTAATTAAACAAGTCTACCTAGCTCTTGCTCAGAGTGTAAGGAGCTATTGCATCACTGTTTGGGGAGGCGCACCTAAAACGGTCATCAAACCTCTAGAAATAGCACAAAGAGCTATTCTTAAAGTTAGTACTTTTCGCCCACATAGGTTCCCAACTTTTCAGCTTTACCAATCGTGTGAAGTCTTCTCAATCCGCCAACTATTTATCGTACTCACTGTCATGAAGCAACATTCAAAACTTACCTATGATAAAAGTGTCATAACCTCCAGGCGACGTAAGGATATTACTTTCTACGACAGACCTATATTTAAACATCATTATGCAACTAAATATTTCCCCTTTATAGGCCCTTATTTATATAATAAAATAAATAAAATAATTAACATATACGATCTACGTAGAAATGAATGCAAATTCAAATTAAATGAATATTTTCAGAAACTAAATTATGACGAAACCGAAAAGTTACTTATTATACCTCAGTAGTAGACATTATACTCATCCTCCCAACATACACACACTCATCCCATCATATTACACACAGGGAGGCTTACACTACACAAATCTATTATTACCTTTTCTTTTTTTTCTCTTATTTTATGTTATTATTGATTAACATGTGTTTGCCTATCAGGTAATTAGTAAGGAATTTAGGAAGAGCGCTGCTGTCTGAAGCTCAGATATTTATTTATCTATTTTAGACACAGATGTTCAATGAATACTGTAACTAATAAGCTATACTTGCATGTGTGTATTAAAATGTACGGACATAGGCTACCATAAGTTGCAAAAATTAAACTAGGAGGGATTTTAGGGAAGGTAGAAGTTTGTACCTACGGCACAAATTTACCTCTTGGAAGTAAGAACGCATGCGCTGTAAGTTGCGTGCTGCGCATGTGCTATAATCGTATATCTGTCATTACTGTCACATCATACATATTGTAATATTGTGCACGGTGATTACATTATTCACATATATAAACCAATAATTATAGACTACGCTTAAACGGCTGAAATGATTTTCTCTACTAATATTATATAAATGCGAGAGTGTTTATAGATATACATTTGGTATGAATTATAGATATATATTTGGTTTGAATGGTAGATAATGTCATGGATACTGACCGAATTACTTTGTACTCTATAGAGTTTCTGAACTCTTTAGACTAATCAGGAGTGCCTTCACACAACTTGAGACTGAAAGTAAATTTATGTTACCCCGACTTCAACTCGCGCTAAGCCGCGGGCAAAAGCTAAGTAGTACTTTTATGAATCAGGCCTTTTTTATTGTTCGCTACTAGTATTTTTTTCGATGTGGTGAATATAATATAGTATATGCAGAAGCGCATAATATATTATATTACTAAACAAACAAAAACATGCTTATCTTAATATATAAAATCCTTGCGTTACTTACTGACTGACAGACACGCTACAGCCGAAACTATTGGGCGCAGGAAGCTGAAATTTGGCATGTATGTTCCTTGGGGACCGTAGGGGTGCACTAAGAAGGGATTTCCCGAAATTCCCACGGGATCGGCCAAAACGGGTATATTAAAAAAAAATACAGGCGTTGCTGCTGGCGACCTCTAGTATTAACATACTTATTTATATTTTCTATTAGAATTTATTTTGTATGAAAGAGCTTTGGACGTTTTTATTACCAATTTTTTTGGGCAATGTTAGTATTTGTACCTACCTTATTTTATATTCCCAAAAAGTGATTTATTTACGTAATATTAAATGTCCCTACAGAAACCCCTTTAAAAACAAAATTCTAACAAACCACCTCAAAGAAGTTCTGTAGTTGTTTTCGGCTGACAGCTTATTTGTTTTATTATGACGTATCGTTAGCTAGTCCGTGTTCGCAGTTCGTGTATCGTCACCTTCGTCATCTGCAGGCGGCGCGCGGCGGCTACGCGATCCACTGTGGCATTAATTGCCTCTGTTGTTACATATCTCGACTGACGGCGATCTGAATCTGCAAACACTTTGATTGGCTCCCCGTCAAAACTGAAATAAATAGTCAAGCACCGGCGCTGGCATCAAAGGCTCGTCCAAGCTTCGGTTAAAATTGAACATCCAAAAGATTGCCATTCTTTTCTGTTTCATTGTACATAAAACGGAACAAATTCAGAAATATCGGTCTCGTGTGAAAAGACGAATCGTCGCTGGATTTTAACAGATTATATAAAAGTTTCAAAACTGAAAGCAAAGTTGGACAAAAAAGTTTATTTTGTTTTATATTGACAATAAAATTAAATTAGCTGATAAGCGCAGGCTTTCTAGGTCTGTTGGAAATCCTATTTGCGGTGAGGACTCGCGCCAGTTGCTCCTAAAAGTTGGGGTTACCAAGAAAACGTTGCTAGCGCCTCGGGAGATCCGTCGCGACACGCCTTGCCCCTGCCAAGTATGTTTACACATATGCACCCCAACATACTTATGCCACGGATTAATCTACCCTAACACTTTTATGTATCATACCTCCGTATGATAATAATAAATGTGTGCCATACAGTCATACACACAGCATTTAATACTTCAGATATCGTACGTTTAGGTTTGAAAACAGAGTTTCCAATTGCAAGTTTTGTAAATAAACATTAAAATATGTAAGTTACATAAATATCCTATAAATTACTAAGTACTTATTCGAAATGAAGTCCCAGTAAACAGTTGCCGTGTTGATAAAAAAGGTTTAATTTAGGGTGCCAAGATAATCCCTAGTTTAATCAAGTTAGACTGTCGGAAATTAGTTTTCTTGTAAATATCTTTTATCAGTAATTCTCATACTTCGATTCCACATTTCGAAACACGATGAAATCCCTAAATCTCCTACCTACCGAATGCTGCAGCGTCACTTCGTCTCACATTATAAAATATGCAGATAAGTTACGGGAATTGATTCAAGGCACAAAGGAGGCGAGCGAACTGTCTATAGGCGGGCGGCGAGATTTCGGCAGTAATTTCCCAAGAGGCTACACTCTTATCTCATGACACTGAAAATATTTTGTAAACACATGTTTAAATAAGTACAACACCTTCACTAAAGCACGGCCAGTTGGCGTAGCGGGAGTGTTAGCGACTGCTACGTCGAAGGTCGCTGGTTCGATTCCCGCTCAAGTCAAACATTTGTGTGCATGAACATGGATGTTTGTCTTGGTGTTTCTATGTATAATATTATGAATTTACATATAAATATATAAAGGTATGTATGTTTATCTATTATCTAGTACCCATAGTACAAGTTCTGCTTAGTTTGGGACTAGATGGTGATGTGTGAATGTTGTAGAATATAATATAGAATATTATTATTATAAAGCGTGAAAAGTTACCAACATAAATTATATCCTTCTATTAATCGCAATTCGTAATCTGTGGTAAATCAATTTCGCATTGTCTCTATCATCTTTTATTTGGACATCGTTTCGCCGCTCGTTACAACTCGACACAAACGGTTTCATTCCAATCATTTTATTGTCACACAACAAAAGTCATTGCGGTAGTACTGTCCCAGGTTGGCATTATTATGTCATTAAAAGTCATTAAATGAAGTGGCAGTGGGCAGGGCACATAGCTCGAAGAACCGATGGCCGTTGGGGCAGAAAGGTTCTGGAGTGGCGGCCACATACCGGACGACGCAGCAGAGGTAGGCCTCCCGCAAGGTGGACCGACGATCTCGTCAAGATCGCGAGAGGCGGTTGGATGCGGGCAGCTCAAGACCAGTCTGTGTGGAGAACCTTGGGGGCGGCCTATGTCCAGCAGTGGACGTCGTTTGGCTGATATGATGATGATGAAAAGTTAACATCTAGAATCAAGGGAAAACTAAAATGTTTTCCAATTAAGGTCAATTTTTTGAAATAAATCATCTGCACAAATAACTTTGTAATCTGTATATATAAAATCCTTGCGCTACTGACTAACTGACAGACAAGCTACAGCCAAAACTGTAGGGCGCAGGAAGCTGAAATTTGGCATGTATGTTCCTTGGGACCGTAGGGGTGCACTAAGAATGGATTTCCCGAAATTCCCATGGGATCGGCCAAAACGAGTAAATTAAAAAAAAATTGTAGGCGTAGCTGCTGGCGAATTGTAGTCCCAAATAAATATTACAAAGTTACATTCACAGTTAGGGCTTTAAGAGAATTCGTTGTTGATATTATTGGTAAACAAGAAGTAGAAGGTACCGGTAAGTAAAAAATATAGGATTTTCTACAAAAATAAATAAGATCCCATAAAAATAATACATATATAGTCACACGCCTATATCTCCGAAGAGGTAGGCAGAGGTATATTGCTACACCCATTTTTCGCCAGATTTATTTTATTCCCACGTAATAGGAGGCGAGCCTATTGCCGTACCGGGCACATTACCAGACTCCGTGCTGCTACCGAATTTCCTAACGGAAAAAACTCAATAACATCTTGCCCGACGAGACCACCCAATCCCACGCGCACATTTATGCCGCAAGACCGACGAGGCAGTCAAAAAAAAGAATTATTATAACAAAAATAGATTTTCTTTATTTATAAAGAAAATCTATTTTTTGTTTTCAGGATATTTTCGGCGAGGCCTGGATTTGTAGTGGTAGTCGCGTAGGTTGATCGATAACCGAGGATATCTTGATAGATATGCGATAGTATATTTTGGTAAGTGACCACTTTTTTAGTGACATTCACCTCCATGTTGTGACGTCGTGCCCCTCCGTCTGAACTGTGATGTCGAACGAAAGTGGGAGCGCCTCTGCCCGCGCGCCCCCGCACGCCATATATAAGCGTGCGACGCTGTTCAATCGGCCCTTTGCTCCAGATCACGGCCATCAGTTAAGTCTTCTTCCTATCAAGACCCTGGCCTTCGTAACACCAGTGAACACCAAATATACTTGTCGGACCACGCCCTGAATTTACTCATGTTCTCAATTAGTAAATCTTAGTTTTAAAGTAGCTGCATTGTATCTACCTATATAGGCAATTATATTGTGAAGTGTACTATTCTAAAAGTGTTTTCATTTGTAAGTAAAACCTGATTTTCTTCCTTTTTTTGACCCGTGCGACATTGGCGCCCAATAGGATTTCTTTTTATAGCTAAATTGGTGTTCCGTAGGTGAGTGGTATTTTTTTCTGTATTTTTATATATTTTTGTGTATTTATATATATTTTATGTGTTAAATACGTCCAGGAGTAACCTATAATTTTTTCTTGTCAGCCACAAGCTGCTTAATTGTATTTTCTAACTTATTATATGTCTAATTGAACTATCTGCTAGATAAATTGCATCGCGCAATGTTATCAAACGTAATTACCTGTCTTATTCTCGGCCGCTTGGCGTACAAGCGACGCCGCGCCGCGCCGGCTCAACGAAGCCACGTGTTTTATCTACCTACAATTTCAATTTCTCTTGGACGCATTTTACATTTTACTACATTCTCTTCCTACAATACGCAATTACGCACTTTATTTTCTTTCACTAGTAGGCATGTGTGTAATTTTAGTGAACATTGCAGTGTAATTTATTATAATTTTTTTTGCCATTATTCTTCATGGGTTCGTTTCTCTGTTATATTTTGTCTCATGCGATTGTGTAAATTAAACTGTAAAATAGCTTTAAAGAAGTTTTTAAAGTCTTTACTAAACTCTTTCCTAAATAATTGCTTTATACAAATAACTTTGCTCAAAATCTCGCTTATTTATATCATTATTGAAGGTACATAAATAATAAATAACTAAATAATTTACTTGTAAAAGTAATAAATCAATTAATTAAGCTCTAAAGTTAATTTTCTATTTTTTTCTATTGCTGTTGGTTTGCTGAGTTGGTAGCTTTGGGAAAGGCTATTCTATTCTAGCCTCTGTTGGCCTTTGATCGGCTGTTTTTTTAATTCAGAGTGCTTTGTAGTCCACGCGGCGTCTACTAGCCGTGTGTTGACCCTATTTGCTATGTGAGATCTGTACGGATGCTACTAAATGCGTATGGATGCTGCTAAATGCGCATGGATGCTTTTTGCTGTCGGATTCCGATGGTGCTCTGTTTTGCCATTTATATAATGGTCTCCTTCTCTTGCTAAATGGGAGAAGATTGAGTACTGTTTGCTACCTGATTCTGATGATGTATGGGCTCTGTTTTGCGTTTTTCTAATGGTACTTTTGCTCTTGCTAAACAAGAGATGAATGCTATATTTCTCTGTTCTTCTTGCTGTGAAGAACGGGCATTGTCGGGCTAAAAGTGTTATGGAGTCTGTTGTTTATACCGACAACGCCTCTTTAAAACGTTGGAGTTTTAACTTTGAATTACCGCGGTGGCTAGACTGCGAGGTTCCGTCGATGATTTTTGTTGTTTTTTAGTGTTTTTACCTGATATTTTTGTTGTTCTATACCTGTTTTCACTACAATACTAACGTGGTGAAGACTCGTTCTTAAAATGTTCAAGTTCTACTAACGATTCTTGGCATTTCATTTTAAACTATCAAGTTCCGACTAAATGTTTTTGGTGTTTAAAAGGGTTCCTAGGTAACCCTACTTATGTTGTTGTCTATCAGGTAATAACAATAAATTGTGTGATTTAATAAACAAAAAATGTGTGTTTAAAAAAAAAAAGTGGGTTAAGTCGTTTTATATAAGATTTTAACCCACACTTACAAAATAATTTTAGCGTATGATGGTCATTCTGTCTGACCTTAGTGTATATAATAATATAATATGTGTAAAAATATATTTTTTTCTTTTTGGGTCATTACTGGAGAACCCAGTATCTTTTGCCCACTGTTGGTCAACTCTTTATGTGTTATATTATTCTAACGCGTTGCGCGTAATCACTAATTGCCAGGTGTCGGGCATTCGTTGTAAAATACCTACATAAACTCGTGCGATGAGTTATCGCTCATAAATACCTTCACAATATAGCCTATTTGTTGTTTTAAAATGTTTGTTTAACATAAATAAATGCATAAACTTTAATAACAAAGTGATGAAATAAAATGTGTTGCTTTTTGTGCATGTTACTACATCCACAATCTTTCTTATAACAAACAATGTTCATATTTGTTGGCACTGATTTTAAAATCTAATGTCGAAATAAAATGTTCTAAATGTAAATTATACGTCATTGTATACCTACGCCTCACATTGTGCATAAACTCAATTGAAGGATATTTTGGTTCTCAGTATATTGTCATGGAATTCAATTCCAATATGGTGCATGAGCCATGTGAAGTTTATGCCGAATCGTTGAACTATTTATCTTCTATTCTCGAGAAGGTACACTCAGCTCTGTTGTCGGCTCATCAACGCAATTGTTTATTTTATAATCTTCGCCGTGAACCGGCAGAATTCTTCAAAACTAAATGTTAAGAATGTTAAACCACTTTGCGAATGGCATATAAAATATTTAAAGATACATAAAAATTACATAAAATAAAAAAAGAATACTTATAACCTATACATTGTTTATTTTTCCAAACGAATGTTCTCCAATTTATGTTACCGTTTGTAGTAGTGTCTACTATAAATTAATATTTCTTGTTGTGGGTAGCTAAAATTTTTTCTCGTAAAATACACTATTTTTCTAAATTGCTGCGCAGTTATGTACCCAAATGTTGTGTTAAACATTGTTTTAAAAAATCTTACCATAAACAAAATTATTGTTTTTTTTTACCCTGTGGATCAGTGGTTAAAAGGTCACTGTCAGCCGAGTATACAAGTTCGATTCTTGCTTGTAGTCTTTTCTGGAAGTCTATTAATTTTAATGTCTACTTTGTTGGCGTAATATTTTTTTCGCTGTGCTGTTCTGAAGTTTTTTTATTGTTGTTCATAATTTTGTATCGATTTTATAATCGAATTGTTATTATAGGTACTTTTATAAAGCAATATTGTGTGTGATTGACCGGGCGTTGCGAACTCGGAACAGTCAAATAGTACTTATCTAATTAAAATATATCTAGTTTGTTATTGTGATGCACACGCGCTCACTCAGTGACGCGCTGGTAGATAGATACCGAACTTATGATTCATCATTGTTTACTTTAATAGTGTGTTCATTCATCTTGGACAATCGTGGTCTTTGTAATTAAATTGAGCAAAATAATTATGTATTTTGTTGTTCTTTTGTAATTCAGTAGTCTGTTTGTAGTCTGCAACTTGAATTTATTTTTGTTTAACTTTTGTATAAATTCTGTTTGTTATACCTAACTATGACTTAGTATTTTGTTTATCTAGTGGTCAAGGTGCCGAACCCAAGAATAATAATTCGTAGGGCTAGACGTAACTTGTCTTACCTGTAACTCATTCTTAATGACGTCCCTTTTATCTCGTGTATTACCCTAAGCGCTTCACGCCTTTAATGGTTGTCTCTCATATTCTGTTGTTATGTTATGGCCTAAGCACTTATGTAGTGTGTGGCGGCTTTATGGATGACGGGTGTGTTAGTTTATCATAGGGCAGTTGTTGCGTGCGTATTGTGGGTAATATATTATATTTATAGCTAATGTAGTTATGTAAGTTTGGTTGTTCACTTAAAATACTGACACCACTTCCACTACTTGATTACAGGCAATCCTCAACTAGCTGCTAGCCCAGAGAATTTTCCCTAGGAAAAATTCTGCCCTAAAGAGGGGGGTGTGTGACGTCGTGCCCCTCCGTCTGAACTGTGACGTCGAACGAAAGTGGGAGCGCCTCTGCCCGCGCGCCCCCGCACGCCATATATAAGCGTGCTACGCTGTTCAATCGGCCCTTTGCTTAACTACGACTTAACGTCTTCTTCCTATCAAGACCCTGGCCTTCGGAACACCAGTGAACACCAAATATACTTGTCGGACCACGCCCTGAATTTACTCATGTTCTCAATTAGTAAATCTTAGTTTTAAAGTAGCTGCATTGTATCTACCTATATAGGCAATTATATTGTGAAGTGTACTATTCTAAAAGTGTTTTCATTTGTAAGTAAAACCTGATTTTCTTCCTTTTTTTTGATCGGCGAGTGATTGAGTCTGGCTCACCATCTACAAACCAATCACCCGTGTGACAATGTATCGGACAGCATTTACTTACTTAAAATTTGTAGGTTACAGAAACTGCCTTCCCAGTCCTTCTGAGTTTTTAAGTAGTTTTACTAACATCTTTACCCAGTTTAAAGATTGTTAACGGTTGTTCAATAAAACCGATAATATTATGAAAATTTCTCACATTAATAATTATATTATATTTTATCCTCATATAAACTCGGTATACACATATATCCAGGTACAAATTGACTCTTAAAATAAATTGCACCTTTAATTTGTACATAGCTAACGAAACAGGTTTACCATCTCATCTGTTCATCATTATCTATATTAAAAGGTGAAATGACAACAAAAATCAACAACAAACGCTAACGAGTCGAGTAATGTGATAACCATCAATTATGGACATGCTGATTGAATGATTGGTCCGAATGCGAGCCTGATTGAGACTCCGCCAAACGAGAAATTATATAACTGCTAAAAACATTCACTAACTCTTTTATTTTCGGTTTATCTTATTATTTATATCTGATCAATGCGTTTTGTTTTATTTAAATGTATTGCGTTGACCGATGATTTTCATCGTATTATAAAATCAAAGAAGATAAGATAGAGATCTAATGCATGAAAACTACAAACACATTTAGACATAGTGACATTTCCATTCAGCTTAGTGTCTCAGCGAGGTACAACGGTACATAAATACATTTATCGGGTCGTGTGTAATATTATTCAAGGCACAGTTTGGACAGCGGTACATACAAACAGCGTGTAAAACATGGACAATTTGACAGCGGAACAGTGCGAGGCGCCTCCCGCTGCCGAGGCAAGGCGCTGCACACAAACGTGATTGCTAGAGCAATGCAAGAACACTTCATGATACACAATAAACACCTGATTTCAATTAGTAGTCCGAAAATTCAGCTTTCATACTTTACGTTTCCTACAAACATATCAAAATATTTTCAATATATCGAAAGCTAACAAAGAACAACGCAATCACCAATTTCAAACTAATCCTCATTGAAACAATACTCAGGTGTGCGTATAAGTATTCTCGGCCAATTAAAAATTAATAATTCAAATAATCCAACCCCTACTTGCTAACAGCCTGTGTCTCGAACGAAATTTATTTCACAGGTCAGGGGAAAAACATTGCCTTTTGCGAGAAGATAACTCAAAATATAACGGATTTGCGTAAAATATGTGAAACCTTTTGTATGCTAATACGATCCCATTGTTCGGAGATTGAATTTTCGGGTTATCATGCTTAAGAATTGTTCATGACAGATAGGTAACGATTGTTATGATTCTTCAACATCCTTCTTATCAAAAGTATTGGATTGATAAAAATAAACATAGAATCACCTCATCATTACACAAATACCTACCACACTATAAAACATTCATAGCGTGATAACAGTACGATGTGGTAGAATCTTAATATATAAAATCCTTGCGTTACTGACTGACAGACACGCTACAGCCGAAACTATTGGGCGCAGGAAGCTGAAATTTGGCATGTATGTTCCTTGGGGACCGTAGGAGTGCACTAAGAAGGGATTTCCCGAAATTCCCACGGGAACGTCCAAAACGGGTAAATTAAAAAAAATTGCAGGCGTAGCTGCTGACGTTCTCTAGTAAATAGTATATACTGAAGGAACATATTTCTGCTGCACATTTATATTTTGTAAGCTTTTCACTGCAATAAGATTCATTTTTCTTTGTGAAAATCAAATGCAACACAAAATAGAACCAGGCGAGTGGAGGCTGAAACTCTGAAATGGAAATACACGCTGTCTGGTGTTGAATACGCCGTACTTGAATATTTTACTCGCAAAAAAATTATGCGCTTCATTTATTTGAATATAATATTGAATACGCATTAATGATGCTATCAAGGCGTAGAGTGAAGTGCGAAAGGTACAGGTCAGGAAGAGCATTCATTCATTTCGGCAGGTAACGCACGTTTCGCGGACGGCGCGGAGAATTTGAAACTTTATATTTGAGCGCACTTTATCTGACCGACGAACCACGATCCTCTCTAGCGGAAAATCCTTAGTCGAAATAAAATAAAACGCGAACGAATTTCCTCAATACTTTCTACGACTGGAACATGCTTCGGTTTTCACTCGATTTGTACTGTGTATTTATTTTCCTTTTTGCACAGAGGCCCTAAGCAAGTCGATTGACATTACCAAGTGACCGAAAATTTAATTAGTAATTATTATAACGGTTGGCTAGTTAACTTCATCAGTGTCTACAGATTTCTTCTCTGTCTTGCCTGGATCGACTTGTTGTAAAGAGAACTAGTGAGTGACTCCGGCTTCGCGTGCGTTAAATTTAGAACATTTCATATTGTTGCAAAGTTTGAATTCAGCTTAACAAATACATGTATTTTTAATAACCTACACAAGTAGTATTCCTGTAGGTACTTAGTTTTAAATAAAAAGTTTTTGTAACTTTCAAATAATTTAATTTACCCGTAGTTAGATAGTTAGCAATGTTTCATACCTGTGCATATAGGCCGTCTGTACTGACTATGGTAAAATATAAGACTGTCGTTATTATAAAGTAAGATACACATAACTTTGATTTTGAAACTATTTCCTTCGATAAGATTAAAATATAATGCTACAAATTTCATATTTTAATCAACGAACTATACAGCACCTGACTTTATGGCAACTTTATTAAGCAGGCTAAACTAGTTAGTTCTAAGTCATGTTTACCTTTCTATTATAATCCATCATTTGCATAATACCCATTCATTGACCACCCCGCCCCATATTTTAGATTTAATAGATCTAGTTATTAACAAAAGCTACACATAGCGTGTCTAGACCATGACTGTTCCTAATAGGGCAATTATTGGCGCCATTTAACAGGTGTACCGACACAATTCAGAATAAACGTGCGTTTTCTTTTGGCTACATGCTCGATTAAACATTTCTCTGGTACTTAAAAACGCAATGTGTTGAAGAAGTAAATGTTTTAGCATTTACTTCTTCAATAAAGAAGAACTTCGACTAGAAATTCGACAGTTAATAATTTCAAAAAAATATGAAACAAGATATATACTTTGTAAATTTACGCTACTTCTTCGAAAAAAGTTGTTCGTAGAAGTTCACTACGCATTTTGAAAGCATTTAGTAATAAAATATAAAGAAGCCTTTAGGCTGAAGAATTACAGAAAATCTTTGGATGAAATAGTGAAAACAACTAGGAAATACAGTATGAGACAATAGGAGTTATGGTTAATGTCACACTAAACGCATTCTATGCTAAATTAACCTTCTGAAGATGCTTAAAGTCAGAACATATAACAAATAACATAAAATAAATATCCATACAATATGTTGATTCTTACACAGAACAAGCCCATATACCTATTGTCCACCTGATCATTTCAATAATTCTATGTAATATGTAATCTGTGTTAGCTGAGTCTGCATGTTAAATTTTTATTACTTTATTATATTATTCACAGATATGTGAACGTTATATTCCAGTGACATTAAAATCAAACGTGTTATACTCGACGGTTAAAATGACTTTCCCAAGAGCAAACATAAGCTTCAAAAGCTAAATTCCTCTTAAATGTAAATTTAAAACGGTCACAGGAGAGGAACTTTAATTCACAAGTAAACAAGCTTCTACCCCGGCACTAACCCTTTTAATAGTTAATTAAATCTAAAATATGCACTTATAAGCGCTGTCTACGAGTCATGCTTCCAAATTACGCTGCAATTTTGAGCACTCATCGCCACGCGAAAAGAAAAACGCTGGTACTATAACTAATTAGTATCGAATGATATACGTCAACCAATACATCGTATCTTACACGATTTATTTATCAGTAAGCTAGCTCTATCGCTATCTCTGAATTTCGCATGAAGCTCAAGTGGGAATTCGTTGCCTGAGACAATAAGACAATCCTTGTCTCAAAGACTCAATCCTTGTCAGTTTTTAAGAAACTTGTCACCAAACACTACTTAGGAGATATTCCATGACTGCTCTTTTAAACTTGCACTGATATTGTACTTATTTATATACTTTATCAAGTATATATTTATTTATGTTGTAATATTAGTATGTAAGTACCTACACAGTATTATTATTAGATTTATTGAGCTCATCAGAATACACTATTTCTTGAAGTACACCAACCTATCCATTATCTCTGTCACTAATTCATGTATCCCATTCTTGATTGTCTGGAAGATATCGCATTTTGCGATAAGACCGCCCTTGTTCTAACTAGTTTTAAGTTTTTTAAATTTGATCTCTCTACTCTTGTATCTTTTTTGTTTTTCTGGTGTACAATAAAGAATTTTAATCTGATCTAAGTGGCGCATTTATATTTTATCTCCCCTACTCACCTATTAGGTATCCGTATAGAGTTGTATAGCATCAATCTCTTAAGTAACCGCAACTTAATATACCGGTATATCTATAGAGTTGTGGTTAATTAAAATTGACCGACTTGCTTTGTGAACTGAGTAACTATTTCTGTGACTGTGGCTGTTGTTAACCTATGTGAATAATATATATTATGCCTTAGATTAAGCGTAAGTTCCATATCATACAAAATACTATGGTATTTTTAACGAATTCCCGGTAGCAATCGTCGTTGCAAGACGAACCTAAGGCCTAAATACTAAACTAACCACGACTGCGGTTACGCACCCGAAATTTCACGAAACTGTTAAAAGCCATAACCCGCGTTACAATGAATAGTATTATTCCGAATATGTAAAGTTAGTTATTTGTAAAGTTAGTGATTGTTACCTGCATAACGGCGACACGATCAAATCAGCTCAACAAATGTTTGTATCCCACTGCTGGTGTAGATTTGCGGTTACTCTACTGTCGCGGACAAGATACTAACTTAGTTTCCCCTACTCAGTTTGTGGAAGGGCAACTTAGACTCACAGTAGTGCTCAATTTTCATACAAAGTATTGATTGATGTACTAAAGCTATCTTTGAGCTATCTCTGTCTCTATTTACCTTCGGAAATTGGAATTGAAATTCGACATACCCATTACATACTGAAAATACTCATACATAAGAATTCTTTTCAGATGTGTGAGCACGTATGAAAATTGATAGCGTTTTTTTTCTTTTCATATGTAGTAAAAGAAGTGTGAGTGGCGCTTGCAGCGAGATAACGAGCTTTCCTCGCTAATAGTAGCACGTGTTTAGTGGCTAATGGAGCGGCGTGCCGCACCTGTCGTCCGCCGACCGTGCGGCGCGTCGGAGACCACTGACGGACGTCGTCGGCCCGTCGTCGATCCGACACCGACACGGCATAGTACCGCGAGCTGGGCCACGCTATCGCAGCCTGCATGTGACCGCAACGTCATATAGAATATTCTGAATGCGCTGTAAATGTCACACAATAATGTAAGGTACATTAGTGTGCGTTGATGGCGCAGTAATTCAAACTGTCTCGCTACTCCGATTTGATGCCGAACGAAGAGTAGTATAATTTAAGCAAACATTAGTATAATTTACAATACTCGTATAATTTGACTGTAACTGTAACAAATAGTATCTACTTTTCAAAATGTTGAAATCAAAGCATAGAATCTATACAACAAAGAAAATAGACTGTTTTGACGACTTGTATATAATTAAGTAAGCCGTTGTTTCAATGGTCTCTAGATTGAATGACTTGCGATAGAAATCTGATTAGTATTTGCAATAACTTCTGGTAAAAGTAATTGGTTGTATAAACGACTACTTTCTTAGTTCTGAAAGTAAAGCCACTAGTTGGAACCGATGACTAGCCGATAAAAAAATGGGGTCTGAATTCTGAAAAGGACGAAACAAGAAAATAGCTCATTCAGACATAAAACTAGAGCCGTGGTCGCACCTACAGGTATATGGGCGCAAATTAATATATAATGATTATATTGTTACGAAAATGTTAATAATATTTAAGATTGATATTTAAATAACTATTTGTGAACACAGAACTGAGAATTTCACTACTTTACAATATTAGACACTGTACTGGCTGCTTAACTGTTTTATAAAGTATTTAATTTATAACTTAGTTATTAAGATAACTACAGAAACTTTCAAAGTAAAATCAATTAGTATTAAATAACATTATTCTGACACTTATTTCTACGGTAATAAATAACATGCGTTTATATTTGCATCCTGTTGATAGCGCCATCTGTTGACAATGTTGTAAAGCAGCGTTTGGTTAATAAAATAAATTAGTTATTCGTGTAAAATAAATCATTTGGTGTTGTGCAAAATTCATTACAATATTAATGTCGATTTTTGATTAGTTTATAATTAATTGTACAGTAATTTCAATTATATGTTGAAAAGGAAGTGGCAGTTGTTAAACATTAACAGTGACAACAGTGACAGCAGCGGTTGGATAAACGTCCCCTAAGAGACTTCGGGATCTACAGTTGGCGCGAGAGTGATGGGTCTCTTGGCTTGGCCGCCATTACCAATGATGACCTGCAGACTGATGCGACAAGCGCTTGGAAGCCGTGTTTGGCCCTAGTCAACCCTGATCGGAGACCACACGGTGTGTCGGTGTTATGGCGAGCACATCTACACTTCACCTAAGGCCACGCGTGAGCGAGAGCGACAGAGCGACTACGACGGAGTGCACGCACCGGGGTGTGCTGTGGCGTGAACGCTGTTCTGCTCCGAGTTCTACCAGAGGTTGCAGATGCGAGTTGTTGATGCGCTGACCAGAGGTATTTATTTAGAGCTGATTTGATTAGTTTTTGAGAAACATCCTAATTTTATAAATTATGGTGCTTACAAGATTACCTACTGTCCCCGTAAGGATTACCAGATAAACATTATACAGTCAAAATTACGAACGTTACACCCCAAATAGAACTTATAGGTAACTGTTGTTTATCCATGTTTGATACATAGCAGTGCTACTGTGCTTATAGTCATGTTATGCCGTCGGCTGAGGCTCTTGTCTGTTTATTAATCGTTAGGCCATGTCGCAAACTTTCTGTAAAACTTACTTATCTACGCAAAGAGAAAATAGCTTTGTTGTTATGTGGTTCTACTAATATAATTATTAGTAAAGAACGGTATAACTGCCCTTTTCAAGTTGAAGCTCTGATATAGATCCATTGTATAAATTACCTGATTTGCTTTCAGTTTAAATAAGCTAAGTGATGTGCTGAATATGAATTAAATTGGTAGTCAATAGATAATCCCAATAGTAAAACATTAAAGCAATCAAAACATTATTTATAGCCCTTGGTTACACATTACATAAGGCTAACTAACTGCATTACTTATGGCTAGTGCTCACGGCTAGGATTATATGAAGCTTCTCTTGATAAATGACTATCCACGACAAAAATAATTATTTGCATAAAACCAGTAGTTTCACAGATAAGTGCATTCAACAAGACAAACTTCAGTTTTATTATATTAGTACAGATAAATATTCAGAAGGTAGATATAAAAATAAATTTGTGATACATATTTTTAAAGCTAATATTTGTAAAGTTACGAAATAGGTTTTATTATATATTTGTGGACTCTGTAGGTGCCTACATGATTTCATTTTAACATTATGTTGAAATTGTTACTGTCAACTTGCAGCTCAAGTTAAGGTTATATAATAAGACAAGAGAACCCGACATATCTTAATATTTGTCGTTTTATTTTATACCTGTATAGAATGATTCGTTCCGACCATGATACGTCCTTGCTTAAACCCAAACTACTGAAGCTAGAAACATGAGATCTGGACAGTAGATTTCTTTATGGACATATGCACTCACTTAGGTATTATAAAAGTCCATCTAAGCATTTTAGGTTGAAAGTCTTAAGGCAGGTGACTGCTAATCTTTTATAAATAACAAACCTTAGTGTTATACTCGGTAAATACAATTTATTTTAGTTGCGAGTTCATTTGCTAAGTTAGTTGCATCTATATTCAAGTTACAACCAGTGATAAACCAATAAAATTTAGTGCCAACATTATTGCTTAGCTCTTGTGGGATACAAGACGGATAGGAATATGATTATTAGGATAATGGTAAGTGGGTGTCAAGAACATGATGTGAAAATCCATATTATCTCTTTTCCCATTTAGCAGTATTTGTTCTTAGCAAGTAAAAGTAATTGTATGGACTACTCATGCTTTATTTCTAAGTCAGTTGTGATTAGTCATTTAAGTTTATTTATTCAGATAAACAATTATTGTGTATGAATTAATAAGAATTACATTAACACCACATATTAACAGTTGAAAATAAATATTAACATTATTTAGAAAATTCCCTTAAATATAAAGTCAAATAAAACTATTGATATAAACTCACCACCATATTAACTATACAAACTGAGTGGAATCATTTTTAGAAATAAGACTGCACTAATCTTGCTTTGAAATATTGGCAGCTTGTAAATTTCTCTTTTATGGCTCAGTTGACAAACAGTTAAACAATGTCATAGCTTGCACTATGCCTAAAAATATTCAATATTGGATTATTCATGTTCTTACATGAATAATAATTATAGCACTAGTATTTTCGAAATCCTTGGAGCTGCATGGTTTGAAATCATTTCATATTTATCACCAACAGTCAGACTGTTCATGGCTGAACATAGGCCTCTCTTTGTTCTTGCCATTTTGTTTTCCTGTTTGATGTGGATAAAACTAATTTTGAATATATTAAGTTTTAACTGTTTTATCTAAACTGCAAAATATGGGTCTCCTGATAACTTTATATTTGATTATCTAAAATGGCACTGTCAGACAGAACCTGAGAAAATTCAGTGTCTTTTGTATTTTACCTTATGCTTAAAATATGGGCTCCAACACTGTTGTAGCTAAGATAACTATAGACCAATGCACAGGTTGAAAATGCCTGATATATAGATATAGCTTAATAGACCGGACCACTTTGTAAGAGTCGAATTTTATTTCATCTACAGTTACGAAGGTTCATGGAACTAATATTTGGGTGGGAAATGTTGCCCACCACCTGTCTTTTGAGTGTTGCAGGTTGATGATGACATCCTAGCAGATGACCTGACCTTGGTGTGAGGAGAGGATGGACGAGCGGCCCTTTACTGATTTGTATATATGGATGACGGTGGCCCGCCCTTTTGACGTCGGTGGTTTTGTGTGTGGGCTGCGCGCACACATGCCGCATGAGCTGAGCTGGAGTCAAGCATTGTTTGCTAACCTTTGTTGCTGATCAACATCGGCGACTGTATGAGCGGCTTGACCGTATGGGCGGAGGATTCGTCAGATACCGATTTACGTGGGGGGTCCTCTACCTCCTCCACTGTCGTTGTTGGACCTATGTAATTGCATTGTATTGATATAACTGAACATGACCAACGATGATGATTATTTTATGTATATATATGCATTGATGTGTTTATGAGGCAAATTTTGCATTTATGTGTTTGAGTAAAATTTTATTTTTCCTATCCAACATCCTTCCCAAAACGCTGGCTGGCCACCATGCGTATCCTAGATCCTGGTCTTGTTGGCTAGATCCCGTGATGGGTGATGCCGTGTGTTGGCTAGAGCCCGTGATGGGTGATGCCGTGTGTTGGCTAGATCCCGTGATGGGTGATGCCGTGTGTTGGCTAGATCCCGTGATGGGTGATGCCGTTGGCTAGATCCCGTGATGGGTGATGCCGTGTGTTGGCTAGATCCCGTGATGGGTGATGCCGTTTGTGGGCTAGATCCCTATGTGGGTGATACCGTTTGTGGGCTAGATCCCTATGTGGGTGATGCCTGTGTGTGCTAGATCCCGTAATCGGTGATGCCGTAATCGGCTTAGCCATGGGTGAAGCATTGTTTGTTAGATCCCGTGATGGGTGACGCATGCCTCTGGCTAAGATCCTATGACTAGGTGAAGCCTTGTAAATAACTTTTAGTTCATTTTGTATGATAAACGCTTATTTATGTAATTTTTATATTCCTTATTTTTGTTTCGTTATGCTGTTTATTCTGTAACCGTTAAATAATCAGCGCGAGGAGCGCGCTGGATCAGAATGGCCGTATGGGCGCAAATTAATAATAATATATAATGATTATATTGTTACGAAAATGTTAATAATATTTAAGATTGATATTTAAATAACTATTTGTGAACACAGAACTGAGAACTTCACTACTTTACAATATTAGACACTGTACTGGCTGCTTAACTGTTTTATAAAGTATTTAATTTATAACTTGGTTATTAAGATAACTACAGAAACTTTCAAAGTAAAATCAATTAGTATTAAATAACATTATTCTGACACTTATTTTTACGGTAATAAATAACATGCGTTTTTATTTGCATCCTGTTGATAGCGCCATCTGTTGACAATGTTGTAAAGCAGCGTTTGGTTAATAAAATAAATTTGTTATTCGTGTAAAATAAATCATTTGGTGTTGTGCAAAATTCATTACAATATTAATGTCGAGTTTTGATTAGTTTATAATTAATTGTACAGTAATTTCAATTATATGTTGAAAAGGAAGTGGCAGTTGTTAAACATTAAGATGACGGTTAGTTTATAAAAAGGACTGTAGTTCGCATTTTAATTCAATTCTGTGCTAGAAATCGTCTGAAAATAAACCAAGTAATATTACGTGAGTGTTTTTATTATAATGGAGTCTCGACTGGACACGATAACCCTGGCTTATCGCCGACATATACTACCTAATGTGCGTGCCATGAATACCTAACCTGCATTAAACAAACGTGGCAGGTAACAACATGTATGTACAATAGTATCCAATAGGTGCGACCACGGCTCTAGTTTTATATCTGAATGAGCTATTTTCTTGTCTCGTCCTTTTCAGACCCTCTTTTTGATGTAGTCGGGTTATTGTTTTTAAATATTTTCTATTTATTTAATCCTTTGCCGTATCCCGATGGGGCAAATTGCGAATGCTGCAGGCGGATGACAAAACCCCAATTTACTAAAAATAAATTTATTTAAAATATTAAAATTACAAGACTACAATTTATAAGACTAATTTCTAGAGCCTTGCGACCGTGATCAGCGATTGATCCAAAGTGATCGATATTGCCTACTTCGTCGATGGTGCGATGGTCCACTTTGTGTCCAGTCAGCACCTCGTGGCGGAGCCTCGTGTTCAAGGTGGCTCATGCAATAATGCAGCAATATTGGTATATCGGTATAGAATATAGATGAGCTGAAAATAGGTGAGCCAGCAATTACCCAATTGTACCATGGTATAAAAAAAAGTAAAAACAGGCATGTAAACTAACCGTGCAATATTTACACTGTCATATGTAAAGGAAGACGCCACTTCACTCAATTGTTCAATATGATACTAGAAGAAGGAAAAGTACCAAAACAATGGTGTACATCAGACATAATTTTACTTTTCAAAAAAGGAAACTCCTTGGACATTGGGAACTACAGACCAATAAGTCTGCTGGCAAGCACATACAAACTATTCTCATCAATAATTTTAAGAAGGATATCCGACGACATCGATAAGCAGCAACCAAAGGAACAAGCAGGATTCAGATCAGGATTTAGTACAATGGACCACATACAGACACTAGAACAGATCATAGAAAAATACAGAGAATATAATAGACCGCTGTATGTGGCCTTCATTGACTACAGCAAAGCTCTGGACAGCATCAGCCACTGCTCAATCTGGAATGCACTACAACAATCAAATATTAACTTTAAATACATCAATATTTTGAAATATATCTATACAAATAGCACGAGCAGAGTTAAGTTAGAAACTAGAGGAGACGATATAAACATAGAACGAGGAGTATGACAGGGAGACCCTCTCTCTCCAAAGTTGTTTATAATAGTACTTGAACATATTTTTAGAAAACTAGACTGGCAGAAGAAGGGAGTGTACATAAATGGACAATATTTAAACCATCTGAGGTTTGCTGATGACATTGTCATAATTGCGGAGACTGCTAAAGACCTAGAGGAAATGATGAGATCGCTGGACGAAGAAAGCTCAAAAATCGGCCTAGAAATGAATGCAAACAAAACCAAGATAATAACCAATAATCGCGAACGCCCGATAGTAATAAAAGGTAACAATATAGAATACGTCAGCGAATACATCTACTTGGGCAAGCAAATATCATTCAAAACAACAAGCAACGAAGAAGAAGTAACTAAAAGAATCAATACAACCTGGAAGAAATACTGGGCACTAAGAGAAATTCTAAAGGGAAACTACAGCTTACATATGAAAAGGACAAAATTTAATACCTGCCTATTACCCTGCTTGTTGTATGGTTGCCAAACATGGACATATACGAATAAAATAAAACAAAAAATCAAATGCAGTCAAACAGCAATGGAAAGGAGCATGTTAAAAATAAGAAAAATCCTTAAAATAAGGAATGAAAACATCCGATCCAACAAAAAACCAAGCTCACAAATGCTCTCAGGCACGCACTCTCACTTAACCCTTGAGGTGCGATCAAACTAAAGGCAAAGTGCCACAAGTGCAAAGGGTCACGTTGCTGCAAATTTTTATTGGCATAGGTTACCGGAAAAAAAATAATTATGACACCTTAATATAATTATATCACATAAATTGCATATCATTGTGTTGGTTATAAAATCAGCTATGATAATAATAACATAAATTACTACTAAATACTCACCTTTCCGGCAAAACAAGCTTACAAACTTAGAAGTTTGTTATTTTTCACTGGTTCGCACAAACATTTCATCACATATTAATGAATTTCATTACTTGTTTGGTTCATAAACACAAAAACATTATCACATATACCTTTAGGCTTTCACACAATACATTATTTATTTGTAACAAATGAATCTAACGCCACTAAAAAAATTATAATCCGAACGCGTAACAAAAAGTTCGCCGTGCCGGGCCGCCATGTTACTGTAGCGAACACTGTGGCTGTGAATTATTTACCATTTGAAACACGATAACAGTGAAAAAGTACAACAATACTAGTATTTAATTGCTAAAATATGTTTTCAGATAAATAATCTGGGTACTTTTATGTCTTTCATAACTATTAAAAGAGTATTTATCATAAAACTATTACGAAAATAGCAAGTTTCAAGAGTAGAAATAGCCGTTCTTAAAAGTTTTTGCCTTTTATCACTGTATTTCTTGTCTCTGTCACGAATAATGTCACTTCACAATTAATATTTATTTATTTCTGAGTATATCTATTTAAGTATCTTTATAAAATATTCACCGGTTTCTTCCACAAGACAACTTTTATTATAAAGATCGCGGAACAAAACACAACAATGGCGGACGCTTTCGCAACTGAGACACAGATAATTATATTTCAATATTTTCTGGCACGTTTCGTTTCTCTCACCCTTCTAAAACGATTTAGTTGCATAGAGTATGAACTATTCTAATAGTTATTACTTTCGTTTCTTGGTTTAAGTAAAACAAAACGTAAAAAATCCGCGACCAATAGGACGACTTTTTTAGAGCATGACCATGCGTGCAGTAAACACATGGGACCACTTGAATTAGAGCACGACCGTGCGTGCTGTAATCACGTGGGGGGTTAAGTGGAAATGGGCAGGACACATCTCACGATACACCGACAGAAGATGGACTATTGAAGCCACACGATGGAAAGGACCAGTGGGGAAAAGGAATGTTGGCCGACAATTAAGACGGTGGGCTGATGACAGAACAGACGTCGTAGGAAACGACTGGATAAATTCAGGCAGGGACAGAGAATTATGGAACAGGATGGAGGAGGCCTTTACCCAAAAAGGGGTTCAAATCTCAAACAAAATTAGCATTAATTAAATAAGTAAAAATACTACCCTTCTTAAATTTAAGCAAAATTTACTAACATTGAAGAACATTGTAAGAGAGATTTGGAATAAATGGCTTTATTATTATTATTATTATTATGTAAAGGAAGAAAAATAGGTACCTACCTAACGCAAAGCGTCTGAACCACGCGAATTTTAAGTAAAACCGCGTTATAAACTTATATTTTGACTCATACAGTATAATATTTGTAATGTGCTCACCAATACCTTTCTTTTGATACCAAACACGTAATGATTATCTCAGTTTAGTTTTTTTTGAGGTTGGAATCTGAAGTATTAATTCTGTAATAGAAAATTTAGATAAAATTTATATAGCCTTTGTCACCCGGGCAATTATTACGAATCTATTGACACCCCATTTATTGAAATCGGTTTAGTAGTTTAGGCGCTACGGCGGAACATACAAACATACTTACATACATATAAAGACTGCCAAAATTATTAGATACCCTTCCTTTTGGCTTCGCCGTAGTCGGGTTAAAATAGGCAGGTTATTCTTTTCTCTAACACTCATCCAATGGGCATGTAATATAGAAAATGTTCATAATAAATGTCAGAGATGGAATAAATTTATCTCAAACATTTTTATACTGACACTTAGTACAAATTACGAGGACTGAAAGTGGTTTCTAATGTTTTCTTTTCTACCTTCTAATTTTTTTTATAACTGTGCCTACCTACCTAAGTCTTGGATTCAAAAGAACTGTACATTAAGAACTGACTTTTTCATACGCAATACCGACTTATTTGCAACTTTGTTCAATGATCACAACTTTTACAACCTATATTGCCGACCATCAAAGGATTTGTCCAAACATATTGACGACTATCAAAGGCTTTTGAAGTATCAGTTCACTACTGACAACATTAAATTTAAAAAGCTTAATTAAGCTTTTGAAATATAAATCATCGGTGTTTAAGCTGGGGTATTCCTAAAAGCGCAACTATTTTTGAGCGCAACTAAAAAAGCGCAACTTTATTCCACAAAGCGCAACCACGTCGAAAAATAGTGAAGTGACATAATAGATTCATATTTACCATCGATTAGGTTTAAATCATCTGCTATTTTTTTATTTATTATATTATGGTGATCGTTTTCAAAAGTACCTTAGTGAGTATTTCATAAAAACATTAACAATAACGTATGAAGATTGTAATTTCCATTTTACATAACTACCTATAAATTAAACTACTTATACTTAATTTGCAAAATATGAAACTTATGATCAATTTCGTATAAATATGTGGTTGATAACAAATTAATGACTGTTTATAAATAATATTGATGTGTTTATATAATATACCTATATTTTTATCACAGATCTGAACGAGAATCATATGGAGATGCAGCAGTAGGATATTATTATTATTATTCCTCTTTATTCACTAATTTTATCTCATCGTCTTATTTTACATAATTAAATCACTCTAATAAAAATACAAATAAAATTTTACCATATAAAATAGGACCACGGAGACCCACCGGTACCGGGCACAGGGACCAAGCTACCGGTGGTTAGGGCTCCAGAGAGAGGAACCTCCGAACTATGCGCGTCGTGTCCAACAATACTGCCTTCTGTATGGAGGACTTGATCCAGCCGCCTAACGAGAGCCTCTTGAGATGGTGGTCGAGGCTCTTGGCAATGAGACCATTAACTGACACGACTATCGGTACAGTGATCGCCGAGTCCACATCCCACATGTCGACAATCTCGTGAGCCAGGTCCAAATACTTGATTTCCTTGTCTTTTTCGGTCTTCACGAGATTCTCGTCATGGGGAATAGTGACATCAACGATCATTGCAAGGCGTTCTGATCGATCTATCACCACGATATCGGGCTTGTTAGCCACGATAGTCCTATCGGTGATGATAGATCGATCCCAGTACATAGTGGCACGGCCATTTTCGAGAACTGGATCGGGCACATACCTGTAGTACGGTTCTTCAAAGGGTATAAGGCTATATTTTAAGGCAAGCTGCTGATGGACGATCCTGGCTACTTGATTGTGTCTGTGCAATTAGTCGCCGTTGGCAAGACGAGAACAACCGGAAACTATATGTCTGAGAGATTCCCCAGGCTGGTTACACGCCCGACATATGTCAACAGTCCCATCCTTCAGAATATACTTACGGTAGTTGTTCGTCATGACAACTTCGTCCATAATTGCACAGACAAAACCTTCGGTCTCTGCAAATAGATCACCGAACCGTAGCCAAGCAACTGATGACATGAAGTCTACATCAGGCCTATGTAAGGCCCGATAAAAACGTCCATGCAACTCCTTGCCCTTCCATTCATCCCTGCGCTCCTCAATACTTAGTACAACAGGTTTGCGCCAGCTCTCTTTTGCCAGACCCAACGGGGTAAGTCCGTCCGTCTACAGCAACAATATCACGATGCACACCCGTGTCCGTCTTGAGAAAATATTCTCTAAGATTGTACACCTCGCGGTTGTGGAGGTCCTTAGCACTTAAGAAACCACGACCACCACATTTCCGCGGGATGTACAACCTCATTACTGACGACCGCGGGTGATGCATTCGATATTCAGTCAATAGACAACGGACTTTTCTGTCCAAGGCGTCCAGTTCTGATTGAGTCCATCTGAGTATGCCGAAGGAGTACGCTAAGACTGGCATGGCCCAACCATTATAGGCACGCACCCTGTTGCCGCCTGATAAAAAACTTTTCAGTATTTTCTTCAGGCGGCCAAAGAAGCGCTCCCGCAATGATTGTTTCATGGCAGTCTCAGCAATACCTAAGGCCTGCGACATACCCAGATACTTGTAAATCTCGGTTGCAGATAGAGATCTAAGTTTTGTGGAATCTGAAAGCTCTATTCCATCAGATTCCACAATACCACCTCGTTTTACATACATGACCGCACACTTATCCACACCAAATTCCATCTTGATAGAATTACTAAAAGTTTCAGTTACTTTTAGTAACGCTGTCAATTGGAAAGTGGTGGGGGCAAATAGTTTAAGGTCATCCATATAAAAAGGTGGTATATAACTTGACCTCTATGCTGCAACCGATAGCCTAGCCCAGACCCCTCTAGCAGAGTGCTGAGAGGGTTCAGAGCTAGACAAAACCACAAGGGACTTAAACTGTCACCTTGGAATATACCCCGTTCGATCTTTAGAGGAGCACCGCAATCGCGAATCTGCCGACACCCTGGATAGCGAAGGACCGTACTCCACTGCACCATACATGCTTTCAAGAACGTGCATTGAGTTATATCGACTTTATATAACTCCAGCACCCTCAAGAGCCACGTATGTGGCACGGAGTCGTAGGCCTTTTTTTAATCTATCCAGCATGTCGCCAGATTCTTTCGATTGCGACGCACCTGCTGGCTAATGGCCATGTCAAATAGGAGTAGCTCTTTTGTACCACGGGCCCCATTCTTACATCCATTTTGAGCCACTGACATAATGTTATTATTTCTTATATGTGATGACATCTTCGTCCTCAAAATGGATGTAAGAAGTTTATACATAGTCGGTTGACTCGTTATCGGTCTATAATTTTTGGGGTCCGTGGTACAATCTGACTTAAAGAGCAGGTGAGTGATACCAGTTGTCATAAAAGTTGGGATCGAGCCCGATTCCAAAGATACCTGGAATTGGGCTGCCAACCGAGCATGGGCACTACGTAGCCATTTCAACCAGAAGTTGTGCAGTCCGTCCGGTCTCGCTGATTTCCAGTTAGATAATGAACGGACTGCACAAGCTATATCCGTTGTTTCAATGGCTACGCTCTGCATTTGGGGTATTCCCTCACATGCTCGCTTAACATCCCCAAACCAATCACCCTCAGTGTGGCTGATGGGCATCGACCAAATGCTGCGCCAGAAAGCGTTCGTTGCCTCAGCATTCGGCAGACGCCCATCATCCACACTTGGATCAGTCCACTCCTAACTTCTATACACCCACCTTTCATCTTTTTGGAATGCCCTATTCTGGGTGTATCGATCCACACGCCTTTTGTACCGTCTTAAACGGTTTGCCCACGCACAAACTTTTTGCTTCAGGTAGTCGATGCGTTCTGTGACTCGTGATTCATATTCTTGGCGACTAAGGCGCGTACCTAAGAACGCCCGAGTCACAAAACGCATCACTCTCGGTCTTGTATTGCCCGACCTGAAGCAAATTAGCTTTCCGATGAGCGCCCTGGCCTCAGCGATACGACGCTCAATCCTGCACTGCCAGGCCGGTACAGCATTAGTTCGAGGGGCAGTATTACTACCATTTGGTATTTTAATACCTGCCACTTGACACGCTGTAACAGCCGCACAGTACAGAATCGAGTGGGTATCGCTAAGATCTTCACTATTGTCTAAGTACGTGCACAATAGTGAATCCAGGGCACACACCAGCGCTATATTTTTCTTGTGTGTGGGCAAACGTAGTAAGCGAGGCCTATCTGCGGTATTCACAAAACGATACTCCCGAATAGTGCACTCCAAAGTACTCCTTAATTCATCTATGTACTGGGTACTTACTTGTGTATCCCTACTATGCACCTCTTCAACAGTCCTTTGCGGTCTGACAATATTTGCAACTTGTAAATCACTACTCGTAGAAGAAGGGATAGGAGGGTTACGTAGTAAGTCAGATCGTAGCCTCTCAAGTGCGTCGTCATCCAGCAGGCGGCAGCGCTGGATAGCCCGCACTTGATCCGACAGTCGCTGTGCCGAAACGTTGACAGCTGGTTCGAAGCCCTGAAACAGAGGCAGCATGCGGTCACGATACGCCCTAAGGTTGGTACCACCCTCTGTAGCCACAAAATATGCCCGCATGACGTTTTCATTTGTGGAGGATAAAGGTGTGGTGTTCCTCCAAATAGAGGGAGGAGCCTCTAACCAAGCTAGGTGGTCGTGCTTGGTGGCCTGCAGGCCGACGGAAGTTGTAAGTCGTTGGTTGGAATACTTTGGAAGTTGTATATATGCCGCGTCGCTCGCGAAACTTGATATCGCGGTTCAGGATTTTTGAATTTTTCCCGCGTTGTTAGGTGGCGAGTGTCGAGGCATATATACAACTTCCAAAGTATGTCCGTCGGCCTGCAGGCCACCAAGCACGACCACCTAGCTTGGTTAGAGGCTCCTCCCTCTAGTTGGAGGAACACCACACCTTTATCCTCCACATTGGTGACCCCGACGTGATCTGAAGCAACCTTCACCGGTCAGATTACCAGCAGCCTCCCGACGTGATCTGAAGCAACCCTCACCGGTCAGATTACCAGCAGCTCCCGACGTGATCTGAAGCAAGCCTCACCGGTCAGATTACCACCAGCTCCCGACGTGATCTGAAGAAAGCCTTCACCGGTCAGATCCAGCAACAGCGTCGTTATCTCCACCTCGTCTCACTCCACACTTCACCTGATGGTCAGCAAGCAAGTCGCCCCAGCCAACTTCTCCAGCGCCAAGGCACGCCTCACTGCACACACGGTCCTCCTAAGCAGCGCACATCGCTCCCGTACACGCAGCAGTGCCACTACGCAACCGCTTCGCAGCAACTACGCAGCCACTACGCAGCCACGACGCAGCCACTACGCAGGAACTCACCGACTCACTGTGGGACACTCACTGCTCAACGCTCACTGCTCATCGCCTACTGCTCATCACCGACTGCACATCACCTTCGCAACCTCTCCCCAACTCACCGTGGGACTTGCGAAGCACACTGCGGCAAGCGACTACAGACTCCACACATTCATGGTTGTAGTCCATTTCATGCGGTGCACATTACCACCGGGAGCGGGGGCCCTGTTCGAGACCGGTGGATCTCGGGGTCCTAAGCGTAGCGGTGGCCGGCCTCTCCCACGGCGGCGTACGGGTGTTGGTGACGTCGGCGGGGAGAAATACTCGTCGCTTGACGAGCTCGACGCCTCTATGATTGCCGGCAACTCTGTTGTAGGTGCCGGCGGCTGCGAGGCGGAGCTGAGCGACGAGTCCGGGTATGTATTGCGTGCAGCTGCTGCCCTAGCTCTTGTCAACATAATATCATTATCATCTCCTCGTTGTACTTATAATTATATGTTTATTTACACTTTTATTTGTCATTGACGTTAGATGTCATCAGTTGAGTAATGTTTTTGTATCTTCTTTTCATAATGTATTATATGGTTTCTTGTTATAATTGTATGTTTCTCAGGTAAAGAAGTATTTGTTGTAGTCAAAAATATGTATATGAATCCAAAAATATGATTTAAAATAGAAATATAAATATTCGAGGAATTTATGTCGTCTTGTTGACGTGTTGCTATGTTGTATCCAGATGCTCCTCACTGGTTCCTCTGTCTGCAGTTCAGTAGATGTTTATCCAGTCTTTTCTTGAATTGGTTAACATTTTGGGCTTGTATTGTGTCTTCTGGGAGTTTGTTCCACGCTCTGACTACTCGGTTACTTAAAAAGTGCCTATAGGGATTGCTATTTGACAATCTAGTGCATAACTTGTAGCTATGACCTCTTAGGTGAACATTTTCATTGCGTGTGAATAAATTCTGAATTTCCTGCAGGTCATAGTGCCCATGTAAGATCTTGTAAGTTTCGATTAGGTCCCCACGGTTTCTGCGGTCTTTCAAAGTTGTAAGTTTTAGTGATCTTAAGCGTTCTTCATATGGTTGTTGTTTTAATACCCGTGGTATTTTCGTAAAACTCCGCTGTACTTTCTCTAACTGATCAATGTCTTTGATAAAGTACGGGTTCCAAACCTGAAATGCGTATTCTAAAATGGGTCTAATAAACGTCATAAGTATCTTCAGCATCATTTCGGGTGTTAGAACTCCAAAGGCTTTTCTTACAAGGTAGATCAGACTTTTCGCTTTCTTGACAATTGTGGTTATATGTTCTCCCCATTTTAGATCCTCAGTTATCTTCACTCCCAAGTCTGTTTGCACCTTTACTCCTATCAGTTGTGCATCACCAAGTTTATAGGTAAGATGAGGGTTACGACTGCCTATGTGTAGGACTGTGCATTTAGCAGCATTAAGATTTATAAGCCATTCCTTCGACCAGCTGGCTATTTTATTTAAGTCATCTTGAAGACGGTCATGATTAATCCGTGGGTCGGCAAATATTTTCGTGTAATCTGCAAAGATGCTGACATTAGACTGGAGACCATGTGGAAGATCAAAGGTGTATATGATGTACAGCACAGGGCCTAGTACCGAGCCTTGTGGCACCCCATTATCGATCTCCAAGTAGTCGGACTTTGCTTCTCCTACTCTAACTTGCACGGTTCTGTGTCTTAAAAATGCCTCGATCCAAGCTAATAGCTTTCCATGTATACCTACAAACTCAAGTTTTGCTAGGAGTCTGTTTGTTGGAACTTTGTCAAATGCTTTTTCGTAATCCAAATATATCACATCAATGGGTTTACTTTCATTAAACTGCTTAGTCCACAATGCTGCACAGTAAGTACGAGACTGTTGATCGGTGTGGGCAGAATCCATGTTGCTGTTCGGGGATAACTTGATGCCTGGTGAAGAACTTTCTGGTGTGTTTAACTATAATTTTTTCCATTACCTTGCATACTATACTGGTCAAGCTGATGGGTCTGTAGTTAGATGGTTCTAGCTTATTTCCTTTCTTAAAAATAGGCGTCCCTGTTGCCGTTTTCCACAGGTCCGGTAGTATTCCAGTATCATATGAATTTTGCATTATTTCTGCTAAGTAATCAGTAATTTCACAGTTTTTTAGTAATATAACAGGTATGTCATCGGGTCCTGGCGATGTGTCTGTTTTTAATTCTTTTTTTACTTGCTGAATTTCGCTGCTAGTGAAGATTATCTCCTCAATTGAGTCCTGGACTTGCAGTGATGAATCTAGTATGGGCAATTGCGACTGCGGTTCTTTTTGAAATACACTCGCAAACTGATCAGCAAAAACCTGAGCAATTTCGTGAGGCTTTGTCACTATTTGGCCTTGTTTATTTAGTAACACAGAGGGTATGCTAACTTTCGATGTTATTTGCTGCCTAATGTATGAGTAGAATTTTTTTGGCCCAGCATCTAGTATGTTACTTTCATGTTTAATACGAGCTGTTCTGGTTTTGTTAATTAATTGGTTGTTTAATTTTCTATATTCCTTATAGTGATTGTCAAGTCCGGTCAATACGTATATTTTCCATAGTGCTAGCTTTTGATTTATAAGTGCCTTGGTATCCCTTGAGACCCATGTTTTTTTAATGGTGCTTTGCTTGACTTTCACTTGAGGCACATATAAATTGATTGCATCTTTAAGTGTGTCACAGAATTTCTTGAATTGCGATTTAACACAGTTAGCATCTCTTAGACTACTAGACAAGGTTGTGCGTAATTTTTCATTAATTTTGAAGAAATCAGCTTTGTTGAAATTATATCTTGTTTTGGTAGTCTCATTTTGATTCGGTGCTGACAGTTGTATGGTTGCCAATAAGCACGTGTGGTCACTTTTGCCGATGGGAGCTTGGTGGTCTACTTTGGCAATAAGAGAATCATCATTTGTCAAGATCAAATCTAGATATGAAGGTTGGTTTCCCTGTCGAAATCTGGTGTGTTTGTCTACTAATTGCTGAAGATTGCTGTTTTTATACCACTGTATAAAGTTGTCTTCCTTTGGTGTGAGATATTCACTATCCTCAAGGGGCCACCTGACTCCGCCATAGTTGAAATCTCCCAATATAGCCACAGTGTTCGTTTCCGAGACATAATGAAATTGTTCAAGTAAGCTATTGTCTTGATCTAAGGTAGAATCATGTCCTCTGTATAGTACACATAGGAGGAACTTGGTGTTTCCAATTTGAATATCAATCCACAAACATTCAGATGTTTCAAATTTCTTGTTGTAGGTGGTATTTAAATTTGTTGATATTTGTTTTGTTTTATTTGATGCATATATTGCAACTCCTCCACTACGTTTACCAATGCGATCATCTCTGTACAGGTCATATCCAGGTATTTTTATCAGTGAGTCTGGTATATTAGGCTTTAGCCATGTTTCAGTGATAATAATTATAGTTGGTTTCAAAGAATCTATTCTGGCAGTGAACAGGTCCAATCTCGAAGTTAGAGATTGTATATTTGTGCATAAAATGGTAATTGTAATAAGCTATATAGTAGTTTTTGTATTGTTATTGGTTGTTTTATATGAGTGTGCAGGGCCATTGATATTAACAGGACCTAGTTTTTTTGTGCTTTCATTTTTACAATTGTGGGTAGTCTTCGAACATATTTTATGGTGATATCAGTTTCCCCTTCATTAATACGTTTCTTAGGCAGCGATAGCCCAGTGGAGAGACCGACAGACTGCTACGCAGAGGGTCCGGGTTCGAATCCACGGCACGCACCAATGACTTTTCTGAGTTATGTGCGTATTAAATTGTTAATTATCGCTTGCTAAACGGTGAAGGAAACCATCGTGAGGAAACCTGCATGTCTGAGAGTTCTCCATAATGTTCTCGAAAGACATGTGAAGTCTGCCAACCCGCACTTGGCCAGCGTGGTGGACTATGGCCTTACCCTTCTCATAGTGAGAAGAGGCCCGTGCCCAGCAGTGGGACAATATAAAGGGCTGTTGATGATGAATACGTTTCTTGAGTTCTTCTCGCAAGTATTTTAGATACTCTTTTTGCATAGGAGTTAGATCCGAAGTAATATTAGAGGGTTCTTTAAGTTTATTCCTGTTACGCAGAACATCTAGAGCATCGTTCTTGTTACGTAATATCACCTTGAGGGGGCGTGGTCTGTCGTTCGCATTGGTCTTAGGAGCACCGAGTCGAAACACTTTAATTCCATCATAGCTGACCTTATCAGTAACTGAGCTAATCATTGCCTCACACTCTTTCTTATCATGAGCTTTCCTCTTATCGGTGTCCTCACTAGTCGACTCTGGAATGTCATATATAATAACATTGTTAGCCCTGTTGGCCCTCTCCAGCATCTCTTGTATTGCGGTTTCGGTGGCAAGCATGCTTTGCCTCATACGAAGCTGATGTACTTCTTCGGTAAGATCATTTAGCTTTTTAATTATAGAGGGTAATTGAGCCACGGCAGACTTGCAGTCATTGCAAAGGAAGGTCATGACACGAGCAACAGTTTTCAGCTCAAGTACTCGAACCTCTGTTGGCGACAGTCCATGACAATCACCACATATAAGAATTTTGGAGGAGTCACAAGTTACAGAAACTTTTTTCTCATTCGGTTGTTTAGAACACTTGGCACACTTTTCCAGTGGTACGCTTGCAGCAGAATTTTTTTTAGAACTCATCTTTGGTAGTTATAAATTTTCTTGCTCTGGCAACACTGAGCTGTCACTGTCAGTTGATGGGCATTCACGTTGACGTTTTAGTCACCTACTTTAAAAAAATATCGCAATAGTTATCGCGCTAGCAGACATTGACGTTAGCCGGTAGTGAGGCAGGCCCCAGCATACGAGTAAGAAGTACGGATGGATAGTGATACCTAATTTACGTACTTACAAAACACAAATTAATTACGATTCACTACAAACACACTTCAATAACTTCATTAATTTTAAGCACATACCTAATAATTAAAATAATAAACACATGTAACTAAATAGCTGTACCTACCTATTCCTTCGTAAGTCAACAGAAATAAGCTGTGGGTTCACGCAATCATAATAAACTAGTGGACGAAAAGTAGAACTTATTGTTATTTACGTATTAATCGTCGGTACATAATCATTTTCAATAACTAGTAAAAGCCGAATTTAGGTATTTACTTATTTCTGGCGTGTTTAAAACATGTTATCAACGATGGTATTCACAACAATGAGTAAAGCAAATCACTTACCTTTACAGTCTTCTGCTTACATCACAATCAATTTACACATTTGCACACACATGTTTCTCGCGTTCTCGCGACTCCGTTTCTTCTTTGTACACAAATCTTATAACCTTGATCCACTAATAAAACCCTATGGAGTCAGGTCAGGTTGTGGCCTATCAATCCACTAGCGAACACATCAGTATTGTAAGGATCCACGATTGTAGTTTAATTACGTAACACGGACACAGAGTGACGGGAGCGTGTTAAACGACTGTCCCATTGACCTAATTTCTTAAGACTGAAGGTCAACTTGCGCCCGCGCCGCACGGGGCGCACCCCGCCGCGCCGCCGCCCCGCCCCCGCCCCCTGCTGGCGCCCTGCAGCGGAGGGTGGCGCGTGCGCATGGCGGGGAGTGGGAGGGCGGTAATAACTGCCAGTGTGTGTGTGACACGATCGCTCGTACTTCGCCAGTGTGCGGCAGTGATACTTCGTGTTCTAGTACTATTAAATTAATTAATTTATCAAGATTTTTTTAGCTTATATTTCAAATATTATTAGCTGGTTAGGTTCTATTAACGATATGTAATAAGATGGCTTTCGCTCCAAAACCAATTAAAAATCAGCCTGTATATCAACACTAAGAGATACAAGTATAAGAAACACTTACCTAAGTGAGCTGCACAATCATCACATTGAACAGATATAATGACTTCCTCAGTCTCATTGCATGTCACTGTTACATTGTAACATTTATTTCGGACGTTGTGCTCAGGCGTAATCCGTCCCTTCACCACGCATATGTCACTTGCACGTTTTACTTGGACAAGTAGAAGTTTTTGGCTGTCAAGGTTTATAGTTCACGCTCGCAATAATTTAATCAGTTTACAAGTGCAAATCTGTGTCATTCCAAATAAAAACAATATAAAAGTGTGGATTGACATTAGTGGATACTGTGTTAGTGTTATCTCCGCGGAAAACATAAAAAACAAACGCAAATAGCGAAAAGTAATTACGAATTTGACATTGACCAGCGACACTATTTCTCAGCACACCCTCAACAATTAATATTTCTGTGACATTACTGACATTTGAAAGTCGCGTCAACTGACAGTGACAGCTCAATGTTGCCAGAGCAAGAAAATTTATAACTACCAAAGATGAGTTCTAAAAAAATTCTGCTGCAAGCGTACCACTGGAAAAGTGTGCCAAGTGTTCTAAACAACCGAATGAGAAAAAAGTTTCTGTAACTTGTGACTCCTCCAAAATTCTTATATGTGGTGATTGTCATGGACTGTCGCCAACAGAGGTTCGAGTACTTGAGCTGAAAACTGTTGCTCGTGTCATGACCTTCCTTTGCAATGACTGCAAGTCTGCCGTGGCTCAATTACCCTCTATAATTAAAAAGCTAAATGATCTTACCGAAGAAGTACATCAGCTTCGTATGAGGCAAAGCATGCTTGCCACCGAAACCGCAATACAAGAGATGCTGGAGAGGGCCAACAGGGCTAACAATGTTATTATATATGACATTCCAGAGTCGACTAGTGAGGACACCGATAAGAGGAAAGCTCATGATAAGAAAGAGTGTGAGGCAATGATTAGCTCAGTTACTGATAAGGTCAGCTATGATGGAATTAAAGTGTTTCGACTCGGTGCTCCTAAGACCAATGCGAACGACAGACCACGCCCCCTCAAGGTGATATTACGTAACAAGAACGATGCTCTAGATGTTCTGCGTAACAGGAATAAACTTAAAGAACCCTCTAATATTACTTCGGATCTAACTCCTATGCAAAAGGAGTATCTAAAATACTTGCGAGAAGAACTCAAGAAACGTATTAATGAAGGGGAAACTGATATCACCATAAAATATGTTCGAAGACTACCCACAATTGTAAAAATGAAAGCACAAAAAAACTAGGTCCTGTTAATATCAACGGCCCTGCACACTCATATAAAACAACCAATAACAATACAAAAACTACTATATAGCTTATTACAATTACCATTTTATGCACAAATATACAATCTCTAACTTCGAGATTGGACCTGTTCACTGCCAGAATAGATTCTTTGAAACCAACTATAATTATTATCACTGAAACATGGCTAAAGCCTAATATACCAGACTCACTGATAAAAATACCTGGATATGACCTGTACAGAGATGATCGCATTGGTAAACGTAGTGGAGGAGTTGCAATATATGCATCAAATAAAACAAAACAAATATCAACAAATTTAAATACCACCTACAACAAGAAATTTGAAACATCTGAATGTTTGTGGATTGATATTCAAATTGGAAACACCAAGTTCCTCCTATGTGTACTATACAGAGGACATGATTCTACCTTAGATCAAGACAATAGCTTACTTGAACAATTTCATTATGTCTCGGAAACGAACACTGTGGCTATATTGGGAGATTTCAACTATGGCGGAGTCAGGTGGCCCCTTGAGGATAGTGAATATCTCACACCAAAGGAAGACAACTTTATACAGTGGTATAAAAACAGCAATCTTCAGCAATTAGTAGACAAACACACCAGATTTCGACAGGGAAACCAACCTTCATATCTAGATTTGATCTTGACAAATGATGATTCTCTTATTGCCAAAGTAGACCACCAAGCTCCCATCGGCAAAAGTGACCACACGTGCTTATTGGCAACCATACAACTGTCAGCACCGAATCAAAATGAGACTACCAAAACAAGATATAATTTCAACAAAGCTGATTTCTTCAAAATTAATGAAAAATTACGCACAACCTTGTCTAGTAGTCTAAGAGATGCTAACTGTGTTAAATCGCAATTCAAGAAATTCTGTGACACACTTAAAGATGCAATCAATTTATATGTGCCTCAAGTGAAAGTCAAGCAAAGCACCATTAAAAAAACATGGGTCTCAAGGGATACCAAGGCACTTATAAATCAAAAGCTAGCACTATGGAAAATATACGTATTGACCGGACTTGACAATCACTATAAGGAATATAGAAAATTAAACAACCAACTAATTAACAAAACCAGAACAGCTCGTATTAAACATGAAAGTAACATACTAGATGCTGGGCCAAAAAAATTCTACTCATACATTAGGCAGCAAATAACATCGAAAGTTAGCATACCCTCTGTGTTACTAAATAAACAAGGCCAAATAGTGACAAAGCCTCACGAAATTGCTCAGGTTTTTGCTGATCAGTTTGCGAGTGTATTTCAAAAAGAACCGCAGTCGCAATTGTCCATACTAGATTCATCACTGCAAGTCCAGGACTCAATTGAGGAGATAATCTTCACTAGCAGCGAAATTCAGCAAGTAAAAAAAGAATTAAAAACAGACACATCGCCAGGACCCGATGACATACCTGTTATATTACTAAAAAACTGTGAAATTACTGATTACTTAGCAGAAATATCAATGTGGAAAGATGCCCTAATAACTCCCATCCCAAAAACCCCTCATCCTTCATCCTTTTCTGACTATCGTCCTATCTCCATCTTACCATTCCTCTCCAAAGTCCTCGAACGTCTCGTCCACAGTCAAATCAACTTGTTCCTATCTAAAAATAATCTCCTTAATCCTTTCCAATCCGGTTTCCGTTCGGGTCATAGTACCGCTACAACCCTTGTCAATATTACGGATGACATAAGGGCTGGTATGGAAGGCGGACAGCTCACAATCCTAGCTCTGCTAGATTTTAGCAACGCCTTCAATACAGTGGATCATGACGTTCTACTTAGCCGTCTTTGCTCTCTTAACATATCTCCTACTGTGATTGATTGGTTTCGTAGTTACCTGTGTGGCCACCGACAACGTATACGCATTGAAAATTCACTTTCGTCTTGGTGTAACACTACTGTTGGTGTGCCCCAGGGTGGCGTGTTATCTCCTTTACTCTTCGCAATGTTTATAAATTCTATATCTAACAATCTTCGCTCTTCCTATCACCTTTATGCAGATGATCTCCAGATCTATACGCAGTCGCCATTCGCACAGTTATCAGATTCTATAGATACCATCAACAATGATCTGGCACAGATTAGCAGCTGGAGTAAATCCTATGGACTTAAAGTGAATCCCTCGAAAACCCAGGTTATTGTTGTTGGTAGTTCGAGAATGATAGCGAAAATCGACTGGTCACAACTTCCTGACATTATTTTTAATGGCACAGTTATTCCTATACAGGATAAAGTAAAGAATCTGGGCCTAACTATCGATTCAACCCTCTCCTGGCGCTCGCAGATCCAAGAAGTGAGTCGTAAGGTGTTTGCATCGGCAGGTTCACTAAGAAGACTTAGGAATTTTCTTCCTACTGCCACCAAAATTGCACTTGCAAACTCTCTTCTATTACCCATTATTGATTACGCAGATGTCAGCTATCCAGATCTTGCCGAAAACCAGCTTGAAAAACTTGAGCGCCTTCAAAATCTCTGTATACGATTCATATTTGGATTACGCAAATACGATCATGTCTCACAATTTCGAACACAACTCAAGTGGTTACCAATACGATATCGCCGGAATGCTCACATTCTTTCTTTGCTGTACAATATACTGTTTAACCCTTCAACTCCCTCCTATCTTAAAGGACGATTCGAATTCCTTCATGATACGCACAACCGTTATTTAAGGTCATCAGAAAATTTGAAACTGAAGATGCCAGTACATTCAACAGCTTTTTATGATAAATCTTTTTCTGTGACTGCTGTTCGGCTATGGAATGCATTACCGTTTCACATAAGGCAGGCTCAGACGGTAACAAGGTTCAAATATCTAGTCAAGGATCACTATCTATCATTATAACATTCCTTAAATAAAATTATAAGTATGTATTAAATATTATTTATGTATGTATATATATATATATGTGTATAGTTATTTATGTATGAGTAGGTATATTATTGTACTATTTATTTTATATATGTATATATTTAAAGTAAATCATAATTTACTGATACACTGACAACTACCATTTCTTTCCTACCAATAATATCCATCCAAAGGTTGCCTGGTAGAAATCGCTGTTAGCGATAAGGCCGCCCATTGTACTATGTTTGTAAAATGATCAATTTTTAATGTCCAACTTAGTGTACAATAAAGTGTTAAATAAATAAATAAATAAATAAATAATGCAAAATTCATATGATACTGGAATACTACCGGACCTGTGGAAAACGGCAACAGTGACGCCTATTTTTAAGAAAGGAAATAAGCTAGAACCATCTAACTACAGACCCATCAGCTTGACCAGTATAGTATGCAAGGTAATGGAAAAAATTATAGTTAAACACACCAGAAAGTTCTTCACCAGGCATCAAGTTATCCCCGAACAGCAACATGGATTCTGCCCACACCGATCAACAGTCTCGTACTTACTGTGCAGCATTGTGGACTAAGCAGTTTAATGAAAGTAAACCCATTGATGTGATATATTTGGATTACGAAAAAGCATTTGACAAAGTTCCAACAAACAGACTCCTAGCAAAACTTGAGTTTGTAGGTATACATGGAAAGCTATTAGCTTGGATCGAGGCATTCTTAAGACACAGAACCATGCAAGTTAGAGTAGGAGAAGCAAAGTCCGACTACTTGGAGATCGATAATGGGGTGCCACAAGGCTCGGTACTAGGCCCTGTGCTGTACATCATATACACCTTTGATCTTCCACATGGTCTCCAGTCTAATGTCAGCATCTTTGCAGATGACACGAAAATATTTGCCGTCCCACGGATTAATCATGGCCGTCTTCAAGATGACTTAAATAAAATAGCCAGCTGGTCGAAGGAATGGCTTATAAATCTTAATGCTGCTAAATGCACAGTCCTACACATAGGCAGTCGTAACCCTCATCTTACCTATAAACTTGGTGATGCACAACTGATAGGAGTGAAGGTGCAAACAGACTTGGGAGTGAAGATAACTGAGGATCTAAAATGGGGAGAACATATAACCACAATTGTCAAGAAAGCGAAAAGTCTGATCTACCTTGTAAGAAAAGCCTTTGGAGTTCTAACACCCGAAATGATGCTGAAGATACTTATGACGTTTATTAGACCCATTTTAGAATACGCATTTCAGGTTTGGAACCCGTACTTTATCAAAGACATTGATCAGTTAGAGAAAGTACAGCGGAGTTTTACGAAAATACCACGGGTATTAAAACAACAACCATATGAAGAACGCTTAAGATCACTAAAACTTACAACTTTGAAAGACCGCAGAAACCGTGGGGACCTAATCGAAACTTACAAGATCTTACATGGGCACTATGACCTGCAGGAAATTCAGAATTTATTCACACGCAATGAAAATGTTCACCTAAGAGGTCATAGCTACAAGTTATGCACTAGATTGTCAAATAGCAATCCCTATAGGCACTTTTTAAGTAACCGAGTAGTCAGAGCGTGGAACAAACTCCCTGAAGACACAATACAAGCCCAAAATGTTAACCAATTCAAGAAAAGACTGGATAAACATCTACTGAACTGCAGACAGAGGAACCAGTGAGGAGCATCTGGATACAACATAGCAACACGTCAACAAGACGACATAAATTCCTCGAATATTTATATTTCTATTTTAAATCATATTTTTGGATTCATATACATATTTTTGACTACAACAAATACTTCTTTACCTGAGAAACATACAATTATAACAAGAAACCATATAATACATTATGAAAAGAAGATACAAAAACATTACTCAACTGATGACATCTAACGTCAATGACAAATAAAAGTGTAAATAAACATATAATTATAAGTACAACGAGGAGATGATAATGATATTATGTTGACAAGAGCTAGGGCAGCAGCTGCACGCAATACATACCCGGACTCGTCGCTCAGCTCCACCTCGCAGCCGCCGGCACCTACAACAGAGTTGCCGGCAATCATAGAGGCGTCGAGCTCGTCAAGCGACGAGTATTTCTCCCCGCCGACGTCACCAACACCCGTACGCCGCCGTGGGAGAGGCCGGCCACCGCTACGCTTAGGACCCCGAGATCCACCGGTCTCGAACAGGGCCCCCGCTCCCGGTGGTAATGTGCACCGCATGAAAAGGACTACAACCATGAATGTGTGGAGTCTGTAGTCGCTTGCCACAGTGTGCTTCGCAAGTTCCACGGTGAGTTGGGGAGAGGTTGCGAAGGTGATGTGCAGTCGGTGATGAGCAGTAGGCGATGAGCAGTGAGCGTTGGGCAGTGAGTGTCCCACAGTGAGTCGGTGAGTTCCTGCGTAGTGGCTGCGTCGTGGCTGCGTAGTGGCTGCGTAGTTGCTGCGAAGCGGTTGCGTAGTGGCACTGCTGCGTGTACGGGAGCGATGTGCGCTGCTTAGGAGGACCGTGTGTGCAGTGAGGCGTGCCTTGGCGCTGGAGAAGTTGGCTGGGGCGACTTGCTTGCTGACCATCAGGTGAAGTGTGGAGTGAGACGAGGTGGAGATAACGACGCTGTTGCTGGATCTGACCGGTGAAGGCTTTCTTCAGATCACGTCGGGAGCTGGTGGTAATCTGACCGGTGAGGCTTGCTTCAGATCACGTCGGGAGCTGCTGGTAATCTGACCGGTGAGGGTTGCTTCAGATCACGTCGGGAGGCTGCTGGTAATCTGACCGGTGAAGGTTGCTTCAGATCACGTCGGGGTCACCAATGTGGAGGATAAAGGTGTGGTGTTCCTCCAACTAGAGGGAGGAGCCTCTAACCAAGCTAGGTGGTCGTGCTTGGTGGCCTGCAGGCCGACGGACATACTTTGGAAGTTGTATATATGCCTCGACACTCGCCACCTAACAACGCGGGAAAAATTCAAAAATCCTGAACCGCGATATCAAGTTTCGCGAGCGACGCGGCATATATACAACTTCCAAAGTATGTCCGTCGGCCTGCAGGCCACCAAGCACGACCACCTAGCTTGGTTAGAGGCTCCTCCCTCTATTTGGAGGAACACCACACCTTTATCCTCCACAAATGAAAACGTCATGCGGGCATATTTTGTGGCTACAGAGGGTGGTACCAACCTTAGGGCGTATCGTGACCGCATGCTGCCTCTGTTTCAGGGCTTCGAACCAGCTGTCAACGTTTCGGCACAGCGACTGTCGGATCAAGTGCGGGCTATCCAGCGCTGCCGCCTGCTGGATGACGACGCACTTGAGAGGCTACGATCTGACTTACTACGTAACCCTCCTATCCCTTCTTCTACGAGTAGTGATTTACAAGTTGCAAATATTGTCAGACCGCAAAGGACTGTTGAAGAGGTGCATAGTAGGGATACACAAGTAAGTACCCAGTACATAGATGAATTAAGGAGTACTTTGGAGTGCACTATTCGGGAGTATCGTTTTGTGAATACCGCAGATAGGCCTCGCTTACTACGTTTGCCCACACACAAGAAAAATATAGCGCTGGTGTGTGCCCTGGATTCACTATTGTGCACGTACTTAGACAATAGTGAAGATCTTAGCGATACCCACTCGATTCTGTACTGTGCGGCTGTTACAGCGTGTCAAGTGGCAGGTATTAAAATACCAAATGGTAGTAATACTGCCCCTCGAACTAATGCTGTACCGGCCTGGCAGTGCAGGATTGAGCGTCGTATCGCTGAGGCCAGGGCGCTCATCGGAAAGCTAATTTGCTTCAGGTCGGGCAATACAAGACCGAGAGTGATGCGTTTTGTGACTCGGGCGTTCTTAGGTACGCGCCTTAGTCGCCAAGAATATGAATCACGAGTCACAGAACGCATCGACTACCTGAAGCAAAAAGTTTGTGCGTGGGCAAACCGTTTAAGACGGTACAAAAGGCGTGTGGATCGATACACCCAGAATAGGGCATTCCAAAAAGATGAAAGGTGGGTGTATAGAAGTTGGGAGTGGACTGATCCAAGTGTGGATGATGGGCGTCTGCCGAATGCTGAGGCAACGAACGCTTTCTGGCGCAGCATTTGGTCGATGCCCATCAGCCACACTGAGGGTGATTGGTTTGGGGATGTTAAGCGAGCATGTGAGGGAATACCCCAAATGCAGAGCGTAGCCATTGAAACAACGGATATAGCTTGTGCAGTCCGTTCATTATCTAACTGGAAATCAGCGAGACCGGACGGACTGCACAACTTCTGGTTGAAATGGCTACGTAGTGCCCATGCTCGGTTGGCATCCCAATTCCAGGTATCTTTGGAATCGGGCTCGATCCCAACTTTTATGACAACTGGTATCACTCACCTGCTCTTTAAGTCAGGTTGTACCACGGACCCCAAAAATTATAGACCGATAACGAGTCAACCGACTATGTATAAACTTCTTACATCCATTTTGAGGACGAAGATGTCATCACATATAAGAAATAATAACATTATGTCAGTGGCTCAAAATGGATGTAAGAATGGGGCCCGTGGTACAAAAGAGCTACTCCTATTTGACATGGCCATTAGCCAGCAGGTGCGTCGCAATCGAAAGGATCTGGCGACATGCTGGATAGATTAAAAAAAGGCCTACGACTCCGTGCCACATACGTGGCTCTTGAAGGTGCTGGAGTTATATAAAGTCGATATAACTCAATGCACGTTCTTGAAAGCATGTATGGTGCAGTGGAGTACGGTCCTTCGCTATCCAGGGTGTCGGCAGATTCGCGATTGCGGTGCTCCTCTAAAGATCGAACGGGGTATATTCCAAGGTGACAGTTTAAGTCCCTTGTGGTTTTGTCTAGCTCTGAACCCTCTCAGCACTCTGCTAGAGGGGTCTGGGCTAGGCTATCGGTTGCAGCATAGAGGTCAAGTTATATACCACCTTTTTATATGGATGACCTTAAACTATTTGCCCCCACCACTTTCCAATTGACAGCGTTACTAAAAGTAACTGAAACTTTTAGTAATTCTATCAAGATGGAATTTGGTGTGGATAAGTGTGCGGTCATGTATGTAAAACGAGGTGGTATTGTGGAATCTGATGGAATAGAGCTTTCAGATTCCACAAAACTTAGATCTCTATCTGCAACCGAGATTTACAAGTATCTGGGTATGTCGCAGGCCTTAGGTATTGCTGAGACTGCCATGAAACAATCATTGCGGGAGCGCTTCTTTGGCCGCCTGAAGAAAATACTGAAAAGTTTTTTATCAGGCGGCAACAGGGTGCGTGCCTATAATGGTTGGGCCATGCCAGTCTTAGCGTACTCCTTCGGCATACTCAGATGGACTCAATCAGAACTGGACGCCTTGGACAGAAAAGTCCGTTGTCTATTGACTGAATATCGAATGCATCACCCGCGGTCGTCAGTAATGAGGTTGTACATCCCGCGGAAATGTGGTGGTCGTGGTTTCTTAAGTGCTAAGGACCTCCACAACCGCGAGGTGTACAATCTTAGAGAATATTTTCTCAAGACGGACACGGGTGTGCATCGTGATATTGTTGCTGTAGATGGACGGACTTACCCCGTTGGGTCTGGCAAAAGAGAGCTGGCGCAAACCTGTTGTACTAAGTATTGAGGAGCGCAGGGATGAATGGAAGGGCAAGGAGTTGCATGGACGTTTTTATCGGGCCTTACATAGGCCTGATGTAGACTTCATGTCATCAGTTGCTTGGCTACGGTTCGGTGATCTATTTGCAGAGACCGAAGGTTTTGTCTGTGCAATTATGGACGAAGTTGTCATGACGAACAACTACCGTAAGTATATTCTGAAGGATGGAAATGTTGACATATGTCGGGCGTGTAACCAGCCTGGGGAATCTCTCAGACATATAGTTTCCGGTTGTTCTCGTCTTGCCAACGGCGACTAATTGCACAGACACAATCAAGTAGCCAGGATCGTCCATCAGCAGCTTGCCTTAAAATATAGCCTTATACCCTTTGAAGAACCGTACTACAGGTATGTGCCCGATCCAGTTCTCGAAAATGGCCGTGCCACTATGTACTGGGATCGATCTATCATCACCGATAGGACTATCGTGGCTAACAAGCCCGATATCGTGGTGATAGATCGATCAGAACGCCTTGCAATGATCGTTGATGTCACTATTCCCCATGACGAGAATCTCGTGAAGACCGAAAAAGACAAGGAAATCAAGTATTTGGACCTGGCTCACGAGATTGTCGACATGTGGGATGTGGACTCGGCGATCACTGTACCGATAGTCGTGTCAGTTAATGGTCTCATTGCCAAGAGCCTCGACCACCATCTCAAGAGGCTCTCGTTAGGCGGCTGGATCAAGTCCTCCATACAGAAGGCAGTATTGTTGGACACGACGCGCATAGTTCGGAGGTTCCTCTCTCTGGAGCCCTAACCACCGGTAGCTTGGTCCCTGTGCCCGGTACCGGTGGGTCTCCGTGGTCCTATTTTATATGGTAAAATTTTATTTGTATTTTTATTAGAGTGATTTAATTATGTAAAATAAGACGATGAGATAAAATTAGTGAATAAAGAGGAATAATAATAATAATATCCTACTGCTGCATCTCCATATGATTCTCGTTCAGATCTGTGATAAAAATATAGGTTTATTATATAAACACATCAATATTATTTATAAACAGTCATTAATTTGTTATCAACCACATATTTATACGAAATTGATCATAAGTTTCATATTTTGCAAATTAAGTATAAGTAGTTTAATTTATAGGTAGTTATGTAAAATGGAAATTACAATCTTCATACGTTATTGTTAATGTTTTTATGAAATACTCACTAAGGTACTTTTGAAAACGATCACCATAATATAATAAATAAAAAAATAGCAGATGATTTAAACCTAATCGATGGTAAATATGAATCTATTATGTCACTTCACTATTTTTCGACGTGGTTGCGCTTTGTGGAATAAAGTTGCGCTTTTTTAGTTGCGCTCAAAAATAGTTGCGCTTTTAGGAATACCCCAGCTTAAACACCGATGATTTATATTTCAAAAGCTTAATTAAGCTTTTTAAATTTAATGTTGTCAGTAGTGAACTGATACTTCAAAAGCCTTTGATAGTCGTCAATATGTTTGGACAAATCCTTTGATGGTCGGCAATATAGGTTGTAAAAGTTGTGATCATTGAACAAAGTTGCAAATAAGTCGGTATTGCGTATGAAAAAGTCAGTTCTTAATGTACAGTTCTTTTGAATCCAAGACTTAGGTAGGTAGGCACAGTTATAAAAAAAATTAGAAGGTAGAAAAGAAAACATTAGAAACCACTTTCAGTCCTCGTAATTTGTACTAAGTAAACGAGGACTGTAAACCAACTCGATTCAGATGACATTATTTCTGATTCATAATCTGTTGATAATGGGGATGATTGAGACGCAATGGAAACAATTTCAGCAGACTTTTCGGTAAATATTCTTTTTGTTTTTAATGCATGGGTAGATTTTAAAGGTGATGTAGCTATAAGTTAAGTTTGAACAGAAAATGGAGACAATGCGACACTATTTTTCTTCACAACAACATTTACACCTTTACTTCTATATGGTGCTCTAATATTAACTTGAACAGCCTTATCAAGTTGTGTTTTAATATAACACTTACATACATTGGTGGCAAAAGTACAGGGATCAGCATTAGTTTCGCTATTTATGATGTCTACAAGAGATGTTGCCATACTTGGACCTGCTTCACAATAATTATTATCCTGTGAAGATTGACATGGTTCTTGAGTAATTCATTGTTTAAGAGAATATTCAGTGAGAGCCTCTTCTACTAATGCTTGTCTTTTTCTCTTAAGTGTAACCTTCTGCTTTGGTGGTGTTACTGCCAACGTCTGGCACTGGAACAAATGTGGTAGAAACCCTTTTTTCAAACGGAGCGAGACTTTTTGGTTTTGTAAAGCCATTAGTCTATACTCAGTATAGTTTTCTGTATCCTCTTCTATCTGAAAGTAGAAAATATAGTAACAATACTTTAAAGTATAATTAACAATTCTGTGTTTAAAGTAAAGCAGTAATAAAAAGTATCTACTTAATACACTGTAGGTAAATGTAATACTAATAAATCATTAAGGCATAATCTTGAAATTCAAAGTGTTTTGAATATTTCTGTTTTAATAGCTAAGTTAAATATTAATAACATCAATATTTAGGTACTGTTCTACATAACTTTTGTAAGTTAAAGTAGGTAAATCAAAAGTTTATTTGGGAGAAATACTACGTGTATACTTACGTTAAAATGATCTTCACAACAATATGCAGTGCTTTTTGTAGATATAATATCTCTTCTCATAACTTTACACCACTGTCTTCTTATATCAGTATCTCGCGGGATGTGAAAATATACTTTGTCAGGTGCGTTCCACCTTGTATTCTTGCACATGGGTACAATACACTTCTTAAAGTAAGGTGTTCGCTTATCATCCATCCTTCTGTTTATAAAATTAAACACGAAAATAAAACTAACAAAGTTTGCTTTGTAATATAGGTAATACCTACTCTTTTAAAACTTCGCGCTATGCTGAACCTTTTGACAGTTCAACTCAATCGTTGCGAACGCTGACGTCACCACAAAGCGCGCTAAAATGGGGGTGTTTAAACCAGCGTTATGTCATTACAATTTTCAACATTTAATTAAAAATAAATGTTGACTTTTCCACGACTAATATTATTTTTGACAGTATTGTATTAACATAAATAAACGATAGCAACAATAAAAAATAATCATGCATATTCCCTATTATAAACACATAGCGTAAAAGTTTGGCAGCGGGCGTAATACCATTGTTGAAATAATTATAACATACGTGTTTGGTGCGGTGTGCGCCGGTATAGCTTGTATAGCTTGGTGTAGTATATAGCGTGAAGTATGCACGTAACAGCGCGCATACGACCGCACACATGTCTCTTGTCGCGGTCATGTCCTGCCCTGCCAACCACTTAGCATACCCCTCGTCCTTTCACCTAAAATATCGTAAATCGGATTAACTTTCGATCGCAACTTTAAAGTTTAACCCATTTACTGTCCATTTACATGTTACGAGTTCGTTCATATTTGAAGTTTAGGGTTTGCTTATTAATGTTTGCAGTTTGTGTTAGATCTACTTTATGATGAATATAAATTGATATGCAAGTTCTAAGTTTCAAACGCTTGCATAGGTACTAGTTGTGGCTTTACTTTTACTTGTTGGTGTAATAATTTGTACGTTTGATACTTTTACTTACAAACTTTTAACTTTAAAAAATTCTCACCAGTGCTTATCTCACTATTGTATAATTGTACCTGATATTGTTTCTTTTATAGATTATTTCTGTGTTAGGTGTATTTCAAAAACGAGAGAACAATAAAGAAAAAGAAACCTAAAAACAGGCCGTCTATGGATAGAATCGTCTGAAACTAGATTCACGTAGATTGTTACAGATCTGATTGGCTTCGCAGGAATGCGCTAGATTTAGAAAATTATAAAATTCTCGAGCCGATTCTGACCTCATACTGTTTATAGACGAAATATATGTTCAGCTAATATCTATTGTAGGTATAGGTAAGGCTATCGACATTTCTTACAGTTGTGCACAATATCCGAGACGTACACAAATCGACTGAATGTTAGCAATTGTGCCTGGATTTATGTGAAGGCGACGGTGCGAACTGCCCGCGGTGAGGCCGCAGGCACCGCGGCATCGCTCGTCGCCGTCGGTCGCGTCGCCACGACTACTGTCGCCTTTGATTAATAGAGCCATTGGACTTTGGTACTGTTCCCTATAAACATTACTATATCACAGTTCTACGCTCGTTTGTATGGTCCACTAGCGCTTTGGGACTCAAGCACAGGAATATCGTCACCAGATAATTACAACTACAAAATTGTTCTTAACTCATTTTTATAGATGCATCTAAAAGGTTACTTTCCGTTGAAATTATTACCTAAACAAAACGTCCAAGTCCATAATACAACTTTGAAGAGAATATATATGATTGACTGACTTTCTGACTGAAAATAGTATGCCTATTTACCTGTATTGAATTTTGTAAGCAAAAGAAAATGGGCAAAAATGTATGGAACGTGGTACCCGCTCCAATCGTCATCATTAATATATACTTGAAAAGACATTTTGATGCAGAAAAACGTCTACAATGGCGCCTGTCCCTTTTCACGTTTGGGAAGCAGTAATCTCACTAAGTTTTATAAATGAGAATTTACTACAAACTACTTATATTAGTAAAATAATGCTGGAATAACAGAGAATTAAACGATTATATAACACACTTAGGATTATACATACATACATACATACATATCGTCACGCCTTTTATCCCCGAAGGGGTAGGCAGAGGTGTATTTCTACACCCACTTTTCGCCAGATATACTTTAGTCCCACGTAATAAGGGGCGAGCCTATTGCCGTACCGGGCACATTTCCAGACTCCGTGCTGCTACTGAGAATTTCGTGACAGTAAAACCCAATAACACTGCCCGACCCAGGAATCGAACCCGGGACCTCTCGATCCCACGCGCACATTTATGCCGCGAGACCAACGAGGCAGTCGTATAGGGTTTGATGTCGAGTTTTCCGTCTCTACGCAAAGATGGTATTTGCATCGTGTTATCCCTTAGTCGCCTCTTACGACACCCACGGGAAGATAGGGGGTGGTGACACTTGTATTCTATGCCGTCAACCACACGGCGCTCAACCACACGGCGCTTAGGATTATATTATTAAAATAAGTAAGAAAACAAGCGTTCTTCAAATAAAAATCGTATATTTTAGCAATAAGGAGTAGATTTAAAACATTACATATCGGTATCAACTAGAACAGCATTGAGAAAAGATGTCGTAGCAGTAAATCCCGTATGCCTTGCATAGCCTAGGTACCATACGATGGCCACTTTATGTGCAAAAGTGCCCATCGTACGTCGCCCGGTTAAACATGTGCAATACTGTTGGACAATATTATTTGCACTGTTGATCAATATACTGTCGTTTATCTTCAAAAGCCATCAGATTTGAGACTGGCGGCTATAGTAAATATTTTTCCTCTTGATAAGTCCTTTTAAACGACACTACAGTCATATATATTGGAGCCGGGTACCATTTTGCCCATTCTCCTTTGATAGTTGGGTTTATACCTGTATGTATAATCGCACAAAATAGATCACGCGCTAATCATGCGAGAACCATCACAAAGTAAGAACAAAAGAAACTGTCGATGACCGCAAGTTATGCATACAAAACTAAGTAATCGAAGCGAATACGCGCTTCGATTTAATTTGTTTTTTGGAAATGTGAAAGGTCTAATTAAATTGGAATCTAGTTGAGAACAAAGTGACTCGTTAATGTGATAGTGTCGCTGATGGTAGTACCAGACCCAAAACTTTGTATTCTACTTCAAAGGAAACACCGACTCGCCGAACCCGCATTATGAGAATTGTTTTACAAGTTTTTTACATTTCGCAAATTGCTTATCTAAACATAAAGCTAATTACTTTGACTTATTTTTTATGTAGGCCAACGTTACTCGCTTGTTTTAGCTATGTTTGCTATGTAGACACATTAATTACGCCCTATCGGACCTAGTTCAAGGGCTTACAATTAATTTGTTTGATTTGTTATTTCAGTGATAGGTATAAATGTAAAATTAATTTTTACGTCTGTTGTATATATTTATATTAAGGCTAAGATTTTTTAATATATTGTTGATGGTCATGCTTTATAATAAAATATGTATAATTATAATTTGCCAGAGAGGCTTTCTGTATGTAGTATAAATGAACGTTAAAGTAGTCGAGATGATGAAATATTAAAGAGGAAATCGAATGTGATTTTGCCTGGATTGCAACACAATAAAGTTAAATCCAAAATGATTTGCTAATTAATTGAATATGTGGGAACGATGCGTGTATATTAAAAAGGAAGGGAAGCGTTATAACAATGTGATTGTGTGGCCTGAGGCATTTTAAATGAACACATCAACTCATTACCACTGCTCATGATATGTTTTGTATAGCAGGATTGCCGTAATGGACCTTCATTATAATTTGACTGAACGGATAGCGCAAAATAATAAGGTGGAGGATAACTCACGCGTTTATCTTGATAGTTGTTATGAGTTGTGCTTAATGTTTCATGTTTGTAATGTATAAAATTAATCATTTCTGTAGATGTAGTCCTAGCATAAATTGTTATAATGTAAATATTATTGTAATACTTTTAGAATGAAGAAGTAGCTCGCTTTGGGTTCTATATATTATATTCCACAGGTTGATATTCTTGTTTGCAATGGGGACATATGGAACTGGACAACAACGAGCTTATATTCTTGTTTCAGAGTTTTGTGTTCCAATAACGATAATAGATTTATATGGATAAATATGGACAACAATCCTAATGAAGGATGATATTCTATACAGATTATAGATGGTGAAAATGGTAATAATAAGTTTAGGAAATTAAATGTTATGATGCCCGAGTAATATCGGTAAAATGTTACTCAGAGATTTTTATCATAACTTGATTCTGTTTCTGTTTACGCATTTTTATCTATTGATCGAAGATAGGACTATTAAAGAGAAGTAAGCCGATTACTGTGTTGTCCATCAAGACTGTATATAGTCTATGGATATATGGCTCCTAGTATACTATCTGCATACCCGATTGATTTCATTCCGTTTCAAACACCTTTCACCTTCTAAGTCTATAGCAGTTGCGGTAGTAATTATTTGGGAAAGACTAAAAGGAAAATCGTTGGAAGGGTCAAGAGACATAATATTAGAGCTATAAAAATTAAACCGAGTCTGCCAAAGACGACAATTTGTCGAAGTCTTAACCAAACCTTAGATAAGTATAATGACACAATCAGCAGATAATATTCTCGCAACTATTAATCAAAGTTGATATTCCGTGCCTACGAATTATAGTCAACATGGAATCCATACATCAACAAGTAGAGAGCTTAGACAGCTTTATCACCTTCGCGCAGTGACAAAGCTTATCAGTATTACCATGATGTGTTTCAAAGCACCGACAGTGCAAATAGAAATGAAAATCATCAAGAGAACCTAAGCTTCTCAAAGATTGTTTTGCGTTTACTCCAGACTACTAGTAATTGTTTTCTTTATTTAAGACTACTTAACTCTTGGACTTTTCGCACTTGGATTTCATTTTGTGGCACAAGTGATATTATAAACACTAAATCAACGAACACAAAGTAGATACAACTAGACTCCCACAGAAAGATTTAGACAAAATTCGAATTCTCAACACTCGGTGCAATATTATTAAAGCAACAAGCTATACGTGCAGTTAAAAGCATATGCAATCGCCGATAAAACGTCGTCAAAGTAATAAATATTTAAAACTTCAATTTGTTTATTCACCGAATAAATAAAGACCTGTTAAATAACAAAATATACAAAATTATTAATATTATGTGGCATTTTAAAAATAATTTTCTTTGTAAACGTTTTTAACCACGTTTAAACCGCTAGAGAATAAATGATCATTATCAGGTGATGCAGGGCGTAGAATACATGACATTTGTTTGGAATGGTTTGAACCACAACAAATTTTTTAGGTGTTAGGCAATTTTTCTAGGTAGTAGAGCCTTGCTTATTTCAGCATGAATGGGCCGGCTCGACCGGGGAAGTACTACCCTCTCACAGAAAATCGACGTAAAGTAACAGTACCTAAACTTTTGCGTTTCGTTCGGTGAGTGAGAGTGCCGGAGGCCCTATCCCCTATTCCTTTTCCCTCATGCCACTCCTCATCCTATCCCTTTTCCCAACCCAAAGAGGCGGCAACGCACTTGTTACTCCTGTGGTGTTGCTTGTGTCCATCGGCGGCGGTAATTGCTTACCATCAGGCAATCCGTCTGCTCGTTAGCCGCCTATTACCATAAAAAAAAATGCTCTTGGATTGTGAAATGTCCAAGCACGACAGTTGACAGACTGATCGCAATAGAAGGAGTTACGTATCCGTTTACTGGTTGTAAATTATAATTTTACGATCGCTTATTATGTTGCTATAGTAACTATGTGCATGACCTATAAATGCCTCTGTGTTGCATTGTAAGTAGATATTCCGTAAATGTTATTAATCTGAAGCACCCTGAACAGAAGAGCATGCATGAGGAATCTGATGGGAGTGAATGAAGCAAGAGAGATATGTCAAGATCGTTGCAAATGGCGCTCCGTAGTCTCTGCCTACCCCTCCGGGAAACAGGCGTGAGTCTATGTATGTATGTATGTATGTATGTTATTAATCTAGTTAATTTACTATTACAGATTTATAAATCTATTGATTCGAAAATAGCCTAGTGGATGGGGCAGCGATAGTCTAGTGGAGATACCAACAGACTGTCATGCAGAGGATATCGGGTTTGAATCCACGTCGCGCACCACTGACTTTTCGGATTTATGTGCGTATTAAATTGTTAATTATCGCTTGCCCGGTGCCCCGGCGAGCACGATAAAAGCCGTTCGCCCCGGTCATCATAAAGATCTTTGACTGTCCTTATAGGGCCTCAGTAATTTCTGAATAAACTGACAGTAGTCTAAACCATGGAATACCGCCAGTCCTTCGGGTTGCGGAGGTCAGACAGGTAGTCGCTCCGTGGAAAAGCTAATATTCAGCTAAATTCGGTTAGACTAGTAAGCGGACCCCAGATTGAACCTGGGATAACTCTAGGAGGATGATGATGTTTCGAAAATATTTTAAAAGCGTGACTTTTGTGTTTTCAAATATTGGGACCGGGCGTTATTCTACTTTTGTAAAGATTATACCAGCTCTAGTCTGTATCGCGTACTTTTGTTCTGACTTTGGAATACTGTATTACTAATATTATTTTATAATATACGGTACACGTAGATCAGCGCCAACGTGTAAGAAAAAGAGCTCGTAGCCGAAACCTTGCGTTATTACGCGATCCATTTGGCGCCCCTTTTGACCCCTTAATATCTTCAAATGTATTTAACATAAACACATTAAATGAGATGTATTTATTAAAGCCCATAGTTCATTAGAATCCCATATTTCATAAATACAACCCAAACAGTAATTGAGTTTAAGTTTATAAATTGCTTTTTTTAATTGGCTGATATGTATTTAGATCAAACAATTCTGGAAATTATATCCTTGTATATTATAATTTTATTTAAATGCTTATTTATAGCCGTGTTTATGTTTAGCTCTTTATTTCATTGATCAACTTAAATGAAATTATAAGAGATATAATAATGGATTAAAATTTTACTGTGATTTTACAAACATGGAAGACACAAGATTTGTCCCATGTGGCATTGACTTGTAGTAACTGTAGTCAAATCAGAAAGTTCAATCCCTACTTATCCCTTGAAAGTGTGTATGTATGTCTGGATGTATGTATGTTCCATTTTCACGCTAAACCGGCTGAACCGTTTTTGTTGAAATTTAATATAGACTTATATTGGACCATGAAGACGGACATAGGCTACCATAAGTAGCAAAAACTATAATCCCTCCCGATTGTAGGGAGGGTATAAGTTTATACGGCAAAAAATTACCTCATGGAAATAAGAACAAATCGGCTGCTCTACGGAAAAACAAAGTAATTGCAGTCAAGCAAAATTATCAGGAGGAGCAAATAAACGAAAATTACAAATTTAAAACGTACTGCCGACAACTTAAGTACTTTTGTTATTTCATAATTTGTAAAATAATTAGTTCTATTTGTTTCGAAGCATTTTTTTGAGTAATTATTGGTAACTTTCCTTTAAATTGAAAAAAATGTTTTTCTATAGACATAAAATTCATTTTAAATAAAAAGAACAATTCAGTAACAAAGTAACTACAGTCACTTTGTTTTTTAAATAATTGAAAAAGAGATTAACAAGTTAGGTTTTAATTTTAATAACAAAGCAAATGCATTTAATTGTTTTTAACAAAGACAATGAAGCCATTTAAAAATTAATATCTTAATATATAAAATCCTTGCGTTACTGACTGACTGACAGACACGCTACAGCCGAAACTATTGGGCGCAGGAAGCTGAAATTTGGGATGTATGTTCCTTGGGGACCGTAGGGGTGCACTAAGAAGGGATTTCCCGAAATTCCCACGGGATCGGCCAAAACGGGTAAATTTAAAAAAAATGCAGGCGTAGCTGCTGGCGTCCTCTAATATCTACTATAAAATTTGTTGGCTTTTGCTTTTTATGCATCACATAATTTGTACGAATTGTAAAAACTAGTTCAACTTAGGATTTAATAAGATAAGTGTCACTCAAGGAATAGGGCATGTATATACCGGTTACCTAAAATAAATTCAATAATCATAGATATAAGTTATAATCATAATTATAATGGAGTATTCAATCAATCCGCCTATCGCAGTCCACTGCTACACATAGGCCTCGCCCAACACGCGCCACAGTACACGATCCTCAGCCTTCCGAATCCAGTCTGTCCCAGTCAACTTTTTCAGGTCGTCGGTCCACCTAGCCGGGGGCCGCCCTCCTTACGCTTGCCGAGGCGTTTTCTCCACTCTAGGACACGCTTGCTCCATCGGCCATCAGTCCTTCTACGGATATGGCCAGCCCACTGCCACTTGAGCTTACTGATTCTGTGAGCTATGTCGGTAATTTTGGTTCTTTGTCGGATAACTTCGTTTCGGATTTTATCCTTCAAAGAGACGCCAAGCATAGCCCGTTCCATAGCTCGCTGTGTGACTTTTAGTTTGTGGACTAGTCTCACTGTGAGTGTCCACGTCTCGGCACCGTACGTCATAATAGGTAGGACGCATTGGTTGAAGACTTTGGTCTTCAGGCATTGCGATATGCGATAACTCCACGTAGCTTGCCAGTCCAGCGTCTTAAAGACGTCTTCGAGTGCGTTGGTGAAGAGCTTATGGGATATTACATCCCCTTGCCTCACCCCTCTACGCAACTCAATGGGGCTGGTTTTACTGTCCTGGAGCTGGACGGTCATAGTGGCCGTGTCGTACAAATATCTCAACACCACGATGTAGCGCCAATCGATGCAACACCACTGCAGAGCTCCCTCGAACTTGGAGGTTACGGTTTTGCCATCCGCAGTATTGAGTTTTGACAGATGAATTCTAACAAGCTGGCGAGCGAAGACTTTGGTGCCTCGATTCTGTTCAATCGCATCAAATTAATATATACTTCCGATCAGACATGATGAAGTCTATCTCGTTCCTTGTCACAGTATCGGGGCTTCGCCATGCCCACTTTCGATGAGGCTTCTTCTTGAAGAAGGAGTTCATTAAGAAGAGCCCCTGTGACTCCAGAAAGTTGACCAGCATTAGCCCTCTGTGATTTCGGCGCCCCACGCCATAGGGTCTGATTTTCGTTTCGCCGCGTTCTTGTACTCCCATTTTGGCATTAAAATCCCCCATAACAACGCTGTAGTGTGTCTTGGTGGTATGATTTAGAGCCTTAGTAATATCTTCATACATGGCTTCGACTATGTCATCGCAGTATGTCGAGATCGGCGCATATACCTGTACCACCTTCAGAGAGTACTGTCCTGTCTGTGACCCTTAATATGAGGTACACTACCCGTGTCGACACACTGCTGATTTCTACAACGTTGTTAGTGAGAGATTTGTTAACGAGGAAACCGACACCACCCTGAGAGGTCTGATCACCTTCTCGACAGTAGAACAGATTGCCTGAATCAAGGGTTATCGTGTCCTCCCCCTGTCTTCGGACTTCAGACAATCCCAATATATGCCAGTTTATACGACCTAGTTCTACTTCGAGTACGATGATGTGTTGGTCCAACCGCGAGCGTCCATTGTACGTAGCCAGGGCCAGTCTCTTGTGGTAGCCGTTTGCCGTAGTCCGGAGATTCTTAGCACCCACTGCCTCGCTGTTACCGCGACCGCTACTGTAGTTGCGGACAGCAGGACTACCGGCAACTGGGGGCCTTTTATTCGTTGGTGCGCTCATTGGGTGGTATTTGGCCTACTATACCGCGCTGGCCAGACGAGTTGGTATAGGGTTTGGTTTCAAGTTTTCCATCTCTTCGCAAAGATATTATTCGCTTTTTGCAATTTTCTTAGTCGCCTTTTACGAGACCTACGGAATGAAATGGGGTAGTGACACTTGTATTCTTTATCCGTCACTACACGGACAGTTTATTAACAAATTGATTAGTATTTCTTATAGACAACCAAATCAAAACAGAAAAATAGGTACTACTTCATGTATGCTTACAATATATTTCATAAATAGGTATTTACGAAATGTAAACACACAATTCAAATAATTGGACATTTGCACTTACATTTGTGCTAAGTGTACCATAGTTCTCGAACGTAAACTGTGGCTATTTTGCATTTTAAACATTTTCTAAACAAAACACACAAGAATCACAAGCCTCGGCAAACTTATGACACGAAGTTGTAAGTGTTATAACTGACAAGTTTAATTGTGGGAAAACTGACATTTGAAAGGTGATAAAACCAAGTAATGTCAAATAATTTAGACATTTGTTTAGAAATGAACGACATACATACATACATACATACATACATACATAGATTCACGCCTGTTTCCCGGAGGGGTAGGCAGAGACTACGGAACGCCATTTGCAACGATCCAGACATATTTCTCTTGCTTCATTCACTCCCATCAGATTCCTCATGCATGCTCTTCTGTTCAGGGTACTTCTCATCTGTCCTGTTTTTAGGATGTCTCCAATCTGATCAGAGAACGTCCGCCTAGGTCTTCCCCTTCGTCCTGTCCCTTCCACACTTGCCTTATATATCTGCTTGATCAGTCTTTCGTCATCCATCCTCTCCACGTGCCCAAACCATCTTAGCATACCTTTCTCGATGCTTGTCACTACAACTTCTTTTACCCCACAACACTCTCTTATCACACAATTCTTTACTCTGTCAGTCAGAGAGACACCACACATACTTCTCAGTGTTCTCATTTCTACAGCATTTATTCTACTTTCATGACTTTTCTGCCATACCCAACTATCACTACCATACATAAGAGTAGGTACTAACTCCCCTCTATGCACAGCCAAACGTGCCTTTTTGGACACGTTTTGGCTATTCATAAACGCCTTCAGAGCTCCATTCACTCTATTACCTGCATTAACTCTTCTTTCAATATCTTCTACATTCTTACCATCTCTTGTAAACAGCATTCCTAAATATACAAACTCATTCACTTGCTCCACTCGCTGTCCATCGATCATAACATTACAAGCCGTAACGCATTCCTCCTTTTCAAAAACCATAACTTTCGTTTTACTTACATTCACTTTCATTCCTTTCCTCTCTAACGCACCATGCATGATTGTTACCATCTCCTGCAACTCCTCCACTGAAGACGCAAGTATAACCTGATCATCAGCATAAAGGAGGCATTTGACAAGTAACTCATTCATCCTTAATCCACAATCACTATGTTTCAAGTCTTGCAAACAACTGTCCATGAAGAGGTTGAACAGCCACGGCGACGCTACACATCCCTGTCTAACACCTGTGTTGATGGTAAACCAGTCAGTGTATGCCCCGTTTATCCTCACACAAGCTCTAGAATCCTCATAAAGGGATTTCAGAGCTCGAATTAGGCTGCTGTTCACCCCATACATCGACAGTACCGACCACATTTCATTCCTCACCACTTTATCGTAAGCCTTTACCAAATCCACGAATGCGCAGTAGACCTTTCGACCTTTGGCCAAAAATTTCTCGGCTATGCATCGCAAGGAAAAGACTTGATCCGTACACCCCATACCCTTTCGGAATCCCGCTTGTACATCCCATATTTTCTTGTCGGTTACTTTCATAACTCTTTCAATCAGTACCTCCGCATACAATTTGCCAACAATGCTGAGAAGGCTAATGCCTCTATAGTTTTTGCAGTCTTGTTGCGAGCCTTTGATGCCAAATGAACGACAGCATATTAATAACCAAGTAAATGGGATATAGTAATAGCTTGAATTGATTTACAATAACGAAACAAAGCAACTGTTATTCAGTTGCTTTGTTTTACATTTGTCATTTTACTTGCTTTATTTTTATGTTAACAAATTTGGCATTTTGACCATTTTTAACAATCCAAGACCAAAATAAAGTTGTTTGATTTTCTTGTAGCTAGATAAAGGGGCTTAAAAAGAAATTTATATCAAATGAAAAGCTAATTAAATCATTTCACAGCGTAAAAACAATGTAATCGACGTGCAATTACTTTATTTTTGCTTAGACATTGTGGTTTACTTTGTTTTACCGTAGATATGTTGGACAAGTGCCTGCAGTTACTTTATTTTACAAAGTTTTATCCCAAAAAATAAAGCCTTTTCGATGATTCTGTGAATGTAGCAGTGTCCGTTATAGGCAAAATGTTCCAAATATGTAAAAAAACTGATTTTGAAAAATATGTTAGTTGCTTTGTTTTTCCGTAGCACAACCGAAATGCGCTGTAATAATTGAGTGCTGCGCATGTGCTATAGCATATCCGTCAGTACTGTCATAGCATACATAATGTCATATTGTGCATGGTGATTAAATTGTTCACATGTAGGTATAAACTAATAATTGTATACTACGCTTAAACGACTGAAACGATTTTCTCTACTAATATTATAAATGCGAAAGTGTTCATAGATATATATTGGACATGTACTGGAACATGGCTTTGACATTTGACTGATGTTATTATGTTCCATTCGATAGATAATGTTATGGATACTGACCGAGTTACTTTGTACCCTATAGAGTTTCTTAAGTCTTTAGAATAATCAGAAGTGTCTTCACACAACTTGAGACCAAAAAGTAGATTTGTTTTACCCCGAATTAAACGCGCGCGATACCGCGGGCAAAATCTAGTAATATTATAAATTCGAAAGAGTGTATGTATGTATGGATGCATGTATGTTCCGTTTTCACGCTAAAAGGGCTGAACCGATTTTATTGAAATATAATATAGAGATAAATTGGACCATGGAGACGGACATAGCTATCATAAGTTGCTAAAACTATTCTGGGAGGGATTGTAGGGAGGGTAGAAGTTTGTGCGGCACAAATTTACCTCTTGGAAGTAAGAACGCACGCACTGTAATAATAATAATTTTTAATAATAATTTATTTATTGAACCAAAAAACCTTTTTGTTACAAACTGTTGTGTGTTTTTAGTTACTTATAACATTAAGGTGTACATCAAATATAGGATCCTGCCTCCCAAACTAGGGTGTCCTGTAACATGGGAGACAGTATTCTGCTGGTGTCTTGTATACAATTAAACCTTTTACATTATATGTTGCGTATTACTGAAGATAGGTCCTGGTGGGTTGTAAATACTTGCCTGGGGACGTATGAATTTGAATGATGTGTGTGTTCATGTATGTGTGTGTGTGTGCGTATGTATATGTGTGTGTGTGGGTGTATGTGTGTGCGCGTGTATGTGTGGGTGGTGTATGTGTGTGTGTGTGTGTGTGTTCGTGTTGTTATGACAGGCATGTAAGTAATGCTTCAGTTTGAGTATAGTCTAGTTCAAGTAGCCAATTTAGTATTTTCCTCTGAGCTTGTTGCTTATTCAGATTTGTGAAATGAATTTGTTTATGGATATTCTTGTAGATTAAAGAGCTAATTATATAAAGTTGTTTTCTGGCGAATGAGGTTTGATGAGGTCGTGTGGGGCATATAAGCCTATTTTTGCGTTTATTTGTGTCAGGTGGGGGCATTTGTTGGTGTTTCCAGATTGCAGCTCGTAGTACAAAGAGCTGTCTGGCAGTTAGTACTTTGCATTCCTCATAGAGTTGTTTGGTAGGGTATCTAAATGGTTTATTTAGCATCACCTTGAGAACAGCTCTTTGTGCACGTTCCACCTGGAGAAACTTTTGTTTGGCTGCTCCACCCCAAGCCGGGATACAATAATTGATGATAGACTGACAGATTGCGGTATATACCATTTTCAATGTTTTGAGATCTGCACAGTATCTCAGTGATTTGAAGATGTGTATAGTTCTTCTGAGCTTACAGGAAATTGTGTCCAGATGTTGGTACCATTTCAGCCCATCATCGATCATCACTCCAAGGTATTTTACTGAGGTCATTTGAGGTAGTTTTTCGCAAGAGCATGTAGATACACTTGAACACGTATGAGCCTTAATTGTGTAATCTAGGTTTGGTTTCATTTTCGCATTAATATAAAAAGGTATATAGCTGGTCTTAGTTAAGTTTAAGGTTAAGCGATTATTATCTAGCCAGCGCATGACGGATCTCAGTGACTCTTCAGCACTAGATTGCATCTCTGCCCAAGATTTGCCATATACCACGATGGCAGTATCATCCGCATATGTAAATATTTTAGCTCTTGATAGGGATAGGTTACATAAGCTATTTATATATATAACAAAGAGCGTGGGACCGATGACACTGCCCTGCGGGACACCGTAGGATATAGTTTCATCTTCACTGATGTGAGAACCTATTTTCACACAGATTTTGCGATTTTCAAGGTAAGTTTTAAATAATTGATATATGTGACCTCTTATGCCAATCTTATCTAGCTTGGAGAGCAAGATGGGAACAGAGACTGTATCGAACGCTTTGCTTAGGTCTAGGAACATAGCTATGCTCTTTTGCTGTGTATCAAGATTTCGAGCTACAAACTCTGTCAGATCTATAACTGCGTCGTCAGTTGATACTCCTTTTGTAAAACCATATTGATTCTTGGCTATAATATTATACTGATTTAAGTAACTTACTAGCTGTTTATTTATAATCTTTTGCATTATTTTTGACAGAGTAGGCAGCACCGCAATTGGTCGATAGTTATTGAGACAGTCTCTGTTCCCATTCTTATACATGGGATGAACGATGGCTTTCTTGAATGGTTCTGGGAATATCCCGCAAGCAATGGAACTATTTATTATGTGTGTAATTAAAGGTACTAGAGTTTTCCGGCATAGTTTTATTAGTTTTACGGAAATTCCATCCCATCCAGTAGCACAATCCTGTCTTAGAGCCATGATGGTTTGATCTACATCAGTATTGTCCACTTCAAGCATAACAAATGAGTTAGGGATAGGAGTTGTACTTGTCGACTGCCCATGAGAGATATTTGGGAGTGGATGGTTTGAAATCTTTGACGCTAGATTTTCGCCAAGTTTCGTAAAAAACCTACACACGTCTCTAACTGCTCTCTTCGGCTCAGGTACTATTTTAAGAAGATCCAAGGGAGGGTGTATTTGCTTTTTAGTATGTGTGATATCCTTTATTTTGTTCCATAAGTTCTTAGGGTTGGATTTAGCTTTATTTAGTTCGTGTTGTTCATGGATTCTTTTTAGTTTTCTTAGAAGGGCATTACAAAAATTTCTGTAGCGTTTATATGTCAACTGTAGAAAATGATTGTCCGGTGATTTGCGGGCTTTTATGTGAAGCTTATCACGGTGACGTATGCATCGTAACAGGCCCGGGGTGATCCAGGGCTTGATATTTCTGTTTTTTTTAGGGATGCAGAGCTGTTTAGTATGTTTAGCAATAGCATTCTGTAGTATGTTAATAAGGTTATTTGCGGCCGTGTTTGGGTTAGATGTATTTGTCACCGTAGAAAAGTCACATGACTCAATATGTTTTGACAGGCTTGGGTAGTCAATTCTAGCGATTTTGTGGTCGGACGCTAACGGTCGTGAAGGTTCGATATCTTCAATTTCTAATATTATTGGCATATGGTCAGTGATATGAGACTCAATAACAAGAGCGCTAGCTGTTTGGTTAGATTTTAACATGATATGGTCAATACAATTGTTCATACGAGTTGGGATTCGGTGGGCGGGATAAAGACCATGAATTGCATTAAGTGTTAGATACTCTCCTGCCCTATCGTCGGTCCCGGAAGGCTTAATGTCTATATTGACATCGACGTTGTCCAAACTAGTCAAAAAGTCATCGAATTCTTGTTTTGTATTAAACGATGGCGACCGGTATATGGCTATTATAGCTAGTTTGTTCTTTATTTGACATGTTATACAGTTCGCGTTATTAAAGTCAGGCTCATCAATTATACAATTAATTTCTTTTCTAATAAATAGTACGATACCATCATTTTGATTGCGTATCCGCTTTGTGTAGTATGATTTATATCCATTTATCACGGGCATACAGGGAACCTTACTTAGCCAACACTCCGTTAAAATTAATATGTCGAAATATATTTTGGTTTGTAATATTAGAGCTAGAAGTTCGTTAAAGTTTCTGTTTAAACTTCGTATGTTGACATGCAAAATTTTGAGAGAGCTCTTAGAACCTGACAGATAATTGGAACAGTCTGTCGGCATACACGTGTTTACCTTCGCTATTTCTATATCATCTAAGTCTGAGATAATAGTTTTAAGTGTGGTAGCCATTTATGATGGGAAAAATGCGCATTAGTTATGTATGAAGATGTGGAACATTTTCGGTGACATGTTACATAGCTATATAAAAGCCAATTGGAACAAAAGTGATATAATGGATTGTTTCGATAAGCAGTAAAGAGTATTAGGCCTATACTGACTGTGCATAACTCTATGTTTACGTGTATTGTATTTATGTAATGTTTGAGTGAGTGGTATATTTTGTAAGTGTTATTGTGTGTTGTGTGATACATGTACCTTATAACTTGTATTAAGGTGTGTAGGGATTTACATATTATATTTCCATATTCGTCTTCTGTATTTCCGAGTTTTGTAGTTTTAATTCAGCTATGTCAGTAATTAATTTAGAAATAAGGCTGGATTGTTCTACAATAGATTTAGTCACGTTCGAATCGAAATCAGTTTTCCATGACGAAAGCATTTCTTTTATTTCGGCTTTCAATTCCTGTTTAAAAACCTCTAATGCGGTTGGAGTGCTCGGTGACTCACTCAATCGCTGGCGTTTACTACGGTCGATCGTGTTTACGAACTCTGGATCAGTGACGGCTCGATTTATATTTGGCGCCGTTTTTGTATGATCACTTTGCCTATTTCCCTTTTGAGTTGGTGTATTTTGCGGAGGCGATCTCTGTACTTTAAATGCCATGTTTTAAAGCAATTGGTACCTAATTGTTGTTGTTCTGTTAGTGTGGATGTAAATACTGGATCAGTTTAAAGTATCAATAAAAGTAAATAAATAATAAGTGAACAGGCGTACCGTAGCAGTTCGGTGTTGCGTCGCGTAGCTAACTGCTATCGTAGTGTAGCGCACTCACACTTTCACACCGTCCGGTCCGCTACATGTATGACGTAGTCTCGTGAGTCGCGCCGCTACCGCGTTGACTTGGTGCCGCGCTGCGTCGCTCGCGCCGTATCGCTGTTATGTAGCCGGTTATTTCGTAGTGTGATCTGAATGTCGCGGTGACGCGGTGCGCAGGACACGCGTTGTCTCACGTCACTCGGTGGTGGTTCGAATCCTCCCAATCACGCTTGACTATCGGTCGGGGGTTTTGGGTATTATTGTGAAATGTTTGTTTATCTCTTTCTTGATCCGCCCAAAAGGTGTGGTTTAGATATGATTTTCTTCGAGTTAGACAAGGATTTAGAATTACACTGATTAGCCAATAGGAATTTAGTATAAGGAATTATAGCAGTACACGTCCGTACTCACACGAGACTCACAGTAGAATATCCTAGTAATAATTGAGTGCTGCGCATATGCATACGTATATCTGTCAGTACTATCACATACATATTGACATATTGTGCACGATGATTACATTGTTTGCATATCATCGTCATCATCATCAGCCTGCCGTAGTCCACTGCTGGATATAGGCCTCTCCAATGGCACGCCACTGAGCCCGATTGTCGGCTCTTCGTGTCCAGCCGCTGCCAGCCACTTTGCGTATATCGTCACTCCATCAAGCCTGTTCGCATATATAAACTAATAATTATATACTACGCTTATACGGCTCAAACGAATTTCTCTACTAATATTATAAATTCGAAAGTGTTTATAGATAAATATATACTGGACATGTATTGGAACATGGCTTTGACATTTAACTTTATGCAAGGTGATGTTATTATGTACCTTTCGGTAGCTAATGTCATGGATACTGGCTGAGTTACTTTGTACATGATCCTTACACAACTTAGTGCCTTCACACAACTTGAGACTGAAAGCAGATTTCTCGTGTTACCCCGAAATTATCGCTCGCGAAGCCGCAGGGCAAAAGCTAGTAATAGAATACAACTGCCTGCGCTAATTTGCCTCGACTTTGCTAATTTTAGCAAAAACAGAAAACGTCACTATATAAGTATAAAAATAACTACGTTAAAAACAACCGACTTCAAAAACGGAAAAGTGAAAAATAATAAAGATTTAACATTAATTAAATACTACCTATTATTTATATGTGCTACTTACTAATAGGTTTGAAGTCGGTGCCAAATCAAATTTCAAAAGCCTTTAAATTAAAGAAAGCATTTCATAATTCACATGAATTCACATTCTGTTCAATACATTTTCGTATTAATTTTTTTCATATGAAAATGAAAATGTATTGAACAGAATGTGAATTCATGTGAATTATGAAATGCCTTCTTTAATTTAAAGGCTTTTGAAAGTTGATTTGGCATCGACTTCAAACCAATTAGTAAATAGCACATATAAATAATAGGCAGTGTTTAATTAATGTTAAATCTTTATTATTTTTCACTTTTCCGTTTTTGAAGTCGGTTGTTTTTAACGTAGTTATTTTTATTTAATACTTTTTAGTGAACCTATTGTTGTATTGTCAACTAGTTATAGGTAGACCTACAAAAGGTGCTGCGCGCCTTAAAATATAGATCTCAAGAAACGGGACCGGATAAAAGTAGTCGTCTCTGTAAAAATGCTCTTCGGGACACAGTTTTACTTGTGAGACTATTAAAGATCCTGAAAAACGTTTGTTGGACAGGAAAGCATATATGAAATCACGTTTACGTCAAGAAACTCTTAAACAGTATAATTCTAGACGCGGTAAGATCCAAGAGCGTCTAGCGAATGAGTCTTTTGAGCAGAGAGCTAATAGACTTGGTCTCATTAATAATCGACAAATCATGGCATTACCGCATGATTTACGTCTTTGAAGTCACCATTATCATCATTGTGCAATTCAAATAGATTTTTGTAATTACTGAGTTCGTATGGCCACCTTCTGACCCCTTCATCGGACGAGAACGAGCCCAAACTCTATAAAATTTTGTTAATTATTTACTGAGTTCCTATATTATTCCTATGGCCACCTTTCGATTCCATCATCAGATCAGCTCTATGTCATAATAACTTTTCCCTGTCATCCAATTTAAATACGTATACAAAACCCAACACCCGATGTCTGACATATTTTTTTTATAGACTCACGCCTGTATCTCCAAAGGGGTAGGCAGAGGTGTAATATTACACCCACATTTCCCATGAATTTTTAGGTCCCACGTAATATGGGGGCGAGCCTATTGCCATACCGGGCACATTACCAGACTCCGTGCTGCTACTGAAAATTTCCTAACGGAAAAACCCAATAACACTTTGCCCGACCCGGGAATCGAACCCGAGACCTCCCAATCCCACGCACACATATATGCCGCGAGACCAACGAGGCAGTCTGTCCATTCCTTTTTGAAGTTTCTAGAATTTTCTAATTTTTATTCGAAATATTTAAATAATATTTTGATGATGCTGGCCCTGCTGCTGCATCGGCGGAAACCCTCAAACGGCGCAAATACGGAAACCTGGCTGGTAATTACGTTTTTGAGCCGTTTGGGGTCGAAGCGCTGGGGCCATGGGGTCTTAGGGCACGCGCATTATACAAAGAAATCGCCAGAAGGCTGATCGATGCTTCCCGTGAGCAGAGGGCTGGTTTATATCTCGCTGAGAGAATAAGCATTGTCATTCAACGTGGCAATGCTGCCAGCCTTCTGGGCTCGCTGCTACCGATCGACAGCGTTGCGGAGGAATTTAATTTTTTATTATATTTTATTTACTTTTCTTTTCATACTTTTGCTTTTTTATAGTTTAGAATAGTTTAGTTATATAATTAGTTTTATTTTATTGTACATTATAATGTTAATCCTACTTATAGACCAATTATACTTTAGTTTATTTAAAGTCTACCTAAGATAAAAAAAATATATATTTGCCAAATATTCATAAACATTTTTTAAATTAAATAAAAACCAAAATCCACTAACTGTTATAACTGGGATTTGAACCCGCGCCTCTAGAACGTAAAGCGGATGTATTATCAGCGCGGCCATCACCTTGTTATCAATTAGTGGCGAATTTAGCGAACACTTGACAGATTGCTTACGTCATCTAACTTAAAACTGTAATTTCCAAATAATGAATGAACACGTGTTTCGCCTCTGCACGAGGCGATACACGTGTCGAAGAATAGTCGGCGCATACAGCGGGATACTGCAAGTCAGGTATCTTCCAGGAACCCATACAATTCCTATATCTCTTATCCTTTTAGAGGAGTTCGATATTGTCAACCTTTTTCTATTGCAATAGTTGGGGTGGTCAGTTCGAGGTGCGTGGTGGGTTCCTCTTTCCTTCCATTAGGTTACAATGGAGTTCCGCCAAGTAACGCCTGATTCGATCACCTATAAAAATATACCGGCCGAATTGAGAACCTCCTCCATTTTTTTTGTTTGAAGTCGGTTAAAATTTGTAGATAATTTTGGAGTTGCCGTTGTAGCCCGAGTTTGGAACCACATCGCATTGCAACGAACATCTCATACGGGAAGTACAAGAGCGTAATGAGAGACAAAACAACATTATAATAGCAGGGTTGCCAGAGCAACACTCTCTGAATGACAAAGAAAGATACGCTAAGGACGAAACCGATGTCATAAATTTAATTAAACTGATTAATGAAGACATTCCAAAACCAATAAATGTAGTACGTATCGGTAAATACACTTCATTGAAAAATCGCAGAATCAAAGTATGTTTCGGTGCCAAAGGCCCAGCCAAGGTAATTCTACGAAACAAAAACAAACTTCCCGGTCACATCAAAATATATTCTGACCAAACGCCCACCCAACAAAAATACTTGCAACAGTTAAAGGAAGAACTAAGTCGTCGACTAGCAGCTGGTGAAACCGACCTCACGATAAAATACATCAATGGCACACCAAGAATTGTGACGACTACCTCAAAAAACTCCCTAGCATAACAACCACCACAGAATCAACTATTACCACTAACACCTATCAAATAATTAATGACTATGGACACCTCCAGACTGGCAAATCTCGACTTGCTTTTCTCTACTTAAATGCTCGTAGTATCCGTAAGAAAGGTAAATTCGATGAACTCAAGTGTATCATTAGATCAATACCCACAACCACACCTTTAATTCTACTTACGGAGACCTGGATTAGCAATGAATCACAAGCTTTAGAACTGCAAATATCAAACTGAACACATTATTACAACTTTCGTACAGATAAAAAAGGACGCCTCCTTTTTTATATTCAATATTTACTACTTTAATATTCACCAAAGGTATATAATTGATATGGCTTGTTTCACAGCACATGAATAGATTCTATTATATGATATTCCAAGTTCTAAACTTTTAACATCTCACAACTGACAAAACCACCCACAATATCAATAGGGTATTTGACTAAAAAAATCTAATTAGTCCGTCAGTTAGATTATCAAAAATATTGGATACGTATTTTTCTTTAGTCACGTAAACAAAAAATGAAGACTACAAACTTCGCTGAAAACTCGTGTGACGTCACTTGCCAGTACACTTTTTACTGGCAAGTGACGTTACAAGCCCCCACTCCTAGACGTTTCTCCATCTTTGATGCGTTTTATCTTTGTAATTTTTTACTGATTTGAAAAAACAAAAAATACGTATCCAATATTTTTCGATAATCTAACTGACGGACTAATTCGATTTTTTAGTCAAATACCCTATTATGCAATAGCTACGCTATATTACATTGCTTTTGCATTATTTCTATTGAAAATAATCTAAATAACACCATAGAAACAATATAGAATCGTGAAACACAATAATATTATAGTCAGAATTATATCGTACCTTAGTTAGCCGTTGCCGGAGCGAAAATTGAACATTGAGCGGAGTCTGTTCATATTTTATACTCTATTTACCCGTTTGACAGTGTCAGCTATCAAACGTCAAACCAATTTGTCTATTTAGAATTGGCAACACTATTAATTCAAAACATACAATCCATTTATGTTCATTTACTATATGTTTAGGCTATACATAGTTAATGATACAATATATATGGTTATATCTTGTTAGAGACATATGTGAATAATTCTAAAATCAATCTTCTTGTAACTTAACCTAAAACTCGACATAGAAATAACAATGATATAAATTCTAGCCAGATTTATAACAGTTTGATATCCGAGCTTTTGCTGGGATGATAAATAGGTACTTAAAATGGGACACACATACTTTAGACGTACTTACTTTGATATATTTTTGAATATCTTTACAATATATATTTCAACAAATCTATCACACTCATGAGATACATACATAATGATAGTATTCAGTCGTATCATTTAAAATATTACTGCATTACAAATTACATTAAGTTCACACAAGTTACTGCACTTATTGCTGATGTAGATGGATGCAGGTGACATCACTTTACCGTGAATACGTTCTCGAGTTGGTGTCAAGTTCTAAAAACTCGATACACTTTTGTTGCCATGGGCTATATACGTGCCAAATAGGTAATAATTATTATAAATTAAATGAACATAATTTAAAATACATATGACACATAATAAGTTAACTGAAAAGTATTGTGATCAAAAATATTCGTCTTTTTCAAAAATAATATAGTGTACATCAATTTATTTAACTGAAAGATTCGCTATACACAATTACATTAATCTATCTGGAAACTACTGAGTCTAAAGATAACTACTGTTTTTGATTGAGACACATCATAATTACTAAAATTATAAGGTAAAGCCACGCGCAACATATAGTGTTGGTAAAGGTTCAGATAACGTCTTCAATTTGATACCTTAGGCGACATACCGATGATATGCTTGTATAAAAATAGATCAAACATTACTTACTAAATTAAATTTTCATATATAAATCTAATAACAACAATAAAACCGAATAATATTGTTACGCCATCTATCGGTGAATACTAGAAGTATACTAGAAGAGATTGAATTTATCGGTGGTTTAAAGGTAATTCATCTACTCTGTACTAGATGGCGTTGCTGTATCGAGTATCGACTGTTCGCGATTATTTCGACAGTTTTGTGGAAGCATCTAGAATGCGCTAGTGATGTTATCCAGCCAGTATAAATAGAGCGCGAGCGAACGGACCAGGATAGTTACAATTGAATATCGGAGCGATAAACTAGAAGCGACGGAAGTAATTCGGAAGTGTTTAGTGAAGTGGAAAAGTGTTCGAAGTAAGTGTGTTTTTATTAGTGCTGAGAATTAAGTGTGAAATAAGTGTGTTTATTAGTGTTGTAAGAATAAGAGTGTGTTTGCGTTAGTAAATAAGGTACAGTTTAGTGGCATAGTGAGTTATAATTTATCGTCGAACCCCAGCTCGTAACAAATTGGTGTCAAAAGTGGGACAAATTATGCCGGTTATGCCGAAAGAAGAAACTGAAGGAGTGCGCACCAGGAACCAGCGCCAGCAAGACCTGGACCAGAGACGCTTCGGAGACGTTCCTTCTCCATCGTCTGGTGGACCAGGCGACTCCGCGGCTGCAGTGGAGCCTGCAAGCGCCACACACTCCGTGACGGTGCCCGATATCGCAGCTCTGATGACGTTCATGCAGGAGCACGCGCGCCGCCTGGAGGAACAACTACAGCGCGACAAGGAGGAGCAGGCCCGTCGTCTGGAGGTGATGAAGGACCTCAGCGCCGCTGTAGGGAAGGACCTGAAGGTGGTCAAGGAGGAACTCCAGCAGCACGAGGCCCGTATCAGCAACATTGAGAAGCGTGTACACGACCAGCTCGAGACCCGTATTGCCGGATTGGAGAAGAAATTGCGTGGGCTTGAGACTAACGACGTTACACCTGCAGCTGTGGCGCCCTCGCCTCGTTGGTTTAAGGTTCCACCATTTGATGGCTCGTCATCGTGGTTTGCATACAAGGTTCAGTTTGAGGCCGTTATGCGAGCGAATAGGTGGGACAAAGAACAGGCCTTCACCGCCCTAACCTTGGGCCTTCGTGATCAGGCCTTGACGGTGTTGGAGGCACTCGGGCAAGACGTCACCTACGAGAAGCTTCTGGAGGCATTGGAGGCGAGATACGGAGACGCGCACCTCGAACATGTGTATCGTGCTCAGCTGAAGGATAGGACACAACGCACCGGAGAAACTCTGCAGCAGTGGGCTCTAGAGGTGGAAAGGCTGGTCAGGAAGGCGTACCAGTCGTCGCCGGCGCTGATAGATGGGAACCTCGTCCAGGTATTTACCGATGGAATCCGTGACCTGGAGGTTAGAGTAGCGGTAAGACTTGGGCACTTCAAGGCCCTCAAGGAAGCCTTAGCCTACGCTCTGGAGGTGGAAGCAGCGTCACGAGGATCAAACTTACCGTATCAGGGAAGTTGTTTTTACACCACGGTGCTACAACTGCGGGGAAAGAGGCCATATCCGCTTGAGCTGCCCAAAGCGTAAGCGGCACGTTGGTACCCTGTCTCCACCAAAGGGGTCACCTGACGTACCTGTCTGGCGGCAAGAGTAACGTAGCGCAGATGCTCTGACGCGTAAGCCTTACCCTGATCAACGCAAGCACTGTACTCGACAGGAAGCAAAGCAGGCAGCATTAGTGAGGATGTTGAAGACGGATCTGAGCGACGAATGGAAAGAAGCTTTGCGAAGTGCTCAGCAAGACGACAAGGATATACAGCCGATTCTGGAATGGAAGAAATCAGACGCTCCTAGGCCCAAATGGAGTGATATCGCAGCAATGAGCTCCATCACCAAGAGTTATTGGGCACAGTGGGAAAGCTTGGTTGTCCAGGATGGAGTTCTGTGCCGCAAATGGGAAAACGCTCGCGATAACCAGTGCCATTTGCAAATGGTAGTGCCCAAAAGTAAGGTGCCGGAAGTCTTGCAGCTCTATCACAATGGTGCTTCGGGAGGTCACATGGGAGTTAAGAAGACCCTTACTAAGATCCGGGAGCGGTTTTATTGGCTCCACTCGGGATGACGTCGAGAATTGGTGCCGCAAATGCACAAGTTGTGCGGCTGTCAAGAGGCCACACACTCGTAGCAGAGGTGCATTGAAGGTGTACAATGTTGGAGCTCCAGGGGAGTCAGGACAACAGATGTCTGAGAAGATGAAGACTCGCTACGACCGGAAGGCGAACAACAAAGGCTTCGATGAGGGATCATTGGTGTGGCTTCATAACCCAGTACGAAGCAACGGTAAATCGCCTAAGTTACAAGCCAGGTGGGACGGGCCATATCGCATAATTATCAGGATGAACGACGTCACCTATCGAATCCAGAAGGGGTCGCGAGGTGCACCTAAGATAGTTCAAGAGGACCGGTTGGCTCGTTACTATGGGTCCAACGATGTTCGGGACGAACACGTTTAAGAGGGGGGCAGTGTTACGCCATCTATCGGTGAATGGGGGTACTAGAAGAGATTGAATGTATCGGTGGTTTAAAGGTAATTCATCTACTCTGTACTAGATGGCGTTGCTGTATCGAGTATCGACTGTTCGCGATTATTTCGACAGTTTTGTGGAAGCATCTAGAATGCGCTAGTGATGTTATCCGGCCAGTATAAATAGAGCGCGAGCGAACGGACCGGGATAGTTAAAATTGAATATCGGAGCGATAAACAAGAAGTGTGTGTGCTGAGAATTAAGTGTGAAATAAGTGTGTTTATTAGTGTTGTAAAAATAAGTGTGTGTTTGTGTTAGTAAATAAAGTACAGTTTAGTGGCATAGTGAGTTATAATTTATCGTCGAACCCCAGCTCGTAACAATATTATAGAATAATATTTTATGTTAACGCCTATTGGGCATTATAAATAAAAAAGTCCATATAAAAAAAACTCGAAAGTTGAAAGTTTCTACGGCATATCAGCTTATGTGGAGCCATTAATTATATTACTGCTGTAATTACTTTTACAAGGTCATACTTATTACAATCATTTAACTTTGTATGAAAACTTGAGATGTAGAAAAAACAAGTTACGCTTTACTTATTTATTTATTGAATTTTTTTTATTGAAGTAAGCTTCAATCCAAGAAAAAAAATTTTATGTCTGAAATATTTCTTTACTATATACTTTTATAAATTGTCAATAGGCATATTATTATACTATCTAGACAATGTTACATTTTTAGAGGTTATAAAGGTTCCTAAATGAAAAAGTTCTAACTAAAACATACCAATTAAAACTTGTATAGTAATAATTGACCGCGGCAATGAATAAAAAAAAATCGTCACCTCACATAACGTTACTTTCCTGAAATCTTCGTGCACGTTTTCTGTCCAAGGTCTACGACCTTGACCTTGTCCAGCTGATTCTTGTCCGGCTCCAGGACAAGAAATTTCTTCCACGGTCAAACGCCTGGAAGGCGTTGTGGCGCCATGGCTCCTTGCTCCGTCAATATCCGTAACAGTAGCGCATTTACGTAGTATGTGCTTCGAGTATGTGCAATCAAAACTTTGTATAAAAACTGCAGTAATGCCAATTTTTCTCGTACCGATGTCAATTTACCGAAAATAAGTTATTAACTCTACCAAAACCTCAAGCTCAGTACTGCCCACAGGCAGCATCCTGGCAGGGTCACCATGTAAAGGATGGAAATCAATCGCGTCTTATAGGTTCGAATGATTGAGCTATATTGCATTAACTTACAAACTAGCATTACATATATAAGGAGGTTAGGCTGGCTACACACTACACAAGAGTGGTCATTGAAATAATTAGCTAGTACAAGTAAACATCTTAAAACGGTAATTCTATTTCTATAAGATGTGAAGATTAGTTTATATTTATGTTACGAGTACATTACATTGTATTTCGTAATAGGTACCACGTACCTTTAGTCTTTTCTTTTTGGGTTCGCCGTGAGAATCTCCGGTAGTGGGTCTGCCTTTCTCTTCAGTATATGTAACTCACGAAACAAGTTCGGTCTACGAACTAAATATCGCCACCGAGTTCCCTACTTTCCCTAGACAAAACTACTACGGTATGGTCATAATTGATCTAGTAACGAACTCGACGGCTTCAATTTGTATAATCCTAAATACGTATTAATAGCGATAATTTGTTTTCAATGATAATATTTTCATACGATGTCTAGCTAGTCCGGATGTATGACATACAAATATTTAACTACCTAGATTTTGGTAAAAAAATAATGTTGCCATTTTAAGTCCAACACGTTTATTTAAACAAGAATGAGTAACAAAACAGAATTTCAGTACCGAACAAAAAAGATGAAGCTATTATCATGCCAAGGTTTTACAACACTGACATAAATAACTGATTTATAAAAAATGTAAATTTGTTGGAACCGTTGACTGTTGTGTACTGTACTGTCTATTTTATTACACTACAAATTTTCGGCCGGTCATTTACTAGTTATGCTTAAAAAACCATATTTTTTAGTAGAATGAATCTTATGTACTTAAAGGAAATTCGTTGTTTTTCCAGTATTTTCTTTTTCTATATTATTCTATAATTTAACGCCATTTGTCAATAGGCGTAGCAGTTCTTTATAAATGATTCGCTTCTGAAATTGCGTGGTAAGAATGGAATACTGAATGCCGAGTCACATTTTTTATATGACATCGAAACCGTATTTTGAACGAATTGAGATTAGATTTTGAATCACGATCGGTATTTTGCTAATTTAAGTCTAATTTGGCTTATAAATGTCGACGTTAACACATAGTTTGATACTTGGTTCAATTAACGATCTCGTCACTCTGTATATAATTCGAGTATCAGTAGTAATCAGCAAGTAGATACGACACTGATATTAGATCAAAATTGCATTTTGAACAAATATAATTAGGAGAATTGGGCTACTGATGTTTTATCATGTACTAAATTTTACTTTCCGATCCACGATCCGCCCGCGTGAGTTAAACACCTAAGCCTTTCTCAGGAATCGCACTATTAATTAGTAAAAACAGTACAAAAATCTTTTGAGTTTGTCGCGTTCATACAGATACGACTGGCAAATTTCATTTTATAATATGTTCATAGATAAAATGAAATTTCTTGTCGTGTGTTGATGTAAATCTTGCTGTGGTTTATTATATTAAAGAGCCCAGTTTTATCATTGAGGTGTCTAGTATTTAATCAGCTTATGACTTAACATCCTATTAAATTCTATAGTAAAGTACTACAGCATGTTATTATGTGTTTGGTAATTTGGTTCGTTTGATAATTTAAATATTTATAAAACATTAGTCTATAAATTATTTGTTTGTGTGTAGTCAAAACTTTTGCAATATTTCAGTTATTTAAAGCTGAAGTTTACTGCACCAATAAAAAGCAAGCAATTAAATCTTACTTTCAGAAAATTGTACTCTAGATAACATTTTCTTCGACTAATAAAAAAAGAACTTTGAATTTAATGTCACTGAATATTTGTAATTTTAGTTGGAGCGATGTCGTGCTTGTTTTTCAGCCTTTCTTTCATTTTAATAGTTTTTTGATAATCAAGACGATAGTTCCATAAACAGAATTATGAAAATAAAAAATGTGTCTTCTCTGTGAAATAAATGCTAATAAATCGGAAATTAATTATTGATTGCGTACAAAATAGGTAAGCCTAAGTACCTCACGATACTCACGGTGACATACATGTAGCCAGTAGGTAATACAGCCGAGTGCTCTGCATTATCAGCGTTTGATGCCGACTGTACCTACGCGAAAACAAATGGAAACTGGTTCTATTTGAAGCGTAAGCTAGTGTTTTTAAAGGTCAAAATAAGGGTTATATAAGTATCAACCTCTAAAAGGCTATAACTTTACGTAAGAAGGTTAACTCGGTATAAGAAAAAAATAACAATACTACTGACGGTTAGTTTAAAGTTCAGTATAAAAGTAATACAGCCAGTAAACTATTTTATAATTTTATAAAAAGCTATCTGATATCCAAGCTAGTGAGCGGTCTTGGCATTAGTTAGCTCAAAGTCCGTCCGTGGTCGCTGGCGTCTTTTCCTTTCTCTAACCAATAATCATAAATTTTCCTGGAGATCTGGTTAAAACTTCAGACGCTCCTTTGACGAAATTTCATTTCCTTGTTATAGCGTCCGCGTTTCTCTACATTATACTAGAAACTTTATATTTATATAAAATACAATTACCTACCTACAGGCACTGCAACGTTATATACAAAAGAAATATTTTCCTATAATGTGAATTATGGCCGACAGAAAACGAACATAAAAAGTTTTCCATTATTCTTATAAAAGAACATAGTCTTAACAATGTAGCAATTAGTAACCTTTGCGCGATGTTATTAGTATAAATATTAAAAGGTCTTGTAATTATATATGTTACACAAAGCCTTCTGGCTGTATTGTAAATATGTTTCAAGTTCACGTGTACCATGTTTGTTTTTGATCTTGAGGTGGTTTTTGCTATGCGAACAGAATGTCGTTTCCGTAGTTTTCAAACTCAGGACTGTGTGGCAAGAACAGAAGAAGTTGTACGTATTGTTTTACAATATATGAAAGTGTACAAGGTAGTAGAGCCTTGCTGATTTCAGCATGAATGGGCCGCCTCAACCGGGGAAGTACTACCCTCTCACAGAAAATCGACGTAAAGGAACAGTACCTAAACTTTTGCGTTTTGTTCGGTGAGTGAGAGTGCCGGAGGCCCTATCCCCTATTCCTTCTCCCTCATCCCACTCCTCATCCTATCCCTTTTCCTAACCCCAAGAGGCGGCAACGCACTTATGACTCCTGCGGTGTTGCTTGTGTCCATGGGCGGCGGTAATTGCTTACCATCAGGCGATCCGTCTGCTCGTTTGCCGCCTATTACCATAAAAAAAAAGCTCTAAGTAATATTTTCAACAAAAATATGTCCAACTGAATAGTAATATGAATGATATAATAATTCTAATATATTTTATAAACTAATTAACAAAACAAGGGTAGGGAAATAAATTATACTTTGATAGATTTTACGTATTATTTTTCTACTAGCAATAATCATAAAGATAACCAGTTCTTAGAAGCTTGCAGGTACCTTCCTCAAGTGTATATATGTAGCCTATTCAGTTTCATTATTTTATACTCGCTTGAAGAACTGTACACTTAGGTACTTCCTCTATTAAAAAGTCTCATTCTTGTTATTTTTATTTTGTTCTCCGCAGAAAGTAGCATCTGTGTTGCTTAAATCACATATCTATAGTTCTTTCTCTATGTACCTACTGATATAAAATATAATAATTTATACGTGGATTTCTGTTAGTCATGAGTCGTACTTGCAAAATCGCGTACCAAGTATACCAAGTGCGTCTTTATAAAAATACCAGGGTCGAAAACCAGGTTTCAAAATACTTGCAAGTTTTTGGGCACTCGAGTGTAGAAAACTTCGTGTGACGCCCTGGTATTACAAGTTTGTATGGAAAAATAAACCTTACCTTCATATGAATAAGGATGTTTATCGCAAAATAGGGTAATTGACTTTTCGAAATACGTTCATTGAAATTTATTCCTTACTTACATACATTTATGGAACATTGTCGCGCAAAAACTTGCAAGTTTTATATTTCCGAGTACTCAAAATACTTTCAAGTATTTTAGTGTTTTACGCGACATGTTCCGTAAATGTATGGTTGTAATGAATATTATACCATGTAAGTATAAGTACTACGATACGATCGGGATTCGGCAACACGTGGGACGCGATCGCGTACTTTTAAGTAAAAAATACTTTGAAGGTGTTGCAAGTATTTTAGTGTTTTGCGCGACAAAGTTCCGTAAATGTATAGGAGTAAGGAATAATGTTCCTTGAAAGTATAAATACTACGTTAGGATCGGGTATTGCCAACACGCGAGACGCGATCGCGTACATTCAAGTAAAAAATACTTTGAAAGTCTTGCAAGTATTTTAGTGCTGAAACCTGGTTGGCGTACTTGCAAACGAAACCTGGTCACGAGGTTTTAAAACCTGGTCGCGTAAATACGCACCTTCCCTAATTTCTGTTTTCGATGAGCATACTCACCGTATGCGTGATGTGTTTACCCTCAAGGCTTTTCTATCCCTGAAAATAGGAAAAGGTTTTGTCAACTGAGGAAATATTTGAAGTAATATCTTAATCCATAAATCTTAAACCTTTTTTAACCACATTCACACGAGTCTTTTCTGCTTGGTTTGCCAGCTTGCAATGTAAAATGTGTCGTGACAAAACAATGCAATAATAGCGCTAAACTCTACAGCAAAATGAAAACGTGTAGTTCAGCTGACGTAACAATGGAGCAATGTAGATATCACATTTAAAATATTTCATTTTCCTGTAATGGGAATGTGGGTGGCGGACATAAATTATAAGTCGCTGTTAAATTACCTTACTTATGTTAAGAAGAATGCTATTTTGTAAAGTTGTCGCCTGTGTTCAGTGCCGCATGCCTATATTTGCTTCGATTACCGGGTTAGGTAAAATGTAGTTTTGTGTTATAATTTATGGAGTAACGTCATCGGATTTTATGTGTTTTTTAACTATTTTAAAAGTAAATAATTACATTTGAATATGGTACATTTTTCAGTTATGGTTCAGACAAAGTAACGAAATACAGATACAAGGCGCGAGAAGATCCCTTAAATAAAAACCACGAAATAAATGAGAATAAAAAAAAAGATCCCTTATATACCAAAAGTGCCATTAAAGATCAAGAAAAAATACTAATACTAATGATGCTGCATATCATTCACAAAGATTTTTAGAAATAGTTTGGTAGGAATAATCTTCTAAAAAATATGCAGATCATTATTCTTTATGAAGATGAGATCTATAACATGATATTATAAGTATTTTCATTATTTATTTGAGAATATTGTTTGTTGCGGCCTCGGTCGGTCGCGTAAGTTACGCCTTGGGACCAATCGTGGCATAAGTATGCACTTAGGTACGCTAAACTGCCGATCATGAGAGTTCAATTTTCTTATTGTAGCAGAATGGAATCGTTATTTTAGTCTTAAGTTGAAATTTTCTAGCGTATTGCTAGAAAATTTGAAAAATATGCTTAGAATGGGCTCTGCAGAGCACGATAATCTCGCTCATCTGTTAATTAATCATACACTATGTTCCGTTTGCAGGTTCTTCCGTGTGGGTGGCGTGGACCGATAATGACGGAGAAAAGCTAGCCTATGCTTTAGCAATACATAATACTGTAAAGTTTCATGAAACTCCGTTCTGTAGTTTTTGCGTTCAAGAGTTACAAACATATATCCATACTCACAATCTTTCGCATTTATAACAGTAGTAGGGTAAGCAAAATAAAGTTGTATATTTTTATCTTAGAGGTTTTACAATTAAATATTCAAATCACAAACATTAAATGGCTTTCCCATTCCAAGAACTGCTGAACTTATGTGAGGATTACGACGTTTGTATTGAGATCGAAACCCAAACATACGGGCATTTACAGTCGACGAAGCTATAATTACCGAACGTATGTATGTAAGCTTTCAATAGTTTATGTATAGATATATATATATATATATATATATATATATAAATATATGTGTGTGTAGCTTTTCAATACTTAGTTTAATTTAATTTAATTAATTGAATACAGTGACGAATTCATATATGTACTTGCGCGGTCCGTGACTAAGAAGATCTAGAAAGCCTATTTGGATATTCATTTGTATAGTATGCCAGGCTCAAACTATTTAAACCGAAACATACTTGTTTTGGTTTGTCAATGCTTCACTAAGTAGGTACTACTAAATACTTTTAGTAGTACCTACTTAGTGAAGCATTTAAGTTTGTGTACCGCCCCACATCTCATATGCTGATACGCAAAATTGTGCACAATCCTCATTATTAATTTGTTAGTACCATTCTTGTTAGGAGTTGGCTGCAAATGCATTTCCGTCTGCAGTTTTAGCTTTCAGCGTTAAGTTTTGCTTTAGTTGCCGAGACGAGGAAATCTCTCTCGTGTGCTTACTTATTCCATTTACTATCGGAAAGACGTGTTAGAGCGCGGTCGAGTTTTTCAAGACAATATTTCTTTAAATGTTCATAGGTCGGTATTGCAGTGGGAATCTACTGGGTGTACAACATTGTTCTATCGATTTCTTTAATAGAATGTCATACATTCTGAATAGCTCGTTAAATTTTCAAAGCTGAAGCAATTTATATCTAATATTTGGCGGAGAGGAACCGTTGTTCCGCCGCGCAATTTTGATGTTATTCAAATGACATCGCGTGGTGGTTCTTATTAAGTCGCTAATGATAGCCTTTGGACCGAGTTAAAATACGACAATTTGTGTCTGCAATGTTAATTACTCAATCAAGTTTAACGTCATAATTATAGATTCGACTGAAGTTGTTTAAAATAGAACGATTTAAAAGTATTTTAACTACAACCTAAGTTTGCAGTTTGTTGTGCATAAAAAGCGTTCCTGCTTCAATGTTTCTAATGAGTTTGTAGTAAAAAGTACTCTTAGCACTATATTTTTACACAGAGGTAATGAAATTTTTCTCTTGTTTATGCTAGCGTTACACATTATATTTAGTTTCCCCGGATGTTATCGCGGTTTATTTTGTTACTTTTTACGAAAACATTTCCTTTGTAATTACTGAATAGTTGTATGTCGCACGCGCAGTAACTAAACCACTGAATAAATCCTATTTATTTTTTGTGCTCAAATTAGCAATAAATATGATGCAGTCATATCTTTATATAGCTGACTGCAAGCAGACTATTAAGGACCAAACTTCTCTTTTTGCTTTTTAGAAGATTTCCAGCACCGTAACTGGCTTATAAACTTGAAATAAATAGAGAATATTCAGACTCTGAATTAATTATTCAGAGTTGCGGATGTGGTTTAAAACCAATAATTATATACATTTTATGAGTTTACGAAATCATTGTGATTTCGTAGACTCTTGAAATAACGGATAGTACAAAAGGCTGACTTAACAAGCGCACGCCATTTCTGTTTCGTCATCTTGCAAAACAAAGACGACATTACATTACACTTGCTGAAAGAAACCTTTCTCGTGTTAGGTTAAACCTTTTTCTAGGTTAGTCTATCTTATATTTTAAAATACTATTAAAGTTATTATGGTACACCTCAGCAATTTATTGAAAATTATGAAAAAAGTATTTACAGGTAAAATGGCATTTTACTCAAAGCAGTTATAGCCTAGCGGAGACAGACACCAACAGACTACCATACAGAGAGTATGGGGTTTGAATCCACGGCGCGCATCACTGACGTACCTAATTTAGCGCACCTAAGTTAGTTAAAAGTTAGTGACGTGCCGTTTTTTTACGTAATAAGCGGCAAACGAGCTGTCAGATCACCTGATGCTAATCGATTATCGCTTCTCATAGACACAAGCAACACCAGAGGAGTCACAAGTGCGCTGCCATCCTTTGTGTTGGGAAAAGAAGTAGGACGAAGAGTGGGATGGGGTAGAAGGAATAGGGAATGGGGCCTTCGGTACTCACAGAAAATCAACATAAAGTAACAGTACCTCCGTACTGTTCCTCTATGTCGATTTTCTGTGAAAAGATACTACTTCCTCGTCGAGCCGGTCCATTCATACTTAAATCAGCAAGGCTCTACTTGCTGGTCTCGTGTGTCGGCAATCACGTTAAAGCAGTTGGTGCCGGCCGAAATATTAAAGAATACATACATAACGTCACGCCTTTTATCCCCGAAGGGGTAGGCAGAGGTGTATTTCTACACCCACTTTTCGCCAGATATACTTTAGTCCCACGTAATAAGGGGCGAGCCTATTGCTGTACCGGGCACATTTTCAGACTCCGTGCTCCTACTGAGAATTTCGTAACAGAAAAACTTAATAACATTGCCCGACCCAGGAATCGAACCCGGGACCTCCCGATCCCACGCGCACATTTATGCCGCGAGACCAACGAGGCAGTCGTATAGGGTTTGATGTCGAGTTTTCCGTCTCTACGCAAATATGGTATTTGCATCGTTTTATCCCTTAGTCGCCTGTTACGACACCCACGGGAAGATAGGGGGTGGTGACACTTGTATTCTATGCCGTCAACCACACGGCATAATATTAGAGAATATCATACGAAATAATGTTATATTTTGAAGGTAACAAATACTCTATTAATTCTACGATAAGCATAGTAATTAATATTACGTTCTTAAAATCATTTCGGCCGGTGCGCAGTTCAGTGCGTGGGCCGGCCGCAATATCATTACCTTAATCACGGCATTGCCCCATTGAGGGCCGTTTATAAGCTGCCTTAATAGACTTGCACCATATACCTCTCTCGCGTACACTACTTAGTAACACAGGTTATAGTTCGATTCTTTGTGCTAGTAAGACAATCATTGTTCGGTAGTTGTCCAGTAAAACCGCTACATTATGTATTATAAATAAAAGAAGATATCATACCGGCAACAGCGCAAATATATAGGATACTTAAAACATAGATACCTACATGGTACATGGCCCGAAAGGTAATTTATAGTTGATATTAAAGATGACAAAATTTTAAATTCTTGCAATAACTCCTAATATTGTTTAAAGAAGTAAGTAACAAAGTAAAGTTTGACGTAGAGAAAATAATAACAGAATTCTAATAACAGACATTACAATGAACTCCCGTAATATAAGCGGCATCTTTAAAATATTTTACGCAGGCCATGTAAGAAAATCTTAAATATGCCAATTACTATACTCATTGAAAAGCTAGGGCTGAAACAGGGGTGTGGTGTGTCATAAATTATTTTAATAAAATAAGTTAATAAGTGATATTAAATTAATTAATAAAAAACTTTACGTGATTGACAATACGCGAGTGATTTCCCTAGTGTTGCACAGTTTTATAGAGTGCGGCGACCTTTTACTATCAGACAACCTTTTACGTCTACCCTAGTCATCATTACGGTGTTCATCTCAGGAAAAGGTAAAAGGTACTTTATTCCTTTTTAAACTACTATTAGACTTATAATCATTAGAAATCTAATATAATTTATTTAAAATAAAAAAAATATTTGAAGGACATCGTGGAAGTCATTTCTTGCATTTGGAACATCGATGGAATGGATGATGGAATGATGAATTTACCACATCATAGTGTTTCTTTTGAGTGAATGTGTAGTCACCTCTGGTGACGTAGTTTCTAGGCCACTCGAAGACCTCCGTTAAGGCCTTACGATTCTTGTCTTAAGCCAAGAACTGAGAATTAAAACGGCCTCGAGTGCCCTACAAAGCAAGGCAGAGCTCTGATATAAATACGACATCTAGTGGTCATCCATCTAACTGATGACCTCTGTTAACGTTGCTTAACGATCGACGAATGGTAAGTCGAGACACGCTGTGAGCTCTAGAATAGGAGTAATAGAAGCAAATATTGTCCGGGTCACCAGGTCTTGGTGCTACAATTGCCTTGAATAATTGGACAGTAATAAGGAGCTTTAGATAAAGGCTTCTATCACAAATCTTCATTACCGAATGTCTTTGAATGGGCTAGATCTATGAAGCTTGCCAGCATTAGTTTAATCAACGTATAACTGTCACGTGTTACAAATGCAGCTCACATCACTAGTACATACGCGTGATGGAATATCAAGTCAAGATATATCTGAAGATCTCGTGAACAATATAGATGATATTTTATTTTTTGAACGATATTACATACATACATAGACTCACGCCTGTTTCCCCGAAGGGGTAGGCAGAGGCATATTAAACGCCCACTTTTCGCCAGTGTTTTGATCCCACGTAATAGGTGGCGAGCCTATTGCCGCTTATTGGGACATTTTGTTTGCCAGAGCCTCGTCCGTTGATCGGCAGGTGCACCACTTGCAGGTGAGGTTGGCTTGGGACCCTAAGTTCTTGGTGGGAACCCTATGAACGATATTAAAATATACATAATACTTTTCATTTCTGATGTTTCATGTTCTTGGACCCCCAAAGAAGATATATAGAGTGGGGATGTCTTTTAAACATAAATTTACTCGAATTCAAAAGCAACCTTATACAATTGTAACATAACATAACATAACTTCACGCCTGTTAGGCAGATGTGTATTACACACCCACTTTTCGCCAGTTATGTTTAGGTCCCAATGTAATAGCCTATTGCCATCTACCGGGCACATTATTACTATTTTAAGGTATATAATAAGTACGCATGAGTATTTTTTCGTTTTTTATTAGGTATAACAAGCAATAGAATAGTGAGTGGTACCACTGTATTCAACTGATGATGGTAAAAATTGTTTACACACCTATCGTTAGTGGTGCGGAAAAGCACACAGAATATCACTCGTTTGCAAGTTGAATCACCTACAAAAACTGCCAAAAATAATTTAGAAGTGATTGCCCACGCGTGCTATTATAGTATATGTTTGTTCAAACGATAGATATTTACGAACAAATAATTTCAGAGTAATAACGAAGATAAATGACTTGTGAATATAAAAGTGTGCATACTGAAAAGGCTTTGCCCATGCCATCTGGGAACTAGAGATTTAGGTAGTATTTCCGAGTTAGGTATTTTTAAGTGTATTGCTTTTCGCATATTATATGGCGCTCTGTGCCGTTTTGATGTGTTGTTTTAAATTAACTTCTGATTTTGAGCACTAAAGTGCAAAAGGAATAGATGTAGTTCAAATCTCATAGAGCATATTGCGATAATCAGTCTTAAGTTATTTATTTCAATGATATTTCAGAGCAATACTTATAAACCACAATTTTAGGCAGAATAATCTACAAGATAGAGGACATACGTAAAACTACCATACTCAAGTAAAATTGTTCCTACACACCTTAGCATGCGTCAATTTCACGCTGTGCAAATTCGTTTTAAGGGACCGTAACATCGCTTTTTCCTTTTTTACACAAACTGAGATGAGAACGCACGAAAAAGTACCTGAGCATACAGCTTAATATCCAAAATGCAATTGCGCGTGTCAGAATCAGGAAAGCTTCCAATAGTGTAGACAGTTTTGATAAATAAAAGAGACAACTATCAAATCATACTTTCATTTATTCAGTTAGCACTAGGATATATCTTTAGATTACGTCGTGATTCTACATTTACATTTAGAGCCCAGTTCGCAAAGCAAAGGCATAGAACCAAGAGAAAGAACGGTCAATAAAACGCTTGATCATTCTTTTCAATAACTCATAATTAACATACAGTGGTACAGCCAATTTATATCAAATATCAATGTTGTGGGTAGTTTTATATTACTAGAAAGGTCTGTCTTACAACAGAACATAATAAGCATAATTTATCATCAACACAATTGACTAAATGTTTACCACATGTATATAATGAATCTCATTGATACAACTTGATCCACAGTATATTATTCTATCCTATATTACAATCTTTAATATCTCACCAACGATCAAACTACCCACAATATCAATAAAATAATGATTACACTATCTTATATTGTTTCCTAAATGATGAAACAAAAGAACAAGCAACACAGAATATTGGAACACAGAGGCAGTTAAATAGTCAGAACCATATCGTACCTGAGCCGTCGTCGAAGGAGAATAGGACGAACTAGCCGAGCCTGTCGACTTATATAGCCAGCGTACACCTTATTTACACGTTTGACAGTTAAACTGTCAAACTGTCATGACAGTGTCATTTAACTGCCACTATCCTCTTACATAGAGGATTATGTAGGTGGTAGGGCCACGCTGTGTACAGCACGAATGGGCCGGCTCGACCGGGGCAGTACCACCCTCCCACAGAAGATCGACGTAAAGTAACAGTATGTTGTATGTTATGGAGGATAACTTCCACGCAAAAGCCGGGGTATGCTTGTTCGTCAGAGCGGGTATTTGCTGTCGACGTCTACGCTGCCTAGAGGACCCGTCCTTTTCTGTCTTATGGGTACACGTAAGTCTGGGTTCATTGGCCCGGATTTACGTGTGCCTTTACCGTTCCCATACCGGAGATGCCGAGACAACTCGATTGTTTGACTACTTAAGTCAGGCAGCAGATAATGCGCAGGAGCAGTTCCCGACAGCCGAGTTGGTCTTTTTGGGAGATTTCAATGCCCACCATGAGACCTGGCTGGGCTCTTCCAACGGACCTCGCGGGACGAGCTGCTCACGCATTCGCTCTCACGCATGACCTGACTCAACTGGTACTCCAGCCCACCAGGATACCAGATATATCGGGTCAAGCGCCCTCGTTGTTAGATCTTGTCTTGACGAATAACCCGGCCCAGTACAGTGTAACGGTACAAGCCCCTTTGGGTTCCTTCGACCACTGTCTGGTTCGCACTACAGTGCCATTCGCTTCACCTCCACAACCAGTGAAGGCAAAGTGACGCTTGTGGCACTACTCGTCAGCGGATTGGGATGGCCTGCGAGACTATTATGCGTCCATCCCGTGGTCTCAACGCTGCTTTGGTGGGAGGGATCTGTCGGAGAGTGCGTCTGCTGTTGCTGGGGAAATCATGTTGGGTATGGAATATTATATTCCATCCACTGACGTCTCCAGCAGCAGCAAAGTACGGCCCTGGTTCGATCGCGAGTGCGCCGATGCTGTTAAACAAAAACAGTCGGCTTACCGCGCTTGGATCAGGGCTCGGTCTCGTCGCGATCCGAATGTCCATCTCATCAAGGCAGCCTATAATAGAGCCACCAAGGTCTGCAAGAGGGCATACATAAGAGCGGATGCCCAGCGCATTGCACGTTTTGGTCAAGAACTCTTGTCGCACCCCACGGGCAGCCGGGGATACTGGCGATTGGCCAAAGCCGTGCAATCTAATTTCTGCCAGCCTTCACTGCCGCCGTTGCGATGCCCTGATGGATCACTGGCCCATGGGCCGCAAGAGAAAGCTGACCTGCTTGTCAATCTCTTTGCGGCCAACTCCCGAATCGATAATCGTAGTGCGCAGCCGCCTTCGATTCCCTACTGCGGCCACTCCATGCCTGATATTAAAATCAGGCAATGCGATGTTCGCGCGACACTGCGATCTCTCGATGTCCGGAAAGCCAGTGGACCTGATGGAATTCCAGCGGTTGTGCTTAGGAAATGCGCAGCCTAGTTGTCTCCAATGCTTACACGCCTGTATCGCCTATCATATGCCTCTGGCGTAGTGCCGCAGGCTTGGAAAGAGGCGAACGTGCAACCGATTCCCAAGAAAGGGGATCGTTCTGATCCGGGAAATTATCGACCCATTGCTATCACCCCTAACCTCTGCAAGGTGTTTGAATGATTAATTAACAACCAACTCGTTCGCTACCTAGAAGATCACTCTCTCATCAGTGATCGTCAGTATGGCTTCAGACCGAAACGATCAACGGGTGATCTTCTAGCGTATGTCACACACCTTTGGGGTGAGGCGATGGACAGGCATGGGGAGTCATTGGCTATTAGTCTCGACATCTCCAAAGCCTTCGATAGAGTCTGGCATCGTGCGCTTCTTTCCAAGCTTCTAGCCTACGGTTTGCCGCCTCGATTGTGCAACTGGGTTGCCAGCTTCCTGCATGAGCGCCGTATACGAGTCCTTTGTGACGGTGAGTCATCGAAGTTTCTCCAGGTGAATGCTGGTGTGCCTCAGGGGTCCGTGTTATCGCCCACGCTTTTTCTTCTGCATATCAATGATATGCTCACTTTTGGGGGCATACATTGCTATGCAGATGACAGTACTGTACATGAGCGATATCTCGGACACCCTGCGGCTAAGCAAGCCGACACTGAGGAGTATAGGCGAACACTTGTTGCTGAGCTTGACTGGGTTCTGAATTGCATCTCGCATTGGGGTGATGAGAACCTGGTCGAGTTCAACGCCAAGAAAACACAGGTGTATGCATTCTCAGCCAAGGTATCTCCATTCCTTCCCCATCCCTCTCTTCTGGACACTCCACTACCGATTCAAGACAGCCTCAATATCCTAGGTATGGACATACGCAGAAATCACAACCAGAAGAACTACATCGAGGGTGTCATCAAATCTGCATCTCGGAAACTCGGAGACCTGAACAGGGTGAGGAGGTTTTTCATGCCGGAGCAGTTGTGTCTATTATACAAAACCCAGGTTCGCTCCTGCGTGGAATACTGCTCTCACCTTTGGAATGGCTCCGCTCAGTACTTATTGGACGCCCTCGATAGGTTGCAGCGGCGTGCTTTCCGTATCATTGGGGATCCAGAGGCCACTAAGACTCTTGAGTCACTGCAATTACGCAGAGACGTGGCCTCAACGGCTGTCTTCTACCGCATCTATCACGGTGAGTGCTCCGAAGAGCTCTTTCGACTAATCCCTTCCTCTCCTTTCCTATCCCGAACGACACGTGCTGGGTTGAGGTGCCACTCTTACACGGTAGAACAGATACCGTCACGCACCAAACGGTTCGGCGCCTCTTATCTCTGCCGTACTATTAAGATGTGGAACTCTTTGCCAGCCCACGTGTTTCCCTCCACTTATGATCCTGGGTCCTTTAAGCGGGGCGTGAAAAAGCTTTTTTCAAGGCCTTCAAGGTGAGGGCCATCATACCATAATGCCATGCTGTCTGCTGGGATGATGGCCATCACTATGGGACTTCACTGACTGCTTAACATTAGGCAGCATGGAGTCAATTTGTTCGGCAGAAAAAAAAAACATATTATGTACATATAAATACTTGGATATCAGTAATTTCAGCCCACAGCTTAAATATTATTACATATCTCTCACGGCCAGACTGACAATTACTTCGTCCTCGAAGTACAATAAATAACACTATACTAAACAATCGCCTGACGGGCGCCCGTTATTATGTAACAATTAATTCTTACCATATTTATTAAAACCATCTAAAACCTATAGTATCGTTACGTCAAGTTCAATTATAAGAATAGTATCAAAACAACAATCACTTTGTACGAAACATGTACACAAAAATAAACTGGACTCATATTTACAGTAATTACCTTTTTACATTTTGTGAGTTTTTCTGTATCAGCTGCTTTGATATCATTATTACAAATTGTATTTACTATTCTATGAAGGGATCATTAACATCCACAGTACACATGTTACAAAGAAGTACAGCTTTATTTTTACAATATTACACCACTGCATTATCCATCCACAAATTGACAAAAATAATATAGTACAAATGGAGCCACTACGAAGCATGATAAAAATTTAAGTAACGTTTTTAAGAATAAATTGAAATTCACAACTGAGTTAACAATTTGATTTCACTAATTTACAAGTATACAGGTACCTACAGTAGTGTGATACTAGGACAATACTTTCTTCTAATACACTGTCATTGCCATTGCCCTTCCTTTCACATTAAACAGACAAGTAACAACGGTCAATCTCCTTGATACTATCTAGCTCACACCTGCTGCACATGAGTCCAGGCTAGAACAAGGCGAAAGACTTGAGCAGTTCGTAGGCAATATGATCAATATCATCAACATCAAAATGATTAGCAAAATCATTATCATAATCATTATCCAAATCACTATCAAAATCACTATCAAAATCACTATCAAAATCACTATCAAAATCATTGTCAAAATCACTATCAAAATCACTATCAAAATCACTGTCAAAATCACTATCAAAATCACTATCAAAATCACTATCAAAATCATTATCAAAATCATCATCGCCAGCATTATCATAATTTTTTATCCATCGGTAAGTTAATCATCAATAATAATTCAATCATCGTCAACTATTTAATCATCAACGAATAAATCGATGTTATCACATTATTATAGATATTTACAGATACTTTTATATCATCACTGCTACCTACATTATCGATCCTTGTCTAGAAGAAGTTTATATGTAATGCTGTGTATGGTTATCAGAACCTCTTACCTATAGTAAGACCGCCCTTTTACTTTCTTTGTATAATATGTATTTTAAAATTCAACTTAAATAGCTTAGTAAGAAAATAAAAAATGTCATCAAAGAATATCTAAATGTTATTAATCCATAAATCGTAGCTATCTAAAAGTACAAAGAAGTTTTTTATTATATTCTACAAAAATTAACTGTAGGAAAAACTATAAATGTAACTTATCATAATCAAAATTGATATCTATATTTATAAAACACTAAAATGTTATCAATCTAGAATAATAAATGCAGCAGACCCTATTAAAGCATGTTACTATAATATATCTTAACTATAATATCAAATGCACCTAGGTATAATACATAGACTTTATAATATATTACTAAACTGCTCCTCTGTCAATAGTGTTCTATAATAATTGTTTCCTAATTGTAAGTCTACCACCTGTAAATGTACGGTATGAAATGCTATAAACTTAATTAACCTAAATGTATTGCAAGTACAAACAGTACAAAAGTATAAATAAATAACCAGTAACCAAAAATGAATCAATTTAGAATGCCAGTAAAAATACTCTTGGTATGAAACGGAATAATAAATAGTCATGTAGAATGTCAAACCAGACACTAGTTAAAATAAGTTTAGATTCAGACCAGTCGTTTAATATTTCAATATCTATAAGTCAAATATACATAGATTTATTCATTTAGGTCGCAACACTTATAAACATCAATGTACTTATACAAATACTATAGAATGATTAAATCCCATTTTAATCATTATTGACATGGTCTCCTACAATTGAACCACATAAAGTACAGGTAGGTATACATGTATATCTTTGCATAAAAATATATCTCTAAATAGCTAATTTATCGCAGTGTATATACCCGAGATACTAAATTGATAAGATAGTTCATTACCGAGAGCTAATTCTAAGATTGATTATTACTATTGGTCTTAATAGGTTTGCAGTTTAACAAATCACGGCGCATGGCACTTCATAATAAAAATACATAATTTCAATGAATAAAAGCAGATAAAAATAAATACGGTTTCATATTTTACTAATTTATTGAATTTACTTGTATTATTTCCGAGAATTGATAAGTAAACTATGAGAATGTTTTCGAAAAAAAATCAGTGATGTAATATGGAACTATTTTCATAATTTAGAGCCCAGTTCGCAAAGCAAAGGCATAGAACCAAGAGAAAGAACGGTCAATAAAACGCTTGATCATTCTTTTCAATAACTCATAATTAACATACAGTGGTACAGCCAATTTATATCAAATATCAATGTTGTGGGTAGTTTTATATTACTAGAAAGGTCTGTCTTACAACAGAACATAATAAGCATAATTTATCATCAACACAATTGACTAAATGTTTACCACATGTATATAATGAATCTCATTGATACAACTTGATCCACAGTATATTATTCTATCCTATATTACAATCTTTAATATCTCACCAACGATCAAACTACCCACAATATCAATAAAATAATGATTACACTATCTTACATTGTTTCCTAAATGATGAAACAAAAGAACAAGCAACACAGAATATTGGAACACAGAGGCAGTTAAATAGTCAGAACCATATCGTACCTGAGCCGTCGTCGAAGGAGAATAGGACGAACTAGTCGAGCCTGTCGACTTATATAGCCAGCGTACACCTTATTTACACGTTTGACAGTTAAACTGTCAAACTGTCATGACAGTGTCATTTAACTGCCACTATCCTCTTACATATTATGTACATAATTATAAATACGGATATCAGTAATTTCAGCCCACAGCTTAAATATTATTACATATCTCTCACGCGCGATTTTCGTGCAGATTTGCATCTGTAAACCTTCTGTAAGCTCCTTTAAACATGCGATAGAGTGGCTGTGTTAAGGAGGGCTAATTTAGCTACTGGTCGTTTAGCTACCGCTATATGGGTACACACATCACACATGTATTTACACTGCATTAGCCACAAACTCACTACTGGCTAATGCATTTAGCAATACTAGCTGTTTCTGAATGCACAAGTCTAAGTGCCAATAACTTTAAAAAATAAATATTGACTGATTTTTATGATTGGCCATGCGACGTTGTAAAAAGCATAACTTGAATTCGCATAATGTTATTAGGTGTTATTATTAATTATTTATGTAATGCAGTGTATCAATAGCTTATGTTAGGTTATCTTCTAACCCTGTACCCAAAAATGGGAGCCCTGCGAGGCACGGTTTCGTTGCCTTAGCTTTAATTTTCTAAACTTAACTATTTTCAATTTAATTATACTTACAAAAATTTGTCCTGCAGTGGCAGGTTACAGCAAAAGGCTGTATGATAATGAAATCAGATTGCTGATTTAGTACCGATGGCACATTTTGTGCTATTGATTTGTATCCTCATTAATATCATAGTTGGGTTTACTGCTTATTATTGGACAATATTAATTAGAAGTCGTTATTACACTGACATAACTTAATTGCATTGGAACAAATTAAACAATTATCTTAATTTGAAGACATATGTACATGCTCTATAATTTATTAGTACCTAATTTCATCACCGATTATATTGTCTTTAATTAAAAGGACGTATTTTTGAAGCGATAGCTTTTATTGTAGCTGAGCTCGCGGTCACAACGGCAATAGCCCCAAATATCGCGCATTTGGGGCTATTTCTTAGCTTCGCTCCCGTGACTCATAGCGTGATGTTAGATAGACTTTACCTTCCTCGATATAGGAGTGATCCAACACAAAACTAACTATTCAGATCTAACTAGTGGTTCCTGAGAGTACCTATTGCGAAACAAACAAACAAAGTCATCAGCTTTATAATATTATTTTTTGACTTTTTTTATTTATAGACTCACGCCTATATCCCTGAATGGGTAGGCAGAGGTGTAATATTACACCCACACTTCGCCATGAATTTTTAGGTCCCACGTAATAGGGAGCGAGCCTATTGCCGTTACCGGGCACATTACCAGACTCCGTGCTGCTACTGAGAATTCGAAAAATCCTAGTAACACTTTTGCCCGACCCGGGAATCAAACCCGAGACCTCCGATCAGCAGTTGCATATGCTATCCATTGGCCCACGGAGGCAGTCAGTTTATAATATTATTATAAATTAAACACGTGATGAATATTGAATGATTACCGTTATATATTTACTGTGTTTTTATAACGTAGTTTACGATAATAGCTACCAAAGCAAAGCCCAGTGACAATAATTGCGTTAAATAATTCATAAGTTCAAATAGTAAGCCCCAAGTGACGGCCAATTTATTCGGTGTTTTGAATAAAATTTGAATCATTTGATAAGACATTCGAAATAGCAATTGAGTGCCGTTTGCAATTAGCAAGAAATTTCTTAAAGCTCTTGCGGTAACTTTGTTCCGGCTCGCGTCCAAACTGATCAAGTCGGCGGTGGCACGTCGCGAGTTCTTAACACTCATTAATTTCTTTGAAGTCTCGCTTCCAGCCGACAACTTCCTCGGTTCTTTCTCACCAACAATTATTAAGAAATTACTTCTGCTTCATTATTGCACAAGTACGCACGCGTCCAACGCTCGTTAGCCAACCGTTCCGATTGAACACATCGCGCTTTGATTGAATGATGCTTGAATTATTTGTAATATAAGCACAAGCGTGATATGTTAATTATCTTTTCGCGCATGTTGCATTACTACCAATCTATTGAGGTGGATACTATAAGCGAAGAGACATTGCATGCATTTTTTTTTAAATAACTATAATGCATTAGAAAGACTGCATGGACTTTGTGAGTTTAGAAATCACGGTCCTTAGCTTGGGTAAAATATATGGCTCACACAAAATGCTATATCTAAAAGCACTTTGTTCATATAAGCGACGTCGATTGGAACACGATGAAAAAAAAAACAAACCGTAGTTCTAGTTACTGCACCTAATATCAACAATACATAACATGTATAATGCATAAAACTCAACCCAGAAATGATTGGATAAATAGTTTGATAAATATAGATAGATACACTAGCCTTCGCAGTAATTGATATACGGTCAAACTGCAAGTCTAACTCGCAGAGAAACCGCTGCCTTGCAGCTGGTGGAAACGTTGTTAGCTACGTTATTCAATAAACTTTTAATCGCATCAACTCGATTTTCTAATCAGGCTAAACATGTTCTCGACCAACTTGTCCGGAAACTTGCTGTAACTAAATAACTTACGGTTTTATATATTTGTTAGTTTTGTTCGTTCGACATTAATGGAAGTTGATGGAAATATTAGAGACACAACGAAATATATACATTATAAAAACGTTAATGAAATCCTTTGGGAGATCTAATGGAGGGTCAAATGAATATAAATAAAATCAGCTCTCTACATGTTTTACGAGACCATTATGGATTAACTCTCGGACATGCAGATTAACTTACGATCATTTGCTTTACTCATAGACTTAATAAATAGATACTTACTTATGCTGGTCTGGTTGTTTATAAATAAATTATACACACACTGAACACTGCGTGATTAACCTCAATAATACCTAGTTCATTCATCATTTATCTCAATCTTATCTTACTTGAGCATCAACTGTCGTGACACAATTAAAGTATATTTTTATTATACATAGTACGTTATCTTATTAAGTTTATCGGGTACAATTGTGTTAGTTGTATCACTTATCTCCTTATATCTGTCGAAGACGCGTTCTAATTGAACAATGTTTAGATTACAGAAGAACAAAATTGCGTCGTGACTAGCGGCGGAATTACAACCATTAGGGAAACCAAATTAATAACACAAACAGACTCGTATGTACCGCATACAGCAGCTTATTCGCGACGACTTAGAGCTTATGCTCGTGACGGAATCTGAGCAATGAAGTTAGACATAATGGAGCCGTAGCAATGCCCTGCGGGCGTACACCCTGGTAACGAGATTCGCACCTCGCATACGAAACGTCTCGTCTTCCTCCAGCCGTGTTTACACAACAACAAGTTTCGGTTATCTAACATTGCTTTATTGGTCGTAGCGCTCGTAGCGTGACTTGACTTAACGTGCGAAATGGATCGGCAAAGTTAAGCAACGTTCATAAAGGTTACCATTTGGATGGGTGACCGTTTGTTACGTATTTGTATCAGAGCGCTATCGTGTCTCAGAGGGTCGGTAGAGCAAATTCCAGTTTCAGGAAATAAAAGGAAATCCGTAGGCCATATCGGTATCTTCACGCGGCCTACAAAAACAAAAACCAGAGAAGACTTATTGGCAAAATATACTCTGTTATAAGTTCATGTTTGTTCCGTCAGACGAAGCGAGTGTAATGTGTATCGTCATTAGCAACGTGATTCGTGTTACACTGTTTTGGGTGATTTATCATTGGTGAACGGACATGGTGCTGGTGCCAAACAAAAGATATGGATAAATATTAACACTTCAATGATTTACCTGTAGGTGCATAGTAGAAACCTAGGTAATTCGAATAATGACAGGTTTTGCCGGATTGTGCACTTCTATAAGCCAATATAGAATCCTCCGGAGCAAAATACAATGTACCTGCCTTGATTAGGAAAGAAATATTAATTTGTTTGTAAAAAGAACTTGTGGGTGTTATAATTAGTATCGAATTGTAATTCCTTATTCCAGTATTGGCTGACACATTAATATACAAATGAGCAGGCTGCGACAGAAAACGGACTAAGCATTTAAAATAAAACAGACCTGTTATCATCACGTCCAATAAGTATCAAGGTAAATGATTAGTCTCGTACATATAATAGATACATCAAAACAGTTTCTGTAATCACTCGAAAACATATTTAAGGGTTACCTAAAATTATATCCATATACATCCAAAACAAGCATGTAATAATATTTTAGTTCGTTCGAGGATCGCACCTGGCTCCAACCGTACATTTGTAGTTAGCAAAGCCCTGTTATTGCCAACCTGTCATCGTCCAAAATACATCTAAATCTACTTAAAACTAAACTTTCTTAACAGTAATTAAAACACAATAAAAACAATGGATCAAGTGCATTAAACATCAAAAGTACGGTGGTTAAACAATTATTCTAAATAATTGGTCTACCATTCGAACATATTTATAAGAAAACGATAATACGTGGGAGAAGCGTTGCAAGAGTTAGATAATGTCATATCTTAACACTACATTAATTAGGAGTGAAATTGGGAAAACGTATATATCACGCATTATTACGTAACGTCGCCTATGTTTCCCGCAGTTACGGCGGTTTCATACTAGCGTATTTTTCTGCGTGTACGATCGTTTCAGCATACGCACTTACACGCGCGCTACTTTACGCGCTTCAAAAACCGGACTCGCGTAAACAGGCCTATTTCGGCGTGTTCGCTTGAAACGTTAGTGCTATCGTCTCGCGTCTCGCGCTTAGACGAGCTTAGAAGCGCGTTCTAAGCTCGTCTAAGCGCGAGCCGCGAGACGATAGCACTACCGTTTCAAGCGAACACGTACGAACAATATAATATACTAGCGACCCGCCCCGCCTTCGCACGGGTGCAATATTATGCATCTATTATACATATACACCTTCCTCTTGAATCATTCTATATTGGAATCCGTTGCGTAGTTTTAAAGATTTAAGCATACAAAGGGACAGATAGACACAAGACAGACTTTTTTTATACTATGTAGTGATGTATATTAACCACAATCATGATGGAGCTGCCACAATTATTTTCCTGATTGCACGATGAAATTGCACGCGACTATTTAATTTTGTTCTATGTCTGAGACAATAAAGAGTGATCATCATGTTTGTCACCCGATAATTTGTCTGAATTCGAACCTATACACGCCAGCGTAGAAATCAGACTCACAGTCCGTTGTGTTTACAGGTCATGAGTTACTAATGTCAGTAAATGCTTTCAAAAAAGGGCTGCAATCCTATTCAAAAAGCAATTAGGTTGCATCCATTTTACAAGAAAATATCATACGGTATGTGTTTAATTCCTATGAAATGCTGTTGATCACTAGATAGTGCGCCCAGAGAACTGTAAGCACTGTCATATTGAATACCTTCTTGAAATTTCTGACTTACTGAAAATAATAAACCTAAATACGAAAAAATATTTTTGGAAAATAAAGTAAACAGTAGGTATACTACTATCGACATGCTTTTCTGATCATTGCTCGGTAGATAAATGATAAATTCTTGTATTTCATAGTCTTGACGACCATTTTAATAAAAAGGTATCAAATTGTCTAATTTTTAAATAGAATTAACTTTCCTGTACCTCGAAAAATGTAAATGAACTCTATTTTTTGTCCTTGTCTTTTCACGTAGAACAGAGTAACGAAAGTACTATTTTAAATAGGTCTGGTAGAATTAATTTAGATTATTGATGACCTAATGGCACAGAAACGGAATATTCGTCTGATCTTAATACCGGTTTGAACCTGGAATACATCAATATTGGCACAGTCTCTAGTCGTAATATTTACTAGTTACATTTATGATTGCACCTAGAATAGTAATTCTGTACACCTGCGGTTGCAGGTGTCTGTTCTCAATGCGCACTACAATCTTTTTATAGACTTTCAATCATTACGATAAGTGTTGTAAAAACCGTTTTATCGTAAATACTCTCAAACTATTATTAACTGTTTAAAAATCAAATGGCTATGCATTTAGCTTTGGCCGTTGTGGTATAATTTGTACTACGTAGGATGGCAAATTATTTATAATGCCCACGTACTACTTTGCGGTTAAAGTGGGCGGTAAGTGATTATGACGTTGCTACTAGTTCGTCCTACAGTTACTTTGTTGGATTTGAATAAGAGATAAGCGGTCTGCTTACCGTCTATTTAAGAAACTTTCCAAAACCATTACATTATTTGGTAAATTCCTCCATAGGATAGGGTTAGTACTCTCGCGTCGTTTTAAATTTTCTCCTTTGTGCCGTACAAAACACTGCCTTAACCAGGCAGATAATTAATAATAAAATATCTACGAAGGATTCAAATGGGTTAACGGATTTTATTTACCTTTTTGCCAACCCTAGCAAACTTGAATCACAAATGCGTGATTATGGTACTTTGTTTGCTCTCTCTTGAACATCTACATCGTTTATTTGCATTTTACAATATATTCTCACACACACACACACACAACGTCACGCCTTTTATCCCCGAAGAGGTAGGCAGAGGTGTATTTCTACACCCACTTTTTACACAATATATTCTGTAGTATTTTAATCTGATTATTTGATATAGAGACTAACATGGGCCTTGTTGACACTGTGAAACAGCATAAGATATCTCCTAATTTGCAAGTAAAAATATAAGCTTTGTATTTATTCTTTTATGTGTATTAATAAGATTTGAGAGCTTATGAGGATGTTTATTTTAAATGACTGTAGGTAAATCTGTATTTTCTTTTGCAATTAAAACTTGTTTATAATATCGGAGACGCGAGTAGGTAGCAATACAAGTATAGTATTATATTATACCGTGTGGTGACGGATTAAGAATACGAAATGTCACCACCCCATATCATCCCATGGGTGTCGTAAGAGCCGACAGAGGGAGCATATTATGCAGAGAACAACACTGCAAGAGAAGGTAAACTTGATACAAACCCTATACCAACCCCTTTGGCCAGCGTGGTATAGTAGGCCAATTCCTCCTTTCAAAGGAGAGGCCTAGTCCAGCAGTGGACTGTTAAAGGCTGATGATGATGATTATATTATTTGTGGTAGCACTTAGTCATTATTTTAAAATACAAGTTACATTATACGAAATATCTCGTGAAGGTAGAAAAATTGGAGGTTAGAGCGAAGCTTACAGCGCAGACTTTTATCTCAAAAAGTTTCGCGACGACCGTATCGACTCTTTAGCTGATTACAGTTTTGTTTTCAAACTTCAAATACTTACATATCATATTAAATTCAAACTAAAATCACATTTTTACTTTTTCACATATGTTGCTGATAATACGATATTTATTTGGAACAATTTTGTTCAGTATATTTATTATTTGAATTATATTCGAAAAGGTGCCAATGAATCTGTGTAAAGATAGGGAATACAACAAATCAAATTTGATGGTCCCCTCTGGATAAACTTCGCGCTCCGTTTAATTGTGCATCGTAACGCCAACGACCTTGCCTGAGGATTTTACCCAAACATTCAAATGAATATTAGAGTCATCCGCCACTGTTGGATTTAATCCACTCGAACAATAACATTGTTAACATTTCATCGTCCTCAGTTAGCTGTACGTCTACAATATTTAGTACTGCTTAATTAATTAAATTAAGCCGCCCATTGAGGAGTAGGTGCCATTATTAAGATTAATAATGTACACACACAGTTGTGGAGTGCGGATCTCGACACTCACTCGACATGCTCGTTGTGATGTCAAAAGCAAAGTAATAATATTGAATAAAAATCTTAGTTAAGAATTATAACGCTTTTATTCGATAGGCAGTGCTAGAAATAATAAAATCACCGATTCTAAATTAACAGTATTCATTTCCTCCGCAATTCAGTAATGCGGAGGACTTTACATGTATTTAAAAACGGACACAAAGCGAGTGCCTAGGGGGAGATTGTGGTGTAGAGATATTTTGTTAGTGCATATTAGCCATTTTCATCTGAATACACGTTATTTTCCAACGTGTCTAGTCTGAGATCTCTCTCTCTCTCTCATACATCACATGACATCACATTATTCAAAGATGCAAAGTCCCTAATCGACTGTCGTATAAGTTGATAACAGCTTGGCTAACCGGCTATGCTTGCTGCTAGAGATTCAGAGAGGTACGATTATTTATAAATGTACATGTTTTTCGAGGTGGGGGAAATAGCGGTGGATATATTTCGACTGCGCTATTGTCTGTACATGTGGCGCAGTAGTTTTACCAGCTGCCTCGCTGTTTAGAACTGCGCCGAGTGCGGTGAGTTCGATTGCCACATGAGGTAATACTTTGTATGATTAAAAAATAATTGTTTCGATGCTGAATTAAATTTAGTCCGTTAGTTGAATGTTTATAAAGTCTCAGGCGATACAGTATTTTATTCTAGTGTGGAAGATGTCTTTTAAAAAAAAGCAATTGTATACTGAAACTATCAAACTCAAATCAATTCAGTCATATTAAATGAAACAGAACTGACTGATTTTTTTAGTACTTTCTCCACGATTTATGGCTATTAGTAAATGGTGGTTGACGGCATAGAATACAAGTGTCACCACCCCCTATCTTCCCGTGGGTGTCGTAAGAGGCGACTAAGGGATAACACGATGCAAATACCATCTTTGCGTAGAGACGGAAAACTCGACATCAAACCCGATACGACTGCCTCGTTGGTCTCGCGGCATAAATGTGCGCGTGGGATCGGGAGGTCCCGGGTTCGATTCCTGGGTCGGGCAGTGTTATTGGGTTTTTCTGTCACGAAATTCTCAGTAGCCGCACGGAGTCTGGAAATGTGCCCGGTACGGCAATAGGCTCGCCCCTTATTACGTGGGACTAAAGTATATCTGGCGAAAAATGGGTGTAGAAATACAACTCTGCCTACCCCTTCGGGGATGAAAGGCGTGACGATATGTATGTATGTATGTATTTTGCAGAAAACTTTGTCAATATTAAATATACTTTTATACATTTAAAGCACTGAATGTCAAATGAATGCCCATTTTATGTGTAAGATCGTGATTGAGAAGATCAATTTAAAATAATATTACTAGAGCACGCCCGCGGTTCGACTCATGTTAAATTAAATTTACACATGCCCATTTTATATTTACGAAGTTCGTTTTTGCTAGAATCGACTGAAGATCCTAAATCACGCTTACAGAAAATTTATAAGTGAAAATCATATAAAAACAAATTAAAAAGAACAACAGCAGACAGTAGTGTGTCACTGGAGCGGAGAGGTATTTACCGGCAGTGGTCTATTAGAGGATGATGATGACGATAATGATAATGAGAACAACTGATGGGCTGCAAGAAACATACACGTTCACTATACCTTGAGAGATGGTTCTCCCTGTAATTAGGAACATCACATTCCTCCACATTCAATAAAAATATATTTTTGACTTTGACATTGTCACTTCTTATCCGCTCCGATGTCTTTGCCGATGTACAATGTGATGTTTTACAAGGTTTCAAGATTCCTTCAATAAACATGCTATCAATTGCAAAGAAATCTAGGTTAGTGTCCTAGTTTCTGAAATGAGTACCTCAAAAAAAACAATTATACTCTTGATTTATGACGATGGAATAGATTTTCAATAGTACTTTCGCACAACTAAACCCTACGGACACGATTTAAAGATACGACTCGATAATGATAGTTTCATTCGCTGTTTGTGAAACAGTACAATCAATCGAAGCTAGATTTATTTTCGAAACGCTAATTATTTTACATACCGACGCGATTTATTTCGATGCGAAAATGTTCTAAACGGAGTATTTTGTACAGAGATTACTAGCCATTTGTATTAGTTTATTGTGTTCTATTTTCGTAATTTTGTAGCTGGTTCTGCCAACTACTTACTTGATCGGTTATGTAATAGAATTATGTTTTACCTGTTAGATAATACCGATTGTTACAAAATGTAGCTGGCATAATCATCAATGATGGTGTCGCGGCGGATTTATTAGGCACGTAGAATACCCAGACTTGAAACAACAATTTGTGGATGGCTCAAAGTAATGTTTCGTGTAGTGAATAAGGCACAACACTTAGCTCAATGCCAAGCGTCGAATTGACCACTATAGCCACTGTGCTAGTGAGCTCCAGTCTAGCCCTAGAGATGGTGAGAAAAAAGAGAAGCAACCCTTGTCTTGTTGTAATTCTTTCTTGCCTTCCGCTGCATAAAGGTGTCTGAAAAGGGCTAAGAAACCGGCGCTTGATCACTCAGGAGTTCTGAATCTAGTGAGTTTTAAAGCGCCGGAGTTTTATCTCTACTCCGTTTATATAATGCCAGGGTATATAGTAAACAAATTAGTTTTATACTAATTTCGTTACATAAAGATATTACCAATTGCTTTTCATAACTTTTGCCACAGAATCAAATGGTCCATTCATAAGGTACATAAAAACATATAGCGTTTGAACGTGTTCACTTGTGATCGATTCAATTCAGTCAACTACTATTCAATCGCTGAAATCACTCAGCGTAATCGGTGTTGACCAATATTTTTATTGATTTAACGCAAAAATCGTTTGCGGGTTCAAAATAAGTGTTTGTTGTGTCATTGAAGTGAAAACTGATATTTTATTTACGAGCGGATATTCATGGAAGAGCTTAACGTTTGATGAGTACAGAGGTCGACAGATGCTGGAATACGAAACTGTGTCGTCACTTAAGGTTTATTTTGTTTTTTTGAATCAGGCATGAGTCTATTCAATTAGCAAAAAGGCATGGCCATCATTTGATGCTCTCCGTAACATTTTGTTCGACGTTGTATGACATACACTGCTCATACATGTGTCTACCTTACCCGTTACTACTAAGCTGGTTAGACACAGAACGTTTGATCAGTTCATTAGAGAATTCAGCACATTTTGGCGCATTTAATCCCGTTTAGCTAATGCGACGGATCATTCGGTTTCTGACGTGGTTTAATATCAGAAGTACGCAATTTTCATAAAATTGTGCGAAATGAGATTTTTGTCTTTAGTTTTGATTTACACGTACTACAACCACCACACCGTTGCGACAAAATGCGTTCCAGCTGCAGTAACGATAAAACAGTGTCCCCGTGGCTTTTTGCGGCTGCCTCACAGTACCAAGAAACTGTGGTTATGATTGCTTTGTCGGTGATACCAACACTCTGGTAGCGCGGCCTACAACCTACACACAGAGTGCAGGCGGGAGTAGTGCCGTTGCTTTCGACAGACGATGTGGTTGTGACGTAGCAACGATGTGTTTGGTGGCCCATATGCGGTCGATAGTGACCACATTATTGGTGTTATTCCGATTTTTGTGTAGTGGGGTACCTACGTGTGCATTGATTGCTTTTCCCATACAGATTAGATTAAACATACCTTCAACTGTATAGATACTACAAAAGCTTTAAATACGTTGCCGTTATAAAATCAATTATTTTAATAAAGGGGTTACAACATACTTAAACTCATATTTTGTTAAAATTACTCTCATCCAACTAATATACTTATCTGTTAGCTTAGCAACCAAAGAACATATTAGTGTCTTGGATAAAAATAACTATCAATGAAATTGTAAAGTATAGTAAGTACCTGGGCAATTTGGTGCGTGGGACGAAAAACTTAAAAGTAATAATGTTCCACGTATACTTTGAGCTAATTTGAACTTGATTACTCATGACATTGTCTGATATTTAAATAAACGCAGGAAATTATTTCATAAAGGTAGACATAATAGTACTGAAAGTGAACTATATAAAAACACTTTTTTGGGCCACATTACATTCAGCAGCATATTCCGAAATTTGAAAATTAATTTACTTTTTAGGAAGCCTCCATTTTGATCTTTACCCCTTTTTCTGCTGCATCTGTAATTTTTAACATGGCCTCTGTTACCCTTGAATACAGCTGTTCCGACTCGTCTGACTCGGATTCGTAGAAGAGATTCAAATATCAAGAATCATTTAAATATATCCTGTCACGTATTGGAAAAAAGATTCTTATTTATAAATGTTTTTTGTACTGACAGCAATGGCAAAACTCAGGATCAGAATTATTTTTGGAATAGATACTCTAATATTTGTTGCTTCATGATCGAAAACAAAATTTTCGACTATTCCAGAATAGTAGAATATCACTTCAATCTTTCATGCAGCTCTTGTAAGATCTTTAACATATTACCTTACCATATGTTAGTTTACATCTAAATAAATAAAAGAAGTGTACTGTGTTTTTAACTAAGGGTGCTTGAACACGGTGCATGTAGCTGGAGCAAGTAAAGGTGCGGGTTACACGCGTGAGTAAAATGCGCAAGCTACTTGTTCAAGTTACTCGCTTGTGCTTGTACATGGTGCAAATAACTGGAGCAAGTAAAGACACGGGCTACTTGCGCAAGCTGTATGTATAAGTTATTTGTTCGTGGTCAAGAGCTACATGTGCATGCTATTCGTTCGGTAGCTTTATGACTTGAATCGCGTCAAAATGTCACGACGAACGAAAATTCGTTTAAAATCATATGTTTAAAATGTAATTTTGCCGGAATTATTAAATTTGCTGGAAGACAAATTAATTCGATTACGCTGCAAAAATTTATGGATGGCGTAACTGGATTGCACGAAGAAATGAAAGTTTGAATGTATTGGGGTTCTCTCTTACTTGATTATTTCTGTAGTTTTTCGATTCCATTTTCCACAGACTATCGTAGGATTTGTTCAAAAGTTCGAAATGACAAGTCGTTTCGTCGTTCCACCTATCTAATTTACTCATTACTATTATTAAGTATCAGAGAAACAATTAAACTGCTTCCTATCGGTCTTCCACGTCGCGCTTGCGCACGTCTGAACCTGTTCAAGTAACATGCGCGAGTGACCCGCGTGCGCAGCAGAGCACGCTAGCGATGGGCGATGTCGAGATGTTTGTCCAGTCGAAACAATCGCAGTCGTTAAAATTTTTCATCGAGTCGCCGATTGTCTCGGTCTGTCATCAAACAATCGAGATGTTTTTCGATTGTTCCGAGTCAACATTATCTATGCCGGTGGCGATGATCCTAGCCGTCTTTCATTGATTGATTGAATCAGTACTAACTACTAAGGAAAATAAAGTCCATCAAAATAAAGAGAACTTTACATACCTATACTTCACAATATATTGTATGTACCAAGTACAGTTGTGAATAATTAAGAGAAATTTAATAAATACTTAAAGGACTGATTGACATCGATATGAGTTTGTATTATTAACTCCCACCAACCAACACCATATTAACATCGCATTAAAACAATATAACTCCATTGATATTTACGAGTCAGAGTCGAAAGTCAGCGAGTCAAACGACTTGCGACGATTTCAGTCGATGTGATTGCTGTTTACGGTTGTGCCCGAGTTGATCCTTTGAAACATCGCATCATTCGCATCGGTACCCTAGCGACTACGCGACGCCGCGAGCTATGCCGCGAGTTGACTCGAAACCATCGACTGGGCGAGAGAAAACAATCGCGAGTCATCGAGATGTTTAAACAATCGAAACAATCGACTTGAACATCTCGTCATCGCCCATCGCTAGAGCACGCGAATTAGTTGCGCGAGTGGCTCGCTTTGGTACATGCTCGCGTCGCTAGACCCCCACATTTTTTTAAACGATATGTTTACGGTGCATATTACCCGCGCACGTGCCTCAACATGCTCAAGCTATATGCACCGTGTACAAGCACCCTAAACGAGTAATGGCTATACGCCGCAACTTAGTTACGAAGCTCGTAGCAAGCTACGAACTTATTTTAATGCACTTTTAAAAAATTACACATGTGTTTCTAAGCCCGTTGCAAGCGATACCGTCTAAACTTTTAGCATTTTCCTGAGTGATTGGCACGGTTTTAAATTATTCTCAAGCTGTCTAGGAAAAAGCCAGTCCAGAATGGATTTTGAAAAACAGACGATGTATGTCAGAATAGCAAGTAACTACACAAATACCTTTAAATATAGACACCATTATTGAACCCATTTTATGAATACACTAGTTGTTGCCAGCGGTTTCACTCGCTTTGAATTTTATTGTATTCGAGTTGCCCAAAGTTATTAATTTTTGTATCGTAATAGGCAGCAAATGAACAATTACCGCCGCGCCGTCCTTGGACACAAGCAACACCAGAGGAGTCACAAGTGCGTTGCCGCCCCTTGGTGTTGGGATAAGGGATAGGAGGAGGAGCGGGATGAAGGAGAAGGAATAGGGGATGAGGCCTCCGGCACTCTCACTCACCGAACGAAACGCAACAGTAATTTAGGTACTGTTACTTTACGTCGATTTTCTGTGCGAGAGTAGTACTTCCCGCGACCACTTTAATTCTTGCTTGAATCAGCAAGGCTCTACTACGAGTACCTATAAACTTATATCTCCATGTTACCTTTTAAAGGGTGGCATCCAAAGAAATCATTCTTTATGTTTCTAGCAGTACTGGAGTCTGCGAAGACATGTCAGTCAGAACCAGTAACTGTATATGTATTTTATTTATAATCTCACGACTGTATCCCCGAAGGGGTAGGCAGAGGTGTAAATATTAGACCCACATTTCGCCATGAATTTTTAGGTCCCACGTAATAGGGGGCGAGCCAATTGCCGTTACCGGGCAAATCACCAGACTCCGGGCTGCTACTGAGTATTCGGAAAAACCCAGTAGCACTTTTGCCCGACCCGGGAATCGAACCTGGGACCTCCGATCAGCAGACGCATACGCTATCCACTGGACCACGGAGGCATGTACCTGTACACCTGTATATGTACATGTTGCAGTCAAAACTCTTAACCAGTCAAAAGTACTATTGACTAGCAAAATCAGTCAAAAGTACTTTTGACTGACCAGGTTGGTCAAAAGTGGTTTTGACTGAAAATTATTGGTTATTAATACTTTTGACTGCAAATTTGCGGTTAAAAGTACTTTTAACGCGACTGCGATAATATTTATGCGACTGACGCTTTTCGTCGAAAGTAGTTTTAACTGCAATAAAGCATCAATCAAAAGCACTATTAACTTGTTAGATGTTAATAAAAATTACCTAGTCGCCCAATAAGGTATTATGAAAAGTTCTTGTCCGCCCCGGATACTTAGTTATGTGTAGGTACTTACCTAATAGATTATGTTAGGTTCTCTCGTGACCCCGCACTCGAAAATAGGAGCCCTGCGAAGCAGGGCCCCGTCTACTTAGCTTATTGGGCGACAGAACTTTTCATAATAAGTGGCTACTTATTGCTGGTTAAAAGTACTTTTGACTAACCTACCTAGGTTAGTCAAAAGTACTTTTAACCAGCTCCATTGGGCCAAAGTACTTTTAACTGTTATTTTAGTCAAAAGTATTATGACTAAAGCGTACGGTCAAAAATACTTTTGACTGATTTTGCTAGTCAATAGTACTTTTGACAGGTAAAGAGTTTTGACTGCAACACATTATTATTGCAATTATTAATGGAGTCCTAAATGGGTTTTTGAAGGAGTGCCCTTAAGTCTGTAAAAAAGTAATAAAGGAGAAATAGTTGAGCTGAACAGAATATAATTTACTAAATAAAACAACTCCCGATTTCCACTCGCAAAGACTTATAATAATTATTTGTCTTCCATTATAAAAGTGAAATGGCACCGAGAAATGAGTGAAGGGCAAATAATAAGGAGACAGGTTTAAATTTCAATGCAAGAGTGTTTAGTGATTCAGTAGTCAGTTAAACTTTATGATCAAAAAACGTGTGTATTTCGAAAGGATTTAATATAAAACACACTAAAAAGATAATAAATATTACGCGCATACAGCTGTGCAAAGCAAAATCTGGGTTACAATCTCATTAGAACTATGTTGAGAGTGAATACTTATAAACTAGCAACGATGACTTTAAAATGACAGATCAAAATATGAATCCAAGGCATTACCTGCTTGAAGAAGAAAGAAGGTGTAGAAGAAGACAGATAGGAATGCAGCCTGATTCAGTACAAGGCGATTACATTCGCTAAACATGACGAAATAATGGGGTTGCTGGTGTAGTAAAATTCGATATTCTGTGATACTCAGCTAGTTAGGTAAGTAAGTAAGACCTACCCTAGTTTATTCGAGCTAAAACAGACATTTCACTATGAGATATAGCTCCCACAACTCGTATTATGGATCGTTACGAGATTTTAGTATAAAGCTCTATCGATATTGGCTCATGTAAACATCTCTAGTAGGGATTACGCTACTTGCATACCGGTATGGGATCTCACGTAATAATACCTTTTACTTTCTTTTCGACATATATGTACCTATTCTTTTCTTTTTAGAATTTCATTTAGATTTCGCCTTACTTATTTAATTTTAAAATGGTAATAATAAAAATATACTTAATAATAAAAATCTACATAAATATGAGTATGATACTAGGATAGGTTATAAGGAATTGGATTGGTTTTATTCCCTTATACTGAGTTCATACATATATACATCATAAATATACGCCTTATTCTATCGTGGTAGGCAGAGCCAACGGAATGCCGCTTACTTCTATCCTTACAAACCTCCCCTGAATACTGAGTATTGTTTTCTTTTTTATTTATTATTATATATTACTTGTTAATACCTACTCTTATCTATGGTAGTGATAGTTGGGTATGGCAGAAGAGTCATGAAAGTCGAAAAAATGCTGTAGAAATGAGAGTACTGAGAAGTATCTGTGATGTTTCTTTGACTGACAGAGTAAAGAATTGTGTGATAAGAGAGTGTTGTGGGGTAAAAGATGATGTAGTGACAAGCATCGAGAAAGGTATGCTAAGATGGTTTGGGCACGTGGAGAGGATGGATGACGAAAGATTGGCCAAGCAGATATACAAGGCAAGTGTGATTGGGACAGGACGAAGGGGTAGACCAAGGCGGACGTTCTCTGACCAGATTGGAGACAAAAAACAGAACAGGTAAGAAGTACCCTGAACAGAAAAGCATGCATGCATGAGGAATCTGATGGGAGTGAATGAAGCAAGAGAGATATGTCAGGATCGTTGCAAATGGCGTTCCGTAGTCTTTGCCTACCCCTCCGGGAAACAGGCGTGAGTCTATGTATGTATGTATGTATATTTTACTTAGCAGCTTTACTAATGATTAGAACAACAGGCCTACCGTTCCATTTGAACCATAATCGCAAGCACGAACACAAATATAAACACAAAATGCATTGTACGCTTACGAAACAAAGTAACTTACATATTCATTAAAACGTTCTTCATCTAAGCGGAGATTGAAATATGAATAAAGGTATTACGTGACACGTTGTTGCATTACGTGTGGAACATAATATATTAGTGCATTGGGCCGGCAAGTATACGGGGAGCACAGATGGAGAGCAAACACAGGCTTAACTGCACTAGACGAGTAGATTCCCTTTTAATTAAACGAGTTCTAGACGACGCCCGTGCTACCCGAGGCCAACTACTCCACTCTCTGAAATTGATATAACTACACTGGTCTAGTGTTTAGTAACTTTTTGTGGTTTAATTAATATATGCTGTGCTAATATTGCTCGAATGGTTTTATATTGGGCGTTATTAGCCTGAGCTAAAATGTAACTAAAACTCCTGAATTATGCATATTGCTTTTATGAACGGTTTGTTTTAGCTGCCATTTTTTTAAAGAAGACGTGTTCTAATGTATACCTGGTTTCCAATATAATGTCGTGTTGTTCATGTCTGTACGTCTTCAGTGTTTAGTTGTATTAAACTATTAAAACATTGTTTATTTTCTGATGTTACAATTTAGTATTGGGTCTCTTACTCGATTCGTTTTTTTATTTTTATTTCTGCCGAAGAAATTGACTCCATGCTGCCTGATGTTAAGCAGTAAGTGAAGTCCCATAGTGATGGCCATTATCCCAGCAGCCAGCATGGCATTATGGCATGATGGCCCACACCTTGACGGCCTTGAGAATAGCTTTTTCACGCCCCGCTCAATTTGATAAATGCGATAGAAGACATCCATTGAGAATAGAATAGAATAGAATAGAATAGAATAGAATAGAATAGAATAGAATAGAATAGAATAGAATAGAATAGAATAGAATAGAATAGAATAGAATAGAATAGAATAGAATAGAATAGAATAGAATAGAATAGAATAGAATAGAATAGAATAGAATAGAATAGAATAGAATAGAATAGAATAGAATAGAATAGAATAGAATAGAATAGAATAGAATAGAATAGAATAGAATAGAATAGAATAGAATAGAATAGAATAGAATAGAATAGAATAGAATAGAATAGAATAGAATAGAATAGAATAGAATAGAATAGAATAGAATAGAATAGAATAGAATAGAATAGAATAGAATAGAATAGAATAGAATAGAATAGAATAGAATAGAATAGAATAGAATAGAATAGAATAGAATAGAATAGAATAGAATAGAATAGAATAGAATAGAATAGAATAGAATAGAATAGAATAGAATAGAATAGAATAGAATAGAATAGAATAGAATAGAATAGAATAGAATAGAATAGAATAGAATAGAATAGAATAGAATAGAATAGAATAGAATAGAATAGAATAGAATAGAATAGAATAGAATAGAATAGAATAGAATAGAATTTTATTTGTTAAAATGTAGGTACATACATATAAAGATGGAACAAGGTAAAAACAGAGCCAGATACATTTTGTCATATTGTGACATGCAAATATTGGTAGATCTAATTTTATTCATCATTCATCAATCTTATTATTCGCAAATATTATTTATATGTATATTCCATTATTTGTGTATCTACAGTAATATTAAGTTATTTTCTAATTGTTATTTAGGTATTCAGCTATTGAGTAAAAGAACTTATCTAGTAACCACTTTTTTGAGGATATACAAAATCTACTTAAAGTAATGTTTTTCAAGTCATTTGGTAAAGCATTAAAAATACGCCCACACATTATTATGCTACTCTTTACATACATTGCAGTTCTTGGCACTTTTGGAAATACAATTCTGTCAAGGTGCCGAGTATTTCGCAAATAAACATCTTTTGCAGTTTTAAATAGTGTAGGGTGCTGTTTGACAAATTTGGATGCTTCTAAGATGTATATACACGGCAGAGTGAGGATTTTGTACTGCCTAAATAATGGTCTGCAGGACTCCCATGGAGGTATACCTTTAATAGCACGTACACATTTTTTCTGTGCTATAAATGCCCTTTGAACGTCTGTAGAGTTACCCCATAAGACAATACCGTAGTTTATTACCGAAGATACATAACCGTGGTATGCTGCTAATACAGTTTGTTCAGTAGAGGTCTTACGTAATTTGTAGATAACATAGACAAATCTGTTAATTTTATTGCACACATCTTCTATATGCAGTTTCTAATTCAAATGCTCGTCCAAGGTAAACCCTAAAAATTTTGTATGCGCAGCAATGTGAATTTCCTGATTATTATAATTAACCTTTATATTTTTACTAGCTGACCCGGCAAACGTTGTTTTGCAATTTTTTTTGTTTTTTTTTTTTGAAAAATAGATGTTGGCCGATTCTCATAGATACCGGATAAGCACAAAAAAATTCATCAAAATCGGTCAAGCCGTTTCAGAGGAGTATGGCAACGAAAACTGTGACACAGAATTTTATATATTAGATGGGGTCTACCGTATGTGCTAAATTGAATAAATTTTGTCTTATTTATATTTACTTGTAGATTATTATCTGTCAACCATTTTATTATATTATTTAATGTATTATTTATGTCAATGGAAAATGTATTTATGTCAGAGTTTTTGTCACATGTCATTATAAGAGAGAAGTCATCTGCGAACATAATACATTAATTCGAGGTAATGTCAGGTAAATCATTAATGTATAATAAGAATAATAATGGTCCGAGAACACTGCCCTGAGGTACAGATACATTGTTTCCTAGAAAAGATGATTTATAAGTTTGCAATTCTTTTTTTTGTTTATGTTTTGAATTGCTACAGATTGCGTTCTGTTTTTTAAATAGTTTTCAACCCAACTTAATGCTGGACCTCTGATTCCATATCTGTCAAGCTTTTCTAGTAGGATGTCATGGGACACCAGGTCAAATGCCCTGGACATGTCAAAAAAGACAACAACGACTGTTTTATTATCATCAATATTGTCAATAATCTTAATATATAAAATCCTTGCGTTACTGACTGACTGACAGACACGCTACAGCCGAAACTATTGGGCGCAGTAAGCTGAAATTTGGCATGTATATTCCTTGAGGACCGTAGGGGTGCACTAAGAAGGGATTTCCCGAAATTCCCACGGGATCGGCCAAAACGGGTAAATTAAAAAAAAATACAGGCGTAGCTGCTGGCGTCCTCTAGTTTTAGTTATAAGATCGTGGCACGCTAATGTCGTAGCTTTACCTTTTTGAAATCCGTATTGTTCCTTTTTCAATATACTATGGTTCTGGATAAAACTAGTAAGGCGTTTGTGCATTGCGGATTCACAAATTTTTGAAATAACAGGTATCAGAGCTGTCGGCCTATAGTTTTCTATACTAGTTTTATCCCCTTTTTTGAATAATGGTTTTATAACGGAAAGCTTAAGTGGCTTCGGAAAGCAACCATAACTAAACGAAGAATTGACCAAATATATGTTAATACAGGGGCAATTTCTTTGGCGCAGTATTTAAGGACTTTGGTATTAATTTCGTCATAGCCTTCCGAACTCGTGTTTTTAATGGACATAATAATGGAATAAATTTCATTACATGTTAATGGTTTTAAAAATATGCTATTACTTATATTACATTTGCAAGTGTTTTGTCTAGACCCAGTGGGGATAAAATGTGAATTAGTAAAAAGCTTATTAAATGCATTTGCTATAGATTTTGGATCATTTAGTATTATACCATCTTTGTTAATACTGGTTATGTAATGTACTACATGTTTGCATTCGGCTTCTTGCTTTATTAATTGCCAAGACGTTTTGCACACGTTTTTTGAATTTGTAATCATGGTAGCATTCATATTTTTTATTGCTTGATCTATGCAATTACGTAAAACCTTAGAGAACTTTTTATATTTAATTGTGGTATTTATACATTTACTACTATAATATTTGTAGCGTAGAGCACGTTTGGTTCGACAGCTAAGTTTCAGACCTTTGGTAATCCATCTCGACCTTTGAATATTATTAGAAACTTTAATTTTTGTTTTTGGAAAACATAACCTATAGAACAGAGTAAAGGTATCATAAAAAGTTTGAAATGCAGAATCGAAGTTTTCGTCATAGTAAACATCTGTAAATGATAGTTTAGATAAGCAGTTCTTAAATTTCTCTAAGTATTCTATAGAGTAGTCTCTTTTATAAATGTAATATGTAGGCAGTGGTATCTCTTTCCTTGAAATAGGAATACTTAACAATTGAGCTGAGTTATGGTCTGAGATGTTAAGGTGCAATAATTCTCCGGTAGCATAGGGCATGTTACTCATGATGTGATCAATGCATGACCGCTTTCTAGTAGCCTGATTTATATGTAAATGTAAATTAAAAATTTTTGCAAGGTCTATTAAAATTTTAGAGTCTTTATTATTTGATTTTAGTGTATCAATATTGAGATCGCCGACAAGAACTATCTTTTTCTTTTATCGATATGTCAGCCTGTATAAAAGCGCCTCAAGCTTATTTATAAATATTGCGCAGCTTGAGTCAGGTGTACGGTATACACAGATAATAAACATGTTTTGTGATACTACTTCTATACCGCAACACTCCAAGTGCTTGTTAACCGAATAGTCAGTGCAGAATTTAATTTGTTTATATTGTATACCATGTTTAATGAGTATACATACTCCGCCTCGTTTCTGCTTCACTTGTCTACAGTAAGAAGCGGCTAGAGAATACCCAGACACATTTACCATTCTCTCACGACCTGTTTGTATGAAAGTTTCTGTCAAACATAGCAAATCTAATTCAATATTATTATCTAAAAGTTTACTTACATGTATTTCTAATAACCGCCGTTTGCTAAATAAGCCAGCAATATTTTGATAAAGAATTCTAAACTTAAACCTCTTGTCTGCATTATTCACGAAAAAGCACGTCATTTGGGACATGGGGATTTTTTACCTCTAATATGTCGGTACTTGTATACTCTTTGATGTCGGTATCCGTTTGAGTAAACTGGTCTCTTTTTATGGTTTTTTGTTTGTGAGTTCTATTTCTAAAGGAGTTTTTAAAATATATATTTTGCCAATCAGCACCATACCCATAAAAGGCTTTACTTGGTCTAATTAAGAATGATTAATTGTAATCCGCTTGGTCCAAGACAGAATTAATTTTGTTACATAAAATATTTTTGTAATTGTATGAATTAATGTAGTCAATGTCAACATAAGTATTGTAATAGAGAATTTATTATACATTCATTTAGATATTTATTTTTGAATACTTTTACTAAGAATACCTGGCACTTAATGATTCTTAAAAAGGCACATAATTCGGCTTCAATTATAAATGGATTACAATCATTTTGACCTATAAACAATATTACTTTGTCATCTTTACATATGTCATAAAGCTTACTACTATTTATTATTTCTTCTGTTGTGGCATTTGGTTTAATGAACGATGAAAACTGGTATTCACAATAATGTGTACGAAGTCTTGATTTAATAAGTTTTGTTGCCAATCCAGCACACCCTTGACTACCAAAAATAAAAGCTCTTTTCTTCAGTTTTTGTTTGTTTGCCGTCGGCGTGGTTGTTGTGATACTATTTTTGGGCTGTTGATAGACCGGTGGATTATTGAAATCTACAGAATTTTCTCCTACAGACTTTTGTAGGGCAATTTCAGAATCCGGCAGCAGTGTGGTCACCTGATGTGGGTCTTGTACGACGTCCAGAATAGGAGGGGTAGGATTATCAAAACAATCTGTGAGCCGTCGTTTGGCATTTGATTTCCTAATTTGTGTTGCACTTTGCGAAATGATGACAAAGGACTCTTGCATATTTGTTTTAGCACCCCTAATTCCTGTGACAACTGAGCAATTTGCTTTTTCAGATCAGAATTCTCAAGTATTACATTATCAAGTTCATTTTGTGTACTCTGAAGACAGACCTTAAGATTATTTATTTCTTCCTTCATTTCTTCGCGACATAAGGCCAATACGTGAGTGCATAAGTCAAAATTTATGCCTAATAGTTCCTCTGATTGTGAAGAATTCATAGATATGCTCATGTCTATTGTCTCTAAAGATTTAGTTCTTGATACAGGTTGTCTCATTGTTATATTATTTGACATATCCATATTTAACGCCCTCTGTGTTTTTGTTGAAACGTTTATTGATTGAAGATCAGCTGTCAAATGTCTAGTTAAGCTGTCAAATGTCTAGTTATTACAGCTACGTGTTAACAGATGGCGCTGCTCCAGATGTTAAGTAAGAAGTTTCTATAATGCCATCTAGCGGTGGATAAAAAAAACTCAGCTGTCAGATTGAATTCAAAATATTTTTCATATACGGTAGAACAATAATGAAATAGTCTTTTTTGCCGAGTGTGAACGTAATTTCTTGAAGATTACAAGTTAAAGTTTGTCACTTGTTAGCTTACTTGCGATAATCTTCCGGTATGTTTGCGAGCATATAAAAATTAAACGTAATATTTCAGTCCATAAGAGAGGCCACGTCTCTGCGTAATTGCAGTGACTCAAGAGACTTACTGGCCTCTGGATCCCCAATGATACGGACAGCATGCCGCTGCAACCTATCAACGGCGTCCAATAAGTACTGAGCAGAGCCATTCGAAAGGTGAGAGCAGTATTCCACGCAGGAGCGAACCTGGGTCTTGTATAACAGACACAACTGCTCCGGCGTGAAAAACCTCCTCACCTTGTTCAGGACTCGGAGTTTTCGAGATGCGGATTTGATGACACCTTCGATATAGTTTTCCTGGTTGAGATTTCTGCGTATGTTCATACCCAGCATTCACCTGGAGAAACTTCGATGACTCACCGTCACAAAGGACTCGGATACGGCGCTCATACAGGAAGCTGGCAACCCAATTGCACAATCGAGGCAGTAAGCCGTAGGCTGGAAGCTTGGAAGGAAGCGCACGATCCCAGACTCTATCGAAGCCTTTGGAGATGTCGAGACTAATAGCCAACGACTCCCCATGCCTGTCCATCGCCTCACCCCAAAGGTGTGTGACATACGCTAGAAGATCACCCGTTGATCGTTTCGGTCTGAAGCCGTACTGACGATCACTGATGAGAGAGTGATCTTTTAGGTAGCGAACGAGTTGGTTGTTAATTATTCGTTCAAACACCTTGCAGAGGATAGGGGTGATATCAATGGGTCGATAGTAGCCCGGATCAGAACGATCCCCTTTTTTGGGAATCGGTTGTACGTTCGCCTCTTTCCAAGCCTGTGGCACTACGTCAGAGGCATATATATTTTTCTACAACACTTTTCCTTTAGTGTTTCTTAAAATAGACATCATACAAGTTATGTTGACGACTGGTAACACATGTCTTAGCGTACGTAATTGTCACTAATGTAATTATTCTAGTCCTTGTAAGTTTCTTTCTATCAAGACTAATGAGTAATGATTTTGTTTTAAAATGTTGGTTAATCAAAACTTATTAATACACTTCTTCAAGATTTATGAGGCACGTCAACAACGAGTCTAGAGAGTCATGTGTTATGGCGCTGATACACTTGGGCATTCATGCAAATGTTACAAAACAGAAAAACAAAAAAATGGGTTTTAGCGTGCATTCTTACGAACATTTTGGCGAGCCTAAGAATGAAGAAAATACATAGAAACCGCTATACAATGGCGGTTAAACCCAATATATTTACTTCACTCTCACTTATAATTTTTATCTAATGTAAGAAAAAGAAAAATATACCAATGACGTTTCGAATCTTCGTAGTTTGTCACTAATTTTAACTTGACTTGTGATAGGATTACTCAGAATCAATATCGATATGGTAGCGCCATCTACCTTCCTATCGATAACTAATTACATCGACGTCAATCGTTCCATGCTTGTTCGTCCAATGCGAGCGATCCTTTTGTCTCTTTCGCTCCCCTCCCAAAGCACGCCTACAGAACAGTCTAGAAAGAACGACTCGGCTGACGGGTGTGTATAGCATACGCATCCCGCAAAACCGCACCGCCATATTTTTTACCGCTCCCGGGATATAACGAGAACTAAACCACGCGCGAGTGTAGTGGAGTGATTCAACGCAGCTTCAGGATTCTCGAAGACACCAGGAGGCTGCTATTTGAGAAGAAGAAGACTGATGTGCAAGGTAGGTGTGCCCTCATCCTTCCGTGTCCTTAGAATATCCTATACCCACTCACAATCCTCTTCCCTTATCCTTTCTAGGCGAGCAGAACTCGCCCTAATACAGTCCACAATATTAATCCTTCTCCAAATCGCCTAGAACATTCGGTTCGCCGAAACATTTTTTGGTCCTTCGAGACGGATTCATTTACGTTTTATACGTAAGCTCTCGTTATATCTCTCTACCTAGGCAGCACCTAGCTATACTCCTAGTCCATTAACATAACCGTCACATGGTTATTTCCACACGCATCAGTAGGTAATATACTTTTATGTAGCTATCTACTTACCCAATTATTATTTCTGGAACTATCATAGTTGTCTTGTAAATCTCATATTTCAAGCACCTTTTAATTCCACCGCCTTAAACTGTTGCCTACTTAGGTAAAATAATAGGTACTTTAGGTATTCTTATTTTGTTTCAGTCTCATTAGCTTATACTTACGTAAGCATGTCACAACAAAAGAAGCCACGCGTGTCGGAAGACAGAGAGCTGACAATCTTAGAAGCAAAACGCAATATTTTATTTGAGCGTATTCAAAACATTTGCAAGCGCTCAAAGACCGCCACCGCTTCTGATAGTAATAGGGAGTCATTTCTCAGTTATTGTATGACAGTAGATAGTATTCGAACAGATTCGGGGTGACGTCACGGTTGTCAAACTAGAGCATTGACCTTTGATAGTTGTTTTGGTTTTAACAATAAAACAAGTTGTTTAAGTGAACTATTTTATTACAGAAAATTGACAATCTGTGTGATTCTTTTAGTGAAACGTTATACAGTGTTAAAATTGCCGTGTGGTTGACGGCATAGAATACAAGTGTCACCACCCCCTATCTTCCCGTGGGTGTCGTAAGAGGCGACTAAGGGATAACACGATGCAAATACCATCTTTGCGTAGAGACGGAAAACTCGACATCAAACCCTATACGACTGCCTCGTTGGTCTCGCGGCATAAATGTGCGCGTGGGATCGGGAGGTCCCGGGTTCGATTCCTGGGTCGGGCAGTGTTATTGGGTTTTTCTGTCACGAAATTCTCAGTAGCAGCACGAAGTCTGGAAATGTGCCCGGTACGGCAATAGGCTCGCCCTCTATTACGTGGGACTAAAGTATATCTGGCGAAAAGTGGGTGTAGAAATATACCTCTGCCTACCCCTTCGGGGATAAAAGGCGTGACGATATGTATGTATGTGTAATTGCGTATTAAAGGAGAATAAATAAAAATAAAACTCGTATGACTAAAATTAACTAAAACTACCTTAAACTATAAAAAAATGAACAAAGTATTTACATATAAACAGAATACGGACAAAAAAGTGACCTAAACGTATGTACAGTTGCCTTAGTTTATGGTGTTCGCAATAATAGTGTTTTGACACCACTCACACTCCCATAAAACTCCATAACATCATTATAATCAGTACAGCGCCATCTATTGATCCTCCGAGTTACTTCTGAGCTTTATCGATTGCTACGCTACTTCGCCGTTCGATATGCCGCCAACAAAGTGTGTTGCTTGTGCGAGGTTTTTGTCTCCGCAGGATTCCGCAAGATGTTGTGCATGTAAAGGGACATTTCACCGAGCTTGCGGGGCCGTATCGCCCACTGGTAACGTACCACCTAATTGGTCTTGCCCGGAATGCAAAAGGTAGGAAGGTGGTCAGCAGAGGCCCTCTGAGGAGGTAGCTGGAAAGGACGATAGTTTCGATAGCACTAAGGACATGAGTCCAAACATGTCCAGATGGATTAATGAGGAGATGCGAAGAGTATTGAAGGAGGAGCTGCGTACTGAATTTCAGAAGATGCGTGCTGATTATCAGGCCGAGTTTCAGGGGTTACGCGCCGAAATAATTAAGCTTCAAGCCGACAAGGACAAGCTAATAGAAAGAGTTGGCATACTCGAGAACCAACTAAAAGTTTCATCCGACGTGGCCGAGGATGTAGCTCATTTGAAAAATCAGATTAACGAGCGAGACCAGCAGCTATTGAGTAATGACATAGAAATTAATAATCTCCCAGAAACGGCCAATGAGAATCTGTCTCACATCGTTACTATGATAGCAACAAAGCTCAACGTAACTCTGGCGGACTACGATGTAATCAGCGTGAACCGCGTCGACGCTAGACATCTGAACGCGACGAGCGCCGCGGGACCAGTAGAGACTCGAGCGCGCGCTGTCGTCGTGCGGTTTGCGAGGCATGGAGTACGTAACGAGTTACTTCGATGCGCACGGGTTCCGCGGGGAGCGGACACATCGGAGCTAGGAATAAATATGCCAACAACTAGGTTTTACGTTAATGAGAGGCTAACAAGAGTAAATCGGCAGTTGTTTCGGCGGGCGCGGGATGCTGCCAAACAATACGGATGGCAATATATATGGACAAAGAACGGTCGCATACTTGCCCGGCGCAAGCCCGGTGAGTCAACGTTCACCATACGCACTGAAGCAGACCTTGCATGTATACAATAATAATATATGTACTGTATTGCTTATTACTATTTAAAAAAAACGGTATTTCTTTCTATTGTGTATGGTTTTATCTTGTTATTTTATGTTAGGAAATATATCGTCAGTCCCTTGTGTCATGCCATGGGTCCGGTACTTTATTGTTTTTTATAACGTTTTAACGTGTGTTATGGTCAGAAATACACTACGATTGTCTTATATTAGTATAAATGCATATTATAGGAATAGCGTTGCGATTGATCAAAGATATGAGTTGCCTGACATTATGCGTTCAGTATACAAATGTAATTTTGTCAGTATAAGATGTGTGAATGTGTGTGATAAAATTTATGTTGTAACATTGTGTATTATTTTTTTAAATAAGGTGATGACATGTACCTACAGAAGTACCATTGCAGAATGTATTAACTTTTTTGTTCTTGACTATCAATGCCGCGAAATAAAATAATCAAGTTTGGTCTGCTTAATGCGGGGTCATTGGCATCGAACCATGACGAATTCATCATATCAATGAATAACTACTCTGTTGATGTCATGGCGATCAACGAGACATGGTTGCGCAGGGGTGAGGAAGGGCGAGCACCTGTCGTACCAGGCTATCGGTTACGTCATATTGCCCATTCGGAAACAATTCGCGATGGCCGAGGTGGGGGTGTCGCATTCTATATTAAATCTGGCATGTCTATCCGAGTAAAGTCACGCCCACCCTCTGCACGACCAAGTTGAGGAAATGTGGATGTTGTCGATTAAGACCAATTCAAAACTATTATTAATTGGCACTGCATACCGGTCACCATGGTTAGATGTTAATATATTTCTTGACGCTATTTCGGATAGTATCTGTGCATTATCGCCGTTCGACAACATGATACTACTGGGAGATTTCAATGTTAACCTGCTTGATACAAATAATTATAAAACAAAGCAACTCACAGCATTCTTAAACTGTAGTAATTTGAATCAAATAGTGACAACGGCTACACACTTTGTTGGTGACAGTGCAACGCTAATTGATGTGATCTGCACGGACGCACAATGTCTCTGTAGATCATATACCAGAACTCGGTCATCATTCGTGCGTCTCATGTGAGCTTTTATTTAAAAAAGAAAACCCTGTTAAGAGATATGTTACTTTCAGACCGTTTAAGGACATAATACCAGAGTACTTTAATAAGGATCTGAACGAGGTCCCGTGGGGGGAAATAGGTCAATTAAGTGACGTAAACGAAATGGTTGACTTTTTTAACTATTGCATAAATACCCTATTTAACCTTCATGCACCTTATAAAACCATATTATTTAAGGGGCCACCAAAACCTTGGATCACAGACAAAATTAGATTCATGTTTGAATTGCGGAACGAAGCTCATAATAGATATCGTGGATCCCGGCTCGAAGTACATATTATAAGCGTTACTATATAGATCTTAAACACCAAACAGCAATGGCGTTATACAACGAAAAAAACGTTTTTTTTTCAATAAGTATATTAACGAAAACAAGAACAACTCGAAATTATTATGGTACAATTTGAAAAAACATGTACTTCCAGATAGCTCAGACGATGGTATGCTTAGCGGGCAATTTGAGGATCCTGAGGGTTTGAATGTGGCATTCTTGGATGTTCCAGAGGAAACCAACGTTAGCATCTCGCAACTTTCATATTTCGAGTTTAATCGCTATAGTACAGCAACCTTTTCTTTGCAACCCACAAACAGCCAAACGATTCATAATATTATTAAAGATATTAATACCAATGCACGGGGCATAGATGATATCTCTAAAGAGTTGCTATCCTTGACCTTGCCACAATCACTCACAGCCATAACAGACATCATAAACAAATCCATCACCTCATACTCATTTCCCAAGTTATGGCGGAGTGCTATTGTTAGACCAATTCCAAAAAATAATAATCCTCAAAATTATAAAGATCTTCGCTCTATAAGCATTCTACCGTGTCTGTCCAAGGTGTTGGAGAGGGTGGTTTATGTTCAAGTCATGAATTACTTAGAAAGCAGCGGCATTCTACCCGACCTTCAATCTGGGTTCATAAGAGGACGTGGGACAGCAACAGCTTTAGCGGATGTCGTGGATAATATCCTCGAGGCTCGCGATCGTGGGGAGGGTACGATCCTAACCCTGCTCGATTATTCACGCGCTTTCGAATGCATAAATATTTCACTGCTGCTTTCTAAGCTTTCGTATTACCGTTTTGAGTCACATACAATCAAATGGTTTGAAAGCTATTTAACAGGCAGGCTACAACAAGTCGAAATACGCAGAAGTGACGGATCAGTGATGATGTCGACGCCGCGGTCGGTACCACGGGGTGTTCCCCAGGGATCACTTTTTGGACCACTCCTGTTTGTTTTATACACTGCCGACATAACAAACAATTTCAGAAACTGCTTGTACCACATGTACGCTGATGATACACAATTATATCTATCATTTAACCCACAAAATACTGCGACCGCTGTAGCTACCATTAATACGGAGCTCAACAATATAGCGGCGTGGTCCAAGCATAACTCATTGGTGCTAAACGCGAATAAGTCAAAATTTTTGGTTATGGGGAGCAAATACCAAATTAATTTAATATCATCTTTTAAACCAAAGATCGAAATAATGGGTAGTGAAGTACAACAAGTGCAGACTGCGCGTGACCTTGGTTTATTGATTGACCCTGAGCTGCGTTTTGAGGATCACATCAATGGCGTTGTAAGAAACTGTTTTTATAGACTGATAATTCTCTACAGAGTAAGAAACTATCTCAGCCTCACTCTGAGAAAGAGGCTTGTAGATAGCTTGGTGTTGTCGAGATTTAATTATTGTGATACTGTGTATGGTCCCTGTATCTTGGCCAGGACGCAACATCTAATACAGCGTGTACAGAATGCGTGTGCTCGATATTGCTTGGATGTACCCCCGAAAAATCATATTACACCTCACTTAAATAATAATGAGATACTCAAAATGTCAGCGCGGCGTAAACTTCATTTAGCAACATTATTATTTGGAGTTTTGAGTACGGGAGAACCTAAATACCTGTACAATAAACTAAATTGGCGACAGGATCATTACGGCTACTCCACTCGCTCCACCGCCAGACCGCTGTCTATCCCTCGGTACAAAACTACAGCCTTCAGAGGGTGCTATAAGTATGCAGCTACTCATATTTGGAATGACCTGCCTCCGCCTATAAGGTCCCTGAGAACAAAAATAACGTTTAAAATTAATCTTAAAAAACATCTCTTGCAGGAATAAAAATGCAACCAGGTAAATCAGTATAAATAAATTAAGCACAAAAATCAGTACAAAATACTTACGTTTTGTTTCTGACCACTGGGTAGTATGCCTGGCGGTCTTGAAAGATGCGAGGTGGTTCGAGTATCTCTTCCTATATACTCGAGGAGCTATACTCGCACTTGCTTTTCTGTTCGGTTGCGAACGTAACTTGCATGCGGAACAAAGTGGCGAAGCTATTGCAACTTTCCAATTTGGCTTGGTGGATGGGCTGTGGTGGATTTAGCGAATGTTTCAGGGCCTGAAAGAAACGTAGGTAGTTGAAAAATAAAATAGTAATGTGTATGTTTATGCATATTTACATATCTATCTATGGCGATGTAATGTTTGCCGTTATATAAATTTATAAACTAGCAATACGTACCTGTTCTCCATTGAATAGTAGGATTTTATTTGGTAATAAACACGTTTTCTAGTTACTAATAGTTACTAATATGTTTACCGAACCCGGCCATAGTTGTTTTTATTATAATTCCATTTTTATTTGATAGCGCGGCGGCCATTCTCGGTCAGCGCGAAGGCTAAATGATAGCCAAGTGATTCGCTCGCAAGTCGCGGTTGCGTAATCGAATTGGTGAGATGCCACTGTGTGCATAAGTGAGATGCAATTATGGCCAGACAAGCGCTTGAAAACCGGTTTGCCAAGCCGTTTCAACTAGCCATAGGTACTCACTTGATGGACAACATTGTATTTTTTAATTATGCTTTTCTGTATAGATACTAAGATTATGATATAAATATTTATATATGTCTGTGATCGTCACTTGGGGTTACCACCTAAGATCAGGGTTGGTTTATGGTCTTCGCCACAATCAACATAAGCCTGAGTGGTAACCTCGTTTTTATAACATACCTACCTACTTGTATAATTCTGTAATGTCTCATGTTTTTGTAATATCTAACTTTGTGTATGTTGTAAAAATAAATGCATTTCTCTCTCTCTCTCTCTCTCTCTCTCTCATTTTCATAAGTTGTTAGACGATTATAACGCAAGATTGCTTTCTACTAATCCTGATGAAAAACCGAACTATCAGGCGTACACCTCATTCGAAGATCTTTATTGTATCATTAAGCAAATACAATAAAAATTAGAGGGTAAATATTCGGCACAGACCATTTCAGCGGCTCGTACGCCGAGATTACCGCCAATCGAGATTATGTCGTTTGACGGAGATATACGAAATTGGCCGTTATTCTATGCGAGTTTTAAGTCCACAGTGCACGATAATGGTTCTCTGACAGATGCTGACAGGTTGTACTATTTAATAGGTAAACTGTCACCGAAGGCCCAGTCCGTATTTGCAGGTGTCACACCCAGTGCTGAGAATTATCAGGTCATATTTCAGTCACTACTTGATAGATATCAAGACACTCGCGTCCTAGCGTCTACCTACTTTGATCAAGCTTTAAATCGTAAACTGTCCGGTGCCGCGTCTGTCGCGAATCTCCAGCTGTTTATAGATTACTTTGTTACCGCGGTTAATTCTCTTAGGAACTTAAAATTAGAAGATCTTTCCGACTTTATGTTGCTTCATCTCGCTTTAAAAAAGTTTGACACTGAAACAATTCGTGCTTTCGAAATGACGGAACGCAATAATAAAATACCTACACTAGATTTTATTTCGTTCATCAAAGATCAGTGTCGAATATTTCATAATACGCAGTCTAGTTCATCTAGCCCGTCTAATACTAACAACAGCAAACATAACATAACATAACATAACTTTACGCCTTTTATCCCCGAAGGGGTAAGCAGAGGTGTATTACACACACACTTTTCGCCAGTTATGTTTCGGTCCCAATGTAATAGTGGGCGAGCCTATTGCCATCTTCATCTAACAGCAAACAAAGGTCGAATAAAGCGCGAAATAGTAATAATAACTCGGTCCCTAATCCGCAATCTTACGTAACATGCTCGGAATCTAATAATAATAATTCACAGAAGTGTCTGTGCATAGTGCACGACCATTTCTATAAGTGGGCCGTTAAAGGTTTAAATCCGACTGCTCGTTTTAAGTGCGTAAAAGATAACAAAGCATGCATTAATTGCTTAAGTATAAAGCATAAAACGAGTGATTGTTCTAGTAAGACGAGATGTCGTTCATGTAATCAGCGACACCACTCATTGTTGCACTTCGATAAAGTTAGTCCGTTGTCAAGCCAAGCCGCTAACCTTGACACACTTACATCGCAAGTGCAGGCCACGATAACTGCGCCTCCCACGACTCAGAATGAAATATCGTTGTGTACGACATCCATCGCGCGGGCGACGCGCACGCGCGGACGGCCCTCGTGCATCTTTAATGATCCGCGCGGGGCCAAGCCGCAGTGTATGGCGTCCAAGACGGTACTGTTAGCGACAGCGCAAGTTATCGTTTATGATATTAATGGATCGCCGCACGTGGTACGTTGTCTACTCGATAGCGCATCTCAGAGCAATTTCATCACTTTTGATTGTTTCAAACGCCTCGGATTGTGGAATAACTTTAAAAATACTGACTTAGTAGTCAAAGGAATCGGCGGGTCAGAAAAACATTGCAAGGGTTCCGTAGATATTAAAATACATTCGCGTTTTGATAGGAATATTAACTTTAACATTTCTTCGCTTATCGTGGAGCGTATCACGGACGCATTGGCGAACGCTAATGTAGACGTAGCATTACTCACTCACCTCGAGTCATTGCCGCTGGCAGACTCGGAGTTTGCGAATCCGGCAGACATTGATGTTTTGATCGCAGCTTATTCAATATTCCCGCATTTGCTTCTAACTAAAGTGGTACGTAGTGAGCAATATAACTTACCGCCCGCTATTGAGACGGTATTTGGGTATGTGATTATGGGTACCGTACCTACGTTACATACTTCTCAATATATTACGTCTTGCTGTTGTTCTGTTCTTCAAGAAAATAATATTGATTCTCTTCTCAAGCGATTTTGGGAGCTTGAAGAGGTTACCGCACCGCCCTCGATGAGCCGTAAAGATCTCGAGTGTGAAGAACATTTCCGCGCTACCACTGTTCGTGACGACAGTGGCAGATACGTTGTGGCGTTGCCATTCTATGGTGACCCTTATTCGTTAGGCGACTCGTACGCTGCTGCGCTTAGACGTTTCCATTGTTTGGAACGTAAACTTGATGCATCACTTAAGTTACGCAGCGCCTATAATGACGTCATTCGTGACTACATAGATAAAGGTTTTTTGAGTGTAGTTGTAAACGACGAGGGCAATTCTCTTCCCTCATATTATATCCCGCATCACGGCGTAGTTTGCGAAGATAAAACCTCTACTAAACTTCGTGTGGTATTAGATGCTAGTTGTAAGACTACATCGGGTCAGTCGATTAATGACATTTTGCATGCCGGCCCTAATCTACAGGGTGATTTATTTAACATCATAATAAAGTTTCGTCTTTTCCAAATCGCTCTGTCAGCTGATTGCCGCCAAATGTTCCTCAATATCGGCGTTTGCAAGTCTGACCGTAGATTTCAACGGATTTTTTATCGTTTTAACAATGAGGAACCTTTATCTGTGTATCTGTTCATTCGTGTTTGTTTTGGACTCAAGTCTAGCCCATATCACGCGTTACGAGTTGTTCGCCAGTTGATCGCTGATAAAGGCGATCACTTTCCCGCCGCAGCAGCTTTTGCTACTTCCGCTTTGTATATGGATGACATTGCCTGTAGTGTCATATCTGCTCCGCTAGCAATTTCGCTTTGTGAAGAGCTTATTCAGCTTTTCAAGCGAGGCCAGTTTGATCTTCTCAAATGGACAAGCAACTCTAAGGAGGTTCTCGTACGCATACCAGATTCTCATAAAGCTTCTCCAGACATTGAGTTTGAGAAGTCTGTACCGCATAAGGTTCTCGGTTTACGCTGGGACAAATCCTGCGATAGTTTTTGGTTTGACGTCTCACCGCCAGATGATAAGTGCACCAAACGCACTATGCTGTCCACAGTGGCTCGACTATGGGGCATAATGGGTTTTGTGGCTCCCACAATTTTGTACGCCAAGCTCTTGATCAAAGAGCTTTGGCTATCAAAGTGTGAGTGGGATGCAACACCCCCTGACCATATTGTCGCCGCTTGGGGTCAGTTTTATATTGAGCTTACCGCGCTCAATCAAATTACTATTCCGCGTCATCTTGGGTTGGTAGATGGATGTACCATCAACTTAATAGGTTTCGCTGACGCCAGCGAGCGTGCTTACGGCGGAGTCGTATATCTGCAAGTCCGCATTGGTTCTAACTGCTCGGTGCAGTTAGTTTGTGTCAAGTCTAAGGTCTCGCCTGTTAAAACCATTTCGGTTGCCAGACTGGAGTTGTGCGCGTCCCTTCTGCTGTCTCAGTTGCTCCGCAAGGTTCAAGACACAGTTTTGCCCCACTACCCTATTAATAAAATATACGCATTTTCTGACTCCAAAGTAGTGCTCGCTTGGATTCATTCTTCTCCTCACCGCTGGCAGACTTTTGTCGCCAACCGCGTTAGTACAGTGCTACTTGTTTCAATCACGTCGCGGGTATTGAGAACCCCGCTGATTGCTTGTCTCGTGGTGTCACTCCACTTAATCTTCTGCATCACCCATTGTGGCATCGTGGACCTTCTTGGATTTCCCATGATCCGTCAGAGTGGCCCATGCAACCCTTTGACCACAGTGCAGAAGACGAAGATGTACCCGAACGGAAGTCTGTTTCTTATCCCGTGATTGCTGAGGTTACGGAGTCTCCGATCTATGCGCTCGCTCTACGCATGTCATCGTGCTCTTAGTTACTCCGCGCCATCGTTTATGTCTGTAGGTTTCTTAGGCACCTACCTAATGGGACTTTTGTTTCAAGTACTGATATCAAATTCGCAGAATGTAAGTTACTACGAGCTGTACAGGCTGTTCATTTTAGTAACGACATTCAAAATTTGAAAAACAATGTACCTTGTTCTCCCGCTATCCTTAGACTCAAGCCGTTTCTCGATGAACACGGCGTCATACGCATTGGGGGTCGTCTGTCAAATTCGGATGAACCTTATAACTACAAACATCCTTGCATTATGCCGCGTCATGATCATGTTGTCGACCTTCTTGTTGATTTTTATCACAAGAAGCACCTCCATGCTGGTCCACAGTTGCTTATGTCCTTACTTAGGCCTAAGTATTCGATTTTAGCCGCTCGACGAATAATTCGTCACAGAATACATAAATGTAACGTCTGTTTCAAATTTCGTCCGCGTCCGACTTGCCCTCCCATGGCAGATCTTCCTAGCCAATGCGTCAATCAAGTTGATAAAGCGTTAACACATACCGGTTGTGATAACGCAGGACCGCTGCAGTATACGCCAGTGCGTGGTCGAGTTGTTAAAAGCCGTAAAGCTTGGCTATGTATTTTTACATGCTTAACGACACGCGCTACGCATATTGAAGTTGCGACAGATTTAAGTACGGTGTCATTCCTTGCAGCCCTTAAACGATTTCTCTCACGGCGCGGCCCTATACAGTGTTTGTATACGGATAACGGCACTTGTTTCGTGGGCGCAAGCTCTTATTTACGCGACCTCTATAAGTTTCTCAGGGAAGAATATCGTACTTGTCTTCAGGAAGAACTTTCCATAAATCATATTGACTGGAATTTTATTCCGCCAGCATCACCACATTTTGGTGGATGTTGGGAAAGCATGGTCAAAGTAATTAAAACGCATCTCTTCAAAGTTATAGGTCAACAGATCCTCTCTTACGAAGAGCTTTTAACTGTCCTTGCACAAGTCGAGGCGCTGATCAACTCGCGCCCGCTCACAGCATTGAGTAGTGACCCTGCAGTACCATCCGCGTTATGTCCTGCACATTTTCTGAACACAGTGCCATTATCGTCATTTCCGGCTCCTGAAGCAGACTCTTCAAGCTTGCTCCAGAGACATCTGACATACTCTGCTGGATAAACTCGTGCAGTCGTTCTGGTGGCGCTGGCGTGCGGAATATCTACACCAGCTTCAGGCTAGATCCAAGTGGAATAGTCCTGTATCCCTTATACAGGAGGGTACGTTGGTCGTCATAATACATGATAATGCTCCGCCGCTTTCATGGCCGTTAGCCAGCGTAGAGAAACTGCATACTGCCAAGGACGGTACAACCCGCGTTGTTACCGTGAAAACCGCGAAGGGGAGCTACGTGCGCCCTGTTATACGTCTCTGTCCACTTCCAACTCAGTGAGATCTAGCCTGAAGTTGGATCTACCTCTTAGTTAAGTATTTAGTTAGTAGCTTTCGCTATTATTGCGTTTGTAATTTTCGCTAAAGTTAATTTAGATTAATTTTATTATCATATCGCTGTCTTAGCCTATTGATGGGTTATGCGGTAGTACACCCAACATAGATAAGTTCAATTCTAGTTTTTTTTAAGGCAATCCTTTATGGTCGGGGGGATATGGTAGCGCCATCTACCTTCCTATCGATAACTAATTACATCGACGTCAATCGTTCCACGCTTGCTCGTCCAATGCGAGCGATCCTTTATTCTCTCTCGCTCCCCTCCCAAGGCATGCCTACAGAACAGTCTAGAAAGAACGACTCGGCTGACGGGTGTGTATAGCATACGCATCCCGCAAAACCGCACCGCCATATTTTTTACCGCTCCCGGGATATAACGAGAACTAAACCACGCGCGAGTGTAGTGGAGTGATTCAACGCAGCTTCAGGATTCTCGAAGACACCAGGAGGCTGCTATTTGAGAAGAAGAAGACTGATGTGCAAGGTAGGTGTGCCCTCATCCTTCCGTGTCCTTAGAATATCCTATACCCACTCACAATCCTGAGTTCTGCTCGCCTAGAAAGGATAAGGGAAGACCCTTATCCTTTCTAGGCGAGCAGAACTCGCCCTAATACAGTTCACAATATTAATCCTTCTCCAAATCACCTAGAACATTCGGTTCGCCGAAACAGATACAATATATAATTTCAATAGAATGTTAATCAATCCTCTATATCGATAAATAAATCTGAATGTAAGAACAGACACTACTGTGATTTATTAAACCTGTTCAAATTAAGATATGCATTTTATTAATTCGAAACGTCATTTGTTTATGTATCTTACTCTCGAAAGAATTCATTAGTGAAACTGCAGTAAATACATTGAGTAAAAATTGCTGTTGTAGTCTGGTTTCTATATCTTTTCTATATTCTAAAGGCGCTGATACACTTGAGCTTTCACCTGTAATGAGCATTCTCACGAATGTTACAAAACAAATGAGTGTGTTTTAGCGAGCATTCTCACGAACTTTTAGGCGAGCCTAGAATGTAGATAATACATAGAATTTGCGCTACAATGGCAGTTAAACCCAATATATTTACTTCACTTTGACTTATGATTTTATTCTAGGGGAGAATCTTCGTAGTTTGTCACTAATTTTAACTTGACTTGATAATGTGAATAGATCCTTAGATTTGGTTTACTTAGAATTAATTTCAATAGAATGTTGATAAACTCTTGATATCGAAAAATTTTGAACGTACGAACAGAAACTTGTGAAATTTATTAAACCTATTCAAATTAAAATCTGCATTTTATTATTTAGAAACGTCATTTGTTTATGAATCTTACTCTTACTCTAGAAATAATTCATAAGTCAAAGTGGAGTAAATATAATGGGTAAAACTGCTATTGTAGTGCGATTTCTATACTTTTTCTATATTCTACGGACTATTTGAATTTAGAATGTTCGCTAGAATGATCGTGAAAATGTTCGGTTCTACAAATCAAATAACGGCGAATGCTGGCTGTTCTGTTACAAGTGAATGCTCAGGTGTATCAGCGTCATAAGGATTAAAGTGTTCGTTAGAAACATCGTGAGAATGTTCATAGCAATGGTCGGCTCTGTTCGTTGTTCGGATCGTCAAAACAAAAACAGCGAATGCTCGCTGTTCTGTTACAAGTGAATGCTCAGGTGTATCAGCGCCATAATGGCGCTTATACGTCTACAAGGTAACTTGTTTTATTAGGAAGTCGCGAGCACCTCACTTTAGTGCAGTAGAACTGAAACTTGTGAAACTATGCCGTGAACAAGAGCTTTTTATATTATATCTTTCGGGATTAAACAAATTAATTAAAAGACTCCAAATTGGTGGCATATTCCAACCATTTACTTAGAGAGTTTAGTAGCAAAGATGGATTGCGGCACCGTCGAGAAAGCACGCATCAGTTAGTTTTACAGTAAATTCTCTTGAAACGCTAGAAACCCTATTTACATTCAATTTATTTTAAAAGCAGTTAAACTTTACAAAGACCACAGTATTTCTTTTAAAATCTTTTTTCCTACTTCTCATTAGAATATCCCTGTGATTTTAAAATAAAAGATTCAATGAAAATCTCAATTTGCTATGAACCGCCAGAATTAGATTAACATTAAAAAGGATTAACGTACGCCAGGTACGTGATTTTTCTGTCACGTTATTTATTACAAGTTGCCTATATAACAACCCCCGTCTGATTCGCTACCTACTCATAGGAACAAACATTCAAAATAAAACAGGGACACTTTCAATGTGAAAAGGGTCGAGCGGGTAATTGGAAAACATAAAACACAAAAACTCAATTTATATCCGTGCAACGCGTGTAAATAATTTAAATTGATTTGGATTAATTTAAGGGAGAGAATAATCACCGAGTTTTATTAGCCCCTGTCTTGATCGCAAGTGTATTGCGAGTTCATAAGTGCCGTTATAAATTGTATGATAAAATGATCGTTTACGTTGTTAGTGTCCGGCTATGGGCTCTGCGGGTTTGTAGACCATTGGCCCCGAGTCGCAAAGAGGCTCGGATCACGCCAACTGTCCTCCAGGACTTATAATCTACAGGTGTTGTTGTGATATCCAATTATACGAAAAACGTTTATGACTCGTATGGCTCGGTATTAACGTATGCTTTGTTGTGTGTTTGTTTATATTTAAAAAAATATAATACTGGTGATAATGTTGTGCATGACTTAGAGAAATGTTGTCTACATTTTTTTCTCTTGTACTCTGTTTATTAGAATAATAAGAAAGAAAAACAAAAAGAGTACAAAAATAAAGTTTATAAACTTTTAGGCCACATGTAGAGACGGGTCAACTAAGATGCGTTTTAATCACCGCCGAGTAGGAAAAATATTTTGTTTGGCGGCTCTAAATATATCAAACTACTAATATCGCATTGTTTTGTCATATCTCTCTAATGTTCCGTAATATTAATTTATACAGACAATACCCCTTCAAGCTTTATGCTCAGTCCATATTCTTATTCTTTCTAGCTTCAAATCACTGCACAGCAGCCAAACAGGTATATTATTTGCCCAAACAAATAAAACCTCGCACTCTTACCGAATAAACGCAATCTGTACCATCTTTTAAAAACACACACATGTAATATAGACAGTGACGCTAATGGATTTTGCCGTGAACCGAAGCACAAAAGACCCTCCTTATTTATTAAGTATATCTGCTTTTCGTATTTGAGAGAACATTGACCTTCACTTCAAATACAATACGATCTTTTTAATGATACTGCTACACCTGCGTTAGCGTTAACGTTAATGGCAATGGCCAATAACGCTTTAAAAAATTCGCATTGGTAATTAGTATTTTAACGCGTTAAAACGTTGGCCACGTCTACTTAGCGCCTAAATTAACGCGCTAATTGACGCATTAAGACGCAGTTTTAGCAGGAGCATAAGAAAAGCTTATCACAAACTTAACCTTGACATTTTACTGTGTATAAGTAAATCGCCTTGTGAAAGTATTATAAACATATGAGTAGATTTATGTAAACCGGTATTATCTGTATACGCACACAACTTTGTCTGCCTGTCTATAACGTGTTTATGTCTAAAGAAATGACCTATTTTTGATGAAATTTATGTCAGAATATACTAGAAGCACAAAAAAAAACATACGCCATATTTTAACAAAAAGGGTTTAATCGATTTGAATGCAAGAGAAAACGCTTGTTCTGCTAGTAATACAAGCAACTTTCACTGCATAGTGCCTTTTCAGTGCCTGCTGTCTCCAAAGTCAAAGTCAAAGTCAAAGCATTTATTTGTAAACATAGGTAAGTACAAAGTTGTTAAAAATATATAATTATAGGTCCACTATGTTTCGCTTAAAAAGCATACAAATATACATATAAAAAGAATTCAAAAACATTAGATATAGGTACGCATTACAAAAAATTATATTCAATCTACATTTGTCTTAATTATTGTGGTATTATTAATTAAGTTATAATTGTTACTTGGGGAGACATTTGTCATTTAAATATTCATTAATGGAATAATATGAATTACTAATTAATATGTCATATAATGTTTCTTTAAAATCGTCAATATTATTGCATTCCAGTAATGTCTTAGGTAAGTGATTATATACTTTAGGAGCCATCCCCAAGAAATTTGCATTATAAATGTCTTTTTTGTGTGATTGCACATGTATTTTATTTTGATGTCGAACGCTATTTAATGTCTCAAATAAATGGAAATTTTTCTTGACAAAAAGGGCAACTTCATATATGTACATAGCCGGTAGGGTCCTTAACTTTAGATTTTTAAAATAGTGTTTACAACTGTCCGTGGACCTTATTTGACAAATAGCCCTCACACATTTCTTCTGGGCTTTAAAAGCTAATTCTCTATCTGGTGAGTTACCCCAATAAATTATACCGTATCTAATAACTGATGAAACATAGCCATGATAAGCCTTTAATAATGTTGACAGATCTACTATTTTGGCAAGGTTGTATAGTGCATATGAATATTGATGGAGTCGTTTACATAGGCTTTGGATATGAGTTTTCCAGTTCATACTTTCATCGAGCCAGATTCCCAAAAAATTATGATGACTGATGTTTTCAATATTCGTATGATCATAGCGTATAGTAAGTTCCATTTTTTTCGTTCGCTGTCTAAATTCTATTATTTTGGTTTTGTCTAAGTTTATTTTTAAATTATTATTTTTTAGCCATTCAATTATCAATTTAAGATTATAATTTATTACTTTTTCTAGATCTTCTGCATTTTTTCCAGTAAATACTACAGTGCTGTCATCAGCAAATAAGACCATTGGATGTTGAATGATATTAGGCATATCATTAATATATATTATAAACAACAACGGACCAAGAATGCTTCCCTGAGGGACACCAAAAACAGTATTTTTAGGTTCTGATATGTATAAATTTTCAGTTTTTGATCGTGTACAAACTTTAGAAATACATGTCATCTGTGTCCTGTTGCTTAAATATGACTTGATTAGTTGCAAGACGTTACCTCGGATTCCATATAATTCTAGTTTTTTATAAAGAATTTCATGATTTACATGGTCAAATGCTTTTGACATCTCCATTGATCTGTACACATAAAACAGATATGATGTTTATTAATATACTCTTGTTAAATAAAAGTCAGCTCGGGTGTCTATTGCGTGCACTCGTAGCAATTCATAAGTACGGGAGTTTTATTGGATTACCTTAACCCTATGCCCAAAATAAAGGCGTGTCCTAGTTCGAGACGCATAAAACTTCACTAGCACTTTCTTTTTTAGATATAGGTAGGTACACTTAGGTACTTACTTACTTATGATAGAAATATATAATACATACATAGACTCACGCCTGTTTCCCTGAAGGGTAGGCAGAGACTATGGGACGCCATTTGCAACGATCCTGACATATCTCTCTTGTTTCATTCACCCCTATCAGATTCCTCATGCATGCTCTTCTGTTCAGGGTACATATATAATCATTTTCAATAACACATTTTAGGTGACAAATCAAAAGCATTAGAGCAAAATAGTAACATAGAAGGGCGATAAATAAGCTACGCTTCGCCTCATGATGGGATAACCGCAACTCTGTCGCAGGCATATCGCTTAAAACGCCATTATAAATAAGCTGATGTCTGTTCACAAATTATGGTCTAATAAAAAAAAAAACATACCGTGCTTACGAAAACTCTTTCTTTGACACCTGTTTGTATTCGTTGTTAAGTGATTCGAATTCGTAATTTCGACATTTTATTTTTCGAGATCGAATGGCAATGACGTAAAGCTTTTCATTGTAACGTGCATATTTTTGTTAAGTGTTTTGTATTACACTTTCGAAGTCGGACTCGTATCGCGATATATTACGTAATGTTAGGTTTCCTTATACCACTACACTCAACAATAAGGCTCTGCAAAGCTTGACTCCTTTAACTCAGCTTAAAACACTAATAGGGCATCAATCTTCCTTGACACTAACCTATGTTGAAATCAAAACACTAGTGTGTTCTGCTGCATACTAGTGTGATCAAAATATAAATTCCTTAAACCAAAAATTCGGGCAAGTGCGAGTCTGACCCGCGCACCGAGGGTTCCGTACGCATTTTACCTTATTAGACGTTGGTGCTAATAACGCTAGTCCTCTAAATCTGTATGAGCGCCCATACAACTTAGAGGAATATCTTAAATAGAGTCTACTATGTGTGTATGGGGACACCCTTAAATTTTCCACTTTTTTTATTTTTTATAATTTTTCCTTTATTTGTGCTGTGAGACCCTGCTTTTGGCCAAATTTCGTGATTCTAGTTCAACGGGAACTACCATATAGGTTTTCAACCCAAAACCTATAGGGTACTTACGGTTGACCTAGAATTGTCAATTTTGGTTAAAACCAAGGTCTTACAGCACAAGTAAAGGAAAAATTCCGAAAATTAAAAAAAGTTGAAAATTGAGGTTAATTTTGGTACTTACAAGTTTTCGCAAAAATCTAATTTTGACCATATCTTTTTATCGGGTTGACCCAGGACCCTGATTTTTATATACCTAATAGGAACCATAGACCTCAGTATCTGGTGTACATTTCAATTTGCTAGGTCCACCCATTCCTGAGAAAATCGGTGGTGACACACGGACAAACACGACGACAGACTGACAGACGGACAAGAAAGTGATCTTATAAGGGTTCCTTTTTTACCTTGTGAGGTACGGAACCCTAAAAACATTAAATTTAATTGATAATGTACCTACTTACTTATTTGATAAGTTATTCTAATAGGTATAAGAAACATAATTAGTAACTCATCAGTACTTTACAAATGCTGCTGTGTATACACGAAATCTACACAATGTAGTATAATATACATATAATACACAGCATCACAACACAGCGGCTGTTAACGCACATGCAAGCACTCAGCGTAAATAAACGGCTTAAGCGATTCAACAAAACACGATACCATTTGACATCATGGACTAAAAGGAGCTGTTTGCAATACGTATTACACCAGCCATTCAACTGAACAAGGCAATTTGAATTAATCTACAAGCAAACGGAGTGAGATGGCTACCTATGTAGCACTATGAACCACTGTATATTAGTCTGAAGCCGAGTGGGTGATAGCGAGCGCGCCGTTCGCCGACCAGCTAATTTAAGCTCAACGGCAAACTTAATAAAACATCGTCTATGCCAAGACTAGGGCTAATAATACTGTCATTATATCATCCGCTATTTTATCTCGCTAATGTCTTCTAATTGTTATTATATAGCTTTACGTCAAAAGTAGTTGATGTCAAGATCCTTCGAGTAATGAAGCGAGTCAGTGTAACATTGTAAGGCGTCACTGTTATGTTTGTCTAGGGCAGAGAGACTGCAAGTACAATATGTGTATATAGTGGCTACATAATGCAGAATAAACACAATGAGCTTCGAATAAATCAGGTCGTAGATGCCGAACATTATTAAGCTTCGCAATATCTATTACTTATTCACTTGTATTACATGCATGCATGCTTGAGACGAGAGACTAGTTTACAAGCTTTCTAACCTTTAGATAGAGATATAAATGCTCAACTTCGATTAGACAACGTTTGTTCAACTGTGCTATTGTTGCAATTAATAATTAGATCGCTCGTTTGCTAAAAGAAAATAGAATGTTTCGAAATTGGTACGCAGTTCGTGTACAAGCTCTTATCTAATTATCGCATTGTACGGGTGCAGCGTTCACCAAGCGAACGTGGCTACGCTGTAATACCGCGCATAGCTATTCGATACCTACCACGAAACACAACCTTATTTGACTGCCACCTACATAGGTTATATTCATCATATCAGCCAAACGACGTCCACTGCTGGACGTAGGTTATATTAAGCTTTATAAATTTTAAAACCAAACATACATACTGAATCAATTTGTTAAAATGCAATATCCACCTGTGTCTCAATAAAAAATATTAAGCGATTTCACCCTGCGCCGGTATCAGTGCCGGTCTCATACAGCAATAAATTCAGTACAATATCCAATCAGTGAAATATTGATTAACGCCTATTGTTTGTTAAACAATTACAACAAATCAAATATATCGTGTGTAATCCATGTTTCGGTTGAGAATAAGGGTGCCCGAAAACAAAAACTATAATAGCGTGGTAGCGGGCGGCATGGGCGCACGACGGCGACGGCACGACGCGGCAGCGACGGGGCGGCCGCGGCTCGAGACCGCGCCGGAACGAGAGGCGTTCAGTGGGCCACAGCTGCAATTATCTAATGATGCGCGGCGGTTACCCAATTACGGCGACTGCTGCATTTACGTTTTTAGTCCCGCTGATTCAGACGCTTTGCTCGATAATTTACTGAACACATTTGCTGAAACCTCACGGATTGGCAACAAATAAAACGTATTAACAAAATATTGTTTTATTTTACTGCAAACGCTATTGAACGAGTGCTTTATTCGAGAGACGTGAGCATTATTGATGACTTCCTAGTTCACATGCAGTGACACGTAGCGGATAGTGGGAGCTTTCTATAATCACAAATTAGGTTCTGCCGGTGTAGTCTTCACAAACAATGTGAGAGAGATGTTAATTTAATGTACGTCGGTGTCACTCGAAGCGGACCCACAGTTCCGACTTTCAAAGGACCAGGGCAGCCACGGATTCTCTATTATGTAAATTTCCACGTAATTTTCTCGGTGGGAGTGCGCCGGCCAGACTTTGTAACACGAGTGGTCTCTCATTAATACTTACCTGAGCTTTTTGAAGGTCATCGTAAATTTATTGATGCTGATTCAATTTAAACGGTAGACACACTTAAAAAGAAAGAACGCGCTTTACTGATATAATTAACTGAAAGGCTCGTTAACGCGGAACGTTTAATGAAAAAGTGAAGGGCTAAAAGTGATTGTTGATCAAAGCCATATCTGAAAACGTAATATAAGTATGAATGTATTCGAAAAGTAAAGTAATACATAAATAATAGTGTTCTGAATTTTCCCAAAAGTTTCCATTTGTAATGTAGGGCACATAATACGAAAACCTAACGGGTACTAATCCGTAGATGAGCCTTCGCTTTCGTGAAAACATCTGCGGCCGCGACAACAACGATGCGCAGCGACATTTACTCCCAACACTTAAATTAACACTTACAAGTCTAACAAGATTCCTAGTTGCGAAGATGTTAAATTTAAAAATTAATTGGCTCCTAAAGCACCTGTACGGAACGAGATAAACCTACTTACGTCTCAGTTTATGTTCTGAATAGGGTATTAGATTGAGTCTTTAATTTTAGTAACTCGTATTTTATGTAAGCGTATAAGCGTTTTACGAGGCGCACTAGACGTGAGTTGATTAAATATCAATACGATACGTTCATTAACTATTTCTTGCGTAAAATCTCTCGAGAAATAACCAGGTAATAATAATCGACTGCATCATAGCACTAATCTTTTTGGGATTCAAATTTTCTTTACTAGTTAAACCTGCGTTTCCGCTTGCATGAAATTTTATTTCACTGCAGTCTGAAGGATACTACGACAAACTAGTCGTTTTTAAAGTATCCTGTGGTGTTCAAGTTTACTCCGCACCGAACTTTATCAAAAACAAAAGTCTTCTTTGTAATAACATATACCTATGGGGTAAAGCAATTTATTTTCCAATAGTGCTTAGTTCATGCCGACAGAGGCTCTTCCACAATGGCCTATCTAGGTTAGTGGTAGTTTCTTCACTTGATTATCTCTGCCCTACACCGCTTTCTTTATTTTTCCTACCAAGTTCTTTTTAATGTGTCATGTCGTATCTAGTACTACGTCATTAAGGTTCCGTACCTAAAAGGTAAAAAAACGGAACCCTATTACTAAGCTTCCGCTGTCTGTCTGTCTGTCTGTCTGTCTGTCTGTCTGTCTGTCTGTCCGTCTGTCCGTCTGCCTGTCTGTCACCAGGCTGTATCTCATAAACCATGATAGCTAGAAAGCTGAAATTTTCACAAATTATATATTTCGGTTGCCGCTATAACAACAAATACTAAAAATAAAAAAATAATTAAAGGGGGTCCCATACAAAAAACGTGTTTTTTTTCGTATTTTTTGCTCGAAATTACTAACTGTAACAGGTAGACGCTTTAAATTTTCACTGAATATGAAGTTGTATATTACGTTTCAAAATAAATAATTAAATTTTAAAAAAGTAAATAATAAAGGGGGGCTCCCATACAACAAACGTAATTTTTAAGCAATTTGTTACTCGATCTTAATAAACAGGTAGAGACTTATAAAGTATTTAAGTATACATACAATGAACGTGATTTCCTTTTATAGATGATGGTACGGAACCCTTCGTGCGCGAGTCCGACTCGCACTTGCCCAATTTTTTATTTTTATTCAGTCTATTATGTCCGTATAGAAAACCCAAGAGTAGCCCAGAATTCTCCACAATGTTCTTGAAGAGAGACAGTCTGCCTTGAGGGTTAGACAAAAACAAGACAGACTGTGTTTTCTTCTGCTTTTTCTAGTGAGAAGAAACTTTTGTCAGGCTGAGTGACAGATTTAAAAAAGGGCTGAAATATTATATTACTATGCAGTAAATCTACATAGATTATGTATAAAATAAATGCACTTTTACTATATAACTCATTTTAATTTTAACGTTTTGATTATTAGCATTAATCGGAGAAAAAATCTAAACAACCTTCATTCACAAATTGTACGCAATTGTTCTTTAAAACGAACCATAAAGTTAGTCGCTCATTGTTCCTACAGTAGTGTAAAGTATACATACATACATACATAAATTATAATAAAATAACGAGAAACAACCAAAATTATGCAATTTAAAAGAGCGAATATACTAATTCCAGCCTTAAAATTTTAAATTTAATATTAAAAAGATCCTAGATAAAGGCCATGAACCTCGCTGAACATTTTCACTTTTCACCCCATTTGCTTTTGTGATAAAAATATTCTACGTTTCTCTGTTACTGTTTTGTATCTAGGCGGCGGATCATTGGTACTTAACTCCGGCGCTATGGACGATAATAAGTTTGATAATCTACCTTGGGAGGCATATTAACATGATGCGGCGGCTGCGAGAAGCGATCTGTGAACGAGCCCGGCCGCCGTGACCGGACTGAATACAATTACGGCAATAGTGTAATTAAATTGCAAAGTTAGAGCTTCATAGCTGCATATTAAGAGGTATAAAAAGTGTCGTGCTATGAAGTTTGAATTATATTACTTTGGCATACATGACTCAACTGTTTATTTTAATACCAAATCTAAATTTCATTCGCCTGTCGTGCTTAATGATGAAAACTTTGTTTCCACTTTGAATTATTGTGAATAAAAAGTTTTAAAAGCCGTCTATCATTGTCAATCATTCATATCTCTTTGATATGAAGTTTATGCCAAAATAAATTATAGATGGAGTCCCCTAAGGGCTTTTGCATTTATTAGATCATCAAACAAGTTATCCGTGACAAGTGTAGGAAAGTTATGAGCGGGCGAGCATTTCTTGCAATAAATAACTCTCAATTACGCGTAACTAAAGTTTGTTGGACACATGTGTAAGTACGCAATATCGGTTTAGTTGGAACAACAAATAGGATAAACAAAGCCCGAGCAAGTTCCTATTGTTAGTTGTTTTACGTATGTGCAAAAGACGGTTACGTGAAATAGGGATACCTTTTGAATTCTAAGCGCGTCTGCGACGAGCGAGCGTACGTGCCCGCGACCACCTGTGCTACAGCCTCAACAAAAAGTCGAAATAGATGTGTCCCGCAAAGAGGATAAGAAAGGAGCCATTATGCCCGATGCACTATCGAGCTCCTGCAAATCTCAAAACATCTCCAAAGGATATAACGAGAAAAGTTGTGTGCGTTCGCACCGTCGCGGACGTCTTCGCTCGGTCCGACTCACAGATTCTATTATTATTTATTGCTCAATAACCATCCAACAATTTTTATTGTTTGGAAACATCTGTATCTCGGTGAAAATGTTCTTTGCCTCTGTTCTTCCAATGTTATTATGAAGATGTTGAACTAGGAGTAATACTTTGGCTGTTAGTTTAGCTAGCTCCTGAACACGAAGATATTTCAAATTTAAACTTAAGAAGAGTCCGACCTGATTTCTGATAAGATTGTTTGACTTGGCTCTTATTAAGTAATATTAATAAATGTTGAATTTAATGTGATTTCAGACACTACCATATTATTGAAACTAAATTGATTTTAATGCTATTTCTTTTCAATTAAACTTGTTAGTCTCTTATGAATGATTCTTTGTTGTTAGGCTCAAGAAATAGTACTTATAAAGTATCTAGACGTTATAAAGTATCTACCATATCAATTGATCTGTCGTTTTAAGAATTCGAGTTAAATATTCAAAACAGTTGTTCATATTAGTTAATTGAAAGAGTGCCTATACGTATTGTGTTTTATTTGTTGCTTAAGCACCTATAAAAAGAGTCCACACACATTTTATGCAATCCATAAATTAAAATTGGAAACAGATAAGCAGAATACCTGTAGAGAGAAAGGCAAATAATAGGGAAGGGAAAGCTAGCGTGTCATCGGGCTGAGCTGTTTGCTTCCATGCGGTCGGTGCCCTCGGCCCGTGCCTCACTATCCACATTGTATACTGCACTCTACCGCTACCAACGAATGTATGGCATGAGGTTACGTACCGAGAAATAACTTTATAAAATACGTAACTGCGCTTGTTTTACCCTGGGAATAGGGAATTACGTTTACTTTAATATTTGTGCTTTTATTATCATGTCACATCGGTGTTGATATATCACAACTCAGAGCTACAGAAATTCATCTGTTATTTTGTGAAGAGAAATCTGGCAATGCCCATATGAGGAAGAAGTGCAGGACACACATTTATGCCTTACATGATTTACGAACACATTGAATCGATTAAATTCCACCCTAGCACGTAAAATGCTTTAGGTATTCTTTTTGTTACTAACACATTTCTTATTACAATCAAGGGTCACTCGGATTTGAAACAACAATTTGTGGATCTACAATCACACGCAATTTCCTCAAGTGGCGATTGAACCTACAGCCAACATCCAGAATGGTAGTTAACGGCAAGCCTACTGCTACGACATGTGTGCACATAATTACATGTGTAATTAATTACAACACTTCAAGAACAACGCTAGTGGTGACCATTTGTGAATATTAATAACACTAATTAAGATTCCTATTATCTAGAATAATAGTGGCAATAGTAGTTAGACTAAGCGAATAAACCATTAAGCACGTCGGAAATCTAGCGCCGGTATCGATTTCAGATATTTGACTACATGTAAGAAATGTTACTAGTTCTGTTTGGTAAAGCTACGAGACGATGCATTATAGAAACAAATTTTCGCGTTCTATACTTGTGTTGACAGATATTTTTCTTCGCATCAAAAATAATTCATTCGCCAAAAATCCGATATCAAACTACTGGAACGCATTGTTAAGGATATCTACAAATCTACTCAACAGATTTTTGAGTATTATAAAGGGTACCACACGACAAGCTCCCAGCATTAAAAATTAATTAAACATAATATATAATAAAAAAGGACTAGGTCGTATTCATTTCAAATAGCTGTTTGGTTAAATAAAGGTACAGATAACTTTACTAAGACAGATTTGGATTAAAAACAAGATAGATCATTTTACCAATGCGCGTGAGAAATTATAGAAGACACGTGTATGCAAGTAAAAGGCTACGATTTAAGTATTTTTTTTTTGGAGAGAAAATAATTTACTGAAATCAAATAAGGATACAAAGTGTAATAATACATAGATGTTCAGCCTTCCAATACTGTTCGATACCTACTGTTTACGCAGGTAAAGTCGCGTGCTAAAGTTAGTACAAAATATAATCTATTTTAAAAAGTTTTTTGCATCGTACCTATACGTTGTTGGTAGTTTTGTATAACTAGCTAAATGTATTTGAAAATAGATTTTTGTATAGCGCGTTTTATGAAGTCAGTTTAATATATTTTTATAAAAATTATACTATCATGTAGCTAAATCAAAAAGATATAGTCGAACACACAAAGTTGATTACTAGCCAGTATTGTACTCACATATATGTATTAGAAATATATGTACATGTGAAAAAGTTCTCACAAGAATTTAACATCGCTAGAGACAATTCAATCATGAGTAAGAGAGACCCGACTACATTGTTAATACCTACATGTAAGAGCTTCCTATTTCATAACAACTGTTATTCTTAGTGCATAAGAGTTTTTAATAATATTCCAAAATGAGTCCGTGAACTGCCACTGTATAAAATGAAGTCTGAATTGAAAAAATGGCTAGTAACACAAAAACTTTTTACAACATGAAGCAGGCATTTTTTGACCTGAAAACTTGTAATAGATAAAGAGAGAAGATATGATGAGAGAATAGATGTGATGAGAGTTAAATGTGACCTAATAATTTAATAAGTTAAATTATTTTAATTTGTTCTACCTATGATATATTTAAGTTTTACATACATACATATCGTCACGCCTTTTATCCCCGAAGGGGTAGGCAGAGGTGTATTTCTACACCCACTTTTCGCCAGATAAACTTTAGTCCCACGTAATAAGGGGCGAGCCTATTGCCGTACCGGGCACATTTCCAGACTCCGTGCTGCTACTGAGAATTTCGTGACAGAAAAACCCAATAACACTGCCCGACCCAGGAATCGAACCCGGGGCCGATCCCACGCGCACATTTATGCCGCGAGACCAACGAGGCAATTTAAGTTTTAATTTAGTTAATAATGATTTAATTTTATATGTTCTATAATTTTGTATTTTGATTTGCATGCCAATACTGGCTGCCAATAAATATGTGATTCGACACTTAACGTATATAACATCTGTAAATGTACCACATTTTCACAAATAAATTATTCTTATTCTATTCTTATTCATATATATTTTTAAGTTGGCATGGTTAAAGACGTAAAACTAATTATAATATATTATTCTATTTCACCATATAAATAAAACATGTAATACAACATGCTGTTTAGACATAGAACAAGTCAACACATTTTTACGTTACTTTTCCACGAAACCGCCACAATGCTGCTTACCATAATGAAAGAGAGGAAACTGGCCTTTGGTCGAAACTTAAACCTGCAGAGAGACTAAATTAGACAAAATGTTGGCGCTTAACCAGGCAACCAACATTAACTAGGCGTTCCCAATTAATACAGGACTTTGTCACCAACAATAAAAGAGAGGGGCTGCAATAAAACCGTTGTACCTCGATGGAACAGGGCTTACGTATATACATTTTTCATTGACAGTTTAGGTGGATATATTGTTATAAGCCCACAAAATTGGGATACTAAAATGAGCAGCTATTGTTAATCTTTATTATTACGGTCAAAACACTGACAAAAATACTAGCAGTTAGTTCTCTTGTTATGCTAAGCAACTTTTGCAAATGAGTACGATCCCAAGTAGAACTTGCTGGAAGCTTTTTCCGCAGGTTTATTATAGTTTTACGTCGCAGTATAGTCGGAAATAGTCCTTATAACACCACATGCGCTGCATTTAGCAGCGCTTGGCTATAGAATAAGACTCATAAAGGCGTCTATAGTTATTCTAATGAATAATTCTATGGGGACTGTTTGAAATAGAAATATTGTTTATAATAAGTTAATTCGATTATATCGGTTTAGTAGCGTGTTACTTTGTCTATTGAAAATTTCTGACTATGGTCACACTATGAACTGTCAAATCTTTCACTCTTCTTTCTTTGTCGTGCCCAGTATAAAAATTGTCTTGCGCTCACGCCGTCTTGTAATTTTGCGTTTTGGAATTAATTATATTGATTAACAACCTCGCAACCGTCGCTATATGAATTTGTCCGACGAAGTTGTGAGCGATTGATAAAGTTAGTGATATATTGAAAATCAACGCCTTGACTTGCGCGTTGAATTTGTGTGATTTCGTCTCGTGAAAATATATCGCCTTTTGGAAAGCACATCCTGGTAGCTTCGCGAATCGTATTGTGATAGAAGTGAGTTTGGAACCAGTGTGAAAGCCGCTTTAGATCTATTTCCGGCATTGTGTTAAAATTTGGGTGCATAGGGTTTCCACCAAGAACTTAGGGTCCCAAGCCAACCTCAACTGCAAGTGGTGCACCTGCCGATCAACGGACGAGGCTCTGGCAAACAAAATATCCCGATAAGCGGCAATAGGCTCGCCACCTATTACGTGGGATCAAAACACTGGCGAAAAGTGGGCGTTTAATATGCTTCTGCTTACCCCTTCGGGGAAATAGGCGTGAGTCTATGTATGTATGTTAAAATTTGTGAACATTGACATTAGTAACATACTGAACATTTGTGAAACTTGTGTGAATCCGTCCGCGTGTATCCTGCCCGAAAACATCGTTGGAGGACCGGCTGAGTAACTATAACGATTTGTTTGTCATTTTGGCCAAAATTATGAGTGTAATCTTATAGGTCTGCTCCGGAACATCACAGGAAGATATCAGGTAAATTTGCACATGTACCTATTAGTTTGATTTCACCGCTGTGAAAACACAGTGCATATATGTCAGAGATTTGTTGTGGCTACAAGGACCGATGAATATAATCACGCTTCCACTATCGTCTGCAAGCAATTCCAGCCCTCCTAGCCAGATTCTGATCAGGGACTAATTTTCTTGAAAGTGTAAACCAGTAACTTCATATAGCACGTTCGTTTTCGCTTACAATTTTGAGCCGACGCTGGCACAGTAATACATATTTGATTAAGGCCTATTACCTAGCACAATATACACATAAAAATATAGTTTCGTAGAACATCAAAATATAAGAAAATATTGAAAATGCCAGCGGCGAAATAGGAACAAAGGCGGAAGCCATCAATTCCACTTATCTATACAGTTATTCAACTACCATCATAATGTGGGTTTCCTTCGAACCTTTGTCTGTAATCGAAACACTAAGCCGAAGTGATTTAAGAGTATGGTGTGGTATATAATGGCGTTCATTTTCGTTTCTACGTGGCACAGGTGCGATACCAATTTTTTTCTTAAAATCGTGAAATTTATGTTCGGTGTAATTTCGTTTAGCGCAATTACTCTTGTTTAAGCAGAAGCGGTATTGACTCAACGACTTCACTTCATCTAGAATTGCGTCTGTTTTAAGAGACTGTTTATTTATCCCAAGAAAGGCCCAAGGTGTTTTAGGGAGGATAATGATAAAGCCTCACTCAAAAGTTTCACGTTTACATAGAGGTAATTTCCTGTTGTGTATATCTCAAAATTATTTCATACATACGCAGTAGGAAAATCCATACTGCCAAGCTCTCAAGAAGCCCCCTGACCCAGTAAAGCGAAACTTTGCGCATTATTGTTGGTATATTCAACAACACAAGTGAGCTCTGTAAATTTCACACCTTTCTCGTACAATAAAATCTGGTCTCGAAATAATGCATCTGGCATTTTTATATTTTCAGTGCATATATTTTGGAATTTGATGTCGAAGTTAGAAAAATTATGAAATAAGTATTAAATCTGCTTGTGTTTTTGATTGTACACACACGTATATATGATATTCGACGAACATAAGTTTGTCACTCGACCCGTGCCGTTATTAAGTTCTGGGTTCTGGGTATGACTCTCCCGATAGAATGATCAGCAGGAAAAGTTGTACCCTTACCGTCAAACCCGGAGTAAAAGTCATAACTGTTGTTAAACTGACTTTACACGAGAGTAAATAGACAGTCCCTAAGTCTATTGCAGGCCGAGGTATACAAGAGGACGGGATTTTGAATATCAATATGAATTGACGTCAACGAACATTTCATTGTGTTTGGAAGTGGCGATGTTTCGCTATAGCTGACACTTAGGAGCTTATTCTAATATCAAATATTTGCCATTTGGATAGAAAGGCGAGATTGTAGGGTTCTAAATTGGACCAATAGTAATAGCTCATTTAAGATACTTTCTGATTTTGTATAATAATGTTGTAGGTACCAAGTTCTGGAAACGGTGATATTTTTGTATTAGTATACGAGAAGAATTACTTATTATTTTAAACATGGACATAATTTTGCTGAGTTGCTGAGTGACAAAATTTTCAAATGATCTAGTCTTATTGAATTAAGTTACGGACTCAATAATAAATTAAACCTCTTTACTAAGTAGATCGTTCGTATGGCGTAAAGATAACCGTTGAAAAAAAATCGTTATTTTGTGATTGTGCTTTTTATTTTGTTCATTATTCCTATATTTGTAAAATTCAAATCATATGTAAAGATTATTAAAGTAAGATAATTGATTATGGCACGCAATGAAATGTTTATTACGCCATAATTCTAAGAGACAAGCAAACAATCAACACAAAAGATTATCAAAATCAGGCAGTAAAACCGATCTAGGTTCTCATATTTCGATATGTATATCCAAGGTTTTCTGCAGTCCATGAATGACAATTGATTGCTCATCGAGTCGATCTTGTGGGCAGAGATTACCGTCATCGCTCGGAAACCGGACGCCAGCCGGACAGCGGCCGGCCGTCCACCGTAAAGCCTCACACGCATCATTGCCGAATCAATGCACCGCCAACGTATTCTCTGCAGGCATTATATTTTGTGGGCTTACATTATAAATTTAGGTTAAAATTAAATCACTTTGCTATTGCACGCATGTTTATTAATTTTATTAACAGTTTAATTTAACGTCAAAGTGGCTTATTTGGCTTTTCACTAGAGATTTTTTACAGTTGTGGTAGAGATTGTCAGAGTTATATAAAGGACAGGATACATTTAGTCCACAAATTTAAAATTTCTCGTGGCCATAGATGCGGGCAAAGCACAATATAAATTTATGTAACGGGTGTATATCGCATAATATAATACAAGGTTACACTAGCCGTGGTAACGAGGTGGCAATCGTCGTGTGATCACAGCTAGAATAACCCATGCCGAAAGGTCGAGAGAGATATAATAGGGTATTTAACTTATATTTTCAAACTAGCTGTTGCCCGCGGTTTCACCCGCGTCCTGAGGGAACTACTTCGCGTACCCGGTTAATTTATAGCCTAAGTTACTCCTTGGTACATCAACTATCCGCCAGTGAACGTCCCGTCAAAATCGGTCCAGTCTTTCCAGAGATTAGCGAGAACAAACTGACAGACAGACAGAGACAAAAATTTTTTTAAATGTCATTTCAGTATATGTACCGTGTATACATCCATATGCATTTAGTACAAATCGGTTATTTTAATATTACAAACAGACACTCCAATTTTATATGTATAAATGTATAGATAAATGTATGTATGTAGCTTCCTTGACCGATTTCGGCCACGGCGACCTCTTCAACTCCTTGGCAGTAGTCGTTCGTGTGCTCGTTTGTGGCTTACATAGCCGATCTTATTGATGGAAACCCGTGCGCAATGCGGACAGGTTAGCACACCGTTAATGTAGCTGTATACTATGGCACTAGGTGGGCTTGCCTTTAGCTCGTCGCGCTTAGCATCGAGCTCTCTGCAGCGGCTACTTTCAAATTCCTTGACCTTTGCCTTTATTAAGGATCTCCATTCAGCTCGTGATGAGGCCATTTTCTCCCAATCAGAAGGCTCTATACAGCACTTTTTCATATGACGCTTTAGCACATCCTTATACCTGAGGAGTTGTCCGCCATGCTTTCGCTTGCCTTCCTCAAGTTCTGAGAAAAATATGCTTTTTGCCACACGGTCATTCGACATTCTGGAGATATGGCCGCACCAACGAAGCTGTCGCCGGATAATATAGGCTTCAATTCCCTCCACACTAGCTCTTCGTAACACTTCCGTATTCCAAACATAATCAGACCACCGGATGTTTAAAATTTTGCGTAGACATTTTAGGTGAAAGCGGTCCAACGTACGGATATGGTGGCGGTAAACGGTCCATGTCTCAGCAGAGTATAGAAGAGTCGGAAGTACAACAGCAAGGTAGATGTTTAATTTCGTGTTCAGTCTTAAATCGTGCGAGCTGAAAACCTTGCGATTCAACCTTCCAAAGACCGCCGCCGCGGCTCCAACATGATTGTTGACTTCAGCATCAAGGCTGCACTTAGATGTCAATGTGCTTCCCAGATATCGAAATTTATCGACTTGTCTCAACTGAGTATCTCCGAGATTGACGGCCAGCGTCTCACGACCGTGAATATCTACAGACATCACCTCCGTCTTTTTGACGCTGATCTTCAAGCCATATCTTCGGCAGGACTCGCAAAGGGTAGATATGAGCTGCTGTAAGCCGTCTGGGGATTCAGCCACAAAGCACAGGTCATCCGCATAGATAATGTCACTAATTAGTGCGTGGGACACTTTTGTGCGGGCTTTAAGTCTGGCTAGGTTAAACAGACTGCCTTCATTTCGGAAACGGATGCGTATTCCTTCGGGAGTCGCTTCTAAGACTTCGCGGACAACGACTGCAAAATACAACGCGAACAATGTGGGTGCAAGAACACAGCCTTGCTTCAGTCCACAGGTGACAGGGAAGAAATCCGACCGTTCATCGTCCATAGCGACGCAGCTCTGCATGTCTATTTTATTTTATTTTATTGGCTTACCAACAACTGTTAACACTTATAATAGTACATTATCACACTGACATATTAACTAAATCTAGTGTTACAGTCAATTATAGGTGAGCACCACATGAGCTATGTTTAGCAAAGATATGTTAACTTAAATTAAGATGTATTAAACCTATATAATTATATTAAGTAGAAAATATCTATTAAAATAGAGGAATTTAGAGGCACTATAATAACTAACTACGTACTTGGACATTAATTAGCGTGAGATTTAATGATGTTACGGAACTTGCCAAGTGAATCGGTGTGCACGTCAATGAGGTCACTGCAACTGTTCAACAGTCTGCAAAGTCTGGGAATGGCTGAGTTTGCACCAAGCACAGTACGACGAAACGGAGGACATAGAGGTGTAATCGGGGCGCGCGGGTATCTGGCAGGAACTCGGAATTTTACCATCTGTAATAATTCTGGACAGTCAATTTTGTTTTGCAGAATTTTAACCAGGAACAGGGAGTCTATCACTTTAAAACGGTCTTCAATGGATACCATGTTGAAGTGTGCCAGTCTGTTTGTGTAAGAGCGTTTCTTTTTCGCTATCCCAGCAGAAAATGATAAGTGCCAAAGGAACCTTTTCTGTATTCTTTCAAGCCTCAGAGTATGGGATGCATAATGCGGTCTCCACACTGTGCTACAGTATTCTACGATACTGCGCACGAGAGTGTTATACACCATAATTTTAGTTCTACTACGTCTAAAACCGGCTACGTTCCTTACAACAAACCCCAATATTCTAGAGGCTTTTTTAATTGTACATTCCATATGTGGTGCGAATGTCAATTTCTGATCGAATAGTACACCTAAATCTCTGATTACGTCAGTTTCTTGTATGGGGTCTGAACCAATACGATACAATGATGACACCTGTTGCCTATTCCTAGTAAATTTAACGTGGTGGCATTTCTTGGTGTTTAGAACCATGTCATTGTTACTACACCACAGAACTAGACTATCAAGGTCTCTCTGAAGTAATTCAACATCTCTGGCCGTTTCAATCACCCTGCAGAACTTTAAGTCGTCAGCGTACATGAAACACTTTGAGAAGCGAAGGCATTGAGGTATATCGTTGACAAAGATATTGAAAAGAATTGGCCCAATATGAGATCCTTGTGGAACTCCCGATGTTGTTCTATACATGCCAGACTGAAAGCCATTGACTGCGTCAAAAAATGACCTATTATCTAAATATGACTTGAGCCAGGCTAGAAGTTTGCCTGTGATACCATATGCTGCTAACTTCTCCAAAAGGATGTTATGGGAGACACGGTCGAAGGCTCGACTAAAATCTGTATATATTACATCGACCTGCTTGCCATTATCGATAGCTTCAACCAGAGTCTCAGTAAAAGTTACCAAATTGGAGCATGTAGACCTGGATGTCACGAAACCATGTTGATAACTACTCAAATAAAGACTCAAGTGCGACTGTATCGAAGGACAGATCAATGACTCTAGGACCTTAGCAAATGCTGATATAATAGAGATCGGCCTATAGTTAGCAACACTACTGGCATCACCACTCTTGAAAATAGGCACCACCTTAGCTTGTTTCCATAAAGCTGGGAAAACACCCGAGGCTAGTGATTTGTTGTAAATTATCAACAATGGATGCGCTAACGCAGCTGCACACTTGGATATAAAAATTGGAGGTATACCGTCAGGACCCGCTCCCTTCTGACAGTCAAGAGATTTTAGTTTAGTATTCAACGAATCAAAATTAAGCTCAGGAGCGGTGAGAGGTAAACTATAGTTAATCATACTTTTGAGGGAGTCCTGGCAAGAAACATATCCGCTTGTTTTCTCGTCAATAAAAGCAGATGAGTATTGAGTAGCAAACATTTCGCAAATCTCTTGGCTATCAGAAGTAGTTGTAATGCCGTTAGTCATTGAGATAGGATATGAACTGGAACCACCTCGCTTGTTTTTAATGTAGGTCCAAAATTGTTTGGGATTTTTTACAATTTCCGTTTCAATACCTGCAATATACCTATTGTAACAAGCCGTTGCTAGGCGTGTACATCTCTTACTTAATATGTGAAGTTCAATGTTGTCCCTAGGATTTTTATAGATTTTATACCGTTTTCTCAGTCGTTCCTTTTCTTTTAAAGCTCTTATTAAGTTTCTATCAAACCAGGGAGGATAAGAATGCCTAGAAATTCTCTTGGTAGGTACGTGTGCTTTTATAATTTTATATATATTCTCGTAAAATACTTCAAGCATACAATTAACGCCACCAATTTTGTTCAACAGTACGTTCCAGTCAACTTCGTCAATAGCTTTGCAAATGTTTGCATAATCTGCCTTATAGAAATTTAATCTAACACTATTAACATTATACGGAAGGCGGAGGTCCAAGCATGCATCAATTACGATTTCTAATGGAGGATGTAGAGGGTCAATATTACTTAACGGAATACGTGCAGGGCAGACACTGCCAGACGGTAAGTTAGTGAGAACGAGATCCAATATTCTATCCGAGCTATTACTGATGCTGTTCAGTTGCAGAAGTGTATTTGCGTGAGTAAAATCAATTAATATTTGGCTTATACCTGGTGCATTGTATCCATTATTTGATTCACTTGTCAAGCTCCAATCAATATTTCCCAAATTGAAGTCTCCAATAATACACATATATAAGTTTGACTGTTCTAGCACAGAATTACAGTTATCTAAAAAATATTCCAGCGTTGCACGAAGCACTGGTGGTGGCAAGTAAACTGCGCACAGAGCTATCCAACGAATAGACTTAGTAATGTTCAGTTCAACGGTAATCCACAGATCTTCACATCGGCTGTCCCAATGAGTCATACGCTTTGAATTTATACTTTTGAGCACAGCAATCAATACTCCCCCCCCATCTTTCTTCCTACCATCTCTGTCTCTCCTGTATACTACGTATCTTTCGTCAAATAGCTCCGAGCTAAAAACAGTACTATTTAGCCATGTTTCAGTCAATACGACTATATCATAGTTTAGGATAGAAAGTTGACGACAAAAGTTATGAGTTTTTGTTCGTAAACCGCGTGTGTTTTGATAGTAAAGTGTGAATTTTGATTAAAATTTATATACAAAGACATTCCAATAAATACCTATATCAACTTAACCTAATTTATTTAAAGTGTCCATGCTCTTCACCAAAATATGTTCAGTATCCGGTGTTTTACGGATGAAAATTCGTCCGTTTCTAATCCAAACGTATTGATAACCGAGCTCCTTGGCCTTGATTCTCGCAGCTGCGTGCAGAGCCTTATTGCTGGTAGAAAGATGTTCCGTTATGTAGATTGCCGACTTCTGGCTTGCAGGGTAACCGAGGTGTGATGTGTTCAATTTATCATCTGGGTTGGATTTGTTGTAGATTGTAGTGGCCGCAAGTAAAGCATCTCGGATTTTCGGCGAAGCAAGCTGCACCACTATTGAACGTGGACGGTTGTTTGCGGGGTTCAGCTTAGCAACTCTCGTACAATGTAACACATCCCTATCCTCAACGGCGCATCCGATTACTTTGGTTATTTTGGACACAACCTGGAAAAGATTTTCTTGTTTCTTCTCTGGTAAGCATTGGATCTCGATATTGTTTGATCTATTTAGTTGTTCCATCTGATTCAAACGGCCTCTTAAATCTACGATACTTTTCTCCATAATTGAATTCTCATTCTGCAATTCTTTGATAAGATTCTTCGTGGCTGTATGTTCTTTAAGCAGTTCCTCGTACTGACTATTCATGAAATTCATCGAGTCAGTTATGTCAGAAATTTTTTCCTTAAGGGGCTGAAGCTCTTTATTTAAGGTGTCGTTAAACTTAGACAGCATCTGCGTAAACTCGTCATTGATTACCTCCTCGTCGTGCAGTAGTCTCACGAGTCTCACAAACTTCGCCGTGCATTCTAATTTCTCCAGTATTATCCAGAGGGCTTCTCGCGGTATGCTGTCGAAAGCTTTCTCAAGGTCAACAAAGCAGATATACATGTTACGACCTTGTTCTCTACTTTTTTCCTGTAGTTGACGGACTGAGAAGATTGCCTCACAGGTACCACGGTCGGGTCGGAAGCCAAACTGAGATTCCGGCAGAATCTTTTCCGATAGTTCCATTAGGCGATTTAACAGAACTCTGGCGAAGACTTTCCCAGGGACTGACAAGAGGGAAATGCCACGATAAGAGCTGCAATCGGCCCGGTCACCCTTGCCTTTATATAGCGCCCGAATGAGGGATACTTTAAAAGTCTTTGGGACTTGCTCTTTTTCCCACATGTCAGCGAGGAGTGCCCACATAGCCGAGAACAACTCCTCACCGCCATATTTCAACAGTTCTCCTGGTATATCGTCAACACCCACCGCACGCTTATTTTGTTGTTGCTTAATTGCTAACACAACTTCTCTCAATGACAATGGCTCGTCCAGCTTGGTAGCGCTAGGGGCTTGAGGAAGGGAGCGAATATGGTCGACTGAACGATCTATGTTCAGCAGGTTGTTAAAATGCTCCGTCCACCGCACAGTGTTTTATGAAGACCATTTTTCGGACACCGTCTTTTTATTAAAGAATCTAATAGATATATTCAATAAAAAGAAATATTTCGTATCCCCATTAAGCTAGCATCTCTAGTTTTTTAGAAAAACTTTTTTGAAAATCATCATATTTTAAAGCGGATATTTAGAAAAAAAGATATTCCTCTTAAACTAAGCATGATACGCAACAATAATGTTACAAGCACCGATAGCGTCTCTTTTGCTGCACATTTTACAGTTAAAATGAACCTCTTAACTTGACTAGATTCAAATTTAAGCGAGATTTTGGTTTTTTAGATTTTCTTACTTTTCCCGAAGATTCTACCAAATGTGGAAAAGTTGTATATACAGAAAGGATGCTCTTTACTTTCCTCATATACTCAATAAATTTCAGACCCCAAATCCATGGAATCTAGGAGTTATTCCATATAACTGTTTTTGCTAGTCTTTTCATATTTATATTCTGGATTTTAATGATTAAATTTTTATTCGATATTGATTTCTTTACAACATATAATTTAGTTATAAAATCAATATCGAATAAAAATTTTATCATTAAAACCCGGCATACAAATGTGAAAACCCTAGCAAAAATAGTTAATCTGGAATAACTTCTAGATTCCATGGATTTGGGGTCTGAAATTTATTGAGTATATGAGGAAAGTAAAAAGCATCATTTCTGTATATATAACTTTTCCACATTTGGTAGAATCTTCGAGAAAAGTAAGAAAATCTAAAAATCCAAAATCTCGCTTAAATTTGAATCTAGTCAAGTTATGAGATTCATTTTAACTGTAAAATGTGCAGTGAAAGAGACGCTATCGGTGTTTGTAACATTATTATTGCGTATCATGCTTAGTTTAAGAGGAATATCTTTTTTTCTAAATATCCGCTTTAAAATATGATGATTTTCAAAAAAGTTTTTCTAAAAAACTAGAGATGCTAGCTTAATGGGGATATGAAATATTTCTTTTTATTGAATATATCTATTAGCTTCTTTAATAAAAAAACGGTGTCCGAAAAATGGTCTTCATAAAACACTGTGCACCGCTTAAGTATTTCCTCTTTGCTTTTAAGAAGTCCATCACCACTAGCTGGCTTAAGTGGGACTTTAGCATTGTAGGATTTACCGAGAAGGTTTCGTACTTCCGTGTAAAATTCACCAAGCTGGTTTGTGTCAGCAAGCCACTGCATGTGACGAGATTTCTCCTGCCACCACTTGTCTTTAACTTGACGTGCAAGTTTTCTTAGTTCTTGGTCACTTTGGCGTATTGCCGCAGATATATCACATCGACGTGTTCGGCCTGGATGTCGCAGGAGACGACGGTGTTTATTGATTGCCTCTGTCAAGATCTTATTGTTTTCGTCAAACCAGTCCTGATGTTTTCGCAACCTTTGACCCAAAGTTACAGCGGCGGTGTCTAAAATACAAGAAGACAATAACTCCCAGTCAGTATTAACATCACCCGTTTTTATTTGCAAAGGCATTAGGACAGTGCTCAGGGTTTCAGCAAACTTCGTCCTCGTCTCGCTGTCTTCGAGTGATTCAACATTCAGACGCTGAAGTTTTGGTCTATCTGATCTACGCAATCAACGAAAACGAATATTTAGCTTTATGAGTACAAGGCGATGGTCAGTCCAGCAGTGAGCACCGCGCATTACACGGGTAATCTGGACCTGAGATAAGTGTTCTTGCCGCACGATAGCATAATCAATGAGATGCCAGTGCTTAGACCGGGGGTGCATCCACGTCGTCTTGTGCTTGGCGGCTAGTCTAAACATCGTGTTTGTGATTGCCAGGTTGAATTGAGCACAGAGACTAAGCAACAGATGGCCGTTACTATTCATATTGCCGACACCGTGTCTGCCCAGAACACGTGGCCAAGCATCGTGATCCCGACCTACTCTAGCATTAAAGTCCCCCAGTAGAAGGATCTGCTCTCTGGGAGGTATACAGTCTAAGCACCGTGTCAATTCGTCATAGAATTTCCCTTTCACTTCATCAGAATTGTCTAGCGTAGGAGCATAGACACTGATGATATTGAGGTAGTTGTCATGTTCCAAGTAGAGGCGCAGGGTGGTAACGCGATCGGAGATATGTACGGGATACTCCTTTAGTTGTTTCACAAACTGGTTCTTAACAGCAAAGCCCACACCTGACCTTCGCGAATCGGAGGCAGCGAGCCCTTTCCAGTAGAAAGTGTACCCACCACCGTGTTCCACCAGCTCCCCTTCTTCTGCTAGATGTGTTTCGCTGAGAGCAGCCACATCCACCTTATAGCGAAGAAGTTCCCGGGCCACAATAGCAGTCTTTCGCTCAGGACAGATATTTGCCTCACGGTCAATAAGTGTTCTAACGTTCCACGCGCCGAATGTCATCAGTTTTGATATTTTATTATTGTTCCTGTAGCGTCGACCGCGAGTTAGAGATGCGGAGGCAGCCGCGGTTACTACTCTCCTTAAGTGTTGGGGTGAGCATTTGTTTAGGGCACCTTTTCTAGCCCCCTCCCAGGCTGAGCAGGGAAAGCAGTGCCTCCCTAAATAGGGCTGCTTTGTCACTCCGGGTGCTGCCGAGATCACTTTGTCCCCCCCGTGCAAAGCAATAACGACCACGGTGTGTAACACCCCCAGAGCCGCCCATGTGCAGATTTCAGACAAAGCCCAGCCTGCATCAAGCTGGACCTCTCTACCTCAACCTATCGCCACGGGCCTTTGAGTAAGTCGGAGTCCATATATACGGAAGCGGTCAAATGCGCAGGATATATTAAGGTGCACAAGCATACGCGCTAATACAGGTGCACTCACTCGTCTTCACCTCCTTTAGTCCAACGGAGTGGAAGACCACTACAGCCAGAAAGAGGATCAGATGATGTGTCTGGCCAGCAGTAACTACGCCTTCTACTGCTGCCCTTGGCCATCCACCTTGCCTTGCTGGCCCGCCGGATACACCAAGCCCTTTTGCATATCTGCGTTGGGTTGCTTTCTCCACCGGGCCAGACTTTGAAAACAAGCGGGAAAGTTCCGCTGTCCCAGGATTACTAAAGGATAGAGGGAAGGGAAATTAGGAGGTTTGATAGGAATAAGGTTATAGGATACTGCTGCCTTTAGGAGTAGGGAGTGAAGTAGACAGACAGTAGCTGAGCAGCTCGGGGTTGCGTACCCGTGTCCACTGTTGCTGTTACGGGACACATAACAGGCAGTAGGACCTCTGAGCGCTAGATAAATAATCACGCGATATAGACCCATTACGTATAATATATAACTATGTGTACAAATCGCGAAAATTTAAAAGTATTCATGATATGAATTGTAATGATAAACCTCTATCTTCATAGTGTTCGCGTGAGACATGTGATGTCTGCACACCTGCACCTGGTCACCTTGGTAGACCGAGTCCTTAACCTTCTTGTTGTGAAAAAAGGTAATATAATTAATATAAACCCCATACAAAGTCGCTTTTGCCTTCACTATGCGATCTCCGTCTAGAGAGAGCGGGCGACTACTAAACTAGGATAACATATTGAATGTAGTACAAAATGCAAACACTTCGTTGTATTTTGAATGCAAGCGTGCTGTTAAAAATCTCGGACACTAGGGAGATAATTAACTGTACTATTTGCGATTCTACGAATAGGTAATACAAGCACGGAATTGAAAAGCACAATACAAATTATTTTGCTAGAGGATCGCACTTACTTCACTGCGAGCACGTTGAATATTCTAGAGCTATTTCTATGTGGATAGTTTATATTTAAATTGATATTTTTAATAATAATATTAAGAAAACTTCAAGTTATCTGGAATGTAGTTAATCATGTACAATACAAATAGATGTTTGCTTACGCAAGTGCTTATTTTTTAAAATGACATTGTGTTATGGTCATAAACAGTGCAGAAATATCGGATATTCGAAACAAAGCTACGTTGAACATATTCCGAAAGACAATTTAAAACGAATATTAATGACCACGAAAGTTCAAATTTGTATAATGTATAGACAATAAATACGTTCTGTGAAAGAATCTACTCTCTATCTATTACGAGTCAGCCTGCTGATAGATAGACGAAATGATAAAAAACGAACAAGTGAGGTTTAGTATTAGACACCCTCGGCACCCTTCGCTTACGGCACTCTCAGTTAAGAAATACTTTAAAATGTGCGCCAAAATTTCGGAACAAGCTAGATGTCGATAAATTGTAAAAAAAAATATACAGGTATATTTTATCACTCCGATTTTTTTTTTACGATGAGGAAACTCCCTTCGGATCTCCGAGTCTTGGAGGAAATGAGAGCCGAAATATGTGGTGTCACCACTAAAAACCACCTCGACTTTCTCATGTACCCTTGTGTCGGAGGGTAGTGTATCGCCGAAGCATTCGTCGCTACCCTCCGACGGGTATTGGCCCGACAGGTGGTCAGGCGGGCCCCGAACAAAACCCCCTTGGCGGCGCATTAAGGTGTTGGGCTCCGCCGCCAAAACACTCAGCGGCCGCAGAGGATAGGGAGGACGGCAACGCAACACCGCATCTCCTCTTCCTTTGCGGCCCCACACGTCGCATGGAATGGTGCGCCCCCATTTGGTCGCGAGAGGTAGGGCGCGCAGCAACGCAACACCGACACGCCTCTCCTCCCGCGACCGCACCCAACTGCGAGGGACAGACAGAACTGTCCCCCGCACCCGCACCGTTGGACGCATCCTGCGCAGGCCCCTCTAAGCCCACGCGGAGCGTCCTCTCCCGGGATCTCTCTTAGCTTCACCACGGGTGTCCAATCCACGGTTACTTAGACCCCCCACCACGACAAGGTGGAGATCCCACGGGGGGGGGATATCCCACGGGGGAGGGGGTCACAGCGAACTCTAAGAAGTAACAAAATTATTTCACGGCCCACTGGACACCGTCCTCGATCTTTTAAACTGATTGTTATACATTTGTAAATTGAAGAATAAATCCAATAATAATGAAACATGCAGCTAAAAATAAAATAAAGGTTGGATATTTTTATAGTATCTAAAAGACTATAAGTTGTGTAAAAAATATTATAAGGCTAAATATCTACAAGCAAAGTTTTTGTAAACATCGGTTCTAGGAGCTATGGCCCCGTTGGGAATTTTAGGCTTTTACTAAATATTACACAAAAGCTTCAAAGGGAAGTTGGTCTCTTTGCAGTTGGCGAACCGTTGTATGGCTCTTCTCTATAAACTAAAGTAATATGCGCCCTTGTGCTCTACGATTTTAATTTGGATACTTTAGAAGCGCTTAGCTTTGAGACCTTACACTGCTTGTGATAGGCATCTTCACAAATTAGTTTTATATAATTAACAAAATAGAATGAGGCTATTTAGATTTCCCTTTTGATTATTATCTTGTTATTTATTAAACCACTACAGAAGATATTTTCCTTTTCTTCATGTATTTTACATTACAAAATAACAAGTGTAAACATGTAATGAGAAGCAACATATCCCAACTCTATTCAGATCATGTTTAAACTTAGCATAATTTGTTTACATTTTAAGTTACTCGAGTGCCACGCTCCGTGTATATACGTGTAACGTGTTTGTATGTTCAAACTTGAAATGATCATTATCACTAAACAAAAGCCTTTGTAAATAAAAAATATAATACTATCAACACTAACTTGAAACTGAATGTGAAAGCCTACTGTACCGTGAATAAAGTTTTAAACAAAGTTGGTTTAAAAAATCACATACGTCGTACTTTCGTACACACATGCTCCTAGGTAACATTAAGCATTTTTGTCATATTACAGTATTATACATATGAGCACAATATATTTTTAGTTACAATGTATGTTTGTTTCCAACAAGTCCAATGATTTCGCTAAAGATTACAATTAGTACGAACAAGTTATATCACTGGACGCATCTATACGTCGCCATTGAATAGCATGTCCGTATATTGATGTCCGCACAGCTATCTCCGCAGCTCACACCGCCTTATCGCTTCCTCATTGACGCATAGCCAGACGGTCGATGCAACATGAATGATCATTGGTCAACAGATGGACGCAATCCCGATGTCGCTCTGACACATTCTCTCCGCCAGTCTGTCGCAATATACTGCTATAGAGCTACCAACATTTAAGGCTGTTTGTTATCTCGAATCATTCGATCGAGATTTAAACCGGTGGTACCTATAGGATAGCTACGTAGTTATCGTCATCCTGTTATACTAATACCTACTTGTTTTAGGGGTATATTTTACGTGGTATTATATTCGGTTTTATTGGACACCGACTTTGGAATCAAGCTGTGATGTACCTATTACGTATTAGTTTATGGAATCGTGGTTATGGTGATAATTTAAGTGTGTAGGGAAAACCAAAGTAGCTTAGAGGTTGAAACACGATAGAAGTCGCAGGCAACTGTTACTCCTTATTCTTTTTACAGTTTCAAAGGCAAGTTAAATTGTAACAACCCAGATAAAAACTTCAAGCTTTTCTTTCTTACAGACCGCATCAGAAACACAATGCTACGTTCCAAAACACAAATTGTCGATGTAGGCCACTCAGCTGCCAAATTAAAATGGAACTTATGCCAGAACCATTATGGGCAGGAACAACCACAAGGTGGATGCTCAGTAGCAATAAACGGCAACGGGGAAGGTCCAGAAGAAGATGGCGGGATGAGTTGGACGTATATCGGAGGGATTGCGTGATCGCGACAGATGGAAGTTGGAAGGGGAGGTCTTTGCCCAGCAGTGGGACACAAATTAGACTAGTAATAATAATTTTCTTTCTCATCAGTGTTTGAATGTTTTCGAACAGATACTTGCGCAATTACGTTTAACATTGTGTGATACTAAATGTTCGATAAAAATCCCATATTGTATCTATCATTACGAACATTTTTTATTTCGGAAAATTGCTGGTTCAGGAGATATTGAGGCTCAAAATCACCATTTTTTTTTCTAATTAGGTACGTTGATGCATTTCTCGCGCCAATCTGTTCCATACATGTCTTATGCACCTATACATATGATAGGTAGGTATCTCGAGCATTTCACGCGCGTACATTACATTACGTTACATTGCACCTAATAAAATGTGTCTACTTAAAAAATAATTCGTTTCCCAGGTATTATTTTTGCTTAGTATGACTAGGCATTATTCGCAAAACGAGTAGACCCATAATATACTTATATTATATATCTTTGTAAGATCATTCGAAACATACATAGGTCAAGTAAGCTCTGGGCGTCTAATGTCTAAGACTTGTTGGAGCCTGTTGTCCAGCGAGTAGGTGGGCTTGTCTTAAACTTCAGTAATATATTACTATGTATCTAACATTTAATTGTATGCCTTGCTCTATACTAAAGCTAAAGTAATGTTGAGGTAAAAACATAATTTATTAGAAACACTGACCATCTGCGTCGCTCGTTTAAGAAAACAGAATATTTTTCTTCGTTTTATTTTATAAATTGTATGTTCATTTATTCACGCTGTAAGACAGAAGAACGTCACGCAAAGTAGGTATATAATAGCCTTAGAGTACAGATGTTTGTATAAATACAATAATGGATAAAAAGATCATTACAATTGTAAATATGCTCCTGTAACTGCTATTTTCAGATATACTACGAAATAAACGAAGCCATCAAATAAAGTAGGTAATAATTATAAAGTTCCAATCCAAATCAACATTTATTCAGCAATTATGAATCGAGACATCATTCAATTTATTATTTAAACTAACGTTAATTAAAATCTCCGCGAAGTTTGTGATAATCTCTCAACTTCCTAAATAACGTGACCTAAGTTTGGCTTTTGTAAAGTTTCAAAGATCGGTTTTGGACTTTGTATATTCAACATTTATAAAGGAACCTATTTAGTGAGAATATAATAAAGAAAGTACACAGTGGGAAGTAATGATATAAAAATATTGTGACGTAATTATTACTGTGTCTGAAATTGTCGCAGAACATAGTCAGGTTCAGTGCGTTAATGTGGCCATGAATAATACGGAGTAATACATAAAGGGCGTAATGTGAAGTATATTATATGATGGCACTTTCAGTGCAGCGCAGAGCTACAGTCGTAAAGTATATGTGTATTATTTTATAAAACCGCCAGTAATAAACATATTTATAAAGTAATAGACTCTGTAAAATGTTGTCAAAATTTATTAGGTGTGATTACGGGTTAAAGTAAGTGTTTATTCTCCATCATGTAGGAATTAGTTAGTATGATCAAGGGTGAGTTAGTAATTGAGATCATTTTGTACACGGTACCTAGCGCAGAAATACGTAGTTACGACAAGTCGTGCATTTATTACCTGCCGGAATGTGCCCTAATTTTGCACTTTTGATATCACTACTTTCATATTATCTTATCGTTTATTTGAATAGCCAAATGATGGTTACTCGTAAGTTTAATTCGTAGATCTATATTTTATTTCAGCTTAGATCATATTATAAAACATACATCCCCAGTGTAGATTTAGGAAGCATCTTTTTGATAATCCTGTATTAGAAATTATCAAATAAAACTGGTGCATGTGTGTAAAAGAAATACTTACTTATTGGATCAAAGAGAAGTTGCAATTAAAATATATACTTTATGTTGCAATAACCAGTAGCTAATTATATTTTGTTGCCACCTTGCTCTGTCACCGAAGTAATTTCCATATATTGCACGAATTATTTACTTACTACATTTATAACATTGATAAGGAAAGTAAGTAATATTGATATTAAAATACTGTGTACTGTTTGTGTATTTTTAATTTCATCGACTGTTCGTCGACGCTTGCTCTCATAGAAAGCTAATGATTTTTTAATTGCTATATTGTTTCAGTGTGAAATGCAGAACTCGCAATTGCCCCGTCCAATATGACTGGCTTATTTGCATACACAATAGTTGTATAATAATATAAAATGTTTGGGACTAAACTTTGGGACTGGCAAAGCACCTTCTCTTTAAGAATAAAGAAGAATTTGTTTGAATACAGGGCCGATGATGATGATTAGATTTAGATGTGGTATGGAAAATAGATAGGTACCTAAAGCGTCGACCACTTGGTTTTTTGGAAAATTGAAAGTACTTCTATGTGCCTTACTTGTACATTACTGGGTGTGTACCCTTTTTATTGCCGTCCGTATTAAAAAATCGATTAAATTGAATATTTCAAATATTTACATTGAATGTTTATTCGACGTCGATTCATAGTTCGTTTTACACATTTCTGTAGTAGGAGGTACCTACTACAGAAATGTGTAAAGTAAGCCGTTTCGTTTATATAACTTAGCCAGGTGGCTGAGTTATATAAACGAAACGGCTTACTTTATCTTTTTCTTGTTGAAGTTAGAATCTTTTTCGATTCCCTCTCCAAGGGTTAATTCTACGCGGACGCTGGTGCGAGTTTCAATTGTATCCAGCATTCGTTTGTATTTTTTACAATTTAGTTATACGCATTGAAATCAAACTACGGTTTATGTATTACGTATCTCAATAGATAACTTATAAATTCAAGACAAAGACAAATATCACCTCAGTCTGCCGTGAACACGGTTCCTGTAAAGAAACTGAAACGTCGGCTAGTAATAATAAAAAAATTTAGTTCTAGATCATTCGGTTTAATTGTATATTAACTAAAACCAATATATCGCGATAGAATCCGTGAACCGTAGTTTGATTTCAATGTGTAACATTCGCGTAAACCCAAGAAGATATTAGTTATACGCATTTTATAAAATGCGTGCGTAATGTATGGTGGTAAGTACACTAAGTACACAACGCAATCATAAGTAATGCGTATAAAGTCTCTTTTTTTATAAAATAGGCAATGCACCTGGTTTAAGACCCGTGCCTCAGAGTACTTCACATACACTTTACTAACGGACACAAGAAACACCCTGAGTCAAAACCAGTGTAGTCCCTTTAAGAATTCGAACCCACTGCACTCAGTGCTGCGAGGATTTAAACAGCGAGGAGCTACCTCGCTTATATCACTACACCAGAAACTGGATGTTCTATTTCAGCCCAGTGACAAGTTTTCAAAGTTTCTGCGAATGGACATGTTGAAACTATGAAGGTTCCTTGTAGTTACTGCGGAGGGTAAGGGACCCTGTCCAGCAGTGAGCCTGAATGATAAATAAGTCTTACTGATGTTATTCCCCTACTTAAATATTTTAGAAGACCTGATTGGGGTTAATTATTTTTGAATGCCCGCATGGCTGTTTAATCGGTCGCCTGACTGGTTAGCACAGCGTCGCATGTCGTGGTTACTATAAAGACAACATTTCGTGTGATCTTCAACTAGTGGTTTCGCGTCCTCCTTGCTTTGGTGTAAGTTGATTGAATACTCATATTTGTACAATCCCAAGCGACATAGGATTTATTCTTAGTGCAGGAGATGCCTTAACAAATTATACTAAAAGCAAAAAGTAAACAATTTTGGGACCTTAACTACTTAAACTTCAGTAATGATTAAATAAAAATGTCCAACTTTTACCATAATTCAATAAAATTACCTATCTACTTCCCTGTAGGAAAGAGTTCCAAGAAATTACGTTGTTGCGAAAGCTTATCATGTTTAACGAACTCATTTTTCAGATATTTTCTAAGGAACTAAATACTGTTTTCATTACTTGAAAGTAAATAATAAGGTAAAAGCTCCTAATACGGCGGTAGTCAAAATCGCTTCTTATTACGGTGGTATTTCTATTTTCGACTTTTATTCCTGTTTTATTCAGTTTAAGTACACCAAAACGTAAACTATTTACTCCAAATTTATTACTTCATTTCTTAACTGACTATTGCAAGTATAGCACATAGACAACACAACAAGATCAATCAATCTGTATAACGGCATCGACGTGAGAGGCGATTGCCACTCTTTTTTTTTTTAATTTTCCACAAATTCCTAACGCGGAACAACAAAAGTAAGTACACTAATATTATTAAACTAAGTTTTTCGTATTAATAAGCCGTTCAAGTTTGTTTATGCATTATTTATAGCAATTACCTACTATTACTCCCACTATTTAAATAGCTTGTTTCATATTTGGAACTCTTTTTTTACCTAAAATATAAGAAACAAAATACCGCCGTAATACGATACGAATTTTATAGATTAATCCTTATACGGTGATATAACTCCGAAATAGGAAAAATACTGGACATGTTCAATTGTTTATAACTTTCAATTTATTAACTTATTGAATTAGTTCCAAGTTTAGTTGAAATAATTTATTTCTCATTAATCTCATAAATTAGAAACCATATTCTGCGGTATGTGTTCTCAATTAGAAATCTAGTTAACCCCTCGCGCGCGGGACGTAAAAAATAAAAAATGGCCGGTAGTGCAGGCTGCTTTACCTCTTGATCGAGCAACAGCTGACCGGCGTCATTATTTTACCTGTATCTCAGTTAGTTTTCAACGTATCACAAAAATAATGACGGTTATTGCATCCTTGAAATATGCTTAAAAAACTTATCATAGATATATGATGTATAATTACCTTTTCTCTGCAGTTCGTTGAAATAAAACTCGAAAACATGAAAAAATCCTCTTCAATAAAACTTTTAACACACACTATCTCAGAAATATTTAGCATTTTATCAATTATTCACATCACTTTATATACCTTACTTAATGAATTATTGAATTTAATCAACAGTTAATATCAACTTCACTTATATTTTAATAAATCAACCAAAGTGTAAACACATCATCGGAATACGAAACGGCCGCCATAATCGCGCGCGAAACTGTGCCGACTTAGATACACTTTCGCAAATATCAAAACCACAAGTTTATTATATTATTATTATTTACTCATTAGTTTGTGATAAATAAGAAAAGTTATAAGTAATAGAACCGACTTTTAACTACCTAATCTTACAAAACTGAAATGCGGACGGGTGTATTTACAACTTGCCGCCATTTTTTATAATGACATTTTGAAAATCGTTTTTGTTTATAATTTATACAATGATCATATCTTCACTATATTTTATAGCAAACAACATTAGTTTCCGAGTATAATGACATATAATACATTTAGTGAAATTACGAGATTGCGACGCTACACGTTTTTCAAAGCAGAGCTGTCGTCACTCTAACGCGCACGAAATCGAACTTGTGGCAAACAATTTTCAGTCGTTAGTATTGCAAAAAAAGTCTATGAAAAGGACAACCAATTACAATGCAGAATTAAAAAGAATATTCATACTTTGCAATAGTGGAACATAATCTTATTGGTGGAATTATTTTAACGTCATTTCAAGTAGTGAAACATGGCGCTGTCGTTGCGGGACATACGTGTTTCCCGCAAGCGCTGGACGGAACAAATTTTCCTGGGACATACGTATGTCCCGCCTGCGTTCCAGAGGTTAAATATGAAAAGTGTTGAGTACAAAATGTTGGTTTCTTAGAAGGGGTAAAAATAGGAAGGTGTTTTTTAATTTATCACAAATCATTTATTTTGTATAACCGTTGACTTGAGTTTTACATATCTGAGCCAATAAACTGTTATCGTTTGATTAAGTATTTACACTCTTTTATTCATTGAAATTTTGATGGCTCAGAATTAGGATTATTAAAAACACGAGTAGTTTCCTATTACGGTGGTAGTTATTTCCAGTTAACTCTGAATTAGATTGTATGATCTCCTATTACGGCCTTAATCATAGGACATAAAATTACAAGATTTAGGGTTGCGTAAATAAATAAAAAATGTGGTGTCTTTTTTGTGGATTCTTATTTGATATGCATGTTTTTTTTTATAAAACCAAAAGCGATAAAACTTTTAAATTAATGTAAATATTTTAATTTAAATTTATGCAATCTACGTAATTTTTATTTAGTTTTTGTAGACCATATGGACAGGAAGAAAGTATTACTCTAATGCGCAAGTGGCTGAAGCGCTTTCATAAATTCGACAAAGTATGAGTATTTACAAAGCCTCGAGACGATATAATATACCAGAGACTAACTTACGAATGTTATTAAAGCAATGGTCAATTAATGAAAAACTTACAATTTACTTTACTGACACATTTATATTATTTAATAAATATTATTTGTACGGAACTTCAATGAATATAATTTCTGACCCTCCGTATTAGGTCACGTCTACCGCAGTAATAGGCTCTGACCAAAATCATACCTCCGTGTTAGGGAAAATCGACCTGACTATTTAATTATTAAAAAAAAAAATATCATGAAAAGAAACAGCAATGCAAAATGTAAGTTCCACTTTTGATGATAAAGATGTTTGGCACCTTTAAAAATACTTACAAATGCTTATTTTTGTTTCTTACTTTCAAATGTTGCGAAATACCTACGTAATAGGTGCTTTTACCTTAATATGTTTTCACATAGACTTTCGTATGTGTATATTTAAAGTAATAAGTGCTAAATATTTTTATAGGTTTTGTATGTTTTTATTGATCGAAGTATGTTTATATGCCGCTTGTGATAATGGTGGTTTATCGTATTTACTATAATATAAAATAATTACGAAGACATTTTATAATGTTTATAAACACTTTTAAAGACGTATTACCCTGACGACAGAAAGCTTCGTCTACGTTTATTGCTCGGAAAAGCAGAGTCACAACAGGTGGCGCTTCAGATAATATATTTGTCTAACTCAATATAGAGCTGAAATAAACATTAACATTACCCTTAACAAGAAATGGTAGGTGAAAGATAAGACCTCAGCACGTGTCAGTGCTAACTAGTAATACTCCTGTATGATTATAAAGACACCCTTCTAACAGTAACGTGCATTCCTTATGACATAGGTTCTTATAAAAATATTTTTGTATGACCTCTTTAAGACCATAAGACTCGTGCTAAGAGGCAGTTTAAATTTTATATTATGTATAAGTAATTTCTTTAAACAGTTTCTCCTGAATAATTGTATTTTTGTCCTCGACTTCTTAGTTGATTTCATAGTTGCACTAACATACAATATAATGCACATGACATGTGGATGGTTTTTGCTCGTGAAGATTCTATTCTTGTTTGTTGTTTTGTGTATTACAAAACACTACTTTTACATGAGAAACGATAAAGAAAAGCTTTTTAGTTACACATCAAGCTAAACATACTTACAAGTTTAGGCACTCCAAAGATTTTTTACCAAGGCGGCATATCTTAATATTAACATTCTATTTGGTCTATTTTTCTTTTTTGCTGCGATATGTCGTCAGTGTTGGCGGCGGTAATACATGTGAAGTTGGGATTGTGAGTACTATAAAGCGGACGTTCACTGTATAGGCTTTTCTAATGCTAAACGAGTAATAGCCTTTTAAATTCACGCATAAGGGCAAACTAACGTATATTGCTTCTGCTTCTAAAATGTATGTCATTACTAGATAGTTATAACATACATTTTAGAAGCAATAGCTTCTACGACAGCATTGATCTCCAGATTGAATATCTTCGTTTTTATAAAAGTAATGCAAATAATAGTGCATCCGTAAAATATTTTTTAATCATTTTCTACGCCAAAACAAGTTGATTCAAAGTAAGATAGATGCTTCTAGCAAGAAAATAATACTTATGATCTTATGATCATCAAAGTTTAGTATCGGTAGTGATAATATCTATTGTGAGCTTTCCGGTTGAAGGGTACACAATGATACTTTAGTTTTAATATCGCCATACAGAGTTAATCGATCCGGTTACTAACGTTCGTTATTATGAATCCTCCTGTTGGGACCATTTATTGTTACATTCCAAAGGGAGGCTAATGCGCTGTTGGGAACGTTTATACGCTGTTAAGCTTATTGTTGCTCACTAGATTGCGTTAAATGAGAAGATAATGGGACTGTGTTGTGTTTTTCTAATACGAGTATACCCTTCGTTTTTTAATGGGACCTGTGGCATGGCGGCGACCGCAATCTACCAAATTATTGAGATTAAACCGTTTTGTCACCCTCTGGGTATACACGATACGAGAAACTACATAAATTATCATAGACGTCTGTAAATCGGAGAGCACGTAAAGTGTTCAGTAACAGCTGTCATGAAGAGCTTTGACCGTCGCTAAGGATAGTCATCTTCAAAAAGCCTGTCACTGGTTTAAACTATGATTTACACCAGTGCAACAGTGATGGATTTCTGCAATTCAACGAAATAGTAATATTCTATAGTAGAACCAATAGAGGAAGGATAGGTTCTTAGGCTAGGTGTTTGTGCCAGGCTTTTATATAATAGTTAGACACTTGTTATGATAGAGCTGTTGTTAACTATTGCTTTCGTTAGGATGACAAATGCCAGTCGATAAACGCGCCGAGAAAAGGTATATCAGAGTGATCTTGTTGTGTGAATGCATGTTCTCGGGAATTATCCCGAGACGGGCAGTCATAAGCATAGCATTACCTAGTATGTACATGACAAGTTGTTATTCGGTGTGAATTCAATTAATTACGTTCTATTAAAATCCTCAGTAAAATATTCTAAAATGGTGAACTTTTTGAAACACCACTGAATTGAATCAAAACTGAAATATTTCTCTTTGCTTTTAGTGTAAAAATATGTACTAGATTCAGCACGGCTGGCGTCGGAAAGGTACAATAGGTGGAGCGTATAAGTGGCGGTCGGAATCAGTTTGATTTATTTATTGTTCAGATACTTACACTGCAGGACAAAGGCAATCCTGCCGTTTGCTTTTTTATGTTTCATAGGCGACGGTTGTGATCTACTCGCAACACCGCTTTTGGAAGTGCTGTGTCTTTTATCGTAAAATCTTCTCTTGCTGATCTATTTCTTGGTGTTAGCCCAATATTCTTACAACAATTTTTATCTGCATTTCCTTTAGCTTATTATAAAATTAAGTCTTCTCCACTTCCTGTCCGTCTGTATAAGTGCGATAGTATTTTATACGGGTTTAACTAACAGATAGTGTGCTTCATGAGAAGGCAGCGATAGCCTAGTGGAGATACCAACAGACTACCATGCAGAGGGTATCGAGTTCGAATCCACGGCTCGCACCAATGACTTTTCGGAGTTATGTGTGTATTTTTATTTATATTTTTATTTATTTATAGTCTCACGCCTGTAAAGGGGTAGGCAGAGGTGTAAATATTACACCCACATGTGTGTATTGAATTGTCAATTATCGCTTGTCCCGTGCCTCAGAGAGCACGTTAAGCTGTCGGTCCCGGCTGTCATGAAGATCTTTGACAGTCGTTATAGGGCGTCAATACCTTCTAAATAACTGACAGTAATCTAAACCATGGAATATCGTTATCCCTTCGGGTTGCGGAGGTCAGACAGGCAGTCACTTTATGGAAAAGCTAATATTCAGCCAACTCCGGTTAGACTAAGTAGTAAGCGGACCCCAGGTTCAAACTGGGATAACGCTAGGAGGATGATGATGAGTGTGTTTCATGAGAAAGGTTTATAATTAACGCGGGCTAGGCCGCGAGTAAGGTGTCGTGTATGTACCATATTATCTAACCTTAATATTAGTATCGGTTTAATAGTGGTTTATTTTAAAGTTACGTACATATCTACTACTCTACATATTGCGCTGTACCCGGTTTAGAAAATAGTGAAACAGTACCCAAAACATAAAGGATCATTGCCGAAAACTAGAAATGTCGGAGACGGATAATTTGTATAGGAATTGTCGTTTAGCTTATTATCTCATGACGATATCTGTTGCAGTGTTGTCAACCCAAATCTTTGAAATTACGTAGATTATGAGCTGAAATTCTGTTACTGTGACTGTTACCACAATTTCGGTAGATCTACCGACCTAATTCAGCGTAGTTTACAATGCGTATCAAATCCTATTGTTACTTATTATTGTACATATTTTTAGTAATAGAGAGATCAAAATGCTCGGAATTGAGCTGACCATAATTCGTTATGAACATACTAGCTCGCAGCAATCCTTCTAGGCCGTCTGTACACAGCCTATTTCTTTGAAAGATTCTTAAAAAATGTTAATGGCAGAAACCGACCTTTCAAAATTTGCACTATTATGCACCAGGGTAAATAATTTGTAATAGATTCAGATATCAAGGGTAACTTCTTTTATAGAAGCGATATATTATGTTTCCAAAACTCTTTGGCACAGATTTTTTTCTGCAATGGGGAGTGCTTTTAAGTGTACTTACTGTACACAGTAACAGTACATTCATTACGTTGTAAAGTTTACGCCGAAGCAGAATAAGGTGAAAACTGCACTAGACTGTCAATGACGACATTTATCTCGTTAGAAAAGTTCCAATACACAGGCGACTGAAGACTTACAAAGAAGACAGGGCCTTAATTCATGAAGAATGTGACTATGATGATGATTCTTCTCTTTTTTTATAAAATAGTTAGATGTAAGTCTCGTGACGGTAGATGAGCGCAACATTGGTAGATCTACCGAAAAGTTGGTAGAATTGCCAACGCTGATCTGTTGGGTCATCTAGTATATAATACTCAATTGGTTAGCTCATAAGATCTTAAGTAGGAATACATATGTATAATAGCTGTGGTGGAGGTACGATCGAATTATATTTGTTTATGGCTACTGCTCTGTACTTACGGGTCGTAGTGTGATGATATAAGGCTCTCTCAACAAATGTGCAATACAACACAAACTGTTTTTCAATTCGAATCAGTAGATCCTGAGAATAACTTATAAATAAAGAAACAAACACGTTAACTTGATAACAGAAGTATGGGTTTTTGCCCACGTGGACTATTACAGCAAGCATGACTATAATATATTCTTACAAACTTTGAATCCTTAAGGAGGTATCTCTTCAAGTTAGAATTTAGAAAACCCCATCCACCAGAGGGTGCCTTCGATGCAAGAAACCTGCAAAATTTTATGTTTTAAGTTCCTGTAGTTTACACTATACATTGATAAGTTCGAGTGGACCATTTTGAGCTCCCTTGTATATGGCACAACCGTTTTAGGAGAGATCAAGATGTCTCTATGCATTTAGTTATCCTGCAGTTATGAAACTCGTACCGGTATTTAAGTCAGACTATTATTATGAAAAGTGAAGTAGCTTAATAATGATACATTCGCTGAGCTTTGCGTGACGATTGTGCCATATAGTCAAAAACCGACACAGACTGGCCAAGTGCGGCATGGCGGTCTTCACATGTCTTTTGCAAATATTATGGAGATCTCTCAGGCATGCAAGTTTGTTCACATGTTTTCCTTCAGTGTTAAGCAAGCGATGATTAACAATTTGATACACACTTAACTTCAAATTGTCACTGTACGCACACAAGTTCGCGTCGTGAATTCGAACCTGACTCTATGCGTTATAGCAGTCTGTCAGTCTCTACATTATCTATTATAGCTATCGCTTCATAATATCAGTTGCTACTTATTACCTTAAAGTACTTCTCCACTAGTTTGACTGACAGAATATACCACTGCCATTAATCCGTATTTAATTTTTTTATATGTAAAATCTCGGTTTGTTAATCTATCTGTTAGTGCTAAGCTTGTGATCATAGGACTTCGACGATCACTTTGTGTGATTCGAAAACTGTTGTTTTCGAGTCTGAATGTTCATTGTGTCCGTTAGTTGTTTGTTTGTAAAGTCCCCTGCGACACAAGATTTAGTTGCAAGAGTTATCTTTTAAGAAATAAAAAAAATATCAGTTTGATTCCTACGCAGTCCAAATCTTTGTATGAAGAGTACGGTTATTTTCCTGTGCCTTGGTTTAATTTATCTATAAAGTGTATGTATTTAATAATAGCTATGTATGTTTATCAGTTATCTGTTTGCCCTAGTATAAGCTCTACGGAGTTTGGAATTAGTTGTCCATGTGTGAGTTATCTTAGCATGTATCTAAGCTTTTTGCTATTAGATACCAGAAAATCAGATACACCGATCTACTTCGAAAACACCGCTCTTATAAATGAAGCTTTAACATAAAATAATACATTTCACAAAGAGAAGATCAGAAAATAAATCCCATCTAAAACAATTCGCACAAAGTATAAAATAGCCTTCGGTTTTTTTAAGTTGAACAAGTCTTCGGGCTGTTTATTATATATTGAGAACTGTTCAACCGCGGTGGACACTCACAAAAATACCACGGCTTAAATAAAAGGGTCGATTGGAAATTGGTTAACTTGGCCTATGTATGGGACGTGAATTTTGATTTCATTGAATATATCGCAGCTTTCGGTCGAAAAATTTACCGAAATTTTATAGCTGAATACACGAAAAGAGTATTTTATATTTTTATGAACATTTCTGATATGATGTTGAGATACATAGGTATTGTTTGATTAAAGCCTGTTGCCTTTTTGAGGTTTAAGTAAAAGACATACCCGTACCAAATTTATTTGAGGGAGGCCTTCAATAAATAATATTGTGATCAGATGTAACGATATTTGCTGAAGGGTCTTAATCCCGTAGAAATCGAAGGTAATCATTAACGTTCTAGTGTTGTATCAGTTGCACCTAAGACCCCTTCACCTTGAAGCCCGGGGTCTACTTACATATTCACCAGATTTGACAGAATATTAACGTTTCTTCAGAGCAACTGTCGTCTGACCTGCGGAACCTAAATGGATAGCGATATTCTATGGCTTTGACTAGTACATTTAAGAGTACTAACCTCTCCGGCTGTCACTGACTCTTAGTACACGTTTTACTTAGAAGAATTAACAGTCGTCTTCAAATATTCTTCAATGCCTATAAATAAAGAGGGTCTAAAATATTTTTTTGGGTCATAAAGCTTTTATTGTAATTTTACATTACATAGGTACCGCCGATTGCATGCAAATACTGATTTACAAAAAGCGATACCAAGTATGTTCTACACTGAAGCAAATCTCTACATTGAAATCAAGTATCTCTTGCAGTATTATAAATGCATTTAATAAACACGTGGATTGCATATAATGCAATGCTCTAAATTAATTAGCTCATAGTGAGTGGAGCAAAGATACACATGAAAGCGGGACTACCAACATGTCATGCCAAGTTGACGGCACTGCTTCGTTAAGCCTACGTAATGTAAATTTAACCAGTGAAAGTGTTTTAAAGTAGGAAACAGAATTATATTTTACATAAATGTTGATAAAATATGTCATTATTGTATGTGAATAATATTGATACATTGGTATTTGTATCAGTGATGGAATGTAATGCAAATCAGAGACATAATTAATATAATATTTTCAAACAAATTGTAATATTTTCTCATATCTACTACATTACACACTGAAAATATATCTGATAGTCTATGTTGCTTTGTTTGTAAGAATGAATATCGGCCATAACAGGCGGCAAAGCACCTTGGGTAGTTCTGTAACTTGGCCATAGTAACATTTACTAGTTGTAATTACTATAGCAAACCGATATTGATCTTGGTAGCAAGACATGCTACTGAATAAGTTTCCAACAGTTCGGCGAACTGACTTACTTGTAGTTTTGATGTAAGGAGCCTATGTAAACTAATATAAAACAAGACGTAGGTATCGCACGGTTGAAAAGTCAACACAATCTTGGCAAAGGGTCCCGTGTGACTCTCACCAAAGAAATTACCCGAGATTTGCATAAAAGAGACTCGAGGGATGGTCTTTGAAACTCTCCCTAAGTTTGTGGACATCCCAACATACTTTATATTAAGTTACGCGTTGCTTTGTTATAAGTAGTGTACTTTAGCTATAAATAACCGGGATACGTGTGAAGATAACAGGTTGTATCTATATCTCGCGCCTCGGCACATGAAATCCACCCTTACTTGCCGCCCGCTACGAGGCCCGGCTTGTAACTAAGGGAAACGTGTCTCTAGTTCACAATTATATCACGGAAATGTTCATGTCTCTCCACACTTCATTATTTCCTCAGTTTGTTATCAATCAAGATTGACATGCCAGTAATAGTAATAAGTTACATTTTGCGTTAATGACTGATGTTATTGGTGAATGTCAATTAGTAGTTTACGTGAGTATCTGCGCGGTTGTATTTGGCGCTGCGTTTCGGTCCAGTGCACGAGCGTGACGCAACAATTGAGTGTGTGGATAGTAATTTAAGATTATCTCCTGGGCTAATGGCGGCATTTAGAGTGACTATCTGGCACACGTCGGATAGCACATTTGTCCACGCGACAGGTACAATTACCGTGAACCGGTCCCATTCGTTCAAATACCTAACCGATTTACCTTTATCTGCGGCAAACAATAACTGTATGGAATTGTAGCTCTGTGTGTTTTATCATAACGTAGTAAGATAATGCTTTAGTAGATAGTTGGACGTGCTAATGAAATTCTTGATGATCAAAACTCAAAACAAAGACGTCCTAAAAGTTTTGGAAGTACATACGCACTAAGCTCGTAATTTCCCCGGAGATGTTTGAGTTAAATTAGCTCGGCTAAACATTCCTTAATGAGCTATATTTTTCAACTGTAGACGCTTCTTGAATGTTTTCGTCTTCATATTTTTCCTCTATAGGGTTCATTTTGCGGGTTGTTTATTTATTTAAATGTTTAAATTTGAATATGGTCCATTTTACATTGTAAATATTAGCTATAGTAAAGTGCCAGAATATACTGGCGCATTTTTCACAGATTTTGCTGATTTAGGTATATAGCGCAAAATAATTTTGGTGAAGTGAAATAATAAAGAAATTAGCATATTTTCTGTTAAACAGTGTGAAATAATTTGAATGTAAATAAAAATTAAGTAATGATTTTGGAGAAGTGTAATATTAATGTGAGTAAAAACAGTGTTGAACATTTTAGTAGTAATATTTATTTTGTAACTTTGTTGAAAGAGCGATTAGCTTCTGCATATTCAATAAATCTCGACGAAAATAGAAAGTCTAAATTTGTAAGCAAATATCCTGCAAAATAATGAAATAGGTCGTATACGGGTTAGAATCACCCACAAAGGGTTCTAGGTACATTTTTAAATACTAGTACAAAAGGATCCAAATCTGGCGTACAGTGGTCGTACGCGAGTCTGATATGCACTTGGTGCCCTACTATGTATTTTTAAAGCCTCAATCATCATCATCATCATCAGCCCTTTATACTGTCCCACTGCTGGGCACGGGCCTCTTCCCATTATGAGAAGGGTAAGGCCATAGTCCACCACGCTGGCCAAGTGCGGATTGGCAGACTTCACATGTCTTTCGAGAACATTATGAAGAACTCTCAGACATGCAGGTTTCCTCTCGATGTTTTCCTTCACCGTTTAGCAAGCGATAATTAACAATTTAATACGCACATAACTCCGAAAAGTCATCGGTGCGCACCGTGGATTCGAACCCGGACGCTCTGCGTAGTAGTCTGTTGGTCTCTCCACTAGGCTATCGCTGCTTGAGCCTCAATAGCAATACCAAATCTGTGACCATTGTTACTCTTCAAATGTTCACTTCTCACTTCATGGGATCCAGACCGCTGACAGTCTAGCTCAGTAATATAATTCTGTTAACAACCTTCGAGGCGGAACCCTAAAACTACTTGAAAACGCGTTGCTATGTGTAAGGGTTTATCAAAGTGAAACTCGTCTCCTTTATACATTTCATGCTTCTGAATGTGTATATGTCATTGAACTTCTCCTAAATGGCGTGATCGACCTTGACTTTAGTTTATACTTAAGTTAGTCCCTTGATGGTTCAAATTCAACTATAAACGTACGGTCGTGTTATTGAGATGCAAAAATAAAGCGCGGTTGAAACAACAAGGAAAAGATACACTAAAATATATGTTAACAAGTATTATTAAACACAAACATATGTTACTGCAATAATTTATTTATAATAAATGTTTAATAATATTATTTGCAAGGGTGCATAGGGTTCTCACCAAGAACATAGGGTCCCAAGCCAACCTCACCTGCAAGTTGTGCATCTGCCGATTAACGGACGAGGCTCTGGCAAACAAAATATCGATAAGCGGCAATAGGCTCGCCACCTATTACGTGGGATCGAAACACTGGCGAAAAGTCGGCGTTTAATATGCCTCTGCCTAACCCTTCGGGGAAACAGGCGTGAGTCTATGTATGTATGTAATATTATTTAATATTTTTAAAATTCTGATTATAACTAAAGTCTTCTATATAAAAGAAAAAGTTATGGATACACAGCCTTTTCTTTTAATTCTATGGCATAGAAAATCTAAACATACTAGTTGAACGCTGATGATTAATCACGAAGAATTAGTCACACACGTACATACATAAATAAACCGTACAAATATATGGGGCATGTTAGCTGAAGGGCGATGTGATGTGGGAACATTAACGTGCCAAACGATCGACTGTATGCGGGGGCATGTCACACGCTGGCAGCGACATGGATGCAGGAAGTAATTCCTTCAAAGATGAGAGTTGCGATAACAAGAAACCTTACAGATGTCCAACGTCACATCGATGGTTTTAGATTGACGGCTGTCCCCGGCCGGCTACTGGCGTGGCTTTTAATCTGATTGTAAACTTATTTTTCCCAAGTAGGATTCAGTTTTCTAGTTAGCAGATGAAGTAGAATCTAGGTCGCAGTTTGTTGATGCTTGAATCTCTAAGATTATAAGACTGAATTCAGTAAAAGAAGATTAGACTGAATTATGTGTTCTTATTTAAATATAGGTCGCACAACAATAGTGATTCTATTTAGATTATTGATAGGCCAAACTAAGACCTCTTACATATTATAATTCAATACAAACCATAACTAAAATAAATGTATTTTCTTCTGTATCATAATAACTTATATGTTTACTCTGAGCTTAAATAGGTACATGCAAATAAGACGGTCAAAGTCAAGGACTTTTCTATCATCTGTTTATTACATAGGCAAATATATTATTCACTTATTAAACTATGTTTCTGTAGTGCTCGAACTTTTCAAATAATCTGTTTATTGGCAAATATATTTGCTTTGGTAAATAAATAAATATAATATTTCAATTACATTTTCAAATATATCATACTTCCATCTAACAAAAAACTAGACAATATCGCTGCCTACATTTCGTAGGTCTATTTACGTAAATGTGTTATTAAGAGCTTATAAGAGCGCGGTATTTAAGACGCTGACAACCGCTAATGAGTTGCGATGTTTCGGTATTTTTGGCCACGCCCCCTATTTCTCCGGTATCCTAGCGCCATTCTTAAAGGGCGGCGATACAGCGAACTACCAAGTAAGAAACAAAGGAATTTGACGACCGATTGGCGCAGTGGGAGTGTAAGCGACTGACACGCCGAAGGTTGCGGGTTCGATTTCTGCTCAAGTCAAACATTTGTGTGCATGATCATGGATGTTTGTCTTTTTCTGAGTATTTCTGTGTATAATATGTATGTATTTACAAAAAAAAGTATATATCTTTGTATGTTTATCCATTGTCTAGTACCCATACTACAAGCTCTGCTTAGTTTGAGACTAGACGGTGTAGTGTGAATGTAGAAGAATATTACATATATTACTAGTCGACGCCAGCGGCTTCGCACGCACATATATTCGAATTTTCCGTTTATCCCGATCCCGTGGGCATTTCGGGAAATCCCGTCTTAGTGCACCCCTACAGTCCCCAAGGAACAAACATGCCAAATTTCAGCTTCTTGCGCCCAATAGTTTAGGCTGTAGCTTGTCTGTTAGTCAGTCAGTAACGCAAGGATTTTATATATATTAAGATTATTGTTAATTAACAAGGAACCAATAGATGGCGCTCTTATATATTTATTGTTCTGTATGAAGAGCTAAAAACAAATTAGACAAGGCAATTAAAAAAACGAATGTATTTTGTTTATTTATTTTAAGATACTTTATTTATACTAAATATAAAAACAATATAACTGTAAGGAAAATAAATACATAAACTGCCGACCTTACAGACGTATTTCGGCACCCGTGATCCTCCGATTGGTCCTACTGAGGGTCTCGGACGGAACGGAAAGTAGCGATCGATAGAGACCGCTAGGGGGCGCATTTAGAAAATGTATGGAAATTGTTCCCGCCGACTAGGCTATCGTCCACCGTGACGATTGAGTGCAAACTCGTACTAGACCCTCTGGTGGGAACCAGTAGAGAAAATCGGTAGGACTACAGGTGATATTCAGGCTTTCATTTTACTGACATAGGTTTGTCAATTGTATGATATGATCAAATATTCACAAGTCAGTATTACTGAGGTATCTGGAACATGTGGGTTGATCGATTGGTGTCTGATGTACTATTTCATGCACCTTGATGTTGTCTCTTATAGGCAGGTTCCGTGTGAGTCTTGGGTCTACTATTTCAGGCAGTAGGTGAGTTAGGTAAAATGATTGTAATTTTTGTTTCATTTTCTGTTCCCAAAATAGGTCATCTTTTTCTATTACTTCTACCTTTAATTTAACTTTTTCTCCAGACCATACAGCAAACAAGCATTTCTTCCTTCTTGTTATATGGAGCTGGCCCTGGATTTGATAATACCAGTTGTGATTGGTGTTTATTTTTAGGGACCCTTCTTTGCCTTTTACCCAAAAATTTACTTTTTTTTTGCTGATAGCCTCATCCAGCCCTAACTTGTACGCAGTGATTGGGCATTTAATTTCAATTATGGCATCTTCGCCACAGATACCATCAGGTGTTGCTCCAAGATAAGGCAACTCTGCGTCTATAAACAATCCACAAGGCGCAATTTCAAGACTCTCTTGTTTCGACAGTTGCAGTATGGCTATTTTTTCGTTTTGCTGGCCATGTTTGATTGAGGAAATGGGATCCATATTTTTTTTATATAATATGTCTTTTATCAAATTGGCGCATCCAGTATTTGGTCTTTTCTTTATAACACGGCCGAAATTGGAGGCTGTCAGCAGCGACCTCCGAAGTTCCATCCACTCACTACTATCTTTTTGAAGAATCGTTTTTTTTTCTATCAACCTTCGTTCTTCGTCAGTTTTTTTTAGCGATAGGATAAAATTGTCTTTCATTTTGTTAAGGATATCTTCTGGCATATCTGGTTTATTACACTGATCTCCATAACTTTCATCTGTTTTTGTGAACATGATACGTCTTTTTTTCTTCATGTACTTGCTGTTTAAGAGTCTCTTTTTCAGTCTTCTTTCTTCTAAAAGCGTCGAGATATTGATTTTTTTGTGTTGAATGACACGGTTGCCGCAGTACATCTCGTAGCATATGATCTCTTCATGGAAAAATTAATTCTTTTTCCTCCAACATATTTGGCTATTATGCTGTGGTAGCGCTCGACAAGATTACTGTCCACGTCATGGATGAGACTTCGAGCGTGGCCTGCTATATTTTGAATCAGCAAACAAATTCGTTGCCATAGTGAACTCGAGAAGAAGTCGTTTGAAGTGTATTCTTGCTCGCCCTGTTTCTGGCAGAAGTATGGTTTACATCTAGTGTGGTTTCCAAAGGCATGGTAATGAGCCAGCATAATATCATCGAATAGACGTTGAATTTCTGGACATTCATCGCCTTTATTTTTAGCAATAGATTTTTTAATCACAGACCTTATACTCATTATTGTTTTTTTGCATACAAGTTTTCGATGGCTGATTGGGTATCTGGTATCTGTTTGTAATTGTTGCAGTTTATTGCAAAAGTTTCTCAGTAAATGATTTCGACATTCAATTTTTTCCACTGTGATACCTTCTTGTTGATAAGGTCGTGATTGCAGAATTTTACTATAAGTGCTGGAGTCACCATCAGATATCAAACGTCCATAAATTAAATTGTGAAATTTCACAGACTGTTTAAATCCCTCAACAATTATGTCACTCTCCATGCCAGTCGAAGGTCCCGTATAGTTTTTAAAACATTTGTGTTCTTTTATGGACAATTTCTGTTTTTCTGCCCGATCACAGGTATAACAGTATTTGTTGCGAACTCCATAGTACAAAACTTCCCCGGTTCTCCTTCCAATAATAGTACCAGCACCTGATAAGGCGGAATAATTAGTTCTATATGATCTCTTGGAGTAGCATCCGTCTACAATAACGTCAATAATTGGGATAGCATTTTTACTAACTTTGCCCTCTGCAATAGCGAATTCTCTTTCCTTTTTAGCAGCTTTTTCCATTGTTTCTTGTGCAACCTGTTCCCACTTGTTAGATAGATCATCGTGTATGCTTTGGTATTTTTTATTTGACATAATAGGTAAATTTAGCGCTGAAGAAAGTTCTTCCAAGTTTGAATGTCCACCGCCAATTGATAACATACCTGCTACAGCACAATAATTGACTGGTAAGTAATTTTCGTCATTAGAGTCACTTTCAATGAAAAATTTTAACTTGCACATCCTACACAAAAGAGAATTTCGACGAAAATCCATTCATCTTTTCTCCCACCAAATCAATATGACTCAAATTACAACCAAAAGGCCCGTGTTCAGAAATCTTCTGAAGATTTTTAAAAAAATGTGTTATGCTTATAATTCGTCGTCCAATGCGGATTTCATGTTCTGGAAAGCGACTCGCAGTAATCTAAAAAAAAAACAAAGATTTAACAGTTGATAGCGTAAGTAACTAAATAAAAACTGCTGAATTTTATCCTCGACAACCAATACCTGGCCAAGTACCAACATGATAATTACATATTTACCTCAAGTTCAGGAAGGTTATCGGTGGATTGGACTGTTTCAGATAAATTTGAATCTTGATCAATAATATTTCTTAACACCTCGCATTCTTCAAACCTGTTATGAAAAAAAGTATAAGAACGATCAGCAGAAAGTTTCATAATACTTGGGCAAATTGTACACATCTGATTCTGGGTACTTACCTAGTATCATTTTCAGGGGTAACTATAATATCACTTTCTGATGTAACTGCAACTGGTAAATTTTCTAATCTGGAAAAATATAAAACACTAAGTATACTTTTGTCTTATATTTTTTTACAAGGAAGGTTTTAATCTTTGTTTTTTTTTTTGAAGAGTTCCCTTGTCTGTCCTCAAAACTCATCACCAGATCTATATGAAACTAGTTGTTCCCCGCGGTTTCACCCCCGCTGCTCGGTTTGTCTTAGTCGTAGCGTGATGTTATATATCCTATAACCTTCCCCGATAAATGAACAATCCAACACTTAAAGATGTTTCAATTTGAACCAGTAGTTCCTGAGATTAGCGTGTTCAAACATACAAACCCGTCAGCTTTATAAATGGAACCAACTCATTTCGAAAAAAAAACATAATTTTGTAAATCCATCTATATATGACGTACGGAGTTATGCCCCAACAAACAAAAAATTGTTAAAAAATACAAACATCCGGATTGATATCCTCCTCCTTTTTGAAGTCGGTTAAAAATACCAAAGCTCACACAATGTTTTTTATAGAGTGGGCAAGAAACAATGGACAAAGCTACGAGTATTTTCCTATAAGTCCAGTTCTAAGATAGTCATAGGTCTATGTAAATTCAATATTCTTACTGGTGAAAAATAATTTCCGAAGATTCACCTCCTTCTGAACTGTTCGCCAAACGTCTCTTTTTACTGTAAAGAAAATTAATAATTTTTCAAAAAATATAAAAATCTAGATAGTTCATAGCGTGATGTTATAATTATAGCTTATGGCCTCAATAAATGGGCTATCTAACACTGAAAGAATTTTTGAAATCGGTGCAGTAGCTCTTTAGATTAGCGCGTTCAACGAAACAATAAATTTTTTCAGATTTATATATTAGTAAAAGATAAATGAAAAAATAAACAATGTAAATTTCCTAAAAAAACTAAGTAAATAAAAATAAACCAATTCAGTTTCCAAAAACTCAACTAGGATTCGAACTCGGTACACGTCAATCGTCAACCTTGTCAATCTATGCTAATACCACAAGACCAACCGAACAGTACCAATTTTTACGAATTTACGCTATCAGTGGTACAAAATAGCCTTTATAGTACCTATTTGGTTATTTATAATTTCATTTATGTTCGTACCCGTTTTGTCAATATTACAAAATAAAAAAATGTACTTACTTTACTACTTCCATGAGATGTTTTTGTTTGTTAGTATAGAAGCGCTTTTTTGCTGGCCTCCGGCTTTTTTGTTTATTTCCCATTTTGATTTGGCGCAGCAAATATATTCACAACTTAGAAATTTATTTATGTCTAAACTTATATCCTATACCAATGTCTTTACGTGCCAATATTTTTACAATTTAGTTTAGATAGTTTTAGAAACAAATTAAAATAGGTCTTATGTATGAGTATGTTCGAAGTTAACAAACGTCAAAATATAATAATAAATGAACGGATAGCGGGGCAGAGCGACATGCGACATACGTCCGTCTAGCAGCGCGTCTATGCGGTCACTGTCGGATTGTATACATAAGAAAGAGAAGCGCGATGACGGGACGTTCGGAACTTTTTACAAACTAGAAAATAAATTAATTACTTAAAAATAAGTTGAGTATTGAGAAATAAAAAGCAACCAAGTTTTGTATTTAAATATGATACGTTATTGTTATAAATTTTACCAACGTACGTTGATAAGTAATACAGATATTTTAATTGAAAGGTCATTTTAAGGGGCTAGTTTACAATTTTTTTGTATCGAGAAAACTTTTCAAAAACGTGTTTTGAATACGACAGGGTTCTCAGAAATATGTTCAAGATTAACATATATTTTTTCCGCCGTCATAAATTTTATGGATTTCGGCAAAAAATTGTTTGAGTAAAGCCTAATTTGGCTAATTTAGCTGTTGTCAGCGTCTTAATCTGAAAGCCCGAACCGTCAATAACTTATCAAGCCACAAAGAATGTCTGACTACATGAAAACTCACAAAGCTCTCGTACTACCAGTTCTCTCTCATATCAACAAATAAGATTTTCTTTATGTATTACCTACCATAGAAATGTGTAATAAGATCAACACATAAGTGAGAATATTCCAAATAATAAGAAAAATAAAATGAAGTCGGAGTTGTGTCACATATCACTGCGCTGCTAGAGGAAAATAAATGGAATCTGAATATTACTTTATGAGTGTTTTCAACAAAAACTTTCACTATTTGAACTTTTTTATTCAACAAAAATGTTAAGTATTTTCTTTCGTCGACTATTTTGTGCCACAATAGGTTATTCCCGAAGCGCAAGGACGTCACTTGAAAATTTTGTTAAGAATTTAAAGAATTGTTCGATTTCGGGCAGAAAGAGTGTTATAAAATGTTATAGACAAGTTTATATATATTTTGAAGTCTTATTAAATGAATCGAATGACTAAGAAAACGGAAAGACTATATAATTATATTGTTAATAAATAAAATTGAGTAGGCACGTCAAATCAGTCTCAATAAAAGAATGCTGCGCTCATGTTATAACCAACCGTATCGATCGGAGAGAAATGGACTTTATCAGAATAATCTATCATTTTCAAGTTGAAATACCTTAAGCTTTTACTCAATCGACTTAGCAATTCTTTCGTCTTAAAGAAAATTTAGTTTACTTTTAGCGAGCGACTACGTTATATCGGTCTCATTTAACTTATTCTCTTATAGTAACTGACATTAACCGTTTGTTTTTTTTTATAGCCTCACGCCTGTATTCCCGAAGGTGTAGGTAGAGATGTAATATTACATCCACATTTCGCCAGGAATTTTGAGGTCCCACGTAATAGAGGGCGAGCCTATTGTCGTACCGGGTACATTACAGACTCTGTGCTGCTACTGAGAATTTCCTTACGAAAAAACCCAATAACACTTTGCCCGACCCGGGCATCGAACCCGAGACCTCCCAATCCCACGCGCACATTTATGCCGCGAGACCAACGAGGCAGTTATAAATGTTTGTTATAAAAGTTTATTATTAGGCACTTCAAATTAATGATCGTTCTGAATTATTATCAGATACTAACAACGTAATAGTTTAAGCTGATCGCTTGTTTTCCCCGCAGTACATAATTACAAAGTAAATGTACAAAATACTTGGAGCTTATCAGAAAGGCCTCATCTACATTTAATCGTTGGTCGGTCGCGAGATAAATGAATGGAGGATGTTGGTTTGATTACTCTCCATAAAGTGGCGAGTTGTGCGCAAACAAAATTGTTACGTCGCCGTCGCCTACCATGGCACGGTCGTCACTTTACAGCTTGCCGCCCTCGCGGCGGCGCGGAGCGGCGCGCGGCGTACAGAGTGTTGCTGCAAATCAAAAGGGCACAACACCAAACTTATTTTCCGGTTCCACGATCTCATATTTACATAACAGATTTCGACGCGTCGCTAAAATGAAGAGCGGCTTTTTAAGTACAAATTCTGAATATATAACAATCCGCGTCCGTCGTTATGCTGTGCGATATTACAGATTTTTGTGAGCGTCACAGCTGATTATAATAATCCACATTAAACGCTTTGATTAGGTAGTCTTACAATTGCCGGGGTTTTTGAATAATATTATCCTTTTGATGATGACTTTAGGAGTAAAATATTTCAGAGCTTGAATAACTTCATTAGCCTTTATTGGATTTATGTTCAAAGTGATATTTGAATCGTCAAGAATGTTTATAAATAAAGGAGCGACTCAAACACGAATTTGCTTTGTTTGCTGTCTCTGAAGCAAGATCATAACTAGCTAATACCTCAATATAATTAATTCCATAAATGCCTCACACATGAGCCGTCTCTCAATTAGATGAAGTATAGCGTTTCTCATTTGCAATTGCGTCAACTCTAAGAGTTAAGCGTACGTGATGCACCTCATTATGCAAGTTGCTCTGTGATTTCGCCGAGTTACTTGAGTTCCAGTTGCTCTTTACAAATTTTCAAGAGTGTGACACGGCTAAGCGTAAATTTCAGACAAGTGGGCGTATACTGCTCATTACCTCCAGCCATCCCTGGTTATTAACTCGACATAACAATCAACTAGTCTTCCGCTACATAGAATTTGTTGCTCGGATTTTGCGTGTTACAACGATGTGTTAAAAGGATGTCCTTGCTCTTTCTACCTACGATATTATAAAACAGATTACAAAGTCATTTAGTTATTATAATTTACTTAGTCTATAAATAATAGCAGTTGAACCAACTGTTATACAAATCGGGCAAGCCGTCTGCTTTAAGGTCTGTTACATACGATGAGAAATCCCAACGTGCCTGTTACAGAGAAGATAAATGGGAGCATGTACACGACAAGAATCTTGTCAAACGGAGGCACGAATATCTGCTACAAACAAGACGAATATGAGCAAGAACATTATCATGTTCTTTTTATGGTCTGAAAAGGAAAACTATGTAGGCATTTTTACCTTTACGACATGTTTGACTTTGTGGTGAAGCAACTAGGCAAAGACTGTACTCAGTTCTTCGTCCTAGCGTAAATCGGGTTGCATCAAAAACTTTTTCTTTGGAACTTGAGGGCCGCTAGTCTAACTAGTTCATCATCATTATCCTAGCGCCGTCCCGGTTGCGACCCAAGGAGCCCGGAGTCCGCTATTCTGGTTGACTAATGACAATTGAATTGTTGAAGAATGACAAAATATTATCTTTCCACAGAGCGACTGACGTCTGACCTCAGCGACTCAAAGGAATAGCGATATGCCATACTTTAAAGTATTGTCGGTATATTCAAGGTTGTCGACTCCCCATAATGACTGTCAAGGATCTTCACGACAGCTCCTTATCACGGCTTAATGTGCTTTTCCGAGGCACGGGGTAAGCTACGATTAAAATTATGTAAATTCACCGGACTTTCTCAACGTGTACAAGAAGTCAAAAAGTATACCAAAAGGATCAATATTAATGGTAAACGAATAAACAAATATGTTTATATTATATTACTACTTTATAACTGGGTACTTATAACAATATAATCTAATCTTTAAAACCGAAATAAGTACCAAGTAGGAAGTTCTTTAGGAAATTGTGTAACACTGATAAATTTACAATTAATTAAACGTTACTATTTCGTTAAAAAAATTGCACGTTATTACAAAACAAAAATTAAATATAACTAGTACCAAGTTAAGAAGCCTTTAATGCGTAAAAATATTAGACATAGACTAATGCTAAATTTTTAAAAGCTATTTCTAAATTGGTCGCATAAATGTCAAATGGAAAGTACCCACGACCTTCTTAAAGTGTTTTTGAAAGGTATTAAGAAAATTTAAGGATTTCTCTGCCTCCAGAATAATTCATAACAACACACAACGTGCTAACACACATAATTGAGTGCCTAAGAAGATTTTTTCGAGTACACACGTTAGCAAACCAAGAACGGCAATGTAAAGTATCGTCAGTGTTTAAAAAGATATGCACAAATGTTTGTACAAATGCCCAGCTACCGTGTGTGTTCCGCGTTAATAAGTAATTTGAACTTGAGGTAGGCGAATGTGGGTAGAAGCCCAGTATCATAATATTTACGGTTACTATGTTATTTATGGATGAAAGCAACTACGAGTTGCCAGTGACACGAACCACATACACGGCTCGTGATTGAGTGGCACCTAATTATACAGCTTTATATACTAAAGAAAGGCCACGATTAAATCATGAAATAAATATTTGTTCATTATTTCTTTAATACATACATACATAGTCTCATGCCTATATCCCCGAAGAGGTAGGCAGAGGTATATTGCTACACCCACTTTGCGCCAGATTAATTGCACTTTTCGCCTATTACCAGACTCCGTGTTACTACTGAGAATTTCCTAACGGAAAAAATCCAATAATACTTTGCCCGACCCGGGGATCGAACCCGAGACCTCCAATCCCACGCGCACATTTATGTAGCGGGACCAAGGAGGCAGTCATTTCTTTTATAAGTACCTAATATAAATATATTCCAGACACGTATTTAATATTTTAACAAGAGGGAAGGAAGAGATTTATATGTAACAGAATCATGGCCGCTACGTAATTGTAGCGGAGTTCATAATGAGAATAATTCGTTTCGTATACTTAAATACATTATTGAATTTCACCGAACGTTATTAAAGCTGATGGATATTTACATTAAATAAGTTACACAATTTATATTTCGACTGGCCTGTTGTTCTAGTGTTTTGACTCTGACAACTAAGTTGAAGTTGGGTTCCCATTGCAATTATGGGACAAATCTTTGAGGGATGAGCCCGATTGCTCATCGCACAAAGATTTTGTTTGCATGTAATTTATTTACCTAAATACATACAGACTGTCTCGTTGGTCACGCGGCATAAATGTGCGCGTGGGATTATGAGGTATCGGGTTCGATACCCGGGTCGGGCAAAGTGTTATTGGGTTTTTCCGTTAGGAAGTTCTCAGTAGCAGCACGGAGTCTGGTAATGTGCCCGGTACGGCAATAGGCTCGCCCCCTATTACGTGGGATCTAAAAATGCATGGCGAAATGTGGGTGTAATATTACACCTCTGCCTACCCCTTCGGGGATACAGGCGTGAGTCTATAAAAAAATAAAAAATAAAAATACATAAATAAAATTGGAGTGTCTGTTTGTTATATTAAAATAATCTACTACTAAATGTAAAAATCGCTTTTTACTAAATGCATATGGATGTATACACGGTACATATACCGAAATGATATTTTTTACAATTTTTGTCTGTCTGTCGGTTTGTTTTTGCTAATCTCTGGAACGGCTGGACCGATTTTGATGGGATTTACACTGGCAGATAGCTGATATACCAAAGAGTAACTTAGGCTATAAATTAACCGGGTACCCGAAGAAGTTTCCTCAGGACGCGGGTGAAACCGCGGGAAACAGCTAGTATAATATGTAAGTACATATACCTATTTATGACTTATCTGGCTGCTAAAGTACTAGATGTGCTAAGTTTGGGATCAGATCTTAGAAGTATACTTTAAAATCGAACAGTAGAGACAATTTTTATGGAGAGAAGCGCTAAGAAAATGTTAAAACTATTTCGCAGTTAACAAGTCAAGTAGACAGTAAGTGCCTTCTTACACGTTTCGGCTACGAGGCAATCAGTTTCATAATAAGCTTGCATATGCCTCGGTAAAGAAAGTCTAGACAAGAACTGTCTCAAATGAAATTTCTTAAATGGATAGCGATTCAGTTCAAATCAAGTGTTTTGAGGCCCTTTGGTATGATACGTTTAACACCATAAAACCAAATAAAAAAAATATAATTATTTAACTTCATAATGCACTCTGTTTCTGGATGGGGTTGAGATAAAGATAAACTAGGATAAAAGATTAAAAGATAACTGTATTTTATTACTATAAAAAAGGTGAATTAAAACTAATAGGATGAGAATGAGTCGCGCTCGGTATGATGACAAATTGCGTACTAAATTGATATACTAGGTAATACAAACGATCGAGGCGTACGTCGCGTTGGCGCAAGTATGCTGACTCGACTTATGTCTGACCTATTGTACGGTGATTGACCCGTACATGCTCCCGGGGGAGAGATGAGGTTAGTAGATCTTAAGATAAATGGAGGTGAAAGTAACATTAGGAGGAAGACAATGTAGTTAGACATTAAATAATAAATGATTACATGTCATTGGGTTAGTAGAAAATTAAATATAAGTAGATTGAGCTAAAAGGTAAAAGATTATGATAAAGATAGTTTACAAAGAATCATAACGCAAGTCTGGCACAGAGAACACGCGAAACACTGGCGAGGAAGCTCTATCTTCCTTTTGCAAGCACTCACTAGATTGCACTACTAGTTTGGGATCACGTTTCACTGGTTTGCTAAAATGCCCTTTTTCCCTAGCCTCACACACATTCACAACACGTTCCGTAACGCAGCTAGGGGTCGGCAGTGCGACCGCTGCGGTTGTTGCGGGCGCTACCGGCGGCGCCGTCTCCACGGTAGTCGCTGCGCCAGTTGCTTGTTGGGTTCTGTGCCTCCACTTCCTCCAGCAATAGACTATAGCAGCCAACAGGATTCCAAATAACAGAGTATATGTAACAGCGTAGTGGTGGACGTCATGGTATGACAGTTTGTCGCTCAAGGGTTCGCTCTGTTTCATGATTTCAATATCTTTCTTTATAGCCTCAAATTGTTGTAAGTTTTCGGAGTTGTTAGGATCTATTTCCTTCATTGATTCAGGTATAGAGATGTTGAAGATATGGTTTATGGGAGATATCTTCGGCGCATCAACTTTAAAAGCTGTTCTGATCTGGTTAGACATCCTTCTTCTGGAATATACAAGGGAGCTTTCTGTATTTATAAGACAACCTTCTCCAACGCGTAACAGACCAGCGGCCGACAGCTTCAGGGTGGTTATCTGCTCCTCACAGAAAAGTTTCATACGGCATTCATTGCAACAAAAGTAATAGTATTCGTTCTCCGAGGACAGCTCCTTCCAGTCATTCTCACAAGGTGAAGTAACGGTTTTGCAAGTCCTTTTACCTGGATTCTTTTCACATAGGCTATGATCGTCTTGTATAGAATGGATAGGTTTTCTAATGTGGCACATTATCATATCTGGGTTCGGTCTCAGACATGACTGCAGTTCCGTTTCCGAGATGGTAACATACGAATCCTTTCTAACGTTGATTGCAGCGAACCTTGAGATAGTCTCAACGTATATCATTTTGTCGTTCGAGATGCGTGGGATCGAGATAAGATTGAAGATTTCGTAAAGGTCTCGTTCAATCAGAGGTATTCTTATTTCTATAATCAGGTATTTTTTAGCATAGTTGGCTCGCACTTTCAGTAAGCTGTACAGGTCGATTAAACGAAAGTTGTCGACAGGAACAGCCAGATCTTGGGGTATTTGAGCAGATATTGTGCTTAATTCGGATCGCAACTGCTTTGGGGATAACAAATGAAAGTCCAATTTGCCATTGTAAATATCTGTCACAGTATCCAGGATCGAATCTTGTATTCTCCGAAGACTATACAGCAAGTTGGTAGCAGTAAATGCCGAGGTTAAAAAATCTGTAGTGATTGATATATTTTGTACCTTTTGGGTGAGATCAATGGTCGATTGTTCGAGGTTCAAAATCCTTTGATTTATCAGTTTATGCTGCTTGCTAATAGTGTTTTCCATCCTTTTTATGAGATTTAATTCCGCTTCCACAACCGAGGTTTGGTTTTTCCACAGGTTAAACAAATGGTTTTCATTCTGTTTAAGGAGATCGATGTCCTTCTCATATTTCTCGGCAAATCGCTGATCAAGCACTCCAAACAAACTATTAGCAACATAGCCTACTCCGTCAATCAGGCCGCGCCGCTGCCGCCTCTCTCCAGTTACAAATGAGTTATTCATAGTAACAATATTATTATATCGTTTTAATTCATCGAACTCGTGCCCGAGTTGTAACATAATACTGTCGCAAGGTGTTTGTGATCTGATAGCGGCGCATATTGTTTCAAGATAATTTATATACTTTGCAAGTGCCGATATGCCTTCTTTATAGGGATAAGTATCATAATAAACAATTAAGCGCCAATCGTCTCTAATAAGATGCATGTTGGATATTTTGTCAAAATATACGCTATTGTTTTTTAGCAGGGTGAAGTTGTAGGATGCTTCGGCAGGTGCAAGTATTGACAGAAAGAAGAGGGTCAGGGATAAGACAACAGCTGACAAAGACATGCTGTTAGCTGTTTTACTTTTAGGCACCTTGTCATCCATTTTCTTACTATCAGGCTTTTCATCATTTTTCTTGGTTGGCAAAAGAGATAGTTTGACAACTGGACGTTTCAGGATACCATTCTTGGTTTTAAGCGTAACGACTCTCACACGCCCGTCGCTTCCAGGATGAAGCTCTATTACGCGACCCATGGCCCATTTTCCTGGTGGGAGGTTTTCATCCTTTATGACAACTATGTCGTCGAGATCGAGATCCTTTTGAGGTTGTTTCCACTTCGCTCTTATGGATAGTTGGGAGAGATATTCATTCTTCCACTTTGCCCAAATATCTTGGTAGATTTTCTGGGTTAAATGCCAACGAGTTCTGAAGTCACGTTCGGTTTCGAAGATCGTCAAGTTGGGCCCGCTTGCTAAAAAGTGAGCCGGGGTCAAAAAGTCAATGTCTTCGGGATCTTCTGTCAACGGACAGAGTGGCCTGGAGTTCAAACAAGCTTCTAATTGGGATAGCAAGGTGCTGTATTCTTCGTAGGTGAGCTTTTGCTCACGTCACGCTTGCTCTTCGTACTGACTGTTTGAACCACCTAATTCATTGTCGAGTTTCCAATGTAAGGAATCTATAGCAGTCCAACGTACTTTTAACGTCTTTAAGATGTCTTCAAACTCCCACTTTTCCGAAACAAGATCGAGGTCGATATTTGACGCAGTTCTCAAAAACGCCTTGAAGTTGGTAGCCTGTTGCCTAAAGAGATCATCGGATTTGGTTGAGGTCGAGGTTTCACTAATCGTGACGTTCTGAGATGAGAGGGTTGGGGTTTGAGACTTAGAAGGTGCTACAAAAGTAGGAGGTTTCAACTCAGTAGGGGTATGCGGCCTACTAGGCTTGTAGTTTTCGATAGCAGTTATAATATTACTATACTTCTGCTTAAGCAAATCGTATTGATTTGTACTAAAATACGAATGGGATTGATCACCAAAAGCTAAAAGATTCATGTGATTGTTGTGAAACTCTGTAAAGTATTGTTCTAGAGTATCCAATCTATGACGTAAATAGTCTGACGTCTTTCTATCCGCTGCATCTTTCTTGAAGTTAGCGTAGAGCCTATCTACGGCTTCAATGAGTTGCTGTTGAGTAGCTAAAATGTCTTCCATTTTCGCCATTATTAGGATTATAAAAGAGACCTTACTTGAGATATAAGACTCCTCCGGGATAACAGGTGATGCAGCTACTTTCTTCTGCTGCCAGAATATACGTAGGGTAACCTTGCGTTTCTGGGATAACGCGAAGCAAGCACGAGGTGAGGTGATGTGGCGCTATGTCTTGCGCCGGGGTCAGATGATACGACAGTGGCACCTTTCCGGGATGCCGCGGTCAATTAGGATCAACGAGATGTGAACTAAGTACACACACGCGGTTACACGTACACGAACTGTAGTCCAAAGTGCGGTTCTTACGTTTCGCGAGACACGTACCTACACAGCACAGTTTATAAGCACACGCGTAAGGGTCCCGACGCAACGCAACCTTGTCGAAGGACCAATGTTTCTGGATGGGGTTCAGATAAAGATAAACTAGGATAAAAGATTAAAAGATAACTGTATTTTAGTACTATAAAAAAGGTGAATTAAAACTAATAGGATGAGAATGAATCGCGCTCGGTATGATGACAAATTGCGTACTAAATTGATATACTAGGTAATACAAACGATCGAGGCGTACATCGCGTTGGCGCAAGTATGCTGACTCGACTTATGTCTGACCTATTGTACGGTGATTGACCCGTACACACTCCTTCATCTACGAGTATAAATAATGTCAAAGCCAAGGTCAAAATCTTTTATTCAAAATTGGCTGGTAAACAGCTCTTTCTGAAAGTTAAATTTTACAATAGATAGTCCCCCAAAAAGGCCCAACCCTTCACCGCTTCCTATGTGTTTTCGCTAGGAAGAAGGAGCGGCGCAACAAACTCCCAAGCAACACAGTACTGTCTGCATAGTTAAATAATTCTTGAAGTTATACATTATACCAAAAAAAAACAATATCACATTTCAATTAACATGATGGCTATCACACAAGCTATTGCCTTTCATTTATTTACGTACCTACATAAGACTTGAAAATTGAAATTAATGACTAATATCTAAGCCTCCAAAACAAAATGACAGGTAGGGTGTAACCGCACACATGTTAAATATCATATTATTATGTAATCACTGCTCAATCATATCACGTTACAATGCGTGAATGACCCCAAAACAATTGGAACACATTGCAAACAAACACATAAATCAGCATAAGTCAAAAACTGTATCCTGTCCAGTAGATCGACCAGTCACCACAGGCAGCACCCGTTCACGAGTATAACGCAATGATCAGCCATCACCCTCCTCAACCATATAAGAGGGAAGTGGGTGACCCGACCACCGACGCTATCGCCTGCAGTGACAGTACAGTGAGCATGACGAACCTACTTTCCAAGACAAGCCATTCGAACTTACATTGGACTAAAATAAATCTATCGGACATTACTAATGCATTATAACATATTTAAAAGAGCAGAACGTCAACAAATAAACGTATAATTGAATTAAATGCTGATAAAGTGTATATAAAAATGTTATGTCACATAAAAATAATGACGCAAACGATCATAGGCAAACATACATGTCAAACAGAGAAACTTATGTCAAAAATAAAGATATTCAAACATGTCAAACAGTATGTATATAAAAACAAATATAAAGCTGTACACAACTGGAACAGTAAGTATTGAACTTGTCTACCAAGCATTCTTGTCCTTGAAATAATCATCTATTGAGTAATAGGCTTTTTTTAACAAACAAGTTTTAACTTCAGTTTTAAAGGAATTTAAAGGAATACTGACATAAACTAGTTGATCATTTATTATACATGCGTACACCTAGCCCCATGAATGTATTACGAACGCTATGTAACCGAAGATGAGGCACGCACAATTTATGTTTATTTCTAGTGTTTATACTTTGGACATCACTAATTTTACTTTACGACTCAATATTTTGTTTAATGTACATTACACTTTCAAATATAAATATTGGGAAGGTACAGTCAGGATTCCAATTTCACTAACCTACTTCATCCCGTGGGTAACTTGCGGAAGAGACGGATAATTCAACATTTAATGTTACAGTGACACTTTGTATTCTTAGTCTGTCACCACATATATCTGTGTACTGTATATGTGTGTATTGTTTGCCCGTTGAGTAGCATGGGCATCACGATGCGCCGTTACATCGCCGTCAACGGAAACTCAAAGTGGTGTTCATAATTCATTCGGCACGACCACTGACGATTGATCGATAGTTATGATTTGTATTTATTTGATGTTGTTAGTAAGCCACGTGACTTTATTTAGTCCAAACTACACTCGGTTGCTAAGTAAGTATTCGGTCGGCGCTTTCGTCTTTTTAAATGTATCTTTGTATTTAAGATAAACACGGATATACGAGAAGTTGTTTTGAATGTTGTCAACGGACACTTACGTGTTTCACCAAAATTATGAGTATTTTTTTCATTACTTATTATGTATATCTACGTTCTACCCGCGGCTCCATGCGATTGAGTGTTGCTATACAGTTGATTACCATAAACTATATCACTACAAATTTTCATAAAAATCCCTTCAGTAGTTTTTGCGTGTGAAATCCCCCATCCATCCACACAAACTTTCACTTCTACATATATTATTATTAGTACTACGAAAGTTGGTACAGTTTCTTTGTTCTGATGAAGTTGATATTAATATTATTGTAATCTGAATCGTAATAGTTGCATATCCGTTGATAAAGTACTCTAAAACTGATTTAAAATTATCCACACAAATGTAAACGGTTCTTCTGTTTTTACACAGACTCTATGTCCTTTAAGTACTTAATGCATGTTAGTAGTTTAAATTCATATATTTTCAAAACATTAAACTGTAATATGATCATCTACTTAATTGCTGAGAGCACATTACCCAAAATTAATATATTGTTTGAACTTCTTATATAGAGCACATCATTAACTGTAAGGCACATTAGTGTAGGGTTATTTAAAAAAAAAATATTTTATTTAATGAAGTAAATTACAGGGAACAAAAATTCTAATAGCCGTCTCTAAAATGATATGTCATCAACATACTAGCAACTCTGGTCAGTTAAATAAAAATCTACTACTTGTTAAAATATAATAGGTAATATTAACAGACAGGGACTTTGCTTTTGCTTTCAAAGTATTTAGATGTTGTTCGTTTTGTATCAAACTTATATATTATATATACGATTCATAAATCGTAACTTATGGATGGTTGAAACAATTTGACAAAATTTAGTATGGCACCAGCCTCAACCACGGAAATAAATAAAGTTATGGTAAATATCAACCATTCACCAATGAACAAAAGTAATACTGAGTTCCTAACATAAACTTACCTCGTACCATTATAAACACAATAAGTTTGTGAGTATTCAGGTTTGAATGGATGAATATTTATTATTATATCACGCAAAAACTATTTTGATGAAATTTTGATAGGTACCTAACCTTTTGTCGTAATCGTTGACATTCAAGCGAAGCTAATAAAGTTATATAATAAGGGAATATTTTGGATTTCCATTTATTTTGCTCTTGTAGACAAAGAGCTTATGTATATTAATAACTATTCAAGAAACACCCACTCATTATTTGAAACTAAAAAAAAATCAATAGAGGGGATGGTTCTACATGTATATGGGCGCAAATTAATATATAATGATTATATTGTTACGAAAATGTTAATAATATTTACGATTGATATTTAAATAACTATTTGTGATCACAGAACTGAGAACTTCACTGCTTTACAATATTAGACACTGTATTGGCTGCTTAACTGTATTATAAAGATTGGGTATTTAATTTATCGCTTAGTTATTAAGATAACTCCAGAAACTTTCAAAGTAAAATCAATTGGTATTATATAACATTATTCTCACACTTATTTTTATGTTTACGGTAATAAATAACATGCGATTATATTTACATCCCGTTGATAGCGCCATCTGTTGGTAAATATTGTAAAGCAGCGATTGGTTAATAAAATAAATTTGTTATTCGTATAAAATTAATCATTTGGTGTTGTGCAAAATTCATTACAATATTAATGTTGATTTTTGAACTATATTTTATAATTAATTGTAAAGTAATTTCAATTATATGTTGTAAAGGAAGTGGCAGTTGTTAAACATTAAGTGTAATGACGGTTAGTGTATAAAAAGGACTGTAGGTCACATTTTATTTCAATTCTGTGCTAGAAATCGTCTGAAAATAAACCAAGTAATATTACGTGAGTGTTTTTATTATAATGGAGTCTGGACACGATAACCCTGGCGTATCGCCGACATGTACTTAGTAAGATTAAATATGGTCCTAAGAAGAATTCTATATTTAGTCACAGTGTGTCACAGTCACGTTACATTAAAAGTGAATTAATTTTTATTTAATTTGTTTGCTTGTCAACCAAAACAGCCTTATTAAAACTTGGAATATTCGTAGTATTCTACGAAAATTCCAAGTTCCAGACATAATTGTATTACGAGAACCCGCTACAAAATTTTTACGTTTGTATATTTTCAGTTAAAATACGCTTTAAATAGTTTATTATAAATAAACTTATAGGCTGCCAAGGCTGTTTGCGAGAATAACGCCGCAAGATTTTTTTTTTAAATTACTTTCATTGTAATTTGGATTTATTTCAGAAGTTTTATTTATAATCGTAGATGAAGGAGTGCATTATGAAGTTAAATATAGTAGTTTTAAATACAAGTAAATGCTATTAAACGAAACATACCAAAGGTCCTCAAAAGACATGATTTCAACTGAATCGGTATCCATTTAAGAAATTTCATTTGAGACGTTTCTTGTCTAGTCGTCCTTTGCCGAGACATATGGAAGCTTATTATGAAATTGATTGCCTCGTAGCCGAAACGTATAAGAAAGCACTTACTGTCTACTTGACTTGTTGACTGCGAATCATCATCCTCTTAGCGTTATCCCAGTTTCAATCTGGGGTCCGCTTACTAGTCTAACCGGATTTGGCTGAATATTAGCTTTTCCACGGAGCGACTGCCTGTCTGACCGCCGCAACCCCAAGGGATAGCGATATTCCATGGTTTAGACTAGTGTCAGTTTATTGAGAAGGTATTGACGCCCTGTAACTACTGTCAAAGATCTTCATGACAGTCGGGACCGACGGCTTAACGTGCTCTCCGAGGCACGGGTTTCACCCGCGTCCTGAGGAAACTACTTCGCGTACCTAGTTAATTTATAGCCTAAGTTATTTCTTGGCACATCAGCTATTCGCCAGTGAAAATCCCGTCAAAATTGGTGCAGCCGTTCCAGAGATTAGCGAAAACAAACAGACAGACAGACAAAAATTAAAAGAAAAACATTTCGGTATATGTACCGTGTATACTTCCATATGCTTTAAGTAAAAAGCGGTAGTTTTAATATTACAAACAGACACTCCAATTTTATTTATGTGTGTAGATAAATTACATGCAAACAAAATCTTTGTGCGATGAGCAATCGGGCTCCTCCCTCAAAGATTTATCCCATATGGGAACCGAACTTCAAATTAGTTGTCACAGTCATTTAACACTAGAACAACAGGCCAGTCGAAATTTAAATGATGTAATTTATTTAATGTAAATGTCCATCAGCTGTAATAACGTTATGTGAAATTCAATAAAGTATTTAAGTATACGAAACAAATTATTCACATTATGAACTCCGCTACAATTACGTAGCGCTCGTGATTCTGTTACATATAAATCTCTTCCTTACTCGTTGTTAAAATATTAAATACGTTTCTGAAATATATTTTTATCTTATATCTTATACTATACTCTTATATCTATATTAAAATTAGTAAAATTAATCTGGCGAAAAGTGAGTGTAGCAATATACCTTTGCCTACCTCTTTGGAGACATAGGCATGAGACTATGTATGTATGTATAAAAAAATAATTATGAACAAATATTTATTCCATGAGTTAATCTTGGCCTCTCTTTAGTATATAAAGCTGAGACACATAATTAGGTGCCACTCAATCACAAGCCATGTATGTGGTTCGTGTCACTGGCAACTCGTAGTTGCTTTCATCCATAAATAACATAGTAACTGTAAATATTATGATACTGGGCTTCTACCCACATTCGCCTACCTCAAGTTCAAATAAATTATTAACGCGGAACACACACAGTAGCTGGGTATTTGTACAAACATTTGTGCATATCATTTTAAACACTGAAGATACTTTACATTGCCGTTCTTGGTTTGCTAACGTGTGTACTCGAATTAATCTTCTTAGGTACTCAATTATGTGTGTTAACACGTTATGCTGTTATGAATTACTCTGGAGGCAGAGAAGTTCTTAAAGTTTCTTAATACCTTTCAAAAAGACTTTAAGAACATCGTGGGTACTTTGCATTTGACATTTATGTGACCAATTTAGAAATAGCTTTTAAAAATGTAGCATTAGTCTATGTTTAATAACTTTTACGCATTAAAGGCTTCTTAACTTGGTACTATTTATCTATAATTTTTGTTTTGTAATAACGTGCTATTTCTATAAAGCATCTTTTGCCTAGTTGCTGCACCAACAAGTCAGACATGTCGTAAAGGCATTTTTACCTATGGTATGGCGTGGTGCCGAAACCGATTAGGTTCTAGGCGACTTGGAGAAGGAAATGGACTGTATACAAAGGATAGCTGGTTTAGCCGCCTAGGAGGGAATAAGGGAAGAGGAGATGGATACGGGAGGAGGTGATTGAGTGGGTATAGGATATTTCCAGGATGGAAGGCACTTACCTTATAGCCTTCTTCGTTTCTTTTCCTCCTGGTGTTTTCGTGATGTAGCTGCTTGTTTTCACTTCACTCACGAGCAGGTTTTCTTTGGTGGAAGCGGCAAAATTACATACAGCGGCGCGGCGCGGTGCGGTATCGAGACGGCGTTCTCAGCGAGCGGAATGTTCGAGACTGTCACTCGCGTCGACGCTCGCGGCGACGAATCAGGCGCAAGGCAGTGCCTCTTCCAGGGAGAGGGAAAGAGAGGGACGGAAATATGATATCGCTCGCACTAGACAAGCGTGGAACGATTCTTGTTGATGCGATTAGTTATATATAGGAAAGGTAGATGGCGCTACCATATCCCCCCGGCCCTAAAGGGTTGCCTTTAAAAAAAATAGAATAGAACTTAGCTATGTTGGGTGTACTACCGCATAACCCCTCAATAGGCTAAGACAGCGATATGACAATAAAATTAATTTAAATTAACTTTAGCGAAAGCTACAAACGCAATAATAGCGAAAACTACTAACTAAATACTTAAACTAAGAGGTAGGTCCAACTTCAGGCTAGATCTCACTGAGTTGGAAGCGGACGCGAGTTGATCAGTGCCTCGACTTGTGCAAGGACAGTTAAAGGCTCTTCGTAAGAGAGGATCTATTGACCTATAACTTTGAAGAGATGCGTTTTAATTACTTTGACCATGCTTGCCCAACATCCACCGAAATGTGGTGATGCTGGTGGAATAAACTTCCAGTCGATATGATCTATGGAGAAATCTTCCTGAAGACGAGTACGATAACCCGCGACGTGATTGAAACAAGTAGCGGGAACAAGTTCAATCAATTTACTAACGCGGTTGGCGACAAAAGTCTGCCAGCGGTGAAGAGAAGAACGAATCCAAGCGAGCACTACTTTGGAGTCGGAAAATGCGTGTATTTTATTAATGGGGTAGTGGGGCAAAACTGTGTCTTGAACCTTGCGGAGCAACTGAGACAGCAGAAGGGCCGCGCACAACTCCAGTCTCGCAACCGAAATGGTTTTAACAGGCGAGACCTTAGACTTGGCACAAACTAACTGCACCGAGTAGTTAGAACCAATGCGGACTTGCAGATATACGACTCCGCCGTAAGCACGCTCGCTGGCGTCAGCGAAACCTATCAAGTTGATGGTACATCCATCTACCAACCCAAGATGACGCGGAATAAACTTGATTGAGCGCGGTAAGCTCAATACAAAACTGGCCCCAAGCGGCGACAATATGGTCAGGGGGTGTTGCATCCCACTCACACTTTGATAGCCAAAGCTCCTTGATCAAGAGCTTGGCGTACAAAATTGTGGGAGCCACAAACCCATTATGTCCCATAGTCGAGCCACTGTGGACAGCATAGTGCGCTTAGCGCACTTATCATCTGGTGGTGAGACGTCAAACCGAAAACTATCACAGGATTTGTCCCAGCGTAAACCGAGAACCTTATGCGGTACAGACTTCTCAAACTCAATGTCTGGAGAAGCTTTATGAGAATCTGGTATGTGTGCGAGAACCTCCTTAGAGTTGCTTGTCCATTTGACAAGATCAAACTGGCCTCGCTTGAAAAGCTGAATAAGCTCTTCACAAAGTGAAATTTCTAGCGGAGCGGGTATGACATTACAGGCAATGTCATCTATGTACAAAGCGGATGGTAGTATAGTATAGTGTAGCGTAGCTTAGCATAGCATAGCATAGCAAAGCGTAGCATAGCGTAGCATAGCGTAGCATAGCGTAGCATAGCGTAGCATAGCGTAGCATAGCGTAGCATAGCGTAGCATAGCGTAGCATAGCGTAGCATAGCGTAGCATAGCGTAGCATAGCGTAGCATAGCGTAGCATAGCGTAGCATAGCGTAGCATAGCGTAGCATAGCGTAGCATAGCGTAGCATAGCGTAGCATAGCGTAGCATAGCGTAGCATAGCGTAGCATAGCGTAGCATAGCGTAGCATAGCGTAGCATAGCGTAGCATAGCGTAGCATAGCGTAGCATAGCGTAGCATAGCGTAGCATAGCGTAGCATAGCGTAGCATAGCGTAGCATAGCGTAGCATAGCGTAGCATAGCGTAGCATAGCGTAGCATAGCGTAGCATAGCGTAGCATAGCGTAGCATAGCGTAGCATAGCGTAGCATAGCGTAGCATAGCGTAGCATAGCGTAGCATAGCGTAGCATAGCGTAGCATAGGTAATTAGTGCTTTATCTTACACACAGTTTTAGCACCCACCTTGATCTCTTGAAGAGCAGAACAACAACAAGACGTAATACAATGAGAAGTATGTAACGTAGGTACGGTACCCATAATCACATACCCAAGTACCGTCTCAATAGCGGGCGGTAAATCATATCGCTCACTACGTACTATTTTAGTTAGTAGCAAGTGCGGAAATATTGAAGCTCCGATCAAAAGATCAATGCCTGCCGGATTCGCAAAATCCGCGTCGGCTAGCGGCAATGATTCGAGATGAGTGAGTGATGCTACGTCTACATTAGCGTTTGGCAACGTGTCCGTAATACGTTCCACGATAAGCGAAGAAATGTTAAAATTAATATTCCTATCAAAACGCGAATGTATTTTAATATCTACGGAACCCCTGCAATGCTTTTCTGATCCGCCTATCCCTTTGACGGTTGAGTTAGTATTTTTAAAGTTATTCCATAATCCGAGGCGTTTGAAGCATTCCGATGTTATTAGATTGGTCTGAGATGCGCTATCTAGCAGACAACGTACCATGTGCGGCGACCCATTAACATCATATACGATAACTTGCGCTGTCGCTAACAGAACAGTCTTAGACGCCATACTCTGCGTTTTGGCCCTGCGCGGATCATTATAGATGCGCGAGTGCCGTCCTCGCGTACGCGTCGCCTGCGCAATGGATGTCATACACAACGATACTTCTTCGCCCTCAGACGCGGAAGGCGCAGCTACCGTGGTCTGCACCTGCGTAAGTGTGTCAAGGTTAGCGGCTTGGCTTGACAACCGGTTATTTTTATCCAAATGTAACAGTGTATGATGTTTTTGTTTACACGTGCGACATCTCGTTCTACTGGAACAATTACTCGTTTTATGTTTTATGCTTAAGCAATTAATGCAAGCTTTGTTATCTTTTACGCTTTTAAAACGAGCAATTGGATTTAAATCATTAAAGGTGGGACACTTATAGTAATGGTCGTGCACTATATTACTGCACAGACACTTCTGTGAATTATTACTATTAGATTCCGAACATGTTACGTAAGATTGTGGATTAGGGACTGAGTTATTATTATTATTTCGCGATTTATTCAACCTTTGTTTGTTGTTGTTAGTGTTAGTCGGGCCAGGTGAACCAGACTGCGTATTATGAAATATTCGACACTGATCTTTGATGAACGAAATAAAACTATCTAGTGTAGGTATTTTATTACTGCGTTCCGTCATCTCGAATGCGCGAATTGTATCCGTGTCAAACTTTTTTAAAGTGAGTTGAAGCAACATAAAGTCGGAAAGATCTTCTAATTTTAAGTTTTTAAGAGAATTAACTGCGGTAACAAAGTTGTCTCTAAACAGCTGGAAATTCGAGACAGACGCGTTGCTAGACAGTTTGAGATTTAAAGCTTGGTCAAAGTACGTAGACGCTAGAACGCGCGTGTCTTGATATCTGTCAAGTAGTGACTGAAATATGACCTGATAATTCTCAGCACTGGGTGTGACACCTGCAAATACGGACTGGGCCTTCGGTGACAGTTTACCTATTAAATAGTACAACCTGTCAGCATCTGTCAGAGAACCATTATCGTGCACTGTAGACTTAAAACTTGCATAGAATAACGGCCAATTTCGTATATCTCCGTCAAACGACATAATCTCGATTGGCGGTAATCTCGGTTTGCGGGCAACGGGCTCTGCCGAACATTTACCCTCCAATTGCGATTGTATACGCTTAATAATACAATAAAGATCTTCGAATGAGGTATACGCCTGATAGTTCGGTTTTTCATCAGGATTGATAGAAAGTAATCTTGCGTTATAATCGTCTAACAACTTATGAAAATCCGTTCGAATACTATCTACTGTTGTACAATAACTGAGAAATGCTTCGCTATTACTGTCAGACATCGATGCGGTTTTTGAGCATTCATATATGTTTTGGATGCGCTCAAATAAAATATTGCGTTTCGCTTCTAAGATTGTCATCTCTTTGTCTTCCGACACGCGTGACTTCTTTTGTTGTGACATGCTTACGTAAGTATAAGCTAATGAGACCGAAACAAAATAAGAATGTCTAATGTATCTATTATTTTACCTAAGTAGGCAACACCTTAGAGCTGAGGAAATAAAAGTTGATTGAAATATGAGATTTATAAGACAACTATGATAGTTGCAGAAATAATAATTTAATAAGTAGGTAGCTACATAAAAGTTTACCTACTAATGCGGGCGGAAATAACCATGTGACGGCTATGTGAATATATTAGGAGTATAGCTAGGTGCTATAACTGCCTAGGTATAGCGGTATAACGTATAAAACGTAAATGAATCCGGTTCGAAGGACCAAAAAAAATGGTATGGCGTGGTGCCGAAACCGATTAGGTTCTAGGCGACTTGGAGAAGGAAATGGACTGTATACAAAGGATAGCTGGTTTAGCCGCCTAGGAGGGAATAAGGGAAGAGGAGATGGATACGGGAGGAGGTGATTGAGTGGGTATAGGATATTTCCAGGATGGAAGGCACTTACCTTATAGCCTTCTTCGTTTCTTTTCCTCCTGGTGTTTTCGTGATGTAGCTGCTTGTTTTCACTTCACTCACGGGCAGGTTTTCTTTGGTGGAAGCGGCAAAATCACATACAGCTGCGCGGCGCGGAGCGGTATCGAGACGGCGTTCTCAGCGAGCGGAATGTTCGAGACTGTCACTCGCGTCGACGTTCGCGGCGACGAATCAGGCGCAAGGCAGTGCCTCTTCCAGGGAGAGGGAAAGAGAGGGACGGAAATATGATATCGCTCGCACTAGACAAGCGTGGAATGATTCATGTTGATGCGATTAGTTATATATAGGAAAGGTAGATGGCGCTACCAACCTACATAGTTTTCCTTTCCAGACCACAAAAAGAACATGATAATGTCCTTGCTCATATTCGTCTTGTTTGTAGCAGATATTCGTGCCTCCGTTTCTCTGTAACAGGCACGTTGGGATTTCTCACCATATGTAACAGACCTTAAAGCAGACGTGTAGGCTTGCCCAATTTGTATGATAATTGGTTCAACTGCTATTATTTATAGACTAAGTGAATTATAATGACATAATGCCTTTGTAATCTGTTTTATAATCTGACAGATCTGTATGATAAATATTTACTTATACGGTGAATTTTATAACCTTGTACATGTTTGCCCTATGAATGTACCGATTTGAGCAATTAAATTTAAACATAAATATTAAGTATTTAACAAAAGATTTCACGGTTACTAATTGACCTTTACTAAAAGCCTACGTGGCAACAAGGTGATTCTCAAAAAAAATTGCAGAATAAATATACCGTTATGCAAAGAGACACCTAGCAAGCACGTCTTTATAACACATCGTTGTAAGACGCAAAATACGGGCAATAAATCTATGTAGCGGAAGACTAGTTGAATGTTGTGTCGAGTTAATTACCAGGGATAGCTGGAGGTAATGAGCAGTATACGCCGACTTGTCTGAAATTTCCGCTTAGCCGTGTCACACTCTTGAACATTTGTAAAGAGCAAAGAAATCACAGAACAACTTGCATAACGAGGAGCATCACGTACGCTCAACTCTTTGACTTGACGCAATTGCAAATGCGAAACGCTATACTTTTTTTTATAAAATTAGGCGGCAAACGAGCAGACGGATCGCCTGATGGTAAGCAATTGCCGCCGCCCATGGACACAAGCAACACCACAGGAGTCACAAGTGCGTTGCCGCCCCTTGGGGTTGGGAAAAGGGACAGGAGGAGGAATGGGATGAAGGAGAAGGAATAGGGGGTGAGCCTCCGGCACTCTCACTCACCGACCGAAACGCAACAGTTTGGTTACTGTTACTTTACGTCGATTTTCTGTGAGAGGGTAGTACTTCCCCGGTCGAGCCGGCCCATTCGTGCTGAAATCAGCGAGGCTCTACTACCTTCATCTAATTGAGAGACGGCTCTTGTGTGAGGCATTTATGGAATTAATTATATTGAGGTATTAGCTTTAGACATGGCAAACATAGGAAATTCTTCCTTTATTAACCCGGCGAGCATGAGGTGAAAAAAAGTTACATCAACAATGAGGCAGGGTGTGACATTCCCAGAACATAAAGTACCATAACACTAATCCTATGACGTTTCATAAAATTGTATTAATCAAATAGTGTAGTATATAGGATCACTATAATGAAATTAAACATAAAAGTTTTAAATTATGACATAATTGTTTCTTATTCATTGTTTTCTTATACAGTCTAATTAAAGGAAAAATATTTTAGAGATTTAGAAAAATCAACACTTATAAAAAGAAAATCGTTTTTAACATTTTAAATCAACATAAACATAAAGATTATAAGATCTTCCATCAGAAAAAACAAAAGTGATATTTTTTTTACAAACCTAAGTTACTAGTCACTACTCTCAAAATCAGTAACATTTTTACATCCGAACTTAGCATACTCCACACATATAGGCTTGGCGAAAATGTTGCAGGAATACTTAGTTTTTCTATCTTTCTTGTTTGGGCATTCAGTCCTGACATTTGACATATCGTATCCTGACATTTGATATATAGTCCAGTCATATTTGCAGGTTCAGGTGATGGTTCACCAAGCTGATTCATGATTCGCTGGCGTATAAAAACTGGAATATTTTTCTTGCACTCTGTACCAACTGAATGACTTAAAAACAAATAAAATAATAAGTCGTTAAACTAAAAACCACGAGACATTACCTGATTTTAAAAACACACAAAATTGAACAAAAACAAAGACAAAATAATATAAAACAATAAAAAATACATTACGTAAAAAAAATACGTTAATTATTCCAGCCCACGCTCGATGCCAAACTGCGATCACGCCACTATCCCCTCCCGCAGTCCCCTGGCTCATAGCATATCGACGGACGCGGATTGCTACATTTCCAGAATTTGTACTTAAAAAGCCGCTCTTCATTTTAGCGAGGCGTTGAAATCTGTTATGTAAATATGATATCGTGGAACCGGCAAATAAGTTTGGTGTTGTGCCCTTTTGATTTGCAGCAACAGTCTGCACGCCCCGCGCCTTGCCGCGCCGCCTCGTGGGCGGCAAGCTGTAAAGCGACGACCGTGCCGTGTTAGTCGACGGCGACGACGTAACAATTTTGTTTGCGCACAACTCGCCACTTTATGAATAGTAATCAAACCACCATCCTCCATTCATTTATCTCGCGACCGACCAACGATGAAATGTAGATGAGGCCTTTCTGATATGCTCCAAGTATTTTGTACATTAACTTTGTAATTATGTACTGCGGGGGAACAAGCGATCGGCTTAAACTATTACCACAGTATAACTGTGCTATTACGTTGTCAGTATCTGATAATAATTCAGAACGATCATTCATTTGAAGTAATAATAAACATTTACAACAAATGGTTCATGTCAGTTACGATAAGAAAATAAGTTAAATGAGACCGATATAACGTAGTCGCTCGCTAAAAGTAAACTGAATTTTCTTTTCGACGAAAGAATTGTTAAAGCTGAAGGTATTTCAACTTGAAAAAGATAAATTATTCTGATAAAGTCCATTCCTCTCCGATCGATACGGCTGGCCATGACATGAGCGCAGCATTCTTTTATTGAAACTGATTTGACGTGCCTACTGAACTATATTTATTAAATACTAGCTGTGCCCGCGACTTCGTTCGCGTAAATGTTGGAATTTAATTAGCATGATATTTATGCCAAGAGTATATAATATTTATAACTTTTATATGTATATTATCTATCTATATCTATCTATATCGGCACGCCTGTCTCCCATTGGGGTAGGCAGAGACTATGGAACGCTTCATGCTTCGGTTCAAACATACCTCTTTCGCTTCCTTGACATTCATTAACCTCATCATGCATGCGTGTCGGTTATGGGTACTTTTAATTTGGCCCTTTTTTAGTACCTACGTAACCTATTTGGTCGGCGTACGTCCGCCTAGGGCGTCCCCTACCGACATTTTCATTCATTGTCGTACGATAAACTCCATTCGTTTTTCTTCTTTCATACATCCGTTCCAAATGTCCAAACCAACGCAACATTCCTTTTTCAATCTTTGTCACTACATCTTCTTTTAGACCACACTTTTCCGTATCACACTGTTACCCACTTTATCTATCATACTTACTCCGCACATACTCCTTAAAGCTCTCATCTCCACAGCATTGATTATACTTTCATGCTTCTTCTGCCATACCCATTATTCGCTACCATACATTAGTGTTGGCGCCAAAACTCCCTGCAGTACAGCAAGGCGAGCCTTACTTGGGATAATTTCGCTACTGATGATGGACCATAAGGCGCCATACACACTATTTCCTGCTTTCACTCCCCTTTCAACATCTCTCTCACGTTTTCCATCTCTCGTAAAAAAAGAGCCTAAATACACAAACTCATTCACTTGTTACCACTTTTTCATCTCCTATCATTATGTTACATTCAGTTATACTGTTTTCCCTCTCTATGACCATGACACATTAGTCTTACTTACATTCACTTTTTCATGCCCTTCTTCTTCTACGCCTCATTCATTACGGTGACCATATGCTGTAAATCAGACGCTGACGACGCAAAAAGAACCTGATCATCAGCGTATAGCAGGGTCTTAAAAACAGATTCACCCATTCTTAATTCAGAATTATTGTCATTTTTGCAAGAAACATTTATTTTCCTAGAAAATTATTTGAAAATAGTGACATCTATCATCATAAAACACTTTGAAGGTACTTACCTATTTAGACTAACTATACTTTTACTAACAAACTTATGATGATCATAGATGGCACCATATATATATATATAACCAGTTTTGGATGATCCCTGTTTTGTTTGGGACTACGTACAAAGGAGAGGTCAAGCTGTACATCGAAAACCACTCAACCGATTGTGATGTAACATATACTATTTTATAGGTTTGAGTATCCTTAGTACATGAATGTAAGTTTTATTTAAATCAATTTCGCCATTTTAGAGATCTTTAGCAACATAGGGAAAGACTTACAGACATAAATTCTAAAAAACATCAAGTAGGTATTGCTTTTTAGCATTTTCTTAGATTTTTTAGCTAATTTTCGTCAAAATATCTTTAATGTACAGACTTTTTCACCTCTAAAGTTTTATTATAGTATAGATACCGATAATTCTTTTGGTTTTCTTAGTCGTTCGATTCATATAATAAGATGACAAAATATATATAACATTATAAATTATTAACTCGTCTATAAAATTTTATAGCATTCTTACTGCTCAAAATCGAACAATTCTGTAAGTTATTAACAAAATTCTCATGTGACGTCCTTCGCTTCGAGAATAACCTATTGTGGCACAAAATAGTCGACGAAAGAAAATAGACTTAACATTTTTGCTGAGTAAAAAAGATAAAATAGTGAAAGTTTTTGTGGGAAACACTCACAAAGTAATATTCAGATTCCCTTTATTTTCGTCTACCAGCGCAGTGATATGTGACACAACTCTGAGTTCAGGTTATTTTTCTTATTATTTGGAATATTCTTACTTATGTGTTGATCTTATTACACATTTATATGGTAATACATAAAGAAAATCATATTTGTTGATATGAGAGAGAACTGGTAGTACGAGTGCTTTGTGAGTTTTCATGTAGTCAGACATTCTTTGTGACGTGATAAGTTCTTATTGACTCTTCGGGCTTTCAGAATAAATTACGCGCTCTTATAAGCTCTTAATAACACATTTACTCGTACGTTAATAGACCTTCATAATGTAGGCAGCAATATTGTCTAGATCTTGCTAGATGGAAGGATGATATACCGAAAGAAATTGTAATGGGAATATTATATTTATATATTTACCAAAGCTAATATATTTGCCAATAAAGTTCAGATATTAAACAGATTATTTGAGAAGTTCGAACATTAAAGAAACATAATTTAATAAATGAATAATATATTGGCCTGTTTAATAAACAGATCATAGAAAGGTTTTTGACTTTTCGAGACACTGCTAGAAATTGTAATTTATTTACTTGTACTGACAGTCAGATAAACATATTTAAGCTCAGAATAAACATGTAAGTTAATATGATAGAGAATAAAATATGTTAGTTATGTTTTGTCTTGTATTAGATAGGTACGAAAACTTATTTTGGCCTATCAATAGTGTAAATAGAATCATATGTAGAAATATATGTAGGTATTTAAACAGATGTATTAAAGATTTTAATTAGCGTCCGATAACGACAGATAATACAAGCAGCGACATATAGCCGAGTGGTGAGACCATATATATGTGTTTGAATTTCTATGGGTGAGACCGACGGACTGCTACGCAGAGGGTCTCAGTTTCGAATACACGGTACCTACCAGTAACTTTTCGAAGTTTAGTGCGTATTAACATGTTGACGAAAAGTACCGCCCGGGGACGTCAAGCTAGCTAAAAGTGATACGACAGAACGCCCACCGACGTTCAAGATTTTACTTGCATAAAATCAGTACGCCTCATGACGTACAATTTTCTAGGCAATTAGAAAGAGCATATTATACTGTTACCACAGACATCATTTCGAGTTTGTACTGTCACCACACAATGTTCATAAATCCATTCAAAACAAAGTACTCACACATTCATATTTCGATAGTCCCTTCTATACGCACAGTACGCCTGTAGACGTACGTATTTTCATAGTAACTGACTAGTACTGCGCCGCTGTGGTACGCCGACAAGTCATTACGCGCAATTATAATGTAAGTAAGTATTGTTTGTTTTCAATATTTTATGACTTCAAGATACTAATGCAAGTGTAGTTGCATATTCAAATAACTTATTTATGTTGCTAATGCATGTTTTGAAATTGATCTTGTTATAATACCCCTACGGACAATTCTGAAAAATAGTACTATCACAGCACCCGCAAGCTATCTACATGAGTACTGTCCGTTAACGTGTTAAATTGTTATTTATCGGTGAAGGAAAACATCGTGAGGAAACCTAAATGTCTGAGACTTCTCTATAATGTTCTCGAAATACAAGTGAAGTCTGCCAACCCGCACTTGGTCAGCGTGGTGGACTGTTACCCTTCTCATACTGCGAAGGGGAGTGGGACAGTAATAGGCTGATGATGACGAAAGACAGATAAAAGCCATTTGCAAGGCTTATTTGAACAAAGAAATCTAAGTTTCAGAGTAGCCTAATCTTGTATCTTCTTTAACTGTATTCGGTCTTATAATCTTAGAGAATCAAGCATCAACAAACTGCAACCTAGACTCTCATTCAATAACTAGAGAACTTAAAGCCTACTTGGAAAAATAAGTTTACAATCAGAGTAAAAGCCACGGTAGTAGCCGGCCGGGGACAGCCGTCAATCTAAAACCGTCGATGTGACGTTAGACATCTGTCAGGTTTCTTGTTATCGCAACCCTCATCTTAGAAGGAATTACTTCCTGCATGTCGCTGCAGGCGTGTGACACGCCCCCGCATACAGTCGATCGTTTGGCACGTTAATGTACCCACATCACATCGCCCTTAAGCTAACATGCCCCATATATAGTATCTTCTTGGGTTTACGCGAATGTTACACATTGAATTAAACTACAGTTTACGGATTTTATCGCGATGTATTGGTTTCACTGAGTTATTACAATTGGAACTAATGATCTAGAAACTACATTTTTAATTTATTACTAGCCGACGTTTCGAATTCTTTACAGGATTCATGTTCACGGCAGACTGAGGTGATATTTGTCTTTGTCTTGAATTTCAAAGTTATCTCAAAGTACCCGAACATTTTTCAACTATTGGTGTTACTATCTACGCAGAATGTGCTCACTGTGTCTTGATGTCTTCTGGTGACTTTGTCCTTCTTGGGTTTCGTTAGCCTGATAACAGGGTCCCAAGCTGGAGGAACATTCCAACCATCTTCCCTATTGAAATTAGGATGTTTTTTAATTTCAATAGCTTCACGTATCATTCTTGGAATAAAGCGATGTTCTTTTGCGAGTATCTGTGGCAGAGTTTGACAGAGAAGACTTTAGTTATAATCAGCATTTTAAAATTATAAAAAACTATTATTAATCATTTATAATAAATAAATTATTGCAGTAACTATTTTTTTGTATTTCGTGTATTTATTATTTATTTATTCTTATAAACATATATTTTATTGTATCTTTTTCTTGCTGTTTCAACCGCACTCTGTTTTTTGCATTTCAATAACACGACCATACGTTTGTCTTTGAATTTGAACCATCAAGGGACTACCTTAAATATAAACTAAATTTATCAAGGTCGATCACGCCATTTTGAAGGAGTTCAATGGTGGTGCGACCATCTAGCTTGAGCATTACTGTGCTTATACTGTTCTTGTTTCATCCTTTTTAGACCCCCTTTTTACGTAGTCCGGCTATAGTTTTAAAACTTATTTTTTTTTTTAATCCTTCTCCGTATCCCGGGTATGGGCATGTAAACAACCGTGCATTATTTACATTGTCACTTTTAAAGGAAGAAAGAAAGAAAAATAGGTAACTCAATGCGTCTAAACTGCGCGAATTATAAGTACAACCGCGTTTAAAACTTATATTTTGACAGAAACAGTACGATATATGTAAATATTTGTAATGTACTCACCAATACCTTCCGTTTGATACCAAACACGTAATGATTATCTAAGTTTTATATTTTTGAGGTTTGAATCTGAGGTATTAATTCCGTAGCAGAAATTTTCGATGAAATTTATACAGCCTATGTCACCCGCGCCATTATTTCTTCTATCTTTTGACACACTTATTTATTAAAATCGGTTTAGTAGTTCAGACGCTACGGTGGAACATATAAAAGCTGAACTAGAATTATTGAAACTATATATAACATCCGTATTATGTACCAACCTATGATCCACAATAAAGATAATTATTATTATTATAAAAAAAAATACATACATAGACTGCCAAAACCTTACCTCCTTTTGGCTTCGCCGTAGTCGGGTAAAAAGTACAGAACCCTTTGTGGGTGATTCTAAGCCGTATACGACCTATTTCATTATTTGTACGTAACTGCCGCCTATATTTTTACAGAGAATTCGCTGATAAATTTAGACTTTCTATTTTCGTCCAGATTTATTGAATATGCAGAAGCTAATCGCTCTTTCAACAAAGATAAATGGTTACAAAATAAATATTACTACCAAAATGTTCAGCAGTATTTTTACTCACATTATTATTACACTTCTCCAAAATCATTACTTAATTTTTATTTACATTCAAATTATTTCACACTGTTTAACAGAAAAATGGCTAATTACTTTATTATTGCACTTCCCCAAAATATTTTAATTCATCTTATTTTGCGCTATATAAATCAGCAAAATCTATGAAAGATGCGCCAGTATATTCTGACACTTTACCAAAGCTAATATTTACAATGTAAAATGGACCATATTATTCAAATTTAAACGTTTGAATAAATAAACATCCCGCGAAATGAACTCTATGGAGGAAAAATATGAAGACGAAAACATTCAAGAAGCGTCTACAGTTGAAAAATATAGCTCATTAAGGAATGTTTAGCCGAGCTAATTTAACTAGGGGCCTCAGACATCTCCGGGGAAATTACGAGCTTAGTGCGTATGTACGTCCAAAACTTTTAGGACGTCTTTGTTTAGAGTTTTGATCATCAAGAATTTCATCAGCACGTCCAACTATCTACTAAAGCATTCTCTTACTGCGTTATGATAAAACACACAGAGCTACAATTCCATACAGTAATTGTTCGCCGCAGATAAAGGTAAATCGGTTAGGAATTTGAACGAATGGGACCGGTTCACGGTAATTGTACCTGTCGCGTATACAAATGTGCTGTCCATATTTAGCACTTAGTACTTCAATTATGCACAGACGAAAGGCTACGTAAAAACATATTTACTTTCAAGTAATGAACACAGTATTTCGTTCCTTAGAAAATATCTAAAAAATGAGTTCGTTAAACATGATAAGCTTTCGCAACAACGTAATTTCTTGGAGCTATTTCCTACAGGGAAGTAAATAGGTAGATAATTTTATTGAGCTATGGTTAAGGTTGGCCTCTTTTATTTAATCGATACTGAAGTTTAGGTAGTGAAAGGTCCCAAAATTTTTCACTTTTTGCTTTTAGTGTATTTAGTTAAGGCTTCTTCCGGACTCAGAACAAACTCTGTGTCGATTGGGATTTTACAAATATGAGTATTCAGTCAACTGACAGGAAAGCCACAAGGACGCTAAACCACTAGTTGTAGATCACACAAAGTGTTGTCTTGGGTATAGCAGCCATGACCTGCGACGCTGTGCTAACCAGCGAGGCGACCGCGTAAACCACTACTCTATCGTGCATTAAAAATAATTAACCCCAATCAGGTCTACAAAATACTTGAGAAGTAGAGGTACAGTCTCTACATTTCGATACATGGGAATAGCATCAGTGAGACTCATTTATCATTCAGGCTCACTGCTGGACAAGGTCCCTTACCCTCCGCAGTAACTACAAGGAACCTTCATAGTTTCCACATGTCCATTCGCAGAAACTTAGAAAACTTGTCACTGAGACTAAAGAGCGAATATTTATATTACTTTTTATTTCGTGCAATCTTTTCCACAAAGAGAGAGAGACACGTGCACATTATACGTAAATTTTATCTTATAACACCTGGGCAAAATATGAATCTAATTTCGCATAATTATGCTAGTTAAACCTATCCTGCTAGGTAGCTACCTAGTAAGCGGCCATCAGCCAGTCCCAACATTTATACTATCCATGTATTTGGCGATTAGACATCCATATTTGACATATTTTCTATGGAGTTTATGCATCTCTAATCTCAAAATCCCTGAATAGATCGGATATTGAATCCGGCGATATAAGCAAACCAAAATACAAGCTAAGACACCAGTCCAGAATATAGTTAAATCTGTGAATAATTAAATATTTTTTTATTTGTATTAAAAATAGCTTAGTATTGAATCTACGTGGCATATTATTCTATGTGTAGTACATAGAGCCAAAAATATTCATTCGACAAATAGTTCGTATGGCACAGCTAGTAGCTATCTTAACGTGGTAAAGCCGACCGAGGATATTGAAATACGGACAAATGACGTTAATTGTAGGTAAGCATGATAATAATAATACATGCGCCTTAGTATTCAATATTCTGCACTCAGCCTTAGTATGGCACATAAACGCTGACAAATATTGAGATTTGATATACACCCAGATAGCGGGAAGCGGTTACATGCACTGGGCACAAGATCGGTCTGTGTGGACAACCTTGGGTCAGCCTAGTTTCAGCTGACTTTAGGCTGAAATAGAACATCCATTTCTGGTGTAGTGATATAAGCGAGGTGGCTCCTCGCTGTTTAACTCCTCGCAGCACTGAGTGCAGTGGGTTCGAATTCTTAAAGGGACTACACTGGCTTCGACTCTGGGTGTTTCTTGTGCCCGTTAGTTAAGTGTATATGAAGTACTCAAAGGCATGGGTCTTAAACCAGGTGCATTGCCCATTTTATAATAAAAGGAGATTACGGATTATACGGATTACTTATGATTGCGTGGTGTATTTAGTGTGCTTACCACCATACATTACGCACGCATTTTATAAAATGCGTATAACTAAATTGTAAAAAATACAAACGAATACTGGATACAATTTGAACCCACACCAGCGTCCGCGTAGAATTAACCCTTGAAGAGAGAATCGAAAAAATTTCTAACTTCAGCAAGAAAAAGATAAAATAAGCCGTTTCGTTTAAATAACGCAACCAGGTACTACTTCAGAAATGTGTAAAACGAACTATGAATCGACGTCGAACAAACATTCAATGTAAATATTTGAAATATTCAATTTAATCGATTTTTTAATACGGACGGCAATAAAAAGGGTACACACCCAGTAAAGTACAAGTAAGGCACATAGAAATACTTCCAATTTTCCAAAAACCAAGTGATCTACGCTTTAGATACCTATCTATTTTCCACACAACATTAATAATCTAAATCTAATCATCATCATCCGCCCTGTATGCAATCAAATTCTTCTTTATTCTTAAAGAGAAGGGGCTTTGCCAGTCCAAAAGTTTTGTCCCAAACATTTTATATTTTTATAAAACTATTATGTATGCAAATAAGCCAGTCATATTGGACAGGGCAATTGCGAGTTCTGCATTTCACACTGAAACAATATAGCAATTAAAAAATAATGAGCTTTCCATGAGAGCAAGCTTCGACGAACAGTCGATGAAATTAAAAATACTGAAACAGTACACAGTATTTTAATATCAATATTACTTTCTTTCCTGATCAATGTTATAAATGCATATAAATAAATCGTTCAATATATGGAAATTACTTCGGCTCGTTCGTATATATATTTTAATTGTAACTTCTCTTTGATCTAATAAGTAAGTATTTCTTTTACCCACATGCACCAGTTTTATTTGATAATTTCTAATACAGGATTTTTTAAAAGATACGTCCTAAATCTACACTGGGGATGTATGTTTTATATCATCTAAGCTGAAATAAAATATATGTAGATCTACGAATTAAAGTTACGAGTAGCCATCATTTGGCTAAAATTTTCAAATATACGATAAGGTAATATGAAAGTAATATGAAAGTAGTAATATCAACCGTGCAAAATCAGGACACATCCAAGCAGTTAAATAAATGCACAACTTGCCGTAACTACGTATCTATTTTAGAGCTAGGTACCGCATACAAAATGATCTCAATTACTAACTCACCCTTGATCATACTAACTAATTCCTACATGATGGACAATAAACACTTACTTTAACCCATAACCACATCTAATAAAATTTGTCGAAATTTTACAGAGCCTATTACTTTATTTTGTTTATAACTGGCGGTTTTATAAAATAACTAGAGGACGCCAGCAGCTGCGCCTGCAATTTTTTTTATTTACCCGTTTTGGACGATCCCGTTGGAATTTCGGGAAATCCCTTCTTGGTGCACCCCTACGGTCCCCAGGGAACATACATGCCAAATTTCAGCTTCCTGCGCCTAATAGTTTCGGCTGTAGCGTGTCTGTCAGTCAGTCAATCACGCAAGGATTTTATATATTAAGATACACATATACTTTACGATTGTAGCTCTCCGCTGCACCGAAAGTGCCATCATATAATATACTTCATATTACACCCTTTATGTATTACTCCGTTTTATTCATGGCCACATAAACGCACTGAACTTGATTATATTCTGCGACAATTTCAGAGACAGTAAACATTACGTCACAATATTTTTTTATATCATTTCACTGTCTACTTACTTTATTATATTCTCACTAAATAGGTTCCTTCATAAATGTTGAATATACAAACTCCAAAACCGATCTTTGAAACTTTACAAAACCAAACTTATGTCACTTTATTTAGGAAGTGGGAAGATTATCGTAAACTTCGCGGCGATTTTAATTAACTTTAGTTAAAATAATAAGTCTGCCAACCCGCACTTGGTCAGCGTGGTGGACTGTTACCCTTCTCATACTGCGAAGGGGAGTGGGACAGTAATAGGCTGATGATGACGAAAGACAGATAAAAGCCATTTGCAAGGCTTATTTGAACAAAGAAATCTAAGTTTCAGAGTAGCCTAATCTTGTATCTTCTTTAACTGTATTCGGTCTTATAATCTTAGAGAATCAAGCATCAACAAACTGCAACCTAGACTCTCATTCAATAACTAGAGAACTTAAAGCCTACTTGGAAAAATAAGTTTACAATCAGAGTAAAAGCCACGGTAGTAGCCGGCCGGGGACAGCCGTCAATCTAAAACCGTCGATGTGACGTTAGACATCTGTCAGGTTTCTTGTTATCGCAACCCTCATCTTAGAAGGAATTACTTCCTGCATGTCGCTGCAGGCGTGTGACACGCCCCCGCATACAGTCGATCGTTTGGCACGTTAATGTACCCACATCACATCGCCCTTAAGCTAACATGCCCCATATATAGTATCTTCTTGGGTTTACGCGAATGTTACACATTGAATTAAACTACAGTTTACGGATTTTATCGCGATGTATTGGTTTCACTGAGTTATTACAATTGGAACTAATGATCTAGAAACTACATTTTTAATTTATTACTAGCCGACGTTTCGAATTCTTTACAGGATTCATGTTCACGGCAGACTGAGGTGATATTTGTCTTTGTCTTGAATTTCAAAGTTATCTCAAAGTACCCGAACATTTTTCAACTATTGGTGTTACTATCTACGCAGAATGTGCTCACTGTGTCTTGATGTCTTCTGGTGACTTTGTCCTTCTTGGGTTTCGTTAGCCTGATAACAGGGTCCCAAGCTGGAGGAACATTCCAACCATCTTCCCTATTGAAATTAGGATGTTTTTTAATTTCAATAGCTTCACGTATCATTCTTGGAATAAAGCGATGTTCTTTTGCGAGTATCTGTGGCAGAGTTTGACAGAGAAGACTTTAGTTATAATCAGCATTTTAAAATTATAAAAAACTATTATTAATCATTTATAATAAATAAATTATTGCAGTAACTATTTTTTTGTATTTCGTGTATTTATTATTTATTTATTCTTATAAACATATATTTTATTGTATCTTTTTCTTGCTGTTTCAACCGCACTCTGTTTTTTGCATTTCAATAACACGACCATACGTTTGTCTTTGAATTTGAACCATCAAGGGACTACCTTAAATATAAACTAAATTTATCAAGGTCGATCACGCCATTTTGAAGGAGTTCAATGGTGGTGCGACCATCTAGCTTGAGCATTACTGTGCTTATACTGTTCTTGTTTCATCCTTTTTAGACCCCCTTTTTTACGTAGTCCGGCTATAGTTTTAAAACTTATTTTTTTTTTTAAATCCTTCTCCGTATCCCGGGTATGGGCATGTAAACAACCGTGCATTATTTACATTGTCACTTTTAAAGGAAGAAAGAAAGAAAAATAGGTAACTCAATGCGTCTAAACTGCGCGAATTATAAGTACAACCGCGTTTAAAACTTATATTTTGACAGGAACAGTACGATATATGTAAATATTTGTAATGTACTCACAAATACCTTCCGTTTGATACCAAACACGTAATGATTATCTAAGTTTTATATTTTTGAGGTTTGAATCTGAGGTATTAATTCCGTAGCAGAAATTTTCGATGAAATTTATACAGCCTATGTCACCCGCGCCATTATTTCTTCTATCTTTTGACACACTTATTTATTAAAATCGGTTTAGTAGTTCAGACGCTACGGTGGAACATATAAAAGCTGAACTAGAATTATTGAAACTATATATAACATCCGTATTATGTACCAACCTATGATCCACAATAAAGATAATTATTATTATTATAAAAAAAAAATACATACATAGACTGCCAAAACCTTACCTCCTTTTGGCTTCGCCGTAGTCGGGTAAAAAGTACAGAACCCTTTGTGGGTGATTCTAAGCCGTATACGACCTATTTCATTATTTGTACGTAACTGCCGCCTATATTTTTACAGAGAATTCGCTGATAAATTAAGACTTTCTATTTTCGTCGAGATTTATTGAATATGCAGAAGCTAATCGCTCTTTCAACAAAGATAAATGGTTACAAAATAAATATTACTACCAAAATGTTCAGCAGTATTTTTACTCACATTATTATTACACTTCTCCAAAATCATTACTTAATTTTTATTTACATTCAAATTATTTCACACTGTTTAACAGAAAAATGGCTAATTACTTTATTATTGCACTTCCCCAAAATATTTTAATTCATCTTATTTTGCGCTATATAAATCAGCAAAATCTATGAAAGATGCGCCAGTATATTCTGACACTTTACCAAAGCTAATATTTACAATGTAAAATGGACCATATTATTCAAATTTAAACGTTTGAATAAATAAACATCCCGCGAAATGAACTCTATGGAGGAAAAATATGAAGACGAAAACATTCAAGAAGCGTCTACAGTTGAAAAATATAGCTCATTAAGGAATGTTTAGCCGAGCTAATTTAACTAGGGGCCTCAGACATCTCCGGGGAAATTACGAGCTTAGTGCGTATGTACGTCCAAAACTTTTAGGACGTCTTTGTTTAGAGTTTTGATCATCAAGAATTTCATCAGCACGTCCAACTATCTACTAAAGCATTCTCTTACTGCGTTATGATAAAACACACAGAGCTACAATTCCATACAGTAATTGTTCGCCGCAGATAAAGGTAAATCGGTTAGGAATTTGAACGAATGGGACCGGTTCACGGTAATTGTACCTGTCGCGTATACAAATGTGCTGTCCATATTTAGCACTTAGTACTTCAATTATGCACAGACGAAAGGCTACGTAAAAACATATTTACTTTCAAGTAATGAACACAGTATTTCGTTCCTTAGAAAATATCTAAAAAATGAGTTCGTTAAACATGATAAGCTTTCGCAACAACGTAATTTCTTGGAGCTATTTCCTACAGGGAAGTAAATAGGTAGATAATTTTATTGAGCTATGGTTAAGGTTGGCCTCTTTTATTTAATCGATACTGAAGTTTAGGTAGTGAAAGGTCCCAAAATTTTTCACTTTTTGCTTTTAGTGTATTTAGTTAAGGCTTCTTCCGGACTCAGAACAAACTCTGTGTCGATTGGGATTTTACAAATATGAGTATTCAGTCAACTGACAGGAAAGCCACAAGGACGCTAAACCACTAGTTGTAGATCACACAAAGTGTTGTCTTGGGTATAGCAGCCATGACCTGCGACGCTGTGCTAACCAGCGAGGCGACCGCGTAAACCACTACTCTATCGTGCATTAAAAATAATTAACCCCAATCAGGTCTACAAAATACTTGAGAAGTAGAGGTACAGTCTCTACATTTCGATACATGGGAATAGCATCAGTGAGACTCATTTATCATTCAGGCTCACTGCTGGACAAGGTCCCTTACCCTCCGCAGTAACTACAAGGAACCTTCATAGTTTCCACATGTCCATTCGCAGAAACTTAGAAAACTTGTCACTGAGACTAAAGAGCGAATATTTATATTACTTTTTATTTCGTGCAATCTTTTCCACAAAGAGAGAGAGACACGTGCACATTATACGTAAATTTTATCTTATAACACCTGGGCAAAATATGAATCTAATTTCGCATAATTATGCTAGTTAAACCTATCCTGCTAGGTAGCTACCTAGTAAGCGGCCATCAGCCAGTCCCAACATTTATACTATCCATGTATTTGGCGATTAGACATCCATATTTGACATATTTTCTATGGAGTTTATGCATCTCTAATCTCAAAATCCCTGAATAGATCGGATATTGAATCCGGCGATATAAGCAAACCAAAATACAAGCTAAGACACCAGTCCAGAATATAGTTAAATCTGTGAATAATTAAATATTTTTTTATTTGTATTAAAAATAGCTTAGTATTGAATCTACGTGGCATATTATTCTATGTGTAGTACATAGAGCCAAAAATATTCATTCGACAAATAGTTCGTATGGCACAGCTAGTAGCTATCTTAACGTGGTAAAGCCGACCGAGGATATTGAAATACGGACAAATGACGTTAATTGTAGGTAAGCATGATAATAATAATACATGCGCCTTAGTATTCAATATTCTGCACTCAGCCTTAGTATGGCACATAAACGCTGACAAATATTGAGATTTGATATACACCCAGATAGCGGGAAGCGGTTACATGCACTGGGCACAAGATCGGTCTGTGTGGACAACCTTGGGTCAGCCTAGTTTCAGCTGACTTTAGGCTGAAATAGAACATCCATTTCTGGTGTAGTGATATAAGCGAGGTGGCTCCTCGCTGTTTAACTCCTCGCAGCACTGAGTGCAGTGGGTTCGAATTCTTAAAGGGACTACACTGGCTTCGACTCTGGGTGTTTCTTGTGCCCGTTAGTTAAGTGTATATGAAGTACTCAAAGGCATGGGTCTTAAACCAGGTGCATTGCCCATTTTATAATAAAAGGAGATTACGGATTATACGGATTACTTATGATTGCGTGGTGTATTTAGTGTGCTTACCACCATACATTACGCACGCATTTTATAAAATGCGTATAACTAAATTGTAAAAAATACAAACGAATACTGGATACAATTTGAACCCACACCAGCGTCCGCGTAGAATTAACCCTTGAAGAGAGAATCGAAAAAATTTCTAACTTCAGCAAGAAAAAGATAAAATAAGCCGTTTCGTTTAAATAACGCAACCAGGTACTACTTCAGAAATGTGTAAAACGAACTATGAATCGACGTCGAACAAACATTCAATGTAAATATTTGAAATATTCAATTTAATCGATTTTTTAATACGGACGGCAATAAAAAGGGTACACACCCAGTAAAGTACAAGTAAGGCACATAGAAATACTTCCAATTTTCCAAAAACCAAGTGATCTACGCTTTAGATACCTATCTATTTTCCACACAACATTAATAATCTAAATCTAATCATCATCATCCGCCCTGTATGCAATCAAATTCTTCTTTATTCTTAAAGAGAAGGGGCTTTGCCAGTCCAAAAGTTTTGTCCCAAACATTTTATATTTTTATAAAACTATTATGTATGCAAATAAGCCAGTCATATTGGACAGGGCAATTGCGAGTTCTGCATTTCACACTGAAACAATATAGCAATTAAAAAATAATGAGCTTTCCATGAGAGCAAGCTTCGACGAACAGTCGATGAAATTAAAAATACTGAAACAGTACACAGTATTTTAATATCAATATTACTTTCTTTCCTGATCAATGTTATAAATGCATATAAATAAATCGTTCAATATATGGAAATTACTTCGGCTCGTTCGTATATATATTTTAATTGTAACTTCTCTTTGATCTAATAAGTAAGTATTTCTTTTACCCACATGCACCAGTTTTATTTGATAATTTCTAATACAGGATTTTTTAAAAGATACGTCCTAAATCTACACTGGGGATGTATGTTTTATATCATCTAAGCTGAAATAAAATATATGTAGATCTACGAATTAAAGTTACGAGTAGCCATCATTTGGCTAAAATTTTCAAATATACGATAAGGTAATATGAAAGTAATATGAAAGTAGTAATATCAACCGTGCAAAATCAGGACACATCCAAGCAGTTAAATAAATGCACAACTTGCCGTAACTACGTATCTATTTTAGAGCTAGGTACCGCATACAAAATGATCTCAATTACTAACTCACCCTTGATCATACTAACTAATTCCTACATGATGGACAATAAACACTTACTTTAACCCATAACCACATCTAATAAAATTTGTCGAAATTTTACAGAGCCTATTACTTTATTTTGTTTATAACTGGCGGTTTTATAAAATAACTAGAGGACGCCAGCAGCTGCGCCTGCAATTTTTTTTATTTACCCGTTTTGGACGATCCCGTTGGAATTTCGGGAAATCCCTTCTTGGTGCACCCCTACGGTCCCCAGGGAACATACATGCCAAATTTCAGCTTCCTGCGCCTAATAGTTTCGGCTGTAGCGTGTCTGTCAGTCAGTCAATCACGCAAGGATTTTATATATTAAGATACACATATACTTTACGATTGTAGCTCTCCGCTGCACCGAAAGTGCCATCATATAATATACTTCATATTACACCCTTTATGTATTACTCCGTTTTATTCATGGCCACATAAACGCACTGAACTTGATTATATTCTGCGACAATTTCAGAGACAGTAAACATTACGTCACAATATTTTTTTATATCATTTCACTGTCTACTTACTTTATTATATTCTCACTAAATAGGTTCCTTCATAAATGTTGAATATACAAACTCCAAAACCGATCTTTGAAACTTTACAAAACCAAACTTATGTCACTTTATTTAGGAAGTGGGAAGATTATCGTAAACTTCGCGGCGATTTTAATTAACTTTAGTTAAAATAATAAATTGAATGATGTCTCGATTCATAATTGCTGAATAAATGTTGATTTTGATTGGAACTTTATGGTTATTACTTTATTTGTTGGCTTCGTTTATCTGATAGCATATCTGATAATAGCGCTAACAAGAGCATATTTACAATTGTAATGAATTAAATGTTAGATAGCAATATATTACTGAAGATAAGACAAGCACACCTATTCGCTGGAGAACGGGCTCCAACAAGTCTTAGACATTAGACGCCCAGAGCTAATTTACTTGACCTATGTATGTTTCGAATTATCTTACAAAGATATATTATGTATACTATACACATACTGGGTGGCAAAAGACCCACCACCAAGCCGTTGTTTGCTCGTTTGCAAATACCAAGTATACTAAGCAAATATAATAGCTGGGAAACGAATGCTTTTTACGTAGACAGATTTTATAAATACATACATAGACTCACTCCTGTTTCGCGGAGGGGTAGGCAGAGACTACGCAAATACCTACCTATTATAATGTATAGGTGGATAGGACATCTATGGAATAAACTGGCGCTAGAAATGCATCAATGTAATTAATTACAAAAAATATATGGTGACTTTGAGCCTCAATATCTCCTGAACCAGCAATTTTCCGAAGTAAAAAATAGTATAGTAGGTAGCAGTGCCTGGCTATAAGGTAGTAGAGCCTTGCTGATTTCAGCATTCGGCTCGACCGGGGAAGTACTAACCTCTCACAGAAAATCGACGTAAAGTATCAGTACCTTAACTGTTGCGTTTCGTTCGGTGAGTGAGAGTGCCGGAGGCCCAATCCCCTATTCCTTCTCCCTCATCCCACTCCTCATCCTATCCCTTTTCCCAACCCCAAGGCGCGGCAACGCACTTGTGACTCCTGTGGTGTTGCTTGTGTCCATGGGCAGCGGTAATTGCTTACGATCAGGCGATCCCTCTGCTCGTTTGTCGCCTATTACCATAAAAAAATAAACCGGTCAAGTGCGAGTCGGACTCGCGCACCGAGGGTTCCGTACAAACCAGTATGTATATATAATTATTTTAAAAAGTATGTGATGTAACTAAAAATTTAGGGTTTCAAAAATTTTCCTATGTGCTATAAAACGTTGCTTTAATGCCAGATTTCAAGATTCTAGATCGACTGGAAATACCCTTTAGTTTTGACTTGAACATTTGATATGAATTGCAAGTTTATACTCCTACGGGTTCATGAAGAAAGGGGTAGCACCTTTAAAATTATTAAAAATATTTTAATTATATGATGTAATAAAAAAATTATGTGCTTTAAGAGTTTGCTTGGTGCCAAATTTCAAGATTCTGAGTTGACGGGAAGTACCCTGTGGGTTTTTATTCCCGTGCAAGTAGTTACGAGTTTGAAAATATGTTTAAATTGTTGTTTCTGTTGATTGCATTGACATAGAAGTTTGATTTTATTACAGCTTAACGGTGTTATAGACCTGAGTATTTGATCATCATCCTCTTAGTGTTATTCAAGTTTCAATCTGGGGTCCGCTTACTAGTCTAACCGGATTTGGCTAAATATTAGCTTTCCCCCAGAGCGACTACCTGTCTGACCTCCGCAACCCGAAGGGATACCGATATTCCATGGTTTAGACTAGTGTCAGTTGATTAAGAAGGTACTGACGCCCTGTAACGACTGTCAAAGATCTACATGACAACCGGGACCGACTGCTTTACGTGCTCTCCGAGGCACGGGACCAGCGATAATTAATAGTTCAACAGACCTGAGTATTTGATATGAATTTCAATCTAATAACTCTACGCGTTCATGAGGAAAGAGGTGGTAACTTTAAAATTTTAAATATGTATTTATTATGATGTAACAAAAAATTTACATTTATGGATTTTTTTCTTTAATCCGTGCTATAAGAAGTGGCCTTGTACTTCACGACGTTGACGTTGGTTCGTAACAAATTTCAAGAACCTTAGTTTACGGGAAGTACCCTGTGGATTTTGATTCCCTTGCCAGTAGTTGCGAGTTTGAAAATATAGTAAAATTGCTGTTTCTTTTGATTGCGTTGAGATAGAAGTTTGATTTTGTTACAGCTTAAAAGTATAATAAACCCGAGTATTTGCTATGAATTTCAATTTAATAACTTTACGCGTTCATGAGGAAAGGGGTATTAACTTTAAAATGAATATAAATATTTTTATATCATAAAAATCATATTATGATGTAACTAAAAAAATACAGTCTTCGCAATTTTCCCTTTATTTGTGCTATAAGACATTGCTTCGAACTAAATTTCAAGATTATGAGTTCACGGGCAGTATCCAGTAGGTTTTGATTCCCTTGCGAGTAGTTGCGAGTAAAATTGCTGCTTCTTTTTATTGCGTTGACATAGAAGTTTGATATTATTACAGCTTCAAGGTATTATAGACCTGAGTATTTGATATGAATTTCAATTTAATAGCTTTACGCTTTCATGAAAAAATGGTAATAACTTTAAAATTGTAAAAAATATTTTTATGATATGATGTAACTAAAAATTTACGGTTTTCGCAATTTTTCCTTTATGCATGCCGGTGCCGTGTGGTGTCCGGCAGAGTAGAATAGCCCTCCCTCACTCTTACCGAGGTGTCGTAAAAGGCGACTAAGGTACTTTGACGCTCGAAATGTCAACTAAAAATAATAAATATTGACGTCCCCAGTCTTAGAGAAGGAAAACTCGATATAAACCCGGAAGTGAGTTCCGCCGTTAGGGACTTGACTGTCAAATATCTACATAGAAATACCTAATACAGTCTAACTACCGACGTGATCATGGCTGTGGGAAATAATACTGTATATGTACCCAAGGGGGGTACCGGCGGAGCCGGAGAATCCCCTCCTCGCCCTGTATCTACAGGACGAGGCTGCTCCTCGTATTCTGGGGGGAGCAACCTTACAGCTGCAGGCGGCGACGATATTCACCATACGTCACAACGAAATCACCACCATAAGCGAAATTGTTCACGTCGGGGCGGAAAGTGGACATCGGAATGTCGATTTGCGACGTTGAATGTAAGAGGAGGAATAGATGAGAAACTGGATGATGTCTACGAGTTAATGAGTGACAGAAATTTGGATGTATTGTGTGTGAATGAGACTAAACGCAAGGGGAAAGAAATGCTGACGCGCGGCCCGTTCACTGAAATATGGTCAGGGGTTACCAATGAAGAGCATGGTAGTAAAGGCGTCAGTATAATTCTTTCAGAGCGAATGGCAGAATGCATGCGAGGGTATGAGTGTGTAAGTCCGCGCCTTATGTGGGTCCGGATGAAAGTAGGTCTGACGCCTCTATTTTTGATAGGGGTATACGCACCGGACTCTTCCCACAATAAGGCGGTAAGAGAGGAATTTTGGGAACAAATGAGAGAGGTTGTATTATTGCGTAAGTGGAACGAACGTATTGTCATGCTTGGAGATTTTAAAGCAAAGGTTGGTGTGAAGCGCGATGGATATGAAAATGTACTTGGGACGTTTGGAGATAAGAGCGTGAATGACAATGGCGTATACGTTTTAGATGTATGTGTGGAGATGGGTCTGTCTGTGATGAATACGTGGTTTCAGCACAAGCTGATACATATGTATACATGGCGAAAGGAAGAAGGACATAGTATGTTAAGGAGCATGATAGATTTTGTGATAGTCGATGAAAGAATGAGAAAGAAAGTAATGGACACTAGGGCATATCGTGGACCAGATATTGGCACAGATCACTATTTGGTAATTACAAGAGTCGGTGGTATGTTTAATCGCTGGCGGCACAAACCAAAAGAGCCTGCTACCGAATTAGAACGTATAAAAGTGGAAAGATTAAAAGATCAGCGCGTGAATGAGATGTACAAAAAGCAATTGAGTGAACGGCTAGATAAAATCTGGAGTGATGTAAACGAGGAAAGTGTGAGTGATGTATGGTCGGTATTTAAAACCAACGTAGTGAAATGTGCTGAAGAGGTATGCGGTTTGAGTAAAAGAAGAAGTAAGAAATGTGAGAAAGCTGACTGGTGGGATGATGAAACTCGAAGTATGGTTGAGAAAAAGAAAAAGGTATGGCTGGATATCCTAGCAATAGAAGCAACCAATAGAGCTAGTGGTGGTATGAATGAATATAGTGTTAAAGAAATGAAGGACAAATATAGGTGTGTGAAAGCTAAGGTTAAGGCATGTATAGAGAGGAATAAGAACGAGAAAAAGAAGAAATGTGAGGAACAATTCGGCTTAAGTTTCCGAGACAATATAAAATTGTTTTGGAAACTCGTGAAAGAAGCGCGGGGCAAAACCATGAATGCATCAATGAAAGTAATTAGGAACGAAAGAGGTGAAGTCATGAATGAAGAAAGAATGATACTAAAGTGCTGGAAGGAGTATTTTGAGAGCTTATTCGAGAAAGATGTAAGTGAAATAGAGCCAGAAGAGACGATTGATATGCCTGTAGGTCCGAGTGATGAAATTGGAGTGGATGAAATAATGAAAACACTAAAAGGTATGAGGTTAGGAAAGTCTGCTGGGTGTGATAAGGTGACGGCTGAAATGTTGAAGGCTGGCGATGGACTTATAGTAAACCTGCTGCATCGCCTTTTTAATCTATGTTATATACAGGGCCAGGTGCCAGATGACTGGACGAAGGCAGTGCTCGTCCCAATTTATAAAGGCAAAGGTTCGCGGCAGGAATGGCATAATTATCGCGGGATCAGCCTTCTTAGTGTGGTAGGAAAAATGTATGCCAGAATATTGATTGACAGAGTAATAAATGTAACAAATGGGGGTAGTTGTAGCATTGACATCAAAAATTTTAAGCTCCACTTACAAAATTAAAAATAAATAGTTAAAGTTTATATTTTTAAGTTATTTTAATGAAATTACTTTAATAATAAGAAGCAGTACCTGCCAGTAAAATGTAGACACTATCCTACATACATTTTACATCTTCAAAATTTTTTTCTTACACACTATGTCACAACCACTGCAAGACTCAATGAACAGTTTAAAGGAAATGTTCCTGAAGCGGATGGCTGATTTTGAAGCGGAGTTGCCAAAGTCACACAGTACTCCATCGGTTCCTGGATTGGCCTCCGAATATACCTCCTTCAAGTCCTTTGTGTTAGAAACTCTGAGAGCTTTTCAGCAGCAAATAGATCTTATAGCTAATACAGTGGACTCAATGGAGATGAGGACAAGAAGGAAAATGTTGCTGCTGCATGGTGTGGTGGAGGACAGTAAAGAAGATACAGCCAATGTGATTGTTAAGGTCATCAAAGAGCATCTCAAGTCCGACATAACTGTTGCTGATATCCGACGCTGTCACAGAATGGGACGCACATCAAACAGCCACAAGCCCCGGCCCATTGTGTTGAAATTCAGTAACACCTCAGTACGTGACAGCATATGGTTCGGCAAAAGCAAGTTCAAGGGCACAGGTGTAACGGTTTCCGAATTCCTGACGAAGCAGCGACATGAAGCTTTTATGGCCGCACGTCAAAAGTTCGGTGTATCGCAATGCTGGACCAAGGACGGCATCATCCACGTTCTGGCGCCTGATGGTTCGCGGCATCGCGTAGTCAACCTCGGGGATCTGCACAAGATAGAGCAGAAGGACGTGGAGAAGCCAATCACGCCAGCGAAGCCAGCCGCAAAGACGAAATGGACTGTTGCCCAAAAGAAATAAGTTTCTGTTTGTTTTGGTTGATTTCCGGTCCGGGTAGTAAGTAATATTATGTATTCATCATTTATAATCTTTCTTGCTTTGTACCCACTTATCTGCTTCACTTTTGCACTTCTTAATACACTTATAATTAATCCAATATCGAATATATATGTCGGTGTCTGATATTTCTATTTTACCTTTCAAACTGTCAACTGTCACTTACTCCGTCACCTGTCAAATCAACTATCTGTTTGGGTACAAGGCTTTTTGGACTGCTTTTTTTTCATTTTTTTTTCTTATACCCTTTTCTTGTTCTTGCGATGTACTTTGATTCCTTCTCCACTAACTCTTAATATTATTTTTGTATTGTTTTGTTACTGCCCGGACCAATCTTAGTTTCATTTCCCAATCAATTTATTTTATGAAATCTTTATTCTTGTTTAAATGAATAAATACCTGATGTTTTTTCTACTCTTGGCTCTACTGGCAGGTGGCGTATTATTGGTAATTTAAAAACTTTTTTTGTGTGTATATTTATATATATATTTACTTATTTAGATTATATTTATTATATTAACATAATATTTAAGTATTGTACCTGTTATCATTGATATCAATAATATTAGTGATGATGATAGTTTCCACTCAGTATGTAGTGTAGATGACAGTTTTAGCAGTATACCGTCACTTTCCGAGTGTCTTAATTCACAGTTTTCTGATGTACCTAAAAATTTCAATGCCGTTCATATCAATGCCCAAAGTATTCCGGCACATTTTACTGATATGCTGGCAAATTTAGACTGTAAGAGCATTCATGCTATCCTTGTTTCTGAGTCATGGCTTAAGCCCTGTCTACCTTCTACATTATACTCCCTCCCTGGTTTTCAACTTATCAGAAATGATCGCGTGGTTGGGGGCGGTGGGGGTGTTGCCATATATCTTCGCTCTCATATCCCTTACAAAGTTGTAAGTATGTCTGCACAACCATCACCTTCAATTGAAGGTGAGCATTTATTTCTGGAAGTTGCATTAAACCACACCAAACTCCTTCTCGGCGTTTACTACTGTCCTTCATTACGTATAGATTATTTTTCTACTTTTGAAACCCTACTGGTTAATCTCGTGCCCTCTTACAGTCATACTATCATAATGGGTGATTTTAACACATGTCTGCTTAAAAATGATTCTCGTTCTTCGTCTCTTGTTTCTATTTCTATAGCCTGTAATCTTACAATACTACCCTTAAGTGCAACTCATCATTTCCCACATTCCACACCTTCCCTTCTCGATGTAATAATGGTTTCTTCTCGGGAACATGTTGCTACGCACGGACAATTTCCAGCAAACATGTTTTCTTACCACGACCTGTTCTATATCTCGTACAAAATTCGTCCTCCTAAAATGAAGCGGAACGTACTAATGCAGCGCAATTTTGGTGGCATAAACATCGATTATCTTCATAAGGATGCCAGTGATATTAACTGGATTCCACTTCTCAGTGCCGAATCCATTGATGATAAGGTTAGCATCTTTAAAACTCAAATCACTTTATTGTATGATAAGCATGCACCCATTCGACCGGTGAAGATTAAACACCCTCCCTCACCATGGCTTACTGAAAGCATCAAACAGCTTATACACAAGAAAGCTGCAGCAAAATTCAGGTATAAAATTAGGCCCGATGATAACAACCTGCAAAAATATGTTGCGATTAGGAATCACTGCAATAGGGTGTGTAGGGACGCACAACGCCAACATATCCATAATTCTGTGAAAAACGGAGATCCAGCAAAGGTCTGGAAATTTCTTAAAACCCTGGGGGTCGGCAAATCACGTCAACTTACTACTCCTAATGACTTCAATATTGACTCGCTCAATCAACATTTCGCTGCCTCGTCCAATATTGATAGGACTACTAAAGAAAGCACTCTTAACTATCTTTCATCCCTGCCAACCCCCAGTTATTCACCATTTGTCTTTAATCATTTCACCGATAGTGATGTTAAGAAGAGCATCATGTCAATCACATCCAACGCAGCTGGTAGTGACTGTGTCAACCGTAATATGCTCCTTCCCATTCTTGATTTAATCCTACCCATCATTACTCACATCATTAATTACTCCTTGTCCAGTGGTGAATTCCCATCGATGTGGAAGGATGCCCTAATAACTCCAATTCCGAAAAAATCACATCCTTTATCCTTTTTTGATTACCGACCTATTTCTATTCTACCATTCCTTTCCAAAGTCCTCGAACGTCTCGTTTACAATAAAGTCAACTCGTTCCTTTCTAAAAATAATCTCCTTAATCCATTCCAATCCGGTTTCCGTCCAGGCCATAGCACCGCTACAACCCTTATCAATATTACGGATGACATCAGGGCTGGTATGGAAGGCGGACAGCTCACAGTCCTTGCTCTGCTAGATTTTAGCAACGCCTTCAACACAGTGGATTTTGATATTCTACTTGGCCGTCTTTGCTCTCTTAACATATCTCCTACGGTGATTGATTGGTTTCGTAGTTACCTGTGTGGCCGCCGACAGCGTATACGAGTTGAAAATTCACTCTCTTCATGGTGTAACACGACTGTTGGCGTGCCCCAGGGTGGCGTGCTGTCTCCTTTACTCTTCGCAATTTTTATAAATTCTATATCAAACAATCTTCGCTCTTCCTATCAACTTTATGCAGATGATCTCCAAATCTATACGCAGTCGACATTGTCTCGGATGTCACACTCTATAGGTACCATCAACAGTGATCTTGCACAGATTAGTAGCTGGACCAAATCCTATGGACTTATAGTGAACCCCTCGAAAACGCAGGTCATTGTTGTTGGTAGTTCGAGAATGGTATCGAAGATCGACTGGTCTCAACTTCCTGACGTTATATTTAATGGCACTGTAATTCCTATACAGGATAAAGTAAAAAATCTGGGCTTAATCATTGATTCTACCCTTTCCTGGCGCTCACAGGTCCAAGAAGTGAGTCGTAAGATATTTGCTTCGGCAGGTTCATTGTGAAGACTTAGGAATTTTCTTCCTACTGCCACCAAAATTGCACTTGCAAACTGTCTTCTATTACCCATTATTGATTATGCAGATGTCAGCTATCAAAATCTCTGTATACGATTCATATTTGGATTACGCAAATACGATCATGTCTCACAATTTCGAACACAACTCAAGTGGTTGCCCATACGATTTCGCCGGAATACTCACATACTTTCTCTACTATACAATATATTGTTTAACCCTTCAACTCCCTCCTATCTTAAAGGAAGATTCGAATTCCTACATGATACGCATAACCGTAATTTAAGTTCATCAGAAAATTTAAAGCTGAAGATGCCGGCTCATTGCACGGATTTTATTGATAAATCGTTTTGTGTCACTGCTGTTCGCCTATGGAACGCACTCCCATTACATATAAGACAGGCTCAGACAAAGTTCAAATCCTTAGTCAAGGATCACTACCTATCACAATAATATTTCCCGTTCTAATATTATTTTAAGTATTATTTATTACTTATGTATGTGTATGTATTTATGTTGTATGTATGTATGTATGCATGTATGTATTTATGTTTGTATGTATAAGTATTTATATATGTGTAGTATATTATTATAATATTACATAAATGTATATATTTAAAGTATTATCATCTTATTACTGGTACACTTACAACTACCATTTCTTTCCTACCAATAATATCTCCATCCAAAGGTTGCCTGGTAGAAATCGCTGTTAGCGATAAGGCCGCCCTTTGTACTCTTTTTAATATAAAATTCCTTTACATATGTTCTTAAAAGTGTACAATAAAGTATTAAATAAATAAATGTGACTAATGACAAGATATGGGATGTGCAAGCGGGATTTCGGAAGGGAATGGGATGTACGGATCAAGTCTTTTCCTTGCGCTGCGTAACCGAAAAATGTCTGGCAAAAAACCAGAAGGTATATTGCGCGTTCATAGACTTGGAAAAGGCTTATGATAGAGTGGATAGAAAGGAATTATGGAAGGTGCTATCTATGTATGGGGTGGACAATTTTATAATAAGAGCTCTGAAATCTCTGTAAAGGGGTTCTAGAGCCTGTGTAAGGATTAACGGTGCCTATACAGAATGGTTTGATATCTCCAAAGGTGTCAGACAGGGTTGTGCAGCCTCGCCCTGGTTGTTCAATCTATTCATGGATAGCTGCATGAATGATATAAGAGAAAGTGAATGCGGGATCGATATGGTAGGATTACGTTCTAAGTGCCTCTTGTACGCCGATTATCAAGTCATTCTTGCGTCCTCGGCGAAAGAGTTGCAGCAAATGATGGACTGCATGAACGAGAGAGCTTTAAAGTGAAGGGTATGAAATTAAATGCAAGAAAGACGAAAGTGATGGTGTTTGAGAAGGATGAAAGTGTGACTGAGTGTAATATTGCGATTGAAGATGAGCATTTAGAACAAGTTGAAGAATTTGTATATTTGGGTAGCATGTTTACAAGAGATGGAAGATGTGAAGGAGATATTGAAAGGAGAGTGACTGCGGGAAACTGTGTGCATGGAGCGCTGCACGCCTTTATGAACGGTCAGACTGTGCCGAAAGAGGCGCGACTGGCGTTTCATAATGGTGTACTTGTGCCCACGCTGTTGTATGGTAGTGAGTGTTGGGTATAGCAGAAAAAGCATGAAAGCAGAATTAACGCAGTTGAGATGCGATCACTGCGTAGTATGTGTGGGGTGAGACTGATTGATAGAATTCCGAATGCAGTAATACGAGAGCGATATGGCCTGAAAGAAGATGTTATGACAAGAATTGAGAAAGGAATGCTGAGATGGTTTGGACACGTGGAGCGAATGAGTGAAGAAAGAATGACGCACCAAATATATGAGGCAAACGTGTATGGGCAAGCCGGTCGCGGCCGACCTCGTAGGACATTCGTCGACCAAATTGGTGACCTTCTGAAAAACGGCAAGGTCCGAAGCACCCGCAACCGGCGAGCATGTATGAAAAGAGTAATGAATGTAGAGGAAGCGCGTGAGGATTGTAAGGATAGAAGCAAGTGGCGTTCCGTTGTCTCTGCCTACCCCAACGGGAAAAAGGCGTGAGTATATGTATGTATGTATGCATGCCATAAGTCATTGCTTCGTACCAAATTTCAAGATTCTGAGTTCACGGGAAATACCCTGTAGGTTTTGAGTTTCGAATATTTCCGGAAATTTGCAGCATAAACGGCTGTATCTTTTGATTGCGTTGGCTTAGAAGTTTGATTTCACAGCTTCAAGGGACAGTAGATTTGACTATTTGATATAAATTTCAGTTTGATACCTCCACGCGTTTCTGAGAAAAAGGGTCTTTACAGACGGACGGACAACAAAGTGATCCTATAAGGGTTCCGTTTTTTCCCTTTTTAAAAATGTTCGTAATGATAGATACAATATGGGATTTCAAATTTTTTAAGGGTCTCTTCAAATTGGATTTATATTTGTAACGTAGGTAACGTAGGAGAATGTGGGTGTTCTTCGTTCCTCAGGTCTTCCTCCATCGTACATTTCAGGAAAATAAGACTCTGTATACACTCAATAGGTTTTACTCAAACTAATTAGTTCACTTCACAAACTAAATATGCACACGTAGCTCGGATGAAAATGGATTACTTTTGGGAACGCAGCGAAGTCGGACGTAGGTAGGCCACACTTGTTTCCTCCGCTGTGTCTGACGCCAAAAGTGCCCATTGACAGCTCCACGTTCGATTATAAAACATTAAATGACATTGACAGCTGTCAACCGCCGACCTCAGTGTTGCCAACCATCATATCCGAATACGTCCAAATCTAATAAGATTTGACGTTCCGTTCTCTAATCTCCGACACGGTCATCTTGACATGTCACACGCCCCTGTGTGATGCTCTTTCTTCTTTGTCCTCGGTCTCTCACTGCTGAAGATCGCGAACATATATGTGTCTCCAGCAGGAGCGGTCGTACGCCGTATGTAAGGCTCGTTGCATGCTGCCGCCCACCGCCTTCTTGATCGTGTCAGACCATCTTGTAGGTGCCCTGGGTGATGCTCCTGCAAAAGAGAAAACGTTCTGCAATATCTCAAGGTCTTAGCTCGGCCCATCCTGATCATCGTTTAGTTAAAGAATAGGGCTCGTTACATTATAAACCACAACGCTAAGGGTTAACATCAAGTTTATTTCAACTGCATCATACTAACACATCACAATATTATGAAAACAAATCTCTCATTAGTGAACAGTATCAGAGAATTATATCACAAACGTTAATCAGCGAAAAGTGTCACGGTTCACGGGCCCCTTCTCACTATGAGAAGGGTAAGGCCATAGTCCACCACGCTGGCCAAGTGCGGGTTGGCAGACTTCACATGTCTTTCGAGCACACTCCGAAGAACTCTCAGACATGCAGGTTTCCTCACGATGTTTTCCTTCACCGTCGTTGCTATCGCCTACACGAGCGTAGCAACTCATATCACCTCCATCGAGTGACGTACCCATTGTCGTCGCTATCACCTATATCGAGCGATAGCGACTCATTGCCACCTCCATCGAGTGACAATAACCTTGCCAGTGTCGTTGCTATCACCTAAATCTAGCAATAGCAACTCACGCCACCTCCATCGAGTGACGTAAACCATGTCACCTCCTTCGAGTGACTCTTAGATTACTTATTGCCTCCAACGAGCAATACAACGAACATATCGCCTAAATCGAGCGACATGTCCGATTACCAACTTAGTAATGATACCAACTACTGTTCACTAATCAGAAAGAAACACCACTAAATTTAATTCATCATTCCGTTAAGCTAAGGTCTTTGGACTCTACATCTTATAACCAAATGCCTTTAAAAAACTACCTTCATTTTCATTGCCAGTTTAGGCCAGATAGGCTTTAGCTTTACCAGTTACCAGGCTCCTCAAAGCCACATAGAGGACAGCCCCGCGCACCACACACGGGCCGCACGCCACACATGGGCCACGCGCCACACAGGCTACGCTGGCCACCAAGCCGCACTGGCCACTAAGACGCGCCGGCCAACAGGCCACGCCGGCCACCAGGCCGCGCCGGACTCCAGGCGGCGCCGGAAACCAGGCGGCGCCGGCCACCAGGTGGCACCGGCCTCCAGGCGGCGCCGGCCACTAAGCGGCGCCAGCCATCAAGCTGCGCTAGCCACCCGGATTACCCAAAGAAAAAATAAATCTACCAACAGTATTTCAACGATTCCTCTCATCGTATACCCACTGAATAGAGTATCAGTTCTTTCAGACTAATTCAACGTCCGCACTTCGTCAATTTTAAGCGATCATCAAATTCATTAACAACTGTACAGAACGTAACACCCGTCCTGAATCTCAATGAGCTATGTTAAAACTGGATTTCACCACTGACAAATCTAAAACCAGATGCGAACATGGCGAGAACTGATAAGCTACCTTCGAATAAACTGATTTCCTTTGGCTACATAGATGCAACGACTACAATTCTGAGATAACCAATCGACTGTCCATGAGTACTTTCAGATTCTCGCAACACGCTCTTATCATACGACACAGAAACCAGAAGTAGATAATTTTAGTGATCAAAAATAAAATGAGAGCTTCTTGAGTAGCAGGGTATCCGTAATGGCGATCAACAACCACACTTTAATGTGCTCTAATTCTCGAACAGTAATCCTAGTCGTTCGGCCATTCATGGCACCAATCGGTGGGCATTAGAAGGTACTCTGAGCAAAATCATCACAGGTTTTCATGATAATCATAACTAACTATTTCTCTTGAAGCGGACATGTTGAACAACATGCATACTCGCACAAATAATAAGAAACTCATTAAAATATTGCATTGCTCATACTCTGACATCAATCGGATCTTCAACATAACGTTATGCAACCTCCATCCGGTTACACAACACCCCCCGGATAATCATTTCGAGCGTTTAACGTAATCTTAAACTAGGTTTGTTCAACATTTTGCTTTGGTTTTCCTTATCACATAGACTATAAGAAAATCTTACTAGGCTGATGCTCTAGATGTTAAGTTTACTACCAAGTATTCAACAAGTCTTTTCAGCGTTATAACTTTGTCATGGATAGTCTAAATACGAAGTCTAAATATGGAGACTATGACTAACACAAAAGCTCAAGGGTAAACTAGGCTAACCAGAAAGGCACTTTGCCGGTCCAACTAACGGCAACGCATGGCTACACATGCAGCCGCACAAACTACTTATCCATTTTATGCACATCTACACCAACGGAAACGCGGGTACCACAAAATTATCACAACAACGACAAAAAAAGTATCCATTTAATGAGAATAAGGTTAAACATACAATCATCACTAACGATCACTAACCTAGTTCTACCTACAACGAAAATTAAAATCTCTGAAACTGATTATCATAACGCACTACGATGATAACTCAATCATTTTCTTCTACGTCTGATAATCGAATTTAATAGCTTCTACTAGAAACACTATCACTCCTACACGTCCTAAGCATAACTTGGAATTAGTCAGAGAACTCGGGGCACTTGATAAAAATTCTCAGTGTATCACATGAATTTTAAAAACACACAGTAGGTAATTTTCAAGTAATAAGAATACGAAATAAGAAGGCAGCAATAGCCTAGTGGAGATACCAACAGATTGCCATGCAGATGGTATCGGGTTCGAATCCACAGCGCGCACCAATGACTTTTCGGAGTTATGTGCGTATTAAATAGTCAATTATCGCTTGTCCCGTGCCTCGGAGAGCACGTTAAGCCGTCGGTCCCGGTTGTCATGAAGATCTTTGACAGTCGTTATAGGGCGTCAGTACCTTCTAAATAAAGTGACACTAGTCTAAACCATGGGATATTGCTATCCCTTCGGGTTGCGGAGGTCAGACAGGCAGTCGCTCCGTGTTTTCCACGGAGCGACTGCCTGTCTGACCTCCGCAAATAATATTCAGCCAAATCCGGTTAGACTAGTAAGCGGACGCCAGATTGAAACTGGGATAACGCTAGGAGGATGATGATGACAGTAGGTAATTTTCATAAGTAAAATCTTAAAATTGAATTTAATTTTACTAGTGGTGCCATCTAATAATCAGAGTAAGAAACATTTTAATGTGCCATGTTAAAAATGTATCCACACAAAGAAGCAGGTGTAATTGCAACACCGAGATCGTCTGTTCAACAACGAGTAACCGTGCTAATTTTTACTTAGGCTCTGATCACGTTTAAACGAAAAACCGTTAGGTATTATTTACACCACGAGTCGATAAAATAATGGCACTGGTAATATCTTACGATTATGGTCAGGTTACACTAACCAACCAACTGCACTCGTCTAAACAGCACTGCAGTTCATACGTCTATTTAAGAAATAAAAGCTACAAGCTGTTCTACACAAAGCCAGTCTAGTCTAGCACAGTCTTACACTATGAACCCAGTATGAACGATTCGATTAGTTAAGCAACTTTAGCGCCGCTGCCCTGCGAAGGACAGTCTAGACAAGAGTTATTGTTCTAGATTTAGCAGAAAACCAACCTAAGCTGAGTGTTAGTTCTAAAACCAATATTACAACTGCACTAGAACAATAACTAGCACGTTTCACTCAAACGCACTTGCTTGGGATAATGCAAGTCAGCCTGTACGCTTACTCTCGCTACCACTATAGTCCATAAAGCAAGACTGAGACAAGATAACCTATTTGCAAGCAAGCATACAAGGTTCGCGAGTGCGAGCCACCCTCGCATGAAGAAATAAAAATAATCGCTTTCTTTTTAACCGGCGTATCAAACTCAAAACATTCGTTCGATATCTACGCTATAGCTAGGTCACAGGGGTAGTCAGACAACCATACACTAACATAAAATACGGCAAAGGTCAAACGGTTCCACAACTCAGTGTCTCGTGTACGAATCGAACCTACAACACTCGATACGATGTGATGGTGACATCATCACAACGATTATGACATTTCCAAGGTTAAACGCGTAGCAGTATTGTGCTAACCAAGAATGTTTTACAACTACCGTAACTAAATAAAATTTGCAGTACCAAAAACAAAAAACAAAAACAGACAAAATACGCTCACCACGGTTGCAGTTGAGAACCCAGCTGATTCACCAACATAGCAGCGTTAGCAGCCGCCCTCGCTCGCGCTTTGTTGGCACACTCCATTGAATAGGTCCATCCTAGGAAACGGCACGGTAGATAGCCAGGTCGAAGCTCCTCCCTTCAAGGCCCGGCTTAGTGCGACCATAAGCGGGGCGCAATGTGGATCTCGATTGTCCAATCACATGTCTGCAGCCGTCACCAAAGCACGTGCTTCTACGTCATCTTGTTGCTCAGGAATCTCAGGATCGAAGTCCGGTAAACAAAGGCCATGTAACGATGTAGTAAGTATTTTCATGTCCCCGCCCCGTGGGATCTCCACCTTGTCATGGTGGGGGGGCTCAGTAACCGTGGATTGGTCACCCGCGGTGAAGCTAAGAGGGATCCAGGAGAGGACGCTCCGCGTGGGCTTGGAGGGGCCTGCGCAGGATGCGTCCAACGGTGCGGGTGCGGGGGACAGTTCTGTCTGTCCCTCGCAGTCGGGTGCGGTCGCGGGAGGAGAGGCGCGTCGGTGTTGCGTTGCCGCGCGCCCTATCTCCCGCGACCAAATGGGGGCGCACCATTCGATGCGTCGCGGTGGAGCCGCAGAGGAAGAGGAGATGCGGTGTTGCGTTGCCGTCCTCCCTATCCTCTGCGGCCGCTGGGCGTTTTGGCGGCGGAGTCCAACACCTTAATCCGTCGCCAAGGGGGTTTTGTTCGGGGCCCGCCTGACCATCTGGCGGGCCAATACCCAGCGGAGGGTGGCCACGAGTGCTTAGGTGATGCCCCTCCCTCCGACACACGGGTACATGGCGGCAGTCGAGGTGGTTTTTAGTGGAAACACCACATACTCCGGCTCTTATTTCCCCCAAGAGTCGGAGATTAAAAGGGATTTTCCACCTCGTAAAACAAAAAAAAAAATAAAGGTATTTTCATGTCTTGGATCAGCGTCAGAAAATTGCGATTTTGTAGTTCCAACTGGTCCAGCTATTTTTCGTTACTAGCGTCTTCATTTTGAACACGTGGGTCGTTGTGGTCGTATCCAACTTCTGATAACGTAGGTAACGTAGAAGAATGTGTGTGTTCTTCGTTTCTCAGGTCTTCCTCCATCGTACATTTCAGGAAAATAAGACTCTGTATACACTCAATAGGTTTTACTGAAACTAATTAGTTCACTTCACAAACTAAATATGCACACCTAGCTCGGATGAAAATGGATTACTTTTGGAAACGCGGCGAAGTCGGATGTAGGTAGGCTAGGCCACACTTGTTTCCTCAGCTGTGTCTGTCGCCAAAAGTGCCCGTTGACAGCTCCACGTTCGCTTATAAAACATTAAATGACATTGACAGCTGTCAACTGCTGACCTCAGTGTTGCCAACCATCGTATCCGAATACGCCCAAATCTAATAAGATTTGACGTTCCGTTCTCTAATCTCCGACATTTGTATATAATATTGGGACAGCCGATAGTTATCTAAATTCATATATGTACCTATTTTGCTACGGTGAAGAACATTTAGTATCACAAAATGTAAAACGTAATTGCGCAAGTATCTGTTCGAAAACATACAAACACTGATGAGAAAGAAAAGCTTGAAGTTTTTATCTGGGTTGTTATAATTTAACTTGCCTATGAAACTGTAAAAAGAATAATGAGTAACAGTTGGCTGCGACTACTATCGCGTTTCAACCTCTAACCTGTATGTAGGGAAAGCCACAGTATGGCTTTCCCTACATACATAAATTATCACCATACTACAAATCGGTCATTAATCTTTTAGTTTAAGCTCGAAAAAGTAACAATGCGGCTATTAAACAATCATGACATACCATTTAAATTATTAAAATATATAAAAAACAAATAAATAAAATAACGTAGGCACATTAAAATATCTGACAAAGGCTACATATTGTTCCGAACGTAATTTCATTTATATGGGAACAAAGTAACAAATCACGACACGATTCCATAAACTAATAGATACGTAATAGGTACATCACAGCTTAATTCCAAAGTCGGTGTTCAATATATCCAAATATAATACCACGTAAGATATACCCCTTAAACAAGTAGGTATTAGTACAACAGGATTATTGACGAAAATAGTTCCTTTGTCGCGCTATAACTACGTAGCTATCCTATAAGTACCACCGGTTGAAATCTCGATCGAATGATTCGAGATAACAAATAGCCTTGTAGCTCTATAGCAGTATATTGCGACAGACTGGCGGAGATAATGTGTCAGAGCGACATCGGGATTGCGTTCATCTGTTGACCGCTGATCATTCATGTTGCATCGACCGTCTGGCTATGCGTCAATGAGGAAGCGATAAGGCGGTGTGAGCTGCGGAGATAGCTGTGCGAACATCAATATACGGACATGCTATTCAATGGCGACATATAGATGCAACCAGTGATATAACTTGTTCGTACTAATCGTAATCTTTAGCGAAGTAATTGGAGTTGTTGGAAACAAACATACATTGTAACTAAAAAAATTATGTGCTTCTATAAATAATATGACAAAAATGCTTAATGTTACCTAGGAGCGTGTGTGTAGGTACTAAAGTACGACGTGTGTGATTTTTTTAAACCAACTTTGTCGTACTTTGTTTAAAATTTTACTCACGGTTCAGAAGGCTTTCACATTCAGTTTGAAGTTACTGTTGATAGTATTAATTTTTTTATTTAGAAAGTTTTTTTTTTTATTTTGTGATAATGATCATTTCACGTTTGAACATACAAACACGTTACACGTATATACACGCAGCGTGGCACTCGACTACTTGACGAATAACTTGAAATATAAACAAATGTTAAGTTTAAACATGATCTGAATAGAGTTGGGATATGTTGCTTCTCTTTACATGTTTACACTTGTTATTTCGTAATGCAAAATACACGAAGAAAAGGAAAATATCTTCTAAAGTGGTATTATATATAACAAGATAATCAAAAGGGAAACCTAAATAGCCTCATTTCTATTTTGTTAATTATATAAAACTAATTTGTGAAGATGCCTATCGCAAGCAGTGTAAGGTCTCAAAGCTAAGCGCTTCTAAAGTTTCCAAATTAAGATCGTAGAGGACAAGGGCGCATACTATTTTAGTTTATAGAGAAGTGCCATACAACGGTTCGCCAACTGCAAGGAGCCCAACTTCCTTTTGAAGTTTTTGTGTAATATTTAGTAAATGCCTAAAATTCCCAATGGGGCCATAGCTCCTCGGACCGCCGTTTACAAAAACTTTGCTTGTAGATATTTAGCCTTATAATAATTTTTTACACAACTTGTAATCTTTAAGGTACTATAAAAATATCCAACCTTTATTTTATTTTTAGCTGCATGTTTCATTATAATTGGATTTATTTTTCAATTTACTAATGTATAACAATCAGTTTAAAAGGTCGAGGACGATGTCCAGTGGGCCGTGAAATAAATTTGTTACTTCCTAGATTTCAGTGTGACACAATATACCTGTATATTTTTTGAACAATTTATCGACATTTGGCTTGTTCCAAATTTTTTTTATTTTATTTTTTTATTAAAAAGAACCTATCAAATTGACTTCACGCTGCCTGATGGTAAGCTGACAGTGAAGTACTATTGGGAAGGCCACCATCCCCAATTGCTGGTTAAGCAATGTGACATGACGGCCCTCACTTTGACGGCCTTGAGAGATGCTTTTTCACGCCCCGCTTAAAGGACCCAAGATCAAGGGAGGAAGGAAACACGTGAGCTGGCAGTGAGTTCCACATGTTTATGGTACGGCAAAGATAAGATGTACCGAACCTTTTCGTACGTGACGGGATCTGCTCAACTGTGTAAGCGTGGCACTTTAACGCGGCACGTGTTGTTCGGGATAGGAAATGAGAGGGTGGGATGAGTTGAAAGAGTTCTTCTGAACACTCGCCGTGACACAATCGGTAAAAGACAGCCATTGAGGCTACGTCCCTGCGTAATTGCAGAGATGCTCAAGGTCACCTATGATACGGACAGCACGCCGCTGCAACCTATCAAGGGCATCTAGCAGGTACTGAGCGGAGCCGTTCCAGAGATGAGAGCAGTATTCTACGCAGGAGCGAACCTGAGTCTTGTATAATAGACACAGCTGCTCCGGCGTGAAAAACCTCCTCACTCTGTTCAGGACTCCGAATTTTCGAGATGCCGATTTAATGACACCCTCGATGTAGTTTCTCTGGTTGAGATTGCGGCGTACGTCCATACCAAGTATATTTAGACTGTCCTGTATCGGTAGTGGAGTGTCCAGAAGAGAAGGTTTGGGAAGGAATGGAGATAACTTAGCTGAAAATGCGCACACCTGTGTCTTGTTGGCGTTGAACTTGACCATGTTTTTAGCTCCCCAATTCGAGATGCTGTTCAAAACCGCGTTCAAAAAGCTCAGCGACAAGTTTTCGCCTATTTTCCTCAATGTCGGCCTGCTTAGCCGCAGGATGGCCGAGATACCGCCCATGCACGGTACTGTCATCTACATAGCAATGTATGCTCCCAAAAGTGAGCATATCATTGATATGCAGAAGAAAAAGTGTGGCCGATAAGACGGATCCCTGGGGCACACCAGCATTTACCTGCATAAACATATCTCAACACAGATTGTACCTGCATAAACATTTCTTAACTTAGAGTGCCGTAGGCGAAGGGTGTCGAGGGTGTCTAATACTAAACCTCACTTGTTCGTTTTTTATCAGTTCGTCTATCTATCAGCCGGCTGACTTGTAATAGATAGAGAGTAGATTATTTCTCAGAATGTATTTATTGTCGAATTTGTCGATGTAAAACTATAAATAAGAAATGTCATTTCAGCGAATATCAAGATAAGCGCCATGTTAATTGAAATGGCTCTAGGTACATTATACAAATTTGAACTATCGTGGTCATTAATATTCGTTTTAAATTGTCTTTCGACATATGTACAACGTAGCCGTGTTTCGAATATCCGATATTTCTGCACTGTTTATGACCATAACACAGTGTAATTTAAAAAAAATAGTACCTGCGTAAGCAAACATCTATTTATATTGTAAGTACATGATTAACTACATTCCAGATACGTCGAAGTTTTATTAATATGATTTTTATAAATTTTAATTGAAATATAAACTTTTCACATGGAAATAGTTCTAGAATATTCAACGTGCTCGCAGTAAAGTACAATACTCTAAAAAAAAATTGTATTGTGCTTTTCAATTCCGTGCTTGTATTATTCGTAGAATCGCAAATTTTACGGTTAATTATCTCCCTAGTGTCCGAGACTTTTAACAGCATGCTTGCATACAAAATACTACGAAGCATTTTCATTTTGTACTACATTGATGTTCAATATGTTATTCTAGTATTATACCTAGGTACCTCTCCTTTATAAAAACTATCCCACTGCTAGGCTTCTTCCCATTACGAGAAGGTTAAAAACTTACAAGGTCTACCACAACGGCTAGGTGCGGGTTGGCAGACTTGGCATGTCTTACGAGAACATAATAGAGATAGATGTTTAGCATTACAATTTAAATCATGAATACTTACTTACGTTTACCTACTTACTTACGTTTAAACTTTCGCGACTTGAACACATAGTAATATTTACGTAACGGTTCTATGTTATGTAATGATTTATTTGAATATATCGATTCTTCTGCAGAACAAAGTCCGATCTGCATGGATCGTAATTTACAGTAGAGGCTGTAGAAGTTCTTGATTTGTGTAACTCTTTATAACTCTTATAACGAGAGACTTAGAAGTTTTTTTTGGTAAGTTACTATAACGGCCCAGCCTAATTAAATGCTCTTTAGTGTATATTTCTAGTCCTTTTATTGTACGAGATAGTGGGTTACATATCGACCTAGGACGTTTTATGGCGGAAGAGCGAGCGTCCGTGGTAAACATCGTGCGTTGTTTTGCGGAAACGTTTGATTCATAAGACGTTCTATGTTAACAAAGGTTGATTTTTGTTGGAGTTTTTCATGCCTTAAGAGTCCTTTGTGAATAGTATAAAATATAAAATTAAATCCAATGTCATTTTTTTTATAAGAAGGTCATAAAGTAGTTCACATAACCTTAGGTGGCAAAGATTAGACTTCTTGCGTGCATGAGTAATTATAATTGTACTAACTAGACACGTCGTGTAATAGTCGGAGTAATTATATTTACTAATTTAGAAATAAATAAACTATGTACGTATGTACTTATATTTATTTAACCTTACGTATAATCTTATTTAAAAGACATCAATTTTTACGTATATATAGAACAATTAATAGCCAATTAAAGACAAATTTTATCACAAAATGCTAACTACGTACCTATCTACAGTGGGGCTCGGGCTTCACGAGCAAAAACAAACATATTTTATAAGGACCTACTTAATATAAAATAAAATTATGACTACAAACATCTTTATCATCACCTGAACCTAAAGACTATTGCTGGACATGGCCTCCCGTAAGGCTGTCCACACAACTCCAATCATGAGCCGCCTGAATGCCACCGCTTCCTGCGGTCATAACCCAATATCTTCTTCTTTATAATATTATACACGGTGTAAAAAGACCCATCACCAAGCAGAAGTCTACTCGTTCTACACATCTTGCTAAGGCATACTTACTTAGCAAAACAATATCTCGGCAACAATTTTTTAGTAGACACATTTTATAAGCCGCTATGTAAAGTACGTGCGTGGAATTTTCGAGATACTTACCTATCCAAGGGTAGGGCTATATAAAGAACAAATTGGCGCGTAAAATGCATAGATTTTGTACCTAATTACAAATTGTATGGTAACTTTGAGCCTCAATATCTCCTGAAGCAGTAATTTCCAAGGTATGGTGCCGAAGTAAAGAATTTTCGTTAAGGGTCTTTTTACACCTCATATAAGAATAAGAACAATATGTAAGATCGTTTTTACCTAGACGTGGTGCACAATATTTACTAAATAATAGTAAAATACAACTAAATATTAACAAAATTGAAAATCGAGTACTCATACTCATTTTAGTACTTAGCTAGACTATCCTGTCAAATCTTATTAGTCTACTAAGCAGAGCCTGGGTTCTAAGGCATTAAGTCGTGGCTGCCACTCCGGTAACGTTGAGGCCATTATAATGACACATTTCAGTACTTACTCTAAATAAATAACTTGAGCAGCACATGACCGTATTTTTTTAAACACACTTTTCATTGCATCATCTATAACGATCTGCCTACTTAAATCAAATTTAGTATTAAGCGTGATCCTGACATCTTTGAAAGTATTCCTTTTTATTTAAAACACTGAATAAATTGAGTTTCTTAAATATCATGCAAATTAAGCATAGAACACGAAAACGCCCCAATTTTCTTCTTCTTCCATTGAACATCGGCCGGACTGATGATCGATCGCTGCGCTCGCGCCACCCGTACTCCCCGTGCACCGTCCCTTGTAAACGTCGTGCGTTTTTGCGCGGAACAAATATCAGATGAAACGTTATGCGATTCTATACCTCCGAAAGTAAATGTGATACGAAAATTCTAAAAACACATTTTTGTAGAGTTTGTATTCCTTATCCCATTTAGCTATTTAACGTGATTTTGGTCTATGGTCACATGGAACTCTATTCTACGGATAGGTCGATATATTAGTGAAATACCTTATATTTCCCTCGACCTTTCGACACGGGTTACTCTAGCTGTGGTCACACGACGACTGCAACCTCGTAACCTGGGCTAGTGTAACCTTGTATTATATTACGCGATGTAGACCTGTTACATCAATTTATATCGTGCTTATCCCGCATCTATGGCCACGAGAAATACATATTAAATTTGTAGACAAGTTATTCTGTCCTTTATATAACTCTGATAATCTCTACCAATACTTGTAAAATGTTTCATCATACTGAAGCCAAAAAAGCCCCTTTGACGTTAAAATAAATTGTTAATAAAAGTAATAAACATGCGTGTGAGAGATATGTAATAATATCTAGGCTTTGGGCTGAAATTACTGATATCCAAGTATTTATACATAATATGTAAGAGGATAGTGGCAACTAAATGACACTGATATGACGTTTGACAGTTAAACTGTCAAACGTGTAAATAAGGTGTATCTATATAAGTCGACAGGCTCGGCTAGCTCGTCCTATTCTCCTTCGACGACTGCTCAGGTACGATATGGTTCTAACTATTTAACTGCCACTGTGTTTCAATATTGTGTTGCTTGTTCTTTTGTTTAATCACCTAGGAAATAATGTAAGATGGTGTAATCATTATCTTATTGATATTGATTGTAGGTAGTTTGATCGTTTGTGAGATACTAAAGATTGTAATATAGGATAGAATAATATACTGTGGATCAAGTTGTATCAATGAGATTCATTACATACCTGTGGTATACATTTAGTTAATTGTATTGATACTAAATAATGCTTATTATGTTCTGTTGTAAGACAGACCTTTCTAGTAATATAAAACTACCCACAACATTGATATTTGATATAGATTGGCTGTACCACTATTTGTTCATTATTGAAAAGAATGACCAAGAGTTTTATTGCCCGTTCTTTCTCTTGGTTCTATGTCTTTGCTTTGCGAACTGGGCTCTAAATGTAAATGTAGAATCACGTCGTAATCTAAAGATATATCCTTGTGCCAAACTGAATAAATGACAGTATGATTTGATAGTTGTCTCTTTTATTTATCTAAACTGTCTCTACACTATAGGGAGCTTCCCTTGACATCAGAAGTGTGATAAATTTGCGCCCACAATACTAATACATCCAATTGCAAGTTCTAGTCTCCTCATCGTGATGCCATGATTCTGCCTAAGCCCATCACTGCACCGTTCAGCTGACGACGGAGAACGATTGCCCTACGATCCAGTAGCAACGTTGCCGAGAGCAAGCCGGTGGATGAGTACCGACTACATATCTTAACGATTTGTAACAGTATGCTGAAGCCAACAGCAACAACCAACTGCAAACGCTGGTAATGTACTTCCACCAAGATTATAGCCATGAATGGTCGAAAAATATGACTGTTGTGTTTATGTGGTACCAGGTTATTTTAACATGTTCATCAAAAATGTATCTGAGTATAAAAGTATGTAGGTAATAGCGAAAAAGTTACAGAAAATGTATAATAGATTTTTAAAGTAGCCGATATTGTTCTAATCTGTTGGAATTTAAATAGGCAACATTTGTAGTGATTGACAGAGACTCGGTATGAGCATTGGATGTGTTGTGCTTTGTTGATAACTCTTTCTAGTGTAAGTACTGATTAGCGTAATCGTCCTGCATATTTGAATTCCAAGAATTAAGTGCTCTGACGAATCTTTTCATTACAAGTCGAATATGAAATGATGGTAGGTAGAATACATTTCAGAGATTTCTTCATTAATTTTGTTGGCTGTGTATTCATTACATACAGACCAATATTGCGGTGTAGGAATGTGCCTTAGCTCTGTTCCATAAGCTGTAGTTAAATTTTCGCCACAATTACGAAATTAATCAGTTCATGCTATATAGTTTTATTAAATCGGATCCAAACTATAACGAAAGAAAAAAAAAAGAATATTTTAATGTTAAGCTCTTGAATGTGTTGCCCTGGAGATAAGAATACGAAACTGTATATTTATCTTCAACATATCTTTGAAATATACTTACTCTTATTTTTAACTGGTTAATAATTGTTTGGCACAAAAATTTGTGTATAGAATTACAATTAATAATGCACTTTCTATAATTGTGTAGTGAGTAATTGTCATGTACCCAGATAATTTCCACCAGTTTACTTGCAATAGACATACTTATGATTTTGTCACTTTGATTTCTATTGGAAGAACAAAACCAAATAGCTTCCATTTGTCTCAGAGGCACCACATTTGAATGACATGTAGTAAAGATAACCTATGAGTTTTGTATAACTATTACTACAAGCGAACTTTTGTGTGTAGGTACAGAAATATTCTATATTATATCAAGCGGGTCTGTGTCTAGCTAGATCATATCGATAAAATTATAGTTTCGTTTAGTAACTATTTTCTTTTATTTTTTAAACATACCTCATCCTCCTGAGGCCTGAGGGGTCATATATGCTTCGTCTAAATATATAGCTCAAGGTATTTTTATTAAAAAGTAGTTATTGAAGAATGTTTTTATATTACATACGATTAAATTGACTTGTTAAAGAAAGTGACATCATTTTGCTTATGTCTGGCACTATTAGATGGCAGTGTATCCAATATTTTCAAGTAGTGTTATTTTGGTTGATAATTTCCTGTTATTTATAACGATAATAGCAGAATAGTTAAAATGAAATGTGTAATAAATGCAGACATCTGTCTAATTAAATGGATCTGAAATAAGCTATTCAACTAAATTGATTCAATTTGAAAATAGTTCCAAATTACATCACTGATTTTTTTTCGAAAATATTCTCATAGTTTATTTATCCATTCTCGGAAATAATACAAATAAATTCAATAAATTAATAAAATATGAGACGGTATTTATTTTTATCTGCTTATATTCATTGAAATTATGTATTTTTATTATGAAGTGCCATGTGTTAAACTGTAAACCTATTTAGACCATATAGTAATAATCAATCTTAGGATTAGCTCTCGGTAATGAACTATCTTATCAATTTAGTATCTCTGGTATAAACACTGCGATAGATAAGCTATTTAGAGATATTTTTATGCAAAGATGTATGTGTACATGTACTTTGTGTGGTTCAATTGTAGGAGACCATGGCAATAATGATTAAAATGGTATTTAATCATTCTAGGTGCTTGAAGGGTTTTGTTTATTTATTTTAAACAATACTTACATGTAAGCTTACTATTTTTATACCAAACCTCTTACGAATCGTCAAATCTTAATTATAATGAAACTGAATGAACCAGATACCTAACGTAAAATACGTAAAAAAACGATGTCAGTGTTCTGATTGTGTAAATGGAATGAAAATAGTCACAATCACATGATACGATTCATAAATTAAACTGAAATTGATGAAATTAAATAAGATATTCTGCTTAATATAATAAGTATTTGTATAAGTACATTGATGATTTTAAGTGTTGCGACCTAAATTAATAAATCTAGGTATGTATATTTGACTTATAGATATTGAAATATTAACCGACTGGTCCGAATTCTAACTAGTGTCTGGTTTGACTTTCTACACGACTATTTATTATACCGTTTCTTACCAAGAGTACTTTTACTGGCATTGGCGTCTAGTTTAACTTTAGGCAGTTCACTGACTATTGGTAACATAAATAAACTATTAACTAAATTGGTTCATTCTTGATTACTAGTTATTTATTTATACTTTTGTACTGTTTGTACCTGCATTACATTCAGGTCAATTCAGTTTATAGCATTCCATACTGTACATTTAAGCCTCGTATTCATTAGGGGACATTTGTCCCGCGACCTTGTCGCCCGACACGAATTCTACGTGTTGAGCGACGTCGCGGGGGACATCGCCCGACATCGCAGGCGACATCTACGTGTCGGGGGACAAGTCGCTTGTCGACGCTCCGATAGCGTCGACCTTGCGCGACTTCGTGTCCCTCGACAGTTTCCGACGGCATTTGACTTGTGAGGACGTGTGTTGCTATTTGTTCCGCGACTACCCGCGATTATAGCACACTTCGTTGGTCCACACTACCAACGAAACTGTGTTAACACTTAGGCGACATCTCGATCACAATGCCGGTATGTGGACGAGCGAAATGTCGTTCGACATTGTCGCGGGACAGTCGCACGTAAATGTCCTGCGACTGTTCGCGATAAGTTGCGCGACTTTGTCCCCTAGTGAATACAGGGCTTTACGGGTGGTAGACTTACAATTAGGAAACAATTATTATGGAACACTTTTAGGAGAGAGGAGCAGTTTAGTAATATACTATAATAGTCTATATATTATACCTAGGTGCATTTGATATATTATAGTTAAAAGATGTATTATAGTAACATGCTTTAATAGGGTCTGCTGCATTTATTATTCTAAATTGATAACATTTTAGTGTATAATTAATATAGATATCAATTTTGATTATGATAAGTTACATTTATAGTTTTTCCTACAGTTAATTTTTGTGGAATATAAGAAAGAACTTTGTACTTTTAGATAGCTACGATTTATAGATTAATAACGTTTAGATATTCTTTGATGACATAGTAGCTTTTACAGATAAATTTTTTTTTGTTTTCTTACTAAAGTATTTAAGTTAAATTTTAAAATACATATACAAAGAAAATAATAGGGCGGTCTTACTATAGGTTAGAGGTTCTGATATCCATACACAGCATTACATATAAACTTCTTCTAAACAAGGATCGATAATGTAGGTAGCAGTGATGATATAAAGGTATCTGTAAATATCTATAATAATGTGATAACATCGATTTATTAATTGATGATTAAATAGTTGATGATGATTGAATTATTATTGATGATTAACTTACCGATGGCTAAGAAGTTGATGATAATGCTGGCAATGATGACCATGTTGATGATAATGATTTCATAATTATTTTGATAATGATTTTGATAATGATTTCATAATGATTTTGATAATGATTTTGATAATGATTTTGATAATGATTTTGATAATGATTTTGATAATGATTTTGATAATGATTTTGATAATGATTTTGATAATGATTTTGATAATGATTTTGATAATGATTTTGATAATGATTTTGATAATGATTTTGATAATGATTTTGATAATGATTTTGATAATGATTTTGATAATGGTTTTGATAATGGTTTTGATAATGATTTTTTATAATGATTTTGATAATGATTTTGATAATGGTTTTGATAATGATTTTTTATAATGATTTTGATAATGATTTTTATAATGATTTTGATAATGATTTTGATAATGATTTTGATAATGATTTTGATAATGATTTTGATAATGATTTTGATAATGAATTTGATAATGAATTTGATAATGAATTTGATAATGAATTTGATAATGATTTTGATGTTGATGATATTGCTCATATTGCCTACGAACTGCTGAAGTCTTTCGCCTTGTTCTAGCCTGGACTCATGTGCAGTAGGTGTGGGGCTAGATAGTATCAAGGAGATTGACCGTTGTTACTTGTCTATTTAATGTGAAAGGAAAGGCAATGGCAATGAGTGTATTAGAATGAAAGTATTGTCCTAGTATTACACTACTGTTATCATACAAGTTGGTACCTGTATACTTGTAAATTAGTGAAATCGAATTTATTTAACTCGGTTGTGAATTTAAATTATTTTATTTATTTATCAGCCATAAGCAGAATTACCTATTTTAATTTTTTATTCTTAAAACCATTACTTAAATTTTAAATTTTTATGCTTCGTAGTGGCTCCTTTTGTACTATATTATTTTTGTCAATTTGTGGATGGATAATGCAGTGGTGTAATATTGTAAAATTAAACTGTACTTCTATGTAACATGTGTATTGTGAATTTTAATAATCCCTTCATAGAATAGTAAATACAATTTGTAACAATGGTATCAAAGCAGCTGACACAGAACTTATTTCTAGACTCGCAAATTAAACCGTAATTACTGTAAATATGAGTCCAGTTTATTTTTGTGTAATTGTTTCGTACAAATGGATTGTTGTTGTGATACTATTGTTATAATTGAACTTACTTAGATGACGACGTAAGTCAGTATAGCCGTAGCGGACGTAACGATACTATAGTTTTTAGATGGCTTTAATCAATATGGTAAGAATTCATTGTTACATAATACAGGGCGCCCGTTTGGCGATTGTTTAGTAAAGTGTTATTTAATTTATTGTACTTCGAGGACAAAGTAATTGTCAGTCTGGCCGTGAGAGATATGTAATAATATCTAGGCTTTGGGCTGAAATTACTGATATCCAAGTATTTATACATAATATGTAAGAGGATAGTGGCAACTAAATGACACTGACATGACGTTTGACAGTTAAACTGTCAAACGTGTAAATAAGGTGTACCTATATAAGTCGACAGGCTCGGCTAGCTCGTCCTATTCTCCTTCGACGACTGCTCAGGTACGATATGGTTCTGACTATTTAACTGCCACTGTGTTTCAATATTGTGTTGCTTGTTCTTTATGAACGGTCAGACGGTGCCAAAAGAGGCACGATTGGCGGTTCACAATGGAGTGCTTGTCCCCACGTTGATGTATGGAAGTGAGAGCTGGGTTTGGCAGAAAAAGCATGAAAGTAGAATTAACGCAGTTGAGATGCGATCACTGCGTAGTATGTGTGGGGTAAGACTGATTGATAGAATTCCGAATGCAACTATACGAAAGAGCAGTGGACTGAAAGAAGATGTGGTGACCAGGATTGAGAAAGGAATGCTTAGGTGGTTTGGACACGTGGAGCGAATGAGTGAAGAAAGAATGACGAATCAGATATATAAGGCAAATGTGTGTGGGCAAGTCGGTCGCGGCAGACCTCGGCGGACATTCTTCGACCAATTGGAGACATCCTAAGAAACGGAAAGGTCCGAAGTACCCGCAACCGGCGAGCATGTATGAAAAGAGTAATGAGTGTAGAGGAAGCGCGTGAGGTTTGTAAGGATAGGAGCAAGTGGCGTTCTGTTGTCTCTGCCTACCCCGACGGGAAAAAGGCGTGAGTATATGTATGTATGTATGTTGTTTTGTTTAATCATCTAGGAAATAATGTAAGATGGTGTAATCATTATCTTATTGATATTGATTGTAGGTAGTTTGATCGTTTGTGAGATACTAAAGATTGTAATATAGGATAGAATAATATACTGTGGATCAAGTTGTATCAATGAGATTCATTACATACCTGTGGTATACATTTAGTTAATTGTATTGATACTAAATAATGCTTATTATGTTCTGTTGTAAGACAGACCTTTCTAGTAATATAAAACTACCCACAACATTGATATTTGATATAGATTGGCTGTACCACTATTTGTTCATTATTGAAAAGAATGACCAAGAGTTTTATTGCCCGTTCTTTCTCTTGGTTCTATGTCTTTGCTTTGCGAACTGGGCTCTAAATGTAAATGTAGAATCACGTCGTAATCTAAAGATATATCCTTGTGCCAAACTGAATAAATGAAAGTATGATTTGATAGTTGTCTCTTTTATTTATCTAAACTGTCTCTACACTATAGGGAGCTTCCCTGATTCTGACACGTGCAATAGCAATGTAATTTAATTTTAACGTAAATTTATCATACGCTTGCAGAGAATACGTTGGCGGTGCATTGATTCGACAATGATGCGTGTGAGGCTTTACGGTTGACGGCCGGCCGTCGTCGTCCGGCTGGCGTCCGGTATCCGAGAGATGACGGTAATCCCTGATCAACTCGATGAGCAATAAATTGTCATTCATGCTCTGCAGAAAACCTTGGATATAGATATCGAAATATGAGGACGAAAGGCGGTCTTACTGCTTGATTTTGATAATCTTTTGTGTTGATTGTTTGCTTGTCCCTCAGAATTATGGTATGATATACATTTCATTGCGAGTCATAATCAATTATCTTATTTTAATAATCTTTACAGATGATTTGAATTTTACAAATAAAATTAACAAAAAGAAAGCACAATCACAAAATAACGATTTTTCAACGGTAATCTTTACGCCATACGAACGATCTAATTAGTAAAGAGGTTTAATTTATGATTGAGTCTATAATTTGAAAATTTTGTCACTCAGCATATGTCCATGTTTAAAATAATTAGTAATACTTCTTGTATACTAATACAAAAATATCACCGTTTCCGGAACTAATGATGTAGGCAACATCATTATTATACGGAATCAGAAGGTATCATAAATGCGCTATTACTATTGGTCCAATTCAGAACCCTACAATCTCGCCTTTCTATTCAAACGGCAAATATTTCATATTAGAATAAGCTCCTACGTGTCAGCTATAGCGAAACATCACCACTTCCAAACACAATAAAATGTTCGTTGACGTCAATTCATATTGATATTCAAAATCCTGTCCTCTTGTATACCTCGGCCTGCAATAGACTTAGCGACTGTCTATTTACTCTCGTGTAAAGTCAGTTTAACAACAGTTATGACTTATACTCCGGGTTTGATGTTAAGGGCACAACTTTTCCTGCCGATCATTCTATCGGGATAGTCATACCCAGAACCCAGAACTTAATAACGGCACGGGTCGAGTGACAACCTTATGTTCGTCGAATATCATACATACGTGTGTGAACAGTCAAAAACACAAGCAGATTTAATACTTATGCCATAATTCTTCTAACTTCGACATCAAATTCTAAAATATATGCACTGAAAATATAAAAATGCCAGATGCATTATTTCGAGACCAGATTTTATTGTACGAGAAAGGTGCGAAATATACAGAGCTCACTTGTGTTGTTGAATATACCAACAATAATGCGCAAAGTTTCGCTTTACTGGGTCAGGGGGCTTCTTGAGAGCTTGGCAGTATGGATGTTCCTACTGCGTATGTATGAAATAATTGTGAGATATACATAACAGGAAATTACCTCTATGTAAACGTGAAACTTTTTAGCGAGGCTTTATCATTATCCTCCCTAAAACACCTCGGACCTTTCTTGGGATGAATAAACAGTGTCTTTTAAAACAGACGCACTTCTAGATGAAGTGAAGTCGTTGAGTCAAAACCGCTTCTGCTTAAATAAGAGTAATTTCGCTAAACGAACATAAATTTCACGATTTTAAGAAAAAATTGGTATCGCACCTGTGCCACGTAGAAACGAAAATGAACGCCATTATCCCACACCATAATCTTAAATCACTTTGGCTTAGTGTTTCGATTATAGACAAAGGTTCGAAGGAAACCCACATTATGATGGTAGTTGAATAATTGTATAGATAAGTGGAATTGATGGCCTCCGCCTTTGTTCCTTTTTCGCCGCTGGCATTTCAAATATTTTCTTATATTTTGACGTTCTACGAAACTAGATTTTAATGTGTATATTGTGCTAGGCAATATTCCTTAATCAAACATGTACTTATTACTGTGCCAGCGTCGGCTCAATATTGTAAGCGAAAACGAACGTGCTATAAGAAGTTACTGGTTTACTGTCTCAAGAAAATTATTCATTAGAATAACTATGGACGCCTTTATGAGTCTTATTCTATAGCCGAGCGCTGCTAATTGCAGCGCATGTCGTGTTATAAGGACTATTTCCGACTATACTGCGACGTAAAACTATAATGAACCTGCGGAAAAAGCTGCCAGCAAGTGCTACTTGGGAGCGTACTCATTTGCAAAAGTTGCTTAGCATAACAAGAGAACTAACTGCTAGTATCTATGTCAGTGGTTTGACCGTAATAATAAAGATTAATAATAGCTGCTCATTTTGGTATCCCAATTTTGTGGGCTTATAATAATATATCCACCTAAAATGTCAATGAAAAATGTTTAGACTATACCGTGAGCCCTGTTCTATCGTTGTACAATGGTTTTATTGCAACCCCTCTCTTTTATTGTTGGTGGCAAAGTCCTGTATTAATTGGGAACGCCTAGTTAATGTTGGTTGCCTGTTTAAGCGCCAACATTTTGTCTAATTTAGTCTCTCTGCAGGTTTAAGTTTCGACCAAAGGCCAGTTTCCTCTCTTTCATTATGGTAAGCAGCATTGTGGCGGTTTCGTGGAAAAGTAACGTAAAAATGTGTTTACTTGTTCTATGTCTAAACAGCATGGTGAAATAGAATAATATATTATAATTAGTTACATGTAGGCATTAACAATGTAGTGGGGTCTCTCTTACTCATGATTGAATTGGCTCTAGCGATGTTAAATTCATCTGCGAACTTTTTTACATGTACATATATTTCTAATACATATATGTGAGCACAATACTGGCTAGTAATCAACATCGTGTGTTCGACTATATCTTTTTGCTTTAGCTACATGACAATATATTTTTTATAAAAATATATTAAACTGACTTCAAAAAACGCGCTATACAAAAATCTATTTTCAAATAGTTTTAGATAGTTTTACAAAACTACCCACAACGTATTGGCACGATGCAAAACACTTTTTAAAATAGATTTTATTTTGTATTAACTTTAGCACGCGACTTTACCTGCGTTAACAGTAGATATCGAACAGTATTGGAAAGCTGAACGTTTATATATTATTATACTCTGTGTTTGAAATAGAAATATTATTTAAGATAAGTCAAATCGATTACATCGGTTTAGTAACGTTTTGTTTTGTCTATTGAAAATTTCTGACTATGGTCACACTATGAACTGTCAAATCATTCACTTTCTTGGTCGGATCCGCATCCGCAAAAATCTCTTCTTGCACGTCGCTCTGGAAGATTCCCGTTTGTGAGCGCGTTTTCATCTTGTATTTGTTTGTAAAACTGCCAAATAACCTGCAACCGTCGCTATGTGAATTTGTCCGACGGGGTTGTGAGCGATTGACAAAAAGTAACACGGTTTGTCCTTCGTGGAATTTCGCGCTTTGGAAGCACACGGTTGCTTCGCGAATCGTATTGGAATCGAAGTGACTTCGTGTCGTAAACCCTCGTGAATGCAGCTTTATCTAGTGCTGGCATCGGTAAATTGTGATAGAATTGTGAACTATTGAACCCTTGTAAAATTTGTGTGGCGTCATCTACTTAGAACGTGTCCAGAAGGTCGGCGAGCTGGACTTTCTAGTAGTAACGATTTGCTTGTTATTTTGGCCAAAATTATGAGTGTAATCTTATAGGTCTACTCCGGAACATCAGTGAAGATTTGGTAAGTAAATTTGCATGTAATTGTAATTCACTCTGCAACACAGTACATAGGTGTTTAGATCTTTGCCCTGGGCTAAAGACTGGATGAATTAATCGCTTCCACTGTCCTTTGCAAACCTGTCCGGGCCTTCTAGCCCAGACTCTAGACACTATGTATCCTTATTTAATTTCAGTAAATTATTTCCTCTACAAAACAAAACCTTAAATCCTAGCCTCTTTATTGCATACACGTGTCTTCTATAATTTCTCACGCGCTTACCATTGGTAAAATGATCAGTCTTGTTTTTAATCCAAATCTGTCTTAGTAAAGTTATCTGTACCTTAATTTAACCAAACAGCTATTTGAAATGAATACGACCAAGTCCTTTTTTATTATATATTATATTTATTTTATTTTAATGCTGGGAGCTTGTCGTGTGGTACCCTTTATAATACTCAAAAACCTGTTGAGTAGGTTTGGAGATATCCTTAATAATGAGTTTCAGTAGTTAATATATTTTGGGATGCCTTTGATCTCGGATTTTTCGCGAATGAATATTTTTGATGCGAAGAACAATATCTGTCAACACAAGTATAGAAAGCGAAAATTTGTTTCTATAATGCATCGTCTCGTAGCTCTACCAAACAGAACTAGTACAAATTCGTACATGTAGTCAACTATCTGAAATCGCTACTGACGCTAGAGTTCTGACGTGCTTAATGGTTTATTTGCTTAGTGTAACTACTATTGTCACTATTATTCTAGATAATGGGAATCTTAATTAGTATTATTAATGTTCACAAATGGTCACCGCTAGCATTGTTCTTGAAGTGTTGTTATTAATTACATATGTAGTTATGTGCACGCATGTCGTAGCAGTAGGCTTGCCGTTAACGACCACTCCGGATATTCTAAAGCAAATTTCGTGTGACCTACAAATGTGACCCACAAATTGTTGTTTCGAATCCGAGTGACCCTTGATTGTAATAAGAAATTTGTAAGTAACAAAAAGAATACCTAAAGCATTTTACGTGTTAGGGTGAACGTAATCGATTCAATGTGTTCGTAAATCATGAAAGGCATAATGTATGCCCTACAGTTCTTCCCCATATGGGCATTACCAGATTTATCTTAATAAAATAACAGAAGGATTATTGTAACTCTGAGACATGATATATGTATCAACACCGACGTGACAAGATAATAACAAATATTAAAGAAAACGCAATTCCCTATTCTCAGGGTAGAGTAAGCGCAGTTACGTATTTTATAAAGTTATTTCTCGGTACGTACCTCATGCCATACATTCGTTGGTAGCGGTGGAGTGCAGTATACAATGTGGATTGTGAGGCACGGGCCGAGGGCACCGACCGCATGCAAGCAAACAGCTCAGCCTGATAACACTCTAGCTTTCCCCTTCCCTATTATTTGCCTTTCACTCTTCAGGTATTCTGCTTACCCGCTTCCAATTTTAATTTTTGGATTGTATTAAATCTGTGTGGACTCCTTTTATAGGTGCTTTGGAAACAAATAAAAAACAATACGTATAGGCACTCTATGCACAACTGTTTTGAATATTTATTCGAATTCTTAATACGGCCAATTGATACGACAGATACTTGATAGAGTCTAAGTACTATTCCTAGAGCCTAACAACAAAGAATCAAGCATAAGAGACTTACAAGTAATTGACAAGAAATAGCATTAAAATCAATTTAGTTTCAATAATATGATAGTGTCTGAAATCACATTAAAATCAATATTGATGAATATTACCTAATAAAAGCAAAGTCAAACAATCTTATCAGAAACCAGGTTGGACTCTTGTTAAGTTTACATTTGAAATATCTTTGTGTTCACGAGCTAAACTAACAGCCAAAGTATTACTTCTAGTTAAACATCTTCATAATAACATTGAAAGAACAGAAGCAAGGAATATTCTCATCGAGATACAGATGTTTACAGGCAATAAAAATTGTTGGATGGTTATTGAGCAATAAATAATAATAGAATCTGTGAGTCGGACCGAGCGAAGACGTCCGCGACGCGAACGGTGCGAACGCACAAAACGTTTCTCGTTATGTCCTTTGGAGATGTTTTGAGATTTGCAGGAGCTCGGTAGTGCATCGGACACAATGGCTCCTTTCTTATCCTCTTTGCGAGACACATCCATTTCGACTTTTTGTTGAGGCTGTAGCACAGTTGGTCGCGAGCACGTACGCTCGCTCGTCGCAGACGCGCTTAGAATTCAATATCCCTATTTCACGTTACCGTCTTTTGCACATACGTAAAACAACTAACAATAGGTACTTGCTCGGCCTTTGTTTATCCTATTTGTTGTTCCAACTAAACCGATATTGCGAACTTACATATGTGTCCAACAAACTTAAGTAACGCGTAATTGCGAGTTATCTATTGCAAGAAATGCTCGCCCGCTCATAACTCTCCTACACTTGTCACGGATGACTTGTTTGATGATCTAATAAAAAAAAAAGCAAAAGCCCTTAGGGGACTCCGTCTATAATTTATTTTGGTATAAACGTCATATCAAAGAGATAGGCAGGTGAATGATTGACAATGATAGACGCCCCTTAAAACTTTTTATTCACAATAATTCAAAGTGGAAACAAAGTTTTCATCATTAAACGCGACAGGCGCATGAAATTTAGATTTGGTATTAAAATAAACAGTTGAGTCATGTATGCATAAGTAATATTATTAAAACTTCATAGCACGACGCTTTTTATACCTCTTAATATGCAGCTATGAAGCTCCTACTTTGCAATTTAATTACACTATTCCCGAAATTGTATTCAGTCCGGTCACGGCGGCCGGGCTCGTTCACAGATCGCTTCTCGCAGCCGCCGCATCATGTTAATATGTCTCCCGAGGTAGATTATCAAACGTATTATCGTCCATAGCGCCGGAGTTAAGTACCAACGACCCGCCGCCTAGATACAAAACAGTAACAGAGAAACGTAGAATGTTTTTATCACTAAAGTAAATGGGTTGAAAAGTGAAAATGTTCAGCGAGGTTCATAGCCTTTATCTAGGATCTTTTTAATATTAAATTTAAAACTTTAAGACTGGAATTAGTATATTCCCTCTTTTAAATTGCAGAATTTTGGTTCTTTCTCGTTCTTTTATTATAATTAATGTATATCCTACTTTTACACTACTGTAGGAACAATAAGCGACAAACTTTATGGTTCGTTTTAAAGAACAATCGCGGACGATTTATGAATGATTTTTTCTCCGATTAATGCTAATAATCAAAACGTTAAAATTAAAATGAGTTATAGAATAAAAGTGCATTTATTTTATACATAATCTATGTAGATTTAGTGTATAGTAATATAATATTTCAGCTCTTTTTTAACATCTGTCACTCAGCCGGACAAAATTAAAGGAAATACAGTCTGTCTTGGTTTCGTCTATCCCACAAGGCAGACAGTCTCTCTTCAAGAACATTGTGGAGAATTCTGGGCTACTCTTGGGTTATTGAATAAAATTGACGTAGTACTAGATACGACATGACACATTAAAAAGAACTTGGTAGGAAAAATAAAGAAAAAGCGGTGTAGGGAAGAGACAATCAAGTGAAAAAACTACCACTCACCTAGATAGGATATCGTGGAAGAGTCTCCATCGGCATGAGGTAAACACTATTGAAAAATAAATTGCTTTACTTTATATTTGTTACTATTAATTAGATGTTTTAAGATTAATTGCCTAAAACACTCTACCTATTTTGATAAAGTTCGTTGCGGAGTAAACTTGAACTCCGCAGAATACTACAATCACAATTAGTTCGCCGAAGCAGCCGTTACACTGCAGTGAATTATATTTCCATGCAAGTGAAAATGCGAGTTTAACTAGTAAAAAATAATTTTAAATCTAAAGACATCAGTGCACTCGATTATTATCTCTTTATTTCTCGAAAGATTTTACGCAACAAAGAGTTAATGAACGTATTGTATTGATATTTAAGCAACTCACGTCTAGTGCGCCTCGTAAAACGTTTATACGCTTACATAAAATACGAGTTACTAAAATTAAAGACTCGGTTTAATACCCTATTCAGAACATAAACTGAGACGTAAGTAGGTTTATCTCGTTCCATACAGGTGCTTTAGGGGCCAATTAATTTTTAAATTTAACATCTTCGCAACTAGGAATCTTGTTAGACTTGTAAGTGTTAATTTAAGTGTTGGGAGTAAATGTGTTGGATAGTCATGTAGGTAGGTATGTGATTTATTTGTAGTTGCATATACCTACATAGATATTGTGTGAGAGGGGGGTGGTCGGGCGAATAATGTTCGGGAGTGCATCTGTATCACAATGGAGGCTAGCCGGGAAGGCTCTTGCTTCATCGCAACTTGCCAGAATACGACTTCCCAAACCTTTCTCATTTCGTTTTTGTTTCGCTGCGCATCGTTGTTGTCGCGGCCGCAGATGTTTTCACGAAAGCGACGGCTCATCTACGGATTAGTACCCGTTAGGTTTTCGTATTATGTGCTCTACATTACAAATGGAAACTATTAGGAAAATTCAGAACTCTATTATTTATGTATTACTTTACTTTTCGAATACAGACTCAATTATATTACGTTTTCAGATATGCTCTGATCAACAATCACTTTTAACCCTTTACTTTTTCATTAAACGTCCCGCGTTAACGAGCCTTCCAGTTAATTATATCAGTAAAGCCCGATCTTTCTTTTTAATTGTGTCGACCGTTTAAATAAAATCAGTATTTATAAATTTACGATGTCCTTCAAAAATTGAAGAGCTCAGGTAAGTATTAATGAGAGACCACTCGTGTTACAAAGTTTGGCCGGCACACTTCCACCGAGAAAATTACGTGGAAATTTACATAATAGAGAATCCGTGGCTGCCCTAGTCCTTTGAAAGTCGGAGCTGCCACTCGAAGCGGACCCGCTTCGAGTGACACCGACGTACATAAAATTAACATCTCTCTCAGTTTGTTTGTGAAGACTTCACCGGCAGAACCTAATTTGTGATTATAACAAGCTCCCACTAGCCGCTACGTGTCACTGCATGCAAACTAGGAAGTCATCAATAATGTTCACGTCACTCGAACAAAGCATAAAGCTAATTACACTCGTTCAATAGCGTTTGCAGTAAAATAAAACAATACTTTGTTAATACTTTTTATTTGTTGCCAATCCGTGAGGTTTCAGCAAATGTGTTCAGTAAATTATCGAGCAAAGCGTCTGAATCAGCGGGACTAAAAACGTAAATGCAGCAGCTGCCGTAATTGGGTAACCGCCGCGCATCATTAGGTAATTGCAGCTATGGCCCACTGAACGCCTCTCGTTCCCGGCGCGGTCTCGAGCCGCGGCCGCCCCGTCGCTGCTGCGTCGTGCCATCGTGCTCCCATCCCACGCGCTACCACGCTCCTATAGTTTTTGTTTTCGGGTACACTTATTCTCAGCCGAAACATGGATTACACACGTGACACTACATATTTGATTTGTTGTAGTTGTTTAACAAACAAGAGGCGTAAATCAATATTTCAGTGATAGGATATTGTACTGGATTTATTGCTGTATGATACCGGCACTGATAACCGCGCAGGGCGAAATCGCTTAATAATTTTAATAGAGACGCAGGTGGATATTGCATTTTAACAAATGGCTAAGCTATGCGCAGTATTACAGCGTAGCCACGTTCGCCCGATGAACGCTGCACCCGTACAACGCTATAATTAGATACGAGCTTGTACACGTACTGCGTACCAAATTCGAAACATTGTATTTTCTTTTAGCGAACTAATAATTAATTTCAACAATGGCACAGTTGAACAAACGTTGTCTAATAGCACTTATATCTTTATCTAAAGATTAAAAAGCTTGTAAATTAGGCTCTCGTCTCAAGCATACATGCATGTAATACAAGTGAATAATATACATTGCGAAGCTTAATGATACTCGGCATCTACGAGCTGGCTTTATTCGAAGCTCATTGTGTTTATTCTGCATTATGTAGCCACTATATACACATATTGTACATGCAGTCTCTCAGCCTGAGACAAACATAACATCACAGTGACGCCTTACAATGTTACGCTGACTCGCTTCATTACTCGAAGGACTTGACATCAACTACTTTTGACGTAAAGCCAAATTAATAACAATTAGAAGACATTAGCGAGATATTATAGCGGATGATATAATGACGGTATTATTAGGCCTAGTCTTGGCATGGACGAAGTTACATTAAGTTTGCCGTTGAGCTTAAGTTAGCTGGTCGGCGAACGGGGCGCTCGCTATTACCCACTCGGCTTCAGACTAATATACAGTCGTACATAGTGCTACATAGGTAGCCATCTCACTCCGTTTGCTTGTAGATTAGTTCAAATTGCCTTGTTCAGTTCAATGCCTCGTGTATTACGTATTGTAAACAACTCCTTTTAGTCCATGCTGTCAAATGGTATCTAGTTTTGTTGAATCGCTTAAGCCGCTTATTTACACTGAGTGCTTGCATGTGCGTTAACAGCCGCTGTGTTGTGATGCTGTAGACTACTATTTGCATACATTATATGTATATTATGTGCGCTTCTATTGTACAGCTTGGATGAATGTACTACATTGTGTAGATTTCGTGTATACACAGCAGCATATGTAAAGTACTGATGAGTTAATTACTAATTATGTTTCGTATATAAGAATAACTTTTCAAATAAGTAAGTAGGTACATTATCAATTAAATTTAATGTTTTTGCTTTAAGGGATTAATATTTTGAACACACTAGTATGCAGCTGATTGTTTGATTTCAACATAGGTTAGTGTCAAGGAAGATTGATGACCTATAAGTGTTTTAAGCTGAGTAAAAGGAGTCAAGCTTTGCAGAGCCTCATTGTTGAGTGTAGTTGGTATAAGGAAACCTAACATTACGTAATATATCGCGACACGAGTCCGACTTAGAAAGTGTAATACAAAACACTTAACAAAAAAATGCACGTTACAATGAAAAGCTTTACGGCATTGCCATGCGATCTCGAAAAACAAAATCTCGAAATTACTACACTTAACAACGAATACAAACATGTGGCAAAAAAAGAGTTTTCGTAAGCACGGTATGATTTTTTTTAACTTGCCGCGGAATGTTCACATGGCCAATCTGACCATAATTTGTGAACAGTCATCGGCATATATATAATGGCGTTTTAAACGATATGCCTGCGACAGAGTTGCGGTTATCCCATCATCAGGCGAAGCGTAGCTCGTTTATCGCGCTTGTATGTTACTATTTCGCTCTAATGCTTTTGATTTGTCACCTAAAATGTGTAATTGAAAATGATTATATATACCCTGAACAGAAGAGCGCATAAGGAATCTGATCGGAGTGAATGAAGCAAGAGTGATAAATCGATTTTAAACTTTCGCTATTTGTATACATCATACAAAATAAATTAGCGGGTCTTAATCGCGTGCAATTAACTTATTTAAGGTATAAATACCTATTTGGTTCTGACGTTTTGCTCGTCTTGCACCGAGCGTGGTCGCGGAGAGACTCTCCGCATCTAATTGCTTGCGATTAAGACCCGCTAATTTATTTTGTATCAAGAGAGATATGTCAGGATCATTACAAATAGCGTTCCATAGTCTCTGCCTACCCCTCCGGGAAACAGGCGTGAGTCTATGTATGTGTTACCAGAGGATGCCCGCTGTTACACCCGCGTTATTTAAGGCTATTGCTCTGCTCCCGTCGCTCATAGTGCGATGTTATATAGCTTATAGCCTTCCTCAATAAATGGGCTATCTAACACTAAAAGAATTTTTCAAATCGGACCGGTGGTTCCTGAGATTAGCGCGTTCAACCAAACAAACAAACAAATTCTTCAGCTTCATATATTAGAATTGGCCTACTATCACCTAAGTGTACCTACCTATATCTAAAAAAGAAATAGGTCTCGAACTAGGACACACTTTTATTTTGGGCATAGGGTTAAAGCTTAACATCCAATAAAACTCCCGTACTTAAGAATCGCTTCGAGTACACGCAATAGACACCCGAGCTGACTTTTATTTAACAAGAGCGAATTAATAAACACCATATCCGTTTTATGTGTACAGATCAATGGAGATAGCAGGCAATGAAAAGATAACATCTATACAGTAAAAGTTGCTTGTATTACTAGCAGAACAAGCGTTTTCTCTTGCATTCAAATCAATTAACCCCTTCTTGTTAGAATGTGGCAAATGTTTTTTCTTGTCATCATCAGCCTTTAACAGTCTACTGCTGGACTAAGCCTCTCCATTGAAAGGAGGAATTGGCCTACTATACCATGCTGGCCAAACGGTTTGGTATAGGGTTTGTATCAAGTTTTCCTTCTCTTATAGTAGTTGTGTTCGTATACAGATAACACCGGTTTTACATATCTACTCATATGTTTATTATACTTTCACAAGGCGATTTACTTACACACAGTAAAATGTCAAGGTTAAGTTTGTGATAAGCTTTTCTTTAAAAGGTCGTATTGTATTTGAAGTGTAGGTCAATGTACTCTCAAATACGAACAGCAGATATACTTAATAAATAAGTAGGGTCTTTTGTGCTTCGGTTCACGCCAAAATCCATTAGCGTCACCGTCTGTATTACATGTGTGTGTTTTTAAAAGATGGTACAGATTGCGTTTATTCGGTAAGAGTGCGAGGTTTTATTTGTTTGGCCTAATAATATACCTGTTTGGCTGCTGCGCAGTGATTTGAAGCTATATATGGACTGAGCATAAAGGTTGACGCGACATTTTCTGTATAAATTAATATTACAGAACATTAGAGAGATATGACAAAACAATGCGATAGTAGTAGTTTGATATTTAGAGCCGCCAAATATATATTAGGTGTATAATCATCGATATATAATACTACTAGGACAAGATGACGGGTCACGTACAAAATCTTAGCTAAAATCTGTCCGCGACATTTGATTCCTACCAAACACAGACAAATGTTTTAAAACAGTTTTAAGTTCAACCAAATTACAACCATGACACCGTGTAATAAAGTCACAAATCATAAAAATGTTATCTAATACTTACGACCAGTCGTGACAAAAAACGTCATTTTCGTTTATTTTCTTATTTTTTCGAATTTCGAATTCGAATTTTACTACATGGTATGGACTATGACATATATGGACTCGTGCAGAACACTAAAATTATTTATAATAGGTATGAATTAATGTAAAAGTTTACTAGTTCTTTACTTTTAAGTTTCGGCCATCTATGTTTCTTACTTACTTACTTACTCCGATGGCTCAGCGACCCAAAGTGTGTCTTGGCCTCCGATATGAGAGCTCGCCACTTCACCCGATCCTTCGCAGTTTCTTGCCAGTTAATGGCTTGAAGCTGCCGAAGGTCCTCCTTAACTACATCACTCCAGCGATATCTCGGTCGACCAACCGGGCGACGTCCAGTTGGTCGGCCGAAATAGGCTCTCTTTACGCTGCGATCCTCTCCCATTCTTTCTAGGTGGCCTAGCCATCGAAGTCTTTGCGCTTTCGCTTCTCCAATCACATTGGGTTCAGCCACCAGTTCTTCAATTTCGGCGTTCCTTCTAATTCTCCAACTCCCATCAGATCTTTGCACAGGTCCTAGGATCTTTCGAAAGATCCTCCTCTCCTCTACCAGAAGTTTTCTTTCCTCTTTTAGTGTTAGCGTCCAAGCTTCACATCCGTACATTAGTATTGGTCGAATGACGGTTTTGTAGATTCGGATCTTGGTGCTTCTGCTGAGGAGCTTGGACGCTAGCACTTTATGTAGCACAGCACTGCATCAAAGCGCGTTTTGGATGCGAATATCTACTTCCTCTTCTCTTGTGTTCGTGTCTGTCACAGTACACCCTAGATATTTAAATTTAGCAACGCCTTTGTACACGGTATCTCCTACGCGTAGGTTGTTGCGTTGGACGCGCGTATTTTGTACCGTTTCATAAGGAGATATTCTGTTTTGGCATAGTTTATTTTGAGTCCTGCTTTTCCAGCTTCCGTTTCAAGAACCTCTGCGGATCGCCGAACTTCATTCTTGGTTTCTCCCAGTAAGGCAAGGTCATCAGCGTACCCTATCACCCTATGCCTTCCATTCAGTTTCAGTCCAACATCTAGTGTTTGCACTCTTTTGAGGACATATTCTAGAACTAAATTAAAAAGCATGGGTGACAGGGCATCGCCTTGCTTTAGTCCAGTGACTACCGCAAATTCTTCTGTTAGCTCGTCCTCAACTCGGACTCTCATTCTGCTATCTTTGGTGGCCATTTGAATCATATCAACTAGTTTTTTAGGGATATGAAACTCTCTCAGTATGACGTACAAGGCGTTTCTATTGATGCTGTCATAGGCCTTAGTGAAGTCCACAAACAATGAGTGAACACTCTGCGCATATTCCCATTTCTTCTCCATTATCTGCTTAAGGAGGAAAATCTGGTCAATAGTACTACGATTTGGCCGGAACCCACACTGATAGTCACCGAGGACTTTTTCCGTGTATGGTTCCAGTCTCTTTAGTAGCACGTAGGACAAAACCTTGTACGCTGTTGGTAACAGAGCTATTCCTCGATAATTCGTGCACCTCTTCTAGCAGCCTTTTTTGTGGATCGGACAGATCACTCCCACGTTCCATTCGCTTGGTTGTTGTTCTGTTTCCCAGATCTTTAGTAGGACTTCATATAATTTTGATTGGGCCGCACCACCTCCATACTTCCACACTTCCGCCGGTATGTTATCAATACCCGGAGCTTTATTGTTTTTAAGCCTAAGAATGGCTTCTCGAACTCTCGGAATGTTATGGGTTCTACTGGGACTTCCGTGTTATTGTTAGTGCATGGAAGTGGATCGCTACATGGGCTACAGTTGAGCAGTTGCTGGAAGTAGTTGCGCCATTGGTTTTTGATTTCTTCCTTAGATGTTATCAGGTTGCCATCATCGTCTTCAAGGAGTTGTGTTGTCGGTTGGTAGCCTTTCTTCATAGATCGCACTTCTTGGTAAAATTTCCTAGCCTCATTAGCTTTTATGAGAGTCTCCATTTCCTGTACCCTCCTTTCTAGGTGATGTCGCTTTGCTCTTCTAATTACTGTTCTTGCCTCCGCTTTGATTTGATTGAATTTCTCTAACCAACGAGGCTCTTGCTCTGAAAGCATCTTATATTTCCTTCTCTCTTCTATTATGTTTTCACAATCCTGATTCCACCATTTCCTTTTTTTCTTTCCTTTCTTAAGCCCAAGTACCTTGCATGCTACGCGTTTTATGGTGTATTTTATATTTGCCCAATTGTTATCTAAATTGTGGTCTACAACTAATTGATTAAAACTGTTACTAAGTTCTAACTGGAAGCTACTTCTTATTTCTTTATTTTTCAAATTTTTTGTATTAATAGATTCTAGCTTTTTAATAAATTTTCTGGATATAGCTCGGATCTTGGCTTTAATTTTTACACCTAAGAGGTAGTGATCGCTGTCACAGTCGGCACCTCTATATGTTCGAACATCTTGTATGGTACCCTTGTGTTGATTGTCTATAAGAACGTGATCGATTTGATTTACCGTTCTACCATCAGGGGACTTCCATGTGCCTTTATATATGTCCTTGTGGCAGTACATTGTGCTCTTTATCACCATGGCTTTTGATGTTGCAAAGCTTATTAGTCTTATACCGTTGTCATTAGACTGAATGTGCTTACTATACCTCCCAATGGTTGGCATAAATACCTCTTCTTGTCCTACTTTAGCATTAAAGTCGCCTATCAGTATTTTGGCGTCGAAACTTGGTAGTTGATCGTAAATTGACTCCAGGTAGTCGTAAAGTCATCTTTTTTGTCTTCGTCGGCTAATTCTGTGGGGGCATATGCATTTACAACTGAGATGTTACAAAATTTAATTTTAATGCGAAGTATACAAAGTCTGTCTGAGATCGCTTCGAACCGAATCACGCTTCCGACTAAGTGTTTTGAAACCATGAATCCAGTGCCATTAGTATGGTGTCCATCGTCACTACCACTGTAGAACAGAATTGCTCCATTATCAACACTGCACTCTCCTTTGCCCGGCCACCTGACCTCTTGAAGGTCTGCGACTCCGACGTTGTATCTTTGGAGTTCACTGTTGAGTTGATATAAGGCGCCGGGTCTATACAGAGAGCGCACATTCCACAAGGCTAATCTAAAATCCAGGATGCCACGCCAAGGGTCGTTAGTTTTGGGATCAGATCGTTTATGCTCTCTTATCGGTTTCGTAACTTGAAATTTTTCTATGGGAGGGTTGTTAGCCCGCCGCACAACCCCCATGATGTTGGAGGACCACACCCGTCGTTGGTCAGCGAGTCCTTCGGACTTAGCCGGAAGCGTAGCTAGGCTGTACTACCGACCATTCCTCCATCCGCCACCTGGAGGACGCATACGCTAGCACACTGCGCCGTGAGGGCCGGCGCGGCACGTCACTGCGTTTTATGGGGTAAATAGTGCAGACTGTTCACCTTCTTTATTCTGCACCGCAGTCTCCTGTCCGTGTTCGCTAATCTAGCTGCGCACAAGAGTGTCTATTATAGAGCTGACCTGGAAGTCTCTTCCTCCGCCTCTACATACTGTTGTCAGAGCTGCTGCCCTCTGCCAAGTTTCAAGTTGCAAGTACTTGTGACCTGCCTCTTCCGCCTTCTTTGCCGTACCAATGGACTCCATCTCCGCCTCCGAAGCCGTTAAGGTCTTCACCCGTTACCCTGGGTATGGGTCTGTGTTATACCCCACAAGTTTGGGTCCCTATCCGAACTCAGCCACCAACACATTCCGGCCTACTGAAACGTGCGGTGCCCACCCCCGCGACGTGGACGCGCCGGACAGGGATTACCCCAGTGGGGAATAGAGAAGTAGCTCTAGTCCCCCTGAGGCCGGGTTAATGAGCGTGTTTATGCCCACGCTCAAAGGCATCTATGTTTCTTAGTAAACATTACTTATAATTTAACTATATGGTCCCCGCGGCATCGTTATATATTAGCAGTTATAGATTAGCCTTACTTTTTTGTGTATAATGTTTATTTACTTTTTATGCACTGTACACAAAAATGTAAGTACGCCTGTATTTCAATTGTATTAATTGTCGACGGCTCACCAAGCTAGATATCGCAGGATGTGACAAATAAAAATACATCTTAATTTCATATCTTTATAATCATCTTCAATATTCATGGTACAATGACAGTTCTATTTATTTATTTAGGTTCACCAACAGACATTTAACATTAAGCCTATTACGTAGGTTATGTAGGTTATGAATGCACACCTTTAATAGGTTAACGCAACACGCATTATAGTAACTTAATGTAACACATAATTATTTTTTTAACAAAAAACTAAACCACCTTCAAATTGGACATAATTAAAATGATACCACTAAGGCACTAAGCTCTCAAATTAAAAAAATAATAATGAAAATTCGTTCAACCAATCGAAAGCTCTGAGGTAAGAAACCCAAAAAATTATCTCTCCTTTCTCTGGCAACAATCGATATCCTTTCTGCACACGTAAACGGATTGCTAGGAAAGCTAAAATAAAAAATTAAAGCTATAATAAAATCAAATTAAAAGCCTCATGAAAACTCCAAAGAAAAGTAAAGCATGAACCAATATAATTTTGAGTATTATAGCACTAAATACAATTTATAAATATTTGAAAACTTTTTAACTAATAGTTATTTAACTAGTAGTTAGTATTGTTTAGTCGACCAGTTGGCGCCGCGGGAGTGTAAGCCACTGCTACGCCGCAGGTCGCGGGTTCGATTCTCGCTCAAGTCAAATATTTGTGTGCTTGAACATGAATGTTTGTCTTGGTCTGAGTGTCTCTATGCATAATATGCAGGTATTTAAAAAAAGAAGTAGCTATATATGTCTATCCAATGTCTAGTATCCACAGTACCAGCTTATGCTTAGTTTGGGACTAGATGGTGTCGTAAGTGGTTAAAAAAAACAAATAATTCAAACAGCCTTAACCAATTTTAAACAACCAATTTCGATGTTCTGGTAACAAATTATTACAAAAAAAAACGACTCCATGCATCTACTGTTCTGGTTGGTGTATGTTATCACTGTTATCTGTGGCTTGTCAAGATATTTTGACGTGCGTCAAAATTTTTTTATGGCGGATTAAATCATTAATTTCGTTCAAAATATGATATAATTTGGTAATTCTAAGCTTAAAATATAACGTATTTTTTATTTACTTACCGAAAGTAAGATACTCCATCCGTTAAATTGCATTTCAGGCATTAATTTTGCAACTTTTTACTAAGCACTGCGGCATTGAGAAACGTATTGACGTTGGCTGTGTTTCAAACCAACTAAACACAATATACGTTCGCGCTGTCAAGCGAGCCGTTATTTGCCGAGACGGTTTTTTGGCGCGGACACGATATCTGGTAGTATTGTATATCGATGTGTATAATATACAAGCGGTATTCAGAAAGGGAATGGGATGTACGGATCAAGTCTTTTCCATAAGGTGCACTTCAGAAAAAACCTTAAGTAAACACCAGAGGGTTTTCTCCGCCTGTATTGACCTGGAAAAGGCTTACGATCGAGTGGTGAGGGATGAACTTTGGTCAACACTTTTTGTGTATGGAGTGAGCAGCAATCTGATACGGGCACTTGAATCCTTATATAGGGATTCAAATGCCTGTATCAGAATAAACGGGGCCTACACGGATTGGTTTAACATTGATTGTGGTGTTAGACAGGGATGTGGTACCGTCTCCTTGGCTGTTCAATCTATTCATGTACAGTTGTTTGACCGATCTGAAAGGGTCTGAATGTGGATTAAGAATGGTTGAATCTGTTTTTAAGACCCTGCTATACGCTGAGGATCAGGTTCTTTTTGCGTCGTCAGCATCTGATTTACAGCATATGGTCACCGTAATGAATGAGGCGTATAAGAAGAAAGGCATGAAAAAGTGAATGTAAGTAAGACTAAGGTCATGGTCATAGAGAGGGAAAACAGTATAACTGAATGTAACATATTGATAGGAGATGAAAAAGTGGGAACAAGTGAATGAGTTTGTGTACTTAGGCTCTTTAATTACGAGACATGGAAAATGTGAGGGAGATGTTGAAAGGAGATTGAAAGCAGGAAATAGTATGAATGGCGCCTTATGGTCCATCATCAGTAGCGAAATTATCCCAAGTAAGGCTCGCCTTGCTGTACTGCAGGGAGTTTTGGCGCCAACACTAATGTATGGTAGCGAATAATGGGTATGGCAGAAGAAGCATGAAAGTAGAATCAATGCTGTGGAGATGAGAGCTTTAAGGAGTTTGTGCGAAGTAAGTATGATAGATAAAGTGCGTAACAGTGTGATACGGGAAAAGTGTGGTCTAAAAGAAGATGTAGTGACAAAGATTGAAAAAGGAATGTTGCGTTGGTTTGGACATTTGGAACGGATGTATGAAAGACGAAATACGAAAGGAGTTTATCGTGCGAGAATGAATAAAAATGTCGGTAGGGGACGCCCTAGGCGGATGTACGCCGACCAAATAGGTTACGTACTAAAAAAGGGCCAAATTAAAAGTACCCATAAGCGACGCGCATGCATGATGAGGTTAATGAATGTCGAGAAAGCGAAAGAGGTATGTTTGAACCGAAGCATGTGGCGTTCCATAGTCTCTACCTACCCCAAAGGTTGACAGGCGTGACGATATAGATAGATATAGATAGATAATATACATATAAAAGTTATAAATATTATATACTCTTGGCATAAATATCATGCTAATTAAATTCCAAATACATTTACGCGAACGAAGTCGCGGGCACAGCTAGTCTTCTTTAAAACTGCGTCAAGCGGTCGCATTGTTCTTTAAAACTGCGTCGAGTGTTGTTGGTTCGATTTGCACACGAGACTTTGTTGTATGATCCACAAATTGCTCTCGGTGTAAATTGTGTAAGTTGTCTGATTTATTGTGAAAATCACCCGTGACCAGGATTTATGCCTAGTGCAGGAAACAAAACTCAACCAAATTGTTAAGCTAAATGTATTGTTATTTTCCTTTGTCTGTATGTACGCTTACTTATAACTTGACAAAATAGGCTCAACTTTAGCGAAATATAGCGAGACAGACAAATCCAACCTTAAAATGTAGGCCTCACGGCAAAATATGACAACTTTACAGCTGTTTATAAATTTAAATTATTGTTGAAGCCAATGATACTGCTATCATCACTAACTGCCGTAATATGCTAATGATAACAGGCTTTTCAGACGAAACTAAATATAGATCCTAAGGGCTGCTATCACTCAAGCAATTTTCAATTATTAAACAAGCGTTTTTCACTAAGCAGACCGTCGTGCGGTATTGGCGTACTACGAATTTCTTTACAGTGCGGTACGGTGCAAGGCTAATGTGATGAAATTATTTTAAGCAGCGCGTGGCCAACCTCTTCCGACTTGGTGCTGGATAGAAAATGGGGCTAATAGCATAGATAATTGCCTTTATATATTATGTTCATTGAGTATTGATAAGTACGATGCTCGATATTCTAATCCATTTATAATTGCGTATATTAATATAACATCCTTTCACTTGTTAATTTTTCATAGATCGATTTACAAATACTTACTACTATAGTGTGAGCGTATGTCGTTTATTTACGTATTTATTTATTTATATATGGGCGTCCAACAGCTTATTCCAATTTGACAAAAATATTATATATAAGTAACAGATAGCCAATGACAGGTCCTCGCGTATAACATTAAAATATACTTAACACACATTTTTAAATAGAAAAAACACTAACATGCTAAACTTAACTACAATCTAGAGTTACAGTACAGTTCGGTCAGCCGTAGCCAAATGTTGTTTATGAAAAGAAGTTCTCACTCATTTTTCGCCTTGCTACTGGCACACTCGTACAGAATAAATCTATATCTAATTCTTTGGCTGCTAGGTTGAAGCTATTGCTCGCTCGGTTAAGGAAGCAGTTTTGCCTATAATTAGAAATAAAATATATAATTAGAAATATTTTATTACCAACATTTCGAACTCAAACTGCTAGTCAATTCAGATGCTTGCTGAAGCTGTTCAAAAATCCATTTCGAATAGTGTCAATATGATATGAATGAAGATATTACGAAGGTGAACTGTTACAGCTCTAGAAGGTCATTACTGTAAACATAATATAATTCACTAATTGCAATTAAAATTAACAAGTTGTGTTCAGCGCTAGAACTAATGTAGAAATACAATTTTGTTAAATAGTCTATCACCGAATTCAATTTTGTAAAATGATTACCGTTCTGTAAGGACTTGCTAACTAAGTTTTAATTCCCTAAACATATGTGAACATTTAAACTGGAAGTCAACGTAGAACATTGGATTCAGTTGCTGATTGTTCCAATTATACTATTATTCCATCTGAATGGGTGTGGTTTAGAATTTCGGTAGTTTTACAGCATGCAACACCCTAGTATGTAGGGCCACGCCATTTAGTGCCATGCTATGCGTACTGATGCATGACTGACGCATCCCATGCAACGCCGTAGCATGCGGGGACGCGCCGTGCATCACTATGTTATGTAAATTAAAACGTATCTACACAGCTACACCATACGGTGCCGCGTCGTGCTATACCGTGCTATATCATGCTACGCTGTGCCTTGCCAAAGTCTTGCAGAGCAGCACCATGCAACGCCATGAAATACAGCGTCACGCTATACATCTCTATGCCATACACGGCCGTGAAATATGGTACTGTACCATATATCATTATGTTATACAACGCCATGCTATGCAGAGCAGTGCCATGCGTTGTCGCGCCATGCAATGTCGTAAAACCCTGCACTGCGCGATCCCACATTGCAGCAGAATATAATGAATCGTAAACCAAGCATACAATTAATTGTAAACATGCTTAAAGTTACACCACAAGAATCTTGGCTGCCTGTTAGGACATTCATTTGTTACAGAGATCTTAACGTTCATTACATTCATTGGGGCTGAATATCAAAATAATTTCATTTAAATTCCGCCGCCATTGTGTAAGTCCGCGTAAAACTTTAGTTTTTAGACCAGACGCCTTTGTTTCAGCATTAATTATAATAATATAAGTGTTTTGATATTAATGAACTCTTCAAATGTTTCTATATATAAAAACGAGAACGCAAGTAGTTTTGTAGGTACCTGCGACTAGAATTGGAAGGATAGTTAAGGTAGTTGGCAAATGTAACCAAATGGTGTCCTTAATGACGCTCAAAGTATAATCAGAGATGTTTTACACTTACGTACGTAAGATAACTTTTGGCAACGTCTTAGTGAGAAATAATTATATTAGGCTTTGGCAGTTCGGACAAGAGTGGTCTTTGAAGTAATTAGCTATACAAGTAAACATCTTAGAACGGTAATTCTATCTCTATAAGATGGGAAGATTAGTTTATATTTCTGTTACGAGTACATTACATTATATTTCGTTATAGGTACCACGTACCTTTATACTTTTCTTTTTGGGTTCACGGTAAAAATCTCTGGTGGCGGGTCTGCCTTTCTCTTCAGTGTAATATGTAACTCACGAAACAAGTTCGATCTACGAACTAAATATCGTCACCGAGTTCTCGACTTTCCCTTTTTTTTACTTTTGATAGGATAACGTTTGACCGCGGTCTCGCCTGATGTAACCGATGATACGGTCGAAGATGGAGCACGCTTGCCTAGAAGGTATCTATTCACCCGCGTCTTGAAAACACTCAGATTTTACTAATCAGGAAACACAGACTCAGGCAAGGAGTTCCATACCTTTGCAGTACGCATAATAAATGAGGAAGCAAAGCGCTTCGTGCGTATGGATAGGATGTCAACCATATAACGGTAACGATGATTAGTTTGTCTGGTCGTCCGATGGTATAAAGGGGATGGAGGAATCAGGTTATCTAGTTCCTCTGCACACTCTGCGAAATGTGTACTTTTCATGGTAGTAGGGCCTTGCTGATTTCAGCATGAATGGGCCATCTCGACCGGGTAAGTACTACCCTCTCACAGAAAATCGACGTTAAGTAATAGTACCTAAACTGTTACGTTTCGTTCGGTGAGTGAGAGTACCGGAGGCTCTATCCCCTATTCCTTCTCCCTCATCCTAACCCTTTTCCAACCCCAAGGGGCGGCAACGCACTTGTAACTCCTGTGGTGTTGCTTGTGTACATGGGCGGCGGTAATTGCTTACAATCAGGCGATCCGTCTGCTCGTTTGCCGCCTATTACCATAAAAAGAAACCTGTAAAAAACCGACAGACTGGCAACACTGCAACGATGCTCCAGGCTTTGGAGTTTTGTGTTAACCAATTGGTCATCGCCAATGAGCCTCCTAGCTTTCCTTTTAATAGGACAGTCCAAAGTCCCTAGCTGGTATTTTGTTTAACCATCCCAAAGGTGAGAACAGTACTCAATGCAGGATCGGACTTGTGCTTTGTAAAGTAAGCAACTGATCCAGTGTAAAGTACCGTCTCACCTTGTTATGGATACCTAGTTTCTTGACAGCCAGTTCGGCTTTTGACTCTTTATAAGAACCAAAATTTAAATTAGAGGTCAACGTGATGCCAAGGTGTTCCATGCGATCGGTGATCTGCACAGGTACATTTCGGAAAGTCGGAGTCAGATGAAATTGACTTCGTTTCGTGTAGAATAGACACGCCTGAGTTGTGGAGGTATTAAACTTGACTTGATTAGTATTGCCCCAGTCGGAGACTGCCTTCAAAGTCAAGTTCAAATGCTCAATCATGCCTTCCCTGAGTGACTGTATTTCTGCTACACTGGCCCGAGCACTGGACATATATCTCTCTACAACCGTGCTGTCATCTGCATATCCGCAGATGCCTGGTTTCAACAGATCGTTGATGTGAAGCAGGAAAATTGTTGCAGAGAGAACTGATCCCTGTGGGACTCCGGATCCCTCAGGAAATCTGACATCCAAGCGCACAGTCAGGGGGAAGGCCAAATGCTGGAAGCTTGCCGATGAGATTATCATGCCAGACCTTATCAAAAGCTTTCGAGACATCAAGAGAAACAGCTAGTGCTTCACCTTGTCTCTCGATAGCCTCACCCCATAGATGCGTGGCATACACTAGAAGATCTCCTGTGGACCGATTTCGCCGAAACCTGTACTGACGGTCGCTGAGGAGGCTATTCGATTTAGTACACGTTCCATGCTCTTACGGAGTATGGAAGTGACCAAAATGGTCTGTCTAGCTAGTCCGGATGTATGACATACAAATATTTAACTATCTACATTTTGGTAAAAAATAATGTTGCCATTTTAAGCCCAGCACGTTTATTTAAACAAGAATGATTAACAAAACAGAATTTCAGTACCGAGCAAAAAAGATGAAGCTATTATCATGCCAAGGTTTTACAACACTGACCCAAATAACTGATTTATAAAAAATGTAAATTTGTTGCAAACGTTGACTGTTGAGAACTTATTCTATTTTATTACACAACAAATTTTCGGCCGGTCATTTACCAGTTATGCTTAAAAAGGCATGTTTTTTAGTAGAATGAATGTTATGTAAAGGAAATTCGTTGTTTTTCCAGTATTTTCTTTATCTGTATTATTCTATAATTTAGCGCTGTCTGTCAATAGGCAAAGCAGTTCTTTATAAATGATTCGTTTCTGAAATTGCGTGATAAGAATGTAATACTGAATGCCGAGTCTCGTTTTTATATGACATCGAAACCGCATTTTGAACGAAATGAGATTAGATTTTGAATCATGATCGGTATTCTGTTAAATATATATTTGGCTTATAAAGTTCGACGTTAACACATAATTTGACACTTGGTTCAATTTACGATCTAGTAACTATGTAAATAATTCAAGTATCAGTTTAGTTAGGAGAATACCATTTGTGACATAAGTATGACACTGATATTAGATAGAAAATGCATTTGGAACAAACTACTGGGCCACTGATGTATTTATCATGTACTAATCTTTGCTCGCCGATCCACGATCTGCCCTCGTGAATTAAACACCTAAACTTTCTCAGGAATCAAACTATCATAACTTTCATACAGATACATGCGACTAGCAAAATTCATTTCATAATATGTTCATAAATCAAATGAAATTTCTTGTCGTGTGTTGATGTAAATCTTGCTGTGGTTTATTATATTAAAGATCCTAGTTTTATCGTTGAGGTTTCTAGTATTGAATCAGCTTATGACTTAACATCCTATTAAATTCTAAAGTAAAGTACTACAGCATGTTAATATGTGTTTGGTTCATTTGAACCTATGATAATTAAAATATTTATAAAACAGTAGTATATAAATTATTTGTTTGTGTGTCAAGTCAGTCAAAATTTTTACAATAATTCAGTAATTTAAAGCAAACGCTGAAGTTTACTGCACCAATAAAAAGCAAGCAATTAAATTTTACTTTCAGAAAATTTTATTACTTTAATGTAGATAACATTTTCTTCAACTAATAAAAAAAGGACTTTGAATTTAATGTCCCTGGATATTTGTCATTTTAGTCAAGTTATTAAATATTGGGGCGATTTCATTCTTGTTTTTCAGCCTTTCTTTCATTATAATAGTTTTTTGATAATCAAGACGATAGAACAAAATTATTTAATAAAAATTGTGCCTTCTCTGTGAAATAAATTAGCGCTCTGCATTAGCGTTTAGTACTGACTGTACGCGAAGCAAATGAAAACTGGTTCTATTTCAAGCGAAAACTAGTGATTTTTAAGATCAAAATAAATGATATTCTTATAAGTATCAACCTCTATAAGGCCATAACTTTAGGTAAGAAGGCTTACTCGCTATAAGCAAGAAAATAACAATATCACTAAGAGTTACTTTAAAGTTCAATATAAAAGTAATACAGCCAGTAAACTATTTTATAATTTTATAAAAATCTTTCAGATATCCAAGCAAGCGGTGGTCTTGGCATTAGTTCGCTCAAAGTCCGCCCGCGATCACTGGCGTCTATTCCTTCCTCTAACCAATAATCATTAAGTTTCCTAGAGATCTGGTTAAGACTTCAGACGCTTCTTTGACGAAATGTCTTTTCCTTGTTATAGCGTCCGCGTTTCTCTTCATTACACTAGAAACTTTATAATTATATAGAATACAATTACCTACCTACAGGCACTACAACGTTGTATACAATAGAAATATTTTCCTATAATGTGAATTATGGCCGGCAGAAAACGAACACAAAAGGTTTTTCATTATTCTAATAAAAGAACATAGTCTTAACAATGTAGCAATTAGTAACCTTTGCGCGATGTTATTAGGGTAAATATTAAAAGGTCTTGTAATTATATATGTTACACAAAGCCTTCTGCCTGTATTGTAAATATGTTTCAAGTTCATGTGTACCATGTTTGTTTTTATCTTCAGTAGGTTTTTGCTGTGCGAACAGAATGTCGTTTCCGTAGTTTTCATACTCAGGACTGTATGGCAAGAAAATTGTTGTACGGTTTGTTTTATATCATCAGCCCTTTATACTGTCCCACTGCTGGGCACGGGCCTCTTCTAACTATGAGCAGGGTAAAGCCAGTGTCCACCACGCTGGCCAAGTGCGTGTTGGTAGAAAATAAATAATTATTCTATTCTGTTCTGTTCTGTTCTGTTCTGTTCTGTTCTGTTCTGTTCTGTTCTGTTCTGTTCTGTTCTGTTCTGTTCTGTTCTGTTCTGTTCTGTTCTGTTCTGTTCTGTTCTGTTCTGTTCTGTTCTGTTCTGTTCTGTTCTGTTCTGTTCTGTTCTGTTCTGTTCTGTTCTGTTCTGTTCTGTTCTGTTCTGTTCTGTTCTGTTCTGTTCTGTTCTGTTCTGTTCTATTCTATTCTATTCTATTCTATTCTATTCTATTCTATTCTATTATATTCTATTCTATTCTATTCTATTCTATTCTATTCTATTCTATTCTATTCTATTCTATTCTATTCTATTCTATTCTATTCTATTCTATTCTATTCTATTCTATTCTATTCTATTCTATTCTATTATATTCTATTCTATTCTATTCTATTCTATTCTATTCTATTCTATTCTATTCTATTCTATTCTATTCTATTCTATTCTATTCTATTCTATTCTATTCTATTCTATTCTATTCTATTCTATTCTATTCTATTCTATTCTATTCTATTCTATTCTATTCTATTCTATTCTATTCTATTCTATTCTATTCTTTTCTATTCTATTCTATTCTATTCTATTCTATTCTATTCTATTCTATTCTATTCTATTCTATTCTATTCTATTCTATTCTATTCTATTCTATTCTATTCTATTCTATTCTATTCTATTCTATTCTATTCTATTCTATTCTATTCTATTCTATTCTATTCTATTCTATTCTATTCTATTCTATTCTATTCTATTCTATTCTATTCTATTCTATTCTATTCTATTCTATTCTATTCTATTCTATTCTATTCTATTCTATTCTATTCTATTCTATTCTATTCTATTCTATTCTATTCTATTCTATTCTATTCTATTCTATTCTATTCTATTCTATTCTATTCTATTCTATTCTATTCTATTCTATTCTATTCTATTCTATTCTATTCTATTCTATTCTATTCTATTCTATTCTATTCTATTCTATTCTATTCTATTCTATTCTATTCTAGACTTCACATGTCTTTCGAGAACATTATAAAGAACTCTCGGACATGCAGGTTTCCTCACGATGTTTTCCTTCATCGATAAGCAAGCTATAATTAACAATTTAATACGCACTTAACTGCGATAAGTGATTGGTGCGTGCCGTGGATTCAAACCCGAGACCCTCTGCGTAGTATTCTGTCGGTCTCTCCACTCGGCTATCGCTGCTATATTTGCGTATTGTTTTACAATATGTGAAAGTGTACAGCTCTAAGTAATATTTTCAACAAAAATATGTCCAACTGAATAGTAATACGAATGATATAATAATTCTAATATATTTTGATAAAGTAATGAACAAAACAACGGTAGGGAAATAAATTTTACTTTGATAGATTTTACGTCTATCTTTAGTAGTTTTCTACTAGCAATCATCATAAAGATAACCAGTTCTTGGTAACTCGCAGGTACCTGCCTCAAGTGTATATGTAGCCTAGTTGGTTTCATTATTTTTATACTGGCTTAAAGAACTGTAGGGTCCCACGTAATAGGCTCGCCCCCTATTACTTGGGACCTAAAAAAAAATCATGGCGAAATGTGGGTGTAATATTACACCTCTGCCTACCCCTTCAGGGATACAGGCGTGAGTCTATAAATAAAATAAATATAAAGAACTGTACACTTAGTTACTTCCTCTATTTAAAAGTCTTATTCTTGTTATTTTTCTTTTGTTCTCCGCAGAAAGTAGCATCTGTGTTCCTTAGCTTTGCTTAAATCACATATCTATAGTTCTTTCTCTATGTAGGTACCTACAGATATAAAATATAATAATAATTTATATATAATGTGGATTTCTGTTTTCGATGAGCATACTCTCCGTATGCGTGATGTGTTTACTCTCAAGGCTTTTCTATCCCTGAAAGTAGGAAAAGGTTGTGTCAACTGAGGAATTATTTTAAGTAGGTAATAAGAAATTACCTACTTCAAATAATTCCTCAGTTGACATTCATAAATCTTTAACCTTTTTTAACCACTTTCACACGAGTCTTTTCTGCTTGGTTTGCCAGCTTGCAACTTAAAATGTGTCGTGACAAAACAATGCAATAATACGGCTAAACTCTAAAGCAAAATGAAAACGTGTAGTTCAGCTGAAGTAACAATGGGAGCAATGTAGATATTACATTTCAAATATTTAATTTTCCCGTAATGGAATGTGGGCGACGGACATAAATTATTAGTCGCTGTTAAATTACCTTACTTATGTTAAGAAAAATGCTATTTTGTAAAGCTGTCGCCTGTGTTTACTGCCGCAAGCCTGTTTGTTTCGATTACCAGGTTAGTTAAAATGTGGTTTTGTGTTATAATTTACGGAGTAACGACAACGGATGTTATGTGTTTTTTAACTATATTAAAGGTAAATAATTACATTTGAATATGATACATTTTTCAGTTATGGTTCAGACAAAGTAACGAAATAAAGATACAAGGCGCAAGAAAATCCCTTAAATACCACAAGTACCATTAAAGATCAAGAAAGAATACGAATACTAATTATGCTACTAATTATTCACAAAGATTTTTAGCAATAATTTGGTAGGGATAATCTTCTACAGAAATATGCGGATCATTATTATTTATGAACAGGTGGACCTATAATATGATATTATAAGTATTTTCATTATTTGTTTGAGAACATTGTTTGTTGCGGACTTGGTCGATCGCGTAAGTTACGCCTTGGGACCAATCGTGGCATAAGTTTGCACTTACGCTATACTGCCGATCATGAGACTTCAATTTTCTTATTGTAGCGGAATAAAATAGTTATTTTAGTGTTATGTTGAAATTTTCTAGCGTGTTGCTAGAAAATAAGAAAAAGAAAAGACACTCAAGCTCAAGACAATATTGGTTTAGAATGGGCTCAACAGATCACGATAATCTCGCTCATCAGTTAATTAATCACACACTAGGTTCAGTTCGCAGGTTCTTCTGTGCGGGTGGACACCGATACTGGCGGAGAAAAGCTAGCCTATGCTTTAGCAATACATAATACTGTAAAGTTTCATGAAACTCCGTTCTGTAGTTTTTGAGTCCAAGAGTTACAAACATCTATCCATACTCACAATCTTTCGCATTTATAACAGTAGTAGGATAAGCAAAATAAAGTTGCATCTTTTTATCTCAGACGCTTTATAAATAAATATGCAAATCACAAACATTAAATGGCTTTCCCATTCCAGGAACTGCCTTATGTGAGGATTACGACCTTTGTGTTGAGATCGAAACACAAACATACGGGCATTTACAGTCGACGAAGCTATAATTACCGAACATATGTATATAAGCTTTCAATAGTTTATGTATGGCTAAATATATGTATAGCTTTTCAATACTTAATTTAATTTAATTTATTTTAATACAGTGACGAATTCTTATATGTACATATGTACTTGCGCGGTCCGTGACTAAGAAGGTCAAGAAAGCCTATTTGGATATTATATAGTATAGTTCATATATATGGCAGAGGTGTATGGGCAAGCCGGTTGCGGCAGACCTCGTAAGACGTTCGTGGACCAAATTGGGGACGTCTTGAAAAACGGAAAAGTCCGAAGCACCCGCAACCGGCGAGCATGTACGAAAAGAATAATGTATGTTGAGGAAGCACGTGAGGTTTGCAAGGATAGAAGCAAGTGACGATCTGTTGTCTCTGCCTACCCCGACGGGAAAAAGGCGTGAGCATATGTATGTATGTAAATAGTATAGCCTGCCAGGCTCAAAGAATTTAAACCGAAACACAACGACAACCGAAACAAGTATTTAGTAGTACTTAGCAAAACATTTAAGTTTGTGTACCGCTCCACATCTTATATGCTGATACGCAGAATTGTGCGCAATCCTCATTATTAATTTGTTAGTACCATTCTTGTTTAGAGTTGGCTGCAAATGCATTTCCGTCTGCAGTTTTAGCTTTCAGCGTTAAGTTTTGCTTTAGTTGCCGAGACGAAGAAATCTCTCTCGTGTGCTTCTATTTATTATCGGAAAGACGTGTTAGAGCGCGGTTGAGTTTCTCAAGACAATATTGCTTTATAACAATTTTCATGGGACAGTATTGCAGTGGGAAACTACTGGGAGTACAACATTGTTCTATCGAAGTTAAGTTTTCAAAGCTGTAGCAATTTATATCTAATATTTGGCGGAGAGGAACCGTTGTTCCGGCGCGCAATTTTGCTGTTATTCAAATAACATGGCATGGTGGTTCTTATTTAGTCGCTAATGATAGCCTTTGGACCAAGTTATACGACAATTTGTGTCTGCAATGTGAATTACTCGATCAATTTTAACGTTATTGTTTAAGAGTCGACTGGGGTTGTTTAAAATGGAACAAAGTATATTAAATACAACCTAATTTTGCAGTTTGTTGTTCATAAAAAAACGTTTATGCTTCAATATTTCTAACGAGTTTGTAGTAAAAAGTTCTCTCAGCACTAGGTATATTTTAACACAGAGATAATAAACATTTTCTCCTGTTTATGACAGCGTTACACATTATATTCAGTTTCCCCGGATGTTATCGCGGTTTATTTTGATACTTTATCCGAAAACATTTCCCTTGAATTACTGAATAGTCAATCAGGCTAAACATGTTCTCGACCAACTTATCCGGAAACTTGCTGTAACTAAATAACTTACGGTTTTATATATTTGTTAGTTTTGTTCGTTCAACATTGATGGAAGTTGATGCAAATATTAGAGACACAACGAAATATATACATTATAAAAACGTAAATGAAATCCTTTGGGAGATCTAATGGAGTGTCAAATGAATATAAATAAAATCAGCTCTCTACATGTTTTACGAGACCATTATGGAGTAACTCTCAGACATGCAGATTAACTTACGATCATTTGCTTTACTCATAGACCTAATAAATAGATACTTACTTATGCTGGTTTGGTTGTTTATGGATAAATTACACACACACTGAACACTGCGTGATTAACCTCAATAATACCTAGTTCATTAATCATTTATCTTAATCTTATCTTTCTTGAGCCTCAACTGTCGTGACACAATTAAAGTATATTTATTATACATAGTACGTTATCTTATAAAGTTTCTCGCGTACAACTGTGTTAGTTGTATCACTAATCTCCGTACATCTGTCGAAGGCGCGTTCTAATTGAACAATGTTTAGATTACAGAAGAACAAAATTGCGTCGTGTCGAGCGGCGGAATTACAACCATCAGGGAAACCAAATTAATTACACAAACAGACTCGTATGTACCGCATACAGTGGCTTGTTCGCGACAACTTAGAGCTTATGCTCGTGACGGAATCTGAGCAATGAAGTTAGACATAACTGAGCCGTAGCAATGCCCTGCGGGGTACACCCTGGTAACGAGATTCGCACCTCGCATACGAAACGTCTCGTCTTCCTCCAGTCGTGTTTACACAACAACAAGTTTCGGTTATATCTAACATTGCTATATTGGTCGTAGTGCTCGTAGCGTGACTTGACTTACCGTGCCTAATGGATCGGCGAAGTTAAACAACATTCATAAGGGTTACCACTTGGATGGGTGACCGTCTGTTACTTATTTGTATCAGAGCGCTATCGTGTTTTAGAGGGACAGTAGAGCAAATTCCAGTTTCAGGAAATAAAAGGAAATCCTTGGGCCATATCGAAAGTCTTCACGCGGCATACAAAAACCAAAACCAGAGCTGGACACACATTTATAAAAAAGAAAAAGACTTATTGGCAAAATATACTCTATTATTATAAGTTAATTTTTATACCGTCCGACGAAGCCAATGTAATGTGTATCCTCATTAGCTACGTGATTCGTGTTGCACTGTTTTGGGTGATTTATCATTGGTGATCGGACATAGCGCCAAACAAAAGGATATGGATAAATATTAACACTTCAATGTTTTACCTTTAGGTGCATAGAAGAAACCTAGGTAATTCGTATAATGTACGGATATTACAGGTTTTAACGGAATGTGCACTTCTATAAGCCAATATAGAATCCTCCGGAGCAAAGAACAATGTACCTGCCTTGATTAGGAAAGAAATATTAATTTATTTGTAAAAATAATTGTACACTTGTGGGTGTTATAATTAGTGTCGAATCACACATTATGCCAATATTGGCTGACACATTTAAATACATATAAGCAGGCTGCGACAGAAATTCATGGACTAAGCATTTTAAATAAAACATACCTGTTATCAATAAGTATCAAGGTAAATGATTAGTCCCATACATATGATGTATCTAAAACACCTTTTAACGTTACCTAAAATTATTTCAATAGTATTTCCAACTAAAACATGCATGTAAGATAATATTTTAGTTCGTACGAGGATCGCACCTGCCTCCAACCGCACATTCGTACTTAGCAAAACCCTGTTATTTCCAACCTGCCATCGTCCAAAATACATCTAAATCTACTTAAAAACGAAACTTTCTTACCAGTAACTATAACACAATAAAAACCATGGATCAAGTCCATTAAACGTTAAAAGTACGGCAATTAAACATACGGTACGTACATTTCGGCGCCGTGGCACCATCGTCAGGACACCCCCAGAGGATCCACAAATGAAACCACACTTTACTGAAAACTGCATTTTAATCTTGAGATGCACTTTACGAGTCCGATGATAAAAGTGTCATGGCCGCCCGCCGTCGCATCAACTTTACTTACTCAGTATCAAAACATTATACTTTTAATTACGTTAATTAAAGTATCGTATGTATGAACTTTCAATTAATCTTTATAATTAAGAAACAATATAGAATTCCAGTTACTTTAGCTAAAGCGTCGAAATACATCTTGATCAATTTAATTAGTTATTAAATTACCGAAATGTGTTGGCGGGCGACAAAGCTAAATCAAACTATTAAAGACGATATCAACCAATACTGCGTTAAGAAATAAATGTAAATACAGAAATGTAGCACAATTTATATAATATTAATTACAAGCAAATGCAATTAATATTTTACTGGTTATTTACTTAACATTACATTAACATAATATTAACTTCCGGGTTTAGGTATCGTTTAGTTATCATTTAGTCATCTAGATGGCTCTACTCTACGTTTATGCCTCTACAATATAACAAACCATATGACTGCGCCCATATACACGTACAGTAATTATTCCGTGTGGTGACGGATTAAGAATACGGAATGTCACCACCCCATATCATCCCATGGGTGTCGTAATAGCCGACAGAGGGAGCATATTATGCAGAGAACAGCACTGCAAGAAAGGAAAACTTGATACAAACCCTATACCAACCCGTTTGGCCAGCGTGGTATAGTAGGCCAATTTCTCCTTTCAAAGGAGAGGCCTAGTCCAGCAGTGGACTGTTAAAGGCTGATGATGATGAATTAAACAATGATTTCTAAATAATTGGTCTACCACTCGAACATATAAGAACACACAGAATACGTGGGAGACAACATTTATAAATTGCAAAACGTGTAGGTCATTGTAGAGCAATAATCTACAAGATAGTAGACATACGTAAAACGTACACACCTTAGTAAGCGTCAGGTTCACGCTGTGCGAGTTGCCTTTACGGGACTGTAACATGACCCTCGTTCTTTTTTTACACAAACTGAGACGAGAACGCACGCAAAGTACCTGAGCATGATATCCCCATGAGCTTGATATCCAAAATGCCATTTCGCGCGATTTTCGTGCAGATTTGCATCTGTAAACCTTCTGTAAGCTGCTTTAAACGTGCGATAGAGTGGCTATGTAAAGGGAGGCTAATTTAGCTACTGGTCGTTTAGCTACCGCTATATGGGTACACACATCACACATTGTACTTACACTGCATTGGGCATCAGGCACAAACTCTCTACTGGCTAATGTGTTTAGTAATACTAGCTGTTTCTGAATGCATAAGTCCAAATATCAGTAACTTTGCATTATAAATATTGAGTGATGTTTATGATTGGCATTGCATCGTAGTAAAACAACATTTGAGTGAAAGCAATGAAATAGTTCCGTGTGGTGACGGATATACAACACGGAGTGTCACTATCACACCGTGAATGTCATAAGAGTCGACAGAGGGATCATAATTTAATGTAGGGAACAGCACTGTAAAAAAGAGGAATACTTGACACAAACCCTATACCAACCTGTTTGGCCAGCGTGGTATTGTAGGCCAACTTCTCCTTACAAAGGTGAGGCCCAGTTCAGCAGTGGACTGTTAAAGGCTGATGATGACGATAATGACTGACATACGTTGCCATATAATTGAGAGTAATAACAATTAATATATTATTATTTAAGACAATAACACCCTAAGTATATGTAACGATTATGTTTAGGTCAATAATTAAATTAAAGAGATGAAATAACTGTAACTTTTTATCCATGTAGCCATTTATTAAGAATTCAATGTATCACTATTTACTCAATTTGATTTGGTTGGAGTCTAAGGAAATAGACATTAATTCATGAAGCAAATAGTACCTATCTTTAGGAAGAGACGGAAAACTCGTCATTAAACCCTTTTTCTAACCGTCTGGTCAACATGGAAGACCAAATCTTTGTTTACTGAACAATTCGATTGGGCCCAAATTAGATGAGACCTATGTCTGGATCTCGACTTTTTGAATGGTGTGGTTTTTCCTTATATTTTTTAGCATTACTTTCTTAGCCTAATAATACTTTCCCATAATTGGTTGGCATACAGTTTATGTTGATTTTAAAATAATTAATTTATTGCCAAACTTTTTTCGACATAACTTTAATTCGCATAATGTTACTAGCCACCTTGTACCCAAAAATATGAGGCCTGCGAAGCACGGTTCCAACGCCTCAGTTTAAATTTTCTAAACTTACCTAATATTAACTAGATTCAGTATAATTATGCCTAAATAAATGTTTGTTCAGCACTAGATTACAAAATGCTGTATGATGCTGATATGAGATTGCTTATTTAATACCGATCATACATTATAATTATGCTATTGATTTAGACCCTCATTAATATCATGGCTTCACTGTTTAGTATTGAACAATATTAATTAGATGTCGTTATTACATTGACATAATTGCATTGGAACAAAAATTATCTTAATTTGAAGACATAAAGAATAACAGCTATAGAATTTATTAGTAATTCTATCATCACTGATTATATTGTCTTTGTTTAATACTAGCTATTTCTCGCGGTTTCACCCGCGTCCCGAGGGAACTACTTCGCATACCCGATTAATTTATAGCCTAACTTACTCCTTGGTACATCAGCTATCCGCCAGTGAACGTCCCGTCAAAATCAGTCCAGCCGTTCCAGAGATTAGCGAAAACAAACAGACAGACAAAAATTTTAAGAAATGTCATTTCGGTATATGTACGGTGTATACATCCATATGCAATTAGTAAAAAGCGATTGTTTTAATATTACAAACAGACACTCCAATTTTATTTATATGTGTAGATGATTTTTTAAAGCGATGGCTTTTATTATACCTAATAGTAGCTGAGCCCGCGGTCACAACCGCGATATTTGGAGCAATTTCTCCGCTCAGCTCCCGTGACTACTAGCCTAATGTTGCTTAGACTATACCTTCCTCGATATAATTATGGGTTATTCAACACAATGCCAACTTTTCGAATCGAACTAGTAGTTCCACAGATTATTGCGTTCAACGAAACAAACAAACCATTTCTTCTGCTTTATAACATTAGTATAGATTACAAGAGTGATGAATTTCGAATGACTACTCGTTAAATGTTTACTGTGTTTTTATAACGCATTTAACGATAATAGCCACCAAAGCAAGTCCCAGTGACAATAATTGCGTTAAATAATTCATATGTTCAAATAGTAAGCCCCAAGTGACGGCCAATTTATTCGGTGTTTTGAGTAAAATTTGAATCATTTGATAAGACATTCGAAATAGCAATTGAGTGCCGTTTGCAATTAGCAGGAAATTTCTTAAAGCTCTTGCGGTAACTTTGTTCCGGCTCGCGTCCAAACTGATCAAGCCGGCGGTGGCACGTCGCGAGTTCCTAACACTCATTAATTTCTTTGAAGTCTCGCTTCCAGCCGACAACTTCCTCGGCTCTTTCTCACCAACAATTATTAAAAAATTACTTCTGCTTCATTATTGCACGCGTCCAACGCTCGTTAGCCAACCGTTCCGATTGAACACATCGCGCTTTGATTGAATGTTTTTGTTTGAACTTACTCTCGGCCGCCATGTTTATCGCTGCGAATGGGTACCTAGTTTGGGGTACGGATGCTTGAATTATTTGCAATATAAACACAAGCGTGATATGTTAATTATCTTTTCGCACATGTTGTAGTATTAGGTGGATATTATAAGCGAAAATACATTGCATGCATTTTCTTTAAAATAACTATAATACATTAGAAAGACTGTATGGACTTTCTTCTTCTTCTTCTTTCAGCCATTGTCGACTACTTTTGCAGCATAGGCCTCCTTCAACTTCTTCCATTGTTTTCTATCCTGTGCAGTTTGTAACCAATTCTTTCCTGCTACGGTTTTAATATCGTCTTTCCACCTCATTTGAGGCCTTCCCCTTGTTCTTTTCTGCCCCCACGGCTTCCATTCCAGAAGTATCTTACACCACGAGTCTTTCTTCCGGGCTACGTGACCAGCCCATTTCCACTTCAGTTCTTCCACCCTTTTTCCCACGTCCACAACTTTGCTCTTGTGTCGGAGCCAAGTATTGGTTTTTCGGTCCCTCAGCGTTACCCCCACCAATTTCCTTTCCATAGCCCTCTGCGCCACTTGAAGTCTGTGGATTACATCCTTCGTTGTGACCCAGGTTTCGGCTCCATATGTTAAAACTGGCAGAACACACTGGTTAAATAGCCGGGCTTTTTGGCGGGATGACAGATTCATTTTGAATACAAAATCCAATTTGGAAAAGGCTGTCCACCCTAGTCTAATTCTCCTGTCAATCTCGTTACACTGGTTATCCTTGCACATATCCTTGCACAATATCCAGGTACACATATTTGTTTACGCGTTCAATGATGGTACCTCCCACAGAGATAGTCTTTGCATCCTCGGATTCGGTGGTCATGATTTTAGTCTTGTTGAGATTCATTTCAAGACCTACTTCCAAGGATGCTCTGTGCACTTCGGCAACCATATCTTGAAGTTCTTCGGGTCTACTGGAAAATAATACTATATCGTCAGCAAAGCTTAAGGTGGATAAGCGTGCCCCAGATATCAAGATACCTTTATCGTGCCAATCTAAGTTTTTAAACACGTCTTCGAGGACCAGCGTAAAAAGTTTCGGCGATAGAGTGTCACCTGTCTCCCCGTCTGATGTTAATAGGGTTCGTTAGTTGTGGTATCGACGCTTTCATCGTAGCCTTATTGTAAATAGCAGCTATGAGGTCATTATATCTGTGATTGCATTTCTCAAAGAGTGGTGCACGGCCCACGTCTCCATACTATCAAATGCCTTTTTGTAACCAATAAAGGCCAACCAAAGTGGCATTTGATACTCTGTAGCCTTTTCTATAAGAGTTCTCATAGTGTGGATGTGGTCCATGGTTCCGAACCCACTTCTAAACCCAGCTTGCTCCTTTGGTCGATAAAAGTCCAATTTAGTGGTAGTTAGTTAGTTAGTTGGTCGTGGGTTTTCCGCACTTAGCCACTTATTTGGGCCATTGTGCGTATGTGGCGATTTCATTGACGCCGACTACTCATACCACCTTAGTTCCTTCCAGAAAGCCATTAGTTGGCTGGTGTCGTTTAAAGCTTCACTCATGGTTCTGGGGTTGTTCAGCACCTTTGCCCGTTGATCGCTCACACTTGCACAGTGCAGAATGACGTGAGCGGGTGTTTCTTCGGTTTCCATGCAGCCCCTGCACAGTGGGCTGTCCGTAACGCCTATGTTGAATAGGTGCTTGTTGAGTGGACAGTGGCCGGTTATTATGCCCATCAGATGCTTTAGTGTTTTCCTATTAGAATGCAGCAGCTTGTGTGAGAGTCGCTTGTTCAAGCAGGGGATGGCATCTTTTGTTTGTCTGCATTCTTTTATGTTTGCCCACTGTTTTTCGTGTTCATGTGCGGTTCTCTCACGTAGCCACGTTTTGATTTGGCTTGCTGGTATCGGTACAATCGGCTCGGGTCCCATTATCGTTGTGTCCGATCCTTGCCGTGCCAGTTGGTCTGCGGCGTCATTGCCTGCGGAGTTGCTGTGGCCTTTAATCCATTGCAGCGTAACCCGATTCTTCTCTGCAATCTTTTGCAGCTCTAGGTGGCATTCCATGATGAGGCCGCTGTTAAAGCAGTTGCTGCCTAGAGCTTGTAGTACAGAGGCACTGTCCGTGATAATGCGTAAAGCCAGGTCACTTACGTTCCTAGACGCGATTGCTGTTGCGGCTCTTGTTATCCCAACACACTCCGCTTGGAATATGGTGTTATGGGTGCCAAGGGATGTTGAGATGTTGATATTTAAGTCATGGGAGAATACGCCCGCACCCGTCCCAAACTTCGTTTTTGAGCCGTCTATGTATACTCTGACTTCGTGTATACCAGAGCAGTCTTTGTGTTCCTCCTGCAATTGGATGCGATATTTTTTGTCAAAGACAAAAGTTTTAGGGATGAGATCGCAAGCGGCCTCTAGCATCGGGATCTCTTTGGTTAAGGTCCCTTTTAGGCGTGCGTGAGTAATTCGATCATCCTTTCTCCATAGCCCGAGCTTGTCTAGACGGATTGCTGCAGCGCCAGCTTCCTGCTGGATCATTAGGTGCAGCGGTCTTAGGTCCAGTAGTATCTCCAAGGCGGCTGTTGGGGTGCTCTTCATGCAGCCTGTTGTGGCCAAGCAGGCTAGGCGTTGAAGGCTCTGTAGCTTTTTTGTGATTGTGCTTAGTTGCGTGCGTGGCCACCACACTACTGCACCACATGTAAGCATGGGGCGTATAATGGCAGTGTAGATCCACAGGGTAATTGATGGTTTGAGACCCCATTTTTTGCCTATGATTCTCCGACATTGCCAGAAGATTGTGCATGCTTTTGTTGTTTTTGTGCTGATGTGCTTGCCCCAGTTTAGCTTATGGTCAAGTATTACGCCCAAGTACTTGACTTCATTCGATAGGGTAAGCTCCGTTCCAAAGAGTTTTGGTGTTTTGCACATATGGGTTTTCCTTTTGTTGGTGAAAAGTACTAGCTCCGTTTTGTTGGGGTTAACCGTCAGTTCATGTTGGTTGCACCATTCCTTCATGATCCTGATGGCTGCTTGCATCTGATTTCGGATCGTGTCTTCTGAGTCACCTTTGATCAGGATGGTGATGTCGTCTGCATAGCCGACCGTGAAGAATCGTCTGTCGTTTAAGTTCCGTAACAGATCGTCCACCACAATGTTCCACAACAGGGGTGAGAGTACACCTCCCTGAGGGCAGCCTTTTACAACTATGCCCCTTGTGGTGGAGTTTACCGTGAATTGTATTGCCCTCTGTTTCAGCAGTTGATCAATCCAGCCACTAAGGGTTTGCTCAACTCCGAACTTTTCGAGGGCCCGGCTGATACTGTTGAACTTAGTTTTGTCGAAGGCGCCTTCTATGTCAATGAAGGCCCCCAGTGTCATTAACTTGTTGGTAAGCGCTGTTTCAATGGTTCCCACAACGGAATGCAGCGCCGATTCTGTTGACCTGCCACTTCTGTAGGCGTGTTGATGTGGGTGTAGTGGATTGCGCAGTAATGCGCCCTCACGGAGGTATCGGTCCGTAAGTCTCTCCAGCGTTTTCAATAAGAAGGAGGTCAAGCTGATGGGTCTATATGCTTTCGCTTGTGAGTAGTCAGTTTTGCCAGGTTTTGGGAGGAATATGACTTTAACTTCCCTCCACCTGCAAGGTATGTATCTGTGCGCTATTGAGGCCCTGTAGATGTCGAGCAGGTGCGGCACAATCGTTGTGCATCCCCACTGTAGGAATGCTGGTATGATTTCATCCAGGCCTGCGGATTTGAATGCCTGGAAGCTGTCTATTGCCCATTTCAGCCGGTCTGTGGTGACCACATTTTCGGCTACCAGCCAGTCTGTTTGGGTCGGCGGTCTGTAGTTTGACTCGTCCCACAAACGGTCATTGGTTACTTCACAACCTGGGAAGTGAGTTTCAATTAGCACTTGGCTAATTTCAGCGTCCGTAGTTGCGTAGGTTCCATCTTGCTTTTTAATGGCGCCAAGGGTTTTGTTGCTGTCCTGAGACAAGATCTTTTTCACCCTGGCTGCTTCGTTCGTTGTGTTTATACCGCTGCAGAAACGCCGCCAGGACTCGCCTCTGCGGAATCTTATGCGTTTCTTGTAGTGTGACTGGGCTTCTTTGTATTTGAGCCAGTCTGCTTCCATTCTCGTGTTTTTAGCCCTGTTAAAGAGTTTCCTCAGGTTTTGCCTGAGTCCCTCTAGTTCTCTTCCCCACCACTGGGTTTTGCTAGACGACTTTGGGAGTGTGGGTGCACAGGCTTGCTGATAACTTGTTTGTATACATTCTGTTAGTAAGTTGGTGTTATGTTCTATGTTGTCAGTGCTGGTCGACATGTCCTTAAAATAGGATTTGTCTACCTGTGATACGAGAAACGTCTTGTATTTCGCGATGTTGGTTCTGCGAGGGTTGCGCCTAGGTTGTTGGACGTTCTCTTGCACTCGTATTTCATAGCAGATTCGTCTGTGGTCTGCGAAGGATGGCTCAGCGGACACATGCCAGTTTGTGACAAGTTCCGCGGCCCCATCCGATGCTAGCGTTATGTCTACTATGGTTTGATATCTGGAGCTAACAAAGGTGGGCTCCGAACCGTTGTTAACTACAGATAGATTTGTTGAAAAGATGTATTCAGTCAAGATCTCACCTCGTCTGTTTGCGTCGGGGCTACCCCACAGCGGATGGTGCGCGTTTGCGTCCGCCGAGATGATTACCTGCCAGCCGTGGTCCTCACAGTGCTGCACCAGCTCGGCCAGCTCTTTTGATGGGATGTCCTCATCGCCAGGCATGTAGACCGAAGCTAGTACTAACATCTGTTTGTTGGGCCCTGTTTGGAGTCCTACGGCAGTGAGGTCTCTAGAACAGAAGTTGGTTAGCAACAGTGCTGGTATTGTTCGGGGAATGTATATGCATGTTCTCGGTTTAGTGACCGAGCAGTTGTGCAGTTTACCTCCAGCTTACCTCCGATGTTGTTTAGACCACATATGTTGTCGCCTCTAATCCACGGCTCCTGGATTAGGGCTATTGTCTGTTGATTAACCTCCAGCAGCCTGCGTAGGGTAGCCGTTTCAATTTGTTTTTGCTGGAGGTTAGTTTGTATGACTCTAGTCTGACGAAGAATCGAGGACATTGCTGTATAGATAGATAGAGCATAGATTCCCCGTCAGACGAGTCGTGCTCGTCTTTTGCGTCCGTCGCAGCGGTGGATTGTTGTATAGTCGCTGCGGGCGCCGGTGTAATACGGGCTATGCCCGAGGTGCTTGGGATGGCTGGTACAGCTCGTCCCGTTGTGTCCTTACCTTCACTCGGCGTCTCCTTGGGCCCTACAGCCGCCGAGCTCTCCCCCCCGCTGGAAGCGTGGAACATTACGTACACGCTGCCAGCGAAGAAGGAAACCCGACGGCCGCGTCCCGTGATCTTGGGGATCTCGGGTTCCGGAATGCCCAAGGTAAGGTACACGCCGTGCTCCTGCAAGGATGCGCCGTACAATTGCCACGTTTGTACGGCGTACCAGGGGTTTTGGGCAATGAGGAGATGGTGGATCTTAGGTAGCTCCATGGTGATCGTCCTCGGCAGCCACAGCGCTGCGCGTACGCGCTTCGCTAAGTCTGACTGCCTGATGACGACCAGCCTGGTCCCCTCAATCGGCGATCTTAGTTTGGCTACTGCGTTTTTGAGCCACGTTAGTGAGTGTTCGTTCTCGCACCATAACTTCAGGACACCCTCCACTGCAAGAGGTTTGCCCCTAAAGGAAGGTGCGAGTGCCGGCCCATTATTCGGCGGTGTGGCGAAGGCAGTTTCAACTATACTCTCTTCAATTGAGAGTTCGAGCTGCCTCGCCTGTTCCACCGTCAGGTCCGTGGCGGGGGTGGTAGCGATGGCTACCATCAGCTGCGAGTTTGTCGCGTCTGCGTAGCTCTTACCGCTCTTGGGTGTGGCGTCTGTTTTCGCCCGTTTCAACCCGGCGCTGGGTGGTGTAGAGTCCTCAGGGCGATCCCTCTTCGTGCTTGGTGTCGGAGTGGGATGTCCTGGTGGCGCCGGATCGCGTCTTTTTGGGCCGCGTTTGTGGCGCGGCTCCTTGTTTCTACACGACGGCTGCGCAGCGTTACCGATCCCCACCGGAGGAGCGCGGCGGGGCGCCCCGGGAGCAGCCGTAGTTGGTGCGCCGCACGCAAGCAAGAGTGCGCTGTCTGTTATTACAGTCGCGCCTCCCGCCGTCAGCGGCGCAACACAACCGTCCGGCTGCGTCGTCCGGGGTGGAACGTCCGCTCCACCGGTCGAGGTTTGGTCGCCGCGCTGGTTGTTTTTACCAGCCGTCGTGGTCGTAGTCGGGAGTGCGCTAGCCGATTTATTCGATGCGCTAACACCCGACTGTGTTGTTTGCTCACGTGAGCGTTTGTAACGGCGGTAGCGTTTACCGCCTCGTCTACGACTACCTGGATTCGCAGTCGACGCGGAGTCAACGTCCGCCTTTTGGCGTGCGTTTGCTCGACGCGGAGCGATGTTCCAGGTAGTGGACGAAGTGTGGGTTGTACGAGGCATGGCGTTGGCCAGGTCGTGCAGATTTAATGTGTCTCTCTCTCGGTTTTGTGAAACATTGCCCCCCCCCCAGAATACGTGGGGCAGCCTGCACACGAGGGTGCAGAGAGGGATTGTCCAGCGTCACGGACGCTGGTACCCTCCTGGGGTACGATACTGTTTTGTTTCACCTCCATGATAATTTTGTTGGTATGAGTCTGTGTTGAGTATGTGTTTGTGTATGTGTGTGAGTGTTTGAAGTGGTGTTTAGATGCGTGTGTGTGTGCGTCCATGTAAGAGTGTGTAGGTGTGTGTATGTGTGTTATTGTGCGTGTATAAGTGTGTGGGTATAGGTGAATGTGTCTGCTTGCGCGCGTGTTTTTGAGTGTGTCTGCACGCTGTATGTGTGTGGCGGCTGGAGGTTTTGGTTACGTCTGTTTCTTATGGAACCAGACCAACAACGGGCGGCAACCTCGGGAAGGATAGTCCACCAGCCTTGTCCTAGGGATCTGCACGACCTGCGCTACACCTATGACCATTCGCCAAACTCTGCATCGGACGCTGATGCAGAGAGTAGAAGTAAGTCTAAGTCATTGATAAATAAAAGTGTGAGTTAGATCTACTTCCGCCCGATTAAGTGGTAATGCGGGTTGTTATAATCTTTGAGAACAGTTTATATGTCTGGGATAACAAACTAATGGGCCTATAATTATTCAAGTCCGCCTTACAGCCTTTCTTGAATAAAATAATAATAATGGCACCTTCCCATTCCTTTGGTATTTCACTGGTACACAAACATTTGTTATAAAGCATAGCTAAGCAGTTCATGAGTGTGGAATTTCCTTCCTTTAACATTTCAGGCAAGATTTGATCTTCCCCACCGGCTTTCTCATTCTTAACTTTAGACAGTGCCGCTCTTAATTCATCTGCTGTTATATCAGGAATGTCCTCTGATCCTACGTTTAGTACTTTTAAGGAGTTTTTAGTGTTAGGTTCCTGTTTTGTACGTGAGAAGAGCTTACTATAGTACTCTTCTATAACCCTTAGCATTTTTGCTCTGTCTTCGGTTTAGTCTTTGTTCATCTTTAAGTTTAGTTATTTGCTGGTTGCCGGGCAGGAGTTCCTTGCTTAATATCTTTGGGCTTCTGTATTTGGTGACGAGCGTTTCCACCATCCTTTTCTTGTCTTGGTTCATCTAATCGCCGTCGATTCGAACACGTTAAAAAGAAATAGACCGTAATTCTATTTACTGCATTTAATATCAACAATACATAACATCTATAATGCATAAAACTCAACCCAGAAATGATTGGATAAATAATTTGATAAGAACGTAATGACACTAGCCTTCCCAGTAATTGATATAAGGTCAAACTGCAAGTCTAACTCGCAGAGAAACCGCTGCCTTGCAGCTGGTGGAAACGTTGTTGGCTACGTTATTTAATAAACTTTTAATCGCATCAACTCGACTTTCCATTCAGGCTAAACATGTTCTCGACCAACTTGTCCGGAAACTTGCTGTAACTAAATAACTTACGGTTTTATTTATTTGTTAGTTTTATTCCTTGGACACTGATAGAAGTTAATGCAAATATTAGAGACACAACTAAATAAATACATAATAAAAACGTAAATGAAATCCTTTGCGAGATCTAATGGAGTTTCAAATGAATATAAATAAAATCAGCTCTGCACATGTTTTACGCGACCATTATGGAGTAACTCTCAAACATGCACATTAACTTATGATCATTTGCTTTACTGATAGACCCAATAAATAGATACTTATTTATGCTCGTCTGGTTGTTTATGAATGAATTACACACACACTGAACACTGCGCGATTAGTCTCAATAATACCTAGTTCATTTATCATTTATTTTAATCTTATCTTACTTGAGCCTCAACTGACGTGACACAATTAAAGTATATTTATTATACATAATACGTTATCTTATAAAGTTTCTCGGGTACAACTGTGTTAGTCGTATCACTAATCTCCATACATCTGTCGAAGGCGCGTTCTAATTGAACAATGTTTAGATTACAGAAGAACAAAATTGCGTCGTTTCGAGCGGCGGAATTACAACTATCAGGGAAACCAAATTAATTACACAAACAGACTCGTATGTACCGCATACAGTGACTTGTTTGCGACGACTTAGAGCTTATGCTCGTGACGGAATCTGAGCAATGAAGTTAGACATAATGGAGCCGTAGCAATGCCCTACAGGAGTACACCCTGGTAACGAGATTCGCACCTCGCATACAAAACTTCTCGTATTCCTCCAGCCGTGTTTACACAACAACAAGTTTCGGTTATCTAACATTGCTATATTGGTCGTAGCGCTCGTAGCGTGACTTGACTTGCCGTGCGTAATGGATCGGCGAAGTAAGGCAACGTTCATAAAGGTTACTAATTGGATGGGTGACCGTTTGTGACGTATTTGTATCAGAGCGCTATCGTGTTTTAGAGGATCGGTAGATATATTCTTGTTTCAGAAAATAACTGAAAATGGTCTTCACGCGGCCTACAAAAACCAAAACCAGAGCTGGACACACACACTTATACAACAAGGAAGAAGACTTATTGGCAATATATACTCTGTTATAAGTTAATGTTTGTTCCGTCCGACGAACCGAGTGTAATGTGTATCCTCATTAGCTACGTGATTCGCGTTGCACTGTTTTGGGTGATTTATCATTGGTGATCGGACATAGCGCCAAACAAAAGGATATGGATAAATATTAACACTTCAATGTTTTACCTTTAGGTGCATAGTAGAAACCTAGGTAATTCGTATAATGTACGGATATTACAGGTTTTAACGGAATGTGCACTTTTATACGCCAATATAGATTCCTACGAAGCAAAGTACAATGTACCTGCTTTGATTAAGCAAGAAATATTAATTTATTTGTAAAAAGCATTGTACATTTGTGGGTGTTATAATTAGTGTCGAATCACACATTATGCCAGTATTGGCTGACATATTTAAATACAAATAAGCAGGCTGCGACAGACGAAATTTATGGACTTAGCATTTAAAATAAAACAGACCTGTTATCATCACGTCCAATAAGTATCAAGGTAAATGATTTGTCTCATACATAATTATAATGTATCTAAAAACACTCTGTAATCACTCGAAAACATCTTTAAACGTTATCTAAAAGTATATCCATATACACATCCAAAACAAGCATGTAAGATAATATTTTAGTTCGTACGAGGATCGCATCTGCCTCCAACCGCACATTCGTACTTAGCAAAGACCTGTTATTTCCAACCTGCCATCGTCCAAAATACATCTTAATCTACTTAAAACTAAACTTTCTTACCAGTAGTTAAAACACAATAAAAACAATGGATCAAGTCCATTAAACATCAAAAGTACGGTAATTAAACAATGATTTCTAAATAATTGGTCTACCACGGTTCGCTTGAAACGGTAGTGATATTATCGTCCCGCGGCTCGCGCTTATACGCCTTCATGCGCTTCCAAAAACGAGCTTATACGCGCATATAAAACGCTAGTCTGATACCGCTCTTAGATAGCGAGTAGGAACAGTGGACGTGCGCCAATCTGCCTTGTTTGTTCCCACTCGTCCCCTATGAGATTATAACTTGAGCTACCGATCTCACCGCCGAGTGTTTAGTACCGTATTCCGTGTGTGCAATAAAGCAGCATTGTTCTAAAATATCATCAGTATAATATAATATTCTTCCATTACTGGTAGTCTTCTTCCATAACGCATATAAAGCACAGTCGAAACTATAACAAGAAGCTGAATCCCTACGGAGTGTGGCACTAAGCGAGATTTTTTTGTAATTCCCTCCCTAAGGATGTAAAAAATATCCACGCGGGCGGCGCCGCGGGCTAAATGTAGTCCTATTTATAAACTTTAACGTGTCGGTGACTTTCTATCTACGTTATTGAAATAACTCTACTTCCTTTTGATTCAGAGTCCGATGAAGATGCTATGAATCATGCAAGAGATTTTATCTTTTTTATATTTATGAGACTGGAGAGAAAAGTTCAATTAGTAAAATAATATGTTGAGCATTTAAAGTTATATTTAAATACATAATTAAGTTACACTTTTACCTAGAAATCTAATCACAAATGAATTCTGGGTATACTACTAATACTTTTTATTCCTATATAATTTTCATTCTACCTAGAAATTTTATAATTTTCTTGGACAGTGAAATAATTATTATATTATGCTAAAATATAAATAAGTAAAACTGAAGTTGTGACTTTTATGTAAACGTAGGTGTCGTATGCTGGGGTGCGCGCAGAAGTTGGGGTGCGCGCAGAAGACCTCCCCGTGTGCTCAGTGGCCGCTGGTCCCCTGCTTTCGGATACGTCCGGGGGGAAGAGCAGTCGCTGGGCCTGGTGCACCCTGGGTCACGGACAATAATCTCTTCGCGGGGGGTAGGGTAGAGGAGTATTGTTGTCCGGAGCTAACTTCTGCAGGAGGGATCGCTCCTGCCCCATCGATGTAGTCGATTAACGCGAGGACGCGACCACACCCGCTTAGGTGCAGGCACATCTAAGCGGGGTTCCTTTGTCTCCACATTTATTGAGGAGCAAACTTTTCGGCGGGTCCGCTGAATCGGGTTGGCCGGACAGCGGACAGAGGCATGCTTTAATGCCACCGTCGGAGGGCCTGGCTTAACCGCCCGGCCCTAGAGGAAGGACACCTCTAAGATAAAAAACCACCCAATCCCAAGTTTCGGAAGCGCGGCGAGGGGATGAATGGCCGATGGGGGTTAGCGCTCCCACCTGCTGGTACCTGCCGCCCCCAGCAGTATGTAGGCTTACCCGGGTACTTAAGCCTCTGCCCGGGGTTGACCTGTTTTGCTTTATACTCGTGGGACCAAAATGGAGAACATTTTAAGTAAAACAAAAAATGACGTAGTGGGAGAAAAAGTACCTCTGGTACTAATTGAGCGAATGGGCGTGCTGTCGGATACCGACAGCGCGTCCAGTCTTATGAGTGTGGCGAGCGCGGAGAGCGTGAACTCAAAACGCCTACGCAAACGCCCGAGGGAGGGTGGAGACACAGGGTCGGACTCGGCCCTAAGCGACACAGCGGTGCCGGCACCCAAGATCGGTGCCAAAAAAGGAAGGAGAGGTAGGCCCGCTACTACCGGCAAATATGCCGGTATCGGCGTATCCAGGCGTGAGGCTGCGGCTGCAATGAAGGCCGCAGCAGCCGCCGAAAAACTCGAGGAGGACGAGCGGCAGATTGCAGCTCTGACGAAAAGAGTGACGGAAGGGAGAGTCAGTCGCCTGTCAAAGTCGTCGTCTGCCGTCTCTGATATAGAAGTCGAGGCAGAAGAGCTACCTGCCTCCGACCTAAACCAAAGAATGGCCGACGCGGTTGCAGCTATAAAAAGGGTGAGTAAGGTCTCGAAGGGCCTTAGCGGCTGCAGCCAGAAAGCACTTAAAGAGGCCACGGCCTCCATCCTAGAAAGTGCTCAGGTGCTTTTGACCCGCACCACAACAGAAGAGACGGCGCTGCTGCGGGCCCAGAACGCAAAACTCGCAGCGCAAATGGCGGAGCTCCGCAAGGAGCACGAGGAGCTCAAGGCGGAGATGGTCAACTTCCGCCGTGAGCAAATCAGACGGGAGGTGGGCCTTCCGCCCGCAACGACGACGCCGCAACCGCAACCACAGTTGCCGTCACAGCCGTCGAAGCAGCAGTCGTCACAGGAGACGGAGTTCTTTCGCCTGATCCGTCAGGAGATGGCGAGTTTAAACGCGCGCTTCTCGGTGCTTGAGGGGAGGATTCTACGTGCTCCCCTAGCTGCAGACCAACGCAGTACAGCGGCGCCGACATATGCGGCCCAAGCCGCAGCACCCCGTGCTGCCCAACTGGCAGAAGCAGCTGCTGCCTCACAAGAGAGGACTACTCCAACTGCCGCCTCGCAAAAGAAAACTGCGGGGCCTAAATCAAATAGGCAGTTAAAAAAAGACGCTAAACTGGCCAAAAAGGCAGGTGCTACGGCTCCGCTTGCACAAACTGATAGGCCAGTAACGCTCGAACCCGCCACTAGACCCGAGGCGGAGTGGACGGTGGCGGGCGCCGCCAAAAAGTCTAAAAAGGTGCGCCAGCGGGCCAAAAAACAGGCCCAGAAGGAACAAGCGGCGGCCAAGCGCCAGACCGCAAGGCTCAGTACCCCCCGCTCTACAGCAGTGGTTCTCACCCTGCAGCCAGGGGCGGAGGAGCGGGGCCTCACATATGCCGAGATCCTGGCGAAGGCGAAAGCCGAGATTTCACTGAGTGATCTTGGCATAACGGGCCTCCGGTGCAAAACAACTGCTACCGGCGGTCGCCTACTAGAGATATCGGGAGCTACTAGTGGTCCTAAAGCAGACGCCCTCGCCGATAGACTCAGGGCGTCTCTAGGCCCGGATGAAGTCAGGGTGTCCAGGCCAACCAAGTGCGCAGATCTGCGCATTTCGGGCCTGGACGATTCCGTCACACAAGAAGAGGTCGCCGCTGCCATCTCCGAGGCTGGAGGATGCCCGCCGGATCAAGTAAAGGCGGGCACGATACGTCGGGGTGTCTCCGGTCTCGGAACAATTCTTGTCAGCTGTCCAGTAGTGGCGGTAAGAAGATAAAAGATAAGCGGCTTTTAGTTGGATGGGTCTCGGCGCAGGTCGCACTCCTAGCGCCCAAGCCCTATCAGTGCTACCGCTGTTTAGAAGGAGGACATGCGGGCGCACGGTGCACCGCTGGAGTAGACCGCAGCCAAATGTGCTTCCGCTGCGGTCAGCCCGGTCACAAGGCTGGCACTTGCACTGCCACGCCGCACTGCGTCATCTGTGCGGCATCTGGCAAGCCAGCCGACCATCGGACCGGGTCAAAGGCCTGCGCCAGGCCCAAGAAGAACAATGCCAGGAGACAGCCGGCTCATCCACCGGCTAGTATCACGGATACGACAAAGAAGGCAACCAGCTCCTCGCAGCCGATTCACCCGCCGGTTGTGGCAGAACATCCACCGAGGGCTGGGGAGGGGACAACAGCCATGGACACACAATAATGGCCCTACGTCGTCTCCTCCAAGCCAACATAAACCACTGCGCCAGGGCTCAGGATCTCTTGCTCCAGAGCATGGCGCAGTGGTCGATCGATTTGGCAGCTGTCGCCGAGCCGTATTTTGTGCCACCCAGGGATGACTGGGCGTGTGACATAAACCGCTCGGTGGCACTGATTACGAGGTCTGCCGCCGACACCCTTCCCTTCGAGGCCATCACCCGAGGGCGGGGCTATGTTGCGGCAATTTGGGGAAATTTTATGGTCGTTGGGGTGTATTTTGCCCCCAGCCTTTCTCTCGCCGACATGGAGGATACCATCTTGGAGTTGGGCACGGTCGTCAGTCGTAGCCATCCTCGTCCCGTGGTTGTCCTGGGGGACTTCAATGCCAAATCTACGGCTTGGGGTTCCCCAGCTACGGATGCGCGGGGCGAGTTGGTGGAGGAGTGGGCGGTCGAGCAGGGCCTGCTTCTCCTGAACCGGGGTTCCGTGCAGACGTGCGTGCGGCAGCGGGGTGGGTCTATAGTAGACCTGTCGTTCGCTAGCCCTGCCCTCGCGCGCACTGTCCAGGACTGGCACGTCCTGGAGGACGTGGAGACGCTGTCCGATCATCGATATATTCGACTTAGCGTCTCCGCCCAAACCTCGGTTGGGCCGGTCCAAGCGGCCCCGGTGGGTGGTGGAGACGGCCCACGTTGGGCGCTGAAGCGGCTGGACAGGGAAGCTCTCCTGGAGGCCTCTATCGTCAAGGCTTGGCTGGATTCCCCAGGCAGGCCAACCAACATCGACGAGGAGGCGGAGTGGTTCCGGGAAAGCATGTCGCACATCTGCGACGCTGGCATGCCCCGAGTCCGGCCGTTACCATTCAGGCGTCAAGTGTACTGGTGGTCGCAGTCGATCGCGCAGTTGCGCATCGCTTGTGTGCACGTGCGACGCCGGTACGCAAGGTACCGAAGAAGGCGCCGCAGGCCCTTTACAGCGGCGGCCGAACAGGAAGAGGCGGAACTGTATAACCGCTATAGAGAGGCGAAGAGTGCCCTCCAGTTGGCCATTACCCGGGCAAAGGCCCAGGCCAACGATGAGCTGCTGAAGACTCTGGAACGAGAGCCGTGGGGACGCCCCTACCTTATGGTACGGGGCAAGTTGCGCCAATGGGCCCCCCCATTGTCCCGGAGTCTCCAGCCACAGCTGCTGGAGGAGGTGGTGTGTGCGTTGTTTCCGTCGAGACCGGAGCACACACCACCGGCTATGGTTCCGCCTCGCAATGTGCCCGACGCGGAAGACGACATTGACGACGACGTGCCCGAAGTGACCCGGGTAGAGTTGAGAGTGGCGGTGGCTCGCATCAGGAACACCGCCCCAGGGCCCGACGGCATACCAGGCCGTGCATGGGTCCTGGCCATGAGGGCTCTCGGGCCCCGACTAGCGGGGCTCTTAAGCGCATGTTTGGAGCGGGGCCAGTTTCCAAGCCGGTGGAAGACCGGAAAGCTGGTCCTGCTCAAGAAGGAGGGGCGCCCAGCAGACTCGCCATCTGCGTACAGGCCAATCGTGCTGCTGGACGAGGTGTGTAAGATCTTTGAACGAATCATCGCCAGTCGCCTCGTCCAGCACATGACCAGGGTGGGGCCGGATTTGGCGGACAACCAATTTGGTTTCCGCCAGGGGCGCTCCACGGTTGATGCGATCATGCGCGTGAGGGTCCTTGCGGAGGAGGCAGTCGCCCGGGGTGAGGTGGTCTTGGCGGTGTCGCTCGACATCGCCAACGCGTTCAACACCTTGCCCTGGAGTACCATCCGAGAGGCACTCCGGTACCATGGGGTGCCGCGCTACCTCCAACGCATTGTCGGGGCCTATTTGTCGGAAAGATCGGTGGTGTACCCGGTTCGAGAAGGATGGGGTCGGCGAGAGACGTCGTGTGGCGTTCCGCAGGGTTCGGTGTTGGGGCCGCTCCTGTGGAACGTAGGGTACGACTGGGCTCTGCGCGGTGCGCTTCTCCACGGCGTCGGCGTCATTTGTTACGCCGACGATACGCTAGTTACAGCGCGTGGGAAGTCGTACCGGCAGGCGGCCATACGCGCGACTGCTGGTGTCGCGCACGTCGTGGGTAGGATCCGGCGGCTGGGCTTAGAGGTGGCATTGCACAAGTCTGAGGCCCTGTGTTTTCATGGGCCGAGGATGAAGCCGCCTCCGGGGTCCAGCATCATAGTAGGATGGGTCTCCATCGCTGTTGGGTCGACGATGAGGTACCTTGGACTCGTTCTCGACAGTCGGTGGAACTTCGGGCCGCACTTTACGCGGCTCGCCCCCCGGTTGTTGGGCGCCGCTTCTGCGCTCTCGCGCTTGCTGCCCAACCTGGGAGGTGCCAACTTCCCCTGCCGGAGACTCTACATGGGGGTCGTACGGTCGATGGCGCTATATGCCGCGCCAGTGTGGGCGGACGCCCTGACGGCCCGCAACGTCGCTGCGCTGCGAAGGCCCCAGCGCGCGATGGCGGTCAGGATTATAAGGGGATACCGTACGATCTCCTTTGAGGCAGCGAGCCTACTAGCCGGATCCCCACCCTGGGACCTCGACGCAAAGCTCCTCGCGTCGCTCTATTGGTGGCGCGTGGAGGCGGTCGAGCGGGGCGAGCGCTTAGTGCCTCGACAGGTTGAGGCACGCAGGACAGAGCTCCGCCAGGTCCTAGTGGCGGAGTGGCAGACGCGCTTAGCGCAACCCACGGCGGGGCATGCCGCTGTAGCGGCGGTAAGGCCCGTTCTAGAGGAGTGGCTCAATAGGAGCCACGGCGCCCTCAGCTTCCGGCTGACGCAGGTGCTTACCGGACACGGGTGTTTCGGGAAGTACCTGTGTCGTATAGGCCGGGAGCCGACGTCCCAGTGCCACCATTGTGATGATTGCCGCGACGATACGGCACTGCATACGCTGGCGGAGTGCCCAGCTTGGGCCGAGCAGCGCCGTGACTTAGTCGCGGCCGTAGGTGCTGCGGGAAATCTCTCGCTTCCGGCTGTTGTATCTACCATGGTCGGGAGCGAGTCAGGGTGGAGTGCCGTCGCCACCTTTTGCGAGGCCGTGATGCTCGCAAAGGAGACGGCGGAAAGGGAGAGAGAGGCTGCCTCCTCTCTCCCCTCTCGCAGCAGACGCACTGGGCGGCGGCCGACTTCCGGCCACCGTAGGGCGCGGCCTGCGGACGGCAGACTCGGGGCGTCTTGTCGTCCGATCAGCAGCAGGCCTCGAGGCGGCGGCGTCGTGTTCCGCGCGCGCCTCATAGTGGAGTCCTGCAGCTGGGGTGTCGGCCGCAGTGGGTGACGGGGTCCGCCTTACTGGCGGGCCAATACCCGTCGGGGGGTAGCGACGAATGCCTCGGCGATACCCGCCCCTCCGACACACGGGTACATGAGGAACACGGGTTGGTTTTTAGTCAGTAAGAGTCTGACAGTCCCCTTCGCCCTTCCCCCAGGGCGGAGGGACTCCATGAGGATTTTCCAACCCGACACCAAAAAAAAAAAAAAAAAAAAAAAAAAAAAAAAAAAAAAAAAAAAAAAAAAATGTCGTATGCTAATGTTACTGTTAAATTAGTCACTGCTATGTACATTACAACGGAATATTCAAGAAATGATTCCATATTGCAACCCATGTACCTTTGTTTCGAGTCTCCTATAATTCCTATACCTATTCGGCACTTATTGCATGTGGCGTGATCACACAAGGTAGGTATAATATCTCCATCCAATGGTTGCATGGTAGAAATCGCTGTTAGCGATAAGGCCGCCCTTTGTAGGTACTCTATTTAATATAAAATTCCTATATAATATGTTCTAAAAAGTGTACAATAAAGTATTAAATAAATAAATAAATAAATTAGGTACATGTCCTGAAAGACAATTTAAAACCAATGTTAGCAACCAAAAAGTATATTTTTAAATTATATCAACAATAAATCACGTCATTGTAAGACAAAAATGAACATCAACGCTTCGCAGCTGGACTTAAAATTCTCAAATTCAATATTCTGTTTTAAGACATAGCCAACTTTTTATGGCTTTTAAACATATTTCGTAATCTTTTTGCGAAATAAAGTTTATTTTAAGAGCTGCTAAATGATTCTTCGTTAAGAAAATATGTTTGTTTTACTTGGCATTTTAGGTTATCAACCTCTGCTATAGTTAGACATTATGCAGACAATCATTTCTGATATTTTAATAATATAGGTAATTAAAGACCTACGTGAATATAAGGACGTAGATGGCTAATTACTTACATGAATAAAAGTTTCCTATGAAGTTGATTATCATCATAAGTTTATAATAATTAGAAGTCCTAAAGATACGTACCTAATCATGAGTTAATACCTATATAACGTCAAGTAAAAGTTTGAGGTGTACTCATGCTATTTCGATTGTTTCAAATGACGACTTTTGGAAAACCTCTTCTCGCTTTATCACAGGCTAGTAGTACCGACAAGGTAAAATGGAAAATATAAGATAAGATAAGGTACCTATTACTCATGTTTGACTGAGACGCATCCATAATGTAGCTTTGACCTATACAAGTAAAAATATATTTTATAATGTATCTCTTGAGGAGAACATAAAAAAATTGGTTGTTATTGTTATTCTCTAAATCAGTAATATCGGTTTCCTAGGGGTCGACATAAACGAAAACTGATTTTGGGGGTCGACGGGGTCTAAAAATCGACCCCTATTAAATTAACACAAGTTTTCACAAGAGTCTAGACCAGGGATTCCCAAGGGGTCGATATCGACCACTTTGGGAATCCCTGCTCTAAATAATATAACTTGTTTCCTTCCGTTGCCGTTTGGATATCTTCTAAAACCTGGGCCATGAAATAAACCATAGATGTTATATTTAGCGAGCAAAATACCTATTTTAAAATTTTCTTACATGAAAGTATTCGTGTAATCTGCAGTTCGCAATTTCAAGTTTTTCTGCGGTAGTTTATTTTAAAGTGGAAGCACTTTTCTACTAGTTACTTCTTGTTTCAGTAGAAATACCGCTGTAAGTGACTTCATGATCACTTATTTATACATCATGTATTTTAAAACTACTTAGGTTACCACCTATTTAAAGAAAAACTTGATAATATATCACTATTTAAGAATTCTCCGCTATTCGTTTTCATTGTCAGGATTTGCACTCATCCAACGAAATAGGTACAATAACTGGAACACAGCGATGCGGAGAAACACATGACGCACCTAAACGGAGGGAAGCAGCGATGCGGAAAGTAGTATCGTCCAACAGGGTACCTGTGTTGGACGATCGCAGTGCCTGAAGCCAGGGACCCGCTTCCCATTCTCCCACAGTCAGCAAACGGGCACGCTCTGCAGCATTGGACGATGTACTTAGGAGATTTTTTCGTACTGCGCTGCAAAGCGGCCCATCCCACTGCCTCTGAGAGGATAAGTCTCGGGGTAACTCGGTGTTTGGACAAGCTATTCTCCAAGCATTCACGGCATCGATCACACACGGCACCTTAGAATCGACCAGTGTAGGTGCTAAGATTTTCCTGGTCAATTCTGCAGTGCCGTGGACCGAGGACCGGAATGCTGGTAAGCTCACATCGGAAATTTTGCGAATGCCACCGAGACCACCCAGGCGTACAGGTAAGGTCGCCTCTAGCCACACTCAGTCTTTCAAGGCCACATTTAGAATGGTATTTTTTATAATATTGTCAATTTGAAAGAGTGAGGATGGGTTTTTCCAAAATGGTGAAGGTCGAATAGCATGTGTAAATTTAGGCACAAAACGACAATATCTAAAGTAAAAGCCGAGTGAATATTAATTTTGAGTAGTCTATCTGAAATTTCACTAAAATTTTGAAATTTTTCATGTAGGAATGAATCCAAACCTTCGTCTAAAATTGGGGACCCAAGGAGGCGAAGAGAACTTTTTTCAATGTGGGTAATATTTGGCGCCAGGTTTTGAAGTTTTGACAGTATGGCAGATTTGTCTAAGCAATTTTTCATAAAATTACACATTTGGTTGAGTTGAGTCCTAAGCCAATTGACAAGAATTTTGATTTCAGAAGTGCTAGATCGTCATAAACTGTCTCAACATCCTCACCTAGGGTTCCATCGTCCAGTAACTAGACATTAAATTTTGAATTTAACCGGTTGATGATTGGATGAATGGATAAACTGAAAATTAGTGGTCCAAGAGTTTTTGACCTTGTTGACAGCCAACGGCGGATTCCAAAACAATTTCTTTATATATTAAGTAGAACCTTAGCAGTACATAATTATACTATTAATATTAATATTATAGAAAGATTAATAAATCAATTATTATTATTATTAAATTATTGTGATGGATGTTCAATGGATTAGTTTAGATGAAAACTATATAAGAAAACCGTCGTATTATATTAGACAGAGACATTTATTACTGGTACTGAAGATATGGCTTTACGCCTTCAATAGTGAGAAGAGGCCTATTCCCAGCAATGGGACTGGGACTGTTTATATACAGCAGCAAAGCTCATTTTATATATATTAAATCATCTCAGCTGCTATATATATATATATATATATATATATATATATATATATATATATATATATATATATATATAATAGTATATCCATGTGGTGAAGGTTTAAAGAATAGAAAATGTCACTACAATTTCAGTCCCTGCGTGACATAAGAAGCGGCTAAAGAAAATTGAGCGAACGGTAACCAATCCATTTGGCCAGCGTGGTATAGAAATTTCAAATCCTCAAAGTAGAACCTAAGTCCAGCAGCGGACTGCGAAAGGCTGTAAAGGATATTTGACATAAACCTTTTAATCACAACCGGTTTTATAAGCCACGAGTTTACTAAGTGGTATACTATGTAACTAGGTATTTTACCTATTCCTTATGAACAAAAGTCACGATGCCACCCGTCGCCTGTTTGCAAGGTAGACGCTAATGCGTGTTGTTAGTACGTTTTTCATATCGCTATAATTTATAATGTCACAACACGCACGTACTTGGCCAGCTTCTCGTGAATAAGGATAATATGTATATTTGACTTCTAAATGCAAATAAAGATCGGTAGAGATTTCTTTATGATTTCATGGACCAAATCGTATTACGTCATATTGGTTTTAAGTGCGACGACTTACCACGTAATAATATGTTAATAACGTATTATGAAGCTTCGTTGTTGACACACTCGCAATTTCATGCAGTATGATCGAAATATTCTTTGACGTCTACATTGGAATTCTCACTAAAGAAAATGTATAAATTCTAAGCAAAACAAGGTTTAAATTGTCGTCAGTAAAGTCAATGCGCGCATGGATTTATTTCCTCCATAAAGTTCTGTAGCAAACAAAGGAATCATAAAAAGATTCAACGTTTCCAGAATACACATACCTATAACCCAGAGATAGTAATAGGATACCATGGTATAACAATTACTATTAGGGTTTTATTTCTGTTTACGAATATAATATATTAGCGACCCGCCCCGGCTTCGTAAGGGTGCAATGTTAGGCATGTTTTATACATATACACCTTCCTCTCGAATCATTATATCTATTAAAAAAAAACGCATTGGATGCCGTTGCGTAGTTTTGAAGATTTAAGCATACATAGGGACAGACAGACAGAAGACAGACTTTATTTTATACTATGTAGTAATGTATATATTAATCATAATCATGATGGAGCTGCCACAATTAGTTTCCTGGTAAGTATTCATAGGTTAGTATTATTTTTGGTAAATTGCACGCGATTATTTAATTTTGTTCTATGTCTGAGACAATAAAGAGTCATGTTTGTCACCCGATGATTTGTCTGAATTCGAATCTATACACCCCAGCGTAGAAATTAGACTAATAGGCCGTTGTGTTTACAGGTCATGAGTTACTAATGTCAGTAGGTGCTTATTTGAAAGGACTGCAATCCTATTCAGAAAGCAATTAGGTTGTATCCATTTTACAAGAAAATATCATACGGTATGTGTTTAATTCCTCTGCAATGCTGTTGATCACTGGATAGTGCACCCAGAGAACTGGTAGGACTGTCATATTGAATGCCTTCTTAAAATTTCTAACTTACTGAAAATAATAAACCTAAATACCGCACCGAAAAAAATGTTTCGAAAATAATGTAAGCAGTATACCTACTACTATCGACATGCTTTTCTGGTCATCGCTCGGTAGACAGATAATAAATACTTGTATTTCATAGTTTTGACGACCATTATAATAAAAATATATTAAATTGCCTAAGTTGTAAATGGAATTAACTTTCCTGTACCTCGAAAAGTGTAAATGAACTCTATTTTTTGTCCTTGTTACTTCACGTCGAACAGAGTAACGAAAGTACTATTTTAAATAGGTCAGGTAGAATTAATTTAGGTTATTGATGACCTAATGGCACAGAAACGGAATATTCGTCTGATCTTAATACCGGCTTGACGTACCACCTGGGATACATTAATATTGGCACAGGTAATATTTACTAGTTACATTTATGCATGTATAATAGCACCTAGAATAGTTAATCTGTACATCTGCTGTTGCAGGTGTCATTTCTCAATGCGCACTGCAACATTTTTATAGACTTTCTATCATTACGATAAATGTTGTAAAGACCCATTCATCGCAAATACTATCAAACTATTATTAACTGTTTACGAATCAAAGGGCTCTGCATTTAGCTTTGGCCGATTGTGGTATAATTAGTACTACGTAGGATGGCAAATTATTTATAATGCTCACGTACTTTGCGGTTAACGTGGGCGGTAAGTCATTATGACGTTGCTACTAGTTCGTCGGTTACCTCGTACAGTTACTTTGTTGGATTTGTATAAGAGACAGACACCGCTTTAACCAGGCAGATAATTAATAATATAATAACTACGGAAGGATTCAAATGAGTTAACGGGTTTTATTTACCTTTTTGCAAACCCTGGCAACCTTAAATTACAAATGCGTGATTATGGTACTTTGTTTGCTCTCTCATGAACATCTACATTTATTTGCATTTTACAATATATTCTGCAGTATTTGAATCAGATTATTTGATACAAAGACTAACATGGGCCTTGTGACCACACCGTGAAACAGCATAAGATATCTCCTAATTTGCAAGTAAGAATATAAGCTATGTATTTATTTTTACTATGATTGATGGGCATTATTTATTTTATTATGTGTATTAATAAGATTTGAGAGCTAATGAGGATGTTTATTTTAAATGACTGTAGCTTAATCTGTATTTTCTTTTGCAACTACTTTTGTATAATATCGGAGACGCGATTAGGTAGCACTACAAGTACAGAATTAGATTATCTAACTGCCTCCGTGGTCAAGTGGATAGCGTATGCGTCTGCCGATCGGAGGTCCCGGGTTCGATTCTCGGGTCGGGCAAAATTGTCACTGAGTTTTTCTGAATTGTTAGTAACAGCACGGTAACGGCAATAGGCTCGCCCACTGTTACTTGGGACCTAAACATTCATGGCAAAATGTGGGTGTAATATCACACCACCTTCACCTTCGGGGATTCAATGAAAAGTAAAATCTGTGGTAGCACTTAATCATTATTTTAAAATACAAGTAACATTATACATATGTAATATCTCGTGAAGGTAGAAATATTGAAGGTTAGAGTGAAGTTTACAGCGCAGACTTGTATCTCAAAAAGTTTCGCGACGACCGTATCGACTCTTTTGCCGATTACAGTTTTGTTTTCAAACTTCAAATACTTACATCTCATATTAAATTCAAACGAAAATCACATATTTACTTTTTTAGATATGTTGCTGATCACTGATAATACGATGTTTATTTGGAACAATTTTGTTCGGTATATTTATTATTCGAATTATATTCGAAAAGCTGCAAATGAATCTGTGTAAAGATAGAGAATACATCAAATCAAATTTGATGGTCCCCTCTGGATAAACTTCGCGCTCCGTTAAATTACAATAAATTTTATCGTAACCCCAACGACCTTGTCTGAGGATTTTACCCAAACATTCAAATTAATATTAGAGCCATCCGCTACTGTTGGATTTAATCCACTCGAACAATAACATTGTTAACATTTCATCGTCCTCGGTTAGCTGTACGTCTACAATATTTAGTACTGCTTAATTAATTAAATTAAGCCGCCCGTTGAGGAGTAGGTGCCATTATTAAGATTAATAATGTACATACTCAGTTGTGGAGTGCGGATCTCGACACTCACTCGACATGCTCGTTGTGCGATGCGACGACCCACGCACACACGTACACGTCTGCAACTCTAGTATGTCGAAACATCGTGTTGTCACCGAGTAACCTGTCGCTTTCATCGATACTGGTAATACACCAACGAGATGCATGACACGTTTTCACAATGGGTACCTGCAATCATTGTAACTTATGAATGACACAGATCACATGACTTTAAAGTATCATGAAAGCTATGGAGGAACATATAATTTGGAAAGCTATACACTGGCAATTTCAAAAGCAAAGTATGTAATAATATTGAATGAAAATCTTAGTTAAGTACTATAACGTTTTTATTCGATGCAGTGCTAGAAATAATAAAATCACCGATTCGAAATTAACAGTATTCATTTCCTCCGCAATACAGTAATGCGAAGGACTTTACATGTATTTAAAAACGGAGATTGTAGTCTAAAGAATATTTCGCTAGTGCATAAGTATTAGCCATTTTCATCTGAATTCACGTTATTTTCCAACGTGCCTGGGATGTCTCTCTCATACACCACATGATATCACATTATTCAAAGATGCAAAGACCCTAATCGACTGTCGTATAACGGCCATTTCGAACTATAGATAGATCTGTAGATTTTAGATTCGTGTTTGACATATTTTGTATGGAGCTTATGTCAAAAACTGTCAATAACGAATCTAAAATCTACAGATCTATCTATAATTCAAATATTGAATTCCGTATTAAGTTGATGACAGCTTGGCTGGTTAGCCAAGCTGTCGATTGACTATGCTTGCTGCTAGAGACTCGGAGAGGTACGATTACTTATAAATGTACATGTCTTCCAAGGTGCGGGCAGTAGCGGTAGTGATACATATTGACTATGCTATTGTCTGCACGTATGGCGGTTTAACTAGCTGCTTCGCTATTTAGAACTGCGCCGAGTGTGGTGTATTTGATTCCCACATGCTTTTTTTTATTTACACATTTTTCTTTCGTATTGTTTGTAACTTGTGTCCATTGGTGAATGTTTGTAAAGTCTTAGTGGATACAGTATTTTATTTTAATTGAACACAACTAAAGCAATTTTATTCTTAAACTATCACACTTAAATCGTAAATGAAACAGAACTGACGATTTTTAGTACTTTCTCAACGGTTTATGGCTAGAAGTAAGTAGTGCATAAAGTATAGTATTTGTGACTCCGCCTCATCAAACTGTCGATATCGCATTTATTGTTTTATCTGCAACTTCTTTTTCTCCTCTACTCTTATCGCTTTTGGAAATTAAAAGTTATAAATAGATGTCTGTGGTTTCTTCCGATCATCATCCTGACCAGGGAAATTCACACTGTTAGGTACTCTTAAAAAGAAAGTTAACCACTAAACATACTTACGGCGTGAAGTAGCTTCTTAGCTATTAGTTTACTATCTACTATGCAAGTATTCTGTACTTTAAGACCGAAGTTTTGAAATAGTGTTTGTCAGTGTGAAACGAATTTCCATAAGCTGCGCTAAAAATAAATATCTTATTCTAGGAAGACGTAGTGGCTATATTATTGATATAAAAAGATTCCATATTTACTAACATTTAATCTGCAACTATTAATAGAATGTTCCCCATAACGGGGTTACTCGAGTTTTCTCTCGGGTTTTCTCGACTACCCAGAACCATCTGGATAACTATTTATAGTTACGGAATTCTGTCTGAAGACTTAGTTAGGGTTAATTTTTATTCAGAACAAAGTAAACACAAATACCTACATGGTAACATTTTGTATTTTTAATATCCTAATAATACTTTAAAAAAAAATATACTGTCCTTGTAGTACCTACAGTTTTATTGAAAGTTACGCTAGTGTATCTAACTATCTTAGAGAATAATTTCTTTATACACAACATTAACTGTTTTACCACCTTTACATAGAACATACATACATACATACATACATAGACTCACGCCTGTTTCCCGGAGGGGTAGGCAGAGACCATGGAACGCCATTTGCAACGATCCTGACATACCTCTCTTGCTTCATTCACTCCCATCAAGTTTCTCATGCATGCTCTTCTGTTTAGGGTACTTCTGACCTGTCCTTTTTTAGGATGTCTCCAATCTGATCAGAGAACGTCCGCCTAGGTCTTCCCCTTGGTCCTGTCCCATTCACACTTGCCTTATATATCTTCTTTGTCAGTCTTTCATCTTTCATCCATCAATGCTCTCATTTCTACAGCATTTATTCTACTTTCATGACTCTTCTGCCATACCCAACTTTCACTACCATACATAGAACATATAAATTATTTTTACCGATCATGTGAAAAACCACATGTTCGGATGTTGATTCCAGCTGTTTCAAGTGTCTGTCCCTGCGATTTATTTAGAAAATACACACAGGACTACAACTATCCAGCCCTGCCGAAAGTAAGATAGCCTCGTTGAGTAATTCAAGAGGTATCTGAATTCAGGGCTCAGTCTCCCGCTCAGAGATTCCCACGTACATGACGTGAGGAGTGGAAAATTGTATAAGAACAGAACACGAACGAACGAAAGAAATCAAAGAAACACGACAACATAATTATAACAATCATAAACTCATAAGTAACGTCAAATACCCAATCCAAGTATTTCAACGACGACGAAAGCAAATTATCCGAGATCCTGATCAATCCTCGGAGAATCCTAACACCGCCATTCCGAAAAGACGTCATTTGTCAATGCCATCTATGTTTACATATACAAACCGACCGAGATGGTAAATAATAATTATGGACTAATCGACAATTCATCGAAAAAGGATCTATAGTCATTGTATTTATCATTTAAAATAAATATTCATGAAATGATTATATAACTATTATATACCCAAACATAATAATTTCAAATACATGAGATTGACTGTTTAAATTAAGTGGACATTGTAATAAATTTTGGCACAGAGACTTTTTGTTAATGAAAGTGCCGAATATTATACTCTATTATTTTTTTATAACAGAAAGATACCCGACACATAATTATTGTCTTTTTCGCAAGAAACATTTATTTTGCTAGAAAATTATTTGAAAATAGTGACATCTATCATCTCATCATAAAACACTTTGAAGGTACCTATTTAGACTAACTATACTTTTACTAACAAACTTATGATGATCATAGATGGCACCATATATGTATATAACTAGTTTTGGATGATCCCTGTTTTGTTTGGGACTACGTACAAAGGAGAGGTCAAGCTGTACACCGAAAACCACTCAACCGATTGTGATGTAACATATACTATATTATAGGTTTGAGTATCCTTTGTACATGAGTGTAAGTTTTATTGAAATAAATTTCGCCATTTTAGAGATCTTTAGCAACATAGGGAAAGACAGACAGACATAAATTCTAAAAAACATCAAGTATTGCGTTTTAGCATTTTCCTAGATTTTTTAGCTCATTTTCGTCAAAATATCTTTAATGTACAGACTTTTTCACCTCCAGTTTTATTATAGTATAGATTACGCCATTCGTATAGTCTACAAAATTGTTTATTCGTTTCTGATTATTTTTAAGCGTTTCATTTCTATACTGTTACTCAATCATACAAAAGAGATTTTAACTCACCACAAAATAATACATAAATCAAAATAATGTACGCCAAAAATCAATGTCTCGTTTATTTGAAATAACCACACACCAACTGTCTTACTAATAAAAATTACGTAACAAAAACGCTACTAATAAAAAATATGTTGACAGATTGCGTGTATACATGCGTTATAAGAGATCACAATATCTATTTAGACTTACACAAGCTCTACATACTTTTGCACCCTTGTATAAGGAGTGCGTAAGAGCAAAATGGCGGCTATTTGGCCAGCTGGACGCTGAGGTTGTCACTTTACTTAGGTTATGCCAAAGAAATATAACCTAAGGCAAACCTAGTCCAACCTCTCTGAGTCAGAGAGTTTGGACTACGTTTCTCTGGGTTATGCGCGCAATCTATGACAGAGAGGTTGGACTAGGAAGGTTATATTTGTTTGATTTATGAAATTAATGTTATTGTCGGTGGAGGCGTTCGGAAGCTATGAGTACAAATCAAAACATATTTATCCTTCAGAAAATAACAACCATTAGTCTTTAGTTTTTGTACATTAGATTAATAGATAAGGGATATTTTTAAGAAGAAACCCCATTTAATATATAATTAAGCTAGTAAAATTCTATATAAACTATACAATACAATTAAACTATTAAAACGAAGTTACGATTAGAAGTTTTTGAACGTACTTCGTAAAAGGTTGTCAGCATATTTGACGTACACACAACTACACATCAACCTATACAAAACCAATTTTAGCTGAACTACTCAACAACAGGTTGGTCACACTAAGGGAGTTCGCCTAATATTGGGCTTGTTTAGGTTAATGTGTAGCTGTGTGTACACAGCGTGAGTAGTTACACAAGCTTGTCTTTGCGTTTATTAGTAGCGATGTTATGTAAACCCTGTATAACTCCTATACAGACGTTATACGCTGTTTAAGTATTTATACTGTGACGGCCGGTGTCATGTCAAACCGTCGTCACGAAACACAATAATTAGCAAAGAGGTTTGAAGACTATTTTATTATTTGGAAATGAGTTTTTAGTTCGATGACGTATATAATGCATTTTAGTCAAAGACAGTCCCATGGTCACAATATGAAAATTAATTACCAAAGTGAATATATATGTTCTGTAAATAACGCAAAATTTCTTGGCTTGACAATTGACAGCCAGTTAAATTGGAAAGACCATATAGAGGTTATTTGTAAAAGAATAAGTAGCTCGTCCTATGCCTTACAAAAACTATCACGGGTAGTAAATATAGATGCGCTTATAACTGCCTATCATGGTATTGTTGCATCCGTTCTTAGATACGGCATTATGTTCTGGGGCAACTCTACCCACAAAGAAATAGCGTTTAAATTCCAAAAAAGATGCATTAGAGCTATGTTTGGCCTACAAGTAATGGACAGCTGCAAACCGTATTTTATTGAATATAAAATTTTGACACTTCCATCTTTATTTATATTTGAGGTAGCGTTATTTGTGAAAAAAAACCCACAATTATTTAATACCTTGTCAGATGTCGTCATACGTAGTAGACGTAAAAACAACATATGTATACGTAAGGTTAACACGGCGCTCATGTGGAAAAGTGTGTTTTGTTTAGCGCCCAAAATCTTCAATAAACTACCGGATACAATAAAAACATTAAACATCAGCCTTTTTAGAAAAAAATTACGAATATTATTGACTGAGAAGTGCTATTATTCCATTGCAGACTTCCTCAACGACAGTATTTAAACAGTAAAATTGTATTGATATCCTATTATGTCTTAGATTTAAGGTTTGTTATTATAGATATTTTTATGTAATTTGTGTTCTCCTTGCATTTAATTATTTTTAACTTTTTTGTTAATTACTTTTAAATATTTGTACGCCAACATTGGCAGGACACAGAACTGCACTTCTGTTATTTCGCAACATCTTACCATAAACCTGTGTTTAACAAATAAATATAATTTGAATTTGAATTTGAATTTGAATTATACACTCTGTCAAGTGTTCGCCAAATTCACCAGTCATTGTCAACAAGGCGATGGCCGTGCGGATAACACATTCTGCTCACGTTCTGGGGGCCAATTCTGCTATTTTTATATGACATTGATATCATATTTTGAATGGATTTAAAAGCGGTATTCTGATAACCTTATGTCATTATCGTATAATTTAAAATAAACAGTTCGTCGTTGACACATACGATCTCGTTACAATTTCATTCAAATATCATATAATTTAGAAGAATACGCTTTTTGTGACGTAAGTATGACACTGACATCATATCGCGACTATATTTATTTAGCGGAATTGGGCCCCTGATGGCGTGGGTTCAAATCCCAGTCATAACAGTTAAGTGGATTATGGTTTTTATGAAATTTGGAAAATGTTTATGAATATTTGGCAAATATTTAAAAAAAGATTATTTAAATATTTCGAGTAAAAATTAGAAAATTCTAGAAACTTCAGGAAGGAATGGAAAGGTTAAAAACAGACAGGAGATGGAAAAATAAATTTAAATATTTCGAATAAAGATTAGAAAATTCTAGAAACTTCAGGAAGGAGTGGAAAGGTTAAAAAGAGACAGGAGATAGAAAAACAATTGAATTATGAAATGACAATCGAAATTAGTGAATCCAGAACATTCCTAGGGGTATATAAGGCGGTGTAGACGCGCTGAGCGCCAGTTTAAGTTGAAAAGTGGTAAAGTGAAGAAGAAAAGGAAGAAGTAAAGGAAGAAAGAAGAAGTAGTAAAAAAGTGAAGTGAAAGTATAGTGCAGTAAAGTGCAGTGAAAAGTGCAGTGCAAAAGACGCTAGTGTTGGTGCTGTCTGCGTCGGAATTAAACGGCGTGTCGTGTGTCAAGTTGAATTAAGTGTCATCAGTGCTACTCGGTGTTTCCTTCCAATCCCGTTACCCCGTCCGTAACAATTGGTGTCAGAAGTGGGATTGGAAGGTTCGAAGGCTTCAGCAATGCCAAGGACGGGTCAACGTGCGAGAATTGTTCAGGAGCAAGGGTGTTCAAGCCCGGAAATTGAAGTGAGAACGGGAAGCACACTTTTGCAGGAAGGTTGTCACGGAGAAAGAGTGTCTTCAGCTGAAAGCGCGGATTACACATTATCTCTCGAAGGACTCGCTTCAGATATTCAGCAACTCCAATCGCAAGTCGAGCTGACCTCGCAAGAACTTGAATCTCAACTCGAGCTGACTTTGCAACATCTCCAATGTCGACTCGAGCAGATGGAGATGGAGCAAACGCGTAAACACGGCGAATTTGTGCAGAGCCAGAGCGATATTCGCCGTAGTATACTCGAAAATGCTGGTTAAATGACCGAGATGGTGAAAAAGTTTGAAGCTTTATTGGGTTTCCAGGAAGGAACAAAGTCACTAATAGCAACAGTTGAGTCCCGTGTGGCTACAATAGCGGAGGAGATGCAGTCGCGCATAGCAACCGTTGAGCCCCGTATAGCTACGGTAGAGGATGAGTTAAGAAAGATGAAAACCAACAGCCCTTTGGTTTCCGCTAACCCATCTAGTTCTGGTGGTTATTTCAAAGTGCCATCATTCGATGGAACCACGTCCTGGGAGGCCTACAGGATGCAGTTTGAGGCCGCCTCTATCAGCAACGGTTGGCATAGCGATCAGGCCAAGTTTGCACTTATCCTTGCGTTGAGCGGCGATGCATTATCGGTGCTTGAGGCCGTGGGAAAGTACGCCACTTACGAAGAACTTATTGAGGCCCTGGAATCCAGATTCGGAGATGCGCACTTGCAATATGTGTTCCGAGCCATGTGACGCAACCGCCGTCAGTATTCGAACGAATCCTTGCAGCAGTGGGCGATGGAAGCGACGAAGATGGTGCGAAAGGCTTATCAGTCGACTCCCGTAGAACAAGTTCAAAGCATGCAACTCCAGGCGTTCATCGACGGAATTTATGACGATGAGGTCAGAGCTGATGTGCGCTTGAAACACCACAGCAATGTTAAAGACGCATTAGCACTTGCTTTAGAAGTGGAAGCTGTTCGACAAGAAATTACGAGTGATCGAGACAGATTTATTGCAGTGAAAGTAGAGAGAACTGGTCGCAGATCTTCTGTCTTAAAGTGTTTTAACTGCAGAGAGCCCGGACATTTAAGGCGTAGCTGTCCGAAACATGTAACAGAAAGAAGTAAGATTGACGCTGGTGTTCAAGTGTTGAAAGATGATCAGGAAGCAGTTACAGCCAGGACTTCGATGCAAGCGCTGATCAGAAGACGGAAAGCTCCGAAAGTTCGTATTCGACAACGCACGGATGGAAACGGTTTAACTATCGATGGAGCAGTCAATGGTGTTATATGTTCGCTGACCCTGGACACCGGTGCAACACGAACGGTTATAGGAACTCGTTTGACAAGAAAGAAAGGAAAGATTCCAGCACCGTCAACTTCACCTCGACTGACGACGGCTACCGGTCAGTACATCCCAGTTAAAGGCGAACAGATGGTGGCTATAAAAATCGGTGACAACCTATACTGGCAACGAGCGGTGATTGCAGACATCGTAGACGATTGCATTGTTGGACTGGATTTCTTAAGAGATCATCAGTGCAGATTAGACATTAAAGGTGGTATCCTTAAGTGTGGAGATGTGGAGATTCCAATGAAAGGTGGTGGCAAGGGGCAAGTTTTGTGCCTCAAAGAAAGCAAACTTACACATAGATCACAGGCTTCTATAGCTACGAAGTTTAATGATTTGTTCCACGTCGATAGGAAAGCGGTGTATTATGGGTCTAAGGATGCGCGGGACGCGCATGTCTTAGAGGGGGGTAGTGTGACGGCCGGTGTCATGTCAAACCGTCGTCACGAAACACAATAATTAGCAAAGAGGTTTGAAGACTATTTTATTATTTGGAAATGAGTTTTTAGTTCGATGACGTATACACTCTGTCAAGTGTTCGCCAAATTCACCAGTCATTGACAACAAGGCGATGGCCGTGCGGATAACACATTCCGCTCACGTTCTGATGGCGTGGGTTCAAATTCCAGTCATAACAGTTAAGTGGATTATGGTTTTTATGAAATTTGGAAAATGTTTATGAATATTTGGCAAATATTTAAAAAAAGATTATTTAAATATTTCGAGTAAAAATTAGAAAATTCTAGAAACATCAGGAAGGAATGGCAAGGTTAAAAAGAGACAGGAGATGGAAAAACAAATTTAAATATTTCGAATAAAGATTAGAAATTTCTAGAAACTTCAGGAAGGAATGGAAAGGTTAAAAAGAGACAGGAGATAGAAAAACAATTGAATTATGAAATGACAATCGAAATTAGTGAATCCAGAACATTCCTAGAGGTATACAAGGCGGTGTAGACGCGCTGAGCGCCAGTTTAAGTTGAAAAATGGTAAAGTGAAGAAGAAAAGGAAGAAGTAAAGGAAGAAAGAAGAAGTAGTAAAAAAGTGAAGTGAAAGTATAGTGCAGTAAAGTGCAGTGAAGTGCAGTGAAAAGTGCAGTGCAAAAGACGCTAGTGTTGGTGCTGTCTGCGTCGGAATTAAACGGCGTGTCGTGTGTCAAGTTGAATAAAGTGTCATCAGTGCTACTCGGTGTTTCCTTTCAATCCCGTTACCCCGTCCGTAACAATACGTTAAACGTGTGAGTAATATTTTTTTATTAGTAAGAGAGCAAATATAAAACTAAACACTTACGCGTACACATCTTATACAAATAATAGCCAACTAATTAATAAAACGTCGGTGTTATAACTGCACAGAGTATTGTACTACGAGCTTTAATTTGACATTTAAAAAAGGGTATATTCCAGTTAAAAAGTCCAAGTACATTTGCCACATAAAACTTTCACCGGCGAAAAAACTAATTGCAGCCGTGCATTGCATGAAAAACCACAAACAACATTTCGAATGGAAGCTGCTAAAACCACCCGCAATAAACGATAAGGGTGGTCTGCTGTGGTCGGCAAAACAAAGCATTGTTTTGTAACCACGCCGTGTTGTCGCCACGTACAGCGGAACGCCACTCACACCCTCTCAACAAAACACCACTTAATGTTAAGAACCCTTTATTGTCAGATTTGGTTTTATTTTATCTGTGAGACAGATGTCACTTACAAGTTTAGACTTCCCCGACTCAGATAAAGTAAAAAAGGTATAGTCTTATACAGCACGCCTTATATATCGGATTATATCTGACGGGAAAGAGGGAAGAGGTCTCCCAGTTCATACTTGCGCCTAAACGACATGGCGCGCCCGTACTACATAATATATTAACTTACACATATTAGTAAATAAAGTGACTTCATTTCATTTACAGTGAGTTATCTACATTATTTTATCACTTATATCAACGAGTGTAATACTAGATATCTTTTTTTTTTCGACTTTATGCGCAATACATTTATACTTTTTTCTATTGCATGTAATGTAAATCTAAGAAAAATATAAATATTTTTTACTTTCTTACTTCCTAGGACAGCTTCACATATATGTACCAACGAGTATTAAACTGCAACAGTTACAGAGAAAGTATTTCATCGCACTTTTTCCCCAAACTAAATTTTTACTGTTCAATTTCCTTGGGACATAGCAGCTATAGAAATATAAAATTCCCGCTTCCTAATAATGTTGTAAAAGCACACTTTTAGTCCGGTATAATATTTGTCTGTAAATGGAACAAAAAGGCAACTGGAACGACATAATTAGGTACATTGCGAGACTTGATTAGTCAATTCTAAACGTGCTCTATTACGTGGGATCTAAAAATTCATGGCGAAATGTGGTTGTAATATTACACCTCTGCGTACCCCTTCAGAGATACAGGTATGAGTCTATAAGCCTTGCTGATTTCAGCATGAATGGGCCGGCTCGACCGGGGAAGTACTACCCTCTCACAGAAAATCGACATAAAGTAACAGTACCTAAACTGTTGCGTTTCGTTCGGTGAGTGAGAGTGCCGGAGGCCCTATCCCCTATCCCTTCTCCCTGATCCCACTCCTTATCCTATCCCTTTTCCCAACCCCAAGGGGCGGCAACGCACTTGTGACTCCTGTGGTGTTGCTTGTGTCCATGGGTGGCGGTAATTGCTTACCATCAGGCAATCCGTCTGCTCGTTTGCCGCCTATTACCATAAAATAATAATAATAAAATAAATAAATAAAATATGATCTCACAAAGAGAGATGCTTGAAAATTAATTTGAACTTGAAATAAGGTCCCAAATTTTCATAAGCCGCACCCGATTATGCGTCTACTGAAAATTAGAATCTGAAAAAGTCTGAATAAAATAAGAAAAGAACAGACAAAATAATCATCATAATGATATTTCGTATGAAAGAAAGACGGATTAAGAATACGGATTGTCACCACCCCATATCATCCCATGGGTGTCGTAAGAGCCGACAGAGGGAGCATATTATGCAGAGAACAGCACTGTAAGAGAAGTTAAACTTAGTACAAACCCTATACCAACCCGTTTGGCGAGCGTGGTATAGTAGGCCAATTCCTCCTTACAAAGGAGAGGCCAAGTCCAGCAGTGACCAGACTGTTAAAGGCTGGTGATGATGAAATAAGGTCTTTGATAGACATAAATCAAAAACTTAAGCCTAGAACGGTCCTTATCATCTACTTTAATACTAATTTCATAATCAAATTATGAAATTACCTAAACTTTGTTATCCAAAAAGCCAGCTTCTGCACAGATGACTATCAAAATTAACGAATTGTGTCACTCGGTAAGTCCTATAGAAATTTAAAGTGTCTTGAAACCCGCAAAGAATTTAATCATGACTATACTCGAGAAGTTGGAAAAGATAAATTCCATTCCCCATCTTAACAAAACGGGCCACAGAATAAAGAATAAGTTTTAAGACACATAATCTATGGAAAAAACGGCAGACAAAGACATTAAAGCGTCTTCGTGATAAATATTCGGCATATTGAAATAGCTAACTAAATAACATTATTTTAAAACTAGAAGACAATTTAAACAGAACTCGTGTTTATATAAATGGACATTACACAGGCCTTTTGTTTGAATGTCCTATGACATGGGTATAGTTTTCACCAAACTTCTAGTTCTCTCTGAAGTTGAACCATGCAGGTATTTGCGCAGGTACAGTCAAACAGAAAATCTTTACAAAAAAAACTTCTAAATTTTTTGTTACTATGACAAATAAATTAACTTTTAGTTTATTTTGACAACAAAGTAATGAACCAAATGTGAACCAAATGTGAAAAGATGTTAGCATAGGGACCGTGCCATAGAGTTTGAATAACCCCATTCACATTTTCAATGGGATATAACACATAACCTAGTTTTTGATATAAACATTAAGTAACTGACTGTTTGAAGCATCTCCGCTACGAGGAGTCTTTGAGAAAATTCAACTTACTGACATTAAGGTCGAGGCGAATGTTGTTGAAGGGAATGACTCTTTACGGGCTGGTACACAATCAATTTGACTGCCCTGACATTATTAATAGTATTTGTTATCTTGTTCCCAGAACTGTGATAAAAAGAACATCTCGTACATATCCACTTTTTGCCACAACCACTAGTCGTACTAATGCAGGTGTACGAGCGCCCCTTCGACATCTAGTCTCGATATACAATAAAAATTCATTGATGTTGATATTTTTGCTTTGTGTAAGCGTAAATATAGGAAACAAATGTATGAAAAGTTATTTGTAGAGGATAGAAGTATCGCGTGAATATACAGTTTAATTAGTTATAACAAATTATATCATAGTAAGTAAGTTTTAGATGCACTAAGGATAACGAACATGTACAATTTTAACTTCACTGTACGTTTAAAGTAATCTGTGAAAACGTTGTGGATTATACAATAACCCACATGTACTACAAAACTTAATTGTAATATACATTGTGTAATTGTTTGTTTTCCGAAATAAATAAATAAAATAAAAACACCTCTGAATTTGTATTTACATAAAGCTCTTAAGGAGAATTTTAGGCGTTGGTCGACAAAAAGGAATGTTTTATTGCCGCCGCTCATAGGTAAGTAAATATGTGCTCAAAGTGTTAAGAAAGAACTTGAATGAAACTTTTTTAATTCAAGCGAAGACAATAAACCTACGAAGTTGGCCGGGGCTCGTTTGGAATCAGAGTTGCAGACCGCTCTTCAAAACATTATTTAAAAACTACTGCAATTTTCTAATAATAGCTTGATTTTCAATAACTTTGATATCTTTTTGACAGAACATTAAACAATACATTATATGAAAATATGAAACAGAAACTAAGCGGTGACAAGTCTGTTAAAGTACCTATTGTTATAAAACTATCGTTGACAAACAAAGCAATACAAAGAATGCCGCCATTTATGCTTAGAATTGGATCTATTTGACACGAACGGTGCCTATTGCCTCTTTACAAACTAATCTTAGGCTTTCGATATTTCTTTATATGTATATTCGGCGCCATAGAAGAATAAAAGAACATTTTTCAAACATTCTGCTAACGACCACATTATTATCATTTATACCTAGTACGCGGCGCCGGCGTCTAGTAATCGTCGTCGTACTTATTCTTATTTCACATAGACAACAATATTTTTTATTGTTGAATCGTTATAACTACCAATACATGCTAAGACACTAGCTTCTTGTCTAGTATTTCACTCTGAGGAACTGAAAATGAGTTACATAAATGTATGTGAAATGGTAAATTAATGCAGACTATAAGTGATGAGTTTTAGTGAAAGGTGGCTGGAATAGCCTAGCGGCAAAATATAAAGAGAAAACTAAGGACACATGCTGAACATTCAATGCACTGTAATGTAACCTGCACTTTGCACCTTAAATGCTGAACAACAAAACAGTTGTGATCGACTTCAGCTTTTGCCCCACTGTCGGCCCCGCTTGCCCTGTCCCATATTTTCTTATGCAGTAAATCTATAAAACCAATCTATAAAATGTATTTTAATCCTTGTGCTATCCAAGACAAATCAAAAAGTAAAACAAAGTCTTTTAATAGCTAACATCCATCGACGATAAACACAAAAATAGAGATTACTTGAGATCAGTCCTAGTCCGATGTAGTGCTTAACTTTGAGAAAAGTAAAAACCCATGGGCAAAGTTTCCGTCTGAACTGATCGTTCGCGCCTGATACTGAACTATAAAGGAGTAATAATAGACAATCCGATACTGCGATATCAGATTTTTATAGATATCATCTCTATCGTGTTTCTTCGTTAAAAAGAATTTACTTGTTATAATTACAAACAAAATATATACCATACTACGTATGCCTAGAACCCAACTTTGACCCGTATCGACCACCAAAATCAATAACACAACGAGGAGAAACAGTACGTATAGGTATTTTAGTCATTTCAAGTTTTCTAAGCAGGATATAATAGCTACCGAAGGCAATGTTTAAACGCCCTCCTTAGTTCCGTCTCTTTTGTGTAATTATTGTGTGTGCGGGGTTCATATACATAACAGAAGTAACTGCTAGTGCTATCTGGGTGTAAGACTACGGGTGCGGAATTTAAGTGATCTTATTTGGTGGTCGGCTTGCCGATTCAGGCGCGCCGGGCCGCCCGTGTGCCGAGCTCGTGTTCCGAATCAACAATTTTCTACCTACATGCCCGATCTTTTTGCCTAATTATTACTTGGAAGTCTATATTCAGCTCTATTTACTTCGTACATTTTAATTATTTACTTTTTAATCAACACTACACGACTGCCTCGTTGGTCTCGCGGCAGAAATGTGCGCGTGGGATTGGGAGGTCTCGGGTTCGATTCCCGGGTCGGGCAAAGTGTTACTGGGTTTTTACGAATTCTCAGTAGCAGCACGGAGTCTGGTAATGTGCCCGGTACGGCAATATGCACGCCCCCCTTTACGTGGGACCTAAGAATTAATGGTGAAATGTGGATGTAATATTTACATCTCTGCCTACCCCTGCGGGGATATAGGCGTGAGACGATAAAAATAAATAACTAAATATTCGTACCCTTAGGGAAATAACCAGTAGACTGGAGTGCAGAAAGTCTCAGGACTTAAAGTACAATCAAACAAGTCGGCGCTCGACCAGTTTGTAAAAAAATGCCTTGGCTCGCTCATAGAGTCGAAGCACACATGAAACTGGTTGTGTATACGAGTGTCAATGTGCGTGTAAAGTAGCACTGGAAGCGATGATGTCTTGCTGAGCGATTCTCGCCCTTATGGTGGTCTAGCAGGAAGTTGTTCGACGAAGAACGTCGCGTCCAAGCGAGTCAACACTATTAGTAAGAGATCCAATCATATGATTTCTACGTTCAACGTAAAAATCTTATGGTAGCATCTCATGCTACGTTCATAATTAAAATCAATTCTTGACAGGTTCTGGTACATAAACTAATACGAGTCTGCAAGGTTGCATGTGAAATGTTGGCCTCAAGAGAAAATCTTTTTTTTTTAATAAACTGAATAATATGCTTTCACAACTGTTGACGACAGGCAATCTTATGGTTATAAAGAAAATAAGCTTAATTTGTTCGCCTTGTAAGTACGATTGAAACTATTAAGTTAAACTTAGATAGTTATTAGGCTGTTAGAAGACTTTACGAAACAAAATTGAATTTGTTCATTCTACTTACAAATACAACGGCAAACAAATAGATAAGCTGAGAGGAGCTTAAGTTCATACATAAACAAAGAGTTTACATTATGCCTCTGTTAAGATTTAGAATCTTAAAATGATGCTATTGCTGTTGCTTTTTGAATACTGATTATAATTCTAATATACTAATATTAATTTGTCTTCAGCGCCTTAGTAATATAGAAAATGGCAATGTGAGCTGATTTATTTTTGGCCTCGCTTTCCTCAACTAGTTTAGATGAAATTAACAATAAAATCCAAACATTTTCAAAGATTTTCTGAAACTTTATCTACCAAACAACAAAGGCTGGCCGTGCAACATTTTGAACACGGGACGAGTAATAACTAAGAACTAGAAGTTAGTTGATACTTGTGAGGGAAAATAACGGCACAATCAGGTAAAGAACATTATTGACATAGAAGGTCGGCGTTGAGTCTGCACAGTGTAATGGTGTTGCTCGCTACACCAAATTAAATAATAATATATAGTCCTTAGGTCACATATTTGTTTCCACATGTGTTTGTCTTATGGCTACGATGGCGCCAACGTTCTGCAATTAGTAAACTCATAAATTCTAAGAGGTTGACAAATTTATAAGAGTTATGTGACAGGCATATGAGTAAAGAAATAGCCATGAAATATGAGAAAACATTTACACTGTAGTGTTCACATGCGGTATAGTTGAGGATCATAAAAAAGGGGCAAACCATAAGAAACGGACTCTATCAGGTAGTAAGAGGTCAGGGGCGTTGCCTTGGGGGTGTTTGACTGGACAGTCGGTCTTAGGAGGCGGAGCTAGTCGGGTCCCAGGACAGCGTGACGTGGTAGTGGTGGTGTTTGACGAGACAGTCAATGTTGGGACGCGAAAGAGGGCAGATCACGGGAACGCTCTAGCGTGGTGGTTTAGACAGTCGATCTTAGGACGCGGAGGTTGGCGGATCGCAGGAACGGACTCGCTTGGTAGTTTAGACAGTCAATGTTGGGACGCCAAAGTGGGCAGATCTCGGGAACGCTCTAGCGTGGTGGTTTAGACAGTTGGTCTTATGGCGCGAGAGAGATCGGACCTGGCCTAGCGCGAAAGAGGTTCGGTGTTGGTCGATAATTAGTGCTTAGTGATATCGAAGAACAAGGCGAGCGGCTTCAAGAGAAGGTGATCAGCACAGGGCAAGGGGTAAGTTTGGCAGCGACGCAGCTAAAAGTCCGGTGAGTGTCTGTTATTCACTTTACTGTCATTTATTGCAAGAACTGTATAACATTAATAACTCTGTTGTGTATCTATGTCTATATCACACCATATATATACCAGGCTGACTAAAATATAAAGTTCTCTATGAGATATTGTACATAGTTATATTATTAATAACCGCGTGTACCATTAGTAGTGGTTCGTACCTTGTTGATGATGGATGTGAAGACGAGCGATGTATGATCGGAGTCTCCGTATTTGCGATCAGGTGGTAGAATGCAGGACTTTCACAATCGCTGTCTAAACTTGCGTACAGGCCAGTACATAGCAGCTGACAAGGTTTTAAAGAGCGAAAGAAGAGCCACCTGTCGGTCACGCGGTAGACGTAAGTCCTGGCGGCTAATCTAGTGGCGATTGTAACGAGAGCTTCCCTGCAAACTATGCGCGATGGCTTAATACGTTTTAATTGACTATGTTTGTATGGGCTTTAATGTTGTGACTTGCGGCAAGGAGGCGTTTTGAGACATCAGTTCTGAGACTGTTACTGTACGCTCAATACTATACACTGGATATCGCTGAAATACTCGGCGCCGATAATACTAAATGACTAATACACCTGGATCATGTTCTCCGTCTCCCTGGAGCTGCCGTCTCTGAGATACGCTGCCTTGTACTCAAGTACCAATATGTGAAGCATGAATTTATGGAGAGTGATTTTGTGATGACAAACCAATACTAATGTATCGCTGTCTTTAGTATTTTGATGTCCACCTTTCATTCAATTATAAGCGTTTACGTTTGGTAAATGCTGTCAGTAGAGGAATAAAGAGGAAGGGACGAATTCCATAGTTCCTGCGCGGGTGAAGGGGCGCGGGAACCCTGGCAACAAATTGCTTGGCAGGCTGAATTTGATATTTTCAACTCAGTTAGTAGAAAAGTAAAATTTTAATCAGCCTGGGGTCTATAGGATACCGTTACAACAGACAGTAGTTGGTCGTCAAGTATGTTGATTTTATTTCGCCACCGGCCGCGCTCGCGGGTAAACGTCGTTACCCGAGCAAAGTTTAGCTATCGGGATCTTCCATTATTAAAGTTTTATACAATTCCACCCCACCCCCACGAGAACACCGATATCATACGAATTTCGCAACCAATTTCTGTCCCATTTGCGTTCTGTAGAGTCTTCGCACTGCCGCCTCGCTGGGCCCGTGTTTGATTGTTATACCTGCAAAAACTTTATTGGGTACAAAAAGTTGATTCGGTACCATTGTACGTATGCGGAAAGATTATGAAAACGCAACAGCAGGCGGACAAGCGGTAATGGCTGCGTAGTTTAATTACTGACCGACTATCTCTAACCATAATGTAACCGCAAGTACTAAAGTAATCAGCATTATTAGACGTAGACGTATTTTGGAACATATCTATACCTAATTATCAGATTAGATTTACGTTCGATCTATCGGCGTATAATTGCTTTATGGCAAATGATTCGGTCAGTAGAGTGAATATTATTAACTGATAATATTATTATAACAATATATTATTATAATTTATTGTAATGACAACTAAACGTGTTTCCAGGAAACAGGCTGTTAATATTATAATAACAGCCTGTTTCCTGGAAACACGTTTAGTAGGTATCTTAACTCTAAATAACTACAAATCTCAACAAGAGCCATAAAATAGACTTGGTAATTAGCGACATATTTCATTACTAGCTGTTTCCTGATGCTTCAGCCGCGCAAAATTACGTCTTTAGTTATCGCACCGCTACTTTGACTTATAGTTCAAAAGTATAAAGTGAAATCGGCATCTCAAAATGTAATAATAATATAAAATTATTATTTGATGGATCATGATTACGCATTAGTTGAAAGCTTTCAAAGGAAGGTATACACCCCACTTCGTAATAGTAATACTTGGACTAGTTATTAGTAATGTCGGCCGGGAAAAGAAATCTCCGAAGCCTTCTTAAAAAAAAAGGTATCATCATACTTTATAGGTAAGGCGAAGGGTGTCGGAATATTGTTTCTGATATACCAAATTGAAATTCATGGGTTGTCATTTACTATTAGGTCGCCTATTTACTTTTTTTGCTCAAGTGGTTGTAAAAAGGTATTTTAATGCACTGTATTCGGGATATACAAATCCTTTTCACAGCAGAAATACAGTGCAAGTTTATTCAGCTGCAATATGTCGCACTACGCAGTTACACAGGTATGCTGTGGTAGAGTTTTGTAGATGAGACTTTTTATTGTTCTCTCTGTGTGTCAAATTAAAATTAAACAGCAGAATGTTCTATATTTAATATTTAAAAAGTATTATTGAAAAGAAAGTGATACGTGCTGTTGTGGCCAAATAGACGCACGACTAGCTTATAACTTATTTGGAATAAGTACCTATATTTCAAACTGACCTGCTGGCTAATGGTCGGATCACAACTATAGCTTGCTTTGCTTAGAGATTTATAATTTCACTCCTCGCTTATGGTTTCATATTACCTCGATGATGCAAATAACAATATCCACTACCATGTGACATAAGCACAAATGTCAAAGGCGTTCTTGCTCCACAATGCGCAGTGGCCTTTACTTGTATTGAAACACTTATGCTTAATCGTCTGTAAGCTGAAACTACTTAGCTGGATGGTAACGTCTTTGAACAGTTTTAGGCTACTTTAGGTTCCAGCTATGACTGACCGTATTACCTTTTAATTTAGTTTCAATTGATTGTAGACTTTTCTCCATTTAAAAAGAATTTCTGAATAGCCTAGCTATATTAAATACATGGATGAAAATAATATACCATACTATTGATGGAAATCTTAACAGCATAAATAAGTTGAAACTATTTTTTATCAAGAGCGTAGTTAAAGACTGTTTATCTTAATCAAAGACAAATTCTCATAACCAGAAAGATTTTATATTAATTATTTATTTATTTATTTATAATATTATTCTTTACTAAAGTTGTTGCCAAATTTGAAAAGTTCATTTTTCCAATGTAAAGTTTCATGTTGATTTGGCAAGAGTTCTACAAAATACGTTTTCAGTACTTTGTTTACTCGTTTCAAAGATACTCGATTTTCACCTTGATTCAAAACGCGGGTGTTTATAAATGGAATCAAAGAAAACCGTATTCACTATAAAGACGAAACAGTTTTTTTTTGTTCACAGTGCAAAGCAAATGTAGACAATTTTAAAGGTAACTAGAGGTCGCCAGCAGCTACGCCTGCATTTTTTTTAAATTTACCCGTTTGTCCGATCCCGTAAGAATTTCGGAAAATCCCTTCTTAGTGCACCCCTACGGTTCCCAAGAATCATACATGCCAAATTTCAGCTTCCTGCGCCCAATAGTTTCGGCTGTAGCGTGTCTGTCAGTCAGTCAGTAACGCAAGGATTTTATATATTAAGATTACATACAATGCTTGTTAATATTGTAAAATTGTGCTTTAGTGCTAAGGTAAACGCGCCAAAACATAGGTCGCGCATAATGACGCGTCGCGAAAACGAAGAGCTTGAATTCAGCAATGACATTCGTTACAACCCTTAGACATGTTTGGGTGCATCCTTTTACGTTCCTTGAGATTGCACTGGATACCCAAATAGAAAATAAAAGCAGTAATCAATTGATTATCGAAGGCAGCGAAAGCTTACTGGAGATCAACAGACTGAGATTTGCAGAGTTGCAGAGCGATGATGAATCAATCGATTGCCGACTATTTGTAGACACGTATGTGTCACAAATAGTTAATTCAGTTATCTTTAGTTTCAATTCTAAGATCTACACTTATGTCACACGACAGGGCCATGATATATGTATGCTCACCACTGCAACTGCGATTGGAGTGGCCCCGCCGCTATAGAACGTCGATGCACACCACCGTGGTTTTCATGGAAAGGCCCCGAACGCCTGGCATGTGCCCGCCTTGCAGGCGCATGTCACATCCACCCCTCTGTTTTTGCCCTTTGTCTGCCTCAGGACGTAAACGACTTATCGTACCGTTATCTGACTTTTCACTGTTAAGACGAAGACAATAACTGCCTCGCCACTTAAATATAAAATATGCAACGAAACAAATTGGTAGTAAAACGTTTAATGAATTAAATTATTATACATGGCATGTCGGTCTTCTTCTTAGCGTGTACTTCTATTAATTATGTTGTACTTTACTATCATTTTATGGTTTTTGATATAAATTATACACCTGTTGTATATTGAGTACTTAAGTTTATTGCGAGTAGATTAGTATACGCTTTTTGAAGATAAATATTCACTAGGTACTTACGGATATGGGATCTATTACGAAGTAGGGTGTCTACCTTCCTTTGAAAGCTTTCAACTAATGCGTAATCATGATCCATCAAATAATAATTTTATATTATTTTAACGTTTTGAGATGCCGATTTCACTATATACTGTTTAACTATAAGTCAAAGTAGCGGTACGATAACTACAGACGTAATTTTACGCGGCTGAAGCATCAGGAAACAGCTAGTAATGAAATATGTCGCTAATTACCAAGTCTATTTTATGGCTCTTGATGAGATTTGTAGTTATTCAGAGTTAAGATACTTACTAAACGTGTTTCCAGGAAACAGGCTGTTATTATAATATTAACAGCCTGTTTCCTGGAAACACGTTTAGTAAGTATCTTAACTCTAAATAACTAACTAACATGCATAAGTGTTTCAATACAAGTAAAGGCCACTGCGCATTGTGGAGCGAGAACCACATGAGTAGATAAACGGAACAGAGGCACAGCTTCATACAACAGCGCGAATCGGTTGCACTACTACGAGCACGCGGCTTATGTGTGCGTGACCACTGGCCGCTTGTCGTGTACGCGGCGAGAGTGGAAAGAACCGGTTTACGTAGGCACAGGCAGTTGACAATCTTAGGGTTATTACGACGCACGTTGTTTGTTTTGTACGTTGCAAGTTTTAATATTTTAATGTAAAAAAGTGGTGTTTTATTATTAATAATGGTTGTTTATTGTACTGCGTGTATGAATAATACTAGATGAAATAATTAAATCATTATAAAGATTTTAACAATGGTAACGTACAATTGGGTTTTCTAAGTAGATATAACTCCTGATAATTTTGTCGCATTTGTTGAATTGCTCGAGCAAAAGTTTCGCGAATATTTCGATCTTGAAATAAATATTGTCAATGTTGGCAACGAAATACTTAACAACTCATTAGTTGTGAAATTGTGTAAAAGCAATTAATGTTTACAAAACCAATGACTATCAGAAAGTGATCAGCCATCGATAGGGATTACAAAAAACAGGTGCATGCGATTTTCGACCTTATTGACGTAACTCAGAATTTATAATTTTAATAACGTATCAATGTCAGAAAGCAAGAAAATACCAAAAAAAAGTCGGTCATGAATTGTCAATAAGGTCGAAAATCGCATGCACCTGTTTTTTGTAAGCCCTATCGATGGTTGATCGTTTTATAGTCATTTGTTTTGTAGACGTTCATTTGTCTTACACAATTTCTTTTTAAACTTATTTTAGATACCTATCCCCGTGGTAAAACTAGTGGCCATAATAGCTAAAGGAGATTCCTATGTTTATTAGCAAAATAGATCATATTACCAGAAAATATTCAACACTATTAGTGGTATCGTTGGGAATGTCAAATAAATCACGTCGGACATCACGTCGTGTCCTTGGTAACAAATGTATATTTTTATTCCGTGCTTTTAAAAGTTTCAGGTGCATGCCTTTTTTGGTTCCCCTCGCTAATTTATTTACAACTGTACTTCTGCCGTATAGCGAATCCGTCGAGTCCAAGAATCTGACCAATCCACGAATCTGTCGAGTTGGGAATCTGCCAAATCACGAATCTGTCCAATCCAGAATCTGTCGTATACCGAACAAGCGATTTGTCTTAACCTATTGTGACAACCCTACCAAAATAGGTAACAAATTTAGAAGCTCTTAAGAAGCTGTCTCTCTGTTCGGTTTATTTACTCATGTGGCGAGAACGCCTTTGACATTTGTGCTTATGTTACATGGTAGTGGATATTGTTATTTGCATCACCGAGGTAATATGAAACCATAAGCGAGGAGTGAAATTATAAATCTCTAAGCAAAGCAAGCTATAGTTGTGATCCGACCATTAGCCAGCAGGTCAGTTTGAAATATTGGTACTTATTCCAAATAAGTTATAAGCTAGTCGTTGCTGTTTAATTTCAATTTGACACACAGAGAGAACAATAAAAAGTCTCATCTACAAAACTCTACCACAGCATACCTGTGTAAATGCGTAGTGCGACATATTGCAGCTGAATAAATTTGCACTGTATTTCTGCTGTGAAAAGGATTTGTATATCCCAAATACAGTGCATTAAAATACCTTTTTACAACCACTTGAGCAAAAAAAGTATATAGGCGACCTAATAGTAAATGACAACCCATGAATTTCAATTTGGTATATCAGAAACAATATTCCGACACCCTTCGCCTTACCTATAAAGTATGATGATACCTTTTTTTTTAAGAAGGCTTCGGAGATTTCTTTTCCCGGCCGACATTACTAATAACTAGTACAAGTACTTTAGATTAGTCTGATTTTTCTCCATTATATTATTTGTATTATTTATCGTGTAATATTAAGAGCGTCACTAACACAATACCAGCCAACAAGCTAGCGTAAGAAATAACAATTATTTCGTGTTGACAAAGAAATCTTACCTTATTTGGCTTTCTTAAGAGGCTTGGAAACATTTTTACCACGGTAACACTCAAGTTCTCCAAATATTGTTTAAGAATTATCAACGGCCTGATCACAAATCGGTCTATATATTTGACAATATCTATATACCTATTTAAAATTATTGCGTTATTGGTTGCCTGACGTTCAGCCAAAACTGAGCCCAAGAAGCTGAAATTTGGCATATATGGTTTTTGGGCGATGTAAGGGTGCATTAAGTATGCATTTTACGACATTTTCGAAGGAAACGCTTAAATTAAAATAACATGTGAAAAAAAGGCCGCGGTGCAAATAAATAAAGGTCAGCATTTCAAAACGAGAGTCTGACATTTGGTACAATTACAAAAGAACAATACAATTTATTAATAGATTTTTGTCTTATGTTTTTTCTACATTTTTATGCCCAGTATAAAAATAATTCTTTTTCTGCTATTATTAGCCAGGTAGTACAACTGAATTATGTTTGGATTAAGAACGGTAGCTGTTATAACCGAAAATATATTTTTTATAATTTTAGATCAAGGGTCTTCTACTAAGTAAGTATAATAAGTGGCGTCAAAAGTGTCCATGTCAAATAACAAAAATGAAATTAGCAAAGACCTAGAAGTGGTGATGGGCAAGACACTTATATTATTTTAGGGTTCCGTACCTAAAAGGTAAAAAACGGGACCCTATTACTAAGCCTCCGCTGTCCGTCTGTCTGTCTGTCACCAGGCTGTATCTCATAAACTGTGATAGCTAGAAAGCTGAAATTTTCACAAATTATGTATTTCAGTTGCCGCTATAACAAAAAATACTAAAAATAAAAAAATGAAAATATCAAGGGGGGATCCTATACAATAAACGTGATTTTTTTTGTATTTTTTGCTGTAAATTATTATATTATTAACGGTAACAGGTAGATGCTTAAAATTTTCACAAAATATGTAGTTATATATAAATTTTTAAAATAAATAATTAAATAAACAGAAAAAGTTAAATTAAGGGGGGCTCCCATACAACAAACGTGTTTTTTACGCATTTTTGCTAAAAATTACTAACGATAACAGGTAGACGCTTAAAATTTTCACTGAATATGTAGTTGTATATTTCCTTTCAAAATAAATAATTAAATTTAAAAGAAAATAATAATAAAGGGGGGCTCCTATACAACAAATGTAATTTTTAAGCAATTTGTTACTTACTCGATTTTAATAAACAGCTAGAAATTTAAAAAATATTTAAGTATTTTCAACAAACGTGATTTTCTTTTATAGATGGTGGTACGAAACCCTTCGTGCGCGAGACCGACTCGCACTTGCCCAAATTTTTTTTATATAATGGCGCTAAATCGACAAAAGACTTCGGAAGGAAACCTTGACTCAGCACGGCAAAACACACACATTTAATAATTAAATTAGATCATCACACAAAGCTTTTATACAGGGTGTAAAAAGACCCTTAACGAAAACTGAAATCCCATGTTGTACTAATCACTACGAACATTTTTTACTTCGACACCATACCTGGGAAATTACTGGTTCACAAAGTTAGTATGGAATTTTTCTAATTAGGTACAAAATCTATGCATTTATCTCGCAAATATGTTCTTTAGATGTCCTATGACCCCATGGATTAGTAGGCATTTCGAGCATAGCACGCGCGCGCTTTTAATTTCGGTTTAAAAATGTGAAAACTTAAAAGAATTCGTTTCCCAGGTATTATTTTTGGTTAGTATGACTTGGCATGATGTCCACAACGAGTAGACTTCGGCTTGGTGATGGGTCTTGTGACAGCCTGTATGTTCTTGAAAACATAAAGATCATAGAAATATCATCCTATTTGTGAAATTTTTACTTGTGCCAAGTATATTGTAGGTATACACATTTCGAAAGACATAAATAAAATATAAATCCAAGTGAAAGTCGCAGTAGCGCTCCGATCAACCTGTAGGTTGGTTGATCATCTGTTCCGTAGGACGCATTACAGCTAAGTAGTGTGTGAGAGAGGATAAACTCATTGTATAGAATAGAATCACGTGCGCTGAGAGAGGGTAACGACGCGCGCGATTATTGGACGTGTTATACCGTCGCGCGTACACTGCGAGCCTGCTTACGAAGACTAACATGCGCTCATACATCGCTTATATACTATAATGAAGAAACAAACAATGTCTGTTCTGTAACTGTTATAGTGAAATATAATTTTAGGAAACTATATTGATAGACAAGAAAATTACTTAAATAATATGATAATTTTTTTGTTGTGCTTTGCGCTACTTACTTTACTTACCTTAAGCAGCGCATAAGTAAAGAATACTTCTTTAAAATGAAACTAAACTCTGCGGTGAGTGAATATAATAAGTTGGTAGCTAGACAAAAGTTGTGGAGCCAGTTGGTACGGTGCACGGTATTATCCGCGCGGGTCCTGGTGTCGTGTCTAAGTGTTTAATTACTCCGCCTTTGTTGTTATAAACAGCGCCGCAAGCCGGCGAACGCTAGGCCACCGACCACATCTGCGGCGGTACGCGGACATAAATTGCTGACCGTACCCGCCTAAGCAAATTCACCCAACCCCCCTTTAATCTGACACTTTTAAATGGATTACTGCCAAACTTGAAGCAAACACACGCAGCTGGCGATATAGTTTAACACCGAGATTTCCAAATGCTCCCTACTTGTCAGTTTATAATGTTCAAGTAGATGAACGCAGGGAAAAGCGTTAAGTTTCTTTATCACGTATGTAACCAACAACAGTGTTTCGCAAACTTTATTCGCTCAATAACTGTTACGTTGGTGCCCCTGTTGTCGACGACTTCACACACACCTACATGTTATACCTATGAATACATACGTACTTACAATGTGTCTCACATGAGGAGAATACAACTTGAAGTTTCAGACAAGTTAAGTCTAGTCTTCATTTGCTGAGAGTACTGTGTCGACTGGTCCTGCATATAGAACTATCGATTCGCCAGGAAGCGTGCTAAAATAGATGAATTATATTAGTTTATTTGTAGCTGACAAGGTATACCTTAAAATAATATTTTAGCTCTGCTTCGAAAGCACTGCGTCAGTTCTATTCATTTCTAGCTCTCGATTATGCCCTTGTTTTATTTATATGTGAGTTGTAAAGACTATTTAAATATTTGTGAACAAATAAGAGTAAGCAAATAAGGTATTAAGATAAGGCAAACCTGGGAGTATAACATGGAGGAAAATATAATACACAAATTGATCCCATATGTAAGCTACAAAAGCATGTGCGAGGGAGCAAAAAATCTTGGAGTGACACAGCGGAATCGCCAGTGTCGGCCGGGATCACAGAGTGACAGCCGACTCACGACTTAACGAGATAATCCCATGATTAGAGAGGTCACGCCATTCCTTCTCGCTAAATCTAATCGTCCCTAGACGCATAGAGTTTGTGATACTTTGTATAACTCGTATATTTTATATTACGTATCAATGTGTCTACTTCAGATTAGTCAATATCTCATGTTTTTAACACAGTAAGGTCTTCGATATTTTTACCTGAAATAAATTGCATACCTATTTATTTCTTTATTTATTACTTGGAAATCAAAAAGATCCTTATTAAAGATCGGTATAAAAATTCGGATTATGGATACTTTAGAATCTTCCATGAATTTCAAATTTAATTTCATTTATTTATTTATTTAACATAATTTGTAACACATAAATGCTTATTTACCATTTTATTTTACTGTATTATAGTTTTGTCAACAACATCCACGTTTTAAATACCCACTGTGGGTCAACATACATTATACTTCTTTCACTTCAGTGGTAATTTCATAATTTTATAGGTACCTACTTATTATTTCATACATGCATAGATTGACGCCTGTTTCCCGGAGGGGTAGGCAGGGGCTATGGAACGCCATTTGCAACGATCCTGATATATCTCTCTTGTTTCATTCACTCCCATCAAATTTCTCATGCATGCTCTTCGGTTAAGGGTACTTCTAACCTGTCCTTTTCTTAGGATGTCCAATCTAGTCAGAGAACGTCCGTCCAGGTCTTCCCCTTCCTCCTGCCCCATTCACACTTGCCTTATATAACTTCTTGGTCAGTCTTTCGTCATCCATCCTCTCCATATGTCCAAACCATACCTTTCTCAATGGTTATCACTACATCTTCTTTTACCCCACAACACTCTCTAATCACACAATTCTTTACTCTGTCGTTCAAAGACATTCCACACATACTTCTCAGTGCTCACATTTCTACAGCATTTATTCTACTTTCATGTCTATTCTGCCATACCCTACTTTCACCTACCATACATAAATGTAGGTACTAACACCGCACTATGAACAGCCAAACGTGCCTTTTCGGAAGCGTTTTGATTGTTCATAAAAGCCTTCAAAGCTCCATTCACCATATTACCTCTTCTTTCAATATCTTTTTCATTCTTACCATTCCTAACACACAGCGTACTATTTAGGTACAAAATCATTCACTTGCTCCACTTGTGGTCCATCGATCATAACATTACAAGCCGTAATGCATTCCTCCTTTTCAAAAATCATAACTTTCATCTTGCTCACATTCACTTTGATTCCTTTCCTCACTAAAGCATCATGCAAGATTAGTGCTACATCAATAGGACATACCCATATCTACTAGTCACGATATTAATATGTCTTAGAATATAATAAATACAAAGAGTTCTTATTAGAATAATCGCTTTTAGTTTTTTTACGTCACATCTTGGTAATATTACAATATTTATTCAACAATGATTACTTGGTTACCAGGTAAACCGTAACTGCCAATTAAAGCTATAAATCGCAATCTGAATACAATTGTATCTTGTTTAAATATAACTTTCACTTGAGTATTTTCAGATAACTCTAAATCAATTACGGCAACAATGTCTCCATTGAATTGAATCGTTGCATACAAGTACATTGCTGTACAGATGCGAGTATAAAGACATCCTCACCTTTTACACTTTATACGCCTTTACTCCCCGAGGAATTGTAATCGTTTTTGTTCCGAAAGCTCACAAAAGCAGTTGAAATAATGACCGATAAACGCCAATATTGCAATATTTTCAAAGTCTTACTAACTACAGTATTACGATAAGACAATGCGGTGGAGTTTTATCAACAATCTTAAGTCGTTAAAACAACCGTAAATCAAAGTTAAATTTGAATCGTAACGTTTCTCCGTAATTCTTCATTAAACACCGCGATTTTAAATGAATACGTGTATCAATTTTATATTATGTGGGTAAATGTACAACTTAAATAAACAGAGCTCTCTAGATAAAATATGTTTCAGTATTGTACACGAGAGGGGTGTGCACAAGGAACTGTGTCCATAACTCTCCGTTGAAAATCATTAGAAAGGCAGCGTGCTGATTTTTATCTTGTTATATTTTTCTGAGTTGACTGCGCAATGTAGATCTGTGTCATATATTTATAGCGTAAATGTACGTGGTAGAAAATGACTCTGTTACTTAGACGAATATTATTGCGATAACTACACTTACCTCAATAAAAAGCCTTATGAAGCCTAAGCTTGATAACACGTTTCTAAGAATATTATATTTATCTGTTTTTGCTTAGCCAAATTAATTAAAACATGATTGAGGTCATGATTAATTATTCAAATTCAAATTCATTTGTTAAACATCTTATACAATTATACAAAGCTTAAACGGTAATGGCTACAGTAGTATAAACTGTGTCGTAGCCATTAACGCCCACATCCGAATACTTATAAAGGTATAACAAAGATAAGCAATTCACATTTAATATTTTAGTATTAATTGATGTTATCTATGGATAGTTGTATGATTTGTAACTAGATATTAGTATGAGTGGTGACATGTGAGAGGCATGTGTATGGGTGTGAGTGACTGGGTGATAGTTATGTAAGTGTGTGTGATATGAGTGTGAAATGTTTATGTTTAATATTTCATGTAATGATGTCTTCACATTGGTCATAGTTTTGAGAAAGAAGTCATCCTGTGAGTTTGAGCTTGGCCATTGCAATAGTCAATGGATATATATTGAGCTCCCTATTAAGTTTATTATAAAGTTTGGGGCTTAAAAAGTAATATTGGCGTAATGCCAAGGCAGTTCTGTGCATTTTAATAGTACATACTCGGTCAGATCTGCGCGTTTCTTTGACAAACTTTACATCGTACGCTATTTCACTATGTTTGCGCAAAGTGACTGGGAGTGTATATAATTGTCGAACCGTAAGTACCTTACACAGACTATAGAGTTCAGAAGTAGAAAATCTTCTAGGCTTACCAGTCATTACCTTTAATATACATCTCTGGGCTCTCTCAAGACGAATCATGAACGCTTTACAAGTACCACCCCAAGATAAAATGCAATAGCCTAAAATTGATTGAATAAGGACATAGTAGACCATCTTCATGGTATCTAAGTCTGTAGAACTTCTTAGTTTTTTGAATACGAACAGTAACTTTCGAGACCGGGAGACAATTTGATCTATTTGCAAGTTCCAAAACAATTTACTGTCCGATATTATTCCTAGGTATTTTATGCTACTGGTAGGAGTAATTGCACTGAATAACAGCTGCAGTCGCAACCATTAGGAAACCCACATGTGTGTGCTTTTATAAAAAAAGATGCTGGTTGAGAAAGGGTATTGGGGGCAAACGCTATAAATTTAGTTTTTTGTAGATTGAGTGTGAATAAATTAACGTCAAGCCATTTCATCACTAGACTTAAGGCAGTTTCAGCACTATTACGTACTGTTTCCCATGTAGGTCCATCGACTAGCAATACTGTGTCGTCAGCATATGAAACAATTCTACAGTTTTTGATTTTAAGGGAACAAAGCTCATTGACATAAATGAAGAAGAGTCTGGGACCAAGGACACTTCCCTGGGGAACTCCATAAACCAGAGGGAGTTCCGAACTAGTGATGTTTTCAATAATAGAACTTTGCGTACGGTCCTTGAGGTAGCTTGTGAAAATATCAAGAGCTAATCCATGTATCCCAAGTGATTCCATCTTTTGTAGAAGAAGGGGAACAGAGACAGTATCAAAAGCATTAGAAAGGTCTAAAAATAACCCGATTGTTTTTATATTTTTATCTATATTATTTATTATATTATTACTAACATCCAGCACAGCATCTTCAGTCGATTTACCACGTCTAAAGCCATACTGTGTGTCAGCAAGTAAATTGTTTTTATCTAGATATAGTATTAATTTATATTGTATTAATATTGACAACGGCTGAAGTTTAGAAGTTTTTGGTAAGTGGGAATTTTAGTGTAGTAGATACTTTTTCTTCAACCTCAATGACAGTGTTTTGAGACAATCTCTAATATATAAAATTCTCGTGTCACAGTTTTCGTTCCCATACTCCTCCGAAACGGCTTGACCGATTTTGATGAAATTTTTTGTGCTTATCCGGTATCTATGAGAATAGGCCAACATCAATTTTTCAAAAAAAAAAAATTTTGCAAAACAACGTTTGCCGGGTCAGCTAGTGTAATTTATATCATTTGGTTCTGGTATGACAAATCTGCAAAATGCTAAAGCCGTAGGCCGTTGGTTTGTCTTTTAAGTTGTGTCCTGTGCAAGTAATTATATTTAACGGTATATATAACAACTTACAGAGAAACCTGTAAATTCTTACAATATATTTTTTGAAACATTTATTTAATCCTACTTAATATTATAAATTCGAAAGTATGTACGTATGTATATTCCATTTTCACGCTACAAGGGCTGAACCGATTTTGTCGAAATTTAATATAGAGATATACTGGACCACGGAGACGGACATAGATTACTATAAGTTGCAAAAATTAAACTGGGAGGGGTTTTAGGGAGGGTAGAAGTTTGTACCTACGGCACAAATTTACCTCTTGGAAGTAAGAACGCATGCGCTGTAAGTTGAGTGCTGCGCATGTGCTATCGCATATAATAGCTGTCAGTACTGTCACATCATACATATTGTCATATTGTGCACGGTGATTACATTATTCGCTTATGTATACTAATAATTATAAACTACGCTTAAACGGTTGAAATGATTTTCTCTACTCATATTATAAATGCGAAAGTATTTATAGATATACTAGCTGACCCGGCAAACTTTGTTATGCAAATTTTTTTTTTTTAATTTTGAAAAATAGATGTTGGCCTATTCTCATAGATACCGGATAAGCACAAAAAATTTCATCAAAATCGGTCAAGCCGTTTCGGAGGAGTATGGGAACGAAAACTGTGACACGAGAATTTTATATATTAGATATATTCGGTATATAATGGTAGATAATGTTATGGGTACTGACCGAATTACTTTGTACTCTATAGAGTTTCTGAACTCTTTAGACTAACCAGGAGTGCCTTCACACAACTTGAGACTGAAAGTAAATTTATGTTACCCCGACGTGTGAAGCCGCGGGCAAAAGCTAGTACTTTTATAAATCAGGCCTTTTTATTGTTTGCTACAAGATTTTTTTTTGATGTATGGTGAATATAAGTATGTGCAGAAGCGCATAATATATTATTCTTCTATATATCAAAAGAATTTGTGTTTTATAATACGAGTTGGCCAGCCCGTTCTACGCAACCGATTCGCATGATTTTTTTTTAAATGAAAGCTCTCGCTGCATTGATTTGTCATCAAGCATTAGAAATTACCTAACTTGGACATTCATCAAGTTATATGCAAAAACATTTTTCTCCCATACATTTTTTACGTTTTCCTAGCCGTAGTCAATGACTTTCTGCTTCTATATATCTGGATCTCATTGAGGAAGCCGTTTCGTTATAGGCCCAAAACACGCGCTGAAAAGAGCTCTTTCATTTGATGGTATGCTCATTTAAATTGGGTTAGTTTGAAGGAAGATAGGTGTGGACAACTGGACATTGAACTTATTTTTCAATATTTTCCTATAAATTTCTTAAGATTCCATTGCTTTCTCTCTACATGGACGGTTCCAAATTCAAAAATATTTTTATGGCATCTAATAAGTTCCTTGCGGTAACTGCCAGGAAAAAACGTTATGCCTCCTTATGGTGACCTTGCCTTACTTTCATACGGGTGTGTGGTGGTGTGTAAAATTACACCCGATGTTGGTCAAATTATTACTATAGTGAATTAACTCTGATGGCAGGTAATATTCCCTGAATGTTACCAGTTAACCCTTAATGTTGGGTGAACTGATCTCTGATGTTAAGGAATTTTCCCCCTTTTTAGGGTTCCGTACCTAAAAGGTAAAAAACGGGACCCTATTACTAAGCCTCCGCTATCTGTCTGTCTGTCTGTCCGTCTGTCTGTCTGTCCGTCTGTCTGTCTGTCACCAGGCATAAACCGTGAAAGGTAGAAAGCTGAAATTTTCACAAATTAGGTATTTCGCTTGCCGCTATAACAATTAAGTATATATAAGTGTTTTAGTATATAAAGTATTAACCCCGGTCCCATACAAAAAGCGTGTTTTTTTCGTATTTTTTGCTAGATGTTCGGGGGCATACCCAGTAAACATCGCGGTGTTCCTCTATAGACCCTTATGACGGGGTCGCGGTAACAACGTCAGTATACCCGCGACCTTTGGAATCGCCTTTTGGAATGTCCGCTTAATGTTGGGAAAATCAACCCTACAGACAAGTAAATTACGTTCTAAGTTAGGAAAATTTTTGTATTTTTAAATTACGGACTTCCTGCGGGCATCTTAATTTTTTTTATGTGGAACATATTACAGCGGTTCACAGTACTATTGTAATATAACATATTATATATTATGCAATATTACAAGTAGTAGTTATGGTAGAAATTGTAGCTCGAGAGAAAAGGTACTTTTGACAGCACCGGCGGTTTTGGTAGAATGGGAGTTTAAAAAAAATGGTAGATATGATAGTGTTAGTACGAATAGTAGTCATGGTACAAATAGTAGTTTTGATAGGAATTGTATTTTCGATAGGAATATTCGTTTTGGTATAAATGGTATGTTTTGGTATATGTGGTAGTTTCGGTAGTAATGTTACTTACAATTGCTACCAAAGCTACCATTCCTACCATACCTACCATATATATATCAAAAGTAAAATTACTACCAAAACTACCATTTCTACCAATACTGTAACTGATGAAATCATAAACGTAATTATCACATTTCTAAATTATGATAGATTAATCACACCCATACACAAAACAAAATAAATCTTGCTTCTCACAGAAATATAAGCTGGATAACAGAAATAAAACCTATTTTCTTACTTACAAAAAAAAGTTATTTATCTATATTTTTAATTTTGATAGTAAAATATTGACAGATAAAATAAAAAAGTTAAGTTAGCGTAAGTTAGTTACTTAAGTTTCTGATTTAATAACGTATTTTTGGTGAGTAGTTGTGTTTTCAATTATAATTATGGTTCTTGGAAGGAAATTTAAAAATGCTCAGAGAAAGTTTGAACAAAGAATCTTGATCAATGACGGCGCTGTTGGAGATTTGGTACTAGATGGTCATCCTACTGCTAAAAAAATACGGGTGGAAACGGGTTCAGATTTTATTAATTGTACCATCAACAATTTTCAAGTGATTTCCATTCGTGGTGACGGTAATTGCTTATTCCGCGCAATTTCTTATTGTTTATATGGAAGTGAGCATAAACATTATGAAATTCGTTTGGCCACTGTTGATAACATTGTCAATAAGTGGGATGTATATAGTAACTTCATTGTTGGGGACTAAGCATATGGCCAGACCATTACAAATGCAACATATTACAAACGTGTGATGGGTGCCAATGGACAGTACGTAGGGCATGCTGAACTTCATAGTGTAAGTGAGCTATATCCCGAGTGTCAATTCAGAGTTCACCTGGAAAACAGTAATACGATAACTGACTATAGTACTGGCGAAATTGTTCAAAACTTGCTATTTTCTGGGCACCTGGACGAAGGACATTACAGTGTCCGAATGGAAAGAATGGTAGGGCAGCACAGTCATATTGAAGAACTTTCTTTCGTCAATGACGCTGATCATCAAAACTTATTGTCATATATTTCTTCACCTTCTGGTATGAATTCTGTTGTTGTTGCCTCTAGAGTTGAAAGGGCTAAACGCAAAGCCACTTTGACAGTCTATAGTGCATGCTGTGTGTGCTGTTCTGTAGCAGAACATACCATTGAGCATGACGAAATAAATGTCTTTTTGAACGCTCGATACGTTGGACCAACTGAAGCAGCATGGAGGATATTTGCACATCACATGCATGATCAATCTCATACAGTAGTAAGGTTACTAGTTCATTTGCCTGGCTCTCAAAATGTTTACTTTAAAAATGATGCTCCTGAGGAAGCATTACTCCAAGCAGAGTATTACGCAATTAGTAGCGTGGTTTAAGTTAAACAGCAATCCTACTACAAGAAGTCCTTATATTTATCCCGAAACGCCAGTCCACTATGTATGCAATAAAAATGAGTGGCATAAACGTAAAAAATATTTTTAAATAATAGGCCGTATGTACAATGTTTTACCCTCTGATTCGGAGCGATATCATCTACGTTTATTACTGCTTCGTGTGGTGAGTGCCAAAAGTTTTGAAGATTTAAGGACTTATGAGAATGTGACATATCCCAGTTTTAAAGCAGCTGCCATAGTGCGAGGATTAATATTGGACGATATGGAATGGCAGCGAGCCCTAGAAGAGGCTTCTACATTTCAAATGCCGTACCAGCTTCGGCAATTATTTGCTTACATATGCATATTTCAAATGCTTCAAATTTATGGAATCGCTTCAAAGAAGCAATGTCAGAAGATTACAATTAATCACTTGCGACTGAAATAGCTCATCAATTAGCGCCACACAATATTTCGGAAACGCTTATTTTGCACGGTTTCTCTTTATCATCTTTTGATCTACCTACAGTTACTACTGGCAATATACCGACTATTGAAGATAGCGGCAGTTCAAGTTGGCGGATTAACGCATATGATGTCTATGATAAATAAAGAACAGCGTATTATCATTGAAGACATTCTCAATTTACTCCGGAGTAATGATGAATCTACAGATGTTTGCAGAGCATACTTCATAGATGGGCCAGGTGGTACAGGAAAAACATTTGTGTATAAATGTTTGATTGATAGTTGCAATAAATTAGGGTTGCAAGTTACATCCATAACACTCACTGGGATTGCTGCCATGTTGCTTCTCCATGGCCGTACGGTTTACAGCCGATTTAAATTGCCGTTTAATTTGCATGAGGATTCGGTATCAGGCTTGAGAGCTAATAGTAAAGAAGCGTCCATAATGCGTGCGACGAAGATAATAATTTGGAATGAAGCACCTATGGCCAACAAGCACTCTTTGATATATCAATCGAGCATTGAAAGACATAATGGGTAACAATGTGCCTTTTGAAATTAAACTACAGTTTACGGATTTTATCGCGTTATATTGATTTCACTGGTTATTTGTTATTACATTTAAACCGAAAGATCTAGAAACTACATTTTTATTACTAGCCAACGTTTCGAATTCTTTACAGGATTCGTGTTCACGGCAGACTGAGGTGATATTTGTCTTTGTCTTGAATTTATAAGTTATCTCAAAGTACCTGAACATTTTTCAACTATTGGTGTTACTATCTACGCAGAATGTGCTCACTGTGTCTTGATGTCTTCTGGTGACTTTGTCCTTCTTGGGTTTCATTAGCCTGATAACAGGGTCCCAAGCTGGAGGAACATTCCAACCATCTTCCCTATTGAAATTAGGATGTTTTTTAATTTCAATAGCTTCACGTATCATTCTTGGAATAAAGCGGTGTTCTTTTGCGAGTATCTGTGGTTTATCAAATCGCAGGTAATGGTTGGTTCCTTGTTCTACATGTTCACACACAGCAGACTTCGTCGAGCGTTTGTGTTTAATGTCAGCTATATGTTCCTTTAGTCGAATGACTATGCTTCTCTTGGTTTGTCCAATGTATGAGAGCCCACACTCATAGTCTATCTTGTAAACCCCGGCCTCTTGTAAGGGTAACTGACTCTTGACAGATGGTAATAATTGGCTTATCTTCGTTGGCGGCTTGTAGAATGTTTTGATTGAAGCTCGCTTCAAGATGTAGCCAATCTTGTCGGTCACGCCCTTGATGTATGGGAGGACAGCAGGTTGTCTCTCTACTGTGGCTGGCTTGTTCTTCGGGGATCTGTGATGTTGGCGCGGCGGTCGGAGCTTGTTGTCTTGCAGAACTTGCTTGACATGTTGAAGCTCGGCGTCCAGGTGTTTCTTGTCACAGATCCCCCGGGCTCTCTGAAACAAAGACATTCCCACGGTAGCTAACTGTTTAGGATGGTGGTGAGATTCACCGTTTAAGTACCTATTTGTATGTGTCTTTTTCCTATACACAGTGTGGCTCAAAGAGTTGTTTTTGTTCCTGATAACAAGTACATCTAGGAAAGCTAAAGAATTGTTTGCCTCTAATTCCATTGTAAATTTGATGTGGTTATGAATAGAATTAAGATGGTCTAGGAATACATTAACACTATCTGTTGGTAAAATTGTAAAAGTGTCATCTACATACCGCTTGTAGAACCTCGGTGTGATGATGGCAGTCTGCAGGGCTCGCGCCTCGAAGTCCTCCATGAAGATGTCAGCAACAACAGGCGATACTGGAGAGCCCATTGCCACACCATCTACTTGTATGTAGTATTTCTCATCCCATAACAGATAGCCAGTTGTTAAGCAGTGTTTCAATATTTCTGCATATTCCTCAGGCATGTTGTTCTCTATTAGCTTCCTTCTAGTTATTTCAATACAGTCATGTGCTGGTAAGCATGTAAATAATGACTGTACATCAAAACTAACCATAGTTTCCTTGTCAGAGAGATGTAGGTGTTTTATTTCACTGACAAAATGGTAGGAATCCTTTACATGCGCTCTCGTCATGCCTCTGAGTGGCGAGAGAATCTTCGCAATGTGTTGAGCCAATCTGTAGGTTGGTGCCCCTATTTGACTGACTATAGGGCGCAGTGGAGCATTTTCTTTGTGTATTTTTGGTAGACCATACAATTGAGGAGGTTTTGCACACGATGGTATTAAGTATTTCACGTCCAGATTCAGTTGTTCGGAGTATTTCTTAACAATGTCACTCGTTTGCTTGAGTATTTTGTTGGTCGGGTCTGTCTAAACCAATTTATATGTACTTTCATCCGACAAAAGATTTTCCATTTTTTGTTTATAATCGGACGTGTCTATCACTACCGTTGCATTTCCTTTATCTGCTCGAAGTACTGTTAGTTCAGGTCTAGCTTGTAGGTTCTTCAGTGCGAGATACTCTGGTTTTGGTAGATTCCTTCTCGGCACTTTCGACTGACGCAATACAGCCGAAACATCCTGACGTATGGCCTCGAAATCTTCCTTACACACATTGTTCTTCACTAGAAAATCTTCAACGTTGCAAATAATGGTCTCATACGGTATTCTGGATGGCGTTATCGCATAATTTAAGAACAAGCCAGCCACAGTAGAGAGACAACCTGCTGTCCTCCCATACATCAAGGGCGTGACCGACAAGATTGGCTACATCTTGAAGCGAGCTTCAATCAAAACATTCTACAAGCCGCCAACGAAGATAAGCCAATTATTACCATCTGTCAAGAGTCAGTTACCCTTACAAGAGGCCGGGGTTTACAAGATAGACTGTGAGTGTGGGCTCTCATACATTGGACAAACCAAGAGAAGCATAGGCATTCGACTAAAGGAACATATAGCTGACATTAAACACAAACGCTCGACGAAGTCTGCTGTGTGTGAACATGTAGAACAAGGAACCAACCATTACCTGCGATTTGATAAACCACAGATACTCGCAAAATAACACCGCTTTATTCCAAGAATGATACGTGAAGCTATTGAAATTAAAAAACATCCTAATTTCAATAGGGAAGATGGTTGGAATGTTCCTCCAGCTTGGGACCCTGTTATCAGGCTAATGAAACCCAAGAAGGACAAAGTCACCAGAAGACATCAAGACACAGTGAGCACATTCTGCGTAGATAGTAACACCAATAGTTGAAAAATGTTCAGGTACTTTGAGATAACTTATAAATTCAAGACAAGGACAAATATCACCTCAGTCTGCCGTGAACACGAATCCTGTAAAGAATTCGAAACGTTGGCTAGTAATAAAAATGTAGTTTCTAGATCTTTCGGTTTAAATGTAATAACAAATAACCAGTGAAACCAATATAACGCGATAAAATCCGTAAACTGTAGTTTAATTTCAATGTGTAACATTCGCGTAAACCCAAGAAAATATAATGTGCCTTTTGGTGGAAAAATCATCATTTTAGGAGGAGATTTCCGGCAAGTTTTGCCCATTGTACCTCATGCATCTAGGGCTGCTACAGTGCAAAACTCTATAAAATTTTCAACTTTGTGGCCACTTTTTAAATTTTTTAAACTCACCTAAAATATGAGAGCAGGTGCCGATGAACGTGAATTTGCAAACTTCCTGCTCAAAATTGGCGATGGTCAATATGCTACTGATAATGATGGTTTGATGGTGCTACCTTTCTCACTTATTTCGGATTCCGATATTGTCACTGAAATATATGGTCAAAATACCTCAATGTCTCTTGAAAGTTTATACCTCTCAAAGCGTGCAATTCTTGCGCCTAAAAATGAGCATTGTGACAAAATTAATAAGAGGGTTTTAGATCTCCTGCCAGGCTTATCTAGAAACTTACACGAGTGTAAATACACTGGTAACAGAAAATGAAACTGAGCAACTGCAATTCCCAACGGAATATTTGAATAGCCTTGAGATGACTGGTTTACCATCGCATGAGCTAACATTGAAGAAAAACGCTGTAGTGATTCTTCTGAGGAATTTGAATCCAGTGAAAGGATAACTGAATGCCACCAGACTAATTGTCCGAAACATGTATGATAACTGCTTTGATTTAGAGATAATAACTGGTCAAATGTCGGGCAACGGGTACTGTTACCGCGCATTGATTTAACGCCATCTGTTACAACTTTTCTTTTAAACGAAGGCAATTTCCAATAAAAGTGGCATTTTGCATAACGATCTATAAGGCGCAAGGACAAACATTAGAGCGAGTAGGAATCTACTTACCTGAACCAGTTTTCCGTCATGGTCAGTTGTATGTAGCCCTATCACGTGGCATATCATTTAATAATGTCAAGGGACAAATTATACCTAAAGGTCAACGTACAGCCAATATTGTTTGGAAAGAAGTTTTGTAAAATATATTTTTTGGTAAGAATGTCACATTTTTACTTATTACATTGGGCTACAATTATTCTTCATATATACATAATAATATATAATTATAAGAGCTTTATTTCAGTTATGCGTATTGTGTAGCCCCTACCGTGCGGCAAATCGTAGGTACGGCAATGTCAAGGTGGATATTAAACCTAAGGGTCAACGCACAGCCAATATTGTTTGGAAATAAATTTTGTTAAATACATATTTTTGGTAAGAATATCGTCTTTTTTACTTATTAGATTAGGCTACAATTGTTTATAAAATAAAATAAAAAACAATTTATAAAATTTAATCGACTTAAAACAGAAATGAACTTAAAAACTCAGCTATTTGATACGGTAGATACATATGAAATAGCTGGCACCGACCTCGAAATATAATTTCATAGTTTTTAAGTTAATTTCTTTTTGAAGTCGATTTAATTTTTTTAATTGTTTTTAATTTCATTTTCATTTCATTTCATTTATACAAATTTTGCATAGAATGTAGGTACATAGAAAAATATGTTACACAATATGTCAAAGAAACATTGAAGCCAGGTACATTCTGCCTGAATATAAGCATTTTTATTTGCTCATTGTTAGTTATAATTATATAGACCGGAATACCTAAACATAACATACTTAAGAAGTTTTCCCTTAGACTGTTAGTTTGCATCAATAAGAAACACCATCACTCTTACACGAATTAGACCGTATCTTAAAAACCACTGAACCGAATTTGATGAAACTTGCTCTGTTCCCTAAGTTGGAGTAAATGTTAGTCAATACAAGAAACAGTCTCATTCCGATCAGTAGTTTTGGAGATTTTCATAGACAAACATACAAACATCTTTGAAATTTTGTATAATGTTTATTTGGAAGTCCTAACGAATTATCATATATTATATGAAAGTTACGCAATTCCAATAATATTACATACAAACCTACATACATATCGAATTGATATCCTCCTTTTTTGAAGTCGTTAATAAGAGCTTTATTTCAGTTATACATATTATATATATATCCCTATTGCGCGGCAAACCATTCAGTAATGCCAAGGTGGAAATTTCACGATACCTAAGGTGCAACGCAAAGCTAATTTTGTGAGAAAAGAAGTTTTGAGATATATATATTTTTGGTCAGAATATAATCTTTTTACTTATTAGATAAGGCTACAATGTACTCATCGTACCTATATGTAAGAGCTTTTTTATAATATTAAAATATGCTGTGGAGCAGCACGGGTCCTCTAGTATTATATAACTAAACAAACAAAACCATGTTTATATTAACATACTGACTTATATTTTCTATTAGAATTGATTTTGTATGAAAGAGCTTTGGACGTTTTTATTACCAATTTTTTTTGGCAATGTTAGTATATGTACTATATTTTATATTCCCAAAAAGTGATTTATTTACCTAACATAACATGTCCCTACAGAAACCCCTTTAAAAACAAAATTCTAAGAAACCACCTCAAAAAAGTTCTAAAGTTGTTTTCGGTTGACAGCTTATTTGTTTTATTATTATGACGTATCGTTAGGTAGTCCGTGTTCGCAGTTCGTGTATTGTCACCGTCGTCATCTGCAGGCGGCGCGCGGCGGCTACGCGATCCACCGTGGCATTCAGTGCCTCTGTTGTTTCACATCTCGACTAACGGCGATCTGAATTTGCAAACGCTTTGATTGGCTCCCCGTCAAAATTGGAATAAATAGTCAGGCACCGGCGCTGGCATCAAAGGCTCTTCCAAGCTTCGGTTAAAATTGGACATCCAAAAAATTTCCATTCTTTCCTGTTTCATTGTACATGAAACGGAGCAAACTCAGCAATATCGGTCTTATGTGAAACGACGAATCGTCGCTGGATTTTAACAGATTATATAACAGTTTCAAAACTGAAAGCAAAGTTGGACAAAAAAGTTTATTTCGTTTTATATTAACAATAAAATTGAATTAGCTGACACGCGCAGGCTTTCTAGGTCTGTCGGTAATCCTATTTGCGGTGCGGACTCGCGCCAGTTGCTCCTAAAAGTTGGGTGCGCGTCACCAACAAAACGTAGCTGACGCCTAGGGTAAGCCGCCGCGACCCGCTTTGCCCCTGCCAAGTATGTTTACACATATGCACTCCAACATACTTATGCCACGGATTAATCTACCCTAACACTTTTATGAATCATACGTCCGTATGATATATGTGTGACATACACAGCATTTAATACCTCAGATATCGTACGTTTAGGTTTGAAAACAGAGTTTCCAATTTCAAGTTTTTTAAATTAACATTAAAATATGTAAGTTACATAAATATCCTATAAATCACTAAGTACTTATTCGAAAACAAGTGCCAGTAAATAGTTGCCGTGTTGGTAAAAAAGGTTTAATTTAGGACGCCAAGATAATCCCTAGTTTAATCAAGTTAGACTATCGGAAATTAGTTTTCTTGTATATATCTTTTATCAGTAATTCCCTTTTCCACATCTCGAAACACGATGAAATCCCTAAAGGAGGGTCCTATCTACCGGATGCTGCAGCGTCACTTCGTCTCGCATTATAAAATATGCAGATAATTTACGGGAATTGATTCAAGGCACAAAGGAGGCGAGCGAACTGTCTATAGGCGGGCGGCGAGATTTCGGCAGTAATTTCCCGAGAGGCTACACTTTTATCTCATGACACTGAAAATATTTTGAAAACGAAAGCGTGAAAGTTACCAACATAAATTATATCCTTCTATTAATCTCAATTCGTACTCTGTGGTAAATCAATTTCGCATTGTCTCCCTCATCTTTTATTTGGACATCGTTTCGGCGCTCGTTACAACTCGACACAAACGGTTTCATTCGGATCATTTTATTATCACACAACAAAAGTTATTGGGGTAGTACTGTCCCAGGTTGGCATTATTAGGTCATTAAAAGTCATTAAGTGAAGTGGCAGTGGGCAGGGCACATAGCTCGAAGGACCGATGGACGTTGGGGCAGAATGGTTCTGGAGTGGCGGCCACGTACCGGACGACGCAGCAGAGGTAGGCTCCCCGCAAGGTGGACCGACGATCTCGTCAAGATCGCGGGAGACGGTTGGATGCGGGCGGTTCATGACCGGTCTGTGTAGAGTACATTGGGGGACGCCTATGTCCAGCAGTGGACGTCGTTTGGCTGATATGATGATGATGAAAAGTTAACAAGTAGAAGCTGGGAGCGTTGTTCATTAGTCCGTGCATGTTTCGTGGCTCGCTCGGTTAATTCATTCTTCTGAAGTCTCTGCAAGCTCTCACTAGTGAACTGCAATATTTATACATATGCGGACGATACGGCTCTACTTTTGTATGGTAATAACTGGGCAAAGACGTACATGCATGCAGAAAATGCTCTTAAATCAGTGATGGGTTGGCTCTATACGAATATGTTAACCATTAATTTAAATAAAACTACCTATATTCCATTCTGCCTGAGACCATCAGAGTCACTTGTCCATGATCATCTTGTTCTCAAAGCCCACACTGATATATGCTCTTTGAATGAGTTGTGTAATTGTCCTCATTTGACTAAGTCTACTGCAGTCAAATATCTTGGGATACATATTGACAGGTCATTGATTTGGAAGACTCACATTGATAATCTCACCGCGCGCGTACGAAAGCTCATATTTATCTTTAAAAAGCTAAGACACTCTGCAGACCCGAAAACGCTTAAAACTGTTTACTATGCCTTGTGCGAATCAATACTCACATATTGTATCTCTGTATGGGGAGGGGCCCCAAAGACACATTTTATAAAATTGGAACGGGCACAGAGAGCTGTCCTTAAGGTGATGAACTTCAAAAACTTTAAATACCCGACATCATTATTGTACTCTGAATGTAAAGTACTGTCAGTGAGACAGATCTTTGTGCTACGTACCATACTTCGAAAACATTGCAGCCTTCAATATGACGCAAATATCGCTAAACGCCGTCGTCAATACAAAATTTGCCCCACGTACAAGTCAAAAACAACTACTGCTCAGCGTCATCATCACATACTCGGTAACTACTTATACAACCAAATTAATAAACTATGTTATATATACTATCTCCCAAAATAACAGAAAATTTAATTAAGGTATCAATCTTATAATATAGATATATATATATGTATGTGTATAACACTTTTCCGGGCGTGCACACACACACACACACACACACGGACACACACACACACACACACACGCACGCTCACGCACGCACGCACACACACACACACACACACGCGCACACACACACACACACACACACACACACACACACACACACACACACACACACACACACACACACACACATGTACTTTGGATCGTTGTGTAATAACCACATGTTCTTAATCTGTAATCAGGTTCCAACTAAACTATATAACTTTTGCCGACAATTTCTGAGAGACCTGGTACCCATAACACAAGTTCAATCTTTCTTTGGGTACCAGAGTCACAAAAACACTACTTACCATGTTTTATTGTGAACCCTAAATTCCATTGTTTTTTGTTCAGCTGTAAGTGGTTTGTACAATTTTTGAGAAATAAACTTATTATTTATTATTATTTATTTATTTTAAGTGATAGAATAAATCCGTGGTCACAGTTACCTGTCGGCGAACTTCAAATCATTAGCAAAGTCTAAGAACACAGGCTGCACCGGAGCTCAGTCGGCTGAAATTAAGTGTGCAGATTCAAAGTTTTATGTTCCTTCGTTATATTTTCCAATATTATGAGCTGGTATCAATTTTTGTTCGAAATAGTCAATCATTTTATTACGATATAATATGACAATACGAAATATTGCATTTGATATTCAGCGGTTATCGTAAACACGGGTATTCTCCTGAGGTCATCCTGACGCTACGGTAAAGTACAACGTCGATGATTGTACTGTCGACGGGTGTGTTTGTGAATTTCATAGAACACGGTTATAATTGATTACCAGAAATCTCTCTAATAAAAAATACTGCATCATTCAAAGCTCTAAAATATTTCGGGTATAATATATAATGAGTGGAAAACTGTTTAGGCTTGCTGGTTTTATAAAATTTGTGTCATTTCTATAGAGAAAGAATTAGCCTATGAATGTTATCTAACCTCATTCATTTCACGGTGGGCGGCAGTTTGAATATTTATTAAAGTCAAAGTCGAGACACAGTTGTGTGCAACCGTGGTGGCGTTCTTTTTTATAAAGGGTAACACTATCCTCAATGAAGTCTAGGAAAGTACATTATTTTTATGTACTTTCCTACCTATGTACCTATATGTATATCAGATCTATTCTATGATATCGTGAAAAAAATTGCTTGTAACTACAGCCATTTTTAGGTATCGAGCAACAGTCATTACCTCTAAGTTAGCGATGTAAAGCGCGTACGGAACACGCGATAACTACTGTCTATTAATAAACGTTGGTTACATTAATTACCAAAAGTCATTGCTCTTTCTAACTTGTTCTTGTAATAAAAAATATATGAACATAAATAATATATAATTTTATATTGAATCCGCCGTAATCAGTCCCTACATAGTTGGTCGCGAAACAAAATATGATTTATTGTAAGTTGAATAATTTTTGCGTTTGTAAAGAGTCTTCTTAGCCTTTTTTCATATGCATGCTTGTTGGATATTTTAAGCGATTCGAGATTGGATCCATGATAGCTGTATCAGCAAACTGATTCTAATGTCTGGATCGAACTCTATTTTTACCCGTAATTTAGTACTAAGTAATAGACGATGCGAACGCACAATTTTGGAGTCGCGACTTTCGAAACAGCCTCCAGAATGGCGCATGCTCAGGTTGCGTAGTCGCCACTCATCTGCAGGCTGCGCGCGAATGGGCCATCAAGTACAGGTACCGTTTGGTTAGTGATAAGCTGTTTATAGTGATCTTCAGATATATAAATTTTTCATGTACCTACATGGCCTATAGCGTATAGCTACCACTCACCTCTGGTCCGCTTGCGCGATGCCTAACATCGATGGCCTCTCTCAATGTAAAGTTACAATTTATAACGCTGATAACTCTCTACAATTATGCCTAAGTAAAGATGCAACGATTAGTTTGATCTTGAGGCATATTCCCTTACTTTATATCATACTCACGTAACAAATTCACGGATGGTGCGAAAACGTTTTGTGAAATAAATGCCTCTCCTCGCCGCTTATAAGTTCATGTACTAATGACGCTAGCGCTCATTGTTCATACTATTGTGACTCTGTATAGAACGTAACGAAGTCAACTTAATAACAAGAAAATTAACCATCTGTGAGCGAGTTTGCTGATTTGAGATGCAATTTATGTTGAGATTTGTTTACTGTCGTTGTTGGTGACAGTTTAACAAAGCCCGCCGTTATATTCACTTTTGTTACTTCATTTTTAATAAATAAGTTTAAGCGATAATTCAATTTACCTTACACCACTTTGCATTTAATTCTTCTTCATTTTCTTTATGTAATCGACTTTGCCTAATAACTTTTAAACAACTTTGAACTAATGACCTTTCTATGAGCTATTGAATTCCACGGATTTTGAAAAACAAGTCAATACATATCGCAGGTGAATTTGGTTAATAACGCTTTGTACAGTAAAGAAAAAAAATTCTATAACTTTTATGGCTTTAAACATTTTAGACTGGCTTGCTAATTATATTATCTATGGGCTTGCTGGTGCAGAGGTTAATGAACATGATTGTGTAGCGGTAGCTACATAGGTACAACTAAGGCCCTCTAGCAAGCGACGACGAAGTCTCATAAAAAACCGGCGACATCTATCGAACACAATGCGACGGAAAAACAAAGTGCTGAATCGCGCAAGCAGTGTTCGCACACGAGTTAACTATATATAGAACTTGCCAAATATGTCCGTCGGACTGACAGTCCACCAGGCACGATCACCCAGCCTGGTTAGAGGATGGGTCTCCCCTTGTTTGACCGAAAGGAATTTGACAAACTTTCACTACCCAAAAATTTTTCGCATAATTTCATTTGCCAAATTATTACTTAGCAAACAATCTATTCACAAAAAATTGTTACGCTAACCTAATGTTTGGGAAATGAACGTTTAAACTATAACTTGTTTACCAACTAGTACTTTTAACATTTTTAATTTAGTCAATTATTTCAGTTGGAATAACAGTTTTTACGCAAAATCAATAATTATCCTAATCTTAATAGTTAAGTTCCGGCTAACCTACTAAAAACAATCTCTTTTTTCTATTAATTCAAGTCGTTTCTGGCACTCGCCGGCCGCTACCGCGGCACCGCTCGCTTCGCTCGCTCAGCTCGTGCGTAGGAGGTCACAGTTCTAACCTAACCTAACCTTACCATTTTTTTATAATCAACCAGTAGGTTAATTATAAAAAATATGGTAAGGTTTGTGGTTTTATGGAAGTAGTTAGAGTACTAACTATTTCCATAAATAAAATAATATCACCAAACGTTTATTGTCTGAAGATTGTTTTCTGTAATAAATTATTTGATTAAAGACCAAATGCCATAATGACATTATACTTGGTAATATTTTGCCAAGTAAAAATTTGACCAAATAAAAATATACGTACTTAAATTATTCGAAATATTGCAATGTTATAAAAATAGGTTGCTAAAATTTGATAGGGTAATGAAATTTTGTCAAAATCTTTTCGGCAAAATGGCAGGATCCCTTAGAGGATGCTCCCTCTAATTGGAGGAACACCACACCTATCCTCCACAATTGCGTCACCGAAGTTGTTTACAGCCCAAATCTTGGTGGTGATACAAAGCGTTGTGTGATATACATAGGTACCATCATTTGGTCTGTTTTTGCGTAAAAACAGACCAAATGATGGCCGTGTGGTTGACGGCATAGAATACAAGTGTCACCACCCCCTATCTTCCCGTGGGTGTCGTAAGAGGCGACTAAGGGATAACACGATGCAAATACCATCTTTGCGTAGAGACGGAAAACTCGACATCAAACCCTATACGACTGCCTCTTTGGTCTCGCGGCATAAATGTGCGCGTGGGATCGGGCGGTCCCGGGTTCGATTCCTGAGTCGGGCAGTGTTATTGAGTTTTCTGTCACGAAATTCTCAGTAGCAGCACGGAGTCTGGAAATGTGCCCGGTACGGCAATAGGCTCGCCCCTTATTACGTGGGACTAAAGTATATCTGGCGAAAAGTGGGTGTAGAAATACACCTCTGCCTACCCCTTCGGGGATAAAAGGCGTGACGTTATGTATGTATGTACAGACCAAATGACAAAAAAATTTGACCCTAAATTTACTATCCATAGATTTAAGAAAACAATTTACCAATGTGTAGAGTCCAAATTAAGGGAGGGTGACATTCAAGGGGCGTCTAGGTTATTGTTTAGTAGCGATGTGGTGGCGCCTTACTCTACAGACACCCTAGCAGGTCTGAAGAGTAAGCACCCAGCGCCAGCTAATGACCTCACCTTCCCCGACATGCCTGACGAAGATTGTGACTGTCTGTTTGTTTCAGCCAAGGACGTATTTGAAGCCGTCTGTTCCTTTCGTAGCGGATCCGCTGGCGGCCTCGACGGCTTAACACCTCAGCATCTGAAAGATCTCACAAGTGCAAGTGCTGGAGAGGCTGGTGATGCACTTTTGAAGGCACTGACGGCTTTGATTAACCTTATGCTCTCCGGCAATGTGGCCACAGATGTCACCGACTTATTATACGGCGCCAACTTGTGCGCCCTTCGCAAAAAAGATGGTGGCATTCGGCCCATTGCCGTAGGGTGTACCTACAGACGTATGGCAGCCAAACTATGCTGTAAACATTATAGTGCCATTTTGGCAGATAAATTTCAGCCAATCCAGCTTGGCTTTGGTTCGAAGGGAGGCTGTGAGGCTGCCATACATGCGCTGTCCACTTACCTTGGCTGCGGTAAAGGTGAGGTCATTTTAAAGGTTGATTTGAAGAATGCCTTCAACTCAGTGAACAGGGACACCTTGCTGACACAAGCAAAATTAGAAACTCCCAAAATTTTTAAATTCCTTTGGCAATGCTATAGGCATCCATCAAAATTAATTTATAAAGACAATGTTTTGGAATCTGCTGTTGGTTGTCAACAAGGTAACCCTCTCGGGCCAGTCATTTTCAGTTTAGCCATTCACCCAATAATAAAACAAATAAATTCAATCATTTAACGTGTGGTATTTGGATGACGGGACCCTGGGAGGAGAAGTTTCCACAGTTTTACAAGATTTAGAGCTAATAAAAAAGGAATTTAAAGCAATTGGTTTGGAACTAAATTCGGACAAATGTGAAATTTTTATTAATGACAATTTGGATAACCTTTCGATTGTATCAAAATTTAATTCTTTGGCGCCAAATATTAAAATCATCAATAAATGCTCCTTCCGCCTCCTTGGGTGCCCTATTTTCGACGACGCTTTTGGAACTTTTATAAATGAAAAAGTACAAAATTTCTGTGAAACCTTAGAACGCCTATACAAAATTAATTTTCATTCGGCTTTCACAATTATCAGGCACTGTCTTTTCGTCCCAAAATTTACATATTACTTGCGATCCTCTCCTTTTTGGTAACATTAATCCCTTTTGGAAAACATAGATAATGTTATTCGGCACACCTTGAGCAAAATTCTAAATCTTGACATGAACGACCGAGTGTGGCTTCAAGCAACTTTGCCAGTTCGCTTGGGCGGCCTCGGCGTTCGCAAAATTACTGATGTAAGTCTACCAGCGTTTTTGGCGTTGGTTCACGGCACTAAGGAATTGACCAGGAAAATTCTAGAACCCACACTGGTTAATTCTGAGGTGCCGTGCATGACTGATGCCATTAACGCTTTGAAAATGGCTTGCCCGAGCTCTGACTTACCCCGGAATCTATTCTCTCAGAGACAATGGGACGGGCCGCTCTGTAGCAAGATGAGAGATTATCTTTTAAATACTACATCTAGTGTTGCAGAGCGTGCTCGTTTGTTGGCTGTGGGAGAGTGGGAATCGGGGTTATGGCTTCAAGCACTTCCATCGTCCAACATAGTAACTATGTTGGACGATACAACTTTCCGCATCGCTTCATGCCTGCGCTTGGGAGCTGTTTGCGTTTCTCCGCACCACTGTCACTGCGGCGAAGCCGTCGACAGTCTTGGCCACCATGGCCTATCGTGCAGTAGGGTGCAGGGCGTATTTCGCGACATGCCCACATTAACGACATACTCCGTCGAGCTCTTGCCACCACCGGAGAACCAGCTCATCTCGAACCTAATGGTTTAGTACGCGACGATGGGAAGATACCAGATGGTATGACGTTATTACCTTGGAAGATGGATAGGCCTCTGGTGTGGGACGCGACATGCGTCGATACACTTGCGCCATCACATCTTTCAAGTACAGCTGGATCAGCTGGCGCTGCTGCTGCATCGGCGGAAACCCTCAAACGGCGCAAATACGGAAACCTGGTTTGTAATTACGTTTTTGAGCCGTTTGGGGTCGAAACGCTGGGGCCATGGGGTCCTAGTGCACGCGCATTATACAAAGAAATCGCCAGAAGGCTGATCGATGCTTCCCGTGACCAGAGGGCTGTGAGGCTTTATATCTCGCTGAGAGAATAAGCATTGCCATTCAACGTGGCAATGCTGCCAGCCTTCTGGGCACGCTACCGCTCGACAGCGTTGCGGAGGAATTTTTTGACGCATCGTAGTTGGCAATACATTATTATATTTTATTTACTTTTCTTTTCATAATTTCGCTTTGTTATAGTTTAGGATAGTTTAGTTATATAATTAGTTTTATTTAATTGTACATAATTATGTTAATCCTACGTATGTCAGTTACTGTGACTTGAATAAATAATATATCTGTTATAAATAACTATCCGTTCTATTTATATCCCTTTCACGTGGGAGTTTTAGGGCTGAAACAATGTTAATAAAACATCCATACATATTCAGGGTAATTGTCTGTAGATTACACAGTAACTTAACGGATATGGTAACAACCTCTGTGATATATCGCTGCTTCAATTCAAAACTACCATAAACCAAAATAACACTTTTTCCAGCAGAGCTAATCAAAGAAAAATATACTAAATTTTGTCTAATTCTTCCTTATTTTTAATTAAATTATATGCATTTTATATATTATTAGAAGCGTATTTTAAGCAGCATTAAACGTTTTAAATATTTTAATGATAAACGTAATGCTAGAGCAGATATAAGCATATAAGTTACTTTTGAATATAAATAACATGTTAAATATATACGAAATATGGAATAAAACATAAATGTATATAGGTCAAAAAATAAATGTATTAATCATCAGTTTTTCTATAAAACTTTATAGCTATATAATAAAATCCCCATGTAATTTAATAATATAACAAAAATGCTATCAAAATCTTTAAAAAAATCAAAGCTTTTCTCAAAATAACAAATAAAAAGCCTTATACTCTTAACTTTTAAATCAACAACAACTATTAAAATGTTGTAAATGCAATTAGAAACATTTATGAGATCACAACCATTTGTAAATATGTACTTAATAAAATGTATTTGTTTATATAAAAATATGCTTAAAATTTAAGAATCTTTAAATAATTATCATCATTTATTAAATTGACCACGCTAATTAGCAAAACTAACATAAGTTTTTCAAAACTCAAAACAGAGATATTATGGAGAAAATAACTAATTATTAATTATTTATCGCTATTATAAACGCTTTCTGGAATAACTACGTTTAGTACACTTTTTAAACATTCATCATCAAGTAAAGATAAATTGAAACTGTGTTGACTGTCAGGAATAGAATTACTGTCAAAAGATTAATAATTTAGGTAGGTACATCTGTTTCTTCCAACATTGAATAGTTAGTTTGCTGATATTTTCCCAAATCTTGAACATTTTCGCCAATAATTTTACTGTTATCTCTTACCATGTTGAGTATTCTATGTACTCTTCTACTCATTCTGTAAACAAAAAATAATAATGTAATGAGGCTTAGGTTGTAGGAGCTGGGTGGCTTTGGTACGTATAGGCCATACAATACCAAAGATCCAGCCGCCGATCTAAGCCGCCTCCTCAAAAGGAGCCTGGAGTTCTTAAAATTATTAAACTTCCTACTAGTAAACAAAAAATATAAAATTAATAACTTCAAAATTAAATTATTTTATTTAAAGTTAATACCTACGAAATATTATTAGGCAGCGATAGCCTAGTGGAGATACCAACAGACTGCCATGCAGAGGGTTTGAATCTACGGCGCGCACCAATGACTTTTCGGAGTTATGTGCGTATTAAATTGCTAATTATCGCTTGCCCTGTGCCTCGGAGAGCACGTTAAGCCGTCGGTTCCGGTTGTTATGAAGATCTTTGCAGACGTTATAGGGCGTCAGTACCTTCTAAATAAACTGACACTAGTCTAAACCATGGAATATCGCTATCCGTTCGGGTTGCGGAGGGCAGACACGCAGTCGCTCCGTGGAAAAGCTAATATTCAGCCAAATCCGGTTAGACTAGTAAGCGGACCCCAGATTGAAACTGGAATAACGCTAGGAGGATGATGACCTACGAAATATTAGTAATATAAGCCTCGGCGCAAACGGGCCACCGACCACAGCCAACAGTGGCTGGCGCGCGCCACCTCCTTTAATAAACAATGAAACGTGAATGGGTGCCACTGGCCATACGTGCCGCACACGTTCAAAACAAAATGAATGAAAAATCGTGTGAACTGCTTGTCGCTGGCCATCGGTGGCTATGTCGGTGGCCTGTTTGCGCCGAGGCTGGTACAATAAGAATAGCAGGTTAGATAAGGACGATCGGCGAGTTAATTGCCTATTCTTAAGTTGATGCATTGGGTTATCACTTTTATTTTTAGTTAAATATTATTTGCGTATTATGACAGCACTAGGTTTAAAACAACGTAATGTATTAAAATGTTTTACCAATTCATAAATGGGCTGTAAGTTAAATACATTTTCGAGCGGGCGAGCAGTGTAGTACGTGAATGCGCGCGATCAAACGCGTGGCGCATCCCGTACAGAAGCCCCGGCCACCTCGTTCGGTTGTGTGATTGTGTGCGTGAAAGTGCGTGCGTACAGGGCGCCGGCGACTCACGCGTAGGTACATTGAAACTGGCGGCGGCCGATTTGTATGAGGCTGGTTTCAGAGTCACGCGTTTGACCAGCGCCGGCCACACGCGCGCGCTTACAATTACACTAGATTAGTAGTAGCGTTTCATAGTCACGCAGTTCAAACGCGCCGCGTGTGAGACGCGCGCGCCGGCCTCGCTGCCGAAGCTTCACACATTGCAATGAGAAACGCGAACTCGTTTCAAAGTGGTCCGCGCGCCAAGCGCGCTGTTGAGAGACGCGCTGGCCGACGGCGCGTGCCGCGCGCTTCACTCTGAAACCAGCCTGAAGCTATCCCACAATTCCCATTGTACTATGCTAAACGTAAAAACATACCTACATTTTTTAACTGACAAAACATGCTAAAGTAATGTATCTCTAAACATGGCTTTATTGAATAATCTATGTATGTTAACAACTCTCATAAAATAAAAGCAAAACAAGTGTATTCCTAAATACGGTCCTTTTGATTTGAAATAATAATTTGCAAAACTTGATCTGTTATTTTCAAAATTAACTATTTTTAAATACCGTACTTTAGATTAAATAATTTAAATGCAAAACGAACACATTGTCTCATAAGTTTATTTTGATCAAAAGATTTAAGTTCATTTAAGTATATTTTCTGTGCAAAACAAACAGTTTTGTAATATGGTTCTTTTGATTTAAAAATTGTGTCATACTTACGTGAATCCTTTTTTCCAAAGTGGAGTATTCCGAAATATGGTCGTTTTCTGTATAAAATTAATTAATAACACAGATAAATTTTTGTGACATGGCACTTTTGCACAAAAGAAACGTGCTTTCACTTCAGTTGTCGACGCGCAACGGACAATATGGTGGTTTAGATCATATTTAGCGCGTTCAAAACGAAAATTCAAAAGTAACGGTTGCATTGTTTGTGTACTCCAAAATGCAAAATCAATGGGTGTCTTTTTTTAATATAAAATTATAAAGGGTTACGATTGTATTTTTGAAATAAAAACCTTTTTGCAATTTTTTTATTTATGGTAGTTTTGAATTGAAGCAGCGATATGATAAGACTCCTATTTTATCGTATCATCTTTGTATAATCTTAAATAAATCACCCCCTTCCAAATATTCCAAAATACATATAGATATTACCTGAAATACCCACATGCTTAAACAATATCACTCTATTATATCATAAAAGATGTATACAGTCTGCACAACTATCATTGATTCGTCGAAAATAAATGTACCAATAAAACAAGATCAATTTAAGCCAGTAAGAAGAGCCAGTTTGAAAGCCAGCTAAGTTGACGGCGGCCGCACTATTCAAACACATTTCTCGACTGTTTGCGCAGAAGCCCAACTAAAGATAATACACTTGCTGAACTGTATATGTTTTCAGAGCCTAGGACGATGTTGCACTACCCTTAAAAGTTCTCGCAAGTAATTTGCATGGTATAGGTGTCAATCAGATGGTTGTTTATTCGTAGGAGTGAGGAGTACCGGCTTGTGTGCGAGGGAGAGGGAGGGTGTGGAGGTATTCGTTTACCGAAACAAGGCCGAAACCGGGGAGTGCTCACGGAACTCAAACATGGCGCACTATAATGAATTAAGTTACCAACTCTCTTGAAGGCGAACCTGCCCCGTGTCACACTTATGTGAATCGCTTGTGCCCGTTCAAATTTAGTTGCATTTACTTGCACTTTGTATTCTCAGCAGAGTATAATCAATTTTGCACAAAGAACAACCCTACGGTTTCGGATTAATAAAGATACGTAAATAAAACAGTACATTACGTAAGTAAATCATATTTTGTAGAAATAAGAGAAAGTTCCAAGAAACCATTCAGAGTATATTAACGAACTCAAATTATACGTAATTTCATTACATATAGTCCGGTAAAGCTTGCTTTGCCCAAGTTTAATATTGAAATGTTGAAACCTTCACATTCTCTATAAAATTATATTATTATAAAAAAAAACTGTTTTTGTTTTCAGGATATTTTCGGCGAGGCCCGGTTTTGTAGTGGTAGCCCCGTAGGTTGATCGATAACCGAGGATATCTTGATAGATATGCAATAGTATATTTTGATAAGTGACCACTTTTTTAGTGACATTCACCTCCATGTATCAGACAGCATTTACTTACTTAAAAATTGTAGGTTACAAAAACTTCCTTCCTAATCCTTCTGAGTTTTGAAGTATTTTTTACTAACATCCTTATCCTGTTCAAAGTTTGTTAACGGCTTTTCAATAAAACCGATAATATTACGAAAATTTCTCAGATTAATAATTATGTTATATTTAATATACAACCCCAACCCCACAGAACAATTAAAGGAGGTTAGAACGGAAATAGTTACTGATTTGTATTAGAACGCGTGTCGCCGATTGTCTCCCACTCTCTATCTCCACTACAAGCAATACACTAATACGTACGTGCATTACGCACACAAATCAACTGCACTTACTTAGATCGCGAGTTTGCCATTGGTTGTCACACTAGCGCAAACACTTCTCTTGACATGGAACTATCGCGCTTGACGATCACTCACACACTCTCATTAATGTTACGGTGTCCAAAAGGTCGATTATTTATATCGATAAAATACTGTTGTTTTGTTACTTTAAGTTTTGCAATTGTTTGTTTTTATTTCGGGATGGTGGGATAGGGTACAAATGGTGTGGCCTTTCTTAATATATATAAATAATAATATAAAATTAAAGGGGAAGATACAAAATGGCCTTTATCATATCCGAATACCAAGAATTAAAAATCATGTCCACCTAGGATGTCAGTGTCCGTGATAAACTATTCATGTGTACAACCACATAAGCTAAAGTTTGTAAAGAAATAAATGCCACAAGTATATAATACAATAATATTTTAATGTTGAACAATAATTTTAATTAAATTTCAACCCAGATTCTATTATTGTCCCTGAAATAAGACGTATTTATTAAGAAGCATACGCTTGCTATCTTTTAAATTCAAATTTTTCAAAATAAAATGCAATCTTACATTGATATATTTTTCTATGATAGCTTTAGATAGGTCTGTAACATGGCTCGCACTAGGATAAAATCCAACCTGGTGATAACTAATGTTGCTAAATAATTCAGTTCCGACAAAGGCGCGCAAGAACTTTGTTGTCAACATATATTATGTTCATTAATTTGCCGAAGATTGTCTGTGTAAATATTTATATAATGATACAGGAGACCCCCTTTATTTTTTGCTACGATAAATTTAAGGTCCGAATTTATTTCATTTGATAGCAGTGCTTTAACGCATATGTCACAATCAATTTTCTTAATTAAAATATGTGATATGTAACCCGCGATACTAAGTTAATAACCCACAATAAACATTAATCGGTAGTAATAAACAAAGTTATGTTAATCTTAATATTACTGATAATAATCATTTTAATATATTCACACGAAGGAACTCACAATCGACATTGTTCACAACTTGGTAGGTACAACACTATCGGACCCACCACCATAGATTTAGCAGAATTCAAGCTTTGACGTTCGCAGTGAACGAAATACATTGCGCAATCGCCTACGTAGTACTAGATGTACCCGCGTATCGCCAGCAATGTATATTTTTTTATTTGCTTGCGATACTTCAACTTACGTTACCGACTTATCAAATGGCTTATGTTAGCGCGCCCATCTGGCGAGTGGCGGCGTGACATTTTGTTTAGAACGTGAGCGGTCGAGCGAATTCGGCGAATTGGCGCTAGCGATCAAGCGGATAAACCACAATCAGAATGATGGAATTGTTGTCTATGCCAAATCCTCGTTAAAAGTGACAATCGAACAACCAACTCTACAGGATTGTAATTGCTTAGTGATTAAAATTGGCTCCAACACGGCAATTATTGCTATGTATAGATCGCCAGCGCAGAGAAATTTAGACGTATTTCAAACTTCCCTTAATAATACACTTCAGGCTCTGTACTCTATCCAAAATTTAATACTAACAGGCGATATAAATGTTAATATTGGATCTGAATTTCATGATACAGGTACCCAAGACTATCTTAATATCTGCGCATACCATGGTCTACTACCCGCTCACACACTGCCTACACATAATAGTGGTTCATGTATCGATCATATGTTTGTAAAATCTATTCATAAATATAATACGCTTGTTACAAATTCGACTATCACTGATCATCACGCTGTCCTACTCACCATAAATTTAACACTGCCTGAGCAAATGCGTCCCCGGACAAAGCCTAAGCTAAACATAAACAAACTCGAATGTGATTTATGCAATATTGACTTTAGTATAGTTTATAATACTGCCGACCCAAATGAGTCACTATCGTATTTAATAAAATTTGTCCAGCAAGTCATTTTAAATAATACAACAGAAGTAACAATTAATAAGAAAAACTACAACATTAAGCCATGGATTACACCCGGGCTTATTAAATGCATAAGAAACAGAGATAAACTACACCAAAAGACTAAGAAATACCATAATAACTTAATTCTTCAATTAACTTACAAGAGATACAGAAATTTCTGCAATTTCTCCTCAAAAAAATTTAATCTAATTACGATAAAGAAAAATTAAATAGGGCAGGTAAAAACACTAAACTTATCTGGGAACATATAAAAGACGTCACTTATAGCTGAAAACAACATATATCACATTCGAGTTTATTATTAACAAACACCTCACCGCTTTCTTCTGCCAATGACGTCAATGAATACTTTGTTAACGTGGGCAAAAACGTGGCTGAAATTAAAACTAACCAAAGTGGCTACCAGACTGCACCGTTGCAGAAATCGAGTAGTTATGCGTCATCTTTTGTACTGTTGGACACTGACGAACACGAAATAGAGAGAATAATTACAGGATTAAAGGACAACAGTGCTGTTGGCGGGGATAGTATAAGTAATAAGATTCTTAAACGTTTTATGCACATTTTTATACCCACTCTAACGTACATTTTCCAAACATGCCTATCCAAGGGTACCTTTCCTAAATGCCTCAAAAAGGCAGTAGTTATTCCGATTTATAAATCTGGAGAAAAGGACCTAATTATTAATTATAGACCAATATCATTACTTCCCGTACTATCAACATATTTGAAAAGATTATTAATAGCCGATTAGTTAACTTTCTCGAAAAGACACACTATCTCTCTTCTCCCAATTCGGCTTCCGAGCAAAATTATCAACGTCTGACGCCGTGCATAGCCTGACTAACTATATTACACAGGAACTTGGAAAAGGCAACTACACCTTAGGGATCTTTCTTGATCTAGCCAAAGCATTCGATACTGTTTGTATTTCTTCACTTCTACACAAATTGGAGTCCCTTGGTGTAAGAGGAACGCAGCTTAAACTATTTGCGGACTACTTAAATGATTGGCATCAGTGTGTTAAGATAGATAATATTACGAGCAATTATCAAAAAAACACTAAATTTGGTTTGCCTCAAGGAAGTATTTTGGGCCCCACACTGTTCCTAATTTATATTAACAACTTGTGTAACATTCAGTTAGATCACGGCAAATTAATATCATACGCTGACGATACGGCACTTGTTTTTACCGCCTCAACTGTCAATGAACTTTATGAAAAAGCGCAGTCAGGCTTTAATGTAGTAAACAACTGGCTGCATCGTAACTTACTCACATTAAATGCGGACAAAACAAAATATATTCATTTTGTCATGCGCAAGAGTAAACAAATTGTTACTAAACCTCACCTATACGCACACGAATGCTTGTTCCATCTGGGAACACTGAATGTAACTGCCCTACTATCCTCCGTACTAACAACATAAAATATCTCGGGATTACTATTAATGAAACACTTTACTTCCGTGAACATATAACAAACTTAGTCAATCGTGTCCGAAAATTAATTTATGTATTTAAAAAACTAAGGACATTTGCGGACTCAAAATTAATCACACAAGTGTATCTGGCCCAATGTCAATATATAATCCAATATTGTATAACTTCTTGGGGTGGTGCTCTGAAAACAATCTTATTGCCCCTTGAGCGAGCACAGAGAACGATCTTAAAAGTAGCACACTCTCGCCCTTTTCTCTTTCCCACAACCCTATTATATAAATCCTGTCACGTGTTAACTGTTCGTCAACTCTTCATCATGCACATAGTTTTAAAACAACATGCCATGCTTACCTATAATACACACAATACTAACAAGAGGCGGCAAGATATAGTCTGCATTTCACACCTGACCTCAAAATTTACTTTTACAAATAGAGTTTTCACATTTATGGGTCCATTTTTATATAACAAATTAAATAGAGTCATCTTAATATATAAAATCCTTGCGTTACTGACTGACTGACAGACACGCTACAGCCAAAACTATTGGGTGGAGGAAGCTGAAATTTGCCATGTATGTTCCTTGGGGACCGTAGGGGTGCACTAAGAAGGGATTGCCCGAAATTCCCACGGGATCGGTCAAAACGAGTAAATTTAAAAAAATGCAGGCGGAGCTGCTGGCTACTCTAGTAAGTTTATATAACTCAAACTATTATAATTGTAAAAAAACACTCTGTAATTATTTACAAGACATGCCATATGAACAGACAGAAGAGTTACTTGCAATATTAAAATAGAACTAAGAACATAACTGTATACAACTATTATTATTTTAGCTTTAGTTATTTTAATGTAGTTTTACCATATAAGATAGTTTTACTTGATCGCCTGAAGCACAAGTTTTAAACCTAGTACAGGCAAATATGTATTCATCCTTTAAATGTACTTATAAGACCTGAATTGTAAATGTTTTTGCACTATTTTGGAAATAAATTTATTATTTATTTATTACTAGAGGACGCCAGCAGCTACGCCTGCATTTTTTTTAATTTACCCGTTTTTGCCGATCCCTTGGGAATTTCGGGAAATCCCTTCTTAGTGCACCCCTACGGTCCACAAGGAACATACATGCCAAATTTCAGCTTCCTGTGCCCAATTGTTTCGGCTGTAGCGTGTCTGTCAATCAGTCAGTAACGCAAGGATTTTATATATTAAGATTAATGAAAGTGAAGGTATTTTATTCAAGGAATTTGGTTAGAAGATGTAGAGTCCAATGACCTTAGCTTAACTGAATGATGAGTTAAATTTAGTGGTGCTTCTTTCTGATTAGTGAACAGTAGTTGGTAACATTACTAAGTTGGTAATCGGACATATCGATCGGTTTAGGTGATGTGTTCGTTGTATTGCTCGTTGGAGACAATAAGTTATCTAAGAGTCACTCGAGGGAGGTTACATGGTTTACGTCACTCGATGGAGGTGGCATGAGTTGCAATCGCTCGATATAGGTGATAGCAACGACGGTGAAGGAAAACATCGTGAGGAAACCTGCATGTCTGAGAGTTCTTCGGAGTGTTCTCGAAAGACATGTGAAGTCTGCCAACCCGCATTTGGCCAGCGTGGTGAACTATCTACGGAATTCAATATTCGAATTATACATAGATATGCAGATTTTAGATTGACTTTTGACAGTTCTTGACATAAGCTCCATACAAAATATGTCAAACACGAATCTAAAATCTACAGATCTATCTATAGTTCGAATATTGAAAATACCGTATGGCCTTACTACTCGATTTCTACTCGATGAAGGTGGCATGGGTCGCATGACTATCGCTCGATATAGGTGATAGCGACGACAATGGTTTACGTCACTCGATGGAGGTGGCATGAATTGCTATCGCTCTATATAGGTGATAGCAACAACGGTGAAGAAAAACATGGTGAGGAAACCTGCATGTCTCTGAGTTATCCGGAGTGTTCTCGAAAGACAAGTGAAGTCTGCCAAGCTGCACTTGGCCAGCGTGGTGGACTATGGCCTTACCCTTCTCGTAGTGAGAAGGGGCCTGTGAACCGTGAATGAGACTTTTCACTGATTAACGTTTGTGATATTATTCTCTACTAAGATACTGTTCACTAATGAGAGAGTTGCTTTCATAATATTGTGATTTGATGTGGGTGAGGTGACCTGACGAACAGTCTGTCCGCCTCGATGAGTCATCTTCGGGGTGGTTCGACGTCATATCTGGCGTTCCTCAAGAAGTTATTCTCTCTCCCATTGATCTATTACTTACAACTAGATAAGCAAACAGCGCTGAGATGTGTTGCCGTTTATTATGGGTCTGGACCTAATACTGTTACAACAATGTTATTGTGTCAAAATTTCCGCACACGAAAATAATACGAACGTGAAATGGGCAAATGCGTTGTGAAATCTTGTAATTCTCGTAAAGAAAATAATTTGAATAAGGGTGGCATATAATTCCACATGTATTCATCATGGTTTTTCACGATATTGGGTTGCAATTGACAAAGAAAATCGCACATAATCGTTTTTATTTACAATGATACCAAGTAATAAAATTTTGGATCTCCCACTTTTGTGGGAGTTTTACTCCAGGATATTATGTGAAGCGGTAGAAATTAAGAAATATAACAATTTCAACCGGGAGGATGGATATAGATTATAGGCTACTTGGAAACCAAACCAGTCATCAGCAAATGTGAACACTGCCGCAGAGACAAAACATTAATTCATGTTTTGAACCAATTTTCAGCGGACTATTACCACGTTTCTTTAATACTACTACTATGCAGTAGTAGTATTGTAATAATAAATACACTCGAGATATTATGAAACTCAATAATTAGGTATGTTTTGTTATCATGTATAAGAAATTGTAAGCATAGATCAATACTGGATTTACTGAAACTGCTTATAAATATATAAGTAGCAACGAGGGAACAAATGAAGATTTCCACATATTAATATACATACAATAAACTATACATACCCATAAACACAACCTTCTGTTAAGTAATACTAATAATAAAAAAATGGGAAAATATTTTTAAACTGGAGAACACCGCATTTCTCGATGAAAGGTCAAATGTCATCACTTTTGAAATGACATTATGGAACTTGCTTTTAACGAGTGCAAAAGAGATGAATATATTTTTTTTCTAACATGATTATTGGTTTCAAAGCTACGTCTTCTATCTCGGCTGGTCGCCACGCTATTTTGAACGTCAATTGTAGGAGTTTGCTACTCTAGTGTCAATGTTACCTCTATGCTCTCTCCTATTTTATTTTCTATTTTCATAAACCTCTTAACTCAACATCTTCAGTGCTCTCACCATGTATATGCCAACGACTTGCAGATTTACTCCCATGTAAGTATGGAATGCGTAGCAGAGGCCATTGACATGGTCAATAGGGATTTGGCGACCATAAAGACATGGTTCGACAAGTTTGGCCTCACTGTAAATCCTTCTAATACTCAGACCATAATCGTGGGTAGTCAACGAAAACTAAGCAGACTGGACTTAACAACACTACCAGCTACCTTTTTTAACGGAACTATCGTCGATCTGCATCCCACGGTTAAGAATCTTGGACTGCATATGGATGCCAGGCTGAATTGGGAAGCTCAGGTGACACAGGTAAGTCGGAAAGTCACTGGCACTCTGCGCGCTCTCTACCGCCTAAAAAACTTCCTGCCTGCTGAGACTAAGACAATACTTGTACAGACTTTAATTTTCCCACTAATCGACTATGGTGATGTATGTTACCTTGACCTGAATGCAGATCTCCTCAATAAACTTGACCGTCTTCTGAATAACTGCATGCGATTCATTTTTAATCTTCGTAAGTATTACCATGTGTCTACTTATCGTTCCCAATTAAAGTGGCTCCCTATACATCAACGCCGTAGTTTGCGTGCTCTCACTACTCTATACACGATTCTCACATCTCCTACTTCTCCTCAGTATATGACTCCTTACTTTCAGTACTTATGTTCTAATCATGAGCGAAATCTTCGCTCTTCTAATAATCTTCTACTCATGGTGCCTTCTCACAGATCTGATTTTCTTCACTCTTCTTTCACAATTCAGTCTATTCTTCTAATGCTCTTCCTCTTGAGATCAGGATGGCCAAAACTAAATTCACATTCAAGTGCAAAGTAAAGGAACTCTTGTTGGCTGAGTCGGCGAAAGTATCGTAAGTCGCTATCTTATAGGTATATGTTTATGTATATATGTATATTTCTATGTATCAGCGTAAGTAAGTCTATAATTGATCTCTGGTTTTGTATTCGTAAATATGTATTGTGTATGTATTTCGTTTATGTATTTTCTTATATTATATATTTATATAAGTATGTATATTTATTATAAGAAATAATTCGACAATTAGTAATATTTCGTTACATCATATAATACACCTACTTCTTATCTCTCTGCACCACTCTAAGGTAGACTGGTAGGTTATACCCATGGCATTAAGTCCGCCTATATACGCTGTGTATATGAAGAAATAAATAATAATAGAAAGGCCGGTCCAACCAACGGCAACGCCTGGCTAAACATGCAGCTGCACAAACGGCTTATCCAGTTTATGCAAATCTACACCAACGGAAACGTGGGTACCGCAAAATTATCACAACATACACTAATTTTAATGAGAATGAGGTTAAACATACAATCATCACTAACGATCACTAACCTACGTCTACCTACAATGAAAATTAAAACCTCTGAAACTGATTATCATAACGCACTACGATGATAACTCAATCATTTTCTTCTACGATAATCGAGTTTAACAGCTTCTTCTACAAACACTATCACTCCTAAACGTCCTAAGCATAACTTGAAATTGGCCAGAGAACTCGGGACATATGATAAAAATTCCCAGTGTATCACATGAATTTTAAAAACACAGTAGGTAATTTTCACGTGTAAAATCTTAAAATTTAATTAAATTTTACTAGTGGCGCCATCTCATAATCATAAGTAAGAAACATTTTAATGTGCCATGTTAAAAATTTATGCACACAAAGAAGCAGGTGTAATTGCAACACCGTTTGTAAGACTCAGAACTACAACGAGTAAAAGTGCCGCGTTTTACTTAGGTTCTGGTGACGTTTAAACGAAAACCATTAGGGATTACTAACACCATGAGTCGATAAAATAAGGGCGCTAGTAATATCCTTCGACTATGGTCAGGTTACACTAACCAACCAACCGCACACGTCTAAACAGCACTGCAGTTCACACGTCTATTTAAGAAATAAAAGCTACAAGCTGTTCTACACAAAATCAGCACGGTCAGCCGCAATCACAGCACAGTCTCACACTATGAACCCAGTATGTCTAGACTGGAGTTATTGTTCTTGATTTAGCAGAAAACCAATCGAAGCTGGGTGTTTGTTCTAAAACCAATACTACAACTGCACTAGAACAATAACTAACACGTTTCGCTCAAACGCACTTGCTTGGAACAATGCAATTCGGCCTGTACGCTCACTCTCGTTACTATTATAGTCCAAAAAGTAAGACCGAGACAAGATAATTTATTTGCAAGCAAGCATATGATCACAAGGTTCGTGAGTGTGAGCTACTCTTGCATGAAGGAATAAAAATAATCGCTTTCTTTTTAACCAGCGCGGCGGCGTATCAAACTCAAAACATCCGTTCGATATCTACGCTATAGCTAGGTCACAGTCGTAGTCTGACAACCATACGCTAACATAAAATACAGCAAAGGTCGCAATAAAATCGTTCCGTACTACCCACATTTTTTGTCTTTTTCTTCTTTAAGCTATTAAAAAGAAGGTTACTCATGAGATCATGCCATGGGAAACACGATACCGTAAAAGTCAAACGGTTCCACAACTCAGTGTCTTGTGCAGGAATCAAACCCACAACACTCGGTACGATGTGATGCAACATCATCACAACGATTATGACATTTCCAAGGTTAAACGCGTAGCAGTATTCTGCTAACCAAGAATAATTTACAACTACCGTAACTAAATAAAATTTGCAGTACCAAAAAAAGAAAAGAAAAAACTCAGACAAAATACGCTCACCACGGTTGCAGTTGAAAGCCCAGCTGATTCACCAACATAGCAGCGTTAGCAGCCGCTTTCGCTCTCGCCTTTTGGGTACACTTTATTAAACAGGTCCATGCCAGGAAACGGCACGGTAGATAACCAGGTCGAAGCTCTTCCCTTCAAGGCCCGGCTTAGTGCGACCATAAGCGGGGCGCAATGCGGATCTTGATCGTCCAATCACATGTCTGCAGTCATCACCAAAGCACGTGCATCTACATCTTGTTGCATAGGATCGAAGTCCGGTAAACAAAGGCCATGCGACGATGTAGTAGGTGTTTTCATGGCTTGGATCAGCGTCAAAAAATTGCGATTTTGTAGTTCCAACAGGCCCAGCTAGTTTTCGTTACTAGCGTCTTCATTTTGAACACGTGGGTCGTTGTGATCGTATCCAACTTCTGATGACGAAGGATATCTTCATCTTGACCGGTATCAACGCTTCACGGTTCTAGGTGGGCACAGCTGGGTCTCTTTGCAATGAAAACACACTGTTTATTCGAGGACACAAAATACAGTATCTTCACAATCTTAATATGCACACTTGGCTAGGATGGATAACTTTTGGAAACGCAGCGAAGTCGGACGTAGGTAGGCCACTTGTTTCATCCGCTGTGTCTCGCCAAAGTGTCCGTTGACAGCTCCACGTTCGCTTATAAAAACATTAAATGACAGCTGTCAACTGCCGACCTCAGTGTTGCCAACCATCGTAACTGAATATGCCCAAATCTATTAAGATTTGACGTGCCGTTTTCAAATCTCCGACATATAGAACATACAAAACAGAAAATAAAATAATTTAGAGGGCGTCATAAAAGTCCTCCACATCGCGGGCGACCGGGGCGTGCTCAGAAAGCTGGCAGCATTGCCACGTTGTATGGCAATGCTTAACTTTTGGGCCAAGTATACTCCAGCCTTCTGATCACACGAGGCGTCGACCAGCCTCTTTGCGAGATCTCTAAACAGAGGTCTCGCACTTGGACCCCATGGCCCCAACGTTTCGACCCCAAACGGCTCAAATACGTAATACTTAAGTCTAATAAAACCAGTTACTTAATCCACTTATTTAATCGTAGCTCTTTGAAATAATGTAAATCAGCAAAAATGTTAAATACAGGGCCTTAAATTGAATTTATATTACAACTCAGCCACATTATTTAGTACAAACATAAATAATGCGATGTTTTTGCATACATATATTTCAATTTATTTGATTGTGATTCACACAAAAGCCACGCTTTTTTATTTTATTACCATTTATTAATTGCATTCACATTTGTTTATAAGCGAACTAAAGCTATAATTGCCGGCCATTGCCGTGTGCGAACTGTGCCCACATGACAAAGTACATTGCCACAATGCGGATGGCACGGCAACACAATAATTTTACGCCCTGTTAACGCTACTAGCGTTAACAGGGCGCAAAAATAACATGATGCAAAAATAGTAGAAATAAAGTTAAAACAAATAATTACCAAAAAGCTGGTAGAATAAAACGGCATGATTGTAGTACGCTAATAAATAATGGATTAATTATAACGCAAAAGTAAACATGCTACAATCAGGGAACAAGCATACTGCGTCGATTTGGTTATGACCTTTGAACGGTTGCCTTTTTGAATCATAGTTTTGCTATGACAAATGAGAAAGATCAGTCTGGTCTAATTGGCATTCATAATTACATAAGCAGGAACCACTTTTGCTGGCAATATTAAGCTTTCTTCAGTATCATTACTCACCGTGAGTACACAACCCAATTCTGCTATAGGTCGAAGGTACCTTTACCCGATGACCTACATCAGTATAATCTAAACCCCAGCTTTAACATATGATTTACCTCTCTTTAAATTGAAAGCAGCGCTCAGTTTTGGGAACAAACAATACCCTTTTGGGTTTATAAGCATTACTTAGCCCGAAATCTATTTGTCCTTCTAAAATGGATTCTGGATAAAATCAATTGGTGTCATCTTTATTACTGAAGCCACTCAATTGTTTTACATTTCACTTAGTTTTCGGTGTAAATTGATTAATAAAGTAGCACTCGTTAGAATAATATATATAGGATGTCATACTTATAGTTATATGATGTAATCAATTCCATAATTATTAATATTAAAATAAGTATTTTACATCGTTGTAAAAGAGTTGCCAGGTTAACAATTAAATTATGTAACAAATTCTACAGTTATCATTTCAAATCTCGTTTAAATATGATCTTATTTACACAATGTAATAAATACTATAATTGTTAATTAGTCATGAGCATTTTGTATCATTTTAATATATTTTAAAGACTACTCCAATTCTGTAACGTTATTTTTTAATAATAAAATGAGGACATCAATTGACATCCTGTGATCGCCGAACAGTGGGGGTATTTTCGTATATAAACCAGTGCCGCACTAAAACTGACACATTTCGTTGGGTGACCACAGGACTGTACACTCCGCACGGTCCAGCTGTAATACTGGAGATAAGTATATTCATCTTATACAGTAATAATACTTGTAACTGAAACCTCAACTCATGTAACGTATATAATATACTCTAATATTATGTGCCGTAACTATTATTTTCTATGAATAAATCTAATTAAGGTATAATTTGAAAAGAGATGTTACATTTCAGTCTTATTGATAAATCGAAGTCTTTAAATCCTACAAACTATCTTTTATTTAGAACTACCTCACTTTTACATAAGCATCTTAAGTTCCAAAGTGTAAATCGTAGTATGGTGTATTTAATAATATATATATATATATGCTTTTATGTATTTCTTTTTTATTTTTTTTATTCAATCTTTTTATTCAATTTAATTTGGAACATTAACGAAACATAATTTTGTAACTGAAGCTTAATCTAATCTAACCTAATCTAATACAAAAAACATAAAACAAAGCTAAAAAGTGAAAATATTAACAAGGCGTCGTAAAATGCCTCCGCATCAATGTCATCGGGTAACGTGCCCAGAAGGCTGGCAGCATTGCCACGCTGGATGGCAATGCTGATTCTTTAAGCAAGGAATAAATTTCGGTCACGTGAGACGTCGATTAACCGTTTACAAATTTCCTGGAATAGAGAACGAGCGCTCGGACCCCATGAGCCTAGCGTTTCCACCCCAAACGGCTCAAACACGTTATTACTTACAAAATTACTGTATTTGCGCCGTTTGAGGGTTTGCGCAGTTGCAGCAGCAGCGCCAGCATGGCCTCCCGTGCTTGGAACATGTGATGGCGCGAGGATGTCTACGCAGGTTGCGTCCCACACCAAAGGCCTACCCATTTTCCAAGGTAACAATGACATACCATCAGGTCTCTTACCGTCGTCGCGTACCTAATCATTTGGTTCAAGTACAGCTGGTACGCCAGACGCAACAAGAGCACGACGGATTATGTCATTTAGATGGGCATGACGAGGCATTCTACCAGCGCGTCTGCTGCAAGATAGCCCACGGTGTCCGAGGCTATCGACGTCTTCTACACAATGACATCGATGTGGAGAAACACACGGAGCACCTAAACGCAGACAAGTGGCAATACGGAACGTCTCATCGTCCAACATGGTTCCAGTGTTAGACGATGGTAGTGCCTGAAGCCATAGACCGGATTCCCATTCTCCCACAGCCAGCAAGCGAGCACGCTCTGTAACAGTAAGAGATGTATCCAAAAGACTTTTTCTTACTATGTTACAAAGCGGCGCGTCCCACTGTCTTTGGGAGAATAGGTTGGTAGGCAAATCAGTGCTTGGACAAGCCATTTTCCAGGCGTTTATAGCTTCGGTTTTGCACAACACTTCTGAGTTAACTAGTGTAGGTAATAAAAATTTTCTAGTTAACTCTTCCGTGCTGTGAACCAAAGATAGAAACGCCGGTAAACTAACACTAGAAATTTTGCGTATACCGAGCCCACCTAGACGTAAGGGCAAAGACGCTTGTAGCCAGGCTCGGTCGTTCAAATCCACATTTAATATTCTCTTTAATGTAATTTGGATAATTTTGTCGATTTGTTCTAAAAGTGATTTCTTTTTCCAAAGTTGGGAAGATCTTAGGGCATGTGTGAATTTTGGGACGAAAAGAGAATATCGAATAATAGTATAAGCCGAATGAATATTAATTTTGAATAAGCGATCAGAAACTTTGTATCTTTTTCTCTAAGAAAGAATCGAAAGATTTTTCAAATACTGGAGAACCTAGGAGGCGGAGAGAAGTCCTATCAACAATTTTTAAGTTTGATGCCAAATTATTAAATTTAGATATTATCGAATTTTTTTGTGGAGTCTGTTGTATTTATAAACAGCTCACATTTACTATAATTTAGTTCCAAACCAATAGAAGCGAATTTATTTTTAAGAAAAGTCAAATCTTGCAATACTATGTCTGCTTCGCCTCCCAGGGTCCCGTCGTCTAAGAACCATACATTAAATTTAGAATTTATTTGCCGAATAATGGGTTGTATAGCTAAGCTAAAAATTACTGATCCAAGAGGGTCACCTTGTTGGCATCCAACTGCAGATTCCAAGAGATTTTCCTGATATAGTAATTTTGTGGGATACCTGTAACATTGCCAAAGAAATTTGAAAATTTTGGGTGTTTCTAATTTTGCTTGTGCCAACAAGGTGTCCCTATTCACTGAATTGAAGGCGTTTTTCAAGTCATCCTTCAAAATGACCTCTCCATCACAACTTCCAAGGTACGTGGAAAGGGCATGTATAGCAGCCTCACAACCCTCTTTGGAACTAAAACCTAGCTGTAGGGGTTGGAATTTTTCTGATAGCTCCCTGCTGTAAAATTTACAGCATATCTTGGCTGCTATACGGCGATATGTGCAACCCATGGTAATGGGACGAATACCACCATCCCTCTTGTTAAGGGCACATAGATTCGCGCCATACAAGATGTCAATGATGGCATCGTCCACATTACCGGAGAGCATCATATTGACTACCGCAGTCAACTCCTTCAAGAGTGTATCGCCAACCACCCCAGCACTTGCACATACAAGATCTTTAAGATGCTGTGGTGTCAAGGCATCTAGGCCACCTGCTGAGCCACTCTGGAAGGAGCAAACTGCTACTAACACGTCCTTGGCCGTGGTGATCAGATGTTCTGATTCACTGTCGGGAGCTTCAGGAAAGGAGAGATCATTAATGGGCGCTGGATGCTTGTTCTTCAGACCCGCAAGCGTTTCTGGAGAGCAAGGCACCACCACATCACTACTGAATAATAGTCTAGACGCGCCCCGTATGTCACCATCCCTTAATTTGGATTCCACATATTGAGAGCGATTTATGCTTGTATGACGTGAGTTTAGAGTCTAAAGTGTTGGTCGAAATTTGACAATAATACTTAATTTGGGATGTTAATGAATTTTGGGCTGCCTGATTTTTATCAATATGTAAAATCCTATAAGGGAATGTCAATAATTGCTCCCAGGCCGTTTTTGAATTTTCCCTTACGACAAGACCTATGCATTCAGCCAAAGTTTTTGACACTGACGGTCTTGCCCCATGGGGAACTCTTTTAATAATCGGAACCGAATGTTTTAATTTAGATAAAATTTGCCAAAAAGGAATTTGGTGGGTGTCTCCTGATCCAGATTGTGAAAGTATTGAAGGGCCTGGAAGTAAATTCTGGGATTTATGTACTTTACCAAAATGCACTTTCAGGCCCCGCTTACCTTTGAAAAAGCGGTCCTGGGAACAATCCGGACAACGCACCAGACCAGTCAGTGACATGGCAGGTTGACTGGCACTCACATCCGTATTGCCATATCGGTCTTGCATGCCATTTATTTAAAAAAAGAATTACAAATAAAATATACAATAAAACATATTAACAATATAGACAGATACGCATAAACTGTCAAAGATTTTTTGTTTATATATTGAATCCACAGATTGTTGTATGCTGGCATCCAGACTTTTTTGGTGCAGTGGCACCGTCCTGTTTACTGTTTCCTTGTATCTTGTCGTATGTGCTTCTCTTATACGGCCGTAAACCGAGTTATTCTCGTGCTATTGTGGGACTTCTGAATTTGATGCTGTTTGCATCATTGCATACTTTAAAAAAATTTGAATGGGAGTGTGGTGTACATATGACAGTTAGCTTCTGGAATCGTTAAATGAACAAATAACATTGATTGGAATTCGTTGTGAACTTGGTTAAATATATTATAAAATATTTGCTATTGTTTGTGCATAGGGTTCCCACCAAGAACTTAGGGTCCCAAGCCAACCTCACCTGCAGGTGAGGTTGGCTTGGGTGGTGCACCTGCCGATCAACGGACGAGGCTCTGGCAAACAAAATATCCTGATAAGCGTCAATAGGCTCGCCACCTATTACGTGGGATCAAAACACTGGCGAAAAGTGGGCATTTAATATGCCTCTGCCTACCCCTTCGGGTAAACAGGCGTGAGTCTATGTATGTATGTATGTATGCTATTGTTTATTTGATATTATCCAATGATATTGTATTTATATAGGGTACTATTATTTATATTTATTTATTTATTTTACACTTTATTGTACACATTAAAAAACATTATTAGAGATCTTATAACTAACTATAGTACAAAGGGCGGCCTTATCGCTGAAAGCGATTTCTACCAGGCAACCTTTGGATGGAGATATTATTGGTAGGAGAAAATCGGTAGTTGCATGTGTAAACAAAGTAAACAAAGCTATATAATATATACATATTTAATATACCTATATTCATTCCTGTAATATGATAATAAATGATAGACATAATTATATACATATACATAAACATACATACATACTTATACATACATACATACATATACATACACATATTTAATACTTACATGTATTTTGTAGAACTAGAAAAAGTTATAGTGATAGATAGTGAGCCTTTACTGAAGCTTTAAATTTAGTTATCGTTTGAGCCTGTCTTATATGTAATGGTAAAGCATTCCAAAGGCGAACAGCGGTAACACAAAAAGATTTGTCATACAGTGCTGTGGAATGTACCAGCATTTTTAGTTTCAAATTTTCTGATGACCTTAAATAACGGTTATGCGTATCATGAAGGAACTCGAATCGTCCTTTAAGATAGGAAGGAGTTGAAGGGTTAAACAATATGTTGTACAGCAAAGAGAGAATATGAGCATTCCGGCGATGTCGTATAGGTAACCACTTGAGCTGTGCTCGAAATTGTGAAACATGATCATATTTGCGTAGTCCAAATATGAATCGTATACAGAGATTTGGAAGGCGCTCAAGTTTATCTAGCTGGTTTTCGGCGAGATCTGAATAGCTGACATCTGCATAATCGATAATGGGCAAAAAGAGGGAGTTTGCTAGTGCAATTTTGGTGGCAGTAGGAAGAAAATTCCTAAGCCTTCTCAGTGACCCTGCTGAAGCAAATAACTTTTGACTCACCTCTTGGATCTGCGATCGCCAATTGAGATTAGAGTCCATAATGAGACACAAGTTCTTAACTTTGTCTTTTATGGAAATAAAGGTACCATCAAATATGACGCGAGGGAGTTGAGACCAGTCAATTTTTGATGTCATTCTTGAAGTACCAATAACAATGGCCTGAGTTTTTGAGGGATTCACTTTTAGTCCAAAGGATTTGCTCCAGTTGCTAATCAGTGCCAAATCACTGTTAATGGTACTTACAGAAAGTGACATATCTGCTAGTGACGACTGTGTATAAATTTGAAGATCATCTGCATAAAGGTGATAGGAACAGCGAAGATTATTTGATATAGAATTAATAAAAATTGCGAAAAGTAAAGGAGATAGCACGCCACCCTGGGGCACACCAACAGTTGTGTTATACCAAGAAGAAAGTGAGTTTTCAATGCGTATACGCTGTCGGCGGCCTCACAGGTAAGTACGAAACCAATCAATCACCGTAGGAGATATGTTAAGAGTACAAAGTCGACTGAGTAGAATATCAAAATCGACTGTATTGAAGGCGTTACTAAAATCTAGTAGAGCGAGAATTGTGAGTTTTCCGCCTTCCATACCAGCCCTGATGTCATCCGTAATATTGACCAGGGATGTAACGGTACTATGTCCCGAACGGAATCCGGACTGAAATGGATTAAGGAGACAATTTTTGCAGAGAAAAGAGTTTATTTGGTTATAAACGAGGCGTTCAAAGACTTTTGAACGGAATGGCAGGACGGAAATGGGCCGATAATCAGAGAAGGATGAAGGATGAGAGGTTTTTGGAATTGGTGTAATAAGAGCGTCTTTCCACATCGATGGGAATACACCACTAGACAGAGAATAATTGAGGATATGGGCAATTATGGGTAGGATTATATCGAGGATAGGAAGGATCATATTACGGCTGACACAGTCACTACCTACAGCGTTGGACGTGATTGACCTTATGCACTTCTTAACATCACTATCGGTGAAGTGATTAAAGACAAAGGGTGAATAACTAGGGGTTGGCAGAGATGAAAGATAATTTATAGTGCTTGCTTTAGTAGTTTCATCAATATTGGACGAAGCAGAGAAATGTTGATTGAGCAAGTCAATATTGAAGTCGTTAGAAGTAGCGTGTTGGCGCGCTTTGCCAACTCCCAGGGTTTTAAGAAATTTCCAGACCTTCGCTGGATCTCCGTTTTTCACAGAACTATGAATATGTTGGCGTTGTGCATCCCTACACACCCTATTGCAGTGATTTCTTATCGCGACATATTTTTGTAGGTTAGAGGCATCGGCCTTAATTTTATATCTAAACTTAGCTGCCGCTTTTTTGTGTATCAGTTGTTTAATGTTTTCAGTGAGCCAAGGTGAGGGACGGTGTTTTAGTTTTACAGGTCGCATTGGTGCATGCTTGTCATAGAGCAGTATAATTTGGTTTGTGAAAATGTCGACCTTTACATCTACAGATTCTGAGTTGATCAGATGAGACCAGTCGATATCTCTGGTATCTTTACAAAGCTCATCGGTGTTAATGCCACCAAAATTGCGCTGCAATAGAACTTTAGACTTAATCTTAGAAGTACGGATTTTGTAGGAGATGAAAAGCAAGTCATGGTAAGAGAACATGTCTGCAGGGTATTGCCCGTGCATGGCGACATGTTCTCTTGAAGAAACCATAATTAAATCAAGAAGAGAAGACGAAGAATTTGGGAAATGATGAGTCGCGCTTGTAGGAAGAATTGACATATTACAAGCTATAGAAGTGGAAAGAAGAGAAGAAGAGCGGGAATCATTTTTAAGGAGACAGGTATTAAAATTGCCCATTATGATTGTGTGACTGTAAGAGGGCACAAGATAAACCAGTAGGGTTTCGAAACTAGAAAAATAATCTATACGCAATGAAGGACAGTAATAAACGCCGAGTAGGACTTTGGTGTGGTTTAATAATACTTCTAGAAATAGATGTTCGCCGGCATTAGGAGGCGGTGGCTGTGCAGACATACCTACAATAGTGTAAGGAATATATGAGCGTAGATATATGGCAACACCCCCACCACCCCCAACGGCACGATCATTTCTGATTAGTTGGAAACCAGGTTGGGAGTATAATGTAGAAGGCAGACATGGCTTAAGCCATGACTCAGAAACAAGGATAGCATGAATGTTCTTACAGTCTAGATTGGCCAGCATATCACAAAAATGTGCCGGAATGCTTTGGGCATTGATATGAACGGCATTGAAGTTTTTAGGTACATCAGAAAACTGTGAGTTAAGACATTCCGAAAGGGATGGCACACTAATAAAGCTATCATCAGAAAATGAACTACATAATGAGTGGAATCTATCTTCACTTACGTCATTAAAGTCAATGATTGCAATAAATGTAATATAATATACGTATTTAATAAAATAATACAATAATAATAATTAAAAGAAAATGCTATTAAAAATTAACCAATAATACACCAGCTGCCAGTAGTGCCATCGGTAGAAATAACTAGATTTAGTACTACATAATATTAATATATAAAAAAGGGGATGAAAATTAGTTGGGAACATCAATCCGGGTAGTCAGCAAAACATAATAATTATTAAAATAGATTAGAAAGAGACAAGGAAGGCAAAACACATAATAAGGAAGAAGAATAAAACTGAAACAGAATAGTAACATTAAAAGTGAAAAGTAAGAAAATGCGGACTTATACCAAAAGCCTTGTACCCAAACACGTTACAGTTTTGACAAATAGCATTGTGACAGATGACAGACATGACAACACGAAAAGAAAATAAGTCACCGCCAGCTATTAATTTATAATTAAAATAAGTTAAATAGTAAAGTAGAATAGAAAAGTGGGTACAAAGTAAGAAAGAAAATTAATGTTAGATAATAATATTACTTACTACCCGGACCGAGGATTCACCAAATAAGCAATACTTAATGATTAAGAATTATTTCTTTTGGGAAACGGTTCTTTTCGACTTGGACACTGGCTTCGCTGCTGAGGGTGGCTTCTCCGCGCCGTCCTTCAGCTCGACCTTTTGCAAGTCACTGAGATTGACCAAACGATGACGGGAACCATCGGGCGCCAACACATGTATGATGCCGTCTTTGGTCCAGCATTGAGACACACCGAACTTCTGCCGAGCAGCCATAAAAGTGTCATGCCGTTGCTTCGTCAGGAACTCCGATACAGTTACCCCAGTGCCCTTAAACTTCGTTTTCCCAAACCACACAGTGTCACGAATGGAGGCGCTGTTGAACTTTAGAACTATGGGCCTGGGTTTGTGGTTATTTGATATACGTCCTATCCTGTGGCAGCGGCGAATATCAGCGACCGTAATATCGGACTTGAGGTGCTGCCTGATGACATCTACCACCACTTTGGCTGTATCTTCTTTGCTGCTCTCATTCACACCGTGCAGCAATAATATTTTTCGTCGGGTTCTCATCTCCATCGTATCCACAGTTTGTGCCATAAGTTAAATTTGCTGCTGAAACCCATTCAGAGCCTCCATCACAAATGCCTTGAAAGATTTGTATTCTGCGGCCAGTCCTGGCATGGTAGGAGTGCCCTGAGATCTAGGCAACTCTGCTTCAAACTCTGCCATCCGCTTGAAGAACATATCCTTCAAACTACTCATTGACTCGTGCAGTGACTGAGACATAGTGTGGTGTTAATAAAAAATAAAATATGTGATTTCTTATGTAGGATAGTGCTAACACAATACTGGCAGGTACTGGTTTAAATTAATGTAATAATTTCATTAAAATTAGTTTAAACAGTAATTTTACTATTTATTTAAAATATTAAAAGAAGAGCTTATAACTTTAGGTGTTTATGCTACAACTACCCACGAGTATTTTATTTTCTTGGTTTTTATAAGCTGTCAAACGTACGTTACGTATACATATGTAGTGTATTTGACATCAGAAGCGGGATACGTCCACCTCACAGTACTAATACATCCAATTTTAGCTTCCAGAGTATTCTCGTCGAAATCCCATGATGCTTTGTATTTATTTTCATTACTGATTTGTATTATTGATTTGTATTGTAAACCATATTTTCGATTAGCGGATGTTGGCTATAATAAATTAAATCCTATCCTATATGTGATGTTGGAAACTATAACATGACGTAATGCTAACCAATCCATTGCCTTGATGTTGGTGTCGATGGGATTACACAAAAGGTTGCTATAACGGTTTAAAAAAATGCTTATTATAAAATAATTTGCATATTTATTATAATATTATATGTGAGTTTAGTACTTTGGGAATCCCTGAACTAGAACAAGGTCTAAATTTGCCTAAATATATGTATGCAATTATTTTGCAACTTCTTAGTGATTAACATTTACATTAACTTATTTTTAACTACCTGATACAATACGTCTAAATTTGAAAAATAGTTCTATCATACAACCAAATTAGATATTATATCAATTAATATTAAATAAATGTTATTATTTTATGTATTGTATATACAAACAAAAGTATTTTTGCTACTCTGAATCCTAGCACTGAACTGTCACCCTTCAAGCCTCTTTATTATCCCACAAACTTGGCATTGTCAATATACTAATAATGTTGTGAAAAATATATTATCAAACAACTCAAACTATAACATTATAACACACTTTTGGGCAGCAAATTTCAGCCCCTGCAGCTTGGCTTTGGATCCAAAGGGGGCTGCGAGGCTGCCATACATGCCCTGTCAACATACCTTGGCTGTAATAAGGGTGAGGTTATCCTGAAGGTAGACTTAAAGAATGCCTTTAACTCGGTTAATAGGGACACCTTGTTGACACAAGCTAAATTAGAAACACCCGAAATTTTCAGTTTTCTTTGGCAGTGTTACAGGCACCCTTCAAAATTGATATATAAGGAAAATGTTTTGGAATCCGCCGTTGGCTGTCAACAAGGCGACCCGCTTGGACCACTAATCTTTAGCTTGGCCATTCACCCAATTATCAAAGAGCTAAAATCAAAATTTAACATCTGGTACCTGGTATATGGAACCCTTGCAGGTGATGTAGCCATAGTTTATCAAGACCTGGCACTTCTAAAGTCAAAATTTGTATCCATTGGCCTAGAACTTAATCCTAGTAAATGCGAAATTTTAATTAACGATAACTTAGACAAATCCGATATACTTTCTAAATTTCAACATCTGGCTCCAAATATTACTCACGTTGAAAAAAGTGCTCTTCGCCTCCTTGGGTCCCCAATATTAGACGAAGGTTTCGATTCATTTATACAGGAAAAAAATCAAAATTTTAGTGATATTTCAGACAGGTTACTCAAAATTAATATGCATTCGGTTTTTACTATTATTAAGTATTGTCGTTTTATCCCTAAATTTACACACGCTCTTCGATCTTCCCCTTTTTGGAAAAACCCATCTGCACTCGCCCAAATTGACAAACTTATAAAAATTACTGTAAGCAAAATTCTAAATCTGGTCCTGAACGACCGAGTGTGGCTACAGGCGTCTTTACCTGTACGCCTGGGCGGCCTTGGCGTTCGCAAAATTACCGACGTAAGCTTACCAGCATTCCTGTCCTCGGTCCACAGCACTGAAGAATTGACCAGGAAAATTTTAGCACCCACACTGGTCGATTCTGAGGTGCCGTGTATGACCGATGCCATGAATGCTTGGAGAATGGCTTGTCCAAGCACCGAGTTACCCTGAATCCCATCTTCTCAGAGGCAGTGGGACGGGCCGCTTTGCAGCGTGGTACGAGAAAATCTCTTAAGTACGTCGTCCAATGCTGCAGAGCGTGCTCGTTTGCTGGCTGTGGGAGAGTGGGAGTAAGGGCTTTGGCTTCAGGCACTGCCATCGTCCAACATAGGTACCATGTTGGACGATACGAATTTCCGCATTGCTTCTTGCCTTCGTTTAGGTGCGCCATGTGTTTCTCCACATCGCTGTCACTGTGGAGAGGCTGTCGACAGCCTTGGTCACCATGGTCTGTCATGCAGCAGGAGCGCAGGTCGTATTTCACGACACGCCAACCTCAATGATATACTTCGCCGGGCTCTTGTCACCGCTGGCGTTCCAGCCCAACTTGAACCTCAGGGCTTGGCACGCGACGATGGTAAGAGACCAGACGGTATGTCTTTACTGCCATGGAAGCTGGGTAGGCCTTTGGTGTGGGACGCAACATGTGTCTACACCCTTGCGCCATCTCATCTTCCTAGCACAGGGTTGTGCGGGCGCTGCTGCTGCTTCAGCGGAGACTCTCAAAAGCCGCAAATACATAAATCTAGTAGGGGATTATGTATTTGAGCCGTTTGGAGTTGAAACGTTGGGACCATGGGGTCCAAGTGCTAAATCTCTTTTTAGAGATCTTTCAAAGAGACTTGTTGACGCCTCGCGTGACCAGAATGCTGGCCTGTATTTGGCACAAAAGATCAGCATTGCCATACAACGTGCCAATGCTGCTAGCATTCTGGGCACGCTTCCAATTGATGGCGATGTGGAGGATTTTCATGACGCCCTTTAAATTTTGCTTTTACTTTTTTATGTATTGCCTTTTATTTGTTAGTTATTTAAGTATAGGAATAATTATTTTAATTTATGTGTAAATAGCCACTTGTAGTTAGTTTTAATACTTTTAATTCAATTGTAATTTAATTATAAAATTAATTATAAAAAATTATAAAATAAAAATTTGTAATTTAACCTTACACGAAAATATATATAATAAACTCAAACTAAAGCTATTCAATTAAATATTCAGATACTTAATCCTAAAATGTACTTTTATGACGTCATAGTAGATATTTGAGCAATTTAAAAATGTAGCGTATTATTCAAGTCAGTGATCTTCCCGAACCTTGAATCCTTTACAGTTCTGTTACGATGTAAATTAGAGGTCGTGTCTTTGATTTCCACCCAGGACAGAAATCTTTGCGGTAGACTTATCAGATATGGAGAGTCTACATAATTACAAAACCGTCTCTATGATATGGAGTTACGTGATGGTAGTCGTAACTAGGTACTCTTTATAAATACGCCTATGCTTTACAATTAACATCATTATATGCAGCTATTATTACAACTGGCTTGGCATTTTAGAAAATACTAATTAGTAAGGCTCAGAAAACTATGAGAATTAACATAAAAGTTTGAATTTTTTTAAAAATAACAAGCCAAACACACGTCACTTCCATTTTACATGAAGGTGCTTCTCATGCAAATCCCCAATAAAAACATTTTCATTCCATTAAGTAAATTGGAAAACTTTGTAACGATCCGTATTCTGTAATCATATTAAATTATTATTATTCAATTATATTACACAGTAATTTAATCTTAATTATAAATGGATCGTTTAAAGTGGGGAAAGCTGAGAATCTTTTGAAAATAGATAAGCAATTGGAAGTTTAGGAATCGACCAATTTACACCCTTCTTTCTAAGCCAGTCGTTGTGACTGACTTTATACATCTCGTGTCAGTCTTCGCAATATTTCTTTGAAAAATAATTTACTTTGAAAAATTATTTACTAACATATTTATGTGGCGGCTTTCAGACACTGAATATAATTTCAAACCAACTCTTTGATTGTACGGATAGCGGAGTTCTATAAGTGGTCGCCGCCGTTTAGTACACCATGTGATTTCAATTAGATTCTTATAGGGAACAAAATATTGTTAAATAAAAAAATGGCATTTTCAAGTCAAGGTTTACTTTGTAAGGGTTAATTTATTGTGAGCGAAGTTCTCCGCTATACAGGATTTACTCCTGTGGAACATTTTCTTTAAAAACACAACATGAAACTATTATTAAAATTCCCGTATAAAACCCATGGGAGCTTCAAGGGTTTGATAATACTTAAGAAAACCACAAGGACGTAATTAGAGGATGCGCCCAAGCGCACCTCACGGTGAGGAAGAAGGAAAGTAAGTGGCGTTCTGTTGTGTCTGCCTGCCCCGGCTGCAAAAAGGCGTGAGTCTGTGTATATGTTTGTGACACATACATATACCTACCTAGGAGAGCTCAACTTGTTTAGTCACTTACAAACACAATTGCTTGTTTATACATTTTAGCATTGAATAAATACCTAAAGATGATTTTATTTGAATTGAGTATTCACTGTTACAGAGCGATATAATAAATGTACTTGTAACACTTAATTAAACAATTAATTGCTTGCCGTTTCATGGGTATCATCAATGAAAACTACATGTTATTACTTGAAAAACGAGTAATAAATGAAAGCCAGCAATAACAACCAAATTAAGATAGAATCCTAATTTAGGTTTTATATTAATATGTATCAAGCCAGTAAATTTATGAATTTCAACGTCCTGATATACAGGGTGGCGCTACCATAAGGGCACTTTTTAAACAGAGGCTTAGCGTACAACATTCTGAAGCCTTGTACCAAAAATCAATTAAATCGGTGCAGTAGTTTTGCCACAATATCGATTTTAAGTTCAGCAATTTTCGCACATGCTTTTTTTATGTATTGCCTTTTATTTGTTAGTTATTTAAGTATAGAAATTATTGTTTTAATGTAAGTGTAAATAGCCACTTAGTTATAGTTAGTTTTAATGCAATTATATTTAAACCTTACAATAAATTCCTAGACACTGAAAAAAAACCGTGAACATTGATGTATATTACATCAATGACCGTGAAAGACATGACCCACCGCTAGAGGACCTCGAGGACATGTTGTTGTTTTATGAATGAATGAATGAAAAATTTATTTGGTCACAAAAGCACAAGGGACACAAGGTAGATATATACATAGTTATAAGATTATGGCACTAACATGCAATATGCATACAATCATAAGAACAATAATTAATATTATTAAACAGAAGTAAACATAGCAAATATAAACATGAAAAATAAAGAACATATTAAAAGTGCAGAAATACAATACAATAAAAGAATAAAAAGATGATGTATGTGTCCCAGCGCTGACCAAATAGGTAGCCAGATTAGCATGTTATCTAGTAATGCTACTGCATACCAGACACTGATATTATTCCGGCCCCTTCCATGCGTCACGGATGCGCAAACCATTGCCGCGCCACAAAGTGCAGTTCCATGTGTACATATGTGTATGTGTTCTTGTGTGTACAGTATGTTATGATTTATATTTAGTGAGTAGGCCTCGAATAACTTTCTCATGCGTTCCACACAGCGTCAAAGATGGCCCGTATCCGCCGCGAAAACAAGGAAAGGTAAGTATGTCGATGAGAAAATGCTTAATGCAATTGATAAACAGTCTTTCTTATTTTTCTCATCTTATCTTTGATTAACATGTTTCAATAAAGTATTTGTCTATAGAAATAAAAGCTGTTAGGGTGCCATATTCTGTAATTTCGTACTAAATTACTTACTTCACTGGCGCAGCAATCTGATTTGGATCTTGAATACAAGAGAACGCTTTCGTGATTACTAGTCAGACATATTTGTCGAAAATAATGTACGACAGAAATCAACCTGCCGGTGCTAATATAATTAACAAATTGAACGCATCAAAGATATCTGGTAGTCTTGAAAAATATTAGGGCACGGTATCGAGCGAATATTGTGTAATAACTTTAAATATTCTAGTTGATCGCACACAATGGCTTTACTTTGACACTGCGTTAAATATTCAAAATAATGATGGCGGCACATCGCAGGCAGAATGTAAACTATTACACTTGACCTTATTACTTGAGTGTTCGAACGCAGAGCCCCATTGCCTGTGGGACATGATTGATTGCCAACTTCGCTCTGTTCAAACTTTGATGTACTTCATTCGTTTTATCAATAAATGTCGCTTCGGTTACTCGATTGAAATGAAAAACGTATATATACTTCTCTTATATAGACAATTTCAATACTATACTTTCTTTGTTCTAGCAATAATACACAAATACAAGTATTATGTTTTATTAAATGTAGTTTGTCTCCTATGTGGAGTGACAATACTAATGCTCAAAGTGACTGGCGGCGGCCGAACACAAAGAGCTGAATGCGTTCTGGCAGGATATTTCTGCCATTTCATAGATGAGGTTCATCATCATCATCAGCCTTTAACAGTCCACTGCTGGACTAGGCCTCTCCTTTGAAAGGAGGAATTGCCCTACTATACCACGCTGGCCAAACGGGTTGGTACAGGGTTTGTATCAAGTTTTCCTTCTCTTACAGTGCTGTTCTCTGCATAATATGCTCCCTTTGTCGGCTGTTACGACACCCATGGGATGATATGGGTTGGTGACAATCCGTATTCTTAATCCGTCACCACACGGACAAGATGAGGTTCACGTGTTTCAAAATACTGAATCATTTTTCTTAACTAAGTACTTTTTTTTACTTTGAAATAAGAATACTACTTGCCTTCTTATTTATCTGGTGAAAGTTTGTTAGAAATGACATGACGAGTGATTGCCCGGAATTCCTTTCATAGAGCAACTCTAAGCTCCCTTATAAAAATCTATATAATATCTTGATTATATTTATTTTTATTATGTACGCGGGACATGTTATGGGCTCGCTTGGTCGGGCAATGTTTAGTTTCTCCATGCATGCTTGCAGGCTTTAAGAAGATTAGCAATCGACGTTTGAGTCTCCTTTGCCGTCAGTACACTGCAGCGCTGTAGGATTTCCATGTTCAGTAAATGAACTTGTGATACTGGTAACAACCAAATACTACACTTCTTCATAGAAATATATTTACACAGTTGATGAATATTGCTATGTTCATTCCATGGTGCCGGTATTTCGACAAGAATCCCAAATTTCAGAACTGTTGGATGCGTGATTATCCAGGATTTATTAAAACGTTCCTTAAAGTACAATGATCATGAATGCAGTGAACTATAATGTAATCGCAATTTGCTTGCAAAATTGCTAAAATATCGGACTTAAAACTTCTGGCGGCCCATGGCATGCTACCTGCACATACTATTCCAACTCATACATATCTTGATCACGCAATTCTAAAGACTAAATTTCCTACGAAATATTTCGTTGCACACGCCACTATAACTGATCACTACAGCGTTGTATTTAGCCCAAATATGCGTCCTAATAATTTTGAACCTACAAGGTTAATAAAATAGTAGACTACACTTCCTTCGACATAATTTTTTCTAAGTCGGACCTTGATCTAATACTATCAATAACGGATGTCAACCAGGCATTCAATTTTCTAATCTCTACTATAAATAAAAAGCTAGAAACTGAGACAAATGATTGGTATCGCTTCGCTATACTAGACACCGCGCTGTCTAAGAAAAATAGATCCATAAATGAGGCAACTCATTATGACAGTGTATGTTAAACAAAAGCAACAAGACGCATGCGTGAAGAATTGTGTTTTCAGCTGCTCAATTGCTACCCGAGTAAATGGGAAAATATTTTATCCTGAGGTCTAGTAGACAAGTTATTGGTACCAAAAACAGTTTAGAAAATTCTTAAAAAATTACAATTCATTAAAATATTTGTGTATAGGTTAGGCGTACCGCGTAAGTTCCTTTATGAGAATAATGGTGGGTCTATTATCCAATGATTAGGTCTCATTTTATTATGATGGTTTGTTTTATGTACTTATAGTATTTTGCAAATTATTATTTGAAATAACCATAAAGGAAATAAGGTGTTTCCAAAACAGTGCTTTCTATTTCCATGCTACTTGTCCATATAAATATAGTTTCACATTATTAATTTATAATGATTAGTCGTGAAAACATTAACTACTTTGAATAAAACAATAATCTTACACACTTAATTATTCATATAATTAAACCATTTTTCTTGGGAAATGAAGAATGTTCAGCTTCTAAGAAGTAAAATTTTTCACCTTATTTGTAAAGGTATAAACATAAAATAATATAGAAATAGGTAAAATATGTAATAAATAGGTTAGATAAAAGAAATAGATAGACAGAAAGAAATAGCAAGATCTCTTTTTAAAGATCTCGCAAAGAGACTGGTCGACGCCTCGTGTGACCAGAAAGCTGGGTTGTACTTGGCTCAAAAATTTAGCATTGCCATACAACGTGGCAATGCTGCCAGCGTTCTGGGCACGCTCCCGGTCGACGGTGATGTGGAGGTACTTTTATGACGCCCCCTAAATTATTTTCTTTTTTCGTTTTGTTTGTTTTGTACATACATATTTCGTAGAATAGTATTTTAACATTTAAGTAATGTTTAATTGAATAGGTATTTAGTGGTATCTAAATAATATTATGTACTTACATTGTTATGAAAATTAATAAATCCCGAATCTTTCGGTTTAAAAAAAAAAGAAATAGAAAAATATAACGAAATACAATAACTATAGATTCACATGATAAAAATCTCAACTGTGGGGAAGTTGATTCTTGTACTAGCAGCAACACTGAATGGCTTTTTTGGTTTTTTGTAATTTTATGTTGAAATTTCAAATATTCTTATCTTACAGATGGTATGTGATCCCAGAGTCCTTCTTATTTTTTGCTGAGTTATTTTTACACAGGATAAAAGCGCAACTTGGCATTGTACAGCGAATTATTTCCGTAATTAATTTGGTGGATACTTAGATTATAGGGTGGATATATGCGCTGTCAGTATGACATACTCAACCATGCCGATACGACATGGTTTTATTTGCCTCATTTTAGGGCGGTGTCTAGTAGAGCAGAGTGAGACCAATCATTTGTCTAATAGCCCCTGTACACATTGGCCCAACTAGCTGGCCCAGCATGTTAGACCAACACGCCAAGATTGCTATTTACACATTGGCTGACGGATCATTCTGCATTGGTGCTTAGATAAAGATGGACGTAGAAGCACTTGCAGCCACGGCTATTTATTTATACAGTGCGTTTAATTATTACGTGCGCTTACATGTGTACTAAAGTAGAATATGATGCATTCTAAATGTTGTCATTAATGATTATTTTTTTCTTTTTCATTTCGTTAATAGTGGCGTGGAGCCGTATGGCGAATAAAATTAATATTCAATTTTATCCGCCATACGGCTCCTCGCTTCATTAACCTGAAATATAAAATAGGTAGCTCATTATTAATAAAAGGAATTTTGGTTATATAACCTATATTATTGTTAAATTTCGGTACAACTTCCATAAATTGTAAAACCTCATTGCTGCCATACGCCGCCGCCATCGTTGTAGGAACTTGAGAACGTAAATATCATTCACGCACAAAAGTACTGCCTCCGCTGAAGAGCGACAGCGAAATGAAAAAGGCGCCAACGTGTGAACGCTGTTGGCGGAGCGTGCCAAGATCCTTTGATGTGTGCACAAAAAAGGAGAGTGAAGGCTCAGGGGTAGCGCAGGTCGTGAAGATCCCTAAGGCAAGGCTGGTGGACTATCCTTCTCGAGGTTGCCGCCCGTTCTTGGTCCAGTTCCTTCAGAAATGGATGCAACCAAAACCTCCAGCCTAAACACAATATCAGGCACATTACACACGCACACACACACACGTACACACATGCGCGCACACACCCACACCCACAAACACATCTCTTCACCACGCCCCCTCGTGGCCGGGTGGGCTTGGGCTCGTAGTAAAAACTCACGGGTAAGAGAAGTTGACTACCTGCGCTAGGACTTGCGCAGTCGAGCGCCGTACGCAGGGATGACGGAGTCCTGGGGGGTTGAGCCGAGCGGCGCTGGCGGTAATGTGACCGTGAGGCAACACGCCCTCTTTGGTCCCGATTTCACGCTAAACGGTAGCCCCCGCTGTAAGCCGCAGCGGGGGAAATGGCCACCGTGTCCCGTCAGAGGACCACAGGCTAGGGACGTAGGGCCCGCATCAACAGTCGCAATACTTCGGCTGTTGAGGTGGTGGGTGAAGGCTATGCTGAGGGTGCAAGCGAGGGTGGACAGCTAGAGTTGGTAACTCGGCTCAGGCCGTTAACCCGAGCGGGCGCCCGATACCGTGCTGTAAACCAGCCCCGCGTTCCTATATCCCTCTGGTAATCCTAACGTCCAGATGACGTTCCCTGTTGCGGGCTCCATGGAGGGTGGGAAGCCAGAGGGATGAAGTCTTGTTAAACTTTTATGGATACCGCAGATCCTAAAATTACCCCAACTGCGACGGTTACAGCGAAAGCTGTTACCGCCGCCACCAAAACCAAACAGATGGTCGACGCCGTGGCCTCGGCTGCAGGTGTCACACAATCCCCCAGGGACGGGACTTCAGCGCTAGCTAGTACTAGTACTGGTCCCGTCCGTACAATCGTCAGCCCGTTTGAAATCAAGCGGGAAGACAACTCCTCCTTCGCGGGATGGCAAGTGGTGAGTCACCAGAAGGGCAAAGGCAAGGGCAAGACCACCAATCCTGTCCAACGCCCGTCCACCACACAACCGAGTGGACCCGCTGCTGCCAGCTCTGCGAAGAAGAAGAGGTCAAACCGGAACAAAAGACAGCGCATGGCGGCTAAGCGGAAGGCTTCACAAACCTCTGCTGCTGCCGGTGCTGCCTCTATGAAAACAGCTGAGCAGGCCGCTGTCGCAGGTCTCAGCAAGGTGACCAGCGCGCCGCCCACGCTCAGCAATGAGGGGTGCACGAAAGCCGGAGGCAGTACGGGTAGGCCGCCTGCCGCCAAGCGGCGGGCAGGTCACCCTGGACGGCATCCAGCTGCAGCACCACCGAACAACACAGCAGGTAAAACTGCCGAACACAAGGAAAGAGGTGAGGCCAAACGTGCTCTCAACGAGTCCAGCTCGCCTCGGGGGGAGCACAAGAAGCCCCGCCTCGACTCCTTCAGGACGACAGCAGGTAAGACCTACGCACAGGCCTCCAAGGCGTCTCTGTAAGTTGCAGTAACATGCAAACGCACAGGGAACTTGCCGAAGGAGTTGGTGGACCAGGTACTCCGGGAACTCCAGAGGAAGATCCTGGTTGATGCCTGGTCGACCAAAACCCCCAAAAGCCCCGCTCCAGCGTTCACCGGGAAACCCATGTACGCGGACGGGGTCCTCAAACTCTGGTGCGCCGACGAGGTAACCCGCACCTGGCTGACGGAGGCGGTCTCTCTTCTGGTCCCACCACCAGGCTTCGAACTGGAGGTCAGGGGCCAGGAAGAGGCCCCAAAGAGAGTGCGGTGCGGCATTGTCGTACCTGACGAACAGGGGGTCTTGGGCGACGTGCGCGACGTGGGTCACGCTCTGGAGTACCAGAACCCCTGGTTGGAGGTCGACAAATGGTCGATGCTGCACTCCGAGAGGCAGACAGGTGGGTGGTTCCTAGTGGTCGGCGTCCCGGAGGAACAAGTCCCTACCCTGATGAAGAACGAGCGCCGCCTCGCGTTGGGGGTAGGTGCCGTCTACGTCAGATTCCGGGACCCCACAGGCAAGTATGTCGACCATCCTCCAGGATGCGATGGCAACTCCACACAGGTCAAGCATGACTTCAACAGCCAGTCAGGGTGCGACGCAGAACCCGGCCCGTCAGAGCCGGCCGCGTCTGGCTCGGGGGCTGGCCCATCAGCCGAGGGTAACTCGGAAGATGAGAGCCTGCTCCTGAGCCCGGTGCGGCGGGACGACGGGGTGGAAGCTGGCGATATCCTGGACGGCCTAACGCAGCTGACGGTCGGGGAGGAGAGGACTTCATCCAAAGATGAACCTTCTGCCTAGTGACGTCAGCTGCCTTCAAATCGACCTCCATCACAGCCAAACGGCCACCCCGCAACTGCGCAAATGGATGGAGGTCCAACAATCAGCCATCGTGCTCATCCAGGAACCTTGGATAAGGGGCGGCCTCATCAGAGGCCTCTCCAGCCTGGGAGGTAAGATTTATTCTTCAACTGACCACACACATCCAAGAACCTGCATACTGACAACTAAAAACATCAGAGTTCAAGCTTTAACGGAGTTCTGTTCCAGAGACATCACAGCGATGCAAATTGAAATAACACAGCAGCCAAGGAGTATAGCGGTTGTTTTCGCATCGGTCTATATGCCCGAGGCCGAAGACCCGCCTCCGTTCGACCTCACGCGTCTTGTTAACCAGTGCGAGAGAACCAATACAGAGGTCGTAATAGGAAAGGACTCCAATGCCCACCACCAAATGTGGGGCATGAACTGCAATAACAACAGAGGTAAATTACTGGTTGAATACCTATTCACCACTAATCTTACCCTATTAAACACAGGTACGGAGCCCACTTTCGTCACAAAACGTAGTCAGACAATTATCGACTTAACTTTCGCAACAGAAGGAGCCGCTGAACGCATCAAGGGATGGCACGTCTCGAAAAGGGCATCGTGCTCAGACCACAGATGGATCAGCTTCTCTATGAAAGTCGTTATACATCCCACACAGCCACGTAGGAAACCACACAACACTGACAAAACAAAGTATGTCCAATTACTTAAAGAGAAACTTACCCTTACTGCTACGCCGACGGTACTGGGTGACAATGAACAGATCGACGAGCAGGTATGTACAGTGACGCAGTCGATGCTAGACAGCTACCACGCAGCCTGCCCAGAAACCACTCTACCCTCAACTCCAGGGAAACAACCCTGGTGGGGCGCTGAGCTCGTACGCAAGCGCAAGAAGGTAAGAAGGGCTCTAAACAGGGCAATGAACACAAGCGCGGACGAAGATTGGGACATTTATAAAGCGGCCAAATCAAACTACAAGAAATGCCTCAGATTCAGACGTACCATGGGATGGAGGAAATTCTGTGGGAGCATTGAATCTTGCCAACAAGCAAACCGGGTAAGGAAACTACTGGCTCAGCAACCAATGGTTGCACCAGGTACTCTCCGTAAACCGGATAACACATACACCACATCGGAGGAGGAGACGAGACGCGTCCTACTCGAACACACTTCCCAGGCTGCGTCCTCAGCCCGGTAATAACGTGGCGCGATACACCAACAGTGGCGACCAAACACGAGTGGAGACACGCAAACACCGTGGTCACAGAAGAAAAACTCCGATGGGCCATCGATAGCTTCCATCCCTTCAAAGCAGCTGGACTGGACGGCATCTTCCCAGGGTTATTACAATGGGGAGGTGAACCTGTCCGTAAAAGACTTCTGGCAATCATGAGGGCTAGCCTGGCCCTTAGATATGTACCGAAGAGTTGGAGGGAAGTCAAACTAATTTTCATACCAAAACCAGGCAAAACAGACTACACCAATGCAAAGTCCTTCAGACCAATAAGCCTGACCTCCTTCATGCTTAAAGCCTTGGAATGGCTCTGCGAGAGGGAACTAAGAAGTGGGGCACTTAAGCACCTACCCCTACATGCCAACCAACATGCATACAGCTCAGGGAAATCGACGGAATCGGCCTCACATCAGGTCGTGAACCAGATAGAAGCTGCTATACAACAAAAAAGCATCTGTCTGGGCACCTTAATTGATATCCGCTTGCCGGTAAATCACCCCAAATGGGTGGAAGACATTTTTGACCGTTGACGGCTCTTCACCCCAAATGGGGTGATAGTGCTGGTCGTCATAATATTGCTTAATCTCTATAATCCTCTGTGTTTTGAATCGGTTTTCTCTTTTCTATTTAAACTATCGAGAATATCTGCCTTAAAAAATTGCAACACTGGCCGTCAAAAGTTTGTCTGTGTTTAAGAAATAATTTCTCAAAGTCAGTCTCAGTGAATTCGCGACGACACACATTTTGCTGTTACAGAAAAAAAAAAAATTTGCTAACGGGTGAGTATTTTTGAGTAAATTACTGATTTATTGGTTAATTATAATGTAGGTAATGTGTGTGCAACGGGGTTTTACCCAGAGATAAGTATATTTCAATTTCTGTGTGATTTTCGGTGCCGTGTAAGTCGCAACGGACATTTGTTTTCCTTCAATCAATCCCATGTATTACTGTATTTAATAGACCTATGCACTTAATATTTACGCATAAGTTCTTCTATGAATGTAACTTTTAGTAACTATATTTTTAAGTTTCGTGAAACTGTATAGTCGTAATAATTTATTTAATTTTGTTGAAAAATTTTCACCGTCGGCAAAATGTTTTGTGCCAGTTTTATGCCTGTAAATAAATATTTTCTTACTATGACTTGTGTTTGTATTTTTTTTCGTATGAAAATAGAACCCTACCACCAATAAAAGCCATAAAATATATATGGTATTGATTTACTTTTCGAAATAATAATTATTAAAGTTCACATTATGTTTATTTTCAACCATAGTCAATGTTTACCATTTATTATAAAAAATTAGAGACAAAATATCAACAAACACTTAACACGACCCGAAAGGGACATTCATAAGCTCTAACAAAAACATAACTTGAGAATACGCCCGTTGCCAACGAGTAAACAAAAAATGTTTTGTTGAGTGCGGCCATCTGGCGCGTGGCGTTACGTCATCGCGTGAGCCGCCGGGCGTTCGGGAATTCCGATGTTCTAGCGCCGGCAAGCGGATATAGAAGGAGCCTTCGACAAGACAAACTTTTCCAGCATAAGCAACGCCCTAGCCAGGTATAGTGTGGATCAGATGCTCATACAGTGGATCCAAAACATGCTCAGCAAAAGGGTAGTGCGCCTGCAAGGCGACACTCAGACAGCCTTGATAACTAAAGGATGCCCGCAGGGAGGTGTACTCTCCCCGCTTTTGTGGAACTTAGTCATCTATGAACTCATAGACAAACTCAACGCGAGATACTTCTACACAATAGGTTATGCAGATGATCTAACTATACTCACCTCAGGTAAGGTAACCAGTACAGTGTACGACCTAACCCAACAAGCCCTACGCATAGTAGAGTGGTGGCGTAATGAGTACGAATTATCTGTAAACCCAACCAAGACCGAACTAGTAATGTTCACACACAAACGCGCGCTGGGTACTTACCGACTGCCCAGGTTATTCGATACAGAGCTTAAGCTGTCTACCGAGGTCAAGTACCTGGGTGTCACTCTCGATAGCAAATTGACATGGAACAGTCACATGGAAAATAAGCTCAATAAAGCTAGCATCGTCTTCTGGCAGTGCAAGAAGATGATAGGTAAACGCTGGGGCCTATCACCCAAAATTGTCTTATGGCTCTATAAGACAATAATTCGTCCGATGATAAGCTCCGGCGCAGTAGTGTGGTGGCCTCGGACCAACCTAACAACGGCCGCCAACAAGCGTCAAAAGCCTCAAAGACTTGCATGCCTAGCGGCCACGGGCTGCATGAAACTACACCTACAGCGGCACTCGAAGTGTTGCTGGACCTGCCTCCTCTGCACCTGTTCATAAAACAGGAAGCAACGATGTCGGCGGTCCGGCTAAGAGCTCTGAAGCTCTGGAAAGACACTAACACCCCGCATACTAACAACTTAAATACACTTTTTAAAGAAGTTCCTCTCACACAAGCCATTGGCGACCGAATACCGAAACAATTTGTGTTCGACAAGAAATACAAAATCCAAATGTACGAGGATCTGCACGAAGGGGCGGTTAATCAAAACGAGCTCACGATCTTCACAGATGGGTCCAAGACTGATACAGGTACGGGTTCAGGAGTATTCTCCGAGGACCTAAACATCAACATCGCAGCACCGCTGGGAGCCTACAACACGATCTACCAGGCCTAATATTTTGGCATAATCCTAGCTGCCACAGCAATCATGGCACGTGAGGTAAGGGAACGATCCATTAGGATCCTCTCAGATAGTAAGGCTGTCCTCTCATCCCTCAAAAGCCATACTATCACCTCGGCACTCACGCTTGAATGCCACCAGAAACGAACAGAGGTAGGTAAACATAACAAATTAACACTGCAATGGATCAAGGGCCACAGTGGCTCAAGAGGGAATGACGCAGCCGACGTACTTGCCAGAAGAGGGCCACTTTAAAGGTGGTGGGACCCGAGCCCATTATTGCCCTCCAATCAGACCCGGACCAGGCCCAGGCCGGAAAGACCAGGACCCAACACAACCAATCCTGGATTGGTATTGAAACATGTAGGCAGGCCAAGGAGGCTCTTCCCGCAGTAGACGGTAAGATAGCCAAACAAATCCTCCGGCTGTCCAAAGAACAACTGCGGACAGTCACGGCCGCCTACACAGCACACGGATTCTTTAATAAACACCTATTTAATATAGGTATCACCGACAGCCCGCTGTGCAGGGCCTGTATGGCAGCAGACGAGACGGCAGCCCACCTGCTCCTCGACTGCCCTGAGGTCGCACAGTACAGGCAGCAGTACCTGACGAGATACAGCACCCTGAGGGAATCAAGAGTCTGCTGGCCTTCCTCGAAGAGCTGGGGTGGCTCGAATGACGACACTATTCCTACCCGCACGCAAAATACACGCCAAGACGTGGAGTTGCGGAAACAGCCCGTGCCATCAAGTATCAAGTAAGTGCACAAAAAACCGACACTATTCGGTTGGGTGGCCAACGTCGGCGCCAACTACACCAATTAAGCCAACATAGGGCCAAGTAGCTCTCCACACATTGGACCAATACGTTGGGCCAGCATGTTGGGCCAATGTGTACAGCGGGCATAAGGCTAGAAATGTGTAAACACAGTATATTTCAAATGTGATTCAATTTTAACCACCGATTTAAGAATTATAACGATTCAAAGTTCCTTAATTTTGTCATTCACTGTCTGATCATCAAGAGTCTAAGGCACTTCTAGCATACATAGAAGCTTCGAGTTTAGAATACAATTAGTGTTTATTGTATGAATCAAGATAAAACCAAAATATTTTCCAATTTAGGTCCATTTTTCGACATAAATCAACTGCATAAATAACTAATAAATAAAGTAATTCCAAATAAATATATAAGATTACAAAGTTACATTAGCAGTTAGGACTTTATGAAAATTCGTTGTTGATATTGTTGGTATACAAGAAGTAGAAAGTACCGGTAACTAAAAATATAGATTTAACGACCGGTTGGCGCAGCGGGAGTGTAAGCGACTGCTACGCCGAAGGTCGCGGGTTCGATTCCCGCTCAAGTCAAACATTTGTGTGCATGAACATGGATGTTTGTCTTGGTCTGGGTGTTTCTATGTATAGTATGTACGTATTTACAAAACAAATGTATAATTAATTGATCTGTAAATGGCTAGTAGCTCCCTATCGTAAGTTGAATACTTCTGTTCCGTAGGGGTTAATTTTTTCGAAAAATAGCCTAGCGGCTTCCAAACGCCGTCTACCTTTTGCTGCAATACGGCACCCATAGATGTATTAGAAGCATCGGTCATTAACGCAAGTGGAACATTTGGAAGTGGATGTGACAACGTAACGGCCTTCTGTAGACCTGTCTTACATTGCACAAACGCGTTCTCAGAACCTTCGGTCCAATTAATTTTACTTTTGTCATTTTTCTTTGCATTGACTAAGTACTTGTTAAGCTCACACTGATAAGACGCTAAATTTGGTAAATGTGGCCTGTAAAAATTGAGCATACCTAAAAATCGTCTCAAATCGGCAACAGTTTCGGGCTTAGGAAAATTCACAATTGCCTGGATTTTCTCATCAAGAGGTCTGATGCCATTCGTACGGATAGCGGGATCAGTGCCGCGCAGTTGACATTCGGTAGATCTTTACGTTTACCTGGCGAGTTTTATGAACGATCAAATGATAGTCATAACAATGACCCATATAGTTTAATTAAAAACATACGCGCAACTCTCAGTTCTTATCGCCCTACTAGAGATAAACTTAGTTCTAAGAAGATATTCGTATATTCTGATTTACAGAATACAGATTTCGTTTTTGTAAGGGACGATGCCGTTCACAGATCCCTGAAACCTCCATATGACGGTCCATTTAAGGTACTGGAACGAGGTTCAAAAGTTTTTAAGATTCAGTTGCCAGATCGCGAAGCTAATATTTCTATCGATAGATTGAAACCAGCTTTCACGATTAATGTGCAAAACGCTCCTGTATACGACAAATTAGTAGTAAAGGATGATATTATTCCCACAACTCAGCCGCCTGATACGCGGAAAAGTTCGCAACATGAGCCGCAGGTGTCCCGGAGCGGACGGGTAATACGACGACCTGTAAGGTTTGTGGACTAGGTATTCTCACAACGTAAAGTGTAAAATAAGTAGTAACGTAACGTCGTAGTTTACATTTTAATATCGTGGGACTGATAAATTATATACATTTATTGTTGATTATCAAGAAACTACTTATTAGATTAGAATTATAAACCTTATTGAATAGGGAATTAGAATTTATATTGCATAACTTAGTTTTACTTGAAGCGCTCTAATGTATGATAACGCGTTTGGGATATATTACACAAATAGTACATACATAATTATTAATTATTATTAGTCACTATTAAGTTCTATAATAAGATTAATAAGTTTACTTTTAATTAAGTAAGAATGTATGAATGTGTTAGTTTATAACAAATAATTAACTATAAGAAATTATTACCTAGGTACTTACCAACCTATATTGTTTCATGTATGCGTTTTAGGTATAATTTATGCATCGTCCGAATACTGTGTCGACATACATAGATACACGTTGCCATGTACTTTGGATATTAGCTAACTAACTAGAATAGACTTAAGTAAGCACTTTTTTAGCAATATAGTTAAACGATCGACGACATTATACGAATAAAATTTTAAATTTAGCTCATTTTGTCGTCAACATTTGTAGCTAGAAGTCAATGTTATTTTACGATATGGGTAACAACGGATCCTCTCAAGGAAACGTGGCGGTAGCCCAAGCGCAAATTGACGTCGGAGATTTGAACCAGAAAATAAGTTTTCTGGGTATAGTTGCAGTTATTTTGGCCATTTTGATAATAGGCGTGGTCATCTACGGTATAAGAGTACACTGTCATCGACGCGCCAAGTCCTGGCTCCGGCGTGAGATGGCTGCTTCCAACCTGAGCGTGTTGAGCCCTCCTGTGGTGCGCGTGCAGACAGTACCCCAGCAGACCACGACCGCCGCGACCACCGGTGTGGCCGCATCCGGTTATATGTAAGGCATAAGGTACATTATAAGTTATTACTTACCTACTTGTTATACCTAATGGTAATTAATTGGTTAGATTCTCTTGTAAGTAAGCCTTTTGTGTTATATTCCGTTTATTCATACATACTTACCTTTTATTTTGTGTAACAGATTAGTGTCATCATTTGAGTTAAATATTCTTATTTGAAAGGTGTAATTGAAAAACACTATTATAATTTTGTTGTGTTGTATAAAAATTCCTTAGTAGTTTGCTCAATCGATTTATTTTTGTGACTTGTTTTTTTTTAAAGGGGGGGCATGGTGTAGGGACACACACACATACATACTATGTAAGTGCACGTGCATAGCTATGTAAGTGTAAAGTGTCATCTACACAATCCTCATCTTTTAAGTTTATTTTATATTCAGTCCAGATTAACACCTCGCTTCCTTAACACGCCTGATCTGTTATAAACTTATAGAGTATATATATAGTATAGTATAGACTAAGTGAAATATTGTGGCCTTGAAAATATATAGCGTTCGTTTTCGTGAGACTGACTTTTCGTTATGAATCAACCTGAAGCTACTGGACTCAAATAGGACATCTGTTCCTAAATATGTATGTTTATCCATTAACTAGTACCCATAACACAAGCTCTGCTTAGCTTGGGACTAGATGAAGATGTGTGTATGTGGTAGAATATTATTATTATTATTATAGAATTGTCTACATAAATATGAGATTTTATGAGATCCCATAAAAAAACGATACATACATACATAGGTACATAGTCTTTCGCCTATATCCCCGAAGAGGTAGGCAGAGGTATTTTGCTACACCCACTTTTCGCTAGATTTATTTTAGTACCACGTAATAGGGGGCGAGCCTATTGCCGTACCGGGCACATTACCAGACTCCGTGCTGCTACTGAGAATTGCCTAACGGAAAAACCCAATAACACTTTGCCGGACTCGGGGATCGAACCCGAGACCTCCCAATCCCACGCGCACATTTATGCCGCGAGACCGACAAGGCAGTCATAACTTTTTACACTAGAAGAACTGAGGTGCGAAATTTGGGTTTTTTGACAAGTATTGTTTTTATTAGATATCCCTTTCACGTGGGAGTTTTAAAGCTGAAACAATGTAAACAAAGTATCCATACTTACTCAGGGTAATTGTCTGTAGATTACACAGTAACTTAATGGATATGGTAACGACCTCTGCGATATATGATAAGACTCATATTTTATCGTATCATCTTTGTATAATCTTAAATAAATCGAGGGCGATTTATTATATTATTCTGTATTACCTATATCCTATTATACATCTATATTATTCCAAATATACCAAATGCATATACATATTACCTGTAATACCCATAGGCTTATATCATATCACCCCAGTAAATCATACCATAATTATGTATACCATCTGCTTAACTATATTTTATTCCACCAAAACAAATGTACCAATAAAACAAGATCAATTTAAGCCAGTAACAAGAGCCAGTTTGAAATCCAGCTAAGTTGACGTCGGCCGCACTATTCAAACACGTTTCTCAACTGTTTGCTCCGAAGCCCAACTAAAGATAATACACTTGCTGAACTGTATAATATGTTTGCAGAGCCTAGGTGTTAACGATGTTGCTCTACCCTTAAAAGTTCTCGCAAGTAATTTGCATGGTATAGGTGTCAATCAGGTGGTTGATTATTCGGAGGAGTGAGGAGTACCGGCTTGTGTACGAGGGGGAGGGAGGGAGTGAAGGTATTCGTTTGCCGAAACAAGGCTGAAACCGGGGAGTGCTCACGGAACTCAAACACGGCGCACTATAATGAATTAAGTTACCAACTCTCTTGGAGCTGAACCTGCCTCGTGTCACACTTACGTGCATCGCTTGTGCCCGTTCAAATTTAGTTGCATTTACTTACACTTTGTATTCTCAACAGAGTATAATCAATTTTGCACAAAGAACAACCCTATGGTTTCGCATTAATAAAGTTATATACGTAAATAAAACAGTACATTACGTACGTAAAACATATTTTGTAGAAATAAGAGAAAGTTTCAAGAAACCATGCTTATAACTATGCATAAATATTATAATAGAATTCAAATTATACGTAATTTCATTACAGTCCGGTAATGCTTGCTTTGCCAAAATATAATATTGAAATATTGAACCCTGAAACCTTCACATTCTGTATAAAATTAAATAAAGAAAATCTGTTTTTGTTTTCAGGATATTTTCAGCGAAACCAAGGTTTATAGTGGGAGCCACGTATCTTAATTGTAATATCTTGATAGACATGCAATAGTATATTTTGGTAGTTGACCACTTTTTTAGAGACATTAACCTCCATGTATCAGACAGCACCTAAAATTTGTTGGTTTCAGAAACTTCCTTCCTAGTCCTGGAGTATGAAATACAATTTTTACTAATATGTGCAGAGCAAAACAGCTTGGTGAAGGTTGTTTAATATAACCAATAATTATCCGAGGATTCTTCAGATAAATATAATTTATTGTTATATATATTCGGTATTTACTTACATTCGCTATATATAAATCCATGTAAAAAGACCTAATAAAAATAATGTGTAACTCTAATTTGTTCATAGCTAACGAAACAGGTTTACCATCTCATCCGTTATTCATTATCTATATTAAAAAGTGAAATGACAACAACAACAAACGCTAACGAGTCGAGTAATGCGATATCCATCAATCATGGACCTGCTGATTGAATGATTGGTCCGAATGCGAACCTGCTTGAGACTCCGCCAAACGTGAAATTAAATAACTGCTGAAAACATTCACCAACAATTTTCGGTTTATCTTATTATTTATAATAATTGATCAATGCGTTTCGTTTTATTTAAATACATTGCGTTGACCGATCACATTCATCGTATTATTAAATCAAAGAAGATTATATAAAGACCTAATGCATGAAAACTACAAAACACGTTTAGATATAGTGGCATTTCCATTCAGCTTAGTGGCTTAGCGAGATACAACGGTACACAAAAACATTTAGCGGGTCGTGTGTAATATTATTCAAGACACAGTTTGGACAGCGGTACATACAAACAGCGTGTAAAACATGGACAATTTGACAGCGGAACAGTACGAGGCGCCGCCCGACGCCGAGGCAAGGCGAGCCTCAGCTGCACACAAACGTGATTGCTAGAGCAATGCGAGAACACTTCATGATACACCTGATTTCAAATAGCAGTCCGAAAATTCAGCTTTCATACTTTACGCTTCCTACAAACATATCAAAATATTTTAAATCTACCAAAAGCTAACAAAGAACAACGCAAGCACCAATTTCGAACTAAGTCTCATTGAAACAATACTCAGGGGCGCGTATAAGTATTCTCGGTCAATTAAAAATTTATAATTTAAATAATCCAATCTCTACTTGCTAACAACCTGTGTCTCAAACGAAATTTATTTCACAGGTCAGGGGAAAAGACATTGCCTTTTTGCGAGAAGATAACTCAAAATATAGCGGATTTTCGTAAAATATGTGAAACCTTTTGAATGCTAATACGATCCCATTGTTTGGAGATTGAATTTTCGGGTTATCATGCTTAAGAATTATTAATGACAGATAGGTTACGATTGTTATGATTTTTCAACATCCGTCTTATCAAAAGTATTGGATTGATAAAAATAAACATAGAATCACCTCATCATTACACAAATACCTACCACACTATAAAACATTCATAGCGTGATAGCAATACAATGTGGTAGAATAAATAGTATATACTGAAGGAACATATTTCTGCTGCACATTTATATTTTGTAAGCTTTTCATTGCAATATGATTCATTTTTCTTTGTAAAAATCAAATGCAACACAAAAATGAACTAGGCGAGTGGAGTCTGAAACTCTGAAATGGAAATACACGCTGTCAGACGTTGATTACGCCGTACTAGAATATTATACTAGCAAAAAATGTATGCGCTTCATTTATTTGAATTTAATATTGAATACGCATTATTGATGCGATCAAAGCATAGAGTGAAGTGCGAAAGGGACAGGTCATGGAGAGCATTCATTATTTCGGCAGACAACGCACGTTGCGCGGACGGCGGGGAATTTGAAATTTTATATTTGGGTGCATTGGGTTCCCACCAAGAACTTAGGGTCCCAAGCCAACCTCACCTGTAAGTGGTTTACCTGCCGATCAATGGACGAGGCTCTGGCAAACAAAATATCCCGATAAGCGGCAATAGGCTCGCCACCTATTACGTGGGATCAAAACACTGGCGAAACGGGGGCGTTTAATGTGCCTCTGCCTACCCCTTCGGGGAAACAGGCGTGAGTCTATGTATGAATGTATGTATTTGAGCGCACTTTATCTAACCGACGAACCAGGAACCTCTCGAGTGGAAAATTCTTGGTCGAAATAAAATAAAACGCGAACGAATTTCCTCAATATTTTCTACGACTGGAACATGTTTCACGGTTTTCACTCGATTTGTACAATGTATTTATTTCCCTTTTTGCACAGAGGCCCTTAGCAAATCGATTGACATTACCAAGTGACCGAAAATTTAATTAGTAATAATTTTTAGTAACCTACACAAGTATTATTCCTGTACTTAGTTTTTAATATAAAGTTTTTGTAACTTTCAAATAATATAATTAACCCGTAGTTAGATAGTTAGTAATGTTTCATACCTGTGCATATAGGCTAAGCTGTCTGTACTGGTAAAATATAAGACAGTCGTTATTATAAAGTATGATACACATAACTTTGATTATGAAACTATTTCCTTCGATAAGATTAAAAAATCATGCTACAAATTTCATATTTTAATCGACAAACTATACAGCACCTGACTTTATGGCAACTTTATTAAGCAGGGTAAAGTAGTTTATTCTAAGTCATGTTTATGTGAAATACCTTTCTATTATAATCTATCATTTGCATACTACCTATTCATTAACCACCCGCCCCATATTCTAGATTTATTAGATCTAGTTCTTAACAAAAGCTACTACACATAGGGTGTCTAGACCATGTCTGTTCCTAATAGGGCAATTATTGGGCCCATTTAACAGGTGTACCGACACTATTCAGAATAAACATTATGAGCGTACTTTTGGCTACATGCTTGATTAAACATTTCTCTGGTACTTTACAAACGCAATGTGTTAAAGACGTTAATGTGAAAAGAAATTCGACAGATATTTTTATGAATTATAAAACAATATATTTACCTTATAGATTTAAGCTACTTCTTCAAGAGAAAATTGTTCATAGAAGTTCACTACGCATTTAGAAAGTGTTGTATAGTGAAATTTAATATGATTTAAGAAACCCTTAGGCTGAGGATTTAGTAAAAATCTTTGGATGAATCAGTAAAAACGACCTGGAAATACAGTATGAGACAGTAAGATTGTAGATATGAAGTATAGCTAGTCAAAAAGTTGTTTTTTTGAGATACTTTGTGAAGATGCTTTAAGTCAATATATACTACAAAATGATTTGCATGATAAAACCAATAACCTTTATATACTATGTTGTTTCTTACACAGACCAAGCCCACATAGTGACAAACTTATAATTTCAATAATTGTTTGTAAATCTGTGTTTGTCGAGTCATGCATGTTGGAGTTTCATTACTTTATCATATTATTCACAGATTTCTCGACAGTATATTCTTGTAATATTAAGATCAAACGTGTTATACTGGACGGTTAAAATGATATTTCAGCAAACATAAGCTTCAAAAGCTCAATTCCTCTTAAATGTAAATTTAAAACAGCCACAGGAGAGGAACTTTAATACCCAAGTAAACAAGCTTCTACCTGGCACTAACCCTTTAAATAGTTAATTAAATCTAAAATATGCACTTATACGCGCACTGTCCACGAGTCATGCTTCCAAATGACGCTGCAATTTTGAGCAAACTCATCGCCACGCGAAAAGAAAAATGCTACTACTATATCTGAATGATACCGTGTGATATGCGTCAACAAATATGTACATCGTACCTGATTAACGCTTTTTAGGGCTCTGTAGGTTTTTATCGTGTCGATGGCAACACTTTATTGACCCAAAACTCATTGGGTTTCGTAGTAACCTACAAGACACACTTTTAGTTTCACCGTGTCCATCCGTTCTTCTATCCGTTCGTGGTTTTACGCATAAACTATAAATACCAGCATGCTAGAATTTGGCATAGTTATAAGTTATGTCTATGTTATCAAAACCGTATACTTCAATCTTTTAAAGTTATTTCAAAAACATTAGGGGTTCAGTTTAATCATTTTTCTATTCAGTGCTTCGTTCGTTAGTAAGTTAGCTTTATTAACTACCTAACCATTAACATATTTAAAGCAACAAAACTAATTAGCAAGAAAAAGATGACGCCATCATTTAAAATATTGTTAATATTTGCCGTTCATTCCTACACAAAACGTTGCAATTGAAACATTGTTTATCACAACGACAGCAAACAAAACTCCGCTACAGTTTTAATTTCGCTTCAAAAGCTGTTTTGACTCTGCCGCTTGGCAGTTGCCTGTAGTGTTTATTTTTATCTACACATTAAGTATACGTAGTTCGTAAATAGGTCGATAAATTCATGAGAATTTGCAGAAATAGGCGATATCGTATCTCTATTTATTTAAACTACAACTCAAATACAGGTAAATTCAGTTGCTAGTTTAAGTAACGTGAACGTTTATACAATATTTAAATAACTAAAGAATAATTTAAAAGACGACGTTCATTTTGTGTTTTGTACGTAAAATAAATAAATAGTTTAAAAAATGCTAGAAAAACACGCTTTTATAAATAATAATAATAATAATAAAAAAACCCCTCTGGGGCAGCCGTTATCTCATCATGAGACTAACGCAATCTCAGAGGGCAGAGTAACAGCTTTCAAACATAACCTTCATCGTGTAATATAAACAAAAAATGTATTACAAGAGGAAAAGAAAGCTTACAACCGCAGGGCAGCTTTGTGGCGAGCTGAATGTGTGTGGCGACACTGCGGTCCCGAATGCTGCAGAGGGTCGGTCAGGGCCTCGTCTCCGGCTTGCCTTTATTGGCTTGCCGGAGTGGATTTCCAAGAGTGCCCGCAGGACTCTCAACTCTGGCTTGCCTTGGTCGGCCAGCCAGAGGGAAGCCGCAAGAGCTATTAGCTCGGGGGTGGAAGTGTCATTCTCAAGGGCGTAACTACGGGGAAACCCGCTCCGGGCCTCCGTTGTCACGAGGCCCGCGATGGCGAAACCGGTGCCGCACCGCTCGACACCCCTAGCCACACGCACCGGTGTTGCCCTCTGGCTGCCTTTATGGCAGAGTTTGTTTGCTTTGGGCGGCTGTTTAGAGAGGGCCCATCTAGTGAGTTGGCGAGTCACCACATGCCACGCGGACGGATGCTATAGGAGTATCAATGGCAGGTGCCGTTTTTATCCATAGTATCATTATTACCAGTCCATTTAACACCCATCCCCATAAACCAGTAAATTAGACTCCACATCATTGCAATAGTCCTACATTTGCTGCGGCTAGTCCATAGCTGTACTCAGTAGTGCAGTTGTGGAGGCTCCGCGGCATGTGTCCCATCCCATTTTAGATTAAAGTTCTCTACGGGCCTCTGCACGTTGGATCCATATCCCCGTGTAAGCCTCCCAAAGGACCGGTTATTCTTCTAACACCATGTTAGAAGAATAGCCGTGAAAAAGAGACACATAATAATAATAATAATAATAACAACATTTAGCAAAGATATATACATGGAATTTGGTTTAGACAAATGCATAACTTTACTTTTTTATTTATTTTATACTTTTTGGTCTTTGATAACGAAATATTTTTAACGTTTATACATTTATTTTAAGTAGGCGCATCCTCTCCATATTTCAAAGAGCTACGATGAAATTATTATAGCAAATTTTCTCGCTTTATTAGACATGAAGCGATTAAATATCTCTCGGACTAAGAAAATACGAACTTTACAGAATATTACACAACGACCTTCTTTGTGTCGCAGAATTTAAGATAATGCATTTATTGCCAAAAAGAAATCGACGACGACAGAATTAAACGGAGATGAGGGACAATATTGATGGTGATAATGAAATTCAGGACATCTTATTCTTCGACAAAGCAGTAAAAATGTAAAACACGAAGATCTTGAATTTATATCACAACTCAGCCACATTATATTGTACAAACATTTCAAAAAGGTGATGTTTTTACATACATATATTTCAATTTATTTGATTGTGATTCACACAAATGCCACGCTTTTTTATTTTATTACCATTTATTCAATGCATTCACCTTTGTTTATTAGCGAACTAAAGCTATAATTTCCGGCTATTGCCGTGTGCAAACTGTGCCCACACGACAAAGTGAATTGCTACAATGCGGATAACACGGCAACACAATAATTTTACGCCCTGTTAACGCTAGTAAAACGTGATGCAAAAATAGTACAAATAAAGTAAAAAAAAAAAGTTACCAAATAGCTGGTAGAATAAAACGGCATGATTATAGTACGCTTATAAATAATGGATAAATTATGACGCAAAAGTAAACATGCTACAATCAGGGAACAAGCATACTGCGTCGATTTGGTTATGACCTTTGAACGGTTGTCTTTTTGAATTAGTTTTGCCATGACAAATGAGAAAAATCAGTCTGGTCTAATTGGCATTCATAATTACATGAGCAAGAACCACTTTTGCTGGCAGTATTAAGCTATCTTCAGTAGCATTCCTCACCGTGAGTACACAATCCAATTCTGCTATAGGTCGAAGGTCCCTTTACCCGATGACCTACATCAGTATAACCAAAACCCCAGCTTTAACATATGATTTACCTCTCTTTTAATTGAAAGCAGCGCTCGGTTTTGAGAACAAACAATACCCTTTTGGGTTTTTGCAGCAAAAACATATAATAAGCAACTTCAGCTTTCTCTGCACTAGATCTAATTAGAAGTTATTGTTCAGTCAACGTATTGTGCCCTAAACAAAGTTTTAAGAGCGTCTATTGCATAGTATTATAAGTTGGAATGTGTTATACAGTCACACCACACGTGATGCTATTAACCAAAACAAAACACAGCGTAATTTTAGACCCGAGCATGATACGACTGTAAGTGGCTTACTGCGGCAGTTCCGTGATAGTTATTTTCATCATCACCCTTGTTAATGTATCCCACTGCTGGGCACAGGCCTAAGTCTTTAGCTTAGGTTAGGTCAAAATCCACGGAAACGCTGGCCAAGTTATTTTTTTATTGACATAGTTCACAAAATGTCTTTCGGTAACTTTACGGAGACCTCGGATATGTAGAATTCCTCACGATTATTTCCTTTGCCGTTTAGCAAGCGATTAACAATTAAATACGAACTATAATTTAAAACGTCAGTTGTGCACGCCATGGTTTTGTCCTCGAGTCCTTCTTTTACTTTCTCCACTCGGTATCACTACCTGTTAGTTACATTAATTTTACAATAAAATACATCGAGATTGCCTCCAATTAATCGGATTTATTTATCAAGCGCCCGTATCTACAAATGGTGATCAAATGACATTCCGGTGTAACTGTGACATTTACGTCGTTTAGAATATTTTTTAGCTTATAAAGCTCGTGAATTCCTCTTTTTTCGTGTGTGTGTGTGAGTGTGTGTGTGCATGTGTCTGTGTGTGATCAATTCTGGTACCAGAATTTACAGGCCACCTGAAGGCCTCTAACGTAACCTAGTGTTTACAATTTTTTTACTAGTTATGTATTCGAGTTTCTGTTGTTTTAAAAATATGACAAACACCATTCTGACTCGCAGAGGCCTTTAAAAACATACTAAAAAGGGAGACAAAGAACACCTCAGATGCATTTCTATATAGAACATACGTACTAGTGATAAAACATGGAGACCGAAGACGAATCCAAGAAAGTTTTGTATAAAAAATGGACAAATTTTGTTCATTGTCAATTTACTCAGAAAGTCAGTCAAAAGATTTATTGACTAGGTACTATTGGTTATTGTAGGCTACATTAAATGCTGTCAAATCTATTCCAGGTTTACTTAATATAATTGTCAATGAAGGTGGGTAATATAACTGGCGATAAAACACTTTACTTGGAATTCGGTTCGGGGATCAATAATTCTCAACGGGATTCCAAATACGTTCCGAGATTTTGAACGTTTAAAATACTTCATTATCTGTGTTTTTATTGGAAGATATATTTAATTTTTGCACATAAATATAAGTATAACATGTCAACAATTTAATCATGGAAAAGCATATTGTCAGTACTTTTACCTTTTAGTTATTGCTATTTTTGTTTATGTTAAGCCCCTGTAACAAACTTACTAATTCGATAGTTGTAAACCTCAAAGCTCAAGTAAGATTTGAATTTAGAAGGTTAAACGGACAAAATAAAACAATAATTTGTTTGTAAGGTCATTTATCTTTCTACAAAAATATCAATATTCATAGCTTTATAATAGTGACTGTAAATAATGAACATAGACAGCGTTGGAAGCTATGTTGATTACGGCATAATATTTAGTTACTTTATTGAACTAGTCAATCGTGTTTGGGTTAACACAATGTTGTATTCGATACAATAAAGTCACTAGCACGACGGTCGTCAATAAACATTTCTGAACCAAATTGGTTACATGTTCCATTTTATTAAAAGGAAAAATTATGCCATGCCAATATATGGATTTCTGCTAAAATAAAACTCAAAAGCACGTCGTCGATTAAAAAATAATTGAGTGACTAATGTGCTGATATTATTAGTTTATAGGAAATTTTAAATGTATTACTGTAATTATTGTCACGTCATACAGAATATTTAAATCACCTGTTCCAAAACACGCTGTATCAAATACCAATTAAAGTATTTTTAGAATTGCGTAAAAACAGTGTTATTTACACAGACATTTCTCGGCGGCAGATACAAGGCCGGAGTAGATCAACTGCCAAAACCAGAGTCGGGGGCTGCGGATATTACCGTGAGACATTTAATTTTCTACGCGAAGGGATAAGGCAAGTAGAATTTCCTGAAAAATCCTCGCCGGCTGCTCAAACTGTGTTTCGCCTTCCCTTAAATACGAATAAGCCATAGGGTAAGCATGACGCCGCGTTTGTTGAAACCGGTTCTTCTCAATTCAATTTGGATCGTTATTGCGATAGAATCTATGAAAGTAGGAGGATCCAATCGACTGTTAGTAGTAACATCTGAGGCAGAATAAATGCTTTATTTAGTTCTATTGACCAATAGGTTAGAGAGTTTTGTATCTTTAAACTTGTCCTCATTATAAAAGTGTACCAAAAATATACGAGAATATATGCTAAATAATGGTTTTACACACTATTTGACAAAAATTTTATTAAAATTATATATAATAAGTGTTGAAATGGTCAACCTGCCTCGATAATTGCTAATGTCGTTCCGTTTCATACAGGCCGATTTTGTAATAAAGTAATTTCCGCGTAAGTATGAATTAGCCTAACTTGCAGTGAGGCATCAAAATCCGGATGCGACGTGAGCGTCTCTCTCCGGAATACACCCACCACATTTCCGTATTTAAATTGCGCGGATCTTCAGAATCATGTTACAGTAAGTGAAAAAGCCACTGCGACTTTATGTCACCAAAAATCAAGCGGTAACAATTATTTATGAGAAACAAGTTACAACAGTATCAACGCAGCAAGCTGAAAATCCAATATTGGTTTTGTTTGGGCAATAAATGATTGCTTACTTTTTACGATGTTTCCTCAAAGAAAATTCTGGTGGCAGTTTAAAAATGTTTTATTTTATGCTCATTTTTTTTTTTTGACAGCTGTCACTTCAAAGTAAACATTGTCTCCGTAAATTATAAATTATTTAATACGATATTAGTGTATAAATCGAAGTAAAAGTAACATTTAAGTGATTAATATTAGTGAAATCGTAAAGTGATATTATAAACTACCTGAAGAAACAGTTCTAATCACGTATAATCTTCATAAACAAAGTGCACAGTGCATTGCAATTTAAAAACTTCCTTAGAAGTGTAAACTAGGATTTATAGTGCTTAAATAACAAAAACATCCAGTGTTATAACAAAACATTACGAAGCAAATAACTTACAGTGTGTTAATAACTTTTTTTCTTACAAGTATTCGTTTTTTATTTGAACTACATTCAAAACATAACTTATTGCGTAAAAACAGTGCTACCAACATAGTTATTTAACAAAAATCGCGTTCCAGAACTACATGTATTAGCATATTAGCATAAGTGTCAAAATAAAGACAGACATTCACGAGTGTTAACCAAAGAAGTATCAATAAATTTTTAAGGCTAGATATTCACTAAATTTAGAAGAAATGGAATTAAACAGTAATATTACAATGAGAAACCATCGCATACGGAGAACTCACTCGAGTGACTCCATAGAATCATTAGACAACTCTTCTTTAAATTTGAGTGTAAAAAGCATGATGGAATTATCCGCAGACACCAAGAGTGATGAGATTTTAGATTTAATAAATTCGAACAAAAACTTAAAAGAACAATTATTAAGCGCACATGCGGAAATTGAAACGCTTTCCTCAGAAATTAATATGTTGAAACAAAAATTGCAAGAACAGGAATCGAAAAATGAGCGTCTTAAAAACATGTGTTCTAGTCTGAGCACAAACTTCAGCAGCAGAAAAAATTAAACAGTTTCAAATAGAAGAAGTACTAATAGAATATTAAGTACTACAAAGCCTAAATATTCTGCACGAAAATTGAACCTTGACGTAGAGTTTCACACTCCGAAACTTTCGTCTCAAACAGATCCCTCTAAACACGTAAATAAAAATGATATCAGCATAAGATTACCTAAAATCGTAGAACGTAATTTTACTTAAGACAAATATAATTTGGCATATATCAGGAAGAAAAGGAAGCTATGCATCCTAACAAACAGCAGCATAAACAGCAAAATACAAGACATAGAAAGTAATTTTGGAGAACATTTTATCTATTGCCGTTACATTAAAAAGAACTGTAGTATATTGGAATTGCTGGTAAATATTGAAAATAAATTACGAAACTTTGATATGAACGACTATTGCCTGATAGTAGTAGGAGAACATGACTTTAAAAATACAGTTAATTATACACAATTGTTACAATCAATTGAGGCATTGATACAGCCAATAAAACATACAAATATAATAATATGTGTCCCCACCTACGTAATGAACTCACCGATATACAATTATAAGGTTGAAGTGTTCAATAATCTCCTATATACGAACTTAAAACACAATAACGCATATATATTTGATACCAACAATGCGCTCACCTATGATATGTTTTCAAGAGGATCAGGCAGACTTAACATGCATGGAATACAGAATATCTATAGAAATATAATGCTGCGGATACAGGTTGACATGTATATCTTTCCATATGAATACAATATGACATGTAACAGCTATAATGATGACGATACAAATTTGGCAACCACTACAAAAACAAATCATCAAAGAAATTTGAACAACATATCCATTGGCCAGTCATTAGTGGCAGAAAAATCGGTGCACAATCAACAAGCGAGTAACTTACAAACAAATAATTTTTTTCTATAGTTATAAGTATTTGAATGTATTGCATAAAAATATTAATGGTATCTTGAACAAATCTGAACTTTTGACAGTAAATTTGGAATGGCTTAAAGATCAGGAAAAGAGAGTTGATGTTATATGTACATACATTGTCGGTACCTACACAACAAACAACTGCATTTGTGAAGCTCCGTTAAATAAAAAGTTTTTCTACGTTAAAACGTCAAGTTACAGTGCTGTGTTATTGTAATATCTTTCATATAAGTGACATGCCATCCGTTACTGGACCAAACTGTATGTATTATTAGTGCAATCATACTAAAACTTACCAAAATATACAAGGAACTTGAGAACTTTTAACCATATACCTACATAGGATTTGTATCGTTGTACTTGGCACGTACGCGTAAGCGACGCCGTATACAGCGCAGTTACGACCTTTTGGACGCGACGGTTACTATACGCATTGGAGCGTGGGCATTTATCAGTGTCTTACCTCTACACTTAACAGTTTTGAACATTATTGCGGCCTTTATTCGTGTCCACCTGTGCGTCTAATATAATTGTTTACTTTTGGCTAAAAGTAATTAATTTATATTACATTTCGCTTCTCCCATCCAAACTGTAATATTAAAATGGCTTCTAAAGTATCTGATTGGGGCTGTTGTATGGAAGCTAACGAGAATGAAAAACATGCATGCTGCTTTATTTGTAAGAGAGCTTATCATTATGCTTGCTTAGGCCTGGATGAGAAGAAAGTGCATAAAATGGAATCATGGAAATGCCCCTCTTGTCTAGGGTCTACTTCAAGAGGTAACAAGAATGATAATACGCCAGTAAGAAATGTCTCGATGGCAAGAGGAAATAAGCGCCAGGCTCCAAACTCACCCCCTGTTGTTCACACGGATACAAAAATTACAAGAGATGATGTCGATTCTATAGTTACCAGTGCAATACAGACCCAATTTCGTGAAATGTACTCCAAGATTAATGAAACAATTAAAAATGCAATTGATACGCAACTGAAACCTCTCCGTGAAGAGATTGCCGATATGGTTCATTCCATGGAGCATATGAATAAACAGTTCGAGGAGATTCTTAAGGAACAAAAGACCACCCAGGAAGCAATGAAATCTCTGCAAGTGGAAAACAACCATTTAAAGACTACCGTCACTGAACTATCTAACAGAATTGGCCAGTTAGAACAATATGCTCACTCAAAAAATATTGAGATGCAATGTGTACCCGAACGCAAACAGGAGAATCTTTTGGAATTGGTCAGTGATCTCGGTAAAGCCATCAATTATAAAATTGATACTGCCAGTATTATGAACGTTACTCGAGTTGCTAAGTTGAACCGCGAAGTAAATCGGCCTCGTTCTATTGTAGCAGAGTTTGCCTCACCAAGAATTAGGGATGAGATTCTCGCTGGGGTCATCAAATATAACAAAGATAACCCTCAAAATAAGTTGAGCAGTGCAACGCTGAACATTTCTGGACCGATTATGCCCGTTTATGTTACTGAACACCTTTCTCCAGCCAACAAAGCTCTCCATGCCGCAACCAGACTTAAGGCAAAGCAATTAAATTATAAATATGTCTGGACCAGAAATGTTCGAGTTTTTGTACGCAAAAGTGACGATTCTGGCTACATTATTGTAAAAGATCACACCACTTTAGATAAATTAATTTAAACATTCGTTTTTGCTTGTTTTTGTAACTCTTTTAAACTATTAAGTTCTATCACTTAAACATATATTACCAGAATGTACGTGGTTTGCGTACAAAGACACACACTTTTTATACTCAAATAAGTTGTAATGATTATGATGTTGTAATACTAGTTGAAACGTGGCTTAATGGCAGTGTATTGTCTAAAGAACTGTTTGATAATAGATATGTTGTATACCGTCGTGATAGGGAGTCTACAGGCTTTCACAGTACCAAAGAAGGCGGAGGTGTTCTTATAGCTGTAAAAAGCGAGTTAAAATCTAAACGTATGTTTACTTGGGAGAGTCTCTGTGAGGATTTGTGGATCACTTTAGATATTCCTTTGAAGGGCTCTCAAAAGACAATAGCAATTTGTGCCGTTTACTTACCTCCCCCGGTACAAAGAACAATTTTAAAACATTTTTTGGACAAGTGTACAGCTAATTATGATCATGGTTATCAATCATGTATAGTTGGCGATTTTAACTTAAGTTGCATAGATTGGATTTCAATTAAGAAACCAAATAGCAATTATAATGTGCCGGATCTGGGATCACAACTGGTAGATTTTACATACGTGCAAAACCTGTCACAAGTTAATTATGTTTTAAATAAGTTGAATCGTATTTTAGATTTAGTACTAACAGATGTAGCATGTGATGTTACGGAATCTAGTAATGTGCTCTGTGTAATTGATAAGCTTCACCCACCTCTGGAAATTACATTGTCTCTGAGTAATGCACAAAGTCTGCCGTATTCTCCTACTAGTATGCGATATAAATTTTACAAAGCGAACTATACGCGTATTAACGATTTTTTGCAAAATATCGATTGGGTCAATATACTTGGGAACGTAGATGATGTTAACGAACAATTGAGTATATTTTATACGAAAATACGTGAAGCCATACGTAAATTTGTACCTTTTGTGAGTAAAAGAAACACTAAATCATTTCCCCCGTGGTTTAACCATAGCTTGATTCGGTCTCTCAATGAAAAGAATAAGCTTAGAATACGTTACAAACTTTACAAAAATCCCTTAGATGAACTTGCAATGAAGAAAGTGGGGCGTCGCTGTAAATTGCTAGCTGCGACTTGCTATAAACAGTACATACTTAGTATCGAGCAGGGTATTATTAACAACCCAAAATTATTTTGGAGTTTCATAAACAATAAACGTAGTAGCAGTAGTACATATCCGAATTACATGAGCGATGGACTTTCTTGTGCGACATCTGGCATGGATGTCTGTAATCTCTTTGCAAACTATTATGCAAAGGTTTATAGTAGTAGCAATATTAATACGATGCCTAACGATTATTTGCAGAAATTGGAAACAATAAATAATAATAGTATAGTCGTTACAAAACCTTACATAAGTGAGACTGATGTTTTAAAAGTTTTGAAAGGGTTGGATAGAAATAAGGGTGCTGGAGCAGATAATATCCCCCCAGTTTTTATTGTATCATGTGCCACATTCTTGGCTCTTCCGCTGAGCATAATTTTTAATAGGTCTTTGACTTCCGGACTGTTTCCCAGCGAATGGAAGGCTGCAAGAGTAGTTCCAATCCATAAATGTGAGGATACTTCTCAAGTAAGCAACTATAGACCTATATCTATATTGTGTGCCTTTGCTAAGGTATTTGAAATGCTACTGTGCCCACTGTTACAAGGACATTTCAAATTGTACCTTAATCCTTCCCAACATGGTTTTGTAAACGGTCGCTCCACTTGTACTAACCTTGTCACTTTTACCGAAACTCTCATAGAGCCCGTCGATCAGAATAAACAAATAGATGTTATGTATACCGATCTCAGTAAAGCTTTTGACTCAGTACCGCATAGTATATTAATAGCCAAGCTTTCGGCTTATGGTTTCGCTGGTTCTTTGCTTAAATGGTTAAAATCATACTTAGAAAACCGTACTTTTGCGGTGGTTGTTAACGGATATCAGTCTAGCACGTTTAGTATAACATCTGGGGTGCCCCAGGGCTCCCATATTGGACCCATTTTGTTTAATGCCTTTATCAATGACATATCCAATTGTTTTAAATTTTCATCTGTTTTCATGTATGTAGATGATTTAAAGTTCGCTAGGACTATTGAATCTGTAAATGATTGCTTTTTGCTGCAACAGGACTTAGATAGATTGTCTGCATGGTGTGTTAACAATGGCATGCAACTTAATGCCAAAAAATGCTTTCATGTAAAGTTTTCTAGAAGGAGAGACTTAACATCTTTTAACTATCACATTGATAATCATATAATAGAGGAACAAGATATTATTAAGGATTTAGGGGTACTTTTTGACAGGAAATTGTCTTTTCTTCCTCACTTAGAATTTATTGTCAAAAAATCTGCCCGAATGCTCGGCTTTACGTTGAGGAATGTCAAGCTATTCAAAGATTTAAAAACTAAAAAAATTATATATTACAGTCTTGTAAGAAGTACCCTTGAATACTGTTCGACAGTTTGGCGACCACACTATGCTACACATTGTTTAAGGTTAGAACGCATACAAAAAAGGTTTGTCTGGCATCTCGCCCGTTGTGTTGGTAGGGCTAAAAGAAGTTTTTCTTATAAAGACAGACTTTCGTTTTTTCATATGACATCTTTAGAGAAACGTAGAGATATTTTAGATTTAATGTTTCTATTCAAACTATTTAATAATAAAATTGATTGCCCGTCACTTCTAAGCAAGTTCAACATTAGAGTTCCTCGTAGACAACCTAGGTACCCTATCACTCCAATGTGTCCCCCCTTTCGTAGAACAGTACTAGGGACAAGCTCGCCAATACCCAGACTATGCAAAATTTTAAATAATTTAAGTGGAACAGTTGATATCCATGCGGATTCAATAAATAAATTCCGCTGTACTATTAGTGATCAGTAATATATTTTATGCTCCTTACTATGTTTACTGATTTGTGCGTGTGTATAATAATTATGTAACCTGTTTTAGTATATTGCCATGAAGGTAACTATTTTTAAGTAAAATTGCATACGTAATTGTCATTACCTACATTCTTTTGTTTTTAAATGCTGTGTTTACTTATAAGTGATCGCTGTACTTAGGTTTAAGTTATATAAAAGTGTTTGTTATATATCAGTGTAATAGTAAAAGCGATTGTTAGTGAACCTTAAATAAATAAATAAAAAATAAATAAATATGTCTATCTGAACACAATATGACAAAAGATGACACTAAATTACTATTCATTCAAAATTATGTTTATGCAACTTCCTTCAACCGAAAATCTCGTCGTGGCGGTGCATGCATTTTGGTTCGCAATCAATGTGAGTACAAAATAATTACCTCCGTTGAAAAATTTAGTATTTCCGGATTACTCGAATGTTGTGGTATAGAACTGGTACTTCATCGTTTAATAATAATATGTGTTTATAGACCACCTCGAAACAATACACAAGACCTCGATCTTTTCTTCAAAGTATTTAATAACATACTAAATAACTTATGTTTCTTAAAAAAGAAAATTATAATATGTGGCGACTTTAATATAAACACTTTAGTGAACAGCAAAGCGACTGATATTTTTTTGGACACATTAAATAGCTACAACCTAATATTAGCCATTAAGGAACCAACTCGTCCGGTAAGCGGAACGTGTATAGACAACTTTATACACAACATTAAAGGATGTAAGTGTGACGTTTATGAATTTGCTCTGTCAGATCATACGAGTCAGTTGTTAACCTTTCCTGTTAAAGAAACTTGCTCATTACCATATTGGTTCATAAAACGAAGAGACTATTCGACAGAAAATATTTTAAAGTTTAAAGAATGTATACAAGCCCTTACCTTCAACAAAATATACAATATGGATAATCCAAATGAAGCATTTGATTATTTTCATGAAATATTCACCTTATTTTATTATTTATGCTTCCCTTTAATACTAATAAGGAATACATCTCACAAAAAACCATCGTGGATGTCAAAAGGCATTAGAAATTGTGCCCAGCAAAAGAGAGCCTTGCTGTGGCAACTTAGAAAGCAGCCTAGTACATATAATAAGAATAAATTCAAATCTTACTCTCAACGTTTAAACAAAATAATAAAAATGACTCAGAAAGCCCAAAATAACTTCAAAATTAATACTGCCTTTAATAAAAATAAAGCAACTTGGTCTATTATTAATCATACTAAGAAAAACTTTGTAAAGGAGAATATTAGGGAAATCAAAGTAAATGGAAAGGTAATAAGCGACCCGATGGCAATCGCGGAAACGTTTAATACATATTTCGTTAGTGTCAATGACGTAAATCGGACTGTTACAGACGCAAATTTAAAACTATCAACAGGTAACAAGAATTATGGATCCATGTTCATGAATGCAACAACTGCTTTTGAAATCAATACCATAATAAATTTATTGAAAAACACTAAAAGCACAGGTTATGATGATGTTTGTACAAATGTTGTAAAATGTATATCTGAGTTTATTTCACCTGTTTTATCTCACATTATGAATTTATGTATATCTTCTGGCACATTCCTAGATAAATTAAAAATAACTGTAGTGAAACCTTTGTACAAAAAGAATGAAAAACATATCTTAACAAACTACAGGCCAATAGCACTAATACCAGTATTTTCAAAAATATTTGAAAAGGTTATAACTAAAAGTTTTAATGATTATTTTGAAACAAAAAGACTCTTTACAGAAAAGCAAGTCGGTTTTAGAATAAAATAAGTGCATAAATCAGGCTATATACAATTTTTTGAATACATTAATGACTGGTTTAAATGAAAAACAATTGGTTGCGGCACTTTACATGGATTTAACTAAGGCTTTCGATTACGTTAGTCATAGCATCCTATTAAATAAATTAGAGGCTTATGGTGTTCGAGGTAATGTGCTAAATCTTCTTAAGTCATACCTTACGGACAGAAAGCAATGTACGCAAATTACTCGAATGTGTTTAAAAACACAAACCGATACTGTTTATACTTCCTCATATCGTCCAGTAACACAAGGTGTTGCACAAGGGAGTATTCTCGGTCCATTGCTATTCATTATTTATGTAAATGATCTTCCAAATTTTGTGCAACATGAAATTGTCTTATTTGCAGATGATAGCACAGTTATGTTCACCAACTCAAGTAAGCATCAATTAGAATCAGACATTATCCAAACTCTTGACACAATAATTCAATGGCTATCTATTAATAATTTAATAATTAATTTAAATAAAACTAGTATTATGACATTTATGAATAGAAAAAATAATTTAGTAGACCTTGACATAAATTTCAATGGACAAAATATAGTTAAAGTTGACAACGCCAAATTTTTAGGTTTAAATCTTGATTCCAAATTAGACTGGAAATCGGAAGTAGAAAATATTTGCACTAAACTTAGTAAATTTTCATATGCGCTCTATATGCTCGCAAAAATTGTGAACCAATCTGCAGTCATTTCTGCATATCATGGCTACGTAGAATCTGTGCTGAGATATGGCGTCATCTTTTGGGGTAACTCGGTAGACATAGAAAAAGTATTTAAAGCTCAGAAGAGATGTGTGAGGGCAATTTGTAAATTGAAACATACAGACAAGCCATTAAGCCATCATTTTGTAAGCCATTTTTCATTAGCCTAGAATTATTAACCCTTCCAAGCATATACATATACGAGGTAACCATGTTTGTTCTCTTTAATATTTCAAATTTTGCACAATTAAAAAGCAAAAGACATGAAGCAAAAATATGTTTTCCAACAAATAAAACAGCGCATTTCAGTAATAGTTTTTTCTGTATGGCACCACGTATATATAATCATCTTCCTGTAGATATATTAAAATGCGCTAGTCTAAATATACTTAAATCAAAACTGAAACAGTTACTTATCCAAAAGGCATATTACAGCGTAAAGGAGTACCTCGATGACAGATTCACTTCTTAAGTTTTTGACATAATTATACAAATGTTAATTTATAACGTGCTTTTCATTTTGATTATTTTATTGATATTTATTTGACATTATGATTTAAATTTTGAGGTTGTTAATTATTTGTAATGTAATATTATTTTTCGTGTTAATTTCTACTATTTTAATTTAATTTGTATTTTTTATTTTGATTATTTTATTAATATTGCTATTTATTTGACATTATGATTTAAATTTTGAGATTGTTAATTATTTGTAATGTAATAATATTTTTTGTGTTAATTTCTAAAATTTTAATTTAATTTGTATTTTTTAATATTGCATGCTAAGTGGCGGAATATGGCTGTACGATATTATTATCTTATAATGTAAAACATCTCCTAAACCTATATTCGCAATAAAGATATTCTGATTCTGATTCTTTTATTTGTTTTTTGATGAGGCCTTTGTTTATTTTCGATATAATTTGGCATGATACAATCACAGCAAAGTTGCAATCAAACTTAATTACACAGTTAAATTTTTGGCTCCGTGGAACTTGAAAACGTTAAAAGCCATTCCAGTGCAATTTTTCGTCAAAACGGTGGATAATTCTATTTCACTGCTATCCGAAAGAGTGCTCGGAGTGCTGTGAGTAGAAATTATAAAAATACTACCTTTGGATAAAGTGAAGTTTTTATGTTGTTTGCCAGTACTTATTGCCGGTTAGGACGATCTCTATATGGAAATTTAAGTGAATAAATAACCGTTACGAGTAAAAAAGCAATTGACGATGAGCAAGAGATAGTTGCTGAAAAAGGTACTTTAGATCTAGTAATAATAGTTACGCCTCCTGGTCTTGTGTTGAATAATAAAGTTTCAGGTTAAATTTCTGTGACTGATAGTGTTATGTGATTCTACTGATAGGAATTTTTGTAAGAAAATAGTTTGGAGAAAATTCAAATATATTTACAAACCCTTTGAAGATTTCATGGTATTTAAAAAAATATATGCATATGATTTTAGTAATTCCATTTTACTTTGATGCTACTTTTTATAACTGTAGAAAATTTATTTAAATACATATGTCTAATCGTTTCAAATATAACTTCCACTAAAGTAGCAGCGCTGCAGACATAGTTAGAAGAATTAAATGATCGGCATCCACCGCAAATAAACACATGGTACGATTTTGATTCTTGCATTTTCGTTAGGAAATTTGAATATAAAGAAAAAGCACCGTGGACGGATTTAGACGAAGATTGAATATAAATGCCTTGATTTTTAAAATCAAAATGGATCCATCGACATCAAACGACACGGTTAGTTGCAATGTTTTGCGTGCGTCAAGACAAATTTAATTCGTTTACCTAAAGTTCGGAAATTAAAACACACGAACTAAGTTAAGCGAATAAGCAAATACATTAATACTGTTTTCAGCATTAATCTCGGTCTATATAATTGGACCCAATCGTGAGCAAAGTTGATGTGGAGTTATATCTTTATATATATATATATATATATATATATATATATATATATATATATATATATATATATATATATATATATATATATATATATATATATATATATATATATATATATATATATATATATATATATATATTTTATATTTATATTTCTTGTGTATGTCACTGAACTCCTCCTAAGCAAATGGACCGATTTTGATGAAATGTTTTGTGTGTGTTCAAGGGGACTTGAGAATGGTTTAGATTCACAATTTAGTCCACTGGAAAATGTTTTTTTAATTTTAGTAGTTGTTGATTTTGGATGTTTCACACTGGAACCGACCGACTGCGCTACCATCGTAGTGTCAAATCTATATTAATACTTTCGTCAAAGGGTACGGTAGACTCGATCAAAACCTTACCTTAATAATAAAACATTAAAAAATAAATATTTCGAGTTGACAACATATACCTATCCGCAAAATTCGGATTGTTGAGTATTTTGTTAAATTTTAATGGTTCTGACCGACAAATAGCAGTCGCCATATTGGCCACTCTAGCGAAACGTCACTGCTACCGGATAAAATTCTGAGGACTACTAAGTCTTAGTACTAACATAGAGCATAGATATTTACATAGAGGCGCATTTCTTATGGGCGCTCTGTAGACAAACTTTCTGTGGCCGAAATTGCCGCTTGGCGGCGTGGCAGTTGCGCTGTGACAGCTTGTAACGTAATACTCAACGTATTGCGTTATAATATCTCGCAGGCGCTTAACGCCAGCTTAGCCGTAGAGCGTTCGCAATATTACCTTATATAGTCATGTTCAGAGCCACAAGCAGTCTGTGAGTCATAGGTTTATGCCTATATAAGATGGGTGCGCGATCTAAATCGGTCACTTTCCCTAGACATCGGAACGCTGCCGCTACACCTCGGTGATGGTTGTAGTGACAACCAAGTATTATTCTACTTCCTATCTACTGTCCCGCTGGGGGTAAGCATATTCTAGTTGTCTGTGTGCCTATATGCTCTGTCTGTAGTATCTGTGTCTCCTAAGCATAACAGCCGATCTAGGGACCGCCTGTTCCTGACCGGTTGTTGTGTATTCTCTATGCTGTTTCCAGTTCTCTCTACGGGCTGACGTTCTCCCCACGAGCTGTCTTCTCCCTACGGGCCACGATTCACCCTACGGGCTGCGACCTACGAGCTGCGGGCGCCGTGCTGCTACCAGCCGCCGCCAACGCATCAGCTCCCGCCTGCGAGCTCCAACAGCCAGGCCACGGACGCCTGACTGCACCGGGTTACGCTTGAGCCTCACCGCTCGGCCCACATTGGCTGCGCCGCCTGAGCCTGCCGCTCAGCCTACACCTCGACCACTGAGCTGCCTACCCAGCGTGCAATTCGGCCAGCTCACCGTCGACCAGTCTACCCTGCGAGCGTCGGAGAGCAGCAGCAGTCTACACTCCAGCCCTCAGGCCAGTGCTTACCTAGTTCGGTCATACTGTATGTAAGTGGTAGTGAGACATAATAAAGAACCTGTTCAGCCTAGCAGTGTTTCTCTTGAACCCCGGCATCCTTCCTGAGATCCTCCGTCTCAAGCTGTCTCTATGAGTGCAAGAGAGACGAACGTTCCTCCTGTGTATCTTAACTACGAGAGCAAGAGAGACGGAGAACGACGCCAGCGCCGCCACTGGCGCCAACTACGTACTACACTTACGACAGTCGCCAACTCGCCATTTGGAATCGGCACACGAAATCCTTAAGAAATGCGCTTCTATATGTAAATCTGTATTCTTTGGTACTAAGTAGTTCGTCTGTGTAAATACTTTCTGCGATTATATTTCTTAAACAGTTAAAACGACAATAATAGAAGTATCCGCCCAATAAAGGAGATTTGTGTTACCCCTATATCTAGAGAACCCCGAACGTACGCGAGCGAAGCCGCGGGCAAAAGCTTGTAGTATATATTATATTTGGTGACTGAAAGCGGCTTAAGGGCATTTACATCTTTAATATCTAGATTTTCCTACGTTTCTTTTGCGAATACTCGCACTTAGTGAAAACCAACAAGTTACCTAATACCATGAAGTGTTCTTCCATAAGCGTAACACACATTGTGATGTCGTGCTTGAATATAACATGGCTAGACATATTTTTGTCTAGCATTCAAGTTCAAGACCTCGACATATTTTCTTCACCACTTTGCAGTCCACTGCTGCAATTCAGCCTCTTCTAATTGGCTTCAAGATTTGGTCTACGCTGGCCAGACGAGTTTGTTTAAGGTATGGTGTCAAGTTTCCCCGTCTCTTCGCAAGGATACTTTTTGATTCGTGTATTTTCTAAGTCGCATTTTACGATACAGCTACGAAATGAAATAAAGCACTGTCACATAGTTTTCTTAATCCATCACAACACGGACTCAACGACGTAAGATTTATAATGTAAGCATCGTAATTCTGTATTTATATTCAAAGTGGATTGGATGCCGTTTCTGCCAACAATACAATTTTCGGTTTGTAATTACACTTCTTAAAAGTAGCTAAAAATATCTCTGACATTTTACTGACTTGAAGTCCAGTCGGTGATGGCTTTGAGTTAAGACCCCTAGCGTTGATCAGGAAATATACCGTTAAAATTAGAAAAACTTTATACACGTTAAAAAACCTTATATTAAAAATTATGTGAAATCTGTTAAAATGTTTTAGATTAGATTTCAGAATATTTTAGGAGCCTAGTACATAAATTATCTTTATAGGCCTCCAGTTTATTAGTATTTTTAGAGTAGTCGGCTGTGGTAACTATTAAATATTTTATTACTCGTGTGGTTTTTTGTCACCTGTTTATATCTAGGTATGCGGCTGACAGTGGTATATATGCTATTACTTATACGATTCTACTCCTACATAATTTGACAAGGAAGAGGAGACTGAAACTACAGAGTATATATAGATCACAACAACTACATACTAGGTTCCTGTGAAGATTAGGTCTTTACGTGTCCTCAGCCTGTTATTGGTCAGCTGGCGAGTAGCTTGGTTTGTCGTGCACAGGCTTTACACTACCATACATGGTTGAGCAGAAGGCACTGCTTTTCTCATTGCTTACCATTACTTTTGTCTAGTATTGTCATCTCTCTCACTCGTACCACCGTCCGAAGCGACAGCGCATCCGAACTGATGATACTGTCTGCCCAACCTTTGTTATCTTACTCCAATAACGTCTAGTGTAGTTTCAAAACAGTAATTAACCCGTTGATAAACTGTTTTGTTATTGTTGTGGAAATTAAGTTGCTCACTGCCGAATTCAGCTCACTTTTGCTTTACTACTCCAAATTATTACAGAGGGCTAAATTAAATGTAAAATTGCGCCAGAAATTACTATTTAACTGATGATTAAAAGTAAGGTAAACTATGACTTTTCTCACTCACTTTATTTATGAGTCCGTAGATCTAGTGGTTATTACCTTCACTGAAAAGTCACAGATTGCATGTGGTATCTTTCGAGATACAACCTGCGACTTTTCAGTTCCCTCAATGATTCGGCGTTGCACCGAACCGTATGTACTAGGCGATTTCGTGATATGGAAAAATATTAATATTGTGGATTGTATCAAGAATGGCTGGTAAATCGCCTAGAAGAGTGGGTGAACGGGCGATCTTATGGCTATAGAATATAGGAGGCACCCCTTACCTTGCAAGTCAGTCTTCTTCTTTACAAAATGGTGGCCGCCGGCGTCTTCCAGAGTCGGGCTACAAAATTGATCACTCCTTTTTGATCTAGCTTGAAGCTGCACAGATCACTCCACTACACCCGCGGGCGGTTTAGTTCTCGTTTATAGTATAAAAGCGGTAAATATTGCGGTATTGCACACGTTCGGTGCGGCGCGGGGCTGCGTCAGGACGCGGCCGATCAGCGTGGCGATTGATCTTTCGACTCCATCGCAGCGTCATCGAATTCCGCGACCAATTAGAGCAAGGCGTGCTTTTGGAAATGAAAGGGATAAAAGATCGCTCGTTTTGACACTGCGGTATGCAAAGGAATTTATTAGCTAGGTGTTGACATAATTAACTATCAATAGCAAGATAGATGGCGCTACCACTCAAGATAAAATTATTATTTTCAAATGCTAGGTAAAAATGTTGCACCAAGGAAATGATGGTAAGGAGGTTTCGCCTCTTAGAAGGAAGTGGCAGTGTTTAGATGTGTAGATTAATAATTTCCGATATATTTATTTAAGTCTAATGTAAGTTCGAATGGCTTGTCTTGGAAAGTAGGTTCGTCATGCTCACTGTACTGTCATTGCAGGCGGTAGCGTCGGTGGTCGGGTCACCCACTTCCCTCTAATATGGTTGAGGAGGGTGATGGCTGATCTATGCGTTATACTCGTGAACGGGTGCTGCCTGTGGTGACTGGTCGATCTACTGGACAGGATATAGCTTTTGACTTATGCTGATTTTGTTTTGGGGTCATTCATGCATTGTAATGTGATTTGATTAAGCAGTGATTACATAACAACATGATATTTAACATGTGTGCGGTTACACCCTACTTGTCATTTTGTTTTGGAGGCTTAGGCATTAGTCATTAATCTCAAACTTCAAGTCTTAAGTAGGTACGTAACTAAATAAATGGCAATAGGTTGTGTGATAGCTATCATGTTAATTGAAATGTGATATTATTATTTTTTTTAACTACGCAGACAGTACTGTGTTGCTGGGGAGTTTGTTGCGCTGCTTCTTCTTCCTAGCGAAAACACATAGGAAGCAGTGAAGGGTTGGGCTTTTTGGGGGACTGTCTATAGTAAAATTTAACGTTCAGAAAGAGCTGTTTATCAGCCAATTTTGAATAAAAGATTTTGACTTTGACTTTGACTATAGTGAACTTCATAGGTACCTCCCGTTGATTTCATCGTAGAGAAGCACTTGTCTCTCGCAAAGATATTTAAAAGAAACGTTATCTATATATACACTAAAGACATTGACAATTACAAATCTCGGTGTGTTTTCAGAAAGGTTAGTCTAATGTCGTAATCTTCTTTGACAGGTAGGGTTATGTTTCCCAATGACTGCACTCTACCTATATCAAATAATATTATTATCATTACTAACCTCGAACTGTCAAAACTACTGATCGGTTTTCATTAAATCATAATTATGATCTTTCATTTATTGTGGTGATTTAGTCTATTTCCAGAAAATCAACGGAACGCTGCTTATTTTCTCTTATATTATTCTGTCACAAACAGAGTACAAAACTACTTTAACATAATAAAGTTAAAGTAGTTTTGTGCTCGATTTGTAGGTATTTACCTATAGTAAACTTTGGAGTTCATGCAAAACAAAGACAATATAAATCGATAGTCTGTTACTAACCATCGCCTTATCCCGAAAGATTTCTTTCTCCTAAGTATCAAAATTAAAAATAATATTTATTTAATCATTTGCATTTTTCTGCAATTATATTACAAGCCATATCTCATATTTATTTTGCGTCTATACAATTGTTCAGAAATATTATACGACTGTTTATTCTTGTAAGAGTGCTTTACAACGTGAACATGTACACCTTGAAATCGCGTTCTAGGAAAGGAAGCAACCTAAAGATCCGTAGGTAAGTTCGAGTACGTGCGCCAACCGTTCAATTCCTGATCGGGTTATGTGCTCTTGGTTTCTTATTTTTCTATTACGAAATTCTCAAAAGGAATGAGAGCTGCAAATATATCTGGCACGGAATAGGTTTATATTTAGGATTGTTTTTTCAACATCATCTTAGTATTACAGGTTGCTCTCCAACACTTTTACCTTTGTCTGCATATAAGCTTTTTCACGGAGCGACTGGCATCTGGCCACTGCAACCCAAAAAGAGCACAATTCTATGGTTGAATCTAGACAGGGTATTCAAGACGTAACTACTGTCAATGGTCTTCATGACAGCCAGAATCTACGTTAATGAGCACTTTGAGGGCCGGGGCAAGTGACAAATTACAATTGAATACGCACATTACTTGGAAAAGTCAAAGGTGCGCGCCGTGTTTTTGAAGCAGAGCCCCTTTGTGAGGCAGTTTGTGTATCTCCTCGAGGCCCCACAAAGCCACTGTGCTATATTTAGGCTTTTATCAACTAAAACCAAAAATACACCAACAAAAAAATCCATCCAAGCTTAAAGATTACAAAGATTATATATATATATATTCGGTAGTAATAGTAGACGGAACTTATACGGCCATATTATAAATCCGGGATTAAATGTAGTTCGAAGTTAATGCCTCAACATTCATCATCCTTCTAGCGCTATCCCAGTTTCAACCCGGGTTCCGCTTTCTAGTCTAACCGGATTTGGCTAAATATTAGCTTTTCCACAGAGCGACTGCCTGTCTGACCTCCGCAACCCAAAGGGATATCGATATTCCATGGTTTAGACTAGTGCTAGTTGATTCATAGGTACTGACGCCCTATAACGACTGCCAAAGATTTGCATGACAGCCGAGACCAGCGGCTTAACGTGCTCTTCGAGGCACGATACAAGCGATAATTTACAATTTAAGGCCTCAACATTATTTGTGTAAAAGTTATTATACATATGTCATGTGCTGTCATATTTAGCTCCATCACTAGAGAAGTAACTGACGCTCGCAGCTGTTAAGCATTAAGGAAAAACTATTGTTAATAGAATTTCCAGTTGGGGTGTAAAACCATTTTCAATTGTAGCGCTATTTCTCGTACTACCACCGCGAACCATTGTAATTTTGTGAGAAACTATGTCGAAACATCGTTTGAGCAAACGAAGTATATACCTACTTAATATTTTTATTTTTATTTTTATGCATTTTATGTTTAGTTCCTGTTTTGTGATAAGGCCTATTTATTGTTTCTTTTGAGAAGTATACGATGTGCAACCAAATATTTTTCACCCGCAGATATTTTAAGCTTTTAGTTCCGGGTAATCAAAATTCAGTGAAGTGTACGTGATAGACGGCGGTCCAGATTTCAATAGACATACCCACATAATGTACGTTGTAAAGTGCCGTCAGTTCAAGCAAAAAAGATCAATTGCCACTTGAGTACGCACTCGCATCGTGAGCTGAACCGTTTCCGTTTATCGATTAAAATTTACACAAACCTTTTAAATTTACCCTTTTTATTTAGAGCACTGGTGCTGTTACTCTTACGTAATGTATGTGGCTAATTTATCAAGGACACATATAATGTAGCAACGCACATACATAGTACCTTATATTATATAATGAGTTCTTGTCAAACAATATATAAATCATGATCTTATACAATCACCTTTTCAAATATATATTTTTTGTTATCACACAGATTTCTGTGGGAAATATAACTTTATTTAATAATTTGTACACATGTTTTCTCAATATTACGGTGCATTGAAAATTATTTTGCACTTGAACTAATAGCGAAAGGTAAAGCAATGATGCCACGAAACAGAAATGCTTCAAACGTTGAAGTGCATATACATGTAAGATGAACTACAGGAGTAGGCGTAGGACATTGATGTTACATATGGTCGCAAGCTGGGTAAGGTACTTAACAGGCACTCACATACATTTAGGTATGAAAAAAGACTTTAGATTTTTACTGCAATATTTTAGACCTGCCAAACAAAGTTTTCGCGATATATCGACGGTATTTGCTGCGGTTAAAAAAAAAGTGTCACTTAACAAAGTGTCACTTAAAACGACATAGTTTTTATCGTCATGTACAACCTTATACAGTCAATTGATGGACAAAGACCTCTCCTAATTTGAGTGACAATATCACAGTGAGTAATAGGAGGATCTAGCCTTCGATATCAGTTCGTCGCGAGCACTCATTAGAGAAGCACACTGCGTTTGTCGAGCTAGCCAGGTGTTGTAAACCCTCGGTTGAATTTTTATAACTATACTGCCGCCTATTATTTTACTGCAATATGAAGTGTGCTATCTGCCATAATGCCTTTAACGACGGAGTCCAGTGTGGATCGTGTAAGAAGCACCTAGACTTTACCTGTGCAAACATCACCGATACCGGATGGAGAAAATTAGGGATGGATAGAAGACAGCAATGGAAATGTCCTTCATGCAGAATCGTGTCTCCCTCACCTGCGCAGCCTCTTGTAACGGAATCAATATCTATAGAAACAGTTCTTCGTGAAAACCGCGAAATAAAAGCTCAATTAGTTGATATTCCAACGATCTCCGAAGATGTACGGTGTATGAAGGCGGAGCTCACTGACCTCAAAACGTCTTGTGAATACTCAGGCAAGCAAATCGAACAATTGGTCGAAAAACTGGCAGGTATTGAATCCAGAGTAGTCTCTCTTGAACGCCTTCAGGATACAGTTCGTGGTCTTCAGGCTGACATTGATGCAATGAAAATGGAGTTGTCTACTAATGATCAGAGATCTAGATTAAATAATGTAGAAATTAAAGGTATACCACTCAAGAAGAATGAGGATTTATTCGCTGTCTTGGAGAAAATCAGCCACAAGGTCAATTATACCTTTCCTAGAACTCAAATTAACTACATATCTAGGATACCACTATTTAACACCAAGGATAAGTCCATCGTCGTTGGTTTTCTGAATAGATATATTAAGGAAGACTTCATTGCGGCGGCGCGTTCTTGCAAGACTTTATCTACCCAGGATCTCGGCTTTGACGGTCCGTCAATCAGAGTGTACGTCAATGACCACCTAAATGCGGATTCTAAAAAACTCCTCAATAAGGCTAGATTAGCTGCAAAGGAAAAAGACTATAAACACATTTGGGTGAAGCACGGCAAGATACATATTCGTAAGCATGACGGATCACAAGTTTTCATCTTGTCGAAAGAAAGTGATTTAAACAAATTAATTTAAACTATAGTAATAATCAAATATCATTTCTTAGTCGTGATGTAGTTATTGTTATGATTGCTTACATATCGCAAAGTTATTACGAACTTTACTTGTACTGTAAAAGGTTTAGCGCCCCTGCCTCGCCTCCACACAAAGTAAATGCTTTTATACCTAACAACTGTTACTGTCGCGAATTTTATTTACCTGATTGCTTTGATTTACTCATAATAACCTTAATGCAATGCATAATGCATATTATTATTATCTTGCTCGCACTTATAATGGTATTCACATCTAGCTTGCTTTGTCTTACCTATGATTCAGTGTTAACTTACCCTACATTGAAATTGTTACGGTGGCTAAGATATAATTATTTTATTTTAGTCGAAATATTCGTGTTTTACACCGTTTCTTCGGTACCGCGTAATTTATATTTGTGTTGTGTGAGTGTTAATAACTATGTGGCTATTGATTACTTCATAATAAATGGATGGTAAAATAAGTAAATTGCGTATCTACTACCAAAAATGTTCGCGGGCTGCGTACTAAGACCGAAGTCTTTTATCGACATCTCTGTGCTAGTGCGTACGATTTAATAGTTTTAACCGAAACTTGGCTAGTTGAAAGTGTAACGGATTCCGAATTATTTGGTGACCAATACAATGTGTGCCGTCGCGACCGTAACTATAACATTACCGGTCAGTCTCGTGGCGGTGGTGTGTTAATAGCAGTCCGTAAGCATATATCTGCTATTCCGCAACCATCTTTCCAATCGTCAGCCGAAGATATATGGATAACGTTAAGTCTGCGTCAACCAATAACAGGTAAATATCTAAAACTGCATGTTTGTAGTATTTACTTATCCACTCACGTGCTAACGTTACAACAAAAGACCGCTTGTAGTGCTTACCAAAAAGTTACATGGAGCGCCAGCGCGCCTTAGTATAATAAAACTTGATTTATGACGGTTCCAAAGGGTTATTTGGTAAACTATTGACTGTTTTGTATAGATTAGGGTACGGACAACTCATTCATTGAAGTTTCTTAGAATTTAACAACCATTTAAAATTATAAAAAATAGGTGAACTTAAAACACATGTCAAACTATGAAGTTGTTAACAAAAATATTTTTTTGTTCGGAATCTATATCGATAACATATGTTTTGTTTGTTATAATTCTAAAGTACATTAATCAATCTTTTAATTAAATATTTAATATGTATACACCATCCTACAAAAAAGGGCTTAAAATTAATGTTGAAATAGAGCACTAATTCCTCATTCACCGCTTACCGCTACTAGGCATTACGAAATGTTTATGCCTATTTTAAGAAAAACTTTGAACCTGTAGACCAGAAATATATTTTGTTATAAAATTAAGCGTACCTAAACTTACGGATTAATATAAAAAAACATCACTTTCTAAGAAAATATTATCAAAATATTACAAAAACAGGAAAGACGATACATTACGTTAATACAACGGTGTCATAATTGCGACCAAAGTTTAGGCAGCTAGGATCTTTTTATAGTAACAAAAATATAACAGTTACGAAGAATGAATTCTCTAGTTCGCTGTGATATGCCTTACATGACACTTTTGTATAATATTTTCAATCAATAATCTAAAAACTAATTAAGTTCAAAGAGCAAATCCGTGCACCATGACGCCTGGCGGCCTTGACCGCACAGTGCAGAAAGCAATATGGCTGCCGTCTAAGGGCCGCCTACACACTAGATTCGACACGATATAATATTATTTCTGTCAGTGTTACATTAAGCGGGATATTTGGATTCATAGAGTTTATTCAAATATTTTAGTGGTTAATATTGGTTTTTAAATAAAAATGACAATCAAATATTTAAATAATAATTTATTAAATATATAAAACGTACTTAATTCTATTAAAATTCTAACAAGTAGTAAAAATAAAATTAAAAAGAAACATATTGAGTACACATAGAGATAAAGATAAAAAGTTTATTCATTAAGTAAATACAAGAGTTTCTTAAACTAAAAAGTGCGCCAAACTATAAAATTGGCGCTAAGCTCATAGCATAGCATTGCTCATAGTACTTATACAAAGGTAAATATGTGCAACCTGCCTATTTTATTTACCAGACTGTGGATCCTTAATTGTGTGGATTTCTTCAAAACATATTTCCAAGCAAAGCGTCACATTGCATTGCTTACAAATATATTTTGAGCGACTTTTTCGACACCAAATACATCGTGCGTTTTTGGTCTTACCAGTGCCGATGAAATGATTACCTGATAAAATAGGACGTCGCGTAGTTCCAGGTCCAGCCATCAGAGATTTAGTGACTATCTGAATCGGGAACTCTACTTCAGGCCTTTTAAACACTTGAATCATTTCTTCCGCTAGGCGAGATCTAAACGCACGATGATTTATTGTCTTGTGAAAATTCTTAAATATTATGTACGAGTTTAAAACCGTGACACTTAAAAGGCGCCTAAATACCTTTTTATACCATGCTTGATTTCTGGACCTTTCTATGGGGTGTCCGGAGAGTAGCTGATCTTTTCTGTCCACACCTCCCATAGAAAGGTTATAGTCTAGTACTATTTGTGGTTTATATTTATACTTTCCATATTTTTCTTTCCCGCCTACCTCGCCTTTATGGAAAGTAGAAAGCATTGACACCACGTTGGTGTCCCGCCACATCATTACTACTAAATCACGGCAATAACTTTGTACTAACTCGCCAACACGCATCTCGTTCTTGCCCACACTTTTAATTGCATCTGGTACAAATTCTCTATTTACTCGAAGAGTTCCATAGCAATCAGTACCATGAGCTTTTAAATACCTCGCCAGCAGAGGCGAGTTATAAAAATTATCCATAATGATAGTATGGCCACGATTAAGAAGTGGATTGGCGAGATCGTACACAATACGTGCTGTTGCATTGGAAGGAGGTGGTGGCTTTAAAGTCATAGGAGCTGTACTACCTTGTGATTGTCTATTATCTATCTGTCTGTCGTATGCCTGTTTGTCAGTCGCTTGTGTGTCGTCTGTCTGTTCTTTAAGTATGTCATCAGTCAATTCACTATCATTCTCTTTATCTACAGTTTGTCCCTTGCCAGTATAGACGAAAAACTTCCACAGATAACCAGTCGAAGCTTCGCACAGCTCATAGCTTTTTACACCTACCTTGGCGGCTTTTGTAGCTATTTTCTGTGCAAATGACAATCGACCATGCCACTTGAGAAGTGATTCGTCTATCACAACGTCTCGTCCAGGAAGATATAAAGTGCTAAATTTATTATTTAAATGTTCCAGCACCGGCCATATTTTCCGCAGTCTGTTTCCGTCTGTCGTCGTGTCTTGATTAATGTTATTGTCAGCGAAATGTAGCATTCTTTTAATCAGTACATATCTATTATAAGGCATTATATTTTTGAAATATTTCAACGTAAGATATCCGTTTTCTCTCCAATAATCTTTTTCAACAGGGAGTGGTGTCAAACCCTGAAAAATCAATATTGAAAAGAAAACAGCCATCTCATTTCTATTGGTATTTTTCCAGAAATTTAGTCGGGAGTTTTCTGTTAAATGTTTGTCGATAATATAAGATGAGTATTTGTTAGTTTGCTCAACAAGCAAATTAAACAAATCTTCATCAAAAAATTTGAGGAAGACGTCTAGTGGTCGAGTACTATCGTCCACAGTAAAAGTAGGACCAGGAGTTCCAACGAACTTTTCCCGCTGTCCAAGAAATGAACGGTGGTCCCTACTCCAGTCAAATAACAGATGGTCATAAGGCGTCATGTCATGAAGCAGTTTGTCAGATTCTGCGTCTTCTTGAGCCAACCACTCTGCAGCTTCGGGATTCAGGACGTCTGGTAAATGGGCGGGTTGCGAATCAATAAAATTATTGCCTTCATTATATTCATCTGTCTCCGGCAAACTCTCGTTCTCCTCATCCAAAAGCCATTGGTCGAGTATGGCGTCTGACTTGCTTGTGCCAAGATCTAGAATAAAAAAAATGTTCTTGCTAATAAAACCATCATAATATTATTACTATGTATATTAACTTTGAACGTAGTAACGTACCAGACCCGTGAACCATTTTTGATGTCTCTATATCTGAAGCTAGCTCAGATTGTCTTCGGGAAGAAATGCTGGCACATGAGCTAGAACTATTTTTTCTTGCAACTTGTAAGCTCGGCGGAAGCACTTTCGTAGCTTTTATGTTGACATTGGATTCTATAAATAAATAATTCCATGAATAATATACCTATAAATATGTATTAACATATTTGCATTGTCAGTGATAATAACAGGTTTTCTTACTTAGAGTGCCAGAATTCCAGTCTACGTGAAAAGGTGAAAATCCCGGTACTTCTACAACACTGTCGAAGCTGATCGTGCTGTAAAACAAAAAAAAATTATAACCAAAAATTTACCTATATTTGTATAAAAATAAAATAAATAGGTTGTCTGATCACCTTGTTGGAGTATCTGTTGTAGTGCAAGGGGCTTTTACGTCTGCCATGGGTGTTACAGGAGATGGTAAAATAATATGCTTAGGAAGTATTCCCTTGCCTTCTAACGCTCTGCAAAAGATAATAATGATTAAAAAGGGGCCACATTAATCTTTAAAAGTAATAATATAATATGTTTAAACATTTTACCGGATTTCCCAAGTTTGGAGTTTAGGGGGTGGCGGCGTAACTGGCGTTCCTATTGCCAAGCGACAGTCTATTCTTTCTGGCGACTGTTTGCTGTAACAAAAATCTTAGTAAGTGATTTTTTTTATTTACAGTAACAAGTAAGTAAAATATTATCTTACCGTGATCGCTTAGTAGGAGGCGCGTCAGGCAGAAGTGAGCGCTCAATCTGCTTTTGACGTTTTTTTTCCACGTATTCTTTTTTTACGGACGGTGAAAGCTGTGCCAGGTTTTTTTTTGTTTTAAGCATCGCCTGTTTTAATAGAGCATGCTCCTCTTCATAGGTTCTAAAAAAAGTAGTACGTTAATGTAATATTACACAAATAACTTACACGCATAATAAATTAACACAGATCTTTGGATCTAAATATCAAAATTAATACAAAAGTAACAATACCTTGTACTTGGGCCTGCCACCGAAGAATCTACTGTAGATGTGTAAGGTATATTCTCTGTAAAAAGTATCCTTGGGGAAACTTTTCCTCGCCTCCCTACCCGTCCCCTAGTTTGACCTCTACCTCGACCCTTGTTTTGTTGTTTATTACTGAAAATATCATAATGATTAGCATATAGTCATATGAAATACAGACTGCGGTAAATATATCAACTATAACCGCTCACCATTTAACCAGCACATCATCAAATATAAACCTTCATTTCACGGATTACCAATCAACTAACCATCAGTTTCCCAAAGAGAAAAAGATGAATAGTATGATACCCATCGCCTTATTATCAAGAAAAATAGCGCATCCTAATTTAAAAGAAGTAAACTATATAAATATCTATAATATTGTCTTCTGTTTACGCGTACACATTAAACTATTATTACTATATAGGGATTTTATCGCGTTATTTATCTGACACTTTATTATTACATAATTTAGAAACTGTAAAAATATCTTAAATAAAATATGTAATAAAATCCCAATGCGTAAATAGCGTGTTCAAAAATAAGTATCAATTAGCAGCTACATGGAGACAGAAGTATATAAAAAAATATTATCACTATTACTGAACAATACCATAACAAAACACCAATAATAAATATACCATTAATATATATTAAATAAAACAACAGTTAAATATGTGCAATAAAAACTAGCGTGTCGACGGCCTTATTCCGTGCAGAACCTAGAGTGCTTCTGGTAACTAAAGCGACACATAAACAATACGCTTGTTTACTTACGAGTATGCCTCTTTGATCGCTCATCCTGTTTAAATACAGACATATTTCTTAAAAAAATGTATTATAAATTAATTAACAATAACTTAATCAATTAATTATATACACATTTCCTATTTAAATATGAAATTGACAAAATTATGCTGTATCAAAACTGCCCTCTCTCACTAGATTCAGCGTATATTATTTTGATGATAGAAATTTTCATATATTATAACTAAAATTACTGAAAATAAAAGTACAACTTTATAAAGCTATAAACACAGATTATTTTAACGTATAATACTTCGGAAATAAATAAAAGGAAAAATACTTACGGCATTTTTTAAACACTAGTCCGAGCTTAATGAATGGTGCCAAACCACCGAACCACCCAACACCACACAACACTTAATATAAACAACACTGTCCCTGGTTGACGTTCCAGTGTACACTGACAGTGTTGCTATATGTTTTCACTAGCATTAAAACACACTTGGACCCACAGAAGGATGCTTCATAACGAAATATAACCCATAAATGGAACGTAGTCCCCTTGGTAGCCACAGTTACCAGAGGCACTACAAGCGAAATCACTTTGGTAGCCCCAGCTACCTAAAGCACGGGAGTGGTTATGTAAACAAAACCGCGGTCAGTTATTTTCTTTGCAGTTGCATAACTTCCTTCAAAGCTTAAGTAATATCGTTTTAAATAATCCTACGGATAGTTTTTTGATTGCCGGTGATCTTAATTTGAGTGGTATATCATGGTGTTTAAACAATGACTCGCTTTCGCCAAGTAATACTTGTAACAACGACGAGTACTTACTGATTAATGAAATGCAGATTCTAGCATTGAATCAGTATAACGGGATATTGAATAAATACGGCAAGATCTTGGATCTAGTATTGTGTAATGAGGCGGTATCGGTTTGTGAGTGCCTTGATCCTCTTGTGCCAATAGATAATTATCACCCAGCGCTATTTATTGTTGCGGAATTTGTAGAAATGACTTACGTGTCACCGGCACCGCACATTCAATACATTTCAATAAAGGCGACTTCACCTCTATTAATAATGAGATTCGGTCTATTGACTGGAAAACGGAATTCAATATTAGTATTCCATCTAAACAGGTGAAGCATACTTCCTTTCCAATCTGGTACACTCCAATGCTTAAAAGATTAATTAAAGAGAAATTTAAACATTACCGTAAGTTCAAACTGTATGGGAGACTTGCAGACGAAGCGACATTTAAACTTTTACGCGATAGGGTTAAAAAAGTAGAAACTGAATGCTACACGAACTACCTGGCAACCACTGAGGCGTCTATTGAAAAGAATCCACGGTACTTTTGGAGCTTTGTTAAACAACGGTCTAAGGCTCATTCGATACCCAGCCAGCTAAAGCACGGTAATGTTATCGTCTCAACTCCTGAATCTATTTGTAACGCATTCTCCACTCATTTTCATTCTACTTTTCTCACACCAGGTAATATTACTCCAGTTAGATCTATCCCATTAAACTCGTCCTCACTGTCGGATATACATACTATTGAGATTAACATGCATTCAGTTCAACAATTATTAACTAAACTTGACCCGTGTAAGTCAGCTGGCCCTGATCGCATTTCACCTAAATTTCTTATAGGATGCGCTGAAACCATTGCTTATCCAATAGCACTACTATTTGAGAAGTCGCTTTCTACCTGCACTGTTCCCCAAGTCTGGAAAACTGCTCTTATAACCCGAGTCCTTAAAAAGAATCCTAAAACGGAAATCGTTAATTATCGGCCAATTTCCAAACTCTGTGTGATAGCTAAAATCTTTGAAAGGCTTGTTTATGATCAGACATATGCTGCGCTACGAAATTCAATCCAGCTCAACACGGATTTCTCAAAGGCCGCTCAACTGTTACTAACCTTACGCTTTTCAACGACTTTTTAACAGAAAAGATGGATAATGGGGTTCAAGTTGATGTCATCTATATCGCATTGATCATGATATCCTTAAGATTAAGCTTTCTAACATAGGTGTTCGTGGAGACTTACTTAGGTGGTTTTCGTCTTACTTGGAAAATAGGTCACAGGCTGTCGTTATCAGCAACTACATATCTAGTTGGGTTTCCATACCTAGTGGAGTTCCCCAAGGCTCATTAATGGGTCCTCTTCTCTTTATTATATACGTTAATGACATCGACTCCTGCTTTCACTCCTCTAAATTGCTCTGTTTTGCCGATGACATGAAGATATTTTCTTCGATATCATCGGCAACAGATATGGAGGCCCTTCAATCAGACCTGAGTCGATTAGATGACTACTGTCAAGCTAATAAATTAGACCTTAATCCCCTTAAATGCTCCCTCATTTCGTTTAGTCGTAAACGATCTACATTAATCACCTCCTACAAATTGAAAGACCAGTTACTGCCGCGATGTGAAGTTGTACGTGATTTGAGCATCCATCACGACCAAAAGCTTCTTTTTAACGTGCACGTAGATGAAATAGTTGCTAGGGCCTCTAAGGCGCTCGGTTTTATCATGAGAATCTCTAAATCTTTCAAGAAAGCTAAAACATTTAAAATATTGTATTGCACATATGTAAGAAGTCAGCTGGAGTATGCATTGCAAATTTGGAACCCTTGCTACGATAAATACATAAATAAAATAGAAAATATCCAAAAACGATTTATTAGATTTTATGCTTTCGTTTACGAGTGCCTTATAAGTCTGAGAACTATTTGAGTCTATGTAAGCAATTTCACATTCAACCACTTATTGACCGACGTCGTCTAGCTGATATATCATTTTTATTTAAAGTAATTAATAATGAAATCGACTGTCTTGAGTTATTAAGTAAATTGCATTTCAATGTTCCAAGTAAATCAATAAGATTTAATCCTCCTATTTCTATTCCTCATTCCTCCTCCAACTATAGGCAAAACACGTTCATGGTGCGAGCAAGCAATGATATTAATAAAGTTTGTAAGCAGTTCTCGTTGGATATATTTAGTACTAAAGGCAGTTCGGCAAGAAGGCAGCTAAACCTTAAATTCTTTTGTTCACAATCTTAGTCACTTCATAACGTACTATATAAATACCTATTGTTATTTTAATCTATTTTTACTGTCAATGTTGTGTGCTACATAGTGTTCGCTTAAGATTTTGTAAAATATTGTACTACTATTAGTGGAAACCTGTAATTGGCCGTATGTTGCGTAGTTATAGTCACATACTCATTTGCTGTAGCTGTTGGTTTTCCTTAACTAAATAAATATATAAATAAATAAAATAACACGCTGGCCAGACGGGTTGATGTTGAATTGTCCGTCTCTTCGCAAAGATACTATTTGATTCGTGAGTCACTCAAGGGCATAGTTGAAAATCAGCGTCAGGCATCTGCCTGACAAATGCTGAACTATGCCCTGTTCTGACACGCTACACTTGTGTCTGTTATTGTTTTATTTTTGTACTGTTTTTTTATTGTGTTTTTATTGTTTTTTTTTATTTGTGTGCGTGTTAAGAATAAAATTATTTTTTCTTTTTCTTTCTTTCTTTCTTTCTATTCGTGTATTTTCCTTAGTTGCCTCTGACAACCGTATAAAATGTGGTACTTTTTAGTCTCAATCCGGATACTAGTATATTCTGTGATCCAATCTCATTTGCTTTCTATGCTTTGTAGCTTAATCAAACAGAATAAGTTTTAGCAATAGTCTATATTTATTAGGCATCACAAATCAGCATTACCAGTGGATATGTTCTGTTTTTCAGTGACAGAGTACCAGTACTGAACCCGCCTGTCCTATGTCACCATACAGCATCTCCACATATTTTTTATCTCAGACAGCAGCTCGTTAAGCTTATTATTAATCTGCAGAATTGCCTATGTAATAAATATGTCATATCTACGAATCGAGTTTAGTGCTTGCATAACTTTAGAAGCACTTGTCCATAAATAGACGAGTAAATACTCAATTCAGCTGAAAATGTCGGGCAACAAAACCAACGCAAATGTATCGAGATATTTCTCAGAAGTGACCGATCGCCTGTGACTGCTCTTTTTGTAGGATCAGTAATATAGGGATATTACTGACCCTACAAAAAGAAATTGGTATTAGCCGCTTAGTGGCATTACGAGTATGTCTTCTACCAAGTTTTACATTTTGTGAGAGTATAATAATAATGCGAACTGATTTTCATCTAAAACCTTGCTATTTTATAAATAGACTAGAGTTTGGCCGCAGCTAAGCATGCACATTTTATTTTTTATTTAAACTTTTCTTCCCGCTGCCGTGGGATTTTCGGTAAATCCATCCAATCCATAAGTGCACACCTACGGTTCCGAAAGAATATACTTACACACCAAATTTCAGCTTCTTACGACCAGTAGTTTCAGTTGTGCCAGGTCTGTCAGTCAGTTCGTAACGCAAGGATTTTTATTAGTACACAGACAGAAGACCTTCGGCGTACCTGTCAACATCAACCCAAATTTTTTATTAAATATTCAAACATTGGTTGTCCTTAAAATGTATTTAAAATACTAAACGTTTTAACATAAATCACAAATGCTGATAACTAGGAGTTTGTCTTTGCTTGTAAACATGTCTGAGCCAGTTCCTAATACTAAAACAACTCGCACAAATTGTGACGTAGTATACAACTAACGTTCAACCGAAGACAAGCACTGTACACGGCCGGTCGTTTGACTACGTTGGTTTAAATTCTGCAGATTGAATGTATTTAATGAAATGGATTACAGTGTGCACCGGACTTGCCACAACTATAAACTGTGTTCTGTTTGCTAACGCTGGTAAGGACTATGTTTACTACAATCGTATGACTGAAATTTAAGTAGCACTGCTTGTTTTACGATATTGTTATTATTATTTGTTACAGAAAGGCAGCTTTTGCCTTAAAATTTGTTGAAGATTTACGAAAAGGTTATTATTCATGGCTACAGAATGATTTTTTCCAAAAAACAGTTACATCGGGTTAATATGTCATACAATATATGATATATGAATAGTTACTTTGACTTTCCTTGACAATGTAAATTAGATATTTTCTCAACAATTGCCATTTTTCAGAACCTGTTCTCATTTACGGCAATTTTCAATATTCGATCCACACATGGACTTTGAGATTCGAAATTCGTCGGCTAATACATCCGGAGTTGCTCAATCATGTCCCATATTAAAATATTCTTCATGGTACCTACTTGGAATTATATTTTTTTTACATAAATCCACCAGATCTTTATTCTTGGCAGCAGAGATTGTGAGTTCCTTGTGGTATAGTTGCGCTGGTCCATTAAAGACACTAGCAGCATTTGCTCTTGATCTAATGATCAGGTCGATATTTATTTCATGTTTCTCGCTGTCTTCGAAAAAAACATTCTGGAATGTGATTATGGGATTGTTTTTTTGGAAATACACTATCCTTAATGATTTAAAAGCTATTTTAAATTTCGTGGGCAATAAAACCTGCGAGAAATATTTCCAATCCAAAAAATAAGAGTACTTTAATTCCTTAACAATATAGCCTGTCGGATCAGATCTGGCATTTGTGATCATAGTTGGCCATTCAGAAGGAGCCCACACTGTTTTATTGCGGATAAAATTTTCAACAGCACTATGAACGGAGTCTACTGGCAGCATTGTGTGTCCCGGTAAGAGGTAAGTTACTTTAATCTCTCTAATTGTTTTAAATGTTTTCAAGAACTGAATAATCATGGCTATCATTGGACGGTTCCTATTCTGTCCGGCGCAGCTATCTGCATATAGATTTATGGTGGTATGGGTACTTATGCTGTCTAAGCAATTCAAATATTGAAAAATAACTGTAACAATTGCGTTGCAGCCTCTTTTTCCTTGACACTCACCCCACACGTAACAATATCCAGCCCTTGTACCACTTTCGTAGATACTTTCGTCTTTCGTTATAAAATGCATATTTCCGGAAGTAATACAAGGTAACTGCTTTGCCATGTGGAGTATTGAGAACTTTTTATAAATCAAAGCTGACACATAGGGTGGGTGAACCAGGAGTCTTGCTAGTACACTACAATAAACACTACTTTTTGACAAAAATCAAAGTTATTATAATTTTAATTGCTTTTTAGCGCACGGAGATAGTTATTGCATCATAACTTTCGGCGGAATGAACTTGTCATAACACGTGTGACCAAATAATGATGTACTCTGTCGCTTGCGATAACAACTAGTGTCCCTTACGCTGCAGTTCTTAGATGATCACGTAACTTACGATAAATGTTGATGTGTCGCTCACGATAAAATTTACAAAATTGTAGCGCTAACGATAAACTTGGTAGTTGCTATAACTTCGTTTTTACTATATTTAGGCGGGAAATTTCGACGTAGACTTGTCCGTTACACGTTTAAACATCACATACGATAAAAATAAAGATTTTTGAAAAAATGTCGCTTACGATAAGTCGGCGGTCATATTTTGTATGGAGCTAATGTCAAAAACGAATCTAAAATCTACAGATCTATCTATAGTTCGAATATTGAATTTCGTAGTTAGTCGGACCAGGCATATTCGTCTCTTTAGATGGAGACGTTAACCGTTTTTTTCTGATTATAAATATATTCGTGTCTTTTTTTTTACAAGGTGGAAAATCCCTTCGGATCTCCGGCTCTTGGGGGGAAACGCGAGCCGGAGTATGTGTTGTTACCACTAAAAACCACCTCGACTGGCGACCAAAAACGCCCTATGGGAAGAAGACAGGGTACAGGTGCTGTCCAGTCTTCCTCCCATGGCGCCATGTTCAACATAACCCATTTTCAGGTAAGGCTAAAACCCACACCGGCCTCTACTGGCAGCTTCCCGGACCGATCCAATCAAATATATTCGTGCCTACGGGTTAGATTACCACTTGCCATCATTTGTGTCGTCGTCTCATCTTCTACACAGATAGGTAGAAATAGCTGTTCGAGTTGATTTTGGGCCAAGCGTAATGTGTAGTTTTACACTTGCCCTTATATGGACTATTTTTATCGCCTGCAAAAAATAGGTTTGCATTAACCGGAGGCTACTCGTTTATTATGTATGCAACTATTGAGAATAGCTTACACACACCATAATGCTAATGCAGTTTATTCGATCATGTGCTAAAAATCACACAGGTAAGTAGATCCTAGATATATGTGTTTAAGTTAATCACCAATGAATAAAAGCTTCCAAAAGAAGATTTTACTGTGCCGATTATTAAATTATAATTTTGACGTTTGAACATTTTGTACGCAAACCAAAAGCGCTTTTTCAAAATTTAGTTTTTTGGTTTTGTAGGAGCTGCCACATAGATATGACTAAATCAATATACCATATCCGTTAACGAAATCTTAGAAATGGTCACAAATATTTATTTAATTGACGTAGAATCTTGATATTTTCACAGCAGTGAGATCATACCTAGTATTTTACAGTATTTTTTTCTATGTAAAAGGGTTTTGACACAGGCAAACCACAGCATCAATGTGACCATATAAAAGATCCGATTTATCTTTTGACCAATGTACAACGCAAAAGTTGTATCCGATGTTGTTTTCGTCTACAGTTTATACAGGGTGGCGCTACCATAATCCACATTCATCCATACCATATCCTCGCCGCGCGAGGATTCCCGCGTATCTTCGAGGACGCGCGAATGTTTTTTGTCAGGTTCATTTATGCACTTTATTGTAAAAAAAAATAAAGTTTTTTTTTCAAGTGTGTTAATACAATCCTTTCCACTGCGCTCCGTTTTATCTGCGCTGAGCCTAACTTCGGATGACGTCAAGGCGTCGCGTCGTAGCGAGTCGGGGCGCACAATGTAGGGTCGTTGACCGTTTTGTATCAGCTGTGTGGAATTCAAAGCATGTGCAAAAATTGCTGAACTTTAAATCGATACTGTGGCTAAACTACTGCACCGATTTAATTGATTTTTGGTTCAAGGCTTCAGAATGTTGTACGCTATGCCTCTGTTTAAAAAGTGCCCCTATGGTAGCGCCACCCTGTATATGCTAACATACTAGGTAGGTACTATAATAAACGCATAAATTGTGAGAATGGATGGTGATGATGTTTGTTACTCTTTCGGGCAAAAAATATTGAACAGATTTTCATGAAACTTCTTAAGAATTTTTTGGCATAAACGACCACGCGGCCGGAACCATGGTCAGGTAATATTATCACAGTAATAGTTCATATTATCACAAGTAATAATAATTATATAATTGATATCAAGAAATATTCGATATCACACTAAATTAACCACTACAATTTTTATGCTTTAATACAGTTTTTCAAATGACGTAATTTTTAGGTTTTATGTGAAAAACGTGAAACGAAACGCAACCCGCCATCTTGGATGGATGATATTAATAATAATAGTAATAAACGTTTATTTCAGAATTGTTGCTTCCATAAATTAGTAAGTAATACTTATATCTACTTTTAGTTAACTTACATCTAATATACAAGTAGTTACCTGATCGGATGTGACCGGCTGATACAGGGAAGCTGTCTTCTTGATTGCGTGCAGTTGTATCCAGCGTCCAAGCGTCGGCGAGTCCCACCGATCAGCTAGCACTTTCAGGATCGTATTGGGGCTAGCGTGCACGCGGCGTAATAAAGAAGTACATCTCTTCCGCATGATGGTCGAAAAGCCATCAAAGTTCGCGTCCGCAAACGTCCCGGACGCACTGCAAAAGCGCGGCAGCCCACTAACACCCGGAACGCATTGTTATAATGGATGTGCAAGCCGCTGTATGCCGCCAGTGTAAAGCTCACCCACAGGCTGCACGTGTAGAAAGATGGACAGAAAGCTTTAAATAGTGTGATCTTTACTTGAGTAGTACAACGTGCAAACCTGCGGGCCAACATATTACAACAAACAGCCAGCAACCTGCGCTCCCTCTCTATATCTACATCATCTTTCAAGTCCTCAGAGACCCAGTAGCCCAAATATTTTAATTTGGTCACTCTCACAAGTGGCGTACCACACAACATAACTACTGGCACTCTATTGTAACTTTTGTTGCCTGCCTTAAATATCATAAGCTCACTTTTAACTGCATTATATTTGAGCCGATGTGCCTCAGCGTATTTTTCACATAAACCAATCAACCGCACCATAGATCTAATTGACGGGGTCAGCAGCACAATATCATCTGCATAACTTATATTATTGACACAAATGCCTTCAATGTGACATCCAATTCCGGTGCTGCTGAGCTCGTCAATCAGACCGTTCATGTATTAATTGAAGAGTGCTGGCGAGGTCAACCCCCCCTGCCTAACACTACACTCCAAAGTGTACTCTTCTGACATTGAGTAAGCCCACCTTACCCGGTTCTTTTGGTTACTGTACCAATACTGAAATATATTTATAATTTCTGTAGGTAATGTCGTACTTTTTCTTAATTTATCCCACAGGATGTTATATGACACAAGGTCAAACGCCTTAGATAGGTCCAGATAACAGGCATATACAGGTGTTTTTCTTGCTGTGTAGTACCGCATAGTTTCCTTAAGACAAAGTATAGCAGTTTCTGTTGACAGACCTCGGCTGAAGCCAAATTGGGCATCACTAATTATTAAATGCTCATCTAGCTGGGCCCTAAGTAAACTGTCCAGTACTTTGGCAATCACAGTTGCCAACGATATAGGTCTGTAGTTGAATAACACAGAAGAGTCGTTGGTTTTAATCTTAATGATAAGCACAACAATCGTATGCATTAATCTCTCGGGTAAATAAGAATGACCTATACATAAATTAAAAAAACATGGACAAAACCCTAGACAAGTGAACACCAGCGTGCTGCAGGTGCTCGATACTGAGACCATCGTGTCCGGGTGATTTTCCATGCACCATATTCTTGATAGTTGTAGCAACTTGCTTCGCCTTAAGTGTCACACTTCGTTCAGTGCCGATCATCTCAGTATCGAGCAGCGGCGCTAGCGGCTGAACCTTTAGGGGCGATTGTACTTTAAAATGCTGTCGGAACAGCCCCGCAATGCCACGTGAGTCGTCTATGCCCTCGACGCTCACGGGAAGACTAGGCCTATAATTCAGCTTGTTAGTGGTTTTCCAATCATTACTAAAGTCTTTATTAAAATGATGTTGGGCAATTTTATCCATTTTAATTTGGTTGTGATGCGCTTGGCACCATTTCAATTTGATCTTAAATATTTTCCTGGTATTGCACATATCATTGTTAATCTTACCAGAACTAGGTTTACCACACTGTAACCAATATTGGTAATGAAACCGAGCCTTCTCGTGAGCGGCATGAACATACTTGTTCCATCCAGACACAGTATATTTACACTTTTTATTCTTTTTATTATAATAACTATATTTAGAGGCATCTTTATTATGCGTTCTATATCATCATACATTTTATCTTATAGTGACAAGTGGACAAACTTACTACACAAACTATCGCAACATTCATTAAATTCCATAGGAAAATGTATTTCTCTAAGCTGTGAATGACAATAACCGTGATAAATGCGTGTTTGCTCAGCATTACGTTCACCCCAAATTATGTCATTCGTCAATTTATTTTGTTGTAAAATTGTAGCATGCTTAACATTTAAATTGCATTCTAACATCATAGGCAAATGATGGGACCAATGTGTATCATACAGTATAGAAACGTTAATCACAGTCCGCAACGCGGCTTCTGTCATCACGCAGTGATCGAGCCACCGCACGCACCCGTGTGCATCACTCACAAACGTAAAGCTGTCTGACCGCAGAGTGTTAATGTCAGCGCTCGACCATGATTGTTCCGTACAGAATGAGGACAACTCGTTTGCAAACAGTTCGACGGGATGAGAATTATAATCACCGATCATAAGCACAGACTCCACATTATTATTTTCAATTATCGCATTAATCTCGCTTAAGCACTGCGTAAACTCCACTAGTTTATCCCGGCAGTCAGTAGGCATATATACTGACAACACTATGAAAGTACGATCACTATTCACTACTCTTATACCCGCTAAACGCACGCTATTACAGTCGATTATTGTGACGAAGGGTAACGCACTCTTTCTCCACAGGAGGGCAACACCCCCATGTGGTCGCCCGCGCATCACGCCTGCCGACGTATCCACAGCTAAAGTGCCCGTGAAGGCAAAGTTGTCGTCTATGGTACCCAAAAACGAAAGGTCATGGGGTAACAGCCACGTCTCCTGAAGAGCGATAATGTCTGCTTTCTTACATAGTTTTCGTATACAGTTGATTGATCTAACAACATTTTTACAATTGAATGTTGTAATTGTTGTGATAGTCATTATGAGTTAATGATAGCGTTGTCACTAGACCGTATGGTATTTGCACTTCCAGGTTTATTTTTGTAAGCAAAGTAAATAAACCGTCTATCTACGGAATTCAATATTCGAACTATAGATAGAACCGTAGATTTTAGATTTGTTTTTGACAGTTTTGGACATAAGGTACATACAAAATATGTCAAACACGAAACTAAAATCTACAGATCTATCTATAGTTGGAATATTGAAAATGGCCGTAATATGATATACCGATAGGTGAAAAGTCGTCTTTTATAAATAATTCTACCCTATCTTTGGGGACAAATATTTTAAATGATCTATATTGCTTATCCACTTTCATGGTTGTCTTTTCTACACTAATATTTATGTTTGACTTACTTGTCACATATTTTACGATGTCACTAGCCGACATATCCTTCGCCACATTATATATATAAATGGGTACCTTTATGTCCGCTGCTTTAAAGTTCACGCTTGTATCCACCTCGGCTTTTGCCCTATTTACAGCAAAACGATTCCTGTGTCTACGCCGCTGAACCTTCGTCCACTCGTCAGTCCGTGCTTCCCGCTTCCATTCTCCTTCTTTCACTATATCTGCACGATCACGATCAACATACGGTCTATTTTCGGTTGTCACATTTTTCACTTTGCACTCCAATGTAACTGACGGTTGTAGATTCAAAATATCGTCCGGTGAAAAATGCTCGCCGAGTACTTCGCGGTGCACATCTTTGGTTGAAAGTATGTTGCTTTGGGGGATTGTGTGGCTCCCACAGACTCGACGGCATCCGCGAAAACTTCCTTCAAACAATCTCGATTTTGGTTGTCTACGTCGCACACCTTTGCAACAGTAGAACCACGCAACGCAACAGTAGAAGAACATTTATTATTTTTAAAGTGTGTTAGTTTAATACATAAATATAAAACAATTTAAAATATAAAAATCTTATTCGAAGTGGTCTCCATTGGCTGCAATACAGTCCTTTAAACGTTGAGGTCAGTTATCAATAGAAGCACGCACTATTTTCATTGGAATATTCTTTACTGCCAATCATATGGATTGTTTTAGGGACTCCAAATTATCATGGCGTTTAGAGCAGGCCGTAGTCTCTAAAACTGACCATAAATTATGATTTATGGTTATGATTATGATCCAGCGGATTAAGATCGGGACTATACGACGGCCAGCCTTCAGCTCTGATGAAGTCCAAAACCTTCGCTCCCAACCAAGACTGCGTGGACCGAGCTTAATAACCTGGTGCCAAGTCTTGCTGGAAGGACCATACTTTATTGAACATGGTGATGTTAAGGGGCTTAACTACCTTCACAAGAATGGTATTTTGATATCTTGGTATGGTAATGGTATCTTATGCCGATGTTTTGATACCTTTATCACAAAAATATGGCTCAGTCACTCCTTCATAGCTAACACCCTACCAAACCATCACTGAAGTCGGATAATGCCCACGTTGCACTCTGTCGACTAATTGGGAAGCTTCCTTAGAGCTTTGAGCATAAATACGGTCATTTTGTTTGTAAAAATATGTATTTTTTTTCATCCGTAAACACAATTTATCTGTGACCTGCCTTTGCGTGCGCTTCAGTAGTTGTTTCGATTTACCACCTTATTCTTCTTTAAATTATCAGTTAAGAAATGACCAGTGCGTCTCTTATAGGCTGCAAGTCCTAAGTCTTCTTTTAAAATACGCGACATGGTTCTAGGTGCTATCTTCATCTTCCGAGATAAAATCTTTCGCTTTCGGACAGCATTTCTTCGAATTCTTTCCCTTATTGCTTTGAACACTTTTTTCGAACAAATACTGCGTGGACGGCCCGGTTTCTTTCTGTCGTAAACAGAGGATGTCTCATTGTACCTATAAATAGCCCGATACAGAAACATTTGACTAATACCAAGTGTATGGAGAGTTTAAAAATTGCTTTTGGCTCCATACCTATTTTGTGTAATGCAATCACAGCAATTCGGTTCTCTTTATCACCCCACTCCATTTTAATATCGCAAAATATTGTACAATATATTGGCGCCAGAACGAGAAAACACAATAAACAATCGTATAAAAATGACAGATTCCAAATTCAAATGTAATATTTTTTTATTATAACAGTATTTATGGCCAGACTAAGTATAAACTATGCTAAATAATCGCGTTCATAATGAATTTTCAATGAAAATTATAACGGCTCATTAGACTTTGCTAATCCACAAGTGATAATCGATTAAGTTAAACTTACATTTACAAGCGATAAAAATTAATATTTTGACTGAGTCCTTATTTTATTCTCATGGTGCCGATACACTTGATCACTCACCTGTAATGAGCATTCTTGCGAATTTTACAAAACAGAAAAACAAACGAGTGTTTTAGCGATAATTCCGCCGAGCATTCGGAGAGAATGTTCGTTTCTACCGAATAGACAGTAGGTATATTTGCTTCGAACTATTTGCTGATTAGAACGTTCGCTAGATAGATCGTGTAAATGTACGTAGCAATGTTCAGCTCTGTTCATTGTTCAGTTCCGCAAAACAAAAAACGGCGAACGCTCGTTGTTATGTTACGAGTGAATGCTCAAATGTATCAGCACCATTAGGATATTAGGTAAGGGCTACTACAGAACTCTTCATTGTGCGTGGCCCGACATGCTCTTGAAATATTGGGTATCGCGAATTATATTCGCTTGTATTTGGGTTGGTGCCACATCGAGGACTGCTTTTAAATAAGAGCTGCCAACGATTAAATTGGCACCGGTTTCGAATAAATTTGACAATATTTGCGTCGGTTGTTTTTATAATCTGTATTGACCATTCATTTACATCCTACCTATTTTACGGCTTACAATAAACTGGCTTTTGCCTACGGGTTAGCAAACGAAATCGAAACATAACATTGTATCAATGATATTTTGACTTAAAAATTATAGTTTCCCCGTTGTAGGTTGCCACTCATCGCGTTTTTTTTCACCTTTCTTCGGTTTAACGTGAAGATAAAACATACATAAACATTTATGCATTTATAATATTAATAGGCGATATATTCACACAGTTAGAGGTCACTTGATAGTCCACAGAGTCACTAGTCCACAACGTAATTTGTCAAAACAACATAACTCTATTGCTACTTCCAATTGGATTTCTTTGAACTGTGTTGTATTGTAATTAAAGTTCTTAGTGAAGTTTTACTCACTACTGTTTATATAAACTTGTAGAGTTTCATTATGCTCTACTGTTCTTGGAATTTAGTATATAAACAGGGATCATCAATATAATCGTCAGCCCATCAGGATTTTGGTTTACACGTGTCTGTACGAACAGAACATCACTATAAGAGAAGGAACACTTGATACAAGCCCTATACCAACCCGTTTGGCCAGCGTGGTATAGTAGGCCAATTCCTCCTTTGAAAGGAGAGGCCTTGTCCAGCAGTGGACTATTAAGGCTGATGATGATGTGTCTGTACGTGGGCCTACGCTGATAAAAATAAACATTTATCTAGGAACAAAAAGCATCGGTTATTAACTCAAACAATAGTCGGTCCACTTTATCCTATCCCTATTAGTAGACCCGGAAATGTTATGAGGACATGTATTTGTTACTTTTTCACGAAAAACTACTTGGACGGATTTTGAAGAAACTTTGCAGTTATAAAGCGTATACATCAGATTAGTATATAGCCTGTCTATTGTCGTGATTATAAACACCCATGCGGGCAGAACCACGGGTAGAAAATAGTTGGTTTTAGAAGCTAGACATATTAAGGAGTTAAATTTTTTGGTCTGTAAGATTGGTCTGTGTGTAGGAGCTTTGGGGTAATCCTATGTCCAGCAGTGGACATCTTTAGGCCGAGGTGATGATGATATTTGCTTCGTTTATGTAGCGCATTGTTTCCCAGATAACAGTAGTTGGTCACTGTCTAATCTGCGGTGCAGTCAACGATTTTGTCAAAACTAATTTCAGAAACTATGTAATCCATTTATTTAAGTTAGGTCTGAGCTTGCTCATAGTTGGCTAGGGAGGCAGTTAACTACCGTAATTGAGCAGAATGTTCAAATCGCTGCCTAACGACATAGCGCATCTTCTTTAGTTTTAGTAATGCAATGGTTTATTATAAGCCTTATTTTATGAATACTTTCAAACTTTCTCAACTATTACACATAGTAATATTAATATAAAGGGTATATGACGAGTCTATAACGCGTAATTATTTGAAAATAAAAGGTAATATTCCTTGCCTCAACGTTTACGTATGACCGTGGTCATCTCGTGACCCAAGGCGAAACCACATGAGTAGATAAACGGAACAGAGACACAGCTTCATAAAACAGCGCGAATTGGTTGCACTACTACAAGCACGCGGCCTATGTGTGCGTGACCACTGGCCGCTTGTCGTGTACGCGGCGAGACTGGAAAAATCCGGTTTACGTAGGCACAGGCAGTTGACAATCTTAGGGTTATTACGACGCACGTTGTTTGTTTTGTACGTTGCAAGTTTTAATATTTTAATGTAAAAACGTGGTGTTTTCTTATTAATAATGGTTGTTTATTGTACTGTGTGTATGAATAATACTAGATGAAATAATTCAGGCATTATAAAGATTTTAACGATGGTAACGTACAATTGGGATTTTTAATTAGGTATACCTCCTGATCATTTTGTCGCATTTGTTGAATTGCTCGAGCAAAAGTTTCGCGAATATTTCGATCTTGAAATAAATATTGTCAATGTTCGCAACGAAATACTTAACATGTTTGCACGTTGTCCACCAGGATTTCTTAGCCCGATCCCCCAGAGGATCCTAATGAACTCATTAGTTGTGAAATTGTGTAAAAGCAATTAATGTTTACAAAACCAATAACTATCAGAAAGTGTTCAGCCATCGATAGGGATTACAAAAAACAGCTGCATGCGATTTTCGACCTTATTGACGTAACTCAGAATTTATAAATTTATTAACGTATCAATGTCAGAAAGCAAGAAAATACAAAAAAAAGTCTGTCATGAATTGTCAATAAGGTCGAAAATCGCATGCACCTGTTTTTTGTAAGCCCTATCGATGGTTGATCATTTTATAGTCATTTGTTTTGTAGACGTTCATTTGTCTTACACAATTTCTTTTTAAACTTATTTAAGATACCTATCCCCGTGGTAAAACTAGTCGCACATAATAGCTAAAGGAGATTCCTATGTTTATTAGCAAAATAGATCATATTACCAGAAAATATTCAACACTATTAGTGGTATCGTTGGGAATGTCAAATAAATCACGTCGTCACGTCGTGTCCTTGGTAAAAAATGTATATTTTTATTCCGTTCTTTTAAAAGTTTCAGGTGCATGCCCTTTTTTGGTTCCACTCGCTATTTTATTTACAACTGTACCTCTGCCGTATAGCGAATCCGTCGAGTCCAAGAATCTGCCCAATCCACGAATCTGTCGAGTTGGGAATCTGCCAAATCACGAATCTGTCCAATCCAGAATCTGTCGTAAACCGAACAAGCGATTTGTCTTAACCTATTGTGACAACCCTACCAAAATAGGTAACTTTACAAGCTCTTAAGAAGCTGTCTCTCTGTTCGGTTTATTTACTCATGTGGCGAAACGTCCAAACTAACCTTATCTTGTTTTATCTATTGCTAATATTAGGCCGCCCTCACATTGGGCGTCAGCGTCAACACAGCGGCACCTAGGCGACGGCGACGACAGGTCGACGCCGCGTATATCAGGACGAATCTATAAAAAAAACGGTCAAGTGCGAGTCGGAATCGCGCACGAGGGGTTCCAAGTACCATTAGGAACGGAACCCTTCATGCGCGAGAAATAATTGTTGTATGGGCACCTCCTTAAATATGTATTTCTATCATTCTCTTTTTTAGTATTTGTTGTTATAGCGACAACAGAAATACATTATCTGTAAATTTCAGCTGTCCGATTATCACGGTTCGGCCTAGTGATAGACGGAAAAACAGACAGACCGAGAGACGGCAGAGCCATATATCCAATTTCTTTGGCAGAGCCTTACCTAGTAATGAGACCTCATTTTACTCTTTGGGTACGAAACTCTCAAAAATAGTTCTTACTAAGTTGTGAAGACCATTTTCCCGTTTCAAGCACACTAAAGTTAGTGTGCTCATAAAACATTCAATAAATGCACATTGAAGCATGACATAGTTTTTTGAAGGTCAAAGGTGAAACAAAGCTTATTAAATGTTTGATGCAGACCTTGAGTCTTCGGTAGTGAGTTATTGAGTTTTCCTATTAATAATAGTCCTTTGCAGTACGAAGTACGAACATTTTTGGATGAAATTTAGTTAGTCTAATGACTCCCTATGTTTGGAGTAGGCCTATCATTTTTCTGATTTACAATTGAATGATAAACACCGTTTATACGTAGTCAAATAACTGTCACATGAGTTATTATTTATGTTACTCCATTGATAATAAAGAGCTCAGACCAAAGAGCAAGTATACATGGAGGGAGCATTTCAAAATGAGTAGAAAACGTATATGCATCTCTTTTCTCTTTAATTACAAAACTGCATATGTTCGAGTATGATAGCCATAGAGCTTTTATACAGCCTTGAATGACATTTGCCAAGAAAAATGTTATGTCATGGCGATGTTCGTCCAGCTGGAGTGAAAGCCGTGTCGAAATAAATTGCAATTTTAATTGCTATAAAATATTACAATTGTAGATATCGATGCCTTCCGGCCAAAAGGGGGTAAGCGACATTTTTTGCGAAATCGGCTTATATATATGGTTAGAATCGGCTTTTTTTTCTGCGTCTAATGGTCTAAGTTTCGTGGCTCTAGGACAAACTTTTTGTCGCTTAGGCGGTAAAGGAATTGAGGTTCTAACACTAAGTTTTTCGTCATAAACGACAGTTATTTTTGGTGTATTTTGTATTGTGGTGGTTGGATAAAAATTATATTTCAAAACTGTGAGATAAGCATTTTTGGCTTTGAATATTTTTTTCTTTACTTGAACGTTAAGTAGTTTGGGCTGTAAATACTTTTTTGTAAAAAATACATTAGTCAAATTTTACTTGAATCTTTGTGTACCAAACTTTCGGTTAGGATATTAGGGCAGTTCCTTTGGATAAAATATATGTCATTTATTACATTTAGGCCTCATTTCCGTGACTTTATTTGGCGTTTATTTTTATTTTCCCTAGTCACCAAATCAATCATCGAATGCGCTTAGGATAATTTATCCAAACGAATGTCGCCTTACATTGTCGCTTACCCTTTTTTTTCCCTCCCCAAAAAAATATCTGGTATGGTGGTTAGATAACAAGGTAAATCAAAGGTTTGGCGGTTAGCTTACAGAAGAATGACAAACAGCGTCGGTTATCTCACTCCTTCGTTCGAACAAAATGTCGTTAGGGTTGCACAGCGAATATTCACCGCGGGCATAAGCACCTCCGTGCTTGCGAGTCCGTTTGGCGCGAAGTTTTTCGAAGGAAATAAAACGGTAAGATTATTTTAATAGACTTTTATATTCATCTATAATTGTGTATTCTAATTAGTTATTTTAAGTTTTATAGGCAAGAAGTCATTCTTTTGCTATCTTGTTCAGACAATACTGAATGGTTAAATAAGTACCTACAGAGTTTTTGTTGGCTGGCCTGGCTTAGGAGCATAATCAAGGGTTCGAATCCCAGGTTGGGCCTGCAAGGAATTATTGGCTTTTTTGATGAATTCTCAGTAACAGTCAAGAGTTAATCCTGCGACTGATATGACTTTGTTGTGTCGAATTGCCTATGGGACTATGAGAGTGAGAGAATAAAAACTGCACGTTTGTTTTGCACATATATTAGCGTTAGTAGGTCCCTCTTTTGCAAATTGTTATTCTGCCTCAAGATTTGTCACCGTGACTGATTTAACATGTGTCATCATCATTGTTTTATCGATTAAGTGAATGGATGGGTGAGTGCGAATGAATGGATACACGGCAAAAGCGATAGTAAGAACCCTCTTTTTGGAGTGGCTGAAGGCCACCACGGTGTCCTCACCTTCCGCCTGACGCATGTCTTCATCGGACACGGTTGTTTTGGATAGTTTCTTTGCTGTGAAGGACTCCCCCGGCTACGGAGTAAATGTTGTATGGGGCAGCGGAAATAATTGTGAAGGTTGTCTATTCCTTTAGAAAGTAGCAAAACAAAATATTTTTCATCGATATTTGGTTATGTAATAATAATATATATGTTTCGTTAAGATTTGCTATTTCACTTTCCATTCTCGCAATTTCGTTGTTACTGACGTCTGTAGTTTCTTTCATGAACTGAAACTGTACTGGTCTACAGTACCTGGTTGAAGAAGGAGATTCATTCTTCCAATACACCGAAGATTGTTTTCATTGGTCATTGAGACGGAGAGGAACTAATGTTGTTAGAAACAAGTTAGTGTCTGTGGCACCATCTTAATGTGCGTAATAATGAGTTAATTAATTAATATGGCAAAAAATGGAGATTCGCAGGTGTTCGCAGCTGGAAGTGATTTATTAATTATCTACACAAATGTGCCTATTATTTGAATTATAACAGAAACCGCCGGAAGCCGCCGCAACCTAGATGTGGCCGTTTAAGCTAAGAATTTTACTTAAAAACAAGCTTTCTTCTCTAATTATCCTGCACTCATATTAATCACTTTATCGACAATACTAATTATCTAGTAGATTCTCTAAGACGTGTTGTATTACAGAAAATTTAAGTATATTTAAAAAAACATCACAAACTGGAACATACAACCCACTAACATAGGGCATTTTTCAAGTGAAAATTCAATATCCTTTTAACTTCAACTTTGTAATTTTATTAAACTAATAAGGTAACGCAATAAAAATAAAATTATTATGTGTTTGTGTTTATTTAGGCTTGTAGTATCCAATACTGGTATGACATATTCGAATAGTCATACTTTTCAAAATTGAATTTTTTCCGCTCATTGACCACCGTGGGACGTCGCGAGGTGATTTACGACAACTGTAGACGCGGACATGTGGACGACGAGGACCAAACGCCTACCGTCATACCTAAAAGTGGTCCTTAGGTACGAAATTTTAAGTTTATATGTTTTTTTCATACCTAGAATGTCAGCATGAATGTATAATGCAAGTCTAACTTACAATGAGTAACAATTGTTTTGTTTAATTTTCTAAACTAAAGACTGATTGAGCACAATTTCTCTTTTTTTTAATTCATACCTTAGTCGGTTAGCCAGTTTAAAAACTTATAAAAATCTAATGTATGTATGTATAATTTTAAAAGAATTAATCACAATGCGCTTTCGCGTTGTATAAAAGAGCTTATAGTAATTTTTATAGATAATTAACTTATAACAATTTCCTTGTTCTTCTGCCATTAACCAATAGCCGGTTATGTTATATTGGCTCCGCTTGATGAACAGAAAAAGCACAGGTATGCTCTTTTTCTTCAACAGGAATAAAATAAATGGTGCAGTTAAATCATTTGGGTTGGAACTCATTAATTGGGTTGTTTTCATTTACGACGTTTTTTCCTGTTAGTATAATTAGGACCATTTGAGGGTAAGCGACAGTAAATAGTGTTAGGAGTGTGATTTGTTTTAATTAACAATGTCATTTCGTATAGACCTAATCAAAAACTATATAGTTAAATTTTGAAGCTTTTGGAACGTACAGAAAATTTTCTATGATTTTTTTTCACTTATTTTGAACTTTAAACTACTCTCCTGTAAAGTTTGTTAAGTGGCGGTTAGCCTCTTTTGGCCGTAAGGCATCGATATGACCACTTCTAAACATTAAAAAATGACCATAGTTTGTAATGCCGTCGGATGTAAAAGCCAAATGGGACTATTGACCGAAAATGGTAAAAAAATATCTTATCACCGGTAAGTCATAATAAGTAAAATTGTAGATATCTGCCGTAATAATTCTACAATGATATTTGTAAAGCTTATACCTACTTAAAGATAAAGATAATGACCACCGTTGATACATATTTTTATTCCAATAGTCACAATGAAATAAATATAATAGAAATATTTCGATACAAAATATGAGGATAGTGTTGTAATACAATTGTCAGTTAGAAAACCAGTTTCTGAAAGATTATAATTTGAATAATTGGTTATTAATTGTGATTTTTAGATTTTTGTAGAAAGGGAGAATGGCAACAGTCTAATTCTTCTAAACTTTGTTCGCTTGATTTTGTGTCTGCTTGTTATAAAGAAGAATTTCATAGAAAAGTTTTGCATTCTTATGCTGTGCCTACTATTTTTACTAACCAGATATCTAATACTGAGGTTTGTACTTCTACTTTATTATTATTAAATTATATTTTTATCAATCAATATATACCAACATTGCAACTATTAAAATATGCTATAGTAATCATGTATGCATATATGTAGGTATATCATAAACAGATTTGTGTTGTAATTTTCAGAAATGTCCGAAATAACGAAACCTTATTTTTAGAAGCGATAATAAAGCTTCAAGAGTGAACATGGCTTGCACTTCTGGAACTCAGGATGAAAATTTTTTTCGTAAATGTTAACTGTTTCCGCCCATGTACATCCCATTTTGGTAATACATATAGTATCAGACTTGTCGGGCAGTTATCGTGTGCATTACTTTGTGGTATAAATAAATGATTTTGACTATTTAGACTTTTTTTTTAATTACTTTCCTAAATACTGTAAAAAGAGAGTACTATACTCTAAATAAAAGCTCGTAAAATAATATACTACTGGTATATTACTTAATCAAATGCTTATCTTGTCTCTACATACCGAATTATATACCAATACCAATAAAAGATTAATGCATGAGTAATAGTGAGGTGACAGAGGAAAAATTTTTGGGAAGACACGACTTGGCAGCGTGGTAGCACAGTATAAAGTATTAGAACTGTGGTGGTAGTGTATAGTAAGTAGGCTAATCATCCTTTTGACTCACAACTCTATTCTGGCGCATAATAGCAAATGCGGCCAGCAGTGGGATACGAAAAGCTGATGAATGGACTACAGGTAGATATAGAGTGGTTTTTATGGTAGACAGATAGTAAAACAATAGAAGGGGGAGCCGTGGGAGCGCTTTTAAACAACGGTAACAGGGTGGCCTCTAGCAGAAGTAAATGGCGTGCTGTCAACTAACAAATCACATCTGCCCTAACAAATCTTACAACATGACGACCACGATCAATGTGTCAAGAGTGCAACGGTTATGAAGAAGCTGGTTGACACTGCTACGTCGCCGAATGTATTTTCAATTCTCTTATAGGACACAGTTAATTTCACTAATCCATTGATTAGTGAAATTAACTGTGTCCTATAAGAGAATTGAAAATACACATCCAGGTTTTACTTTAAGAAGTGGTGTAACTATAGGATGGCAAGACTGTCAAAAAGCCAGGGGCCACGGGTTTAAGGGATTGCCAAGTATAGAGCTATCTACTGCTTGACATCTTATAAGCCGGTTGGTCTACGGGATTATTAATTTCCCACGGACTCTTGATAGCGTTCTTACAACACTGACTTTGAGTTGCTAGAGCAACCTACATGAATAATTTCTAGAACTATACATATGCAAGATCAGTTTAAATAATAAAGAAATGTATTTAGGAATTTCCAATATTAACACAACTACGCTCTTTACTGATAACGTAAATGAAGAGAGTGCCTTTTATTTATACAGACTATATATTATTTAAATGACCACATTGGTAGCACTTTCCAATATACAAATATATGCAAATCCTGACGTGAAAATTTCTGAAATGAAAATAAATTATTTCTTTATCTACTCTCTAATTCCTAAAGATGATATTTCATAATGTATACTTTGTTTCGAAGTTTCCGAATATATTTTAAGTACCTTTCGGTTTGGTATTATCAGGTCTATCGATGTCCCGAATAACTTTAAGTTATTTTAAGAACTTTAAGGTCACTACAATCAACACTCTCGTGAACGTTCAACGCACTTGTAATTTGTAAGTGATTGAGGATAATTAAGAAATACGTCATGTATTATCACCCCTTTTAAATACTGGAGTAATAAAATTGATCGACGTGGTTTCTGGCTGACCTGTTAAAATAGTTTTATGTTAACAGGTTCCTATTTTAGGTTTACCTAGTTCTGAAAATAAACATTGGCTATGGATGAGTAAACAAAGGCCTTCGATAGCATTACTCACAACTCTATTATCACTGCTCTTTTTAAACAAGAAATTGATCTCCCTTATATTCAAATTGCAAAATATTTACAAAAGCAGCTCCACCGCTATTAACATTGGTTCTTTATCAGGACCATCTTTCCGCATCAGAAAGGTAGTCAAGCAAGGAGACCCACTATCCCCAAAATATATAATAACCAATATTTACTGCTGTACTAGAAGACGTGTTCCTAAAGATGGCAGCAGGCTGGGCGGAAAGAGGTGTTATGGTTGGCGATAGAAGATCATTCAATCTCCGATTCGCCAACGATATTGTCCTCTTTTCGTCAACAGCTTCCGAGATGACTCAAATGCTTGAAGACTTTAATTTGCACGGCTAGCCTAGGCGTTGGATTCCAAATGAACATGGCATACGTCGACGAATATGTCTATCTTGGTCAAATAGTCTCTATCCAGGCAAGACAAAACAAAGAAGTTGCAAGACGCACCGAAAATTTCTGCAGTAGCTATTGGGCCATGAAAGATCTGATGAAGGGCAATCTTCCTCTTTCCCACAGACGAGAGGTTAAGAGACAGCTCAAGGACGTGTGCATTGACAAAGGAACAGAGATCCACGCTCGAGGTATGCCAAACAGCGATGGAACCAAGGAGCAAGTATACATGGAGTGATAGCTTTAAGCATAAACAAGAAACCTATCGTTATTTATTTTTACTTGTATAAAATTTCATACGTGTAACCGAGACAGATGTATTGTATTTATTACCTCTTGAAATACTCATGTCGCAATTTTTTCTAAAGAAGAAATGACTATCTATAGTGATGTACTCATGCATTAATATGCGGTAATAATAAGATATGATCAATCATATCTTATTATTACCTCTCTTTTTACAGTATTTGTTTCTTTGTAGGCACCTAAGTACTATACTCTAAATAAAAGCTCGTAAAATAATATACTACTGGTATATTACTTAATCAAATGCTTATCTTGTCTCTACACACCGAATTATATACCAATACCAATAAAAGATTAATGCATGAGTACATCACTATAGACAGTCATTTCTTCTTTAGAAAAAATTGCGACATGAGTATTTCAAGAGGTAATAAATACAATACATCTGTCTCGGTTACACATATGAAATTTTATACAAGTAAAAAGAAATAACGATAGGTTTCTTGTTTATGCTTAAAGCTATCACTCCATGTATACTTGCTCCTTGGCTCAGACCATTAGGTACACCGTACAAAGGAGTTAGACAACGAAGCAGATTATTTGTATTGAAATTTACTTTTGTTCTGTTGTTTATTTTGGTTTTCCAATGCAATATATCACAATATATAGTAGATAGCTACATATTATATAGTAGTTAGCTGCACTGATGGTCTCATTTTCGATCCTACGGCGAGCACCAAATACCTACGTGCCTATTAAATTATAACTAATAAAATCAAAATAAACCGCGACAACATCCGTAAATCAGCAGTTTAATTTAATGTGTAACATTAGGGTAAACATAAGACAATACTATGATTATTCGAATGTTGTGAATACGCGCAACACTATTGAATAATTTATAACATGTTAACAGACAGCGAATATCATTCATGTAGACCAATAGTGTGTTTCATAACCCCCTGTCCGATCCCGAAAGTACGTATTACTGACTTGTCAGGCATACCAGGAAAAATAATAAAAAAAATCTAGCTCATCATAAAACATCAGAATTAATTTCCTTAGCACAGTACTATGGAGAAACATTACCCCGAAATTGGTGAAAATTCTCTAAGCTAACAACACTCCCCTTCCCGTTCGCCTTCGCCGCTTTCCGTGTCAAAAGGCATGCCGCCTTTTTTAAATAGTGCAATTTTACCGTCAAGCGAGCCGCCGTACACAAAGGGACCGCTCTAGTGATGTTTACGATCAACAGATAATATCGATTTATTACATTTTAACGTGACATGTTACAAATTGGTAACGATAGCCTAGTGGCGATACCAACGGATTGCCATGCAGAGGGTACCGGTTTCGACTCCACGGTGCGTATCAATAATAATACATAATAAGTTAATAAGACTTTACGAAGTTACCTACGTGCGTAATAAATTGTTAATAAACGCTTGCCCCGAGTCTCGGAAGAGGACATCAAACCGTCGGACCAACAGTCATGAAGATCCTTGACAGTCGTTACGGGAGTCAGTACCCTCAAATAAAGTGATACTGGTCTTAACCATGAATTTTTTTTATTGAATAACAGTACATAAAAACATGCAATTACACAAAGCTAACATTTTAGGGGTTTACCTACCGATATTGTATCAGGTAAACAATAACATAAAATATCGATAAAAACATTCTCCAGTGAAAATTATTGGTTACATCACTAATGATTTATTTGATTTACGAATTAACAATTTGCCTACTTGACCACTCAGTCTATCGCTAACATTCCTTTTGTTTAGACTTCCGGATCTCTTTAAATTGTGAAATAGTAAATTCTTTAGGTATGTCGTATTCAAACCCTGAATATTTTAACATGTTGATGATGTGTTTCGGTAGGAGTGAATGTAATTATGCAGGAGCTCGTAGGGAGTACGAGGAACGGTGTGTTAGACCACGGGTTCTACCCGTGCCGTCCGAACGCGCGTTTCAACGGCTTCAATGCGGTTCTCGCATCGTTACAGCTTTTCAAAGTGCCAGGAGTGTTAAGCCCAGGAGTGTTAAGCCCAGGAGTGTTAAGTAGTTTGTGTTCAGAGATGGTGCAAAGGTGCCGTAAGTGTCTGGACGTGAGCGGAGGACATGCGGAAAATGACCGTCGCAACTTACAGCAAGTTGATATTTTTATCAATTTAAGGTAGGCACCTACTTACGTAAGATTAAACCAATTAAAAAGTAGTTATTAACATAGATAAGTACCGTTGCGTCATAGCCATAGCACGACTTGGCTTACCGATCGTAATAGGTCGGCAAAGTTAGCAACGCTAGCACAAGTCTTCTCTTAGATGGGTGACCGCGTGGACATTACATGAGAGCGCTGCCGGGTTTCCAACGGCACGTAAAGCCGAATCCAAGAATCGTTAGGCCATGTCGTAGGCCTTCGTGCAGTCTGAAAACACTGACACCAGAGTTGGCCACGCACTCGCACGAAACAAGCAGACAACCTAAATACTGCGTTTTGTTTTACCTAAACCATCGAAGCAAGAGATCAGCTGTTGGATCAAGCGCATAAAACTGTTATACCTAAAATAATACTTGGCACGTGTAAAGGACGATGACTCGCGACGGCGGCTTTTGTCAAAGGAGGCGGTCGGGTGGCCTATGCACTCAAAGGCGCCGCTTTTGAACTTTATGAACTTTAGGTAGATACCTAGCTATTACGATTTATGAGTCTTCAGTGTTGCCATGGGTAATCTGGTATGATATTATTTAAAATTAATTAAATTTACATGGGAAAATTTTATCTTGAATTTCCGGGAAATAATGACAAATACCTCATCATTTTACGCTACTCTACAACCCCTTCATTGAACCGACGGAGGGTTATGAAACACCCTGTATTTTTATTTTGCAAAGAAAAGAAAACGTTGGTACCTCGCCTTACGTGTTTTTTTATTTTTAACTTAGGTGGTCATACATCAGAAGCAAGGTTTATTAAATTTTGTTCCTACACTCTATTATATGAATATTTAAGTTTTTAATATTCGTACACTTATTGTAGTGTAAATATTTTATTTTTAATACGTAATTGCTTTTATAGTTCTTAACATATTAAGATTAGGTGATAGGTGTTGTAGTAAAGATTCAATAAGATTGGTTGCTCGCTTGGCTAGGACTAGTGTTTGGACGGACAAAGCATTGTTTTGTCTGCCTGTATACAAATATGTAATTCAAATCCAAATATATCTAATAATAACATTCTGTGCGAAATGGTACTGATAGTATATAATATTGTATTGCTTGTTGGAAAATGATCTATGGTATAGGATTTTTGAAGTGAAGGTTATGTCCTAACATTTAATTAAAGAGGTACATTTTTAATCCTAGTGAAAAGTAAATTTTATTGGTTTTGTTCAAAGAAAAGTATCTCGGTTCATAAACTGATCAGTTGTACGCGAAAATCCATGAAGAAGCGAACATGAATATTCTTTTCGTCGAATTGAGAACCTGTTCCGTTTTTAGGCGGTAAAATACCGTTGTAGCTCACGCGGTGTTTCATTTACTAGCATAACGAATACATCTTCGACCAATGTACGTGCCAATATTTTATTAAATCACTACCCTACCTAAGCTGGGACTGAGAACGCTAGGTGCGTGTTAATAGACTGCCGAGTATTTTATGTACTTGTAAATTTAAAGCTTAGTAAGGACCTTTCTTTCTGTCATCTGGATATCCGTCCGTCTCTTTGTCTGTCTGACGGTTCTTTTTTGTTTTTTAGTCCCACTTTTTATTTCTTCACGACATTAAATCAATTAAAAAAATAATATTATAGAATACTTCGGCCTATGATTCTGTGCTGTATTGTTCAATCCAGCACTGCAACTCATAAATTTATCTATGTATGTATAAATAATATAAAAGCATAATAGATACAGAAACAATATTTTCACGATTGCTATTGTATGTAAACAGACTTTTTTTACCACAAACTTTAGGTAGCCTTCAATTCCACTTATATTTTACGTTACATTACCTTGCGGCAATTTTGGGAGAAAACTTTAATCGTACTCAATAAAAAAGAGCAGAATTCCTCGTAATGAATGAAACATCTACATAAGAACGACTGACACTCACTTGCCTGGTTATATTTGAAGATATTATGTATATTTTAAATCAATAGGTCGAGTGATAGTCGATTGAATGGTTGAGACAGCTACTTTTGTCAAAGACAGTATGTTATAACCTCTGGTAATAACTTAAATCTCGAATGTCAATTGGAGACATATAGTACGAGACAATACAGTACGGACATTTTTTATTTATTATTATTTTTATTGACTCACGCCGGTATCCCCGAAGGGGTAGGCAGAGGTGAAAGATTATAACCACATTTCGCCATTAATTTTTAGGTACCACGTAATAGGGGATTACGCAAGCAAGGCTAGTACGGACATCTACAATTGAAATATTCGGTATTTGTTATTAGTTGTTTTTCCCTTTATTATAGGGCTTTATCGCTGAGTGATAATGTGAATCAGTTAATTAATTACAAACCTTGCACAACATCTACTTTTTAAAACCTTTTTAATATAAGTATTTTTAACATCTACTTTTTAAAACCTTTTTAATATAAGTATCTGTTAGACCAGATATTCTAATAGGTATAGAAAGATAAAGGTGGATCTATATTCAAAACAGAAAACAGTTAATCGTCGCCGCACTTTGTAATCGGGTGTCAGTATCGGTAGCGTGAGCACTAAATGCCATAGGACAATTTTGTAACGACGTACTGCACAGATTGAACCATTGCAAGCGCCTGTCGAAATAAGACTAAATGAATGATAAGGGCATGAATTTGAATTTTTTTTGAAACTACCAGCATAGATCTCCGGTGATAGGTGGTCTTTGCCCTTTTACTTTTCATACGCGTTTGCAAGTGGAACCATTGAAAGCCTGTATTTTTCCAAGAGTTTTGCTATTATCCCCTCGACGAGAAGACATTCACACCTGCATTTATGTTACGCTTTCAAGTGCGTATTTTCTGTCTTTGTTACGGTTACGGGATTGATGCATCGGGTCCTGGCGAACATTTGTCCGTGCGTTGCGTAGCAACCGAAAACGATGTAGTAATCTGCCCGCCTTTCCGTTGCCCCTCCCTACCGCGCGCCCGTGTTTTCACCTATTTAAACATGTATCAAGACCGTTTCAGTAACAGCCCTTTAAGCGCATCAAGTCTGCGGTGGCAGAACCCAGTCTAATTTGATGTATTATTTTGATCCTAGACTCCGCTCAAAATAGGACGACCTTTGACATATAGATAACCGGCGTAATAATGTATCTACATTTTAGTGAAGCAGTGTACTTACATCTTATCAAGCTAGTTTCCTTTTTTTAACCGCTTGACCGCTAGCGCCAATTCGCCGAATTCGCTCGACCGCTCACGTTCTGAACAAAATGTCGCGCCGCCACTAGCCAGATGGGCGCGCTAACATAAACATTTATTGTTGATAAGTCGGTAACATGAGTAAGTTGAAGTGATGTTTTTCTTCAACCTTATAAATGACTCGTTCAAGTCGCATGAATTCTTTGTTGATATTTAGTTTCTAATTTATTATACTTAGCAGCGAACATTGACTATCGTTGAAAAAAACACTTTGTGTACTTGAAACAGGATTATTTTAAAAAGTTAATCGATGACATACATATTTTATGACTTTTCCCTGTAGAGGGATTCTATCTACACCGAATTAAATATAAAAAACATGTATCATAGTATAAAAATATTTAATTACACGCATACGATAAGCACGTAATCACAGAGCGCGCGAAACAAAGAGTGGCATTTGACATTATTTTTTCGTTCCGGGTTAACGATTTTAAGACTCGCTTCGTATTTTTAGCATGAAGAAATGTTCAATGATTTGAATAGAACATAGAAAAAGGATTTCAAACATTACGTAATAGAAAGAAACAGTAAATTCAGACCGAGTTTAGCGCTGTAACCAAAAAGGGAAAATAGTCACTTGTGCGCGGTCTAGGGAATTTCGAAAAAGGGAGTATAGTCACTTGTGCGCGGTCAAGCGGTTAAAGACCACGCACAGACGAAGTATGTTCGGGACCACGTGGGATACAAAATTCAACCTTTACCTAGATATAAAGATGCCCGGACTAAGCATTCATTTTTGTCTCACTCAAAGTGATGTCATGTCTATCTGACTCCCAACACTCGGGGAAATATTTAGCAGCCGTCGAAAATCGCCACTCGTGCTGTTCAATTTGCAGCCAGTCCTTTTTTATTTCTGCCTGTCAAATAGACGTCACGCGCGCTGCAAGCGTCATCGTCATAGTAGACAGTAAACTTTGTCACCTCAACTGTTGATATTGCTTGTATAGCATAACGACTCTTGAGAGCGTACTGTGGAGCTACATCGGCCAGTTAAGATATACCACCTTAACAGGCTGATGTATGTAGATACGGACTGTCAAGAACCGTGTGTCAAGAAGAAGTGCTTGTTGCCTCGACAAGCACTTGTTTGGAGCATTTTATGTGATCATTATTTCGATAAGGCTGGAATGCGCTGTATCGTTTAATCCATGAGACTAGGCATTGCAGTTCATATGTGACCTACTGAGTCCGTGAGTGGACGAATTAAGAATACAAAATGACACTAGCTCATATCATTCCGTGAGTGTCGTCAAAGGCGACTTGGCAAATACGCGAAGCAAATATATCCTTGTGAAGAAACGGAAAACTTGTCATCAAAGCCTATACTAACTATCTGGCTAGCGTGTTATCGTAGTACAGTTCCTCTAATTGACTCGCAGTGTTACTGTAAAGCAATGAAAAGGGGCTTCAGACCAGCAGTGGACTGCGAATTACTTAATGTAGTTTCTAGATCATTAGTTTCAAATGTAATAACTCAGTGAAATCAATACATCGCGATAAAATCCGTAAACAGTAGTTTAATTTCAATGTATAACATTCGCGTAAACCCAAGAAGATACTATGCGAATTACTGTTCTGACTGAAAAGAGCTATCGATACTCCTTCCCCCTTTTATAATAGTTGACTATAATATTGTAATTGTCTGTGTATACAGGGTACCTCTACCTAGTAATTTAAATGTATTTTTTGGTAAATTAAATAATGCTTTAATGTATATTAATAAAAATTATTGCAAGCATAGAATAATCATGGCAGGTGATTTTAACATTAACATTTTAAAGCAAAACAGTATAACAAGTGAATTACAATGTCTGCTTCTTAACTATAACTTAAAGTTGCAAATAAAAGAGCCCACAAGATTAACTAGTAAAACATGTATTGATAATTCGCACACAATTTTAAAAATAAATGTAAGTCAGAAGTGATTGACCTAACCTTATCTGATCACACAGCACAACGTTAAAATGTAATGTTAAAAGTGTATGTAAGATCAAGTGTTGCAAAATACAACGACGTGATTATTGTATTGAAAATCTAAATCTAAATTTGAATCATGTTTAAGCAAATTATCGTTTACAGATGTATACAAAACCTGTGACCCAAATTTAGCATATAACAACTTTTTGGAAATATTTAAACTGTTCTATGATCTGTGCTTTCCCTATAAAATTATAACTGTACACGTCCATAAAAAAACAAAATGGGTATCACGGGGAATTAAGATGTGTAGTGCTAAAAAACGCGAACTCCTATGGAATTACAGAAAACGTCCTACTAGAGATAGTAAATCAAAGCTCAAACAATACAGTAAGAAGTTTAAAAGGATAGTAAAATTAACACAACGAGCCCAAAATAATTATAATATATCAACATCTATAAATAAACTGAAAACTATATGGCAGATTATAAATAATACCAGACAAAATAAACCTTTAGAGTCTATTACATGTATTAAATCAAATAATTTGACTATAAATGATCCTTTTGACATCTCAAACATTTTTAATAATGTCAATTAGTGTGATCATAAACATCACTATAAGCAATATATCACACCAAAACTTAATTCTATGTTTATGCAACCGTCTATCCCGAATGACATAAAACAGATAATAATAAGTCTAAAAAATACTGAAAGCGTTGGGTATGATGAAGTCAGCACTAAAGTTGTTAAATATGTCGCTGAGCATATAAAAAGCCTTCTTTGTTATATACTCAATGCATCCATAGAAACCGGGCTATTCCCCGAAAAACTAAAAATTTGTATTATTAAACCCGTACATAAAAAAGAATGTAAGTATAACATTGAAAATTATAGACCCATTGCCCTCGTGTCAATATTTTCTAAGATTTTTGAGAAATACATATATAACGCTCTTAATAATTATCTTGAAAGTAATAATATATTAGTAAGTGAACAAAAAGGTTTTCGGAGAGATAAAAGTATTAATCTTGCTATTTATGAATTTCTTGAAGTAATAATGACCTGTGTTGATCACCGCACGCCAATATGTGCTATATTCATGGATTTGACACAAGCATTTGATTATGTGGACCATGATATATTGCTATATAAATTAGAAGCCTATGGCATAAGGGGTAATACATTAAAGCTAATAGAAACTTACTTAAAAAACCGCGTTCAGTATACAAAACTGGTTAAAATAAATAGCAAAACAAAGACGGAAGACACATTTCTCTCTTACGGACGTAAAGTTTTGTATGGCGTGCCACAAGGAAGTGTTCTAGGACCATTGCTATTTATAATATATACAGGGTGTTTTATAACCCCCCGTCCGATCAATGAAGGGGTTGTAGGGTAGAGTAAAATGATGAGGTATTTGTCATTAATTCACGGAAATTAAAGATAAAATTTTCTCTGGTAAATTTAATTAACTTTAAATAATATCACATCAGATTACCCATGGCAACACTGAAGTCTCATAAATCGTAATAACTAGGTATCTACCTAAAGTTCATAAAAAGCCATTGAGTGCATCGGCCGGCACCCGGCGGCCGCGTCTAGTTACCTAATCCTTTGACAAAAGCCGAACGTCAACTTTACACGTGCCATCATTTTAGGTAGGTAGGTATACCCATTTTATTTATGAGTTTGTTGCAACAGCTGGTTTATTGCATTAGGTAAAACTGAAGGTATTTTTACGTTGTTTGTTTGTTTCGTAAGAGTGCGTAGCCAACTTTGGTGTCCGTGTATTCAGACACTTCAGATCACCCGAAGGCCTACGACATGGCCTTACGATTCTTAGATTCCGTTTTAAGTGCCTTCTGAGTACGTGGGCACCCATCCAAGTGATGACCTGTGCAACCGTTACTTAACTTTGTCCAACTATTACTATCCAAAAGCTTAGTCACGCTATGAGCGCTGCAGTATTTACGGTAATTACTAATTGTTTAAATCTTACTTAGGCAGGTTACCTTTAATTCCGAAAAACATCAACTTACTTGTAAGCTGCGTACGACGATCATGCTCCACATGTCGACCGTAAAGGTTAAGACACTTACGGTACCTTTTCATCAAAGGTACCTACTTGAAAGCACACTAACTAGCACACTGTCGTTCACGAGGTGGTGAAGCCGTTGAACAACGCGCTCCAAAGGCACTGGCAGACCTGGTGGTCCAGTGAACTGTTCCTCCTTATCACTACGTGCACCTGCATGAATTGCATTCGCTCCTACCTAAACACATCGAAACGTCAAAGTATTCAGAGTTTGAATACGTCCGACGACGTAACTATTTCACAACGTAAGTTATTCCGGAAGTCCGAACGAAAATAATCCTAGGGCAAGACTGAGTGATCAGTAGGTAAATTGAAGTCGTAAAAATAGCCCGCTAGCGATGTAACCAATGATATTTATTGGAGTTCTGTTTTTATCGATATGTTTTTATTGTCCCCGTACAAGATGGGCACGTATCCAAGGCAAAACTGTTGTTTGTTTTTAAATTATTGTTATAACATAAAAATGATGTAATTTTTTTATTTGATTTAGGTTACCGAAATTAGTAGATCATAGTCTTTTGTCTATGATCTACTAAGTTCTGTAACACAAAAGTATTATTTAAGTCTTGTTTACGCAATGTGTTGATATCGTAATATCATTAATTTAATAATTCTTTGAAAAATGAATGTTGTGTCACATTTCATGTTAAAATTTATTAAATCGATATTAGCTGCTATCGAACGTAAACATGTCTACCGCGTTTCTCAAAATTGCACTATTTTAAAGGCGGCATGCCCTTTGACACGAAAAGCCGACAATATTTTAATAAAATTAATAGAATCATAAAGGATACCGCCGCTGAGTGGAGTGTTGCTAGTTTAGGGAATTTTCCCTAATTTCGGGGTAATGTTTCTCGTTAATACGATACTAAGGAAATAATTTGTGATGTTTTATGAAGACCTGGTTTTTTTTTATTATTTTTCCTAGTATGTCTAGCAAGTCAGTAATATGTGGTTTCGGTATCGGATAGGGGGTTATGAAACACACTGTATAAATGACCTTCCAAAAGCTACGTCGAATCCCATTGCACTCTTTGCAGATGATAGTACCGTCGCAATCAAAGGCCAAGATCTGAAAACATACGAGCAGAACATAAATGTTACCTTGAGCGCTATTAGTAAATAGTTAGATGCAAATAATTTAAAAGTTAATATAGGAAAAACAAAATTAATGCAATTTCGTCAACGCACTACTGCCTCTCTGCTTAAAATTATTTAATAATGTGCCACAAATAACCACAAAATTACTTGGACTTAATATAGACAGCAACCTATCGTGGAAGTCACATGTTGAACATTTATGTAAAAAATTAACAAATCAGTTTATGCTCTACATAAATTGTCAAAAATTGCTAATGAACAAACAATGCTCACGGCTTATCATGGACTAGTAGTTTCAGTTCTTAGGTACGGTGTAATTTTCTGGGGAATCTCAACGAACAGAGAAGTAGTTTTTAATGCTCAGAAACGATGCGTAAGGGCTATGTTTGGGCTACAGACAACGGAATTATGTGAACCATATTTTAAAAAATACAAAATTTTAACAGTGCCCAGTTTATACATTTATGAGGTTATAGTGCTTGTGAGACGTAACTTAAACCTATTTGATTTAGCCTCTGAAACTTACAATAGACAACTACGAGATATGTATCGCTTGTGTATGCGTAAAACAAATACTGCACTGATGCATAAAAGTGTATATCACATGGCTCCAGTAATATATAATAAATTACCGAAAGATATTAAGACACTAAATCTAAATATGTTTAAAAAAAAGCTGAAAGCTATGCTAATAGACAGATGTTTTTATGACATACGTGATTATATAAATTATAACTAAACATCGTTATCGGGCGGGTAAAAATGGTGGCAGTGCGGTAGCGCACGACAATAGGGTTGTCATACGTATGCGTCACGTAGGTGCATACATTTAATAAGCTTTTTCGATTATGTTATATCGTACAATACCTTTATTTAATTAAAATATATTATAGCTTTAAATGTTTTTTTTTAAAGTATAGCTATATAGTATTGTATTTTTTTTCGTATTGTAATAACTTTTTCACTAATTACTCTTTACTACTTCAATGTCATTTGAAAGTTAAGGCGAAATTATTTTCAAAAATATTAAATTATTATTTCGCAGTCGTCATATATTGGATAAAATTTTTACAAGCAGATGCTTGTAAAAAATTATATATATATGTTAAAAATAGATATGTTAAAAATATGTTTTAATCTATTCTTAACTTTCATATTTTTGTTGTAATGTTAAAAAGTGTTAACATATTTTTAAAATTGGCAACACTAACATTAAGTGAAAAATTAACAATATAAACTTTTCAAATTATTTTACAAGTTTAAAATAAATATGTCTTTGTTATGTCAAATGAAGTCGAAAGGTCATTTTCTTACTTAAAATGTTTTTTTTCCAGCAGACATCTTAAACTAACAGAAAGCAGTATAAATAAGTTGTTGGTTTTTTATTCCAAGTAGACCTAAATATCTTCAAGGAATATTTTAACAAAAAATATTCAATAAAAAGTAATTGAAAAATATTTATGTGTTTTATTTCAAAATTATTTCTAACGAAAAACCTACATTAATTATTTTGTATTGACTTAGTTACGAGTGATTATTAAAATATAATTTAATTTTGATATTTTAATAAGATACACAAGGACAAATTGAAATATAGATTCTTAATTACATAAAGATATCAAGTAATAACATTAAACTATTATTTAAAAGAAATGTGCATGCTATATGGGTACGCGAGGCAACCCTAGTGTCGAATGCCCCGACCTTGACCCGCTGGATAACGATGTTTAATTATAACTTCAACATAAATAGATAATGAATGTCATTTTAATATATCGACTTTTTATTTTCTGACATTTTAGTTTATTGACATTTAACTTTCATGACATTTTAATTTATTGACATTTTTCTTTTATGACATTTTAATTTTTTGCCATTTTTAATTTATCGAGTCTAATTGACATATTAATTTACTGATATTTTAATGACATTTTAATCAATATTGCAATAATTTTTAAGATTTTATTTATTTTTTCTCTCATATTTTATTATGTATTCATGGTGACACTGTAATTACAATGTTCAATATTTGTATTAATTATGATATTTCGATGTTAGCGATCTACTGCCATCAAAATTTTACATGCCTTGAACTGGTTGAAACACTTGGGACTTTTTATATAATTGACAACACCATTGTAACAGTGCTTTCTGCAAAAATAAATGATTTGATTTGATTTGATTTGACTGTGGTTCAGATGTATTTCACTCATTAGTAATCCATATTAATCTTATACTAATATAATTATAAAGCTGAAGAGTTTGTTTGGTTGAACGCGCTAATCTCAGGAACTATACTGTTTATATATATAATAATTTTTCTAATCGGACGATTAGAAAAATTATTTCAGTGTTAGATAGCCCATTTATAGAGAAAGGCTATATAACATCGTATTATATAAAATGTGTATACTGTTTATCCTTCTTGCACGCTAAAACTACTTGGAATGGTATTTGACGAATTTGGTAGTGATTATAGTGATACACAAAAGCATACAGTATTTTGTCGCAATAGAAGACATCCATACGGGAGGAGCCGCGAATCTTATTGTTAAACTAGTGGTTACTAGTTTCACAATAAGCTTAATGTTGTTTAACCAATTCAGCAATACCATATAAATAATTTTATCAGCTGTTCTAACTAAATATCTTATTGCTACAGATATGAGGGTTAGGACCATTACCCTCCGGTATTTAATAAAGTTCTAATGTATCTACGTTCTATATACTTTTCATGGAAAATTCCTTCCATAGCAATAATATTCTAGACTAATATGACTATTTGATTTGAGTATTTACTCTCAGAACTCTTATATTTTTCTGTGTAATATTAAATATATTGAAGACTTCTGAAATTATATCTACGGCATGTAAGACATTTAAAATAAAAGGAGAAAATACGTAACTTAAAACATCCCACCATATTGTTACCTTGATATCAAAGACAAGCCATCAAATAAATTGGTTCAACACTAATTAATTTTGATAAGTTACGAAACGGTTCTTATCTCTTTTCCTTTTTTTGTATTCAGTTGTGTCCAAAAATATTGAAACTTTATGGAAATCGGAACAGATCTATTCAGGAAGGAATTTAAATAATTAAAATGAGTGTCGACTGTCTTACTTTACCTTCAAGTTAAAAGCTTGGGTATAATTGTGGGAGGTCGCAATATTAACAAAGAAACAATACTTATGGATACAATATATATAACACTAGCCGTTTCCCGCGGTTTACTCGCATCCTGAGGGAACTACTTCGCGTACCCGAAAACTGAAACTGTAACATCTTTTGTACACCCATTTTCATGCAAATAATTGATTTATGATTTTAAAAAAACCAAATATCTTACGGACCACTATTTTTTCTAAAATAAAATATACCCTACGTTACTCGCAAATAATGTAGCTTTCTAATGGTGAATTTTTGAAATCGGTTCAGTAGTTTTTGAGTTTATCCATTACAAACAAACAAGCAAACAAACAACCAAAATTACAAATTTTTCCTCTTTATAATTTTAGTGTAGATTAGTGTAGATAATGAAAACCTTTGTATTTAAAATAGAGTAATATGGCATTCACATGGTTTCAAACTTGTTAGCCCCTTTTTGTCTTCAAAACAGGTGTATTTTATGTCACGCGTGACTTTGCAAATATTACGGACAACAAGCATAAAGGTCTCGAAACTAGCCTTATCAGATTTTAGCGGCTGTTAGTGCACGCGTAGACCTATGCTATAGTCGTGATCGACATCATTCTACTAGCACAATAAAGCAGGATTTGATTGCTTTTTTAAATGTGTTAGTAATAAAAATAGCAGGAACAAGCTTAATAAATTTACGTTACTTAATAAATTTAGATATCTAAGGATTATCCTTTAACGCTAACTTAGGAGAATCGGCGAGTTAAACGGCAAGGCACTCACACACTAAATAAAAAATATAATATATGTAAATAACAATGAAATACCTACAGCACATCAACTCAGAACCGTTACATTGAATTTGGTAGGATTTTGTGTGCATCAAGTACCCTTAATTGGTTTATAAGATATTATTGAATGCCACATTAGGTGGCACTGTTGTCAAGACCCAGAATTTATGCAGGATGCGAAATACGAGCTAATATTAGAGAAACTCATATACCTACACAAGTAGCACAGCATTTATAGTATATAAAATGTTTGGAGCATCACAATCCATAAATCCGCCTCATATAGGATCGGACTTACATGAACATTTGTATATTCATTAAATAATTGATCAGCTCCATCGAATGAAGTTCGGTAAAAAAGGGAACTGGGAAATGTCCTTTTAGAGGGCGCATCAATTTATTTCACCGGACAATCTCTACTTACATTCTCTGTGGGAGCCGGAATTGCGGAAAACTAGACCGTCGCTACCTTATTAATGTATCTTATTAAATTATGTCTGCTTTTAGAAGTATTCTCCGTTGATTATTTAAATTTATTGGCCAAAATGGTGCATTAAGGGTATTCGTACTGTTTTCTGTACAGATAGTATCCGAAGTAATAACATCCTTAGATAATTCACTCACGGTCATCTTATCCAAAACTCTTGAAAAATTTACATAATGTGTATCAAAAGTATTTCGTACATTGTTACAATATTTTCACAGACAAAAACGGCATACTTTTTCAATATATGCTTTGTGAACGGAGCATTAATGTCAATGTACATTCATTAAGTAATTAACTTTAAAAATTAACATTCATATTGTGGCCTTAGTGAATAAATAAAATTGAATTTGAATTTTAAATCTGTGCTATTCATATAAATATTTTTTATTTCTCTACTTAGTGTAGTATCTCATAATCATAAACTAACAATAACTATACAAGTTCTGTGCCCGAGACGATTTGATAAAGACCAAACAGTTCTACTCCATGTGTTGACGGATAAAAAATACCAAATGTAACTATTCCAATTGCATTCCGCGGATATCTTAAGATAATCTGGCAATCGAATACATGACCTGTTACCAGTCAGACTAGCTAACTTCCACCAACAGGTCAGGCAGTTAAGCTAATAATGCAACACGCAATGCAGGTATTTTTACATTAAGGCGATATAAAAGAAGCGACTAACGGAATAAAGGTCGAACGTCTTACTTCAGCTCAAGTGCCAAAACCCGTTTTTGTGTAAGGATCTAGTGGCGGATTATATAACGACGACCGTTGTCGCTGTCACGTAATTCCTAAATGTTTTGTGTTCTACTAAGGTGTTCAACATTAATGTTTAGACTAAGACTTTTTGTCTTACGAACCGATAGTGTTGAAAATGGCACGGGTGTTTTATTGCTGCTTATATTGCGAATTGTTTTTATTTTGGTGCCGCAGCCGCAACTCATTACGGCTTTCAGTGAGTCTTAGCACACATATTTAATCATTGTTGGTAGCACAAACCGCGTCTGGGAACAAAAAAGTGTCAGTGGACGCGCGTTGTGACAGTGACTTATGTGTCCTCCGCCCTTTCGCCGACTTCTTGGGCTTGTCGCTACTCATTGTCTTGAATTGTCAGCTTAATATATTTTGCCTCGAGCAAATTTCACTCTTCTCTTTGACATTAAATTCACTTAATTTTTCTTTGCTTGTAACTCTATATTAATTATTCTATGAAAAAAAAATTGTGACATTGATCAAATTCGCAGGAATTTGAATTCTCTTGTATTGTCCTGACATAATGTGCCGTCTATTTTATAAACAATACTAGCTGACCCAGCGAACTCCGTATCGCCTTTTTAAGAGTTTTATTTAATTCCTTTTTTTTCCAAAGTTACCATTGACTTAGCGCTTAATCTCTTATCATTTAAGAGTGTATAAATGATGAACAAACAAACATAGATTTTTATATAATAATGAATTCCCCATTCCTTAAAATATCGGAGATGCTACCCATATCCACTTTATAAAAAGATCCCGTCCGCCATCTTTGATTTCCTATCCGCCATCTTTGATCACGAAATAGATGTTGTATTTGGTTTCACCATCCCTTAAATCATCAGAGACGATACCCATATTGATTTTTAAATTTTTTCTCATCCGCCATCTTTGATTTCCCATCCGCCATCTTGAATCGCAAAATAGATGTTGTATTTGGATTCCCCATCCCTTTAAACATCGGAGACGATACCCATATTGATTTTAAAAAAAATCCCATCCGCCATCTTTGATCACGAAATAGATGGTGTTTTTGAATTCCCCATTCCTTAAAATATCGGAGACGATACCCATATCGACTTTAAAAAAAATCCCGTCCGTCATCTTTGATTCCCTATCCGCCATCTTTGATCACGAAATAGATGTTGTATTTTTGGATTCTCCATCCCTTAAATCATCAGAAAGGACAACCATATTGATTTTTAAAAAAATTCCCATCCGCCATCTTTGATTTCCCATTCACTATATTGAATCACGAAACAGATGTTGTATTTGGATTCCCCATCCCTTTTAACATCGCAGACGATACCAATATTGTTTTTTTTTAATTTTCCCATTCGCCATCTTTGATTTCCCATCCGCCATCTTTGATCACCAAATAGATGTTGTATTTCGATTCCCCACCCCTTGAAATATCGAAGGCGATACCCATATTGATTTTTAAAATTTTCTCACCCGCCATCTTTTATTTCCCGTCCGCCATCTTGGATCACTAAATAAATTTCATATTATTAATCAGCGTCCCGAAAATCTCGAAAACGATACCCATATAGATTGTATCCTATTCGTTTACCCTTTTTGACCCACCCCTCCCCCTTCTCGTTGACCATTTTATTATTTTTGTCTGGGCCCTAAAAGTTGTGGAGTGATTTTATATAGCCTATAGCCTTTCGGAATAATTGGGCTATCATAGGCAATAACATTTTTTTAAATCCGACTGCTAGTTCCTGAGATTAGCCGACATTGTATTTTAGCCTTTTTAGACTTTTGCCCGGCCCCAAAGGGTCGAAGCGTTATGTTATATAGCCTATAGCCTTCCGGAACAATTGGGGTATCGTATACAAAAAGAATTTTTCAGATCCGACCGGTAGTTCCTGAGATTAGCGCGTTCAAACAAACAAACAAACAAACTCTTCCGCTTTATTATATTAGTATAGATTACATGACTTAGTGTTGATGATTGAGTTGGCATTATTAAAAGCTTCCACTTGTAGTAACAATTAACAGTACAAACGTTTTCATATGAACTTATTATGTCGTCTTCACATACACGTGTACATACTGTACATCAAGCAGTATAGGTAAGTATAGGACACACTTCCTAAATAACGCTGCCTTTGATGTCCCTGGTTACTATTTTCACAACATAATTATTAGGTCTACCGCATATATACAATTTTTATTAACTATCGAATGGAAGTCTAAATTAAAAAAGAAAATAATATAGATCAGTTTACTATCAACTAGGTCATTGCTTGAAAAAGTAAAAAAAAAACATTTTTTTATGGTAATAGGCGGCAAACGAGCAGACGGATTGCCTGATGGTAAGCAATTACCGCCGCCCATGGACACAAGCAACACCACAGGAGTCACAAGTGCGTTGCCGCCCCTTTTGGGTTGGGAAAAGGGATAGGATGAGGAGTGGGATGAGGGAGAAGGAATAGGGGATAAGGCCTCCGGCACTCTCACTCACCGAACGAAACGCAACAGTTTAGGTACTGTTACTTTACGTCGATTTTCTGTGAGAGCCGGCCCATTCATGCTGAAATCAGCAAGGCTCTACTACCTGACAGCTAGATAACATATAAGTTTCTTTATGACTACTCAGTCCAACACTTATCGGTCGAGAACCTAATATGTATTGTCGTTGTTCACTGGAGCGTGCAAACGCTCGACTAAACACTCGATCCGGCTGTGCCACGCCACCGTAATACCTACGGACCAATTAATGAAATTATTTAATTGAAACTTTGTTCAGTGATGCTGTAATATAACATATAGTCATATATAACTCTTTTTGCTTGCAATCTATTGTAAGAAAGTTGCCTTCCATAAGTAATCTTGTTTAACGTCGTAAAATACAGTATGTTCTATAACTTTACATAACAAAATAAGGAAAATTACTTTTTTCTTCTTCTCATGTCAAAGTTTTCAATTTATTGAGGTTTTGTTCAAAAATTGTTTCTACCGCATAGTACTTTACTTGATAAAATTAACTAGCAACAAATTGCTACACGTAAAGCAACGCACCGGTTCGTACTTTGACATTTAACATTGCTACGGCAGCAAAGTATAATTCAGTTACACCTAACGATGCGTCAATAGACAAAATACTTACTTACTCCAATAGCTAATCGACCCAAAAAGTGCCTTGGCTAAATCGATAAAGACTACAACTATGAATATAAACTGCGACTCGACTAAACTGTTCCTTTAACAGCACTGAGTAGTGCACTGCATGCGGGGCATAAGGGCCTTTCCTAATTTGCTTCACAGTAGCAAAGTAGTCAATAGAAGAATTTGGCCTACTACACCACGCTGGTCAGACACGGGTTGATGCACGATTTGATGACAAATTTTACGTCTCTTCGCAAAGATACTATTTACTCTGTATATTATTCTTAATCGCCTCTTATGATATTCGCGAAATGAAATAAAAATAGTTACATTTGGTATTCATTATCCGTCAACACACGGACTGAAACTACATACATACATAGACTCACGCCTGTCTCCCTGAAGGGGTAGGCAGAGGCATATTAAACGCCCACTTTTCGCCAGTGTTTTGATCCCACGTAATAGGTGGCGAGCCTATTGCCGCTTATTGGGATATTTTGTTTGCCAGAGCCTCGTCCGTTGATCGGCAGGTGCACCACTTGCAGGTGAGGTTGGCTTGGGACCCTAAGTTCTTGGTGGGAACCCTATGCACCCTGGTGGGAACCCTATGCACAGGACTGAAACTATTTGGTCTTTACCAAATTGGCATGGGTAACCAGTACCCATCGACGACACTGGGAAACCCTGTACCGAGTTGCATGTGTTAAAATTGTATATAATTATGCGATAGTACTGATCTACACTAAGTAGAGAAATAAAAAATATTTATAGGAATAACACAGATTTAAAATTCAAAGTCAATATTATTTATTCACAAGTCACAATATGAGGCCTATGAATGAATGAATGTAATTTTTTAAAGTTAATTACTTATGAATCTATATTAGGCGAGTCCACACAGACCGAGCAGCCTCGCGAGGAAAATGCTTCGCGAGGCTGCTCGGTCTGTGTGGACGTGGCTCGGTCGAGGAAAACGCATGTGCCGCCGCGGCCGAGCTTAGCGTGCGCCCGAGCTACCGAATTAGACACGTCCACACAGAGCGCGCAGCCTCGCGAGGAATTGGCGCGCGAGGCTGCGCGCTCTGTGTGGACGTGCCGCGGCCGAGGCAAGTGCGTGTGCCGCCGCGGGCGAGCGACCGAGCGGCCGAGCCATCGAGTTTGGTTTTTTGTTTTGCCGCGGTCTGTACGCTGTTTCGTGCCTCGTTCGAACATAATAATCCTTACTAATAATATAAATTCGCAAGTGTGTTTGTATGTTGGACGTTTTTTTTATAGACTCACGTCTGTATCCGCGTAAGGATAGGCAGAGTTATAATATTATTACATCCACATTTCACCATAGGGGACGAGCCTATTGCCGTTAACGGGCACATCAGCAGACTCCATGCTGCTTCTGAGAATTCGGGAAAACCCATTAACACTTTTGCCCGACCCGGGAATCGAACCCGGGACCTCCGCTCAGCTGTCGCATACCCTATCCACTGGTCATTGAATGACGGAGGATACATTCATCATAACATTCTCATCTTGGACGCTATTTATTGTACGAATAATAATCCTTCAGTCTGTGCTTCGGTTACAGTATCCTTGCCTACAGATATTCATTTCCTATAATTCATTCTATATTTTTTTCCATGTCTACCTATTCCATCCTTTAGGTATAACAATAATCGACGACCGGTTGGCAAAGCGGGAGTGTAAGCGACTACAACGCCGAAGGTCGCGGGTTCGATTCCCGCTCATGTCAAACATTTGTGTGCATGAACATGAATGTTTGTCTAGGTCTGGGTGTTTCTATGTATATATTTACGAAAAAAGTAAGTATAAGTAAATATGTATATTATGGCCCATTATTACCATTGTCTAGTACCCAAAGTAGGTACAGCAATTGGCGTCAGTCATGCAGCCGGCTAATAAAAATACATGCCACAACCCTATTGCAGTATGACCATTTCCAAGTATTATATTTTTAAACAAAATTTAAAAATAAGAGAGAGGAGAGACGAACAATCTCACATTGATACGTAGACCGATAGATGGCAAATGTACTATTTCACTCTAATTCACAAGTCGACAATTTGATACATGCGCAATACATAATAGTTTTAAACTATAGTCCGTTCACAGTAATTTTACCTCTAGCTGTTAGATTGGCCAACTATACACTATACTACACTATTTACTATATACTTATACTTACCATACTATTACTACTACTACCATACTATACTATATACTTACCAAATATAGCAACACAACGCCCAGCGTTGTGTTGCTATATTTGGTATATAATACTCCCATTTTAAATATACATTATTGCTAAAATGTACTTATTTTTTATTGCCTAAGCGATCGTATTAAATATTTGGAAGTAATGTTTGAAGTAATGTGCGCGTGGGATTGGGAGGTCTCGGGTTCGATTCCCGAGTCGGGCAAAGTGTTATTGGGTTTTTCCGCTAGGAAATTCTCAGTAGCAGCACGGAGTCTGGTAATGTGCCCGGTACGGCAATAGGCTCGCCCCCTATTACGTGGGACTAAAGTACATCTGGCGAAATGTGGGTGTAATATTTACACCTCTGCCTACCCCTTCGGGGATACAGGCGTGAGACTATAAAAAATATATATATATAAATGTTTGTAACAAAACCTCTTCATATTGGCATGGCTATATGCATGTACATTTATTTTCTTACGAAATAACTAATTTCCTATGAAGATAAGTAGTTATAATAAAAATGTTGTCTATTTAATATATAAAGGTAAACGCATCATAATTACGCCAACGTGAGGTTCTAATTATCAAATACAAAAACTGTAAATTTAATTTTCATATTTATTTTGAATAAGAATGATGTGGGTGTCATATTACACCTCTGCCTACCCCTGCATGGAAACAGGCGTGAGTCTATAAGAATGATCCATGTGGACTGCCAATGTTATGATGATTCGTAACTGCTGTCATATTCTGTATCAGACTCAGAATTTAATTCTATTATGAACCTGTCCATTTTAGCATCCGTAGACCCATCTGTTTCACGAAGCTTGTCTTCAATGTGGCGCTCATGTTTGCATTGTTTTTGTCAGTCTTCTGCAGTAATAGATTGAAAAGCTTCTTCAGCTAAATTCACAATGTTGGTTGCCTCTTGTCCTAAATTTTTGCTTGTGACTCGCCTTTTAATGAGACTCCACATAATGTCAATTGCGTTTAGCTCGCAGTGGTATGGCGGTAATCTAACCACTTTGCGGCCATGAGCTTCAAGCATTTGAATTTTTGAAGCATTTCCACTAATATTGGGTAAAATGTTATGCACGGGTAACCCTATTTTACTTTCCTGTCATCACAGAGTACAATAAAATTCCAACATAAAGAAAATAAACACCGACATCTGTCAGAGGTAAAATAACTGTGAACGGACTGTATATTTTCATGTTCTGAATTCAAACTTTATGACAACTACAAATTTGTTTTTTCCTACGGTGCCGAGGCTGCCGCGCTCTAGGCCGCGTTCACATTTGTCTGATGTAATCTGTCGTGACGTCGTCTGTCGTGTCGCGACAGACAATGTCCCGGTCTGCGACAGAGAGGGGGGGGGGGGTGTGGGGACGGTACAGCGCGAATTAAGAGATTGGACTCAGATTAATTGTAAAAAACATTTAATTAATTATAACAGTATATTTAAAATATAAAATAGTAATCGCTAATGTTAGATCTACAAAGGTATTTATAATAAATTAATGTTAAGATGACAATAGGATTATCTAGATAATTTGGTGGGGAGAGATGTGCTAACGAAGCTAACATTGTTGGGTTCCGTACAGTTAACTCGCGCGACACAACTCGTCAGACTAATGTGGACGCGCCACTGTTTGTCGTAAAGCGTCAGACGCGCGTTTGCAATTGTGTGCAATGGACGACAAACTAATTGACTTACTTTTTATAATATTATTCGTATACAGTACCTATAGATGAGCTAATTGAATACCAAATAATATAATCCTATGTAAATAATTTATGGATATAATTGGATATCTACTTAATCTGAATCGGAAAATTTATCAAAAACGTTGCGAAAGTGTGAACTCCACGAGAGTCAAGACAGAACTGATTTAAAATTGTGTCAGATCGCGACAGACGGCGACAGACAAATGTGAACGGTAAGTAATTATGACAGAGACCGTCACGAGAGATCACGTCAGATAAATGTGAACGCAGCTTTATTCTATGGCCTCGCTCGTTCGGGGACTGTTTCCTCGCGCAGCAAATGCCTCGCGAGGCTGCTCGCTCTGTGTGGACCCACCTATTGACATTTAATGCTCCGTTCACAAAGCAAATATTGAAAAAGTATGCCGTTTTTGTGGGTGAAAATATTGGGACAATTTAAGAAATACTTCGATACACGTTATGTAAATTTTTAACATATTTTCTGTGCGTAGTTAAGATCAATAGCTGTATTAACATAATTGGTTTAGATGAAAGCGCCGGTGGGATGAAGGATCAAAGAGCTTTAATTACCAAATATGTTTTTCCAATACATGATAAAAGCTCCTGCAGCAGCTTTAGCAGCGGCTTATACCTGTATATATTAAAAGTAAGCAAGAATATTATATAACGTTTTATTCTTTGTTCTTTGAATAAAGCTTAGTGTAGCGCCGCCAATTCGCCACAATAATGAATTATTGAGTAAAAGATATAACCATATCTTATTTTGCTGTTATTGACTATTTGTGACATTAATCTCTAAATAAATCGTCATCATCGGATTATAGGACAAGCACAGTTTCTCAGGGACTGTGTCATAGCTCGTTGCCTTCTCTCACTGTTTTGTGGGTCATTGTTGTAGAAACCACTCACATTGGTGATACAGAAATATGAAAAGAAAAAGTATATTTAAGAACTAATGGAACTCCAAATAACGGTATTGTATTTATTAGGTTTTAAAGACGTATGGAATGGCAAAGAAAACCTTTAAGATATAGCAGCACAGATTAGCAGCACTTAAAAAACAAGGAGGCAGCTCATGGCCTATTACAGTGTCAATCCAGAACTTTTCCGTTGCTTTTAGGCTTCGACAAACGACTTAAATCAGAGTAGTGTTTGTTATAGAATCCTATTTTCCCTACATAATATTATAAAGATATTGAAGAACTGAATTGTCCGTACAGCAGCGTCCACATATTGACCGAAATACAAAACTAGAGAACAAAACTCATTCCGTCTTACATGGCCTAACTACAAAACACGGTTTACACCATAGTTTAAGCAGAAATCCGTTTTTTAAGATAAACCGCCAGAGCCCTTAGGTTATAGCTGTTCTAAATCTGTTGCCACCACTTTTTATTTTCTTAGTCATTATGTGTCAACAGCGATTCCAACGATTTGTACACAATGAACACTCCATTTTAATATCAAAACAATAAAGATTATAGCTTCGTCTATATTTTAGTCATATTTTAAATAGAGAAGGCAAAAACTACAATTCCATTTCACATCGTACACAGTAAGCCACGTAGTATCTTTCCTCATAAAATATTTTACAGTACAGTCAAAGAAATAGTCGGTAGTTAACAGCCGTAGAAAAAGATTGAAACCATTTCTTGCCCAGTAAATCAAATGCTGGGTCTTGAGGCGATATCTATCACAACGTAATAGTTTTAACAATACCTTTCTCTTACCGTTTACCAGATTATAAATATCTTTCTTTTCTCTCACTGTCTATCATTCATATCCTATAGGTACGTATACCTAGTATGCATATTCTATTTAAGGAATATAATAATATGCCATGGCGTGGTGGTTTAGGAGCGCCGCGCGCTGTGGCGTTAAACACTGTACCTATAGTCAGATTCTCATACGAGAAAATATTTTGTGTGATTCACAAATTGTGTGGATCCGAGCTAACTTCGTCTCCGTTGATTATTTATATATTTGTAAAGTCCACCGCGACATAGGATGCAAAATCTGAAAAGGGCTTGTCTTTAAAAAAAAACGCCCATAAAATATTTTCAGAAGTATAAATTAGATTTTTGTACTTGTGTCTAGTTACGTGCGACGCCAGTTGGTATTAGTTGTTTCGACATTTACTTAAACATGACGGTACTGGATCTGAAATTCGTTTATTGTTCATAATAATTTATTTGGCAATGGTTGCAATTTAAATGTATCTTGCTTACTTCAAATAATGTGAGATAGTTAACTGTGGTATAGACCGGGATTAATAATCGCCAGGCAGAAGAAGAGTTAACTGCGTGACGAAACTCAGTTGTATTGACAATATCTAAAATATCTAAAAACCTCGCTCAACTTTAAAACGTTAAAGGTATTGCCACAATGAACATTTTGTTTAAAATAATGTTCTTTCAGTTCTACGAAATCACTAATATTAATTAATAAATATTGATAACTCTTCTTGTTTCTCAGTACAGCGTTAATTAAGAAAAGCGTTGTAAATTGTCGTTGCAGAATGACATTTTCAATGGTCGCTTCCCTGAAGCTAACGCGCATCGAATACTGGGACCGTTCGTACTTAAATTTCAGTAGCAAACAATACCTTGTTATAAATCAGATGATAACAGCTAGGTAAATAAAATTACTATGTTTTAACAAGAGTTCTTTTCAATAGTTGTTATAATAAAGAAGCATCTTGCTTTGTATTAATCCTTACGCCACGGGTACTTTACAGACGTTCAGGAATCTAAAATATCCAGACTATTATGGAGTACTGACCGGCGCTGCAGAGTATTCTGGTGAACCACGGTGTCATTCGAGATCTTGTTGTACGACGTCAAATGACACCAGAGGGGTTATATTGGCCGGACCTCGACAGCTTTTAAGGGAGAGTCTCATACACCTCCGCTCAGCTGCGCTCATCATCTGAATGTAGTCCTCAACGCCCTTCACCGTTATCTGCCTAACAGAACACAACTTTAACCGTAGTGTATTTGCCGTTGTTTGGCAGAATCCTGACGGCAAACAACGTAATTTTACTAAGTACTTCGTCTATTCGTATAACATCTATTACGGTAAATTGTCACTAACGCAGCCATCTAATGTGTTAAGTAAACATGTCCCTAATGACGTCGGCTGTGTTCACTGAGATTTAATTAAAATTCTTACGTTCATTAAATATGTTTTTGTATGGAGACATTGCTTAGTCGCTTTCAAATTTTTGCTAGTCTAACCTTCTTCCTGGGTTTTCATAAGAGTTTCTTGTTTCTCACGCAATGCGAAGTGTGAACGTAAAATGTGAAAATTTCTCTTTTGAAGAAGTTTGAGATGGATAGTTGTACTTTTGTATCTATTATTTTATCAGTTTTACGTATACATATCTATGTTTTGAGAGACTCAAGCATCTACTATAATAGACACTTACTTTAATAAAAAATAATCTTTACTGATGCTCTGGCTCCTGTGTTAAACATATTTCAAGTACTAATAGTCCAAGATCCCTGAGCCACCAGACCTACGTCATTTTAGCAAAGCTGAAATTTTGAGGATTATTAGTATAAAATCTTGTTAAGAAGTATGCCGACCCACTAGCTTGAAAGCCGGGCCATTTCACAGGTAGCGCGAAGTAAACGTACCAAAAAAACATACTCACCTACGTTAAAGTAGCAAAGCTGGTATTCAAATATGTGTTTAAAAATACTGTCTGAAATTGAAATTCATTATTGCCAGACACCTGCCGTGGGCCATTACTTCTGCCAGACGTCTTAAAGGTTACTTAAAAAATGAAGTAAATTACGTCATATTAGCAAACCTAAATTTGATATGTATGTTACTTAAGATACTATTTTCCCTTCGTACGCAGCCAAACCAATCCGAAGGGCCAGTCATCCAGCCAGACGCCATGAAACTTTCCCTGTGACTGCGAGCGTGCGGCCATTATTCATACACATGAATGCGTGTGAGTACACTACATTGTCCCAAAAGACTGTAGGAATATTATTTTGGGTATTATTACAAGAATAAAAGTGTAAAATATTCATACGCATGATACGCATGAATATGCTCCAAAAGTGTGTGGCCTTTTTTCTATTTAGTCTATAGTCGTGCAGCTGCTGTGCAGTTTGATCTGCTGATTTTGGAAAAGAATTGAAAAACTCAAAATATAAACAGGCACTCGTAAATTTCTTCACACCCTTTATTGGCAAAAAATGATTAAAGTTAATTTCATAGAATGTCATTCTTTTATTGTCATTAATAATACAGTTGTATCGAGTATTGATGAAAATTTATCGTATCCAGAGCATGAAGAAGCAGACACAAAAATTATTTTTATCATGTATCGATAGTCAAGCTAACATTGTCATCAGATGTTCTGAAACTGACTTATCAGTTATAATGCTGGGCAATATGCATCATTTAAAAGATGATAGTGCCCAAGGTACTTACAGTACCTACAGGCACCGGCAACAATCAAAGATATGTTGATTTCTCCAAAATCTATGGCTACTTGGGACAGTCTTTATCTAGAAGTTAAATAGGCTTTCATGCTATCACAGGATGTGACTATACCCTACTTTCTTTAGAAAAGGAAAGCAAAGGCCTTTTAAAATATTGAAAACAAATCCTGAATATCAGCAAGCGTTCCTTAAATTCGGTGAACTTAAATTATTTATTGAAAAGAATGAGGAACAAAATGATTTCACGATTTGACTGCACGGTTGGTGTAGTGGTTCGCCGCTTGACACTACGCCGAGTGTTGTGATTCGATTCACACACTTTGTGTGATTCAGAAATTGTTGTTTCGAGTCTGGGTGTTCATTGTGTCCGTTAGATATATGTTTGTAAAGTCCCCCGCGACACAGGATTTAGTCCTAGTGCGGAAGATAAAAAGTTCCAAAAAAAAGATACAATACAAAAATTCGTCTGCGAATTATATAAAGTTTCTGGAATAATTAATGTAGATGCTGCGTGGCTGCAGCTTTTCATCAATAAATATACAGATGCCGATGTAAATGACATTTGAAATGAATATAATTTTTGTGAAAAAATATATTTTACGCTTTTATTCTTGTAATAATACCAAAAATAATATTCCTACAGTCTTTTGGGACAATGTAGTGTACTCACACGCATTCATGCGTATGAATAATGGTCGCACGCTTGCACTCACAGGGAAAGTTTCATGGCGTCTGGCTGGACGACTGGCCCTTCGGATTGGTCTGGCTGCGAACGAAGGGTCTTAAAATAGTATCTTAAGTAACATATATCAAATTTAGGTTTGCTAATATAACGTAGTTTAGATAGTTTTTAAGTAACCTTTAAGACGTCTGGCAGAAGTAATGGCCCACGGTAAGTGTCTGGCAATAATGAATTTCAATTTTAGACAGTAATTTTAAAAACATATTTGAATACCAGCTTTGCTACTTTAACTTAGGTGAGTATGTGTTTTTGGTACCTTTACTTCGCGCTACCTGTGAAATGGCCCGGCTTTCAAGCTAGTGGGTCGGCATACCTCTTAACAAGATTGTATACTAATAATCCTCAAAATTTCAGCTTTGCTAAAATGACGTAGGTCTGGCGGCTCCGGGATCTTACTCTATAATTTAATTCTTAGATTACATGAATAACAAGTCGTAAGAGCTAAATAAAACAAATAATTATTTTAAAAACGAAACAAACTAGTTTTCCCTACTTAGTTCTAGGCATAATTAATTAAAGGGGTGTGTACGCGTGTGTGTCTGTCCATGTACAATTGTACATTATGTTAGTGAAGTGTATCTGTGTGTACTCGTTTAGACGTATGTTTGTATATGATCTATGTCAAAGCTTTGTTTACTTAGTGTATAATATACACTAAGTAAACAAACATATATTTAAAATTATTAAATGCCATTATTATTTATACATTTCCTACATTACCATTAGTTTTTAGCAACTGTTGCTACAGTATAGTATTTACAAATTTGTATGGCCATGTAGCGATAGGAAGCTAGTAAGACTAAGAAATTGCTACGCAAACGGTTTAAAGTTGAAATCCACGGCGCACACCATTAACTTTTCGAAGTTAAGTGAGGATTAAATTGTTAATTACAAGTAGCTAAACGGCGAATGAAAACTTGGTGAGGAAACCTTTGTGGCTTACAATCTTAATATATAAAATCCTTGCGTTACTGACTGACTGACAGACACGCTACACCTGAAACTACTGGTCGTAAGTAGATGAAATTTAGCATGTATGTTCCTTGGGCACCGTAGGGGTGCACTAAGACGGGATTTCCCGAAATTCCCACGGGATCAGGCAAAACGGGAAATTCGAAAATATGTGCGTGCGAAGCCGCTGGCGTCGACTAGTTAGTTCTCCATAATTCTCTTGAAGGCGAAATGTGAAGTAAAGTTTGGCAGACAGCGCAACTGTCTGCCAAACTTTCATAGTCAGATGAGGCCCAGCTCAGTTCATATACAGTGTATTGTTGTTGTAGGTTTCCTATAGTATGTATTCATCATAGCCAATATATTCATACACAGACATTTTCCCTATTGAAGAGACATTTGACTTTTCAAAGAACTTAAACGTTGGGTGTCGTAAAGGCAAACTTAACATGGCCACTTGTTGTCCGCCACCAGGCCTAGAAAGTAGCACTGTGTCCATGTGCGACAGTAGGAAATAATGGGGAAAGCATGGAGCCCACCCGTATCATACGGCGTGGCGGGCTCAATACTGGCGGGATTGCTAAGTCAGGGATGAGGTGTGCTATCTGCAATTCACGTAACTGCACCACCATAGGCATATAGCCATACTGACGCCTTGGGCTTAGCTACTCACTGAGACCAAGGCCAAACATCATAACGGAAGAGTCATAATTCTTCCGCGAGCTCCAAATGGTTGACACCAACCGAGCATCCGAGTCGAGACAGCTTAAAAAGAGCTTCTACCGCGTAACAAAAAAGAAAGAATTTTAATACAGTCCGTTGTACTCTTTCGGCTAAAATGAGTCTGGACTTGCCAGTACTCTCCACAAATATTTAGCACGGCTGCAAACATAGTGCTCTTGAATTAGAGCTGTTATGTACTCTTTGTATTGCGAAGGTTTAAAATACGTAAATATTTTTCTCATCCTAGCCGCCATTGTAAATGTTGTGAGTGTTCCAGTTCAGTCCGTCATCTATTATTATTCGCAGGCATTTAATAGAGCCCGTCCGCGCTAACTTGATACACGTACGGTCTTTCTTTTTAATATTGTTGCGAATGTATGAAATGAATGAAACACATGAATTGTGAGCTAGAATTTTAATCTCGATTGGTCAAGTGATTTTCTAAACATGTCAGCTTGGTTTTAGGTATCTTGCGGGAGAGCAAACTGATTTTTAGTAATTTTATGGATTTAGCGACCCTAATTTTTGCTACCTAAAACGTAGTGTCCCAAGTATTGTCAAAAAGGTTCACATCACCAGCCTTTAAAGGTTATAAAGGTCATGGCCGTCAAAATGTCCGTCAAGACTTTTAGATGCTAAAATAGTCGTTATTATAGATGGAAAATAAAGGTGGAGACAGTCTAATACCTTTAGGTAGGTACACCGAAAGTGTAGACTACGCCACCACTCTCATGTTCGGTTACCCGGATATTCTAACGTTCACCGGGGCGTTAGGTAATCCTTTAACCAATCCATTGGTGGCATGCCACCATGTATGTCGTTAAAGATTTCGTCCACCTCAAAACGGCATCTTCAGTGTGATTGAACTCTCACTCGCCAAGACTAAACTATTAATATTATGTGTTTATTTTTGTTTAAGTAGGTTACCAATCCTATTCTACTAAAAACGTAGAAATATTACATAAAACTGACTAAATGACTTTCATAATTGAACAGAGATTGCCTTAGATTAACGTCGTGATAGTGTTGCCGTGGATTAAAACTGATTGATCACTGGCTCGCAATCCGCTTTCTACACCGCGGACGCGATACGAATACATTTCTTTGTCAAGGATACACAAGTCATTAATAGTGTCGACTGCCGATACAGAACGTAGATGAGTATATTAGCGTGGCGTTGTGTGTAGTGTGTATTTGTATTTTCAGCGAAACCTGTCTCGTCAAGTGACGTTCGCAACATTTTATCGTTTCACATATTCATAAAACGCCCGTAGCTATCATTTATCAGGTGTTGTATTCCGTCGGGGGCAAACATTTTACAGAACATTTATTCGGTGTGCTTGCAGAGATTTACATGTGGGCGACGCACATTAATCGTGTACTGAGCCCCTAGAGTAGCATTCACTATTAGTACTCTCATTTTAATAGATGTACGGTACAAAAGCAACGTTAGAGTTTTTGCACCTCTCTCATTACGCAGGACAGTAAAATATTCGCTCCTCCATAATTGCGAAAATCCACCGGCTAACCTTTATAGCGTCTGTATAATTTTACCTGGATGTAACGCTGAATAGACCAGCCAGCTTGAAAAACTTGAGCGCCTTCAAAATCTCTGTATACGATTCATATTTGGATTACGCAAATACGATCATGTCTCACAATTTCGAACACAACTCAAGTGGTTACCAATACGATATCGCCGGAATGCTCACATTCTTTCTTTGCTGTACAATATACTGTTTAACCCTTCAACTCCCTCCTATCTTAAAGGACGATTCGAATTCCTTCATGATACGCACAACCGTTATTTAAGGTCATCAGAAAATTTGAAACTGAAGATGCCAGTACATTCAACAGCTTTTTATGATAAATCTTTTTCTGTGACTGCTGTTCGGCTATGGAATGCATTACCGTTTCACATAAGGCAGGCTCAGACGGTAACAAGGTTCAAATCTCTAGTCAAGGATCACTATCTATCATTATAACATTCCTTAAATAAAATTATAAGTATGTATTAAATATTATTTATGTATGTGTATATATATATGTATAGTTATTTATGTATGAGTAGGTATATTATTGTACTATTTATTTTATATATGTATATATTTAAAGTAAATCATAATTTACTGGTACACTGACAACTACCATTTCTTTCCTACCAATAATATCCATCCAAAGGTTGCCTGGTAGAAATCGCTGTTAGCGATAAGGCCGCCCATTGTACTATGTTTGTAAAATGATCAATTTTTAATGTCCAACTTAGTGTACAATAAAGTGTTAAATAAATAAATAAATAGAAATGGCACGTCCTCTTTACAGCCAGCAGGAACGGATAACGTATTTATATGTATTTATTTTTATGTAAACCTAGCTTGACGGCAGTTTCATTATCTATTAACGTCGTTAACAGGCATCGACCTGAATCCTGAAAGTTTAATACATCGTGCACAGCTTTGTGAACAGAGTTCTCACAATCTGCCGAGATACGCTAGCTCTATAGCTAGCTTTGTTTCTACAGCTCCGTTCAAATTATACGTTTTCTGAAACTAGATAGAAGACAGCAGGTCGGCGCTAACTGAATTGGCGTTATTAGCTTTTTAAAGATAAATAAAAGTTGGCTGGTTCATAAATAGTTTAGGCATTCATCGGCGATGTTTACATTATTGTAAGAACTGTTTGAGTTTTGCTCGTGAGCCAGGGAACATCGACGTACCTACTTCATAACTTGAAAGTGTAATATTACTTTTTATCCCCTGTATTTAGTCCGAAACATTTAGAACTTGTTTTTGTAAAGTTTTTGTTTATAAATGTAAATTAGCAGGCAATAGGCTCGCCCCCTATTACGTGGAACTAAAATACATCTGGCGAAAAAAGGGAGTAGGGTAAAATTGGGGCTTCTGCATCACTTGCTCTCGCGTCGCCGCTCGAGCTGCGTGATACAGAAGCCCCAATTTTACAATCGAGATCGATTAATATAAATGTGATCTGCATCACTCAGAACAAAGTGAGCTGACGCAGACGCTCCCAATAATACCGTTGTTATCTGCGATCCGTCTGATTCACGATATAATATTGTATTTCATTCACCGACATATCATTGTAGTAGCAATGCAATGGGACAACTTACTGTCGTTTCTAGTTTGAGATGCTAATGTAACAACATTCTGAAGTTAGACTGCTGTGTTCAGTCGACGCGATCAGTCCGATCAGTTGTTGGGTGTATCATAATCTGGTATGGTGTCGAACTGACATGACTGAGCCAAGCAAAAATTATCGCGCGCACTTAAATAAGTACAATAAACAACAATATCATGTTCGATCACGGCACATCGTTGCATCGAAACGATTTGGTGCACATCTTGTACTAATGAATGCATAGGCCTTCCGTATAATGAGAGGTTAGCTTTTACTAGCAACTATAACTCAATAATAGAGTTGTGGACACTACCACAATGCAACAATATAGCTGAGTGTGCACATCAAGTGCACATATTTGTCACAGACTAATCTTATGCCTTGCAATGTTTTCTTTTATATGTAATACTTTTTCTGTGTCTGTGACAAATAAATAGTTTTTCTCTTTCTTCCTTTCTTAGTAAGTAGCCAACAGTAGGTATTATGGAGACATAATAATTGCTTATAATACAAAAAAAATAAAGTAAAAAAAACATAAAAACAAAATCCAAACTGGAACAATACTCATTTGTTCCGTGCGGGAATCGAACCCGCAACACGTTGGTGCATTAGTTGCTGCGTCTATTAAACCTACTATTTACATTGTGATGCGAGTCATACTCTTAGCCAATGCGCCAAACGTGTCGTCAAAGATGTGATACACAATTGGACCACTGTGTCTTAACATGACGTGTATAGAATTATCCAAGATAATCAATAACTCAGTACAAACGTTTATTTTTTATAATTACGATAGTAAAATCTTCTAATATATAATCGGTCTTATTCATAAAAAGTTATAGAACGTTTAAAGGCTCGCTATAGTAAGATCGACGAAAAGTGTTATTCATAAAGGCATTTTAGCACTAAAACGCTCTATAAGCTTACTATAAAGTTATAGAGGCCAGACCCCTACTTTAACAGTACTATAGCGCCAAGATGGCCGACTCTCTACAGCTGATTAGTTAGAGAATGACATTTGACGTTCGTTGTTTGGTTGCTAAGTACGGATTGGAATTATTGAAATGAAAAGTTGTGTTTTAGTAGTGTCAGTTCTGTAAACATCGAAGTTTCGGTTACTTTTATATTAGCCATAAATACAAAGTTGAAGTTGAACTTGATAATAACTAATAACTTCGTTCATAAAAAATGCAAGCCATACAAAGTTTAGATGCTATAGAAATGATTGAAAGAATTGAAAACAGTTCGCTTCGAAGAAAGGTGTATAGAAGTAGGAGTGATCCATTTTCTTTGGATGACGAAGACTTTAGGAAGCGTTATCGCTTCAATAAAGCGACTGCTACTTTTATCATCAATCTCGTACGTGATGATCTCAAATTAGAACGTAGGGGTTCTGGTACCCCACCCGAACTCCAGGTTTTAACAGCTATAAGATGCTGGGGTCGTCGAGAGGTAAGTATTTTGTTTTGAATTCTGTATTGTTGTAAATACATACTTATATATTTCTATTATACATAATTAAACTCATTTCTATTAAATATATTTTATTACAGGTTCAAGAAGATGCTGGAGACCACCATGGGTTATCTCAAGCCACTACCAGTCGGATTTGTGCCCGAGTTGCATGTGCACTTGCTCGACACTCGGCTTCATTTATCAAGATGCCTAGCACCTTTGCTGAAGAACAAATGATGATGAGGGAATTCTTTGACATACGGCTTTTCCCTACTGTTATTGGCTGCATTGACTGCACTCACATAAGAATTCGCAAATGTGAGGGTGATGCAGCCCAATATTATATAAATAGAAAGGGATTCTACTCCCTAAATGTTCAGGTACTTTATACATATTAATATTGTGAAACAAAACAATGCATATAACATTTTCTTTTCCAATATTAAATTTAATCATTTATACAACATGTAACAAATTTAAATGCACTTCCTGAAAGTAGTTTGTTCAGAATCGGCTACTGAATCCATTACTGTCATTTTTAATATTGTTTATTTTTTGTTCTAAAATAATAAAACTGACGTAAATTATTGTCACTCATTTATTTCAAAAGTTGAAATATACGAAAATAAACCTTAAGTCAAAGCAGAACGCCTTCTTTTAAAATGCATTTGTTTAATGGTTCGACGTTCGGTCACACGAACGCATACATTAGTACAACACAATAGCGGCAAAAGACAATACACACAATTTACCACGAAAATATCTATCATCTATCTTTCGCTTACGTAATAATCAACAGGCAAGAGCGAGACGTAATGTGTCGCCCGCGCTGGGCAATGACAAGCGCTGGCGATGCGCTTTGACAAGTTATGACAAGTATCTAGTCATCCATCGGGAATCTGTCAGCGAGAGTTGCGAAAAAATATTTTAATTGTGTGAATAAAATTGTAATTATCAACATGACGGTGCTGGTGTGGAACGTTCTGCATCATCTTGATGTTAACTTGTCGCCCCCGGACTTTTTCACTGTGGGAAAATGTTAAATCACTAGTTTATTGTGAGGAGACAACAAGTGCCTAGGAGTTACGTTGATACATATTAGCTGCTTTTGAAACAGTGAAAAGATGTGATGCGTGAAGGAACAGTTAAAGTGGACTAAAATAATGTGATTTTATCCTGTAAGTTATTTGATTATTCTATTAATGTAACTATTAATTTACAACTTTAAACACGTCGATCTTGCTTTATTCTCTCATTGATATTCTTTTACTTTATCTATCAATAATGCTAGGTAACTAAATAGTCATTTACAATATTATGAAACAATGGATCGTGTGCATGTTATTAACAAACAATAAATAATTTTATACAAAGTCGACTGTACACTCCAAAGCCGAAAAGTGTGATGTAAAGAAATAGGTAGTCATATCTTTGGAAATATCAACAGTAGCTGACAAATTACTCAAACATCATTCTTGTAAACCCCACTCTATCAGAGTGTTGTATAAAGACTAAATTTGAAACATTTTGTTAATATCGTATCGTATTTCGTTCCTATCAGATCGCTGTCGTCTGTTTACCATAGCAACCGTTTCGTGTGTTTGTGTGCGTGCGCAAATTTATAGTGACCACGCTTTTTACTTTTAATCGAGTTTATACTTTCTTCAAAAAACAATATTTACGCAAATAAAAAACAAAGTTCAATGCATGCATTATGATTGTAACAAGTTATTCTAATTGGGGTGTCTGAGGATGTGCGTTATTTTATTTACACGTTGTATATTCTTTACAGGTAACTTGTGACGCACATCTGCGCATCCGGGATATTGTTGCAAGATGGAGAGGTAGCACTCATGATGCTCGAATCTTTAATGAGTCATCACTCAAAGAGCGGTTCGAGAGAGGGTTATTTAGAGGGCGACTATTAGGTGACTCTGGATATAAATTAGAGCCATATTTATTCACTCCTCTTCTAAGACCTCAAAACCGTAGTGAGGAAAAGTATAATGAGGCACATATTGCTACCCGTAATACTGTGGAACGCTGCTTTGGAGTTTGGAAACAAAGATTTCAGTGTCTTCTACATGGCATGACATGCAAACTTGAAAATGTGAAGACTACTATAGTTGCTCTTGCAGTCCTTCACAATATTGCAGTTGATCATGGAGACATGCAGTTGGAGGATAGCAGTGACTGTGATGTGTCAAATGAAACAATCCAACCAATTTCAAGGGCAAGTGCAAATGCTAATGCAGTTCTACAAACTTTTATTAGAACCCACTTTAGTGAATAGTACATAAAAAATCTCTAGTATATATCAATTTAATTTATTTTTATAATATTTTAATTTGTATTTTAAAACCTGCTTTAATAGTAAATTTATTGATTTTTGTTTCTCGTTGGCCAACTGCACCTCATGTAGATCTTTTCTGCAGGCTGTTTCAGTTTCTGCTATTTGTTGTGCAGCACTGTTCTTACTAATATTAATCTGGAAACCAAAATTATTGTAATAATTAGTTCTAATATTTGTTTTTTATTGCTCATATTGAGTATTTAGTGTTAGTAGGTAATAATATTAGGTATGTTGTATAAAATAATTGTGTAAAGTTTTTCTAAACTAGTTTGTATTTAAATTAAGGTCTTTACATCATATATCACAGGCTGTATAAGTTCTGGTTAGTTAGGCATGTAGACAATTTAGGACTGATTTACTGGTAAATAAACATACTTTTACAGTTATTGCGATGTTTTCGCTAATGCTATATAATGATTACTTACATTGAGATAAAAAGTAATTGATTAAATAAGGCTACTTTATACAAGTACACACCTTTTTATTTTTTGGTTTATAGTTAATTGACATCTTGGGTTTTGTTTTAGTTGTGGTGTTTTGTTCAGTTTCTGTGGATGTGCTTGGCTCCAAAATCTAAAAGAATAAAAATTGTAAACTGAAATATAACAAAATAATATTAACTAATTGATTTTGTGGTTACAGTAAATAACACTTACAGAATTTGTACTGTAAGTGTCATTTACTAATAAAACATAGAGTAAACTCTGTAAGAGAGGGCTGCTGCTTGATTATAAAACTTAATACACATACCATTTCTACTATCTCTGAATCTGGATTGTCATTGGCAATTTGTGTTTCTTTTATTTGTATTTCAATGTTTGGAAGGTGTTTTTGTAGTGTTTCTGTCCTATTTTATTCTTTAGAAAATTCTGAAACACAAGATATCTTTTAATAACATTTTAATATAGGAAAGAGAAATAAATAATGAACAAGCATGTGTGAAGTTTTCAATATTATTATGTACCTGGTTATCTGAATCAAATTCATTTGAGTCTACTGTAAACTCATGAGGGAGCCAAACTGCAATGTCGTCACCACTTGGTGGTTCAGAAGCAGGCAGTGGCCCACCACCTGTTTGGAATCTCTCTTTTCGCTCAAGAAATTTCTTTTTTTTTGCAGACATTTTTATAATCCCCCATTGAGCTTTTATTTGCTGCAATGTTCTTGGAGTCTTGGCCATATTGTTAAAACTGAAATATGAATAAATCTGTACATACTACTTACACTTAATTTCGTATAATTTTAATGTTAAAATAAATTGAATTAATTACCTAATGCGTAAATCATGCCAAGCCGCCACCTTTTTCGCATTAGTATTTGCATCGGTGTTTTTATTTTATAAAACCGAAACCCTCTCCCTGACCAATTCTCTCAAAATCAACTAAAACAAAAGCAAAGTAAGTATGAGATATTAGGAATGATTACACAAAATGCTTAAAAGTATCGGTTGTCAGTACAAACCTTATCCTCCTCCAACCAATTTTCACTTCTTTGCCTTGTTCTCTCTTTTTTGTCTTCAATTCACTTTCCATTTTCAATTTTAAACCAATATTAAATATTATCAAAACTTATTGAACCTTTCAAAGTACGCGCTATAACAATAACAATGACGTAATCTAGCTCGGGTATCACCGTGTCGTAGACAATAAAATACTTTTTAGACCGTAATAATGTCTATGGGCACCTATGTTGTCCAATTTGTTGGCTGACTTCATTGTAATGGCAACATTCTGTTATATAAACGAGTTATAACGCCATTTTAGTTATAGAAGGTTTATGGAACGTTTATGAATAAACAATTTTATAGAACGTTTTAAATGCTTATAGAACACTATAACTAATGAGTGCTTTAAGCCTTCGATAAGCGTTTTTTATGAATAAGACCGAATATATTTAAGTAGTAGACAATTAGGATTCTTGATGGATGATTTATATATCTTAGTCTTAAAACAAATAGCACTTTAAAATACAATAAATGTTAGATTAGGAATCACTTATTTCTTATAAGATTATTTAATTACTCTTTTAATAATAATAATTATGCATTTCATTTTCATCTACTACAGGCATTCAATCCAGCAAACCTGCCGTCTTACTGATTTAGTCAAATCGTAAAAAGGAAATGGTGGTTTGATTAAAAACACTTGTAGGTTTTTATTACACCATACAGCTATTTCTTTTAGTATAAATTCATTTGCTTACTGCATCACTCACCTCGCTTCGCTCCGTTCGCAATGCAGAGCGCCCCAAAAATCACACTACTAACATGATCTGCGATACGGACGGTTGGCATTAGAAGTATAATATTATTTCATTCATCGATGCATCGTAATACTGGTAGCATAGTAACAATGTTTTTACTTGGGATGACATAATATAAACAACATTCTCAAGTTCGTTCGACGCGCTCAGTGCGGCTCGGGCACAGCGATGCATTCATAATAATTTATATGTAGGTAGGTACATACTGTTATCTTTGCACAGCTCGTTGATAATTTTAATGAATGAATGCAAAATCTTAGCAATGTTGAAAGTAGGATCGGGTGGCTCCCGGGTTCGATTCCCGGGTCGGCCAAAGTGTTATTGAGTTTTTCTGTTAGGAAATTCTCAGTAACAGCATGAAGTCTAGAAATGTGCCCGGTACGGCAATAGGCTCGCCTCCCTATTACGTGGGACTTAAATATATCTGGCGAAAAGTGGGTGTAGTAATACACCTTTGCCTACCTCTTCAGGGTTACAGGCATAAGACTATGAATGTATGTACTTATGAATTATATAATTGTTTTATCCACAACTAGCTTTTGCCTCTGACTTCGTCTACATGGAACTTGAACCCACGGTCACTCGGATTCCAGGCGATGCGGACGTATCGAGATAAAGCAGATTGACTGCACGTGTAGTGTTCGATCGATATATATAAATGTGTCTTCTGCGTCACTCAACTCGCTTCGCTCGTTTCGCGACGCAGACGCCTCCAATAATACCTACTTTTGTTATCTGCGATCCGTTTTATTCACGATATAGATTATTAACATTATGTTTTCAGCTTAGAATAATAACACCTATTCTAAGGTTTTCAGGTTAGGAATTTAACTCCTTGTCTTAGTGACCAATGTAACTGTTCTCTTTGCTGAGTTTTTTATTGTACTTATGAATGTGTATCAATTCATGTAATATTCCAATCATAGTATATATTAAAACTAAATGGGTATGTTAGTGAGTATAGGAAACGATTAAGTAAAATGAAACAATCCATATTGTATCTTTTAAAAAAAGTTTATTATCAAAGCACCATTTTTTTAAGCACATAACATTTTTTAATGCACATATTGAGTCATGATAGATACAATTGTACAAATCTCCGGAATATTTATAGCGATCATATAGGGTTAACAAATTAGGACAACCTTTATCTTCTAAATTAATTACATTAACACTATTTAAAATATTTTTCAACCATGACACTTTTTCAAGACCTTTAACGAAAACAGACTTATCTTTTAAGATATCTAAAACTAAATATTGATAATTTGAGTAAGGTATAAATCCTTCGCTCCAGTATATTTTTCTATTACGCTCAATCCAGCAAACTTGTTGTCTTTCCGATTTGGTCAAATCGTAAAAAGGAAATGGCGGTTTGATTAAAAACACTTGCAGGCTTTGATTACACCATATAGCAATTTCTTTTATTATAAATTCATTTGCTTCTGTTTTAAAGCCTTGGATGTCTACAATAGCAGTCATGATAATCTACGCACGATGTTGCTCAGAGGTTTGTATTCCACAAGTCGGTCGTTTATAATCAAACAGTATGCAGTTGTCTTATCTGGTATTTGTGTTGAACATTCAAATTCCAATCTTACATCCACTGGACCAGTTTTTAAACTATCGTTTTGCCTCGAGCAGTCTAAGATGAAGACTGGGGCCTTTTCTTTGAAATCCTGCAGATCAAGCAACGGTTCTACCGGAGAGTTGTAATACGACTGGCGAAATTTCACATACATTTCATATAATATACTATATTTGTTCTCACAAAACTTTAAAGATAAAGGCTCATAAGGATAATATTGCGAATTTAAAAAGAGCGTAACATTTGTCACCTCACAATGATCAAATACCGAACTGTCTTTAGTTCTATTATTTTTTCTATTAGTTTGCAAGCAAAAAATGACATACCGAGGCTTTTCTAATTGAGAAGCAGTCTTTACTGACCAAGAATGCTTTGTGGTTTTAGGTAGTAAAGGATACTCATATATATTCCAATCTCTAAAGGCCATCTGAATAGGTTTATCTCTTTCTAAGTGCTTTAAAAGTATTAAACGTTCTCGATCGGAAACTTTTATATGTGGTACTCTCCATTGAATTCTCTGTATATCTATTTGAAGCTGAACGACTTCATCAGTAAGAATAATACTATTTAAGTTAGAATTACTCCTATTCAATATAAGTTCGTGTTTACAATTTATCACAATTTTATTGTAATCGTCTGCAAACCCTAAAATCTTATTTAAGGGCACCACAACGCTAAAATGTGAAACCGTTTAAATTCCAACCCCATAATGCAGAAACTTTACTTTCTGCTTCATTAAATGAGATGTATGACTTTATTGTTGATGTTATTCCAGAATTTTTTATACGGTCTATTTCAATTCCATTCATTTCGTACCTGATGTCTTGGAACAAGTACATAACAGGGTTATTAGTAAACGTAACAGCTTTCTTGATCTGATGCCCATCCTTACCGAACAGCTTTGCTTGACCTTCGATGTAGATGGAACTGGCTGATGGTAGCACGTTTATATCTTGCTGGTGTATGGGGATTCTGATTTCATCGTATTCTCTAAAACTGTTATTGTAGGGATTGTATGAATGGATTTCATAACTTTCGATCGAACTATCAAAGTGTGGTAAGTCGGTAATCTGTAGTATACTCATACTTTAAACCCTAAAGCTTTAAGAAAATCTTTATTTGATTTAGTCAATTTCTTCACGTTTTTCTTACGTCTGTGCACCTTTATGGTTGTTGACGAAATAGGACGTTTTATTTTCACTGAAGGGTTTTTATAATATACTATCATTTTGCTTTTCTTAAATGAAGACGTAATTGAATATTTTCTTCACCAAAGTCAATACGGTAACCAAACTGATCTACAATCCTAACAGATATGGATGAAATTATATTTTTGTTAACTGGAAAGTAAATAACGTTCTGAGGTATTTCTATGTAGCCGTGACTTGGAGCAGTATCAGATATAAATTCATGAATAAAATGAGTCGGTAATCCGTTGCAGTATGAACCGTGTACAAGATCACATTCAATTCTGATAACAGCTGTTAAACTGCTGTTATTAACGGGCACATTCGGTCTTGTTTTTAATACTGAAAAGTATAGTAAACCGCACTCGTACTGATCAGATAAATGAAGAGGTGGTTGAAAATACGAAATCAGTTCCGATTTATTTCCAGAGATGGTAACCGTAGTAGACATGCTTGCATACTGAACTCTTTTAGATGATCCTTTTTATTTTATTTCATGATTATACCAAAAATTCTTTAAGAAATTTAAACATAAATATCCACAATTGAAGGGGTGATCACGTTGTATATTTTCATAATTATATTGAATGTTAGAACCTACATATTTTATAAATTCCTTCGGAGGTTTAAGATTTCCATAACTGTCAAAATACTCAACAATCATTATATTTTGCATAGGCTACCCAATGAGAACCAGGATTTTTTGAACTATCCAAATTAATAACTCCACATTCTTTTTTATAAGGACATTTAGGGAGCTCATCTCTCATAAAGACACCTCTAAAATAAGGAATTCTATTCCCGTACTTTAAAATGTCAAAGTTAGTTAAGGCCCGTTTGGGTAGCCGATATCTTAGTTTTTTTCTTTTGATACGAAAATTCCAAGGCCGCCTTTATGTGGTTTAAGGTGTAGTCCTTTCCCAATACATAGAGCTTCCATTTTTTCATTATGTCTTCTCGATTCTTCATACAGCTTTTTAGCCATTTTGAATTCATTTATGGTTTTAGCAATACCAGCTGCACCACCTGCTAAAGCTCCCGCAGCTGATAATCCCGCAAAAATAGGAATCAAAGGTAATACTCCCCCAGTTTTTGGAATAGGAATAACGCGAGGGAGCTTAATCGATGAATCATCAGCCAATTCTCTAGTAGCGGCAATAGCTAATTCTATTGACATTTTCTTGCTCTTAGGTTTTAATTTTTTGATATGCCTTTTTGCTTTTGTAATAACAGATTTTAATTTACTTTTTAACCCTTTTCCAGGTGTAATTTTTGGAGAAGGCTTTTTGTCCAAACCAGAACCAGTTTTAATTTTTGCTGACATAGCCTTACTTACTAAGCGTGCCGCGAGTTTTTCAGCTATACTGGCATCGGAAGCAACCGCTCGCTCTTTCGCCATTTTTAACAAAATTAAATCAGCCTTATGTCGATCCTTTAAGTTTGATGACTTGTGATATGCAATATCGTGATCTTTGCAGTATTCGTCCAACTTATTTACGCCGTTATCTCCTTTTGTTAGTTTTTTTATTAATTTAGTACCTGGGCCACAGTAATTATATCCTGGTAAGTGTAATTCAAATGGTAAATTATTAATAAGCCAATTGAGAAGACTACTCTCTCCAAAACACATTATAAGACTGATGATTCCGGTTTGAATACTTTAATAAATAGTTATGTGATTCGAGTTTGTTAACGTTATTTTATTTATAATATTACATTCGATTTATCAATCCAACTGCTTTCAGCTGAAGACAAACCTAACCATTTTACTAAAACCCTGTTACCTTTTCTTCTAAGAACTTTCTCGACTAGATATATATTGGGATGTTTTGTTTTTTGAAGTTCTTGTGAATAAAATGCTCCTAAAATAGGCAGACCTCTGATAGTGTCTTCAATTAAGTAAGTTATAGGAGTTGTATTTTGTATTTTACGAATTTTAAATATTTCTGTTGACCAGTTGGGAGTATAACCTTTTTCAAATGTACCTTTGTATTTACTGATACGCACATAATCACCTACTTTGTACTTGCTTTTTAAATTATCATTTTTTGGCAACTTTAAATACCTTTCTAATATCAGTTTTTTATTCATATTGTTCACATTAGCAGGGATTTCATTAATAGTGCGATGGTGAGTGTGATTGTATTTGTAAATAACATCATTGAGGGTATTATTTACCCAATTGTAATTGCCTTTTAAACTAAATTCCTTATAGATTTTAGATTTCAATGTTCTGATAAATCGTTCAACTATTGAAGCTTTTTTTGTTGAGAAGGTTGAATAATGGTTAATATGAAACGATTTCATAAGCTTCTGAAATTTGTTATTATAAAATTCTGTTCCATTATCGGTTTGCAGATTTTTAGGAACACGCCCATTATCCAACAAAGTTTTGAAAGAGTTATACACATCTTCTTTGCTTTTACTTCTCATAGGAAAGGCCCAAGCATATTTCGAAAATGAATCAATAACGGTAAGAATATATCTATAATTTTTATTTTCTTTTGAAATTGATTGCAAATCAATTAAGTCTGCTTGCCACAAGTCATCTATATCTCTCATTACAACATGTCTTCGCGGATAGTTCACTCTCGCATTTTTATGAATTTCGTTTACCACGTCAGCTTTGCTCATGTTCACAACTCAGTAGGTATGTTTGTCTCGAATTCTGCTATAATACTGAATAAAAAGCATATTATTAGGACTATTTATTATTTAATTATGTCAGCTTCTTTTAACTCTTCGATTATTGATAAAATTTCATTATCATGATTTGTATTACCAGCATCTCGGGAAGCAATTAATAGTTTCAATCTTTCAACCTGTTCGTTAGGATCGTCCCAATATACCAAGTCAGTGCTATTTTTGTATTTCTTTAACGTTGGTAAGCTTCCTCCAAATTTAGTGACAATATTATTGTTTGACGATTCAGAAAACAATGGTTTGATTATTTTACGATATTTTATACCTTTATCGCCTCTTATTTGCCCATTAGGATTGAAATCTCTCTTATGTGCATTTGTATAATGCAACATATCTTTATAGACAAGTTTATCTTTGCTCGATATTTGTTTCAAATCAGGTTTTCTTCGAAGTAAAAGTTCTTTTAAACCAGGGGTTAAATTGAAGCTTTTGTCACCAACTTTAATTAAAATGGTATTATCATTATTTGCACTATCTATTTTAGAAAACGAAACTATTGAATTACCCATTAATATTTTTTTGTTTTCACTCCTTATTCCAAACGGTATGTTAAGGTCATAAATATCATGGATATCACGACCCTCTAATGATATTTCTAAATCATCCGGTAATTCCGTCTGGGGAGGCTTTTTAACGTTCAGTACAGAATTCAGTTCTGGGTCATAGCATTCTTCAAACTTAGTAGATGAGCTAGTATTAATGTCACCTAATTCCACGTCTTCAAAATTAGAGTGTGTATTCTCAAAATTTTGTATTTTTTCTAATGTTTTATTTGAATAACTAGAGTTTTAAGGGGATCTGTGATAGGTTTTAACATTTTTTCAAGTGATAAGTTCGTAGAGTGTTCCTGGTTTTTCATTTGTTTTATTTTATTCTTTATGGAGTCTACAGACTTCATTAATTCTATTTTAATATTTTTCTCCATGTTATACTTATTAACAACTGTATTCAGCTAAAGAACAAATTATACTGAATTTGATTTGCCATGTTAATAACTTATATATATACATATAAACAGTCAGTCAAATTTAAAAAACATATCAAAGTTCTGTCTGTACCTTCCATTATTTAATGACGATTCTTTATTAATAAGTAGAAAATTATAAGGTTTACTCCAAACAGTTTGACAAATATTTCTAAACTCTTTCCACTGTAAATCAGAAGTAACATGCTCTTCATAAATATGTTTTAAATTCACATCATCTTGTTTGAATATAATAAGAAAATTCACATTGTCACGCAACAGTTGTTTTGGAATTTTGGAATAGGTTTGAGATAAATAGAAACAATCTATTTGTTTATGTCTACCCATACAAAAATAATTGCGAATATTAACTTGATTTTCACACGCAACATCATCAAAAATAAACACAGAATTTGTTAAAGCTTCACTCGGAGAAATTACCTCTTTATCATCGCTAAATTTGTAGAAGTTAATCTGCGAGACTCTTCCTAATACTTCACTCAAGAAACGATACTTTGGTTGAAATGAAGTTTTGGAATAAAGATAAAGATTTTTAAATTTGAGACCATTTTCATGTAACAACAAACTAATCATAACGTTTGTTTTACCACAGTTCGATGGACCGCACATTATACATCGAATCGTATTCGGTAATAAAGGACTATGTCTGATCTGGTGAGAAGTTTCATATACATCGAATCGTATTCGGTAATAAAGGACTATGTCTGATCTGGTGAGAAGTTTCATTTAAATCTATATTATTAATTTTCAAAGATATGGGTTGCTTGATCAACTTCATTTTGACAATTACTGTAATGAATGTCTAACACGCATATTTATAGGTAGCTATAACTTTAACACTAAATTAGATATACATATCATAAAGTATAAATAACAGCATTTAACATGTTTGAATAGGTCTAGAAAGTTAGGAATTTTGTTTTCTCGTATTACAATATTATATTTTTAATAATTGATTTAATTTGGTATTGAATATCATACAGATTTAAAATTGCATTCCTTATTTCATTATGCTGTCATAGTCAGCCGAAACAGGACCTGTTGCTAGCAGAGAAATCAAGTTTTATTGGTAAGTACGTTTTTAATGTTATTAGTTATTACAATATTATATTATATTATTATATGAATAATTAGATATCTTACTTTAGTTTTATTTTCAGAATCATGTCATACAGCCCCAGCATTCTCAACATTGGAGGACTTAACAGATTTGTATTTGATAATGTTGATTCTCAAATCCCAAGTCCTTTGGACGAAGTTGACCAGACAGAAATACAAGAGGTTAGTAAATATTATTTTATTCCTCATAGTTAAATTCATATAGTTATGAACTTTTCATTTATATTTTTTATGTTATTATATTGCAGGACAATGCTTTGGCAGAGAATGGTAGACAGTTAAAAAACAAGCCATTTTTTTACTCTCAAGGAAATTATGAATGTTTTGAAAAGCATCGGAACAAATCCTCTGATCAGGTAAGCACTACATAAAATGTATTTATGTTTATAAACATTTATTGTGCGCGTCCACATTATTATATATTTATGTGTGATTTATTTTTTTACAGGTTACTAGCCCATATTTCTCCACTCAAGACGATGGCATAACATACATTGAACCAAACTTTTCTACACAGTCAAAAAAATTGTCACCGTCTAAAAAGCGCCAAAGTTTATTAACGTCATCGGCAAATTCGTACGTTGTTCGAAGAAATCGTCCTAAGCAAGGACGTCTTCTAATTAAAATAGATATTCGTGAATTAGATTATGTAGACAAAAATAAAAAAAACGAGGCTTGCTTAAGTGCACAATATGTGGTTGAGGAGCCTTATGATGATGTAATGTATATCACAGAGACATTAATGAAAAAAATAAGTAAGAAATTGTGTGATACTGAGTAGTCTTAAGATAATGTTTTTATTTAAGTTTAGTTGTATTTCTAAAAATAAATAAATGTTATCTTTTTAAAAATGTGTAATTGTTATGAGTCAATGTTTGTATGCATGCTTTATATTTATGTAAAAATTAAATAAATGTTGTGGCTGAATTTAGTAGCTCAGTACCGAATTGTGGAATACAAACCTCTAAGCAACATCGTGCGTAGGCTATCATGACGGCCATTGTTGACGTTCAAGGCTTTAAAACAGAAGCAAATGAATTTATACTAAAAGAAATAGCTGTATGGTGTAGTAAAAACCTACAAGTGTTTTTAATCAAACCACCATTTCCTTTTTACGATTTGACTAAATCAGAAAAACGGCAGGTTTGCTGGATTGAACGTAACAGAAAAATATACTGGGGTGAAGGATTTATACCTTACTCAAATTATCAATATTTAATTGCAGATGTTTTAAAAGATAAGTGTATTTACGTTAAAGGTCTTGAAAAAATGTTATGGTTGAAGGATATTTTAAATACTAATAATTTAATTAATTTAGAAGATAAATGTTGTCCTAATTTGTTATGTTTATATGATCGCTATAAGTGTTCTGAAGATTTGTACAATTGTATTTATCATGACTCAATATGTGCTTTAAAAAAATGTTTTGTGTTTAAAAAAATGGTGCATTGATAATAAACTTTTTTTAAATTGATAATATACATTGTTTTATTTTACTTAATAGTTTCCTAGACTCATTAACATATCCATTTATTTTTTAAATTGATAACATGATTACATTGATATTACATGGAGTGAGGAATTCATTAGGTACACACATTCATAATAAAAACTCACTAAAAGTAACGCTACCATTGATCACTAAATAATTGCTAAACTTAAAAAATTATGTTAACTATAACAGTATGGTATTACTGGGCACTCTGAGTTATGCAGAACACATTAATATGAATCGACCTCGATTGTAAAATTGGGGCTTCTATATCACGCAGCTCGTCGAATATAATTCAATTCCAAAACGCAAAGTTACAAACCTGCGTGAGCGCAAGACAATTTTTATACCGGGAAACCGACAATGAACCAAAGTGAATGAATGACAGTTCATAGTGTGACTATAGTCAAAATTTACAATAGACTAAACAAAACGTTACTAAACCGATATTATCGATTTGACTTATCACAAACAATATTTCTATTTCAAACAATATACCATTAGAGTAATTATGAAAGTGTATCGGGTAAGCGTGGATTTGAGTACATGTGAATGATATCTAAGTAATTGAGCTCAAAGAAGCATCCCCGATTCATTTACGGAATTAGGTAGGTATTGAATAAGCCAAGGAAAGAAATCCATTATATCTCATTTTATCCATATTATGTGAAATAATAAAATAAATGAAGCATATAGTATATACAGATCAAAGTGCATTAATTTCAAACCAACTTTTTCCAGACGTTTGGACCGCTTTTAATTGCTCTAAATCGCGCATTGAAGAAGATAAATAAATAATCATTAAACTCTGAATTGTTCGTATTTACATAATTTTCCTGTATATTGATTCGCCTCGTCTACATCTTATTGTTGACTTGTAGAATGCTTCTAGTATTGAGTCTACTATTTAGATGCCTGCATGTTGTGCATATTTTGACAAAAATAAATGGCATTATTAGTACTTAATTAAATAACGGTAAATATATTAAAAACCTAAGCAGTGCCTTATAGCTCGGGCGAGTCTCTACTAAATTCACTCACAATAATAAACCACCACAATCCAAAGTGATATCTAAGTCAATACTCTATGGTTCAGATCAATATTCGTTGAGGGTGCCCGCTTCTAGTGGCTGTCAAACATCTTCAAGACAGGTGGGATCGATGACTTAGCATGATTTATGTGGCAATGAGGCCAAGGAGTGAGCAACGATGAACAATCTAACACGCAAAATACTTCCACAAGTCCGTGTTCTAAGGCAGTATGAATTCGAACCTTACACAATGGTTTTCAGTTTATAGTCGGTAGCCACACGTGTACCTACCACAAATAGCCTAGTGGAGATACCAACAGACTGCCATGCAGGGGGTATCGGGTAGGAATCCACGGCGCGCACCAATGACTTTTCGCAGTTATGTGTGTATTAAATTGTAAATTATCGCTTGCCCCGTGCCTCGGAGAGCACGTTCAGCCGTCGGTCCCGGCTGTCATGAAGATTTTTGACAGTCGTTATAAGGAGTCAGTAACTTGAATAAAAACTGACACTACTAACTATGGAATATAGCTATCCCTTTGGGTTGCGGAGGTCAGACAGGCAGTTGCTCTGTGGAAAGGTAATATTCACTCAAATCCAACCGGATTTGAGTGAATATTACCTTTATTATTAGAACCCGGGGTCTGCTTTCTAGTCTAACCAGACTAGAAAGCAGACCCCGGGTTCTAACTGTGATAACGCTAGGAGAATGATGAGCCACACGTTTACCTACCACTCTACCAGATAGGGGCACGTTGGCCGACAGTATAGTGGTAAGCCTATAGGCTTACATCTGTGAGACCGTGTCCTCTAACAAAGGTGCGGCCACACTGGCACTTAAGCAAAGCGGACGTATGTAGATCACATCGGTGCTGAAAGTCGCGGTGGACACTGCCCGTGAATTTAAATGGCGACTTGCACATTGACACTATCAAGAAGACGAAGAACATGGTCACTCGGTTGTCACCTTGCTGATTATTGGGCTGAGTGTTGCGGGTTCGCTACATAGGACAACATCAATTGCCATTCGATTTGATGAATGCAGTCGCATGTTTGTTCTCCCAGTTTCACATTGTAGACGCTTTTACATCTTCTCTAGTGCCTCGAGTCACCGAGGCACATGGCGGTGAGAGGGTTGGTACGACAGCGGAAGCGGAACAAAAGCTACGCTGTTATTCATAATAATTTGTCGATCTTAACGGCAGTGGATCTACAAACGACACGGCTGCCTCGACGACAGCGGAGAGAAGAGCTGTGTAATGAAAAGAAATAAATCGCGAGTAAGACCCGTTTTAGTAAAATTGTATGATGTATACAAATCGCGAAAGCTTAAAATCGAAAAGAAATAAGTTATAATCGCTACCCTCAACGCTCCGCTTTTATTGCACACGCTCATCGATTTAGTCGAGACCACGACCTTGCACCCAAAAGGCCTATAAAAGGAGGTGTACTTAATCAGACGAACCTATTGCAAACTATCTGCCGTCTACGCTTGTAGGTTTTTGGTGTCAATGCAGCGTAAAACATGTTGCAAAACAATATTATGGATTGAAATATACAGATATTAAAACATAATTAACCACAATAATACTAAAATAGTTTAATATCAATAATTTATATACGGTGATAAAATGATGACATGGGCCGTGGTAATCCCGTGATTGACGAATTTAATATGCTTTTGACATGATCATCGGCAAATGCTAATTTATCACATTGTAGGTAACATTGTGATAAATTAGCCGTGATCCATTAAAATATTTGAATAATTATATTACTGTTGTGTTCAACAATGAGTTGAACCATTTGCGGATATAGAGAAATGTTATGTTGCTCTATATAAAGTAGTAATGCGCCAAAATTGATAACAGTGTAATACTGTTACGGATGGGGTAACAGGATTGGAATGTAACAGCGAGTAGCACTGATCACACTTTATTCGACTTCACACACACGACGCGTCGTTGAATTTCAACGCGGACAACACCAACACTAGCGTCTTTTGCACTGCACTTCACTGCACTATACTTTCACTTATTTCACTACTACTTATTTCTTCCTTTTACTTCTTCCCTTTCTTCTTCACTTTATCACTTCTCAACTTAAACTGGCGCTCAGCGCGTCTACACCGCCTTATATACCACTAGGAATGTTTTAGATCCACTAATTTCGATTGTCATTTCATTATTCAATTGTTTTTACATCTCCTGTCTCTTTTTAACCTTTCCATTCCTTCCTGAAGTTTCTAGAATTTTCTAATTTTTACTTGAATTTAAATAATCTTTTTTAAATATTTTCCAAATATTCATAAACATTTTCCAAATTTCATAAAAACCATAATTCACATAACTGTTTTGACTGGGATTTGAACCCACGCCATCAGAACGTGAACGGGATGTGTTATCCGCACGGCCGTTGCCTAGTTGTCAATGACTGGTGAATTTGGTGAACACTTGACAGAGTGTATACGTCATCAAACTTAAAACTCATTTCCAAATAATAAAATAGTCTTCAAACTTCTTTGCTAATTATTGTGTTTCGTGACGACGGTTTGACATGACACCGGCCGTCACAATACGTTATGTTCTAAAATTAATGTACATATAATGTTAACTATGAAATTATTGAGTAAATATGATCCATAGGTCAAATTCAGTTGCCTTCATTAAAGAGTTACGTTGTATTAATAATTAGAGCATTATATAGGTACGCAAACGTTCGAGCGCTCACAATTACGAACGTACATAATAGTAGAGTTCGTTCATACATTGTACAATTTATGAGATTCGCAAACAGTTGTCACGGCAACATTTTGTGTTAGTTCTATCCTTGTTTGAAAAAAAAATAGGTTAATAGGCTTTTATTTTTTTGTTAATAGGTAGATATACGTTTATTTATTTTGGTTGTTAAACAACTGCATTGCGAATATATTCTGTATCATGAGGGACTTTTACTAGCATTCAACCAAGAGGCACAAAGAACACATAATTATATACTAGAAAAATTGTGGATGGATAGAAAAATGTCCGAATGTTCCGAATGAGGATCGAAGAGCACTCCGAACAATATTAGAGGCCGAAGGGCGGCCGTTTAAACCATTGCGCAATTCGGGCAGACACAAAATATTACAATCCTGCTCCAAGCTTTATAGTAATGTACTTGAACAAGCATTATGTTCTAATTACTTGGTAGATAAACTAGTAGAAATTATTTTTATTTTTGAATTCGTGTTCATGATTTGTTTTTAGTTTCAGGCCCAGTTTAACCACCTCTGGATAGGTATCGTTACCAGATAAATTCAAAATTAGGACGAAGTGAGTATGAAGTTAAATGTCAAATTATTTAACGCAGTCTTATCAGACTGGTTTCGCCCGCGCTGTGTGATAAGTTCCCGTTAAATTAATATGTGTAATTAATAACTCATAAAAAATTCGTTGAATTTATCTGGCAGTTAATGTGTATCCAGAGGTAAAACTGGGCCTTAATGTTGTATTTATCCTGTATTAGTTAAATTTTAAAAATAAATTTATAAAGTATTCTTCACCTATCCTACACGAAACATGAGTGTCTTCGGACTGGTTATTTACTCTCCAAAGAATTGTTATAAATAAGCGTTACACAACATAATTATATTTCGTACCGATTTGAACATTTATCAGATGAAATAAATGTTCATATTGAAAATCTTTATTTTTATCGGCCAGTAAATTACATAGAAAACATTAAAAAACGTAATAAATTCTGTAATGGCCACTGGCTCGGTAACTTTTACATTAAAAGGAATAATTTGTTTTTTATTTGGTGTCCGTACGACTTTAGAAAACTTACATTGTGCTGAAAATTCAGTATTGAACAGTTTATGAAACTCTATGCAACATAAAATACTTTAATCTCTGTATTAATTGTTGCTTTTATAGAAGCTATAAACCGTTTTAAAAAAGAGACATTCAATTTGACTTGTATTATGTAACATTGTTAGGATGGATCGAATATAGACCCGGTTATAAACTATTGAACGACCCATAAACTTTGTAATAACAGGCGTCTGATCGTTCAAATTTAAAAAGCGACCCCTAAGCGCCCACTTATATTTATTATTTACAAAGTAAATTATACGTAATACCACTACTACTTGAACTTACGTATGACTTCATCGTGTTTGAAATTTCAGCATTTATGATCGTTTTCTAGATTTATTGTGCAAACCGAGGAAATAAAATATGTATCGATTTGTTTAATATTAATCTTTTTTACTTAGAGTAAAATATTTAAAACCAAATAAAGATGGAAGCCTACTTTCCTCCTACTGACAAGTACTAAAAGAGTTCTTAAAAAGTTTTCGTATTTTATTACAATGAAAACAAATTAAGGTGTCAATTTCATAATTATTTTTTATAAAATATCGCTTAAGGAGTAAATTTCATTGAAGTTTTACTGAAATGACTCGCTACCATCTATACAGATAATTTTATAATTCCTTTATCAACTCCGATTAACGGTTCAAGAGACACAGTATAATGTTTGTAATACATTCTGTATATACGTTTATTATTATAAGGAAATTGAGCCGGCGCGCGCAAAAAGAAGACGTGTTTGAGTTTCAGCGTGTTAGTCGTGTCGGTCCGTGTGGTGACGGATTAAGAATACGAAATGTCACCACCCCATATCATCCCATGGGAGTCGTAAGAGCCGACAGAGGGAGCATATTATGCAGAGAACAACACTGCAAGAGAAGGAAAACTTGATACAAACCCTGTACCAACCCGTTTGGCCAGCGTGGTATAGTAGGCCAATTCCTCCTTTCAAAGGAGAGGCCTAGTCCAGCAGTGGACTGTTAACGGCTGATAATGTTAGGATGGAACAGTATTTCCATATACATATTTATTGTAGGCTTTTAGACCGATATTCAAAATTTTATAAGTGGACTTTGATTTTTCAGAAACAAGATTTCTTTGAAGCTGTAGAATATTACCACCGATACAGTACGAATTTTAAGTCGCTCTATTTATTACACGTTTTTAAAGCATTTGCATAAGAAGCATTAAATAAGGCGATATAATCGCCTTATTTCTTAGCTTCGAAGAGCTAGTTAATCGTAGAAAACTACGAAAGTATATGAATTGTGGAAAATAAAAAAGGTATGTTGCTGCTTTTGTAATCCCACTGCTCCGCGCACGATATCTCAGTATTATACTCCAAATATCGTGTGTAACAGACCGAATAGATAATCTATTGTTTGACGACGTAACACTGCAGTGACGTTTAACATCTTAAGCTCTGGTAACTCTATCTACAGCCGAAACTCGATACAGGGTTATTTAGTCGGTTTTGTAAGGCATAACGAGCTACGCCAGGTTATAATGGATTATTTAGTCTGAGTACGGATTTCAGCAGTTTACAAACTAAGCATACACCACATACATAGACTCATTTTCGCCAGTGTTTTGATCCCACGTAATAGGTGGCGAGCCTATTGCCGCTTATCGGGATATTTTGTTTGCCAGAGCCTCATCCGTTGATCGGCAGGTGCACCACTTGCAGGTGAGGTTGGCTTGGGACCCTAAGTTCTTAGTGGGAACCCTATGCACCCTCAAACAAAGCAATCTTATTATTGAGACCGTCAGACCGCTGGATTCAATATCCGATCTATTCATGGATTTGGAGATTAGAGATGCATAATATTTTAGAAAAGCTGCATACAACATGTGACAAATATGTATCTCTAATCTACAAATCCATGGGTAGATCGTATATTGAGGCCAGCCGTTAGACACTATATTTCGTCTTAAGTTCCGCCCGTACCATACCAAAGCACCATAGCACCGTACCATAGCATTTTTAAAGGTAGAAGAGCCTCGCTGATTTCAGCATAAATGGGCCGGCTCAACCGGGGAAGTACTACCCTCGCACAGAAAATTGACGTAGAGTAAATATGGTAAATATATAAATAATAATAATAAAATTTATTCGCAAAAATACAGAAAGCATAAATATAAACAATGTTCTAATATAATATTACTCTTAATGCTATAGATTTTCAATGATTTGGAAAGAACCATACCCCTGTACTAGTTAAAAACTGTATCACAGGCGGTTGGGTCTCTCTTAACTTTGAAGTTTGTATTTTACAATACAGCCATAATAGTACGTAGTTAATAATAAACAAAATTGCCAATATAAAACTTATTTACTAATTAATATCTATATTATATAATAAAGATGGTCATGAAATATACACTATAATTGCGTGTCGAGCATTTTATTGAACTTACAGTGAAAATTTATAAAACTGTGTGTCAGCCGAATCGTGAATGATGTCAATGTTATTAAAAGCTGTGTACATAATTCTTGTGTGCATTTCATGTAGCTAGATGATTTTACAATATAATGTTAGTAGGTCAATATAATGAGGTGTGTTAAGTGTTTATGAATCACAAAATGAAATATCAATTCTTAAATAATAAAGTTGAAGAATAATAAGATTTATAGTCGGAAATACCAGAGTACAACGTCGCTCTTAGTCGCCTTCATAATCGACTGAGTTTATGTACCTCTTTTCCGCCATTATTCTTGCTGGGCAGTCAGTAGAACCGGTGTTGTGGTTGCTGGGCTTCTTGAAGTGCAAGTAGGTCGCGCATTTTGCGTCTTTGGATTTCCTAGTGCAGTCCTTTATTCTGTGTCCTTGGTTGCCGCAATGACCGCAAGTGTATTGAGACTCTCTGCAAGACTTAGCCGCATGACCATACTGCTGACACTTATAACAGCGCGTAACTAGGGTGTAATTCTTCACCGGGCAAGATGGCCAATTTATAAAGATCCTGTCTTGGATAATCAGTGCTTTACGTATCGCTGCTGATACTTCAATGATATAGTTACAGGTCTCAGCATCTTTGCGGCCCGATTTGTGACTCAACTTGGTTTCATTGAGAAAGGTATCTAGATTGCAGCTTTGAAGTTTCTCTGCTAAGTTCTGATGGTACAGGCACGTGAAAACTTCCGTCTCTTTCATTGTTGAAGGCACTCCAATGATCACAATCCTAGGCTTACGTTTGTGGGGCTGATTGATTATAAGGCCTGAGTTTGCAAGTTGTACCGATTTTTTGACTTTCTCAATGTCATCTTTGGTCTCTGTGCTAATGATCACGCCGCCGTTTCTTATCTTGCGCAGTGCTCTCACGTGGAGGTTCATTTGTTCAGGCCTGATTATTTTTGCACTAATGATTTAGTGTCGTCACTTGTTTTTAACTTGTCATTCGGATAGATTGCCACCGAACTTACGCTAACTGGCTGAATGAAAGAATGAGTAGTTTTTTTAACCATCTCAGCGAAAGACGGTGTACAGCTGGTAGGATTCGAGGACTCTTGAATGGATTGCTGTAGTTCTTGAACTCTCTGAGACAAATCAAGTTGCTCTTGCTGGGATTTGATGGTACTGTGGGCCTGGATAGCATGCGACTTAAGGGACTGGTACAGAACTGCTAACTGTGATACTTTAGTGCCCACGTTTCGACAGAGATTGCTGACTCTCATCTTCTGCTCAGAATTCAGTTTCCCATCTTGTGCTATGGAACACACTTCATTGAGGTAAACTTCAATGGATGACATCCAGTTCTGGATTTCAGGCATAGGGATGACCTCAAGGGCTGGACGCTGGGGTGCAGGTGCCGGCGTCGAAGGTGGACTCCGTGCAGTCTTGCTGCTCCGATTGAAAGGACTGTGATCCATTTTATTTTGTTTGCAATTTCAATCACGATACATTTTATAACACTTAGTTTTGTTACGTTCGCAGATAGTTGTAAGCGTATATTGAGGTCACGATTTTAAATTGTTTAAATAATAATTTCTCATGCTGTTCGACACGTCCTTTCTCAACAACAGTAAGGTGGTATGAAAGTAACAGTACTTAAGGCGATATGGACTCGGCGATAATGCAGTTTTCACGGACTGAAAGTTGCGCGGCATGCTCGTTCACTAAGCGCAGCGCTAGTGTTCGCCTTCGACTCGCGGCTTAGATTTCGGTTGCGCACTATCACAGATTAGGCACCTGCGAAACGCGGATGACGACTCGCGTATGGAATCTATAGATATCGTAATTTTTTTAAATATTGTAATGCCGAAAAATCTTGACGATTTGAATAAGGTATACGGTTTACCTACGTAGTACCTACCTTAACAAATACGGTTAAATAACAAAATAGGTAAAGTTAGGTACCTAACGTTATCGATTTTGTTATTATATACCTACATACTTAGTACATACCTACACCGCCAGCATACTAAGTAAAAAATGATGTAAAAAATTTAATGTAAGAAATAACTCGCGAGTGCAATTATTAATGATACCTATTATTATCTTCAGTACCTACTATTATTATATGACTATAAACATCATCAAATTCATCTAAAACTAAAACTTAGATTTACGCGATATAGTAACACATGCAGGTACAAACGTAATTTTGATCACCAACGCCACAGTTTAGAATCCATGCAGTTGAGAAACAAATGTACTTGCGTAGAGTAGCTGCAACAGCGGGGAACCCGCGGTTTGGTGGGCAGCGTGGCTTGTCGTCACCAAAATATATTGCCATTCTAATAATAATATATGACGATGAATTTTAAATATGACGACTGGATGGCGGAATGGTTACTGTATGTAACAGCCACGCCGAAGGTCGCTGGTTCGATTACCGCACAAATCAAATATTTGTGTGCATAAACATGCCTGTTTGACTTAGTCTGGGTGTTTCTTTGTATAATAATATGTATATATTTTCAAAAAAAAAGACGTGTGGCACTCGGAGACTGCCGCGGTAAAGCCACGTAAAGCTATTGCATAGCAGTTTTTATCAACTTATGCAATTATAATTATACATATATTTATTTTATTTATGCAGTATTTTTTTTTCTTTGATATAATTTTTTTTTATTTAATTTTGGTAAACATTGGTTTAATTTTGGTAGGAATGGTAACTTTGGTAGAAATGGTACTTTTGATAAAGGTGGTAGTTTTGGTAGCAATCGTAAGTAACATGCTACCAAAACTACTATATATGCCAACAATACAATTTCTACCAAAACTACTATTCCTACCGAAAATACAATTCCTATCAAAATTACTATATGTACCAAAACTACTATTCGTACTAACACTGTCATATCTACCACTTTTTTAAAACTATAATTTCTACCAAAACCGCCGGTGCTGTCAAAAGAACCATTTCTCTCAAAACTACTATTCTTACCAAAGCTACAATTTTTACCATAACTACCACTTGTAATATAATTAATGACAATAGTACCTACTATGAACCGCTGTAATATGTTCCACATAAAAAACTACCATATATGCCAACAATACAATTTCTGCCAAAACTACTATTCCTACCGAAAAAACCAATTCCTATCAAAGTTACTATATGTACCAAAACTACTATTCGTACTAACACTATCATATCTACCACTTTTTTCAAAACTACCATTTCTACCAAAACCGCCGGTGCTGTCAATTTTTTATTTAATTTTGGTAAACTTTGGTTTAATTTTGGTAGGAATGGTAACTTTGGTAGAAATTGTACTTTTGGTAAAGATGGTAGTTTTGGTTGCAATCGTAAGTAACATGCTACCAAAACTACCATATATGCCGACAATAATATTTCTACCAAAACTACTATTCCTACCGAAAATACAATTCCTATCAAAATTACTAGATGTACCAAATCTATTATTCGTACTAACACTGTCATATGATCATATCTACCACTTTTTTCAAAACTATCATTTCTACCAAAACCGCCGGTGCTGTCAAAAGAACCATTTCTCTCAAAACTACTATTCTTACCAAAGCTACAATTTCTACCATAACTACCACTTGTAATATAATTAATGACAATAGTTGTTAAAGCGCCTACGCATTATTTCACAGCAGCGTCAATCGTACGTTATAGTTCGCTACGCGGTAGCATTAGATTAAGTTCGGCCTAACATAGTTATAGATTTGTATAGACTCCTTTTTATAAAATGTACCTGCTGTATACGATTTGGATAATCCTTCACTCTGCTTTTGTAAGCTGCAAAGATTACACGTCATCCAAAGTTTCCAAGATCGTTTTTATTTCTCGAAGTCCATTGAATCCCGCACATATGGTCCATTACGAGCGGATGAGGAATCAGCTGATCGCATTAAAATTATCTACGAGTTTTGAGAGGATTCGTCACCAAATTATTGGACTTTGAACCGGCTTGGATATTCGTATATTTGGATCAAGTACGCCGTTAATTGGTTTAAATCGGTACCCAACACTCGATAAGGTAATATTTATCCATAATCAAGGGAATAATTATAAGGTTAGTGGATTATTGTTAATTTATTGTGTTCATTTAGGCAAACGTTGCATAGTGCTAGTTGTCCGTAATAAAGTAAATACTTTATATTAGACTGTAAATTAGTTAATATCATTTGATAAGTAGTATTAGTGCTACATTTTAACTATTTCGTCAATTTAACGGCAACTATTCACATTAATTTTCATGCAGCGGTAGGTACCTAACTACCTAGTTAGCTTATGTTATGTATCACAATTTTGAGTGTTAGGTTTTTACGATATATTATTTATTGCTCATTATCGTTAATTATAACCAGATTAGCGTACTTATTGTGTAAGTTTGTTAATATATTGTATTATTGTGTTTTTGCAACCATTAATTTGTTAAGTAGGTAGGTTGTCACTTATTAGAACACTTTTCTGTGCAAAGTTATTTGGCTATTATTAATTTTATTTACATAATTAAAAAAGGATTTACCAGCTTTTCTAATATTTGTGTAATTATTTGTAGATTTATACATCTAGAAATTATATTTCGTAGTTATTTTCTTGTATGCGTGGGTAGGTACCTAGTAAGAAACTAAATTCAAACCACACCCTGTACCGGCGCAATTTGAGCTTTTGTTACCTAAAATTAACTTTATTTTGTATAAATTCCAGGTCGACAGCACTCGTTACCCATAATGTCCGAGGAAAAGGAGTTAGTGAAGAGGCGAGGCAGTTATAAAGGCAGATTAACGGCATTTATTAATTATTTGGACTCGCTTGATGAAAGCTCCTTGACGAACTGTGATGTCACTGAATTGCAGCTGCGCATAGGCAAGATTGAGTGTTTGTACGACCAATATGATGAGGTTCAACTGCGTCTCGAATGTATTGTTGAAGATATTAAATTGCAGTATACTGAGCGTTCAGATTTTGAATCGTTATATTACAAATCCTTATCTAGGGCACAACATCTATTAGGTAAATATAATCAAGTAAGTCCATCAATTAATAGCGATAATAGTAAGCGTGCCAGTAAATACAAGCCAGTTAAGTTATCTACTATACAGTTACCTAAATTTAACGGTTCTTACAGTGATTGGTTAGAGTTTCGCGATTCTTTTGCGAGCCTCGTTCATTCTAATGATGAACTAGACAACATTAATAAGTTCCACTATTTGCGTTTGTCACTGGAGGGGTCCGCGGCTGTGGTACTCCAGTCAACTGAGTTTTCTGCTGACAACTACGCAGTAGCTTGGAAGATATTATGCGAACGATTTGATAACAAAAGATTGCTCATTCAGAATCACGTATCAGCATTATTTAATTTAGACGTACTGACAAAGGAATCTTCAGTATCCCTCAAAGGTTTGATAGATTCATTAAATAAGAATTTGCGAGCTTTAGAAACTTTAGGCAAACCAATTAAGCATTGGGATACACTATTAATTTACATGGTCACTCGTAAATTAGATAACAAAACATATCGTGAATGGGAGGAATATAAAAGCCGGGTAGATAAAGATAACGCGATTACTTTTGATGCCTTCATTCAATTTATGCGTAACCGTGCCGACTTTGTCGAAACTTTAGAATTGTCACGCAATAATAATCCGTCTCACACGTTATCTAATTTGCGTCCAAAGATAAAATCTATGGTCACGATGCAAGGTTCTAACAATTTAAACACAACATTGACTTTAAAGGTTTGTCCTAAGTGCAAAGAGGATCATACACTGAATAATTGTCCTCAATTTCTCGCTATGAGTATTGATGAGCGTCTTAAAATATTGCCTAATTATAAAGTTTGCTACAACTGTTTACATACGGGTCATTTTGCCAATCATTGTAGAAAATCAGGTTGCAAAACATGTAAGCGTAAACATCACGCATTAATTCATTCATCGGAGCCTAGGAGTGTTAATGTCAATGCGCGTAATAAACATACGTATAACAACGCATCATCTGATAGCCCCTCTCCACCGATATGTTTACCGTCCGTTTCTAGTGAGACAGGTAATGTTGCTCTGGCCGCAAGCGTCGCTCGTTCTTGTAAAACTTTTAGCGACGTATTATTGTCAACTGCATTAGTTAAGTTATACGATTATTCGGGTCGTGAGCATGTTGTTCGTGCTATTTTGGATAGCGGCAGCACATCTTCGTTTATAACCGAGCGTTTGTGTACGCAGTTAAATTTATTAACAAGTAATGTTGACGGTTCGATATTAGGCATAAATAACGTGATTTCTCGCGTAGGCAAAACTTGTCAGGTAAAAGTGACGTCACTCAATAATAGCTATGAAGTTAAGCTTTGTTGTTTTGTTTTGCCATTTATAAGCAGTGATGTGCCATGTCGAAAAATAGATATTTCTGCTCTTAAGATGCCTTCTCACATCTGTTTAGCTGATCCTACGTTTTATGAGCCCGCAGATATTAATATTTTAATCGGTGCTGACCTGTTTTGGGATCTGTTAGGATCACAACAAATAAAGTTAGGCGTTGATATGCCAGTTTTATGTGAGACTAAGTTAGGGTGGATAGTTTCCGGGCCCATTACCTCTCATTGTACCAAAATGTCAAAGGACATTAGATGCAATTTTACTCAGGTTAGTGGCGATATTGAGAAACTACGAGCCGACTTAAAGACTTTTTGGGATTTAGAGGAAATAAACTCTGAAGCGTCTAATTATATGCCAGAGGAAAAGTTGTGTGAGGAACATTTTATTAAAAATACCACTCGCCTACGCGATGGTAGGTTCTGTGTTCGTATACCGCTTAAACAAAGTCCTGATGTTTTAGGAAATTCGTACAATAGGGCTAAGCATTGTTTACATTCATTAGAACGTAGACTGAAGTACAAACGAGAATTTAGCGAATTATATCTTGATTTTATGTCAGAATACGAAAAGTTAGACCACATGAGTGAAAATAAAGTAGCAAATTTAAAGGATAATCGTAATGACTATTTTATACCTCACCACGGCATATTACGCGAGAGTAGTACGACTACTAAACTACGTGTCGTATTTAATGCAAGCAGCCCTTCGTCATCAGGTGTTTCCTTGAATGACATACAGATGGTGGGTCCTACCGTTCAGGATGACTTGTTGTCAATACTTCTTCGATTTCGACATCACAAATATGTCCTGTCGGCCGACGTTGAGAAGATGTATAGAATGATAGCCATCCATCCATCTGACAGGCACTTGCAACAAATAGTTTGGCGTAGCAATATAGACGACCCTATTAAGACCTATAAATTAAACACGGTAACCTATGGCACGGCAAGCGCGCCATTTCTTGCTACTCGGTGTCTCAAACAAATAGGTCTTGATTGTAAGCATGAAAGGGTAGCTGAAATCATCCAACATGATTTTTACGTCGATGATTTGTTGACTGGTGGGGATGTTTTGAGTGAGGTTGAGTTTATACGCACTCAAGTCACAAATGCCCTGGCATCTGCTGGTATGACGTTAAGAAAATGGAGATCTAATGAACCGCTACTATTAACTGAGTCCAATCAGCCATTATTAGACCTAAGTATGGGCACTAGCGTGTCAAATAAGTTATTTGGTTTAAACTGGTTCGCAAATACTGATGAGTTAGGTTTTATAGTAAACTCGGTACCTTCTCTTAATAATACGAAACGGGATCTACTTTCAACGATTGCACGCATTTTTGATCCTTTAGGGCTTCTTTCTCCTTTCATCATCACCATGAAAATGTTGTTACAAAGCATGTGGTTAGACAAGCTTTCATGGGATGAGCCGCTAAACCCAGAACTTAAAAATACTTGGCATAATATTGTAAAATCTTTACCTCTCGTAAATGATTTAAGTATTCCACGCATTGTAGTTTGTAATGCGTATAGGTCACTTGAATTACATGTGTTTACAGATGCGTCTGAGCGCGCCTATGGTGCGTGTGTATATGTTCGTAGCATCAGCGATACTAATAAATGTATGGTCAGGTTACTGATGGCTAAAAGTCGCGTGGCCCCAATTAAGCCTACTACAATACCTCGGTTAGAGTTATGTGGTGCCTTGGTAGGTGCGCGTATTTATGAAAAAGTTTCACAAGCCTTTCGAATAAACATAAATCATGTTTATTGTTGGACTGACTCAACCATCGTATTGGGTTGGTTTCAAATGTTGCCCTCAAAACTACAACCGTTTGTGCGTAATCGTGTAGCTAAGATATTAGATAAGACGAGTAACTGCACATGGCAACACGTACCAACCGATCTGAACCCAGCAGATCTGATATCTCGTGGCGTGGATATCAGAACCCTGCAAGGGTTGGATTTGTGGTGGTCTGGACCCAAGTTCTTACACAATGAGCAGTCCAGTTGGCCGTCTCAATTGAAACTGAAAGGTTTAGCATTAGAATCTTTGCCCGAAACACGACCACACATTTCATTGAGCGCCGTTACAAATGATAATAGCAAAGATAAATTAATAGATTTTAAAAGGTTTTCAAATTATCTTAGGCTCGTGCGCTCAGTAGCATATGTTTTGCGTTTTATTAAAGCTTGTCGAAAGAAACCTTGTAATAGTAAATTTCTTACAAAGGATGAGTTACAATGCGCATTAACTTTAATAATTATTAATAGTCAACGGGACTCGTTTCCAGAGTATAAGTTACTCGTCAATAAACAGAAATTACCGAAGAAGAGCTCCCTCGTTAAGTTCAATGTTTATTTAGATCATGTTAATATAATGCGTGTTGGGGGACGCCTCGATAATTCGGACTTTTCGTTCAGTAAGAAACATCCCATTATTTTACAGTCCACTCATGATTTTACGAAGTTATTGTTTCATTATGAACATAAAAGGTTAATGCATGCAGGTCCACAATTATTGTTGGCTACGATTAGAGAATCATATTGGCCTATCGGTGGTCGTCGCTTAGCTAAAGCGTGCTACCATCAGTGTGTACGTTGTCATCGTATGAAGGGCAAAACTATTACGCCGTTGATGGGGAATCTACCCCACCAGCGACTTGTTCCAGGTGGCTACCCTTTCGACAGCACAGGCGTGGATTATGCCGGCCCTATACTTTGTGCTAGTCGTCAAGGACGTGGATGTAGGCTCGTAAAAGTTTATATCGCGATTTTTATATGCTTCACCATCAAAGCTGTCCATCTAGAGCTGGTAGGTGACTTGACTAGCAACAAATATTTACTGGCACTCTATAGATTTATTTCACGCAGAGGTAAACCTGTCAACATATATTCGGACAACGGTACCTCATTTGTTGGTGCGTACAACGACCTGTCAAAGTTTTTAAAATCACAGAGCAATTCAATAAGCGAGGATATTGCTAATCATGGAGTTAATTTTCATTTTATTCCCGCGTATACTCCTCATTTCGGCGGACTATGGGAAGCGGGTGTGAAGTCGACAAAATTCCATCTTCAACGAGTGTTGGGACATTGTAACCTTACATTTGAGGAATTGAATACCGTACTGATCCAAATTGAGGCGGTTTTGAATTCACGTCCGTTAACACCGCTGTCTTCGGACCCCGACGATTATACTCCGCTAACGCCGGGACACTTTTTGGTTGGACGACCTCTTACTGCCCTTCCACAACCAAGTTACCAGGACTGCTCCACAACTCATGTATCACGTTTTCAACGGATTGAGCAACTCCGTCAACATTTTTGGGCACGTTGGAGTAAGGAGTTTGTTGCTGAGTTGCAACAACGAACTAAGTGGCACACATCCCAAGATGGGTTGAAGCTGAATTCCTTAGTGGTCATCAAGGAGGACCACCTGCCACCCCTCAAATGGAAATTGGGGAGAATTGTAGCTGTGCACCCAGGGTCGGATGGAATCGTTAGAGTTGCCGACATTCGCACTTCAACTGGCATCATACGGAGGGCCTTCAATAGAATATGTCCGCTGCCAGTAACCACGGATTTGGTTTGAAAGCTTGGAGCTTCCAAAGCCCGGGGGCATGTTAAAGCGCCTACGCATTATTTCACAGCAGCGTCAATCGTACGTTATAGTTCGCTACGCGGTAGCATTAGATTAAGTTCGGCCTAACATAGTTATAGATTTGTATAGACTCCTTTTTATAAAATGTACCTGCTGTATACGATTTGGATAATCCTTCACTCTGCTTTTGTAAGCTGCAAAGATTACACGTCATCCAAAGTTTCCAAGATCGTTTTTATTTCTCGAAGTCCATTGAATCCCGCACAATAGTACCTACTATGAACCACTGTAATATGTTCTACATAAAAAAAACTACCATATATGCCAACAATACAATTTCTACCAAAACTACTATTCCTACTGAAAATACAATTTTATTCCTATCAAAATTACTATATGTACCAAAACTACTATTCGTACTAACACTATCATATCTACCACTTTTTTCTAAACTACCATTTCTACCAAAACCGCCGTTGCTGTCAAAAGAAACATTTCTCTCAAAACTACTATTCTTACCAAAGCTACAATTTCTACCATAACTACCACTTGTAATATAATTAATGACAATAGTACCTACTATGAACCGCTGTAATATGTTCCACATAAAAAAAATACCTTTGTACAAGTAAAACATTTTATTCTAAACTAAACCTTAATTAGTAAGCAGTGATCACGGCGATAAGGTTGTTTATTGCTTGTATGGGTTTAGCACAGTAAAACGAACGTCTTAACACATTAACAGTTTATTTGCTACTAAAAATTATAAAGGTCAGTGGACTGTAACACTATAGGTTAGACATAAGTAAGTACCTACATATATGTACATAGGTATCACACAACTAGGCATCGCTGCTGTCGCTATACGCTTAAACATTCCGCCCACCAAAGGATCTATCTGACGGCGTTTACGTCAAAGTCAGGTTGACAGGACTGTCAATGTCAACCTAGCGAAGCGTCATTGTTGATGGTAGCGGGGGCGGCCATCTTGATTTCTTGAGGTCACTTTTGAACTAGACGCCGCCCGCGCACGACGTCTGTGACGAATCGCTCTGGATCTTTGCCATCACGCCATTTCAAAATTTAATTAAGTTGATTTCGTGTGGAAGTAATCGATAACTACCTATTTACGCTGTGATTTCTGTAATTCGAAGAAGATGAACCCTGGTGAAGGGCCCTCAGGCCATCGAGGCTCTTCATATCCTTTAAGTGATAAATACAACAAAAAGAAAACAATAACAAAGTTAGTTGAATGATGCGTAAAGCACTTGCTGGCAAATGTAAACAAAAAAATCAACGTCGCATCATTGCAACAAGCATACTTTATAGAAACGATAAGGTAAGTACCATTAGGTCTACATAACTGGTAAGTATACATATCTGTAGGTTTAATAACACGATGGTCTATGCACATGAATGCAGATAGGTAGGCAAATACCATCGGCGACAGATCAAGTTGTCACTGCCGAAGAAAAATAATCCGTAATACAACGACATAAGACGCAATGTCCAACTTAATGTGTTGCCGCGTGTGAAATATAAAAATATGTAAGCATTCAGATTGCATTCATTCACAAAATCACAACTAACCGCCCACCGTGCGATATTATGTAATTAGTTAAGTACCTAGGTATAGGTAGGCTATTATGAAACTAGGAATGCTTACTCACTACATAGAACATGAAAAAGGTAAGTAATAATTAACATACATTAACATAATTTAGGTAGTTACATTATTTGAAACGAATTCAGTAATTCAAGTATATATCACTGGTTGATTCAAGTAGATAAACATAATATTTATAAATTACAATCGAATTATATGGAGTGTCTGTGTTGTGGCACAGCCGCTCCATACAATTGGAGACACTTTATTATCAACAAGTTTTATCGCATGCGCGATGTGTAACACAAAATTAATAGGTAGGTAAAAAGTGATGGCGTTCACGCTATGGACCCGGGTTCGAATCCCAGCTAAACTTATCTATACACATTTTTATACAAAGGTATACAGTTTACACAGTTTAAAGAAATAAGTACACAGTTTATACAATGAAATTAAAGTTAACCTTGTTTAGGCAATACACACAATTTACTCACGGGTCGTTTATAGACACCGTTTTTACATTTAATTGTTACAAAACGAGTAATGCCATCGGGGCCCGCATGCTTTTGAATAATTTTGGCTAATATCCATTTACTAGGGGGAATATTATATTCCTTTAAAATTACTGTGTCATCGATTTCTGGTTCAGAAGCCTTTGTATTCCATTTATATCTTTGGTTCAAGTTTACGAGATATTCTTTGTAACACCTGTTCCAAAAATCGTTGACCATTTTTTGTGTTAGCCGCCATCTATCTAAACTAGAAATATTACAATTTGAATAATTTTCATCACTTAAATTCAACAGAGGTTCACCGATCAAGAAGTGACCGGGTGTTAGTGGAAGAGGGTCATTGGGGTCATCACTTAGTACAGTTATGGGCCGCGAATTTAGACATGCTTCGACTTAGCTAGCACTGTGGTTAGCTCCTCATAAGTAAGGGTAGCATCTCCAATGACTTTCCTAAGATGTGTCTTGGTACTACGTATGCCAGCCTCCCACAGGCCGCCAAAATTGGGTGCATGAGGGGATATGAAATGCCATGTAGTACTCTCTAGGACCAACAGCTCTGCTATCTCACCAGGAATAGAAGACATGGCGTTGTTGAACATGTCTCTTAATTGTTTATCTGCACCCACGAAATTTGTACCGTTGTCACTGTAAACATCGTGACAATGACCTCTTCTAGACGTAAAGCGCCGGAATGCGGCAATGAATGCCTTAGCAGTCAGGTCAGTGACGGCTTCCAGATGTATGGCACGGGTTACCATACAGATAAACAAGCATATATATCCCTTGTACGCTTTAGCTCCTCTGCCTGGCGAGAAACGAATATTGATGGGACCTGCGTAGTCTACACCAGCTGATTTAAAAGCTCGGTCGGCTTTCACTCTCACGTCAGGTAACTGACCCATCAGTTGCGTGGTATTCTTCTTAGAATACCTAATACAGGTAACACACTTACGATATATTTTCTTCGTTAAGTCCCTAGCTCGTAAGATCCAGTATTTTGACCTCAAATAATTAAGCATCACTAGAGGACCACCATGCATTGTCATAATATGTGCATCTTTAATTATCAAATTACTAAGATGACTCTTAGCAGGTAAAATTATTTGGTGCTGTGTATCGTCTGCGATTTGAGACTTTTGAATACGGCCGCTTACTCTTAGTATTCCATTGTTATCTAGAATGGGACATAGGTTGCGAAGCTTACTTCTTTTTAAAACGTAACCGCGAGACTTTAACTGCTTTATATACTCATTAAATTCAATAGATTGCACTTGTTTAATACAGATATTTAAAGATTCTGTTAATTCCTTAGGCGTAATAAATTTAGAAAAAGGTTCACGTTTGGCTTTAGGTTATTAAAAATTAAGAAAACGTCTACAATACGAGATTACTCTTAACATCTTTGATAAACAAGAATATTTTGTCCAAATTAATTCTTCTTCAGTGTTATGTATAGCAGTTAAAGATCTCACACGTTCTTCCTCTCGCGTATCTTCTATATTAGGAACACTAACACTCATATTTAGGTTAGACAGCCAAACTGGGCCCGTCCACCATAGTGAATGGTTCAATAATTCTGAACCTTGCAAGCCCCGTGATGCACAGTCAGCTGGGTTCATATCTGTAGATACATGTCCCCATTGCTCAAAATCCACCGTGTTTAATATGTCTGAAACCCGGTTGCTCACAAAGGTGCTCCACCTGCTTGGTCCACCCTTTAACCAAGCTAGTACAATAGCGGAGTCTGTCCACGCAAATATCTTGTCTTTAGGTACACACAGCACTTGAGATGTTTCTAATATTAGTTTAGCTGCTAATGCCGCACCGCAGAGTTCCAATCGGGGGATTGAGATTTGTTTCTCGATTGGAGCCACCTTTGTCTTGGAAGTTATTAGATTAACATACACTCGTTCACCATCTGTGACTCGCGTATACACTGCTGCTCCATATGCGACTTGAGATGCATCTGCGAAGACGTGTAACTCAATACTTGACGTGTTACTGTAGTGTAGCCATCGTGGTATGCTTAGGCCTTTGATGTGTGCAAAATTTTCACAATATCGGTTCCATTCTTCAAGCAAAACACCGTTAATAGGCTCATCCCATTCTAGTCCTGTCTTCCACAATTTCTGCATGATCATCTTTGCGACTACAACCACGGGAGCTATCCAACCCAAAGGGTCATACAGCTTGGCTATTTCGGAAAGTATGTGTCTTTTAGTTACAGGTTGTTTAGGCTCCGGCAAGTTGACCGTGTATTCAAAACTATCGGTTTCTCGATTCCAGCTTAACCCTAATACCTTAACAACACTATTGACGTTTAAAGGCAATTCATGGTTGTCACACTTATTTTTTCCAATGTACTGTAAAACAGCTTCACTCTTACTACTCCACTTTTGTAGCTGAAATCCCCCAGAGTTCATTTAATTGTTCATCTCGTTATAAATATTCACAGCTTGTACCTCTGTCTCACAAGAACATAACAAGTCATCCATGAAATAATCAGTATGTGTTATTTGTGCAGCAATAGGATAATTCGACTTCTCCTCATTGGCAAGCGTCTTTCAACATTTCACTGCAAGGTACGGTGCACAAGCTATACCAAACGTTAATCTTAACAGTTTGTAGTGTTTAATAGGCTCGTGGGGTGATCTCCACAATAATCTCTGATAGTCTGTATCTTCATCTGCAACACGAACCATTCTGTACATTTTAATTATATCTGCCGAAATACAGATTCTGTGAGCCCTCCACCTCATTAATATATGACGTAACTCTTGCTGTAGTGGAGGCCCAACACACAAGTTATAATTTAAAGAAAAGTTATTCGAACCCTTGCAAGAAGCGTCGAAGACCACACGAAGCTTTGTGGTTGACTTGTCCTCCCGGACCACGGCGTGATGAGGAAGGTAGACAGCTGTAGGCTTGTCAATTTCTGAAGAATCAACCTCAACCATGTAATTTAAACTAATATAATTATTAATCCATTACTTTATGGTATTCTTCTCGAAGCTTAGGGTTTTTGGACAACTTTCTCTGTAACAATTCAAATCTTTTAAAAGCTATCTCCCTCAATCCACCATATTGACATTCTGGATCTTCGTTTCGAAATGGTAATCTGACCACAAATCTGCCTTCTTCGTCTCTCACTGTCGTGGCATCAAAAAATTCTTCACACTCTTCTTCTTCTTTTGAAAATTTCCTCAGTATATTGTTAGGTTCCCTCTCTATTTCCCAAAATTGTCTCAGTAGCTCATCATCCTTAACCTGTGCATGTAGGTTTGTGATACAGTGTTTACTTGCTGAAATAGTTTCTTGTGTCCATCCTGCCAGATATCACCCACCCTAGGTAGTAGATTGTATTTTGTGCCACTAAATTTCCTTCAGGGTGCCTGATAATACCATCTAACAGTACTTCGCCATAAACTTCAGCTCCAAGTAAAATATCAATTTTACCTGGTGTTGTGAATCTTGGATCTGCCAACTCCAGTTTTTCAAGTTGTAACCAATCCGGAAATCTAAGATTACTGGTGGGTAACAGTGCTGTTAGTGAACGTAGTACATACGCATTTACTCTAATTGACTCATTGGGATGGTGGCGTGATTTCACGCAGAGGGAAACCATGTGTTTGATTCTCGTTTGCCACTCTCCCACACCGGACACCCAACCACTTACTGATTGACGGGTGAGATTTAGTAACTGAACAGTTGCTTCTGATACAAATGACGCTTGTGACCCTTGGTCTAGCAAGGCCCTAATGATATGGTTACAACAATTCTTACTATTAACTAACACTTTAGCAGTAGCTAATAACACAGTATTCGTTTGAATTTGCTTACATGAAAAATTAGACACAATATTATGCGCATCGTTAGACAAAGCAATGGACTTACCAACTGACGTCTCACGAACGGTACCTGTAGCCGTGTTTGTTCCCTCGTTAGACTTCTCAGCGCTTCGCTCTCTTTCGAAGTGTAGAAGGGAGTGGTGCCGACGTCCACATCGTTTGCAGCACACTGACTGTCGACATTTATTTACCGAATGCGATGGCGCGAGGCAGTTGAAACAGAGCTTATTATTCTTTACACTCTCCTGTCTTTCTTTCGTAGACATATCGGCGAATGTTTTGCAGTGGTATATGTAATGCTCGCTTCCACATAGTATACATTTGACGTCGCGCCCCTTTCCATCCTTGATAACATTCGCATGAAAAGCCTTAGGTTTAGCTGCCGGTTTTGGTTGCGATTGCGACGTCTTTGTCTTGTTAGTCTCGATCATCTCTAAAGCTCTGAACCCAGATTCCAGAAAATTCCTCAAATCTTGCCAAGTAGGAAGATCGCCTTTGTTTGCACTCAGTTGTTGTTCCCATAGTCTCAATGATTCTGGAGCCAGCTTAGATACGATGAGGTAGTTTACAATCAAGTCCCATTTATCGGTCTCCACGTCTAAGTTCTTTAACGACTTTAAACACGTTGAAGTTGTGTCCACCAGATGTCTTATACAACTCGCTGACTCAGTATGTATAGATTTTTGTGTAAAAAGAACTCTCAAAATAGCGTTGCAATTATATCTCTTGTTATTATAGCGTAAAATCAACTTGTTCCAAGCGTCGGCGTAGTTTGCATCCGTCGTAGTGTAATTGCGTAGTATCACTTCTGGTTCTCCTGTAAGATTACTTTTCAAGTAATGCAGCTTCTGTACAGGTGACAGTTTCGTATTCTTATGGATGAGAGAAGTAAAAAGGTCATAGAATGTCTGCTACTCCTCATATTTTCCGCTAAATGTGGGTATTTTAATGCGAGGTAATTTAATTTCGTTACTGTCCGAGGAGGAGTAGAATGACCTTTGTCCTTCATTTGTACCAGGCATTGAAGCTTGTCGTGCTGCATCCAGGAACGGCTGAAGAGTCTCCTTTACAGCCGACTTGCATTGCAAGTACAACTCTTGAAACACCTCGTATGTCTTTTCCTTAAAGTACGGATTTATCCTTTGCTCGTCACTGGTAATTTTCAAAATAATACTTTTGTGTCCGTCTTTAAAGCTAGTCCAAAGTTCTTTAAGTATTTCCAGCCTCGTTTCCAAATAAGGTATTTTAATCCTATCTTTCGGAGTCTTTTTGTAGTTTTTCTCTGCATCCTTTAAACTGTCTAATAATTCAAATTGATAAACCAGAAGATCTTCCATTGTAATATTTGTATTTTTGTAGATTGGCTTCACACACTATGAAACTCGATATAACACGTTTATTCTTCGTAAAAATGAAATATTCACGAGTAGCAGGTATGTTGCACGTTGTTAACTAGCCCTACACTCTTCCTAATTTACGTAAATGAGATGTGCAAAATAGAACTAGAACATGGTAGACTTTTCGCATTCGCTGATGAAACAGCTCTTAACTTTAGAGGGCGCACATGGGAAGAGACATTTAAAGCAGCTCAGATTGGTTTGAATAAGATAACCCACTGGCTTGCTGTCAACTCTCTTTCACTCAATGTGAAAAAAACTAAATACCTTATATTTAGTATTAAGAAACCAACCATATCTTTGAACGATGCTAAATACTCCATTGTAGTACACAACCACACATTGAATACCCATTCCACATGTAACTGTCCAAAATTAGAAAATGCTACAAGCGTAAAATATTTAGGTGTGATACTAGATGATCGATTAACCTTTACGCAACACATAGAACTGTTGACGGGCCGAATTCGTAAACTCATCTTTGTATTCAAACATCTAAGACATGTGGCCGAGCCTGACGTACTAAAGATGGTCTACTATGCCCTTTGCCAAACGTTGATAGGGTATTGTATCTCCTCTTGGGGCGGGGCATCCAAAAGCCACTTAATACGAGTGGAAAGAGCTCAGAGAGCAGTACTAAAAGTGTCCACTTTTAAGCCCTTCAGATACACCACGAGGGACCTTTACGAATACTGTCAGGTCCTCACTGTACGACAACTTTTCATGCAACAAATTATATTAAGAGAAAACTCGTACCTATCAAAATCAGGCCACTACACCTCGTTTTCTCATCAGTCAATCGCTCGTAGGTATAAATTTCCACCTGGTGTTACCCGTAGAACATCTTTTAGTCAAAGATTTTTCGGCTTTCTTGGAAGGTTTATTTACAACAAAACAAATAAAGTATTGTCAATAGTTAAGCGCAATAAACACGACTGCAAGACTATCGTAAGTGAATGGTTACTCACACTATCATACGACGAAACAGAAAATCTACTCCATCCCACAACTTTTTGGCAATTGTTTTACAATATTTATATTAAAACTGTCTCAATGCTTTATTATGTAAGTTCTGTATTGTGTCATTAGAAGGTTGCTGGTACTTATGGCTCAGGTTCTCCTATTTTAAGTACCAGCCGCACATATATTGTAGCTAACTATATGTTTTCATTTAAAATTGTACATAATTGTGTTATGCTTGCTTGTGAAACAAATAAATAAATAAATAAACTTATTGTATTTTACTCGTAATCCGAGCCACGCACTGAATATTATAAGCACTTAGTTATGTTCTTGATTTTATAACAGTTTAATAAAATCACAGTTCTATCCACTAATATTGCAATAAAACCTCTTGGTATAGAATCCTTATCGCAGTCTTTTGTTCGTCGCCACGCGCTTGTCCGTCGCAGGTAAGCGACAACATCCGGTACGAAATAGGACCATATGATCACGGCGATAAGGTTGTTTATGCTTGTATGGGTTTGGCACAGTAAAACGAACGTGTTAACACATTGACAGTTTATTTGCTACTAAAAAATTATAAAGGTCAGTGGACTGTAACACTATAGGTTAGACATAAGTAAGTACCTACATATATGTACATAGGTATCACACAACTAGGCATCGCTGCTGTCGCTATACGCTTAAACAAGCAGTAAAGTTCAAAATACCACAGATAAGAATACATATTATCAACTTGGCGCTTACGCCAAGTTGATTAATATGTAAAGGCTGTTAGGTTTTTTCGTTACGGAATTTCTGGATTCGGTCGCCGCGCTCAAGCCCGCGATAAAAGCTATGCAATAGCTTAAAATGTATATAAGTATGTATATCACTTGTACAAGCTCTGCTTAGTTAGGGACTAGATGGTGTTGTGTGAATGTATGGAAATATATTATATTATATATAATTATATACGTGTCGAAATGATAATATAATTTATTAGAAGTCAGTAAAAAGTTGGTATAATTATTCTTTGTCAAGAATATGTCGGCCAGGAATTGTAAACAGGTAATAATAAAATAATAATGACAAAATATTTTAATAATCATTAAAATCAACATATTGTGACTGTGATGTGGAAGGAGCTTCTTCTGTGAAGTTATCAGGCGGAACATTTTCTTTTTATTCTCGTAAAAATTGTATTTTTCTTAGCGCCATTCCTCTTTTATATCTTGGACCTTTATTTCCGGCCGAAGACATTCGTTATAAGAACGAATAAGCTTGGGTTCTATTTTTGTCTCCCAAAATGTAGAATCCCTCATGATCTTTATGACGTGTACACGCGTTGTTTCCCCGGACCATATGCCAAGCAAACAGTACTTGCGCCCAGTTACACGAAGTTGGCCCTGAAATCAGATTATTAACAATTTAATCATGAATTTAGTCAAGAAATAATCAAATAAATATGTATATAATTCTCTGAAAAGATTTCTGTATAGTAAAATATACATACAATATAATACAAATTAGTGACCGGCCGAAAATTTCGGTTTCGGTTTCGGCCAGTTTCGGCCAAAAATCTAGTTTCGGTTTCGGCCAAAAAGTAGCCCAATCTTTCGGCCGTACCGAAACTCTTGTGCTCGTGAATTTTCGTGCGTGGTTCAGCTTTCGTCGCTAAGGCGCTAACTGGTACTCAGCCCCCACTTCGCCAGCTCCGCCGTCTATCAGACTAAGTGGGGGTTTTTTAAAGTAGTAGTTGTAGGTACTTCTGCATTTAATGTCATTTATAATTTCATTTTCATGGCAATAGGTTATGAATTTTATTTTTAAGCGACAAACAAAAGAGGTATTTTCGAGGTTCATTTTAGTGGAATTTATGTGCCAATATGTAATTTTCTTCTTTATTGATTGGGAAGTAAAAACATTTAAAATAAGATACCTAATAGAATTTAAACCGACGACGGTTTAAATTCTATTATCTTATTTTAAATGTTTTTACTTCCCAATCAATAAAGAAGATACTATAATTGATTTTGAGGCAGCGATAGCCTAGTGGAGATACCAACGGTCTGCAATGCAGAGGGTATCTGGTTCGAATCCACGGCGCGCACCGATGACTAAGTTAAGTGCGTATTAAATTGTTAATTATCGCTTGCCCCGTGCCTCGGAGAGCATGTTAAACCGTCGGTCCCGGTTGTCATGAAGATCTTTGACAGTCGTGACGGGGAGTCAGTACCCTCAAATAAACTGATACTGGTCTAAAGAATAGAATATCGCTATACCTTTGGGTTATGGAGGTCAGACGGCAGTCGCTCTGTGGAAAAGTTGATATTCTGTCATATCTGGTTAGACCAGTAAGCGGACCTCGGGATGCAACCGGGATAACACTAGGGCGATGATGATGATGACTATTATTAATTTTGACTTGACTTAACACTTTCACGGACAGTAAACGCCTCACATCAGCCTTTAATAGTCCACTGCTGGACTAGGCCTCTCCTTTGAAAGGAGGAATTGGCCTACTATACCACGCTGGCCAAACGAGTTGGTATAGGGTTTGTATCAAGTTTTCCTTCTCTTACAGTGTTGTTCTCTGCATAATATGCTCCCTCTGTCGGCTCTTACGACACCCATGGGATGATATGGGGTGGTGACATTTCGTATTCTTAATCCGTCACCACACGGACAAGTAAACGCCTATAGGCGTGATAACAATAAAACTTCAATTGTGTCTCGTTTACTGTTCGTGAAAGTGTTAAGATCCTATATCCCTTAGATGGGGCATAGGGCATACACAGTGCCTTCCTTTTCGGTTTTGAGCTTCTCGCTTCGTTGCGCTCCAAGTCTTGCCTATGTTTGTCACCTCTGCGATTGTCCACCGCCAGGTCTGTTTAGGGCGGCCCCGTTTTCCCTTTCCTTTGGGGATTTCAGGCCACGGCTTGCCTTGTTATAAGTTAAGGGTACCTTCGGAGCGTGTGGCCGATCCACTTCCACTTGCGGTGTTTGATCTGTAGTCGATCGATGTCTCACTGTAGCGTTCCCACAGCTCTACGTTTGACATTTTCTCGAGCCAGTAAACACCGAGAACACGGCAAAGGCAGCGGTTGACGACAACCTGAAGACGACGCAAGATGTCTTTTGTGACCTTCCATATCTCGCATCCATACAGCAACACGGTTTTAATGTTGGACCGGAATATCTTGAGCTTCACTCTTCTGGTCAATTGTCGCAATTACCGTACAAGACGGAGCCGTGCGAAGGTTGCTCTCACCTTTGCGAGTCTAAAGGTGATGTACTCTTCAGTCTCTCCAGTTTCACACACTACACTACCGGGATTTGTGATTTTGTCAATGAGCAACGACAAAGAACTTGTTGCACCGCCCCTCATTTGCTGGGTTTTCCTGGTGTTGATTTTCAGTCTCTTCTCCATTGTCTCTCGTCGTAGGTGGTCCGGCTTAGCTTGCATGTCGGCGCATGAGTGACTCAGCAGACATAGGGCATCGGCATATTCCAGGTCTTCGAAGACATTGGACAGTCAGACAGACTCTACTCTATGCCGCGACGCTTGCTGTGAGTAGCTTTCTACAGGACGCCATTGAGTATGTCATTGAAGAGGAGAGGTGAGAGGAGATACCCTTGGCGCACACCCGCGTGAACTGGTATGGCACCCAAAACGAGACCATCGTGAGACACTCTACAATAGTACTTATTGTAGATAGCCTTCTTCAGTAATTTCCCTCTTACATTCTGATGCCTGTTCGAGGATTATACTCAAGGTGTTGATCTGGTCTGTGCACGATCTATTGAGCCAAAAACCAGCCAACTATTTGCAAAGGAGAGGTTCAATGGCACTCGATGATGTTTTTGCATAGCACCTTAGACGGAATCGAGAGCAAGGGCCGCATTAAATTACGGTGATGAGGAGGCCTTTATTCTAATCGTCGGGTAGCTCCTCGGTGGACCAAAAGTTCTGCAATAGGTATGTTAGCGCGTTCGTAGCGGTAGAAATATCTGCTTCTAGCATTTTCGCCGTGATGAGGTCAATTCATGGTGCTTTGCAATTCTCGAGTGATTGGATGGCTTTCACTACTTCCTCTTCAGTGGAGAAACATCAATGTTTAGGCTCTGCGTGGGCAGACTTTAGGATGTGGACGGAGTGACAGGGTCGTTCGGAACTCAGAAGATTTCATCACAATGCTCCTGCCAGCGTTGGAGCTGTGCCTCCGATGTCACGATCAACTAGCATCTTGTCCTTCAAGGGTCTTTTTTTCTTCTTGGTGCAATTTCCGCTCCATGTATTCCTTTCCTTGTACATCTCCCTGAGATTAACGGAGTCGATGACGCGTTAGGCGTGATCCTCAACACCACCCGTACTTGATGGTAATAAAATAAAATCTAGTGTACTTTACACAAGATTTTAGTATCAATAGAAATTTGTAACATGTTTAGGTAAGTTCGGTTTAGGTTTCGGCAAGGCCGAAAGTTCGGTTTCGGTTTCGGTTTCGGCTGGAAAATCAGTTTCGGTCGGACACTAATACAAATGAATACAAATTACCTACACTTGATAATGCCAATTACTTGATTTTTTCGTTGTTATAGAGCATGTCTTTTTATTATACTGCAATATTTGAATTTTGTTTTCTTTTATTGCATTTTCTAGCCCTTTTCTGTATGCAGTAATTGGACATTTCATATCAACGATTGCGTCTTTGCCTACGAGACCGTCTGGGGTTGTAACAATAAAATGATATTGCTTGTTTATAAAAAGGCCACAACTCTCAATGGTAATAGATTCCTGGTCCTGCATTTGCTGTAACGCCTGTTTTTCTTTTTCTATTCTTACCATGAGCAACAGTCGTAACATGTGCTAATTTTTTTTTATAGATTATATTTCCAACGATGAGGTATCAGTTGTTGGCTTCAATTTACAAATCGAGCTAAAATTTGATGCTGTCACGATTTTTTTTCTTATGTCCATCCATTCGCTCGAGTCCCTTTGTAATACTGTCGATCGCTCAATGCGATCTCTATCATTTAGCAATATTTTTAAATTATCATGGAAATTCTGCTTGACGGAGTGTATGACGTATACACTCCGTCAAGCACAATTTACATTTTGTAAGGTGCTGCAACTGTTACATCTTCTATATCACTTGTATATATTTACTGTACATAATAATACTCAAGCATAATACTTTTGGTTAGCCTCCTCAGAATAGACATGGTGAAACAGGAGCATCCACTTACATTATATATACCTAATAATGCAGGCATTCCGCGAAAGTGATCAGAACCATGATCTAATACCAGCCCGCAAGACCATCATCGACCAGTCATCGCAAGTAGCACCCGTTCACGAGTATGACGCATGTGCCAGCCATCATCCCTCTCGCCATATTAGAGGGACAGGGATGACCCGACACACGACGCCACCACAAGAAATTACATTTTAGTGAGCATGACGACAACGGTATACGAACCAGCAGTAAGAAACAATCTATTGGTATACTGACCATGACCGCCAATTACCTCCATTTTCCAGATCGTTATTATTAACATAAGTTAGTGGAACGCGTGAAGGAATGCAAATGTAGAAAGAATTTTGTGAAGGTGACAAGTGAACAATGATATGATCAGGGATAAATAATGTTAAACTACATTCAACAAATCATAAAAATATCCAAATCCTGCAAAAATCATGTGTTCACGAGGCACCTCCACTTAACATGTAAATAAAATAATCGTGAGTTAAACAAGCCTAAGCCTATCCCCACGTTGTCTTATCATTTAAAAATTCCTTAATTGTGTAATAACCCCTTTGTTAAAGAAAGTTCCTAATTGTCCGTTTGTATTTGTGCATGGGTAAATTCATTATTTCAAGAGGCAATTTGGTGAAAAATCGTATAATAATCCCCGCAAATGAGTTCTGAACTTAATGTAGTCGGTAGTTTGTTCCCACCAGTTTATGCTTATTCCACTTTGTGCAAATCACTATTTTTGCGGTATAGAATTAAGTTTTTCTTAATGTACATTAAGTTAGCATATATATATTGCGATGCAACTGTCACTATATCTACTTTTTTAAATTTATCACGTAAAGAATCTCTAGCACCTAACTTATAAATTGCACGTATGGCCCTCTTTTGAATGACAAAAATAGTCTGTATATCAGCAGCTGTAACCCATAACATTATTCCGTAAGACATTACGCTGTGAAAATAACTAAACTAGTCTAGCGGTATCTATATCTGTGAATTCCCTATTTTTTCTAACTGCTGCAGAACTAAGTTTTACTGCGAGACAGGATATTTGGGCGCCCCACTGAAGCTTACAATCTAAAGTTATACCTAAGAATACGGTTGATTCGACTAGTTGAATTGTTTCCTTATTTAAAATTATATTAGTAGGAACACTTTTGACATTAGGCAAAGAGAATTTAACACATTTGGTTTTGCTTGAGTTGAGTACCAAATTTTTTGTCGAAAACCAATCTAATACTTGTGCAAGAGTGTTATTGACGGTATCAAAGTTACTTAAATTACGATCAACTTTAAAAATTAGTGACGTATCGTCGGCAAACAAAACAATATCACATAAATTTTGTACAAAGAACGGCAAATCATTAATATATATTAAAAAAGAAATGGACCGAGAATAGAGCCCTGTGGAACGCCCATTCCTACTGGCAAACCTAGAGACCTACTCCCATTAACATCTACATACTGAATTCTATCACTAAGGTAGCTGGCAACAAGATTGAGTGCGGTATCTCTAATACTTCGGTGAACCATTACATTAAGTAGGTTATACACATGATATCTTTACTTAATACTTAAATCTCAAGAACTACGCTCTCAACTTGTTTTTATAATTCGTATAGGAAAATAAATAGTTTTTTTATTTATTTATAGTCTCACGCCTGTATCCCCGAAGGGGTAGGCAGAGGTGTAAATATTACACCCACATTTCGCCATGAATATTTAGGTCCCACCTAATGGGGGGCGAGCCTATTGCCGTTACCGGGCACATCACCAGACTCCGGGCTGCTACTGAGTATTCGGAAAAACCCAGTAACACTTTTGCCCTACCCGGGAATCGAACCCGGGACCTCCGATGAGCAGTCGCATACGCTATCCACTGGACCACGGAGGCAGTCGCAAAAATACGTATGTATGAAAAAATAAGTATGATGGTAAAAAGCTGAGCTGAGGAGATATATAAGGAGGAAGACATACATACATACATACATAAATAGAATCACGCCTGTTTCCCCGAAGGGGTAGGCAGAGGCATATTAAACGCCCACTTTTCACCAGTGTTTTGATCCCACGTAATAGGTGGCCTATTGCCGCTTATCGGGATATTTTATTTGCCAGAGCCTCGTCCGTTGATCGGCAGGTGCACCATTTGCAAGTGAGGTTGGCTTGGGACCCTAAGTTCTTGGTGAGAACCCTATGCACCCCTATAAGGAGGAAGACTTTTAGAGTAAATAAAAATCATCCGTTTCTAAGGAATGGCTTTTCTCCCTTAAGTTTCATTGTTTAGTTTGGTGGCTACATTTTTAAAGATATAATAAATAACTTTTAATTACCTTCTTTATCAGTCACACAGTCAGCTGAATGCGGTCAATTAAATCAAAGGATAAAAAGGGTTAGATATGATCCTGGATAATATAACGGTCCAGACATGTTATTTGGGAATTATTTAATTCCATTAGATATTTGGTACGTGTAGCGATTTGTATGACTAGTAATTTTTATTTATTAATAGTCTCACGCCTGTATCCCCGAAGGGGTAGGCAGAGGTGTAAATATTACACCCACATTTTGCCATGAATTTTTAGGTCCCACGTAACAGGGGGCGAGCCTATTGCCGTTACCGGGCACATCACCAGACTCCGGGCCGCTACTGAGATTTCGGAAAAACCCAGTAACACTTTTGCCCGACCCGTGAATCGAACCCGGGACCGCCGATCAGCAGTTGCATACGCTAAGCACTGGACCATGGAGGCAGTCACTAGTAAATTCACCTTTATTTGTTTATACTACTCATTATGGACGGGGATTGAAATTATTATCTACATATGTGAACTGATTATTGTCAATGACAAAGTACTTTCTTTGCTACATAGGTCACTGCATTAAGTATTTTTTAGCTAGCAAGAAAATATTATCTGGAATAAATAAATGTTTGCGCTAGTCAAATAATTATATTCTTATCTAAAAATAAGTAGAACTGGTCAAGATTATTGGCAGTGTAGCGGGAGCTACATTCAACTAATATTATCTATCGTACAATGGCGAAGTCACCAACACTGGCGACTTCTAACAGATTTTTTTTATATTTTTTTATTACTGATAGGCAGCGATAGCCTAGTCGAGATACCAACAGACTGCCATGCAGAGGGTATCGGGTTCGAATCCACGGCGCGCACCAATGACTTTTCGGAGTTATGTGCGTATTAAATTGTCAATTATCGCTTGTCCCGTGCCTCGGAGAGCACGTTAAGCCGTCGGTCCCGATTGTCATGAAGATCTTTGACAGTCGTTAAAGGGCGTCAGTACCTTCTAAATAAACTGACACTAGTCTAAACCATGGAATATTGCTATCCCTTCGGGTTGCGGAGGTCAGACAGGCAGTCGCTCTGTGGAAAAGCTAATATTCAGCCAAATCCGGTTAGACTTGTAAGCGGACCCCAGATTGAAACTGGGATAACGCTAGGAGGATGATGACTGATAGGCTAGCGTTTGACCATGATCTCACCTGATGTTAAGCGATGATTTGGTCTAAGATGGAGCACGCTTACCTAGAAGGTATTCACTCGCGACTTGAAAACACCCAGGTTGTACTCATCAGGAAACACAGACTCGGGTAAAGAGTTCCACACCTTGGCGGTACGCATAAGAAAGGAAGAAGCAAAGCGCTTTGTGCGTATAAGCGGGATATCCACCATGTAACGGTAACGCTAACTCGTTAGTCTGGTCGTCCAATGGAAGAAAGGGGAAGGAGGAATCGGATTGTGTAGTTCCTCTGCGCACTCTCCAAAATGTATCCGATAGAATATCGATAGACTGGCGACACTACGGCGATGCTGCAGGCTTTGGAGTCCTGCGTCAACCAATTGGTCATCGCCAATGATTCTTCTAGCCTTTCTCTCAATTGACTCCAATGTATCTAAATGATACTTGGCAGAACCATCCCAGAGGTGCGATACCGTAGAAACTAATACAGAGTGAAAATCTTAAATCGCATTATTAAAAGTTTCTTATGTGATATCTAAGTATATACAATTATTTGTTGTGTCTGTGAAGGAGCGGTTCACCAGGCACAATGAACTAGCGTCGTCAGAAGATCCTACTTCTAGAAGGAATATCATTACTCCTTCCTCCAAAGCAGCATTCTCATTTAATAATATTCATATATTCCTTATCTATACTTAAATTTGTAGATTTAGACAAGTATTCATCCAGACAATATTCCATTTCCAATAATAATATTCTGATTGTTCAGAACGTAAAGAGACATTTTGTTCGTACTTTGTTAAAGCAGAACAAAGCCTTTGATCACGTGAATGAGAAACAAGCACCGTTGTCTCCGTAAACGTGAACAGTTTGGCAATTACGGAAGTAGATTCGGTAGAATGGTGCAGTTTGGCCAAGTAGAATCATATAAAACACCGACCTCCTAGTGCAATATTTGAACGGCAAATGGATAACTCGACGGTACAGTTTAGCTAACAAGTGCATGAAGGAAATTGAAAACTTCAATATCTACATACAAGTTGGGTTCGTACTTAAGACTAGAAACGCGGTCGCTAATTAAGACACGCGCTCAAACGTTTTTCCTTTAATTCTGAAAGCGCATGTACCTAACTGTACGTAATAAACTTACATGTCTAAAAGTTTTGCAGGTTACGGTACCCACGTTCGTGAAACTAGTTTCATTTTTGCCGTATCTTTGACGACTTTGGTTTGGAAATGGAGTAGGAACGACGTTTTAACTGACCGTTAAGATCAAAGGTTACTACGATTTAAGCAGTTTTATTACTTTTACTGTGGTGTGGTCTAATCTTAGTCAAGTATTTCGCAACATTGCAGTGAGGCTTTGTATCCCTTTTTTATTTGCTAAGACTTTGATGAAATGTCTTTTCGACAAACGGGACATAAGATCCCTAAATATATAAAACTGGGGCTCTCTGTAACAAGCTGTGTGTAAGACATTGACACACCTACGCTTCATGTCGTGCGTATCTTCAAAGCGTGTTACGTGTAGATGGTTCTTTACCCTGTCATGTGTGAACAAAATCATGAACTGAGACGTTCTTGTATCATAATGTTTTACATGAATACAAGTAACATGCTTCTTCAAGTAAAATATTTGTCATAGTTTTGTTTTACTTTGTGACATCTTGTCTAAAGTAACATGCTTCTTCAAGTAAAATATTTGTCATAGTTTTGTTTTACTTTGTGACATCTTGTCTAATAAAAGTCTAAAATGTGCACATAAAGTATTGAGAAAATAAAAAAAAAAATTGTATTCTATATTTTAGTGCATATTGTATTAAATTGAAAACAATGCGCAAAAATAAATTTTATTCACTTTCTTTCAAAATTAAAGTTGTCTCGTTTTTGCTGGGAGTCGCTTTTTAAAAAGTGTAAAATTATTTTGTATCTCACAATAAAGCAAAATTTGCGACCCATTTTAAATCACAGTGAACATTTCATATTACAACGAGTTTCAGAGAATAGTCTGTATCGAAATGTTTCATTCATCTGTATCATGCATCACCTGCTCAATAGTAATTACGAATATTGGTGTTTGTAATGTTCATTGGAAGTGGCTTTGATAACATCATGTTGTTGTTGAGTGTGGGCAAGATTATTTATCAAGCCATGTTTATTGAAGTAACGAGAGTGTATTTATGGGAATTGTCTACTGCTCTCAAATGAAGTAAAAACCTATCTAGATACTTACACAGCGGCCTATATTGCAAGTGAAGTCAAATAAGAAAGACCTCAATTAAAAACACGCGCTCGTGCCACAGATCAAATAAAAAAGGTATATACCTCATTATATTGAAAAAACTGAAACCATGTTTTTATATTGATTGTGAGTGAATAGGTTACCGAGCTATTTTGAATGCGTGTGTTTACGTGAGGTATTTCTTAATTTTTTGTTTCATCTGTCTGTATATATAATATTCTTACTGTAATGCAATCACTATAGTGCCTGTGCCTGACAGACAACGCACAGGCAAAACTACTGTGCGTTAGAAGCTAAAATTTGGCATGTATGTTTCTTGGGGACCGTAGGGGTGCATTAAGAAGAGATTTCCCGAAATAGTTACGGGATCGGATAGAAACGCTTAGTATAAGAATGAATGCGCGAGCGGAGCTGTGGGCATCCTCTAGTACGACATAAAAGCCCCGATGTTTATTTTTTCTGCTTAATCTTTCAAACCTAATATAAAGTTTGATGCGTTTGAAGTTTTAATACTTTTATGTTGCTTTAAAAAGGTTACGGGATCAATGCGTGATCTTCTATATATAGCTCAATGGAGTCGCCGCCGCTTTGCTTTCATTGAACGAAAAGGTGACGTCAATATTATGCTCGCTCGCCACCTATTGTGTATTACTTTGTGCAGAACAGCGCACCTTCGTATTGTAATAAATTCAGATATTTTTATTTGCATATAAAATTGTTCATCACATATGTGTATAGGTATTATTTTACACTGTTACGGTACATAGCATAATTATCTTAAAGCTTGCTAATTCTTCTGCAGGTTTCTTTATTAATACTAATTATTACTCAATAAAGAGTAGGTATTTAGAATGTTTTTACGCCATATCAATATGGTTAACCAAATAAAAGTTTACTATTTTGAATTACATACCTACGTAAATACGTTAAATTCAAGTGACCCTTTGTTTGAAAACTATGTCCCACGAGCGAAAGATCGACCTCATTTTAATGTCATCAAATGCGAATTTTAACGTTAAAAGCAGGCGATAAAGTTTATTCAAACTATTATTTATTTCGCGTAGAACAAAGCACACGTGTGAGATATCAAGAACACACCAGATTAAGCCAGACTTGTGGGAATTGTGGCCAGACTAGCAGCCACTAAATATTACTAGAAGAACAGCCATTGTTTGCTACCAACGTGTACTTAAGTAACAGTTCACTCGGACTTACGCCACAGTATGTAATATATTATGATAAACCTTTTTATGTAGCCCTGCTAGTATATTCATAAATATTATTTGTACTTAATATATTGATAGTTATGTAATGGGTCTATACCACAGGTTTATACCTAATAAGGTTATATTTCTTTGATACCTAACATGTAATTAAAGCATGGAATTACCTATCTGAGACCACGCATGCTATTGCCGAAACGTTGAGGCACAAATACGGTATTTCACATTTATTGTTAAATAATTAGGTGATAAAGAACGGGTAACATCAATATGACTAAATGTACAAGTCGCGGCAGTTTTAAGTATTTATGACAATTACTTCATACTTCATCAGCCCTGTATTTAAATTGTTCTACTGCTGGGCACGGGCCTCTTCTCACTATGAGAAGGGTAAGGCCATAGTCCACCACGCTGGCCAAGTGCGGGTTGGTAGACTTCACATGTCTTTCGAGAACATTATGGAGAACTCTGTAACAATTACGATATGAAAAAACACAGTGTGTGTAAGACTAACAAAAAAATTACGGAGACCAAAAGTAGTTGAAAGAAATAGGCAAATATTGAAATTGTCATTTTGACGTTCACTGAGGCATACACTATAAAATTAACAAGTTACGAGTTCGTCAACTAATGCAAAAGCTTGCACAAAGCTATGTCATCTTGAAACAATTTAAAATTTATACTCATAATTTTATTAGAACTTCCAATCCTTTAGAAATGGTTTGAAATGAAGATATAAGATGATCAGATAATAATGGAAAGAAATGTGGAATAGGTTTGATACGGCATAATCGTTGGGGTCACAGAAATGTGCGACGGTGAAACTTTTCTAATATTTTACTTCTCTAGGCATTTAGACATTTGTATGAATTTCTATTTTTGGGTATGGATGTTACCTACAATGTAATCCGTCTGAAGTTACAGTAGCATATCAGATGGATAAATTGCAGGAAAATAATAAGTATCCTTTTAAAATCATAGACTAACTACTATGCAGAAAGTATTTATTTATTTAAATAACAAAATAAATTAATATTAGGATAACACAATTAATTATAACTACTTAAATACTACAACTAAAATTAAATTAAAATATTAAAGTACAATACAAATAAATAAGAAAATGCATATTCAAAGGGCGTCGTGAAAGTCCTCCACATCGCCGTCTATTGGAAATGTGCCCAGAAGACTGGCAGCATTGCCACGCTGTATGGCAATGCTAATTTTTTGTGCTAGATACATGCCAGCCTTCTGGTCACGCGAGGCGTCGACAAGTCTCTTCGCAAGCTCTCTATAGAGAGATCTAGCACTTGGACCCCATGACCCCAACGTTTCGACTCCAAACGGCTCAAATACATAATCCCCTACGAGATTTACATATTTGCGCCGTTTCAGAGTCTCCGCTGTGGCAGCAGCAGCGCCCGCACAACCCGCTGTGCTAGAAAGATGAGATAGCGCAAGGGTATCGACACACGTTGCGTCCCATACCAAAGGCCTACCCGACTTCCAAGGCAGTAGAGACATTCCATCTGGTCTTTTACCATCGTTGCGTGCCAAACCCTGAGGTTCAAGTTGGGCTGGAACGCCAGCGGTGACAAGAGCCCGACGGAGAATGTCATTCAGGCTGCTATGTCATGAAATACGACCTGCGCTCCTGCTGCATGATAGGCCATGGTGACCAAGGCTGTCGACCGCCTCCCCACAGTGACAACGATGTGGAGCGACATACGGCGCACCTAAACGGAGGCAAGAAGCGAGGCGGAAGGTCGTATCGTCCAACATGGTACCTATGTTGGACGATGGCAGTGCTTGAAGCCAGAGCCCCGACTCCCACTCTCCCACAGCCAGCAAACGAGCACGCTCTGCAGCATTGTACGATGTGCTAAGGAGATTTTCTCGTACTGCGCTGCAAAGCGGTCCATCCCACTGCCTCTGAGAGGATAAATTTCGGGGCAACTCAGTGCTTGGACAAGCCATTTTCCAAGCATTAATGGCATCGATCTTACACGGCACCTCAGAATCGACCAGTGTGGGTGCTAAGATTTTCCTGGTCAATTCTGCAGTGCTGTGGACCGATGACAGAAATGCTGGTAAGCTCACGTCGGAAATTTTGCGTACGCCAAGCCCACCCAGGCGAACAGGTAATGTCGCCTGTAGCCATGCTCGGTCGTTCAGAGCCACATTTAAAATGTTGCTTAGGGTGTTTTGTAAAATTTTGTCAATATTGACTAGTGGGCTTGGGTTTTTCCAAAAAGGCGATGAACGTAAAGCGTGTGTGAACTTAGGCACAAAAAGACAGTATCGAATAATAGTGAGAGCCGAATGTATATTAATTTTGAGCAGGCGGTCCGAAATTTCACTAAAATTTCGAATTTTTTCATGAATAAAAGAATCAAAACCTTCTTCAAATATTGGGGACCCAAGAAGGCGAAGAGTACTTTTTTTAATATGCGTTATACTGGGTGCCAGGGTTTGAAATTGGGAGAGTATTGCGGATTGGTCTAAAGTATCGTTGATAAAAATTTCACACTTACTTGGATTAAGGTCTAGGCCGATGGATGAAAATTTAAATATTTGTTTCTGCACATTTTATTCAGAACTAACGACTTCAGTTTTATATTTTACATGAAGATGTTAATTATCAGATTAATATGCATAATATGCGGCATTAAAGTTATTTCAATATTCAATACATATTTTAGTTTTATTCAGTTGTTCATTTCGCTTTGTTATAAATATTACCTACATTTTATATTCGAGTAAATAAATGTTAAAATTATAAAAGCTGAACAATATAAATACAAATACAGTTTTCATTGGCCTATTTATTAGAAAATGTATTTTAATTAAAATATAAATGGGCAGACAGACGAAAGTAATGGCGGCTAATAAGCTTTTGGGTGACAATGGCAACTGTAAACGCGCTAACAATAAAGGGAAGGGAATAGGCAATAACACATTTTATGATTTTACGTCATAGGTTAATTACTTCGGGTAAAATAAAATCAACAAATTAAATACTTGGACATAGTTAACTATATAGTACCTCACCACACCGATGAACAGTAAATTCGAAATATGTTTCTGACATTTTGTATTTTCTTCACACAGCTTTGCAAGTTTCTTTTCTAACTGCACTAGAGCACCGTTATGAGTTCTACCTCGGAAGATATCTCAGCGTCCAAACAGCTTGATACGTCTGAGGAAAAGTCACGACACACATCAACTTTCGCTTCTATTCAATAAACGTAGTTTCAGTCCAATTTTATTTTTAAGCTAGATAAACAGTTCGCTCCCTCGTTTCAAAATATTTTAAAGTATGAATGAGATCCGCTCCAATTGACAATAGGTACGAGGGTTTTGTTTTCGATAAAGTTCTATATCTAGGGGAAACTGGAATGACTTAAGTTGGGGAAGTCCGCCTTTCAGCGAGTGAACGTGCAAAGCTTTTATTTTGTGCTCGGGTATTGTTACAAGAATGCCAAGCGAGCGACGCTGCATGTTAATCAAGTGATGAGGACTGAGGACGTCGTCCATCAGTTATTCGTGTCATAACTACGTCTGTCGAAACTTTTTTAGCGTCCTGAAGTCCTGACGCCCGCACCCCTTGTCTATTTGCATTTTTTGGTTTACATTTAGCTCCGCAGCTGACAAAGTATACAGTGACAATTTCTATTCCGTCCCGCCTTTTCCCTTGTCAAATTTAATTTAAGACAATTTGAGTATTTGCTATGTGCTGGCTATATCTAACCCACTTAAAGACTTAAACCAACAGTTAGTAACAGGAAATCCTACTTTGTGGACTCAAACTGAGTACAACAAGTACGGAGTACAAACTCGCTACTGTTTGCAATATTGAATCTTCTTTTGCGTGTGGTACTAAACTGGGTAGAATTTATAAATGTTCTGTTTAAAATAGCGACTTCTGAAATGTAAAAAAAATGGTTTGCGCCGATTGGGGAACAGATTTTGCTCAAATTACAGATTCAACATTACTGAAGTCCAATAAAATTAAGAATGTTTTAAAAGCTTTTCGGGACTGACTCATAATGGGGCGTCGGTCGGTCGGTGGGCGAATCACGAGACGCAAAGCCAACGTAAGAAACACTAACGCCCTGGGGAAGATTTGTGTTGTGTTCGCGACAATACGCCGTCGTAAACCCACGTTGTACTTGGCACATCGCCGTACGTCATACGTAAGTTTCACACACCCACACATACGCACGCTCACACCTCAGCGACAAACGAGCTTTGTATAAATATAGGGAGGCGTAAAGTGTCAAGTTTCGCGACGTTTTATGAAAAATATTTTTATACAGCGGCAACTTTATTTTTTTAAGTGCCAATGGAGCCTTTACCTTTGTTACATTTTGTAACAAAGTTATTTTATGTAGTAAGATTGTATGTAATTTTTATTCGTTACGGTGGGTGTTTAGATTATATATGTTAATAAAAAGAAATTGACATCATTTATCTGTCTCTTTTGTTATACAACCGGCGGCTATTACTTGTCAATGTTTTTGTCAACGTACTGAGATTAAATGTGTTATACTAAACTTCATAAGTAACTTTCATTTTATATTTTATTGCCTATAATAAAAGGAAATTAAACACAAGTTATGGTAGAGCAATAGGACTCATCTAAAACGACGTACCCACATAATGTCTAACTATATACTGCAACGGTAAATGTTATTTAAAAGAAAAATATGTGACCAACTACATTACATCAGGTTTGTTGTGCGAGCTCCATTTATTTATTTTGAGCAACGTTCGGGGAAGCAGTGCCATGCGAGGGAAATATTAGCTGACACAAGTAATCTCATACTCGTCTTGTATAAGATTATACGTGTCAACATACACCACCTCGTTTATCTTGGGATAATGGAAAACAGTCTGCGGTTCACAACACGAATTAATGAAAACAATTTTACCCAATTTTACCTTCGGCACATTTATTTTCACGTAATATTCTTTAAGTGTTAACTTGTAAATTGTTTGTGTCATACATTCAACGTTACGATGATAATTGCCATCGTTCTGTACCCACTAATTAACGTGTTGGGATAATATTTGTACTGTTTAAATACAGGTCCGTATTGTAATAGTACGTGATACGTTTTTATTATTGTATATTTCTATTTAAGGCAGCATTTCGATGCTGTCGTATGCTACAATATAGTCGGCTATTTACATATATATACCGATGAGTCGGACAATATACGGCAGAAATGCGTATTTTTAAAGTGAATATCTTTTTATTTATCTTATAGGTGTGACATACTCTAAGTCATACAGACAAAGGCGTGACTTTATTTTATGACCTCACACCTCCTCCCACGTTAAAATCCGAAATTAAAATATAATATTTTCACCAATTTCATTTCATTGTTGTGGAGCGCGTGAAGACAGCCACTTTTTATTGCTTCCGGGTTAAGTCATTAAGTTCAGCTGTCATTGATATATTGGGGCATAAAAAACTTACGCAGCCACGTGATTACAAACACCCACTATTATAATACACCTGTTTTTGTGCCTAAGAGTTTTGTGTAGAGATGTTTGAATCTCGTTACTGACTGACTGACAGACAGATAAGCTACAGCCAAAACTATTAGGCGCAAGAAGCTGAAATTTGGCATGTAATTATCTTGAGGACCGTAGAGGTTCACTAATAAGGGATTTCCTAAAATTCCAACGGGATCGGGCAAAACATGTTAATTAAAAAAATGTGCTGACAATATATATTAAAGATTTATATCCGGACACAAAACGAAGATCCTCACCAGACAACGATTTGTCGTGGGTTGGAACGAAACCCAAGACAGCAGTCAGAATAACTACTGGTTAGAAACTTAGCATTTCGTGGGTGGGAATGGAACCAACGACCTTTTTATTAGCAGTCAGAGCAAGATACAAGATAAGGAGATCTATCAATTAGTTCGTTTATCTCATGACTTTTATTTTGGAAACCGTTGTAAGCTACCGAAGTTAAACAATGCTAATAATTCCTTTGTGCCTGAAGACGGCTGAACTGCCGCCATATTGGATTGACTTTCCTTATCTATTTTAGCTTCAGATCGGGCATTGCGGATAATTTTATCGAACAAGTCAGCTACTTATTATAAGCTTATCGTAAATTAAATAAATCTGAATTAAGCAGGTTTGTCAATATCGGTTATTTGACGCCTGTATGGCTAGTTTTCACCCCTGACGTTGTTCTAATGCGATACAAGCTCTAATATTTTCTTGGAGTTAAACTGAAGTCTATTTGGAGTTGGTGACTGCTTTGACAAGATATGACTGTTGGTAGGTACTATTCTTTTGTAATGCGTCTATACTTGTATATGTCTTTATTTGCTATAATAACATTATTTTATGAAAACCCGAGTTACGGGATAGGCCTCTGCCTTTTGGGGCACGTAGATATGGCTCGCCCCAACTGGCGTTCGGAGCTTACCTAAACCACTGTGGTGTTCATGCCCGTAAGTGCCAATTAATTTTGTCTGAATTGCTAAATACATGTTTATTATTTGTAAAAGACATGGCGAAACTATAATGATTCCTTGCAGTTTACCACGGGACCATAAAAATAGATAATTGCGCATATGATTTGGTTTCAATTTTGATCTCGACTCCATGTAAGAATCGAAATACACATATCACATTAAATACGCTCTAAAAGAAAAACGTTGATTATAACTTACATAGTAATTTGATTCATCGTTGTATTACTATACTCTTAAATTACAAAGTGAGCAAAACCACTTCGAACAAAGTTTGTTAAGTTTCCAATTCCCTGTGTTTGTGTACTTTGTACGTCTCAATATCTCTCGCATCATCTTTTCAGTACACAAGTCTGTAACTTGGATACATTTAACATTAAAAAGTTTAATAATTGCCTACGGATAAGCATTACTTTCATGTATACGTCAGAGTTGAATCACGTTGAATTACTCTTTCGTATGCATTTTCAAATTAAGAACTTTGTTTATTAAATCTTTATTTTCATAACCTTTTTAATCAGATCCGTCAACATGGACATGTTGTTTAAAATAAGTGTACGTTCAAGAATGATATCCCTTCAGTTGTATTCACAATTCGATGCAAACGGCACGTCACTGGTATATACGAGGAATTATGCCCCTACAAATAGTGGGCACTGCAAATCAACGCACGCGACGTTATTGGTTTCAACCCGATGTGATACGAAAATTTTATCTGAAGAATAAAACTCGTTGTCATATAAAGTTATGCTCTGTTGTGATACCAAGTACCTTTGCATTATTAATTGTGTTTTGGTATTCGCTTGCGCACAACTTTGTCTTGCTCATCTGGACTTGCTTATATATTATATATTTATATATATTGCATGCTGAATCAAAGTATACTGTCGATATCCTTTTGTACTGTACAAGTTGGCTTGTGAACTAGAATTCATCCAAAATATAAAAAAATTAGGAGGTAAATATAGGAATTTGTAACTTAGCTGACTTGTGATAAGGTACACTCTTTCCCCAATATTTGATAAAGGCTTATTAAAGGCGTCTGTAGCAGCTGATGAGACTGAATCCATGGCTGAATGTGCAGTAGTTTGAAATGGCAACATCAAAACATTATGTGTCCATTTGCATCGAGCTATGAATGCAAAAATTGAAAGAGCCAATGCATGAAAAATAAAACACACATGTCATGTGTGTTTTGGTAGGTGTTGGTTCCTATGTGGATAGATGTGTGTTGCACAAAAGATTTCCATACAAAAACTTTGAACGCCTCGCGATGGCTCTTAACGACGCCAATCTAAGCTGCTATGAACGCTATCATGCAAACTTCTAATTAACCTAATATTATACACCTACCTACACCATTTATGTTTTAAATATGTGTTGATGGTATGTCAAATGTGTTGGTGGTATTGGTATATGGATACCAAATACATTAAAATTAAACTATGTCATGAACTATAGGAATCATCAACCTATCCCGATGGTTGCAAGAAGGTGGTCGCGTACCTATTAAGCCATCGTGGTGTTTAACATTAATAATGCGTGAAATCTCAACAATTTTGCTCAAAGGTATCTAACGGGTGTCAGTTCTTACTGAGATACCCGCACTTTTTAAAATTGTTTTTTTTTTTTCATGCAAGTGGCAACTCTGAAGGAAGAATGGCAATTTTTGACCTACACATGTATAGAAATAAAACTGATTTTAAAATTAAAGTAATTTTATAGTGTAATGATTTCACTAACAATTATATTTTATAGAAGTCTAGGTAAAAAGAAAAATTTTGGGTTGTAAAGATATTCTAGAACTCGTGAACGCATCCTTAACAAAATATTTTTTATTCGCTGCATTGCTATATTATCTGTGCCCGATAATACTTCCTTGTTTAGCTACGTTCCATTTCACTTATACTATATCTAATCTATATCTATTATATTATACTATATCTATATCGACTGGTTTTGTCAAAACCTCTAGAAAACTTAATTTTATATATAAATTTAATCAAGTTATTAAAAGCTGATCATAAATGAATTTATCTTTTTATGTTAAAAGATATAAAAAGATAAATATAAATGCATTTCTGCCGTTGAAAACATTAGATAAGGATGCAACGAAACGTTTTAGATGTAACGACGCTGCCGGTGACATTGGACATGGAAGAATCTGTCAAATTAATACGAACTAATTTCGGTGTATTATGTAATTCCTAGGCCTTTATAAAAAAAACTTTCATTACAGTATAATTTCTTGATCATAGAGCTACTTGTTTTCGTACATTTTATCTATATACGCAATAATTCATTATCAGGTCATTCAATGTATGGGAAGTGGCCATTGTTCTTTGACAGCTGTCACCTCTGCTTATTCCGATTATTAAAAATGGAGCGCTTTTTGAAAGAACAACGCGTAATGATTGTGAAAACTTATTACAAAAATGGGGAAAGTTACGCTGAAACCGCTCGCAAACTTCGTCAAATTTTCAGTCGAGGAAGTGCACCTAATGTGTCAACCATTAGAAGAGTGGTCAAAAAATTTGAAGAAACTGGGTCAATTATGGATAATAAGAATCCTTTGCGTCAACGTACCGGTCGGTCTCTTGAAAACATTGAACATATGATAACGGACTTCATGTGGCCTCAACTGGACGGCATAAATCTGGACAACATGTGGTTTCAGCAGGACGGCGCAACCTGCCACACCGCTCATGAAACAATCGACTTATTGCAGCAACGATTTCCAGAACAAATTATCTCACGAAATTCTGATGTCAACTGGCCACCAAGATCGTGCGATTTTTTTCTTTGGGGTTTTGTGAAATCTCGGGTTTATGCAAATAAACCCGAAACAATTCCTGAGCTCAAATTGGAAATCCAAAGCGTCATCGATGAGATACAGCCACATCTCTGTGCAAAAGTCATGGAAAATTTCATGAAAAGAGTAATGGCCTGTCATTGGAGCCGCGGGGGTCATTTGCCGGATATTTTATTCCATACTTAATCGGAACATTGCCCCAGTAAAATATTGCGAGTTTCTTGCGCCCACTTTCTGACTGCTGATAATATTAACAGAACAAAGTGGTCCCAGTGTTATCCCGGTTGCATCCAAGACTTATACGCCTTGTAGCCCGAGGTCCGCTTACTGGTCTAACCAGATATGACAGAATATCAACTTTTCCACAGAGCGACTGCCGTCTGACCTCCGCTACCCAAAGGGATTGCAATATTCCATGGTTTGGACCAGTATTAGTTTATTTGAGGGCACTGATTCTTAACAAACATTTTCATGACAGCCGGGACCGACGGCTCCGAGACACGGGGCAAGCGATAATTAATATGCATATAACTTCAAAAAGTCATTGGTGCGCGCCGTGGATTCGAACTTGATACCGTCTGAATGCCAGAGCGTTAGTATCTCCACCAAGCTATTGCTGCTTTTTAAACAATGTTAACAGAACAATGTAATTAGTAATATTTCACTGTTTTAGTTTAAGGCTCGGTTGGCTTTAAAAATGTCTATTACTTCAGGATAACTCTACAAGTTCACATTCTTGGTAACTGTAGACGGAAACTACGGAACCTACATTTTGGCGCGAATCGTATCTAGGATATAAATAACAAAGTATCGTAAAATACGTTCTGTATTGCGCATACGGTATATGTCAGGCGTACAAATGTGCGTTCAAGTTAAGGACCTCAATGCCTTCCTTTCTTTAAAAGACAACAATGCGTAATGGAGGGTAGTACAGTTTATTTAGACGTGCGAGAAAAGGCTTAATGCTACAGCTCAGCGAGGAGATGACTAGAGTGTCATGCAGGTTTTCATTTCGAATTCGTGGCGTGCACTGTTAAATTTTCAATTTAATGTTTTATGAAGTTGATAATTCGCGGTTCTCGGTGTCTTGGAGAGCACGATCGCGGATATGTTTGGCGGAGTAGTTGCGAGGCGCCAGTACTTTTAAGAATTCTGACAATATTCTAAACCTTACTGTCTACTATCGTATCTTTATATCTGAATGCCTTTGAAGTCAGGCGGCACTCTCTCCTTTGAAAGTTAGTATTCTGTCAAAAGCTCTAAGATGCTGATAAGGTAGAGGGCTAAATACTTGTATTCTGTAATGGGTAGCTTTTTGATCAAATACTGTTAGAGTATACGTTATAGTTTTAATCAATTATTTATAATTATAAACTAATACCTCTTTTTATTTGTTTTTAGAACCTTTACACCCTGGCTCGGCTCATGCATCATGCTCATTAAGTTTCCTGAATTTTAAAACCAATTGATATTAGAACTGCAAGCACAGACATTTTGTTTAAAATAGTGTGAGAACTGTGAGAGCAGATTGTGTTTTACTAAATAAAATGTTTTCGTATGTTTCTAATTCAAACTTAATGTTGGCAAAGCCTTTCCAGGCAATATTATGTCACATGTTTAATTAATTAAATATGAATGTCATGAAACAAAATGTTGATATGATTAATTCATAAGATTCTTAGATATTTATTTCACTGTCAACCCAAAATAATATTTGTCTCACGTAGCCCAAAATAATATTTGACATATTATAACAGTAGCTATAAATTTATCGACTCACAGATTGCTCAAAATATTTTACCTTGTAGTCAAAACTAGTATTAGGCATAGCAATTTTTGATTATTGAACGACATATATTAGAATTGCCAATGTTTAACTAGCAATACTGCTATCTGGCGTTCGGCTTGGCATTCTAAAATCAAATTGAATTGAATCGGAATCTTTGATTTTGTCCAAAGCGAATAAATGAAATAAAGTGGTATTTACTTTTTATTTTGATCTACAACATGTACCTACTTTTATTTATATTTAGTTTTTCTTCGTTAATATGTAACGATAATTTCATATGTAAGGGTCTAAGAGATGAAATATTACTGGTTGGTGCAGGAGCAAATCTAAAATTGCTTTTGTTCGAGGTTTTGTTGTGATCAAGACATTTTATATCAAAATTAGTTCCATCTTGCTATAATAAATCATCATCCTTCTAGTACTATTCAAGTTACATCCCGAGTTTGGCTTACTATTCTAACCAGATTTGACTGAGTATTTAGCTTATTCACTGAGTATCTTTTCCATCTTTTCCTGACCGCCGCACTGCAAAGAGATAGCGATATTCTATTATTGTTTTTGATAATGATAAGGTGTCTTAAAAAAAACCGTAGGTACTATACAGTTACACACACATTTATCTCCTGCTTGTCTGAAGTTTCGAGGCTAATAAATGGGTTCATCGAACATAATTATGTTGGTTTCGCGCTTGGCTCGTTTCGCGTCGGCTTTGATTGTGGTGCACGTCATTCGACATTCACGTCAAGAATGTGGATTCTTTAGTCATTAGGACAATCCAAATACATATTGTTTTATTTTGCAGAATAAAATGTCACTGAATAGACTTGTAGGTATATCTTTAAGATATTAAGTAATTTATATATTAGTATTGCTTTATTAATAGCATTGCTTTAGCAGCTATTAGAAATTCAACTTTTCTTTGGTTTTCCTCTCAAATGATTTTTATTATCAGCCATTAAAATTTTTCAAGTGTATGTAAAAATAACTGCGCGTGAAACGTGTACTTCGTATACTATTTTCAACAAATGCATAAATTCCATTTTTTTAAGGCAAATCTTACATATTCATGGCTTACACCGTTTTGCTAGTAAATAAAAAAATACTACTTCGTCAAACTTACTTACTCAAGTTAAAGGGGTTGCTTACCTTAATTCTTACGGAGCTTTTCTTTTAAATTTTAAGTAATAATGATTTTTTAAGGTTATCGATAAATTAATATTTGTTAGTGAAGTGAATTAATTACTGCTTTATTATTTTGTTACCTTACATTTGTATTTTATAGTGTCCTTTAGTTTTTTTGCATTAATGCAACTTATACAAAAAAAAAACAATTCGTAATCCTGTGGTTTTTCTCTAACTTTTTTCTCTAAGTCATAAAATTAGATATGCCACAAAAAATAAAAAAACCAAGTGGTTACAGGTGTTCATTTGGGCCGCGCCGGTCATATCGTACGGTTGAATACACAGCTTTTGCATTCTGCGACGCTAACGGGCTTCGCAAAATAGGGTCTGGCGTGCCGGTCATTGTGACCCCCCATGGCCCAAAGGGTAGATCAAGTGCCGGTCATTTTGACTCACCATGGCGATGAACGTGATATCGATTCAAACTATTCAATCAAAACTGAATCTGTATGTTTACTTGGTCATAACGTCGTTTGGCTGGTAGTGGCTGGATGGCAAAAACGGAATATCGGGTTTTGTGACGTAACTTGGGGGAGGCCTACGTCTACCAGTAGACTGCTATAGGCTGATGATGATGTTGATGAGATCAGGTGACGTCGTGGAATAATGAAAATATTTTTTTGCACAAAGGTTCCAAATGTAACATTGTTCTGTGAAAATTAATGTTCAGGTTTCTAGATGTTCTTGCAGCTATTCCGTTTATATAAACAAAAGAAATATTTTTTAACTATTTTTCTTATAGTCCCACGCCTGTACCCCCGAAGGGGTAGGCAGAGGTGTAAATATTACACCCACATTTCGCCATGAATTTTTAGGTCCCACGTAATAGAGGGCGAGCCTATTGCCGTTACCGGGCACATCACGAGACTCCGGGCTGCTACTGAGTATTCGGAAAACCCAGTAACACTTTTGTTCGACTAAACTAAATTATTTTATAATGTATCACCATCTTCCTAGCCTTATCCTAGTTTCAACCCGGGGTCTATACTAGTCTAACCGGATTTGACAGAAATAAGCTTTTCCACAGAGCGATTGCCCGTCCGACCTCCGCGACGCAAAAGGAAAGCTATATTCCATGGTTTGGGATAGGGTTAGTTTATTCTGAGGTACTAACTTTATATACCTAACGACCTCCATAGCTCTTCATGACAGCCGAGAAGATAATGAATTACCTATTCAATACGCACATAAACAACTTAATTCTCACATGGAGTTGTACTGGCAATTTCATCACTACCTTGTCTATGACACGCTGCGCACAGCACTAGGCGTGCCCCCCCGCGCCTCCTGGGCGCCGCGCCGTACGGGCGCCCGGCGCACAAGCGGAGGCAGTGACACTTCACTGACACAATTGACAGAAACAGCATGAAACACAATTTTTGGAGTTTACATTTTTGCAAATAAACTTACCACATTTATGCCATTGACATATACTCTATCGATAGACGGAGCATTCCCTATAAATATTTTGTTCATATTGTCTAACGTATGACGCCTAATCGTACTAGCGCAACACGCAGGCGCAAGCAGCGCCAATGACTTACAGTGTCTAGTTATCATTATAGCCAATCAACAAGAACCAGTCCTGGCATCTTACCAATGAGTATCCAATAGCTCTCTAATGCTACTGGCTGCTTTCTGCCATTTGCAAAGACTATTTACATCACAGGAGAGATGTTTTCTGCCTACAATATTTCATCAACATAATAAGAATAGTTTATTTATGAAAATAAAAGGAATTCATTGCTGGGGGTTTATTTAAGTAAAATTATAGAATCTATATACATATTCAGATGTTTTATTACAACATAGAAAAAGGTATTCGTGGGTGTAAGTTCAAGACTTAGTTGCCTCACGAATAATTCTAATTTTTAAACATTAAAGGACCATGGGCACTTTTGTATGAACACTGGACCCACTTTTCAAAAGTGTGCAACAGTAATGAAACGTATGTCATATGAAAGCTTTTGGCATGTTCTTTATTTCATTCTATGGCAGCTAAGTTCAAATCCAGCGCAAAAACAGCGTTTTGGTACATTAAACTTTCTTTTTGTAAATTACAAATGCGCGTGAAATATTATTAAAACACCATTTTCGCGCTGGAATTGAGCTAAGCTGCCATAGAATAAAATAAAGTACACTTCAAGAGCTTTCATATGACATATAATTCATCACTGTTGCACAAAGTCCAAAAGTGGGTCCAAAATGACACATGGTCCTTTATATTAATATGAGACTTGCTTAAACATATCCTACTATATAAGGCAGGGTTGTTTGTAATTCTGTAAAAATGCCCTTGCTGACCAGAGTTCTAAACCTACACATGTGGCAGATGGCACTACATATGTGCTACCATAAGGAAACCAACTATTAAAAAAAAATTGTCTATGACGAAGTGGCCTGAGTAGCTTAGTCGGTACAGTATCGACACGGTTCGTCGTGGTCGCGGCTTGAAGTCCTAAATTGCAATTAAATTTATTCTAGCAAGAAATGCTCAAAAATATATTTTAATAACTATTCAATTGCTACCAAACACAATAAATTTGGTGGTTTTTTGTCTATTGGTCGGATAATGGAAATCAGGATCTGTTTTGGCCTCATGGTTCAATATTATTTTTGTGTATTTTCTATAACTGCAAATGTGTACTATGATGAAGTGTTTAAGTTTTATTACGATCAATATACCAAAAATAGAAAGAACACAGAATTAGTGTTATGCAATATCAAATTGGTTTTATAACAATAATCAAACTAAAAATCTCTTAAAACCAATACCTTCACGAAGTCTGGTCTTAGACCTTAGTCGTATATTTTACCTACAATCACTTGCAATTTATTTCTGCATAGTAGTTAGTCTATGAACGTAAATGACATCACATAAAAATAAAGAAATACATTTTAATGTGGTATAATGATACATTTAACTCTTTTATTTACATAAATAATAAAAAATATTGACTATATATACTACAGATACAATTTCTGATTCAAATTAATCGATATATCGTCGCCACACAGTCAATAAACGAAGCGGACCCACACCGCAGGAAAGTCAAAGTGACACTAGATTGCTTTGCCGGGATATGCATGCAAAGCATTTGAACAAAGTAAATGTTCTGAATGCTACATCTAGTACTTTAGTACATATATATCGATGATTTATGCGAAATACAGTCCGCTTTGCACAGTATCTCATATTCTTTATATGGATTATACATAATTATGGTCCATCGAGCCGTCCATTAAAGACCGCCGCAATAATCACCACCATTACAAGAAACAATGTGGACCCAGCGGATCTACAATCATATTTCATAAAGATTTGTTGTTTATAATCTGTTCCACTGGTGAGCACAGGTCTCGTCTTACAATAGATAAGGGTGAGGCCATCACACTAGTCAAGTGCGTATTGGCAGATTTCCCATATCAGCCGAGAACATTTTGGAAATTACCCAGACATACAGGTTCACCACTAGCAAGCGATAATTAGCAATGTAATTCACACATAAATTCGAAAAGGCATTAGTTTTAACTGTGGACTCGAGGCCCTCTGCGTAGCGATAGGCTAGTGGAGATACCAACAGACTGGCATGCAGAGGGTATCGGGTTCGAATGCATAAGCGCGCACCACTGACTTTACGGAGCTTTGTGATGAAGATTTTGACACTCGTTGTAGGGAGTCATAACTAAACATCGTTATCCAGCGGGTCAAGGTCGTGGCATTCGACGCTAGGGTTGCCGCGCGTACCCATATAGCATGCACATTTTTTTTTAAATAATAGTTTAATATTATTACTTGATATCTTTATGTAATAAAGAATCTATTTTCAATTTGTCCTTGTGTATCTCATTAAAATATCAAAATTAAATTATATTTTAATAATCACTCGTAACTAAGTCAATACAAAATAATTAATGTAGGTTTTTCGTTAGAAATAATTTTGAAATAAAACACATAAATATTTTACAATTACTTTTTATTGAATATTTATTGTTAAAATATTCCTTGAAGATCTTTAGGTCTACTTGGAATAAATAACCAACAACTTATTTATACTGCTTTCTGTTAGTTTAAGATGTCTGCTGGTAAAAAAACATTTTAAGTAAGAAAATGACCTTTCGACTTCATTTGACATAACAAAGACGTATTTATTTTAAACTTGTGAAATAATTTGAAAAGTTTATATTGTTAATATTCCACTTAATGTTAGTGTTGCCAATTTTAAAAATATGTTAATACTTTTTAACATTACAACAAAAATATGAAAGTAAAGAATACATTAAAACATATTTTTAACATAGATGCTTGTAAAAATTTGATCCAATATATGACGACTGCGAAATAATAATTTAATATTTTTGAAAATAATTTCGCCTTAAGAGGAAACACCACGGGCGAGAGAATTGAAAAATAGCTATTTGTAAAATCTATTACTGTCGCGCAGCCTCAAGCCTACCCCCGCAGAGCGCGATAGAGACAACGCTACTGCTGGACCAAAAATACCTATTAAATGTACACAAAATCAACGTTTCGTATTCCCCTGATTCCTTCTCCAAAACTTCATCGATTTAACTAGTTTTTCATATTAAATTAAAGAAATGGCTTTGGCCGTGTTCCTATGTTTTCCTTTTTTTAAATAATCTAACCAAATTTGTTTTTTGGATGTTTGAACACAGCGAAAAATCTAGCCAATTTTTGAGATATTTGAAGGTTCATATCTTTTTTAATATTTAATTTATGAGAAAAAGGAAAACATAGGGACATGCCAATCAGGGCCATACATCTTTTGGAAAATAATTATTGCTCTACTAGCATTATCCAGGGAGAAAACAGGAGACTACGTTTGTATGGAAAAACGGCCGTGGTGTTTCCTCTTAACTTTCGAATTACATTGAAGTAGTTAAGAGTAATTAGTGAAAAAGTTATTACAATACGAAAAAAATACAATACTATATAGCTATACTTTTAAAAAAACATTTAAAACTATAATATATTTTAATTAAATAAAGGTATTGTACGATATAGCATAATCGAAAAAGCTTATTAAATGTATGCACCTACGTGACGCATACGTATGACAACCCTATTGTCGTGCGCTACCGCACTGCCACCATTTTTACCCGCTCGATAACGATGCTTAGTCATAACTCAGAATAAACTTACACTAGTCTAAACTATGGAATATCGCTATCTCTTATCCTAAACCCCGGAATAACGCTAGTAGGATGAGTTTTTATTTCAATAACATTACATGCCTTAGAATTCCTAAATATAATTACATAGCCCTGGAATAATACTACCCTGCAAAATGTTTTAAATAAGCTTGATAGTTATTTTAATTCAACATTACAAAAATGAAACTTCAGTCAGGACGGCCGGTTGGCGTAGCGGGTGTGTAAGCGATTGCTACGTCTAAGGTCGCGGCTTCGATTCCCGCTCAAGTCAAACATTTGTGTGCATGAATATGGATGTTTGTCTTGGTCTGGGTGTTTCTATGTATAATATGTATGTATTTACAAAAAAAAAGGATATAATATGTATGTTTATCCATTATTTAATATCCATAGTACAAGCTCTCTGCTTAGTTTGGGACTAGATGGTGTTGTGTGAATGTGGTAGAACATTATTATAGGCCCTTAATTACTCGCGTTCGTATAGTTACACTATCGCTCGCGTGGGCAATATATAACCCCAATTTTAAAGGTACAATAAAACATATTTTTACTAACATACTTTTACTTTTATTATAAAAAATGAAAAAGTCAATATTGTTCTAAGTTGTAATAGTATACATAATCAACATTATTATAAACTTATATAGACATAAAACTTTAAATTGAGTAACTTTTTAATCAACACATTTATCATATATCATGGTGGAATGGTCGTGACAGACTTGCTGGTGGCATTTGGCACACGTGAATCTCATTTTTTTATCATTTAACCTTGGGCAGATATGGTACCTTTTGTAAGTTGTCGATGGACCACCCCTGGATATGGAGCCAGGATCCTGAACTTCAACATTTCACTTTAGCCGTTTTTGTATGGCCCTAGGCAGTTGAGGCATAGTTGATCGAGTTTGTTGGTGAGCCTTTACCAAATCAACTGCAAGATGCTTCGAAAACTGCCTTCTTCATATTCCGTGGTCAATTTTATTTTTATAAATGACATAAGTATTGCTACCAGTTACGTTGAGGAAGTGATAAAGTATAACCATAGGCCATCTCTTTGTACGTCTTTCGATGTTATAGTTAGCACAAATTTGGTAGTTGGTATCTACACCACCTTTCGTGCGATTGTAGTAAAAAATAATTTCCGGTCTCTTTGGATCACTTCAGCGCCTCCCTCACCTTCATCGGGACTATCTATGCTTTCTTCTTCATCTTCTAATAAAGACTCAGCAATCTGATAGTTTTCATAGTAGTTAGAAAGACGCTTACTTGACATTTTAGGCGTTCTAACCTAAAAATAAGCAAAAATAAGTAAAAAACGAATCATTTAGTACCCGTACCGCACATTAAAAAGATAAAACAAAAATACTCACAGGTCCAAAAAAAGTTAAACTTAAGCTCGCGTGGGGTAATATATACCCCAGACGCGACCTCCCGGCACAACCACATGGCACGGAGCAGCGCTCGCGACTGATTCACGGCGGGGGAAGGTATATAGGCAGCTACTGAGAACGGTATGCAGGTAACTTTAAAAATGATGGTGATACGACGCTTCAAATACGCTGTGGGGTTAAATATACCCCATGCGAGTAATTAAGGGTTAGGTACTTTTCTCAAAAATAATATCTAAAGAAACTTTTGCGTACAAAAATTGATTGTATTTGTAACATTGATACTGGTTCCACTGTTCACGTGTGTACAAATATAAGGAGAAGGTCAAGATAAGGTAAAATATATTTAGTCCAAATTTTACAATAAGGTCATATAAGTCAAAATTATTCTCAAATAACAATTGTATCACCTAAGCAAGATACATGTTCAGGACACGCGTATCTATAAGGCTTGTCTATTTGAAGAGGGGACAGACATTATTAATACGGGTATCATCCAGGAACGGCTTAGCCGATTCATATCACATCCTCATCGGGTTGGATTACAATCGCTCGATTAATGTATAATCGAATTCCGGTTCGGTTAACAAATTTAATAATATCCTAGTGATTTATAAGTCAGCTTAAGTGATAAATATAAAATACAGAAGTTAATAGACATGGCTCTACAAAGTATAAAAACAATTATTGGCTATGTCAAGGAATTCTTTGAAAACGTGAATTTATTATATAAGACTTTGGTCCAGTTTCACCACCTCTGGATAGGCCATTAACTGCCAGATAAGTTCACTAAAATTGTACGAGTTATCTGCTAAACTAATTTAACAAGAACTTATCAGGCAGCGGTAAAATTAGCCGTATGAATTATTGGTGATACATTTAATAAAAAATAACTCTACAAGATAGGTTGCTTTGTTCCAAGTGTTATTTTTGCAGTTAGAGTTTTAAGTATTGATCTTCACAACATTTTTGCGTAGTTCACCTATTTCAGTCCATTATTTCCCGTACCCAAAATATTAAACGTCGTAAGTCCAGTTTTACCGGCGATACGGTTGCTCTAAAGCCAAAAGAGAGAGAAAATTACACTCGTTTGTCATTAGTTCATTGCATAAAAACATAGTGCCTTGGCACTAAATATAATGCTCTTATGTCTCTAGTTTTAAGAGCGTATACGCCTCGAGCGGCGGCTCGAGTTTAGGTTTTTATAGTACCGCGGTCGCCCGCTCACCGCGCATGCGAGACCCGGCGCACTATGACGGTATCGCGTGGAATAATAATCTTGATCCTTCTTGCCATACATGAACAGTATTCGTTTATGTAATACGTCGATTATGATATGAAAGTATTCAAATTAATTATTTTCAATGCACATGCATTTAAAGGTATCAAATAACGATAGATATTACATATTTGTTTAGTAGGATGATGTTCCTCAGGATAACAACGACTATTTATAATAATTTGGCGCAGTTTTATTATATGATAGAAATAATTTATAATTGTCATCTACATAATTGTTACATTTCAAATATACATATATTTTGTTATTAATGCATGAAAACCCACGAATGACACTAAATACAAAACCAAGAGTCGGGTAAAAGAAAATACTTAATTAATTAAAAGAAAGAAAAAAATATACAATATGTTGATTTGTATTTACAAAATATTGTAATTATATAATACATATTCACCTAAAATTATTTCACACAGTGTGCGATGATATAAATCCCTCTTTTTATAAAATTTTACATAGATAAGGCCAATTCACGTATTTTATATGACATTGAAATTATATTTTGAACGAAATGAGATTAGATTTTAAATTGACTCAGAATTGGTATTCTTCTAATTTAAATGTCATTATCATCTAGAGTCCGTGTCACGAGAACATAGACATTTTGTAAACAAAGAATTTTTACTAAGTGACTTAGCGATAGTTCTGTCAAAAACAAATAATTTCAAATCAATGAGTGCAACGGTATAGGTCGAGTTCACGAAAGATGACCACTGCGCAGAAATCATTTTTTAGGTCTCCGTGCAGGTGCGGGGTGAGGCGCGGGTGGAATGCCAATGGTGTGGCTCCGTTCTTGACGCATTCCCTAAATGCGTCAAGAATGGAGCCACGCCATTGGTGCACGAATGTACATATGCGCGACGGCCGCCATTTTTGGGGCCCAATTCTGCTAATTATATTTGTTCAAAATGCAGTTTCGATATGATGTCAGTGTCATATTTACGTCATAATGGTATTCTCCTAAATTAAGAGACATTGAAATGATATTGCGAATATATTGAGAGTTGAACAATACATAAACGATATTCTGCTAAATATATTTTTGTACAAAGACAAACGTCAAACTGTAAATACACATATTCAAAACACCCATATTTTAAATGTTCGATTTCAAATCGTACGTAACATTATTGATTATGTATCAAAAAATCTCTCACAATCCAACGAATAAATTCATTTACTAAAATGGTACTGGTTAGTATTATAGACTGCCATTGCCATATTGCACTGCTAGGTAGTATCATCTGTATATATAAAATTCATTCACAATTCTCTGACTAACAGCAATGCACAGCCGAATCTACTGGGCACAAGATGCTAAAAATTGGCATGTACGTTCCTCGAGGACCGTATGCTGCACCCTTACGGTCCCTGACCACATGAGTAGATAAACGGAACAGAGACACAGCTTCATACAACAGCGCGAATCGGTTGCACTACTATGAGCACGCGGCGCATGTGTGCGTGACCACTGGCCGCTTGTCGTATACGCGGCGAGAGTGGAAAGAACCGGTTTACGTAGGCAAGTCGTAATAACCCTAAGATTGTAGTTGACAATCTTAGGGTTATTACGACGCACGTTGTTCGTTTTGTACGTTGCAAGTTTTAATATTTTAATGTAAAAAAGTGGTGTTTTATTATTAATAATGGTTGTTTATTGTTCTGTGTGTATGAATAATACTAGATGAAATAATTAAATCATTATAAAGATTTTAACAATGGTAACGTACAATTGGGTTTTTTAATTAGGTATAACTCCTGATAATTTTGTCGCATTTGTTGAATTGCTCGAGCAAAAGTTTCGAGAATATTTCGATCTTGAAATAAATATTGTCAATGTTGGCAACGAAATACTTAACAACTCATTAGTTGTGAAATTGTGTAAAATCAATTAATGTTTACAAAACCAATGACTATCAGAAAGTGATCAGCCATCGATAGGGATTACAAAAAACAGGTGCATGCGATTTTCGACCTTATTGACGTAACTCAGAATTTACAAAGTCTGTCATGAATTGTCAATAAGGTCGAAAATCGCATGCACCTGTTTTTTGTAAGCCCTATCGATGGTTGATCATTTTATAGTCATTTGTTTTGTGCGCATGTTTGAACGTCTCATTTGTCTTACACAATTTCTTTTTAAACTTATTTTAGATACCTATCCCCGTGGTAAAACTAGTGGCCATAATAGCTAAAAGAGATTCCTATGTTTATTAGCAAAATAGATCATATTACCAGTAAATATTCAACACGATTAGTGGTATCGTTGGGAATGTCAAATAAATCACGTCGTCACGTCGTGTCCTTGGTAACAAATGTATATTTTTATTCCGTGCTTTTAAAAGTTTCAGGTGCATGCCTTTTTTGGTACCACTCGCTATTTTATTTACAACAGCTGTACTTCTGCCGTATAGCGAATACGTCGAGTCCAAGAATCTGCCCAATCCACGAATCTGTCGAGTTGGGAATCTGCCAAATCACGAATCTGTCCAATCCAGAATCTGTCGTATACCGAACAAGCGATTTGTCTTAACCTATTGTGACAACCCTACCAAAATAGGTAACTAATTTACAAGCTCTTAAGAAGCTGTCTCTCTGTTCGGTTTATTTACTCATGTGCCCTGACTAAGAAGAGATTTCCCGAAACATCTACCAGATCGTAAGGAACTGTTAAAGTGAAATAAAATGTGAGAGCGTACTTGCGTGCATATTACATAAAAGAACAAATCATAGGCAACGCTGTAACATCAAATTACCAGCAATAAAGTTAATTATTTCATTAATGGCAATACCTACTCATGTCAGGATATTTGACATTAAATTGAATATATCGAAATTAGAATAGAATGACATTGTGTAGCAGAATACCGATTTTGAGTCAATTCAAAATATAATCTCATTCCATTCAAAATATGATGTCGATGTCATCTAAAATAGCAGAATTGGGCCCCTGGTCAACTTTCGTGAACCGACCTATACATAGATACGTGTCATTGGAAACTAATATGTCAATGGATCGGGTTTTTATCGATATTATGCGCTGTCAAACGGATCTTTTAATGTTTTGAGGTACTGACGCCTAGAGTGTCAACATTTGGCGTTAGTTCATTGAAATGATACATTCTTGGGCTTAACATCTTTTAATCAGAGGATACAATTAATTTTTTAGTTATCAAGAAAGGGTTGGTGTTAAGTTAAATACAAGTTTATAGGATTGCAACGCTCTTCTCGCTGCCGGCATCTCGAAAAAGCGCGTGCAGAATATCAGATGGCAGAAAATTATTTATACCTTAAAAAGAAATTGCGTTTTCAGACTACCGTAACGTTTAATGGTTTTTATTTAAGTTCATTCTGACGACACATTCTTCATTCACAGACAACGTAAAATCTCTATGCCTCGAAATGTTTATGCAATGTATTAGCTAGTTATCTGTTATATTATTCATTGTTGGTCAATAGTTTAATATTTTAGAATAGATATGCTACTTTGAGCAATATTATTTTTTGCGTAGTGATTTTTTAAAAGTCGTGTCAATAATAAAGTAACATGTATGTACCTACTCTATAATTAACATACATGGTACTCTATTTTTCATTAATTTACAGATTATTACGTGTAAAACAACAAAAAAAACGGCCAATTTATGAACATTCGACCACTAAAACACAAAATCAAATATTTTTATTTCAGTAATATTTAACAATATAAATTTAAAAACATAGTGGCATAATTAGGCATTGAAAAAAAAATACTGTTCAAAAGCATAAAATCTAAAACGCCACTGTTCGAAAAAAGGTTGTGAAGCTCTGAATGTTTGTTTACAAAAAGTCTATCTTCTTGTGGCACCAACTATAATTTGACTTCTATTGTTCTCACTGACGTTGACACATTGTTTAATTAACAACGGTCCGTTTCTGTCAGTCTCGCCCAGCCCCTAGTTGACCGCGCTACTATACTAACCAGTAACCACTAGACTCCAGATGTCTCGACTAACACACTAGTTTAATATGTAATACATAAATAAAGTTAAGTACATCAACTTTTCATATTTATAAAAAAAATACGTTGAGAAAAAAATAAGGATCAAGAAGCTTTAGCCGCGCTATAAACGTTTTGGAATGCAATATTTACGTAAAATGGCGGACGCGGACGCGAGCGACAGGTCCGTCCTCTGAGAGCGCTCAGCGCTGAATGTCGGACGTAGCATCGCGCTTCGAGTTTTATAGGTCTTTTTAAAAAAATCATATTAATTACAAACGAAAAGTTTAGATTCCAATTTTTTTATATGACTTAAAATGAATCTTAAGGTTTGTAAATATGTATATATCTTTTTAATAATCACAGTAGTTTTTTAGATATAAATGCAAATTTGCAGGCTAAAATTAAGCAAAATGCACTGTTTTGTTCTCCGATTTTCTTGAAAATTATGAATGAAAGTACAATTTCTTTTTTAGGGACTCGCTTGTATAGCTTTTGTTCGTACAGTTTACATTTACAGAATTATAAAACGATAAGTTTTCATAGCACTAGCGACCATTAATGCTGGCCTAAACTACAGAAATTACGAAAATGACTTTTTTAAATTCATCCGTTTTAAAATATTTACTATAGTAACCCATATATTTTTCTCCAGCACTCTCTTGATAAAGAACTGAACTTTCATATTTTCTATATCTTATCCATTAATTGTTATTTATCCGTAACGTAATAGAACAATAAAAACCCGCAAAATCGCCTCCGACGGATTAAACGCTCTTAAGACAAGTTCAAGTTTGTAGCTGTTTTAAAACAGCTACAAACTGCAGAACATATTAATAGTAGGCACATAATTGGTAATCTCAAAGAAAACTTAGTGCAGAAAATGTATAATCCTTAATTTACTAACGGAAACAATAAAACATTTTCGATTATCTTTGCGTATTTTGGTTCTATAATTAAATTAGTGTTAATGATATTATTCATAATGCTTTAGCTATTTCATCATGTAAAGATAACATGGTGCATTTTTAACGCTCGCGGGCGGTGAGCGTGCTTCACATCAAGGTCAATAACCTTCGTAGTGTTACGTTTGCGTAGGTAGTTTTCCTGTGTATTTATGAGCACTTATGCGTACAACTCTGCGTGAATAATGACTAGGGCTAGATCGCAGCCTCAGTGAAAAGACAACATTTTAATTCATTTTAGGGTTAGGGTAGTCTGTAACTACAAGAAGATATTATAGTTTTGTCATGTTTGCGGATTCATTCGGCAATTATATGTACCAAAGAGCAGCAATCTGCACTAAAACTTGGTAGATCCTTATATATATATACCTTGATGATATTTAAAAAGTTTACTGTAAAAATACAATTTTATACCATACACGTTAATGCAAACGTTTTAAATTTTTTGTTCATTGTTTCCTTAAATCCTTAGGTCCTTTAACTTCGCTGGGCCTTTGCCTATACTCCTGATCAAAGAATTAAGATCAGTTTGCCATGGAAAATGGGTAGGCGTTTGGTTTGGGACGCAACCTGCGTAGACACCCTCGTGCCATCCCATGTTCCAAGCAGGGGAGGCCATGCTGCCGCTGCTGCTGCATCTGCGGAAACCTCAAACGGTGCTAATACAGTAATCTAGTAGCTAATAGTTTGAGCCGTTTGGGGTGGAAACGCTAGGCTCATGGGGTCCGAGCGCTTGTTCGTTATTCCGAGATATATCTAAACGGTTAATCGACGTCTCACGTGACCAGAAGGCTGGTTTATTATTTGCTCAAAGATTCATTCGCAATGCTGCCAGCCTTCTGGGCATGTTACCTGATAACATTGATGCGGAGGCATTCTACGACGCTTAAACACAACCTGTACATATTTTCACTTTTTATTTTTAGATTTATGTACTCGTACATATGTGATACCGCTCAAAAGTATTTGCCCACCTTGATTTGAGGATATTTGAAGAAAATGATTTTCTTCTAATTGTACTTATGAGATAATTTAAAATTTCAGAAAATTAAACTATTACTAGGTGACCATATATGTACAGGTGTCATATCCCCGAAACTGTTGACCACTGCGCTGGAGGATGTTTTCAAGCTTTTGGACTGGAATGGACTCGACATCAACATCAACGGCGAGCACATCACTCACCTTCGATTCGCAGACGACATCGTAGTAATGGCTGAGACTATGGAAGACCTAGGCACAATGCTCAATGGCCTCTGTAGTCTCCCAACAAGTAGGCCTTAAGATGAACATGGACTAGACGAAAATCATGTCGAACGTCCATGTTGTACCTGCTCCTATTCAGGTTGGGAACTCTACGCTCGAAGTTGTCGACAAGTAGTCCAATTAGGTAGGTCCAACTTCGAGAAGGAGGTCAATCGTCGAATCCAACTCGGTTGGGCAGCTTTCCGGAAGCTACGACATATCTTCTCGTCCGATATCCCGCAGTTTCAAGACGAAAGTCTTTGACCAGTGTGTGTTGCCAGTGATTCCTTACGGATCAGAGACGTGGTCGCTCACTATGGGCCTTATCAGAAGGCTCAAGATCACTCAGAGGGCGATGGAGAGAGCTATGCTTGGAGTTTCCCTGCGAGATCGAATTAGAAATGAGGAGATCCGCAGCAGAACCAAAGTCGCCGACATAGCTCTCCGGATAGCTAAGCTGAAGTGGCAGTGGGCAGGGCACATAGCTCGAAGAACAGATGGCCGTTGGGGCAGAAAGGTTCTGGAGTGGCGGCCACGTACCGGATGACGCAGCAGAGGTAGGCCTCCCGCAAGGTGGACCGACGATCTCGTCAAGATCGCGGGAGGCGGTTGGATGCGGGCGGCTCATGACCGGTCTGTGTGGAGAACCTTGGGGGAGGCCTATGTTCAGCAGTGGACTTCGTTTGGCTGATATGCTGATATATGTACTTACAAAATAAAACAATTATTTACAACAAAGAATAATTTTAAAGGGTGTCATGGAAATCCTCCACATCGCCATCAATTGGGAGCGTGCCCAGAATGCTGGCAGCATTGCCACGTTGTATGGCAATGCTGATCTTTTGTGCCAAATACAGGCCAGCCTTCTGGTCACGCGAGGCGTCAACCAATCTCTTTGAGAAATCTTTAAAAAGAGATCTCGCACTTGGGCCCCATGGTCCCAACGTTTCGGGTTCATGTATTTGCGCCGTTTGAGAGACTCCGCTGTAGCAGCAGCAGCAGCGCTCACACAACCTGCTGTGCTAGGAAGATGAGATGGCGCAAGGGTATCGATACATGTTGCGTCCCACACCAAAGGCCTACCCAGCTTCCATGGCAGTAAAGACATACCGTCTGTTCTTTTGCCATCGTCGCGTGCCAAGCTCTGAGGTTCAAGTTGGGCTGGAACGCCACCGGTGACAAGAGCCCAGACAGTACCCTTAAATAAACTGATACTAGTCTAAACCATGAAATATCGCTATTCCTTTGGGTTGCGGAGGTCAAATGGCAGTCGCTCTGTGGAAAAGCTGATATTTAGTCACATCTGGATAGACCAGTAAGCGGACACCGGTCGCGAAGGCGTGCGACGCCTTGGCGACCGGTGTCCGCTTATCTAGACCAGTATCAGTTTATTTGACTCCGCGTAACGAGTGTCAACAACTGTTCACGAGAGCCAAGAGTGATGGTTTAACATGCTCGCCGAGGCACAAGGCGAGCGATAATTAACAATTAAATACCACATAACTTCGAAAAGTCAGTGGTGCATGTCGTGGATTCGAACCCCTCTGCACGGCAGTCTGTTGGTATATCCACTAGGCTATCGCTGCCTGCTTTTTGGTTATTTAAGTTTTTTAGTTAAATCATGACACTACTGTATCTGAACTGTCTATATTAGATTTAATAACATACGAGAATAAATTGTCATAATAAAATTAGTACAATTAGAAGAAAATAATTTTCTTCAAACATCCTCAAATCAAGGTGGGCAAATACTTTTGAGCGGTAGTGTATATACTTAGACCTTATGATTATGTAAGTATAGATCAGTTTGCAAAATATTTAAAATGCTGATCAATCATAATATGTTCAAGACTAACTGCCATGTTTAAAGCCCACGCGATTACAGCCCACAACTGACTTTGTGTAACGGTGAAGGAAATTATTGCCAGGAAACCTGCATGTATCAGAGTGCTCCATAATGTTATCGAAAGTCATGTGAAGTCTACCTACCCGCACTCGATCAGCGAGATGAAATATGGCCGTCCCCTTCACACAGTGAGAAGAGGCTCGTGCCCAGCAGTGTGACAGTTTATTTTCAAGGTTGAAGTCGGATAATATTATCTCCTACGCCTATTTTCTGGAATCTACGGAAGCGTAGATTTTGGGTGTGTAATATAATCTTTTTTATACATACATATAGTAGTATAATGAAGTAACAAAGAAAATTATCACAGCTAATTAGTTACTAACTTAAAGTTGCTTTTGCGAGAGGTAAAATGAATATTGTGCCCGAGTTTTCCTACCGTTGTTAAGTCATTGAGTAAGTTCAACTACGGAACCTGACATAGGACCCAAAAGGATTCTATATTATTATATATATTAGGATATTATAAATTCTCGTTAATAAATGTAAGTCAGAGTAAAAATAATACGAATAATTGATACAAAAAATTGCGAAGGATTATAAAATCAATATAGGAAATACTTGTTGATTGCACGTGTGGCGTAGTGGTTTAAGCTTCGCCTCGCAGTTTAGCATTGCGCAGTGTGTTGTGGGCTCGATCCTCATACGATATAACGCGTTTTGTGATCTACAATTTGTTGTTACAGGTCTGGGTTTACTCTGTGTGTGTGTGTTCGTTGATTGAATGTTAAATACATATATACCGTAGGTACAATATAATTATGTTATAGGTATGTTTGTGCATATCAAAAACCGTTTAACCCATTTTGCAGGATTTACTTTAGGAATACGAGTCATTATATTATACAGAAAGTACAAAAGCCAAAAAAGTCAAAAGTCGAAATGGTTTATTCACTTAGGTTGCAGTGTGACACTTAAGAACGACAAATTTTCTTTTTTTTATGTTTGTAGTTTTACATCTTTTTTTTAATATTCTATGTACCTACTTAATATGTTTGTTCAGATGGGTGGTGCGCTGGTTGCTGACGGTGATGGCTTGGTGCGCGCTGTGCGGTGGTGGCCGCGCACACCAGCCCTCGCTCTCACCAGCCCTTACACCTCCGTGCCCCACACACTGCATCTGCTTGTCACAGTCGCAGGTATGATAAGGTTTTATATATTTATTCCCTCTTTAAAAGGTAAGGTGTTTTGTTCGTTTACAGCGCTAAAAGTGCTATCTGTTGTGCTTGATACTGTAATCAGTGCCGTAGCTACCCTTTTATGCGCGCGATACGACCTTCTATAATTTTCCCCGCGAAAAATTGTGTATGTAATAATGGTTCCATTGAGGTTGCACAACACTGCATGTACTGTATTTAGCTCTACTATAAGGCAAAGGTGGGGTCGCGATAAAGTATACTAACCACCCCTTTTTGGTATTTGTCAAAGCATCCTTGCAAAGCCAGCCTTAGAAGTCGCACGTAACTTAGAATAGTTAAGTAGTATCTTTATTTATTTTCCAAACAAAATCAACCATTACATAAATATTAAGAGCAACTTAATTATGTCTTAAAATTAAAATAAGCATAATAATATGAACAAGACGAATAATAAATTAAAATAAAAAGGACTGCCTCCGTGGTCCAGTGGATAGCGTATGTGACTGCTGATTGGAGGTCCCGGATTTGATTCCCGGGTCGGGCAAAAGTGTTACTGGGTTTTTCCGAATACTCAGTAGCAGCCCGGAGTCTGGTGATGTGCCCGGTAACGGCAATAGGCTCGCCCCCTATTACGTGGGACCTAAAAATTCATGGCGAAATGTGGGTGTAATATTTACACCTCTGCCTACCCCTTCGGGGATACAGGCGTGAGACTATAAATATAAATAAATGAATAAATTTAAAAGGCGTCATGAAAGTCATTCGCATCGCAGTCAATTGGAAGCGTGTCCAGAAGACTGGCAGCATTGCCTCGTTGTATAGCAATGCTTATCTTTTGTGCCAAATACGTGCCAGCCATCTGGTCACCCGAGAGTAGTATCTTCGTTTAATCAGTAATGATGATTTGCTATCAGTGAACTATCATGTCTAATTTGTAGATAAAAGTTCATTTTATAAATAAAAGAAGACCAAAAAAGACACCCCATTTAACTTTTTTGCTGTAGCGAGTCCCAATAAGCGGGCTTTTTCTTGCGTTCTTAACATACGGGTTTCAGGACAATGACTCCTTTTAGTTTCATAATAAAAATATCTAAGCAGTTGCGACGTTTCGGCAAAAATGAATTTTAATTTTTAGTACGTAAGTACGTATGACCTCAATACACAATTTAAAAAATACTCTAGAATTCACCTTGTATTTGTTAATAATCATAGACAGGTTTGAAACTTTTGCCAACGAAATCATTGGATTGGTAATTTTTCTTACAGTTTCAAAAATAATAAGTGGCGTGTGAATACGAGATGTTATGTAAGGAATTTTCTATGAACGGTATACTGTATTCATTTTAATAATTACGATTGCTATAACAGATGCGTGTGTTTGAGCTAGTGCGACTCAAATGAACTCAAAGTAAAGGCTGTCGTAATCGTTATGTCACTGCTGTAATATCGACGAAAGGAAGTCTATTCATCGTTTACTATCAAGCAACGTGGATGGAAGAGAAAGGAAGAAAAAGAAAACGGTAATATCGATGAATCAATGAATTCTAATTTAGGGTATTGCATCAAAAAGAAAATCATAATCGATCAATAAATTGAGGCAATAGTTACGACTGGATTAATTGCAGAAAAAAAAAAAAAATTTTGGTGGTCAAGAAAGTAAGTATTTCTCATATTCTCATAGAAATCAGATTAGAAAATTCCATTAGAATATTTTGTAGGGATCTGGGAATGAATTGGATTTTGTAAATAGTGTACTGCATTACATTCGTTTTTTTAGAAGTTGGCACTAAAGTGCGCTTCTATAAATCAGCTGGCAGAGCTTGAGACGAAAATCCTGTCAAACGTAGGCCAGTGATTTATACTCAGATATTCTGATAATTAGTGCACACTACATAATATATACGGTTGTGCAATTCACGTTTTAATTATTAACTTTATGCTAAATTAAAATTAGCTTACATATTGTGATGAAATTTAATATATTCGATTTCGATGCAGTCATAGGATGCAGTGATCATAGAACTGTATAATATTGTGACGGCCGGTGTCATGTCAAAATGTCATCACTACAGTCGTCAAGGACTAGTGACGTCTACACGACAAACTAGCCGGTCGTCAAACACAATAATTAGCAAAGAGGTTTAAAGACTATTTTATTATTTGGAAATGACAGTTTTTTAGTTCGATGACGTATACACTCTGTCAAGTCATTGACAAAAAGGCAATGGCCGTGCGGATAACACATCCCGTTCACGTTCTGAGGGCGTGAGTTCAAATCCCAGTCATGACAGTTATGTGGATTATGGTTTTTATGAAATTTGGAAAATGTTTATGAATATTTGGCAAATACTTAAAAAAGGATTATTGAAATATTATATACAAGTGAAAATTCAAAAAATTAAAAATTTTAATTTAGAAGGCATCATGAAACTCATCCGCATCACAGTCAATTGGAAGCGTGCCCAGAAGACTGGCAGCATTGCCTCGTTGTATGGCTATACTTATTTTTTGAGCCAAATACGTGCTAGCCCTCTGGTCTATCATAAGGCTATCGACAGCCTCTCCACAGTGACAACGATGCGGAGAGACACATGACGCACCTAAACGGAGGCAAGTAGCGAAGCGGAAGGTCGTATCGTCCAACATGGTACCTATATTGGACGATGGCAGTGCCTGAAGCCTCGATCTCGCAAAAAGACTCATAGACGCCTCACGTGACCAGAGGGCTGGCACGTATTTGGCTCAAAAAATAAGTATAGCCATACAACGAGGCAATGCTGCCAGTCTTCTGGGCACGCTTCCAATTGACTTCGATGCGGATGAGTTTCATGACGCCTTCGAAATATTAATTAAAATTTTTAATTTTTTGAATTTTCACTTGTGTTTGAAATAGAATTAGTTTTTATTATAAGTCAAATCGATTAGATCGATTGAGTAACATTTTGTTTAGTCTATTGAAAATTTCTAACAATGGTCACACTGAACTGTCAACTGGGTTCTTGCCTTGAAAAATTACCACGTTGTCGTCTCGTACGTAAAATATCGCCTTTTGAATTAACGCGAATTGAATTAACTTGTATAATTGAACTAAATTGAGTAAATCGTCTTGAATGCCGCCTGATCTAGTGCTGGCAACGGTAAATTGTGATAAAAGACATTGTGAACTATTGATTGACATAAATTGATCGCCCCTTTGAAAGCACATAAACCAGCTTCGCGAATTTGTATTGTGAATTCTTACCCTGCCGCCTTTGGTTTGCCCGGCAAAAGTTGAGTTGAACATTGACATTTGTAAAACTGAATTGTGATTTGTGAATCCTGTGAACGTTTATCGTGCCCTCGTACCAACGGAGAGGACATCAAATTGGAAGGAACAGCTAAGTGGATAATTCATTCAACCTATCGTGGCCACTTTAGTCTGTTTGTTTTTCCCTAACTTAGTTCCACTCCTGGCATCAGTATGAGTTGGTAAGACATTTTATTAATATTAGGTGTAGTTAGGATTATAATTCATCGCTGTGCAACGCAGTGCATTGTGTCTGGATCCTTGTCTATCGTGGTCAGGTAGATGTATTACACCTTCCACTGCAACTCTGTTTCGAAAATCCCTACCTGGCTACGGTAATTCTAGACATAACTTTTGGTGCAGAGCTGTAGTTGAAATTTAGCCGCTGTTGCATTACTGAGTACAAACCTCAGATTGGTATAAGCTTGTATCTTATCACCTTGTAGACAGTATTGTAGTGTTTGTCAGGTCAGTTATTGTCTAAAATACATAATATTTAATTGTATAAGTTGACCTAGATAATTTGAAACACATTGTCACACATAACCTCAATCAGTAATTGTTGATTTGTATTGTTGAAATCTAACTTAAATTTGTTGTTGCATTAATAAGTCAGTTTGTTTGGATACATAACAGCTGTATGTATTAATAAATTTAGTAAATTTAGTTTATTGCATATATTCATACACATTATAACAACCAACTTGACCTTGCCACTTGGGCGGGTCACATTAATAAACTTTGTTTTGTTATAATATAGATAATATTGCTAGGTAACATATATTCTGTGCTTACTTACTATTGTATATCTCAAATAACACAGCCAGTCTGTCTGTTGCAAATAATTAATTAATTAATTTGAAGTTTCAACTTTTAATTTGTTATACGTTATAACTTTTGATAACTTTTGTGTTTGTTTCAATATTGAAACTATTAATTTTGTTGGACAGTAGATACCTATCACTTGCTTGTACCAGCAGTAAACAGGCTAATTCTTTGTTGGTTTCAAAGAATTAAGAAAAAATAAGTTTTAATTGTTAATATTATTTAGCGCTTGTCCGGGCTCTTTTGAATTTTGATTATGTCAGCTATCAAGGACTTGCGTGCGGCTGCTGGTGCTATTGCATCAGATTTGCGCTGGTTTGCCTTGGCCAGTGCCTTAGTGAACCGGCCTGATCGCCAGCAGGCCTTACTACAAAGGTACGAGCGGATTGACGATCGCCTGGCAAGTGTGGAACAGCAATTCCGCACTTTCAGCGCTTGCTGTCTCGAAGTGTCAGTCAACGATTTCACCGCTGACCAGCGAAATAAGGTCAGCGAAGACTATGCCCAGGTCTTAGACCTGTATGATGCTGTCTCCTATAGTGCGAGACAACTAGTTGCCGATAGGGAAGGGCAACCCGGCCTGAAGCAGGAGCTTCCTAGGTCAGCACCGGGGCTGGTGAGTAGGCTCCCTACTTTGGACCTCCCCCATTTTGATGGCTGCCTAGGAAGCTACCTGGGCTTCGTTAATTTGTTCGACAGCCTGGTCAATGACAGGGCTGACCTTCGGCCGGCACAAAAATTGGCATATTTAATGTCGGTTCTGGATGGGGAGGCTAAGGGCCTCATCCAGCATCTGCCCGTGTCTGACGAGGCGTACCAGACGGCTCGGGACCTAATTACCCGTAGGTACCATAATAAGCGTGGCCTCGCTGACACGCACATCGAGCAGATTTTGGGTTTGCCGACGCTCACCCGGGTCTCTGGGTTGCGCACCCAACTCTTGAACCCGCTCTTGGTGGCCATCAACGTAGTTAAGTGCCTTGACCTGCCTGTGGACCAATGGTCCTATCCATTGGTGCACATTGTCCTTAAAAAGCTGCCTGCCGACCTGAGGTCGCGTTTTGAGCAGCGCTTTGGTGGGGATAGCGCGACCCATCTGCCCCCCTTTGCTGACCTGGAGAGGTTCCTGGAGGATGAGTGCCGGGTCTTGGACAACTCTGGTGGTGATACGCCGGCTAAGACGCAGCCGCCCAAGGTCAAGGAGCAGGCTCGCGTTCACACCCGAGCCAATGTTGACCGGCGCCCTCCTCGCTTTGCGGTCACGCAGAGCCCAGCGGAGTGCTCCTACTGCAAGGTCACGGGGCACAGAACGGCCAGTTGCAGGGCATTTTTGGACCTGCATGTCGCCTCTCGTAGGCGCATCGCGAATGCCCGCCGCCTTTGCTTCTCTTGTTTGGGGTCCCACTACCAGCGAGACTGCCCAAACTCTCGCCCCTGTCCTCACTGTGGAGGGCAGCATTTGGACATTCTCTGCATGAATGCCAGAGAGGTTGGCCGCTTGTCCAACCAGCCGACGCCGCGCACGGGCGGGTGTTTTGAAGGTGGCAGCCGAGGCTCACCGGCACGCAGCCGAGAGTCGCCTCGCTTAATTGATCGCCGCTCACCCCGCTTGGAGAACCGTAGCGTGCGCACGCCTCCTCTCTCTCGCGCACCTGAATGTGCTGTTCAGCGTCACCAGCACCATGACTGCTGCCCCAGGTATTCCCCTCCTTTGGCGGAGCGTCCCCGCCTTGACTCGCGCCCACCTCGTTTTGGGCGGGTGCGTCATTATGACCCCCCACAGATGGCGCGCGGATCGAGTCATCGCGCTTTTGAGGACTTCAAGCCGCACCCTCATTTTGACTTGCCAGGTCCTGGCCAACGGTCGCCGCCCAGGCAACAATAGGTCATTGACCCCTGCCCTATAACGCCAACCTCCCCCATTGAGACCGTTATCCTACCAACGGTTGCTGTTAGGGTCTGGGGACCCACGGCGACCTCTGTTGTTGTCCGTGCTATATTGGACACAGGTTCACAAGGTTGCATTGTTTCCACTTATTTGGTAGGGCAGGTTAAATTAAATATGGGTTCTTTTACAAATTGTATACGGGGAATAGGTGACGTAGCCTCTAATGTTGAAGGGCAAGTTAAGGTTTTGTTTGGCCCTGTTGAATCTTCACACCCGAGGATTAAAACCTCGGCTATTGTGTTGAAGTATATTTTGGGTATGCACCCACAGAAGCAGCTACCTGCTGCTGTGGTGAATTTGACATCGGGATTGGAACTGGCAGACCCCAAATTTGACACACCGGGACAAATCGACTTGTTGATTGGCTCTGATGTCCTCGGTGGAATTTTGATTGGTGGGAAACGGGTCTTGGTGCCAAATGATTTGACTGCCATCCCGACCATATTTGGATTTGCCTTGATGGGACCTGTACCTAGGGACCCCCCTCCACCTAAACTTGATAATTTGTTGGCTGTAGGCTTTGCTCTCTCTGATGCGGTTCAGAGATTTTGGGAGGTAGAGGAGCCCCCTCAAGTTTCCCGTTTGAATCCAGAACATGAGGAGTGCGAGCTGTTCTTCCAGAACAACACTGGTCGACTCCGTTCTGGTCGGATTATTACGAGGCTACCCTTCCTGTCTGTTCGGCCTCCGCTTGGTGAGTCACGACTTTTAGCCGAAAAGAGATTGTTGGCTATGGAGCGCCACATGGGTCGTGATCCGGAGCTCAGACAGAAGTACATTGAGTTCATGAGAGAATATGAACAATTGGGACACATATCAGTGTCAAATTTGGATTGGCGTTCGGTGGAGCATTACTTTCTCCCGCATCATGCGGTATTGAAGCCATCAACTGGCAAGCTGCACACAGTGTTTGATGGTTCTGCGCAGACTTCAACAGGCGTATCCTTGAACCAGTGCTTGCATTCTGGTCCCAAGTTGGTCAAGGACCTTTGTGACGTCATCACCAGCTTCCGACCACATCAGGTTGTCTTTGTGGCCGACATAAAAATGATGTTCAGACAGACTATTATCCACCCTGATGACCGTCGCTTCCAGCTGATCCTTTGGAGAGAGTCTCCTCGCGATCCCATGGTCGTCTACGAGCTCAATACGAATACGTACGGGTTAAGATCAAGCCCCTACTTGGCAATACGTTCTCTTTGGGAGCTCGCAGACCGAGAAGGCTTACGTTTCCCACGAGCCTCCGCCATCTTGAAAGACGATATTTACGTCGATGACATTTGCTCGGGCGCCTCCACAGCGGACGAGGCGATCCTCCTGCGGGACGAATTGATAGGTATTTTGGCCTCCGCTGGTTATGAGTTGCGTAAATGGATTTCCAACTCACCAGCGCTTGGAAGGACCATATACTGTTATAAAGAAAATAAATGACGTAACCTACAGAATTCGGAAGATACCTAGAAGTCTATTGAAGATTGTTCATGTGGATAAGATAGCGGTATATCATGGATCCAACAATGCTCGGAACGAGCATGTCTTAGAGAGGGGGGTAGTGTGACGGCCGGTGTCATGTCAAAATGTCATCACTACAGTCGTCAAGGACTACTGACGTCTACATGACAAACTAGCCGGTCGTCAAACACAATAATTAGCAAAGAGGTTTGAAGACAACTTTATTATTGACGTACTAACCTATTTACTATTTAAAAATCGAACGAAGTAACTGTTTATTTACATATGTACATAAAAAAGAAATATGTACAAAAACGGGGGCAAAATAAAAAGTACAGACAGGTTTAGGCGTCGTAGAATTCCTCCGCATCGCTGTTTATTGGTAACGTGCCCAAAAGACTGGCAGCATTGCCACGCTGGATGGCAATGCTGATACGCTGGCCGAAATACAGCCCAGCCTTCTGGTCACGTGAAGCGTCGATTAATCGTTTGGCGATTTCTCTGTACAAAGTACGAGCGCTCGGACCCCATGGACCAAGCGTCTCCACCCCAAACGGATCAAATACGTAATTACCTATTAAATTACCGTATTTTCGCCGCTTGAGAGATTCTGCGCTTGCAGCACCAGCGCCGGCACTGCTGGCTGTACTTGAAACATGTGATGGCGCAAGGGTATCTACGCACGTTGCGTCCCATACCAAAGGCCTAACCAACTTCCAAGGCAACCATGACATACCGTCGGGCCTCTTCCCATCGTCGCGTACCAAACCATTGGGTTCAAGTACGGCTGGTACTCCGGCGGTGACAAGAGTGCGATGGATGATGTCATTAAGATAGGCGTGACGAGGCATTCGGCCCGCGCTTCTGCCGCAAGATAGTCCATGGTGTCCGAGGCTATCGACGGCTTCTCCACAATGACAACGAAATGTCGTGTCGTCCAGCATTGTGCCCACATTGGACGACGGGAGCGCTTGAAGCCAAAGACCAGACTCCCACTCTCCCACAGCCAGCAAGCGAGCACGCTCAGCAACACTTGTAGACGATAAAATAAGTTTTTCTCTCACCGTGTTGCAAAGCGGCCCGTCCCACTGCCTTTAGGAGAATGGGTTGGTAGGCAAAGCAGAGCTCGGACAAGCCATTTTCCAGGCGTTCACGGCATCGGTTTTATACAGCACTTCCGAATTAACAAGTGTAGGTGCTAATATTTGCCTGGTTAAATCTTCCGTGCTGTGCACCGAGGACAGGAACGCCGGTAAACTAACATCTGAAATTTTGCGAACGCCGAGCCCACCCAGACGTACAGGAAGAGACGCTTGCAGCCGGTCTTTCAAATCCACATTTAATATTTGTTTAAGTGTATTTTTAATAATTTGGTCCATTTTTTCTAAATATTTAATATTTTTCCATTGCGTAAATTTGGGAACGAAAAATCGAGTGATTGTAAAAGCCGAATGAATATTAATTTTTAGCAGGCGATCTGAAATTTCACTAAAATTTTGAATCTTTTCATCTACGAAAGATTCGTAGGCTTCTTCAAATATAAGAGACCCAAGGAGGCGAAGAGAATTCTTGTCACCAAATTTAATGTGTGGTGCCAAACAATTAAATTTTGATAATACCAAAGATTTTTTTGTTTGAAGACTATTTTATTATTTGGAAATGACAGTTTTTTTAGTTCGATGACGTATACACTCTGTCAAGTCATTTACAACAAGGCAATGGCCGTGCTGATAACACATCCCGTTCACGTTCTGAGGGCGTGGGTTCAAATCCCAGTCATAACAGTTATGTGGATTATGGTTTTTATGAAATTTGGAAAATGTTTATGAATATTTGGCAAATATTTAAAAAAGGATTATTTAAATATTTTGAATAAAAATTAGAAAATTCTAGAAACTTCAGGAAGGAATGGAAAGGTTAAAAAAAGACAGGAGATGGAAAAACAATTGAATAATGAAATGAAAATCGAAATTAGTGGATCTGGAATATTCCTAGGGGTATAAAAGGCGGTGTAGCCGCGCTGAGCGCCAGTTTAAGTTGAGAAGTGGTAAAGTGGAGAAGAAAAGGAAGAAGTAAAAGGAAGTAGTAAAAGGAAGAAAGAAGTAGTAGTGAAATAAGGTGAAAAGTGAAAGTATAGTGCAGTGAAGTGCAGTAAAAGACGTTAGTGTTTGGTGCTGTCCGCGTCGAAATCGAACGACGCGTCGTGTGTGTGAAGTTGAATAAAGTGCCATCAGTGCTACTTGGTGTTTCCTTCCAATCCAGTTACCCCGTCCGTAACAATATTTATAAGAAATTGCCCATCTAATTTTAACAAACACAGCATTGTGTAAAGTGAAGTAGTTGTATTTATTTTTAGTTCAGTGATTTACATAATATTGTTTTAGGTTAGCCTGTACTAAACGTTTGCTATGCGATGATTTTTTTTTTCAACGCATTACTGCCATTTTCTATGTCGAGGCCTATCTTTCAATTTGAATTTTAAATGATAGTGCTATTAAATGGGTTAGTATGTTAAAGCATGCGAATATATGCCGATGAAGCTAAATTTGATAGCCAACAGATATAATTACCTATTACCTGAAAAACTGCTTAAATACATAACGATGCTGATTCATGTAATTCAGGCCATAAATAATAACAAATAATAGTTAGCTAATAGTTTCAAGATACGTACATAATGTCTACACAAACACTATAAGGTTCCCAAGTATTGTTCTAAATATTTTATTTTTTATATTATGCATGTAGATATTACGTGTTATACAGTATGTACTATGTAATGTGTTAAAAACATATGACAACTATTAAAACATTACAAAAAAGGCAGAAAAACATTACCAGGACCTTTTATAGTTTCATGATTATGTACTTCAGTTTGATTTTCTACTTACTAGAATGCCTTTTCGTAGAGAAGGATTACTTATACAAACTTTAACTATGCCAAATTACTAAATCTCACATTCTGTCGCTCACGATAAGCCAAATAACGTACACAACTTTTGCTCTTCACGAATATATAAATTTATATTACGGGTTCGAAAACTTTTCCATAAAAGTCAAATAAAAAGGTAATAAAAATGTGTCAGTGATGTTGGTTAGTTTTAACGATTCCAGTTTGTGTGCGAGACCTCGATTTCAATGAGGCCTTATTTTTAGAATAAAGTATAAAATATAAATAAAGATACTTCAAATAAGTTATAAAGCTATTCGTTGGCCCCTCATTTTGTCTTTTATACCTAACATTATACCCTACGATCCAAAAAGGTAGAGCAATGTTGAAATATTGGATTAAATTAAAATTAGAATCTGTAATCTTCGCGATTGAAGTCAGCCCATTTTCACACTTTTTCAGACAGATAAATTACCGCCTTTCATCTCTAAAGAAGAACATTTTTGACTTTAATATCGAAGTATGGTTCATTGTAAGTTATTTTTAAAATGAGATGCAGAATTAGGAAATAATGATTGAATGGAGACGAAAACGCTTTTATACAATCTTGGGCTTGATAATAAAAACATTGAGGTCGTGAGCGCTATATTTATTGATAATATCTTAAATGATGACAGTGTCACTGAGTTTAAAGCCTCTTAACGTAGAATCACCCATAGATAGATAATTGCTGGATATTATAGACAATAATTACAGGATTTTGAGTCGCCACATAAATATTAGTGAGTACATATGTGTACAAGACGCTAAAGTTTAAATTTATTCAATGATTTGTTTATATTTATTTACTCAATACCTGCTACAAATGCGATCTAAAAAACCCATCATTTAAGTCTCCCTATTGATACCCATCAACAACTAAAACACACCAGATAATATAATACGCTTAAATCAAGTTGGTCACGAAAGATAAACCAGTTGATTGGGCAATATATCTTTTCAATTTATACGGGTTATAAAAACGTCGCTCCATTTGAGTTTCCCTGACGTTTATTGGAGACCACCAATTGAAATTGTTTGATGACGTCATCAAGGGGCCTTGGAGCAATACATAATGTATTTTTTTTTAATACAACGCATAACAACACAAGGCGTTAAAGTTTCCAATAAAAATGACATGTGCGCGCCAGCAGGTGTGCTTATATAATGTACCGGTAATATTTTATTGTAAATTTTACAACATAAATAAGGCATTACGTATTATAAACATATCACAATTTCCATTGCAATACAACATGCCTCACAAGATAATAAACAAAGATAAAACAATTAGACTTAATACTATTAAAACACTCACAAAAGAACAAACAAAATAACTTGAGTACAAACTTACCAAAGTAAACCAAATCCGTTCATTAAAATCAGCCTTCTTTTTTAAAACTATATTAAAATATTCCGCCTCTAGCCTCACAGAGTTTTGTATGATAAATTGATAAAAAAAATGCTAACGTAATATCAACTGTTTTGATAAACCGCAGATTTAAAGTATTTTATATAAATTGGTAAAGCAATAATTGCAACATAATTTACCAATTATAATCAGTAAACTGGTACAATATAAAATAATGATCATTTAAAATATTTAGTTAAAAAGGAACGCCGAAAAACAACAACTAAAAAGATAGTCCAAACGTAAACAAAAGCGATACGAAACTAGTAATCGGGCTATCTAAAGCTATCATTGTCATCTATCAGTACGATGATTTATAACATAATAAAATAATATAAAATCATAAATATATGTTTTACTTTTGATTAAAACAAAAATGATACAAAAATTTTACCTTATTTTACATTATGACAATCAGCGTAGAAACAGTTTCAGAATTATCTGCCTAAAACAAATGAAATTCCTCAAAGACAATAGTTCTACGTTACGTACATTTTCCGTAAATATATGTTTGGTTCTATACGTACTTCAAAAATATATGTTTGGTTCAAGTAGAATAGAGCGTAGAGCATATCTCCGCAAGTGAAACATACCCAAATCAATAGACATCGATCGATAGAGGCACAACACATACAGGCTGATAATAACCCGTATACTGATCTGGCACCCACCTACTAAATTGAATTGAAGCGTCAACATGGACGCATTATATGATTGTACCTACCTACAGGGCTGAATCAAATTGATATTTGTTTTGGTCGATTATGTGCGAGGCTTAAGTTTGAAACAATTCAATCAAAATATGGGTTTGGTCCCTGTACCTACGTCGATGACGATATTTCGGGATGGATTAATTTTATTGACCGAGCAAACCGTGGCAATAATGCTTAGGTCGTGACACAGCGAAACTGATAAATCAATCATTTTTATAGGATCGCTGTTTTTTGTGGACGCGGTGTTGACAAAATATTTGTAGAGGATATAAAGTTGATTACAGTTTCAAATGTTTGTTTAAGTGTTTGTGTTTGTCGCAGGTACCACCTGCGACAATCACAAACAGCGCGACGCTGCGCGGCGTGCCGTCTGCGCTGAGCGCGAGCGTGACGCAGCTATCGCTGTCGCGCGCCGACCTGCGCGTGCTGCGCTCCGACGCCTTCGCGTACCTACGACAGCTGCGCCGCCTCGCGCTCGACGCCTGCAACCTCACGCGCATCCGACCCTTCGCCTTCCGCAGCCTGCCGCGCCTCCGCGAGCTCTACATCCAACATACCCCGCTAGCCACTGTCAACGCTTTTGCGTTCGCAGCTCTGCAGAATATCACCTCGATCGTACTGACGCACAACAGGATCGCTCAAATTGAGGGATACGCCTTTGCTGGCACCAATTTTATAAAACTCATATCCCTTCGCAATAATCCCATAAAACGTATATTAGCGCATGCGTTCTCCGGTCTCAATGACGTTGCGCAGATAGAACTACCATCAGGAGTAAGATCTATCGAGCCTCTCGCATTTGCAGGGCTGGAGGGGGTCGGTGTCCTAGAGCTAGCGTACATGGACTTACCAGCAGTTTTGCCCGATACTTTCCGTGGGTTGGTGCGCGTCAGTCGGCTCGCTTTGCGCGAATCTGATCTCGGCGTGGTGCGCGTGGGCGCTTTCGACGGATTGCAACGCGTCGATACTTTAGAAATTTGTAACAACAAAATAGACGGTATCGAAGAACTGTCTCTGATACAGAACAATAGCGTGAATACATTTAAACTGACCGGCAATCATATGCTGGAGTCGCCAGAGGCGGTGGACAATATAGTGATACGTGGTAACCATATGCCGTGCGAGTGTGGGCGTGATCCGTTGGTTAATCCTCTGGCTCTGACGCCGGATTTCGCTGAAGAGAATTTTTGTATATCGCCGTTAAAAGTGCGCGGTCGTAGTCTAAGCAGTGTGTCGGTCGGCGGCGCGAGGTGCCGCGGCGAGGAGGGCGGAAGTGCGCGCGCGCGCGCGGCGTCCGGCGCCGGCTCGCGTCGCCTCGCGCACGTTCTCTCCTCGCCGCGCCTCGCGCTCACCGCCCTCACCCTGGTGTTTCTCGCGAGTACTTAACCGCCCTCGGTGTTCATTAAAATGAGATGTATCCATTTTATAAATATTGTAATATATGCGAGTGAATATAATGCGAAATTTTACATTGAAAGGGTCCGTTCATTGTGTATACGTTGGACCATGAATAAAATTTGCCTTTGGAAATGCCTGTTTGACTTTCATTTATATTTTACGACTAACATTAATTAATGTGTACAAAAAGTTTAGTATTTTATGGTTATTGTGTAGGATAATCTCTATTCATGCGATCAGTAAATCAGAATAGATATTTGTAGATTTATGTCCGTGTAAAAATAGCGTTTATCTGTATTTCTAGTCAATAAGCAGACGACATCAGATAGTGGCTGAGTAATGTTCCCGCGTCGACGGCGGCGCGCGGCGGGTCGACAGCGTCGCCTGAGCGAAGTCGTGTCCGCTGCCCCTATAATAGATACATGCATAGATATAAAAGCTTGAAAAATATCGTTTTTATCTGGCTACGGTAATGAGAACAATCCAGTAGCTGATTTGATATAGTATTAATAATTTGATTGATCAGAGCTATTTGAGATTAAGCATATTCAAAGACTATCTCTGAACTAAGGATAAATTCTGTGACGCAAAGCACGTTGCAAAGATAAAAATAAATAACACATTTAGTCTCGAAACAACAATTCATGAACCACACAAAGTGTTGTCACATATGAGGATCGAACTCAAAACACTCAACGCAACGACAAGCGATGAAACGACCGCTTAAACCTGTACGCAATCCATGTAGTTGAAAATATAAGTAGGTAAACAAAAATAAAAATCTGTACTTAACGTTACACGATATTCAGTTCACAGAAACATTTTAAAAACATTCACGGAAAACTTAACGAACACCGAGATAGCTATTAGTGTAAAGTGCCGAGGGCGTAAACTATCACAATAGCATCGTCTGACATATCTGTAGGAAAAAATCAACGAGGAAGGCAATAGTGCGCTTTCATTCCCTTGCCTCATACGTTTGTGAAGCGAACACGGCTTGTCGAGGTTCGCTTTTTAACTTCATTTATAATTAACCTTATATTCATTTGGCAGTTCATAGAAAGGTCGCTTTTAAAAATTGTTTGACATGATATATTAAAATCAGTACCTGACTAGTAAATTTCTTAAATATGCAGAATTTCCAACAAAATAATGTATCAATTTGAAATAAATTAGTTATGTAGTCGTATTAGGTAGTAACAAAAGGCACGCAACTGTTGAACAACGTGACCGTGATTAAATTTTTGTTTAATTATTAAGTTACGGAGGTTATGGAGTCACAATCAGTTGCGAAATAAATAACAATTAAATTCATCGGATCCAATAACATTTTTATATGAAAGTGTCTTCAAGTAAGTACATTTATGTTAGTATAGAATAAGTGTGAGCACGACAAGTAACACTTAACGCATAGCAAAGTTACATATATGCAGACTTAATTTACTGTACCAAAGAAAATATCTAGACGTTTTCTGTACCGTAGCTGACTTGTGTATAATTGAAGTATATCTATCTTTGAAATTAATTCTGTGAAGGGATTTACTGAACTCCTTGTTTACAACACAAAAACAGGACAAGGATTGTTGGTATTTACAGCACAATACTTTAAGAAGCTTTGGAAACTGTATACACCTGAATATTACACAACTTGAAGTATTCTGTAGTTTCTTAGTTGAACTGCTTTTTAAAATAATACTGGTTTAGACGGCATTTCAACTATACCATCTTAAATAAATAGTAAGAAATTGTGGTAGTGTTCTAAGTTCTCTTATGCTATGGTGTTGTTCTTGTTATACATTGCTCTTTTTACAGATTATTGATAGAGTTACACACACTCACCGCCATGTTGTTTGCCTATAATAACCATATTAGGTGATGATCATATTAGTAACCCAATACGTTACTTAATATGATTACCATCGTCTTAGTGTTATAACGGTTGCATGCTTTCGTCTTGGATGGACTCTTACACCGCTTTGTAGCCTAGCCAGAGTCCAGTACAGAGAGCGAATGTCATCTAACTTATGCAACCCAAACGCACGGAACTCTTCGTGTGTAGCCCAAATTTTAATAAGATATATGTAAGGTCCCCATTTTTATTAAAATTAATATCGATTGGAATTTAATAATTTGTAGTCGAGTGACTCGTCCGAGTCACATCACTATCGAAATAATTCAAAATGGCGGTTGGCGAGAGCGGGCATTCTATTCCTGGCGGCGGTACCGAACGGACGGTGGCTCTTAGGAAATATTATAATATCTGTACAGTGTAAAGGTGTGTCCGAAACATAAATTGTATTGGAATACAACTGGAGTCTTACTACAAATCAGAAGTTGTAAGTACATGCTCAAGTATTCGTTTTAGTTCAAATTATGATTTTACGTGTGCGCGTATGGGGGTATTTTGTATTCGTCCTAGTTTTGAACTTTTGTTAAATATATATTGGAATAGAAAACTAGTTACCAGCGTACAATGAAACAACGCTAACAAATTTAAAATTACCCTCTTCATAGTGTAATAATTGTCTAACGGATTATTACTGTCTCGTTGTTCTCGCGGCATTAATTTTCTCGTGGGACATATCCCGGGTTCGATGCCCAGATCGGGCAATGTATTGTTGGGATTTCTTTGGTCTAGTCAAAAGTGAGTATAGCAATATCTAGCTCTGCCTAGCTCTTCGAGGATATAGAAGGGAGACTGTGTATGTATGTAACGAATAATTACGAAAAGAATACTACTTGATTATGGTTAGCTTGTGCCGTGAACGTAGGGTCAAGGTCACATTAAGGTGCAACCATGGTCTTGAGGAGGAAGCTCCAAGACCGTCTATTTTTATTATTAAATAAAATGTATCATTGGTTGTGGTTCGGAGGACCAGGGTCAAGGTCATGTTAAGGTCAGAAAAGGGTTCTAAGAAATATGCTCCGGGGTTTTATAAAGGGGTATGAATTTTTCATTATTTTTGCGCTAACACGCCCCGTTTACGAGATAGACGATTTTTTCAAAAAAAAAATAAATAAATTACCGTCTATTTAAAAATACAAATTCAAACCGAACTTTTCGTCTCTGAGTTAAAGAAAATGGAGCGAGGCGGGAATGCTGATGCCTGGAGACGCCGGAGCCCGGTGGACCGCGACGCGATGGCGAAGGAGCTGAGCGGGAGTCGACTGCGCAGCGAGGTGGACTGTGGAGGTCGCACTCGCTATCGGAGCCGTGGCCCTGCTCATCGCGGCGTCTGCGGCCGGAGCGTCCGGGACGGGGATCCTGGTTCGGAGAGAGAACGAGAGTAACGAGACGGAGTCGGGCGCTTAGAAGAGGAAATCGGCTTGCAACGGAGTCGTCATCGGCCGGGTTCCCAACGGCATGGCTCTCGTCGCGGCGACTGTAATGCGTCGCATATTTGTTATTTATTTAATTATTTGTCATTCACACGTTCATGCAGGAATAGTGCAGTGGATCCAGTCTCCGTACAGTAAATTAGAACGTTTACATAGATAAAATTACAATAACTACTTATAGCTAACTTCACTCTTAAATTCTAGCACTTATCTAAGTAATATTGTTTTAGTCTCCTTTTAAATATAGTTTCATCATTTTCGTTCCTTTATGTCCTCTGGGACATTGTTTGGCGGATATGACAAACGTTTTTAAAGTTCTACCACCATAATAATTAAACACTCTTGGTACAATATATTTGCCAGAGGCCATCGATCGGGTGTTATGATTATTTGTAACAGGTTCCAAGTTATGCCCAAGACTGCCATGGTTGTCTACAGCCAATAAGTATTTATTTTTTAGGGAAATTGGTAGTATTTTACAAATTTTAAATAATTTTGTGTAGACATTTTTATGCTGATTTCTAGTTTTATTATTGACAAGAAGTTTAAGAAACTTTGTTTGGATTGATTCTAATTTATTTATATATGTTTTGAATGTAAGACCATGGCAATCTAAAGCATACCGAGAATAGACTCCTAGAGTGACTTATATAAGGATTTCAATGTTCCTTTAGGTACTTTAAAGCTTAAATGATAGAATTTTCCAAGTAATACTCTGTTTTACATCTGTTTTAAATTGTATGATGAATACTCTGTTTGTCACAAATGTAATCTAAATGATGGGACCATGAAAAATGTTTATCTATTTTCATGCCTAAGTATTTAAAACAGTTTACTTTTTCATTAGGTTAACATTGACGTTTTGATAAATTATGAAAGCTTGAATGGTTGTGTGTATACAATACTGGTTCTACTGATGGTCGCAAATATGTATAGTGTGTTATTAGCAGTTTGGGTTTCTCTGACTTGATGACGATGCCATTATCGTCGCATAGACCGACATCATTGAGACAGGATGAGATGCGGTCTTTTCGAAAGGACAGCCGAGGTGAGCAGCGATGCCGTCTTGAACGGGACGACAAAGAGCTGCCTCATGACCCCTCCAGAAGTTTTCGTCTCCAAGTACTCATGGATCTCAGAGTTGCGAGTGGGCCGGGCGGCGCCACTTGTAGTCCTGAGGATGTTATTTTGGGCTCTGGAGGCATTGGATGTTTGATTTGCAGGCTGAGGACCACAGTTGGAATCCATAAGTCCATATGGGTTTTATAACTGAGCTGTAGACTCTGGGTTTGTTACTCAGGGACGGAGCGGATTGTTTACCGAGTAACCACAATAGGTTTTTTTTAAAACGAAAGTTGACTTCGTTCCGTTTATGTTTTACATGCTCCTTCCAGGTCATACGTTGATCCAAGTGGAGGCCCGGGGGCTTCACACATGTAGACTGAGGTAGCGGTACTTGACCGGGATTTGCTGTTGGGCATAGTTTCTTTCGCGGCATGAAAGTGATGTGGTGCGATTTGGGAGCACTCGCTCTAATTCGCCATTTTTGCAACCAGCTATAGGTTTGGTCTGGTTGGATTTGTAAGGGTCCCCTGACTTCATCTGGGTCACTACTAGATGTCAGAAATGCAGCGTCATCCGCAGGCGTCGCAATAATTACGTTTGGGGGCTTGCGGTAGGTCGTGTGTAAATATGTTATACATATCTGGGCCAAGGACCGAGCCTTGAGGCGCTCCTGCATCGCAAGTGTGCGGAGGGGATCTGGAGCCACGTTGCTTGACTTGGAGGGTTCTATCCTTTAAATATGATGCCAAAAGAAGGCAGAACGTGTGGGGCAGGGTCCTCTTTATTTTGCACAATAGGCTTTTGTTCCAAACCCGATCGAAAGCATGTTGGACATCGAGAAATGCTGCTGAGCAATACTCCTTATTTTCGAGACTTTGTCTTATCTTTTGGTAGACTCTATGCATTTGCAACCTGTGCGAGAGCAGTCCTTAGTTCAGTGATCACCCGGTTGAGTCGTGTTTTGTCTTCTCTATTGCGTGAATGTTGCCACACTCTGCGAAGTCTGCGCATTTCAGATATCTTGCTGCAGATATCAACTAGAATTAGTTTTCTACGATTGGGTGGTTCTAGAGTGGGAGTATTTTTCCAAGCCGCTACTTGTATCAGGTTGGTGATGTATGGGCACACGTGGTCAATGTTTTCGGGATTTTTCAGTGGAACTTTAAGAATTATATTGGATTCCAGAAATACACGAAAATTACCCGTCTGTTTTTTTCATTGTACAGGTTCTCATTATAGGGTACACAGTAAATGATTGTTGTGCTCATCATCTGCATCACTAGACTATGGTCCGAAGAGACGTCGAGGCTTGATACTATGTGAACAAAAAGGGATTGAATATTTTTGGTGATATAAAAGTCCAACAAATCTGGTATCTTGTTGCCGTCTGTGGGCCAGTGTGTCGGTTCACCAGTAGATAATAGTATAAGTCGATTGGAATCGACGCTCCTTTTTAGTTCTCGACCTCTTGTAACGGTTACTCGTGATCCCCAGTAGGTGTGCTTAGCATTCTAGACCCCACCAGCTATGAAGCGATTCCCCAGAGACTGGAAATATTCTGTGAACATGACTTCTTTTATGCAATGTCGCGGTGGGCAATATATGGCCGAGAGGTTCATATGACCATAGCCGTCTTCTATGCGCACTGTGGTAGCTTGTAGGTGATTAGTCGCGTACGGCTGCGGTAGGCAGTGTTTTATGCTATTTTTAATAACAATCGCAGAACCAGCATGAGCTCCGCCATCCGGGTGGCAGGTAAAGTGCACGCTATATCCGGTGATGCAGATTCGGCTTGGATTCGATTGGTTATATGTGCTTCGGATATAAAGGCATGCATCAAGTTTGTTGGAGTGGAGGAATGCTTTAAGTTCATGGGAGTTAGGTGCAAGGCCATTAATGTTCCACGTTGCAAGGTTTAGAGAAGAAATTTGCTGTTTTGTAATGAGAGTTGTGATAAGATCCAACATGGAGCACATTTGTTGAATTAGGAGATCGATCGTCTCACTTTGTTTTGAGTATGCTTTCAAGAGTCAGATTTCGTTGATTGTCAGTAATATCAGTGGTGTTATCAGAAGCTGGTGTAGATTTTGACTGCGTTACGGTCTCGGTGGCTACCACACTTGCATAGGATCTCAGTTGTAGTTCACAATCTTTGGTGGTTGTTGGCTATGGTGGAGGTTTTTAATGACTAAGCGGTAGCGTTTATTGTCCTTTGGGGTGAATGTATAGCCGATAGCCCATTTGACCGGATAACAGTTATTTTTTTGGGGGCACGTGTAGGGTGGGTCTAGGAAAGGATGGTAGTTCCTACTGACGCGAGTAACTTCACCCCCCTCACAAAAATTATTAATTTAAAATAATATTAATGTACCTAGGTATTAATGGTACAGTCCAGAGCTGTATTGTTATAGGCTTATTTTTGTAGCAGTGATAAAACAGCCTATCATTCTAATTTATATTAATTCCTTGTGTATTTAATGTCGCTATGATAATAATATGTTGTTAACTTGTGCTAAAAATTAAATGGTTAGTAATAGTGGTGTTTTACACATGTTGCGCTATCTATTGTATGAGCTGATATATTGCACTGTTGGTTGTAAAACCGTATTAACTAAATTACGATACAATTGTTAATGTAGCCATGATTTTATTTATTAAAGGTCTATTTTGTTATGTGAAAATTCTGGTCAGAATTGGATGGGTTGACCAGAATTATAAGCTATTATAAGCAGTGTAGCAGTTCCTGCTAGAATTGTATGGGTTAGCAGGAACTGCATGTTGGTATTGTTGGTAAATGGCATTTATAACATGTAGGTATTGTTGGTAAATGTCAATCTTGCTAGAATTGGATGGGTTAGCAAGCATTGCATTTATAACACGTAGGTATTGTTGGTAAATGTCAATCTTGCTAGAATTGGATGGGTTAGCAAGCATTGCATTTATAACACGTAGGTATTGTTGGTAAATGTCAATCTTGCTAGAATTGGATGGGTTAGCAAGCATTGCATTTATAACACGTAGGTATTGTTGGTAAATGTCAATCTTGCTAGAATTGGATGGGTTAGCAAGCATTGCATTTAAAACATGTAGGTATTGTTGGTAAGTGTCATTTATAACTTGGTATTGTTGGTAAATGGCATTTATAACACGTAGGTATTGTTGGTAAATGTCAATCTTGCTAGAATTGGATGGGTTGGCAAGCATTGCACTTATAACATGTCTAAGCTTTTATAAGCGATTTATAAAATGTATTGGTCAGAATTGGATGGGTTGACCAGGATTGTAAGCTTTTACAAGTGATTTATAAAATGTATTGGTCAGAATTGGATGGGTTGACTAGGATTGTAAGCTTTTATAAGCGATTTATAAAATGTATTGGTCAGAATTAATGGGTTGACCAGGATTGTAAGCTTTTTTATAAGCGGTTTATAAAATGTATTGGTGAGAATTGGATGGGTTTACAGGATTCTTTAATGTGATTGTAAGTGCCCCCTCTCGCCGTGTGTAAGGTTTATGTTAAGTTTGCTTGATTGCGTGTATGGGGACATACACGAGGTCAGGATGGACGAGTGTAAGGTCCCCATTTTTATTAAAATTAATATCGATTGGAATTTAATAATTTGTAGTTGAGTGACTCGTCCGAGTCACGTCACTATCGAAATAATTCAAAATGGCGGTTGGCGAGAGCGGGCATTCTATTCCTGGCGGCGGTACCGAACGGACGGTGGCTCTTAGGAAATATGATAATATCTGTACAGTGTAAAGGTGTGTCCGAAATATAAATTGTATTGGAATACAACTGTAGTCTTACTACATATATAATATGATAAGATATTTTTTACTTTTTCCACACGCTGTTTGCTATAATCGTTTACTTAGCGGTAATAAAAAATGAATACGCTCATTACTTCGAAATGTTATTGGTGCGCGCCGTGGCTCCGGGGTTCAAATTTTGCGTGGTAGTCTATTTCAGCCTCTCCACATGGTTATCGCTATTTACAAGATGTAGTGGTCTACAAAGTAGTAAAATACTGCCTAATGTAGACAGGCGTACATTGTAAAAAGAAAAGCACAAATGGCTATTTTTATTGTTAATCTGAGTATGCTGAAGAGAACACAGACTGACCCATAAAAGCAATCGGCGAGTACTTACCAAAAACTACCGGTGTCATTCGACGTTCGAATTGTGGATAGATAGAGATACCCCGCTGAGAACATCACGCTAATATTAAACAAATCTTTGTAAAAAGTACTTTAATGTTCTACTATATTATACTAAATTTGTATAAAAAATGTACTGTATTGTATGTACATAATGTTATATACATATCTAATGTTTATTAGTGAAACAGGTTCTTTAACAGTTCTGAATGAAATTCTATTCAACTGGCAAAATTGTCTTTTACAAATGTACTACAATTTTTTGTCTGTTATAAGCCAAAATATTACGGAAAATTTGAAATTAACTAGTATAATACAATAAAGGTAGGAAGTCGTTTCAACGTTAAGTTTAAATGACCCATTTAAGAGGCTTCGGAATATGATAAATTTATATGAATTTTATTTATATAAGTGCTTTGTTGTTCAATAAGATCGTCTGTTATTGAGACACTCAACAGCAAACCATGATGGCCTGACAGGTGCTATAAATACCATATCAAATGTCCAGGAAATCTGTGATCAAACGAGGCATTTGTCTATAGCCCGATAATTTCTCTATCATTTGATAAGTTCGTCAAATAAATCAATATATATACAATCAAGTAGCAACTATGAACAGATCGGTTACATGTGTGGTAAAATCAAACGTTGTGTCAGAGCTAATCGGTATTTGAGAGAGCAGTCAGTGGGCGTGCTTTGCGCGCTCGGGGCGGCCGGCGCGCTCGGCCCGCTGCGGCGGCGAACGAATTCGATACACACATGTCGATTGTCGACAGCGCGTCACGGCTCATTAGTGCGCTATCAATCGAACGACCGACTGCGAGAACGGCGAGCGCACTCCCGCCTCCATAATTTACAACCAGAGCGCAATACTACCACAGTCCATAATGCCGAGCGTCGAAGATCTCGGCCTTACCAATTTTACATCTAACTTTCAATTATTTACGCATCGAAACGATTTTCCGTCCCATTTCGTTGAATCCTGCCTGTAATACCATTGTGATTACCGAAAGGAGTAGCAAAGTTTCTTCCAAAGACCTTTTGTTAGCAAAACACACTACTGTAAATTTTACCGACCTCCATGTTACAGCATAATTTTAGTTGAATAAAATGCCGCCTAAGAAGAAGAATTTACAACAAAGACATAACTATTCTAAAGATGTTTTTCGTTTCGTATAGAAGTTGTGACATCGGGTAGATTGAGAGATGGGAAGTGTGATTAGAGCGCAGAGGTGCTACGTCGTAGCGCCTCTACGAGTCCTAATAACCCGTGGACCTGCCTGCACCTGACGGCTAAACGTAAAAAGGGACAGAATAAAAGAAAGTACGATTGTGACGATTTTATATCTCTGAAGGAAAAGCCTAATATTTCATTTGTGTATTTGTCAGAAAATGTTACGACCGACGGAATAATTCTTATGAGGCTTAACAACATAAAAAGTTGATGTAAAATATTTAGTTCGTGCCAGTAAAAGATTTAATTTGTGATGTTTTAATACGCCTGGTGAAATGTTTACGGTATGATTGTGCGCTGAATTAAATACAAGAAGTATAATACAAGGGAAGTAAACGTCGAAAATAGGTATTGCCTCGAGCGATTAAGATCTTTTGGTGCTAATGAGTTTAGGTTTATGAATTTTGATGTAGCTTGGGAACAATTATGAAGAATAAATATTAACAAGTAAATACTGACCTAAATTAGGCTCTAAAGAAATATGAATACAACAGTTAACGACAGGGTCCACTGTTCAAGTAAGTACTTATACATTTCTGAATATTGTATTAAAGCCACGATGAACTTTGTAATCTACATAATTGTTATACCTATAAGTTGATAGCTATGTTCTTCTACGCGAAGTTAAAAGTAACTCTATACTCCGTAAAATATTGTAAGTTAACTTTAAAAATACTGGAAGCCCGACCTGTCGAGGTGTGTTTCATGACTCAATGCAGTTTCGTATAAAGTAGCGATTGAAGGAGCTATTCCTCTCAGATAAGGCACGAATGAAGCTTTACATTGTGGTATAACCTTATTTTATACCTTTTGTCATTTTCTGTGAGAAGATCCTCAATTTATTACCGCTGAGATATGGAATCCCTTTGTAAAAACGTGATGGTTTATGTTACACCGGAAAAATTTCGACCTGTAAGTACCACTCTAAAGATATAAGTGATGTGTTTGATAAACTAGGATCCTGTATGATAGATAGGTAGGTAAAAGGTAGAAAAACAAGTTCAAAACACAAAGTTAAATTCAGAAATGTACAATAGGCGACCTTAATGCTAAGAAAGGATGGACAGGAAAAGATCAACAGTATCATGTAGTCGTACAGGAAAGTAGACTTATATTATTTACGATAATTATTCTAAGATCACTGATTCTAAGTCAACAAAATTACTTACATATACGTACTTTAAGTATTATATGATAATACTACCACTGAGCAGGGTTTGATTCTCCGACTTAGCGGTGTTCATAATAGCTTTCGTTTACCAACTTAGTAACAACATACATCGTTGTCTGGTCACGAAGACAAAGGGACATTAATGACAATCTAGCACATATGTAGGTACATGTTAAGCCATAGTTGAACTTTACGGGGATTTGAACTATGACCCAAAGTTCTGTATTTAATGTCTTGTAAATGTCACCCTTATAATCCCTGATATTGGCAAAATGTCATATCAATCAATTTACTGGTAAATTTTATTTTTCTAGACCATTTATACTTAAAATTTACGTCTTATATATTAAGATGTTCATTTTAAAATAAACCACGTGTGGTAGGTATGTGATGCTATACATAGAAACAAAGAAGTCAAAATACTTCTGTATTAATTCTTGGAAAAGGAAAGGTATATAATCAGTTGATTGATTATTATTTATTATTGGGGTACTGGAGTTTAGCTGTAGCACTTATACACCATTATTTTTTAATTAGTTCAAAAAATTTAACAGGGCACTAAGTATCTTTAACTGATCATATTTATGTAGTTGAAAAATAAAAACACTAAGTCCCAAAACTGTCTCAAAACTGTCCACAAAAATACGTGCTAATTGGTAAATGCAATACTAATACTATGACCGACCCGTGTACTATCATAGTAAAATTAACCATTGATAAATTTCTCCTCCCCCCCGCCCCTCTGCGCCTGCGCCACGCGCCGACGATGCGACAAACAGTACTTAATTGCTAGCTAAAGTGAGCGTATCTAATTTCGTTGCAAAAGTTAATTGTTTGTCTACGTTTGCCCGACGCGATGGCCTATCATATCAGTTCATATCACGGGAGTTTGTAGCTATGCTTCGTGCTTACTTTTTGAGTGGAAAAATCGCGAATGCAGCTGTGTACCCATAGACATCGTATTGTGAGTGTACAAAAGTGACCGGGTCAGTGTCAAACAATTAAAACAGTGAATATTGGATGCTTTTGACAACGGTGGTGGACATTTCGAAGGACAATGGAAATACTTGTAAGTTTAGTAAATAATACGTACTTAAGTAAATAATAATTTGATGCGGGCGGCTCAAAATCGGTCTGTGTTCTCCACACACCTTGAGGAAGACCTATGTCCAACAGTGGACGTCTCTAGGCTGACATGATGATGATAAAATAATTTGTAAATAGCAGATGATTCTAACTTCATAAATACGCCAAAATTACTCTTTTCTTTTAGTCCAGAACACCTTTCTTTTATCTTTTATTTTGATATTGGTTTGCTTTCTAATTACATACCTCCGTATTTAATTACTTGTTAAACGAAAAATTTTACCAGTCCTAAGCCCGAATGAAGTATGAAGGAGAGGGTAGAATTAACAAAATTAAAAAATAACTACCCACATTTATTATTTTCCTTCATTTTATATTCTATGGCTATCTACATCATAAGTGCGACAGAGAGAATGCGAATGAGCAGGATGGAATATTATCAATGAGGTGTGCTTTCGCTCTACTGATCTGTCCGATCGTAGAGAAGAGGCATTTGGGTTCGCGCTCCCGGCTCGCTCGAGCAGTCGCAATCACTACCAATATCCCCTCCGTGATTGCGGCATCCTTTATTACCTTTGACATCCTTTCCAAACACCAACCTCCCATAACACTCTCTTGTCCTATCTTGTATTTCCCTTCCGTTCCTTATACGAAGTAGAGGTGAAGAAGATGGCGCAATGACTGCAAGGGGATTAAATACTACTTTACCCCAGGAGGGTACCGGATGTACCGGAGAATCCCTCTCTGAGCATTGTCGCTCAGACTGCCCTATCGTATCTGGGGGGGGCAAAATTCCCAACGGCGACGCGCTTTGCCACACGTCACGTTTTGTCTCCCCTTCCAACAGAGGCAAAAAGAGGGCTAGGGAATGCCTATTTGCAACGGTGAATGTTTGTGGAGGAGTGGATAGTAAGATCGATGAATTGTGTGATATGATGGATGTAAGGAAAATTGATATACTAGGAGTGAGTGAAACGAAGAAGAAAGGTTGCTCAACAACTACTCATGGCCAGTATCATGCATACTGGTCTGGAGTTGTTGAGTCTGAAAGAGCTAGCCGAGGAGTTGGAATGATTCTGTCGGATAGGATGAATGAGTGTGTGAAAGAATATGAATATGTCAACTCCAGGCTTCTTTGGATGCGATTAAAACTTGGTTTAATGAAAGTCTTTGTTGTGTGTGTTTATGCTCCGGACATGTCCAAGCCATTGAATGTCAGAGAGGAATTCTGGGATAAGGTTAGAGATGTGCTTGCTAGGTGTGAGAATAATGAAAGAATAATTATGTTAGGTGACTTTAATGGATGGGTGGGTGTGTCTCGTGATGGATGTGAAAGGGTTCTAGGGCGATTTGGTGACGAGAGAGTGAATGAAAATGGTGAGAGTTTGCTGGAGGTTTGTATGGAGAGAAAGCTTGTGGTGACAAACACTTTGTTTAGTCACAAGTTGATTCATATGTATACATGGCAAAGGCAGACAGAAAGTAGTATGATAGATTTTGTTGTGGTAGATGAACGTTTAAAAGGAAAAGTGAAAGATACTAGAGTGTATCGAGGCTTAAATGTGGGTACTGACCATTTTTTGGTAGTTAGCCGCATAGCGGGTCTAACCACTAAATGGCGCCATCGCCCTCGCATACACTCAGCTGCCATTGAAAGAGTGAAAGTTGAACGATTTGAAGAAGATGATGTACGTAGTAAGTATCAAGAGGCGTTGGAAGAAAGGTTTAAAGATTTGTTTGAGGAAGATGATTGCGAGATAGAAGAATTTTGGAAAGAGTTTAAGAATGGAGTAATAGAGACAGCTATACAAGTATGTGGCGTAAGCAAGAGGAATCATGTTAAAAAGATTTGTAATGAATGGTGGGATCAGGAAGTAAGTGGTGTGGTCGCGGAAAAGCGCAAAGCATGGATGGACTTGCTGGCCATAAGAGCCAACAAAAGGGTACAAAGTAGTGTGACTGACAATGAAAGGATAGTGAAAGAAAAGTATGTCAGGTTGAAACAAAGTAAAAGAGACAGTGAGAAGAAAGAAAGAAGAATGTAAGGATAAATTTGATAGAAAATTTTCTCAGGATTTTCGGGCCAATATCAAATTATTCTGGCACTTGGTTAGAACAGCCCGAGGCAAAACAGGTGACTCAAAAGTTGGTGTGATAAGGGATGTAAATGGAAATATTATAAGAGAGCATGGGGAAGTTTTGGATCAGTGGAAGGTGTATTTTGAGAATTTATTTGAACGAGGAGAAAGTGACACTAGGAATATAGTAGCGAATGAGGAAGATAATTGTGCAGGTAATATAAGTATGGAAGAGATACGGTATGCAATGAAAAGTTTGAAAGCGGGTAAAGCTGCGGGATATGACAGAATATCTGCTGAAATGCTCAAGGTAGGCGAAGGCGTCACCGCAAGCCTGCTGTACCTACTTTTCAATAAATGTTGGCGGTCCGGTCGTGTACCAGGAGACTGGAACAAGGCCGTAATTGTGCCACTGTACAAGGGAAAAGGGTCACAGCAGGAATGCAAAAATTATCGCGGTATAAGCCTCCTGAGTGTTGTTGGCAAATTGTATGCAAAGATACTGATTGAAAGAGTGATCTCCGAAACGGATAGTAAAATTTGGGATGTGCAAGCGGGATTCAGAAAGGGAATGGGATGTACGGATCAAGTCTTTTCCTTAAGGTGCATTTCAGAGAAAACCTTAAGTAAACACCAGAAGGTTTTCTGCGCCTTTATTGACCTGGAAAAGGCTTACGATTGTGTGGTGAGGGATGAACTTTGGTCAACACTTTCTGTGTATGGAGTGAGCTGCAATCTGATACGGGCACTTGAATCCTTATATAGGGATTCAAGTGCCTGTGTCAGAATAAACGGGGCCTACACGGACTGGTTTAACATTGATCGTGGTGTTAGACAGGGATGTGTAGCGTCTCCTTGGCTGTTCAATCTATTCATGGACAGTTGTTTGACCGATCTGAAAGGGTCTGAATGTGGATTAAGAATGGGTGAATCTGTGTTTAAGACCCTGCTATACGCTGACGATCAGGTTCTTTTTGCGTCGTCAGCGTCTGATTTACAGCAGATGGTCACAGTAATGAATGAGGCGTATAAGAAGAAGGACATGAAAGTGAATGTAAGCAAGACTAAGGTCATGGTCATAGAGAGGGAAGACAGTATAACTGAATGTAACATAATGATAGGAGATGAAAAAGTGGAACAAGTGAATGAGTTTGTGTATTTAGGGTCTTTGTTTACGAGAGATAGGAAATGTGAGGGAGATGTTGAAAGGAGAGTGAAAGCAGGAAATAGTGTGAATGGCGCCTTACGGTCCATCATCAGTAGCGAAATTTTACCAAGTAAGGCTCATCTTGCTGTACTGCAGGGAGTTTTGGCGCCAACACTGATGTATGGTAGCGAATCATGGGTATGGCAGACGAAGCATGAAAGTAGAATCAATGCTGTGGAGATGAGAGCTTTAAGGAGTATGTGCGGAATAAGTTTGAAAGATAAAGTGCGTAACAGTGTGATACGGGAAAAGTGTGGTCTAAAAGAAGATGTAGTGACAAAGATTGAAAAAGGAATGTTACGTTGGTTTGGACATCTGGAGCGGATGGATGAAAGAAGAAATACGAAAGGAATGTATCGTGCGAGAATAAATGAAAATGTCGGTAGAGGACGCCCTAGGCGGTCGTACGCCGACCAAATAGGTGATCTACTGATAAAGGGCAAAATAAAAAGTACCTATAACCGACGCGCATGCATGACGAGGTTAATGAATGTCGATGAAGCGAGTTTGAACCGAAGCATGTGGCGTTCCATAGTCTCTGCCTACCCCAATGGGAGACAGGCGTGACGTTATAGATAGATAGATAGATAGATGAATTAGTGAATGGATTGTAAAATATGACTATGATTTAAGTGAGATTTTCTACAATAAACAAATGATAATAACTTTGCTCTTTATTGATATTATGAAATTCTTACGTCACATATATGATAATAATATCTTCGCTAATCTGTCCTTAAAGATTTTGTACTAATTAAAAAATAGTGCTGTATATCGTTACGTAATTATAAATATTTGCTGATCTGCAGCAAATATTTATTTATTCAACTGCTTCTTTATTATTCACTAATTGATTGCTAGAGGTAGTTTAATTGTCTCAGAGCCCAATTAGGAATAGTCAGGTAAAAATAAATGAGGCATAAATAAAGCAAGCAAGCAATCTTTCAAATAGAGTTAGAAACGATTTACAAATTTCATTCAATTGCAATAAATCTCTTTATGACTGGTTAACAAAACTGTTAGCAGTTACATCCAGGGGATCGATTACAACACAAGATAAGGATCAAAACTGACCTTCAAACAATAAATACATGTTGAGAAGGGTAAAAAGAAACGGACTAAGTATTTACTCTCACCAAACTTGCGCTAATGATAAGTATAAGTAAACGAATACTTTACAAATGTACAGCCTTGAACTTGGAATAGAAATGGGGAAATGGTTTTCGATTCTATTTCTGTAACACATTTTTCGGACAAAGGAAATATACGAGGTTTAAAGATATTTCATTTAAATTGTATTACTTTGCGATCGTGCTAGATGTGCAGTTCCAAGGTAGACAGTGGATTCTATCGATTGGATTTCATAATATAATGATGTGCTGAAATATAAAATACGGTTACAATAAAAATACAGCTGAATTACTCTAAGTTCTGCTTCATTCGTTTGTAAGTCGTTCTTTTGATTTTGTAATAACTTATTTCCTTCCAAGTTTCTTTGATATCGCAACACACGTTACACACTGAAGTTGATTGCCTACCCAAATTCTCGGTAACGCCTTAAAATTTATTACATTGCCACATCATTTGTAGAGTTCCGTTTATATACGTATGTAAGGTTGTCTCTGTGATTAAAATATTAACTTTAATTTGATCTGTGTTCAAGGTCTAGTTATTTATTACTTAGTTATAGCAAAGGTAGATAAATATGTGTTCGAAGGCTTTAAAATTCTTACATAATACTTAATGAATATAATAAAATTAAATCCATTCACCTTATGTTGTTTAAATACGAATGTTGCGAAATTTGTGGTATCGGGTTGTCTACCCGGGGCGAGGACTACCGTGCACTCGAAAATTTAAATTAAAACAATACATCTGATAAAAGGTGATGCTATTATATTATTTTAATTAGCAGGTTTATTGCAAACTGAAGTTGTATCGTGCGCTGTTTTTCTAAATGTTAAGTATATAGACCTTTCACTTTCTCTTTCCCCTTTCACTCGCACAAAATAAACACCATATAACAGTTGGTTGTTGTACTTTTGTTCTGTTTTATTTTACTCGCAATGAAATTCAATAGGTAAACTTTACTTAAAATAAAAAAAATATATAATCGGACACCGTGATTATACCTCAAACACTTGCCTAAAGAATAAAACGTGAGGCCGGAATGAAATTACACTAAATAAGAAGTGAGTAGCCTTTAAAATAAGTTGGTGCTGATGTTATAGTTGAGTGAGTCAACCCAGCAAATTGAATTATCTATAGAGGACGTACGTTAAAGACCGGCGGCTCTCCATTCCAAAAGCAGTCTGTAGTCGACAAGTGAAATGAACCAAATTAATAACGATACTATGTATTTTTGATTTAACATTTCTTTTAATAATCAAATTAAAAGATTTCTTCGGGGCAGTAGTTCCGATGGCATTCGATACATAAATGTTTTAGTAATGAATCTATATGTACTTGTGAACACATTCGTAACTCGTTAATTATAAGCTGAAATATAAATTTAAATTATCGTTCGGCACTTCACCGTAAAGCTAGCCACACACGCTCCGGTCTGTCAGATATGTTTAAATGCACTGTTAGACCGCAGGGTCTATGTGATTCGGTCACCTGCGCAGCACAAAAAAATTGCACAAGTGAGTTTCCACATCAACTGGCCAGTCAACAGTCAACTTTGAGATGGTAGTGTGTGTGTGATCATAGAAATTGTACAATAGAAATAATAAACACACTAACTTTGTAAAATAAAGTAACATACGTACAGGCTCAATGGTCGTTTAATACTCTAGGCGCTGTAACTTGTTTTTATTTGACACTTTAACTAGCACGATCATCACCACCTTTTCTTTATAAACCTGAGTAGGCAAATATGATTTTATCAAAGAGGCGAAATTGGTTAAGGCAATATAAAAAGAACTTCATTAAAATATAAGGTGTATAATAACGATATATATATTTGGATGACAGGCATTTGGCATTTATTGAAATAAAAAGTGAGCGTCCCGGGTGGCGATGAGGGTGACAAAATTGTGAACATTACTCATGACATTTAGGGGTGCTTCACATTGATTGCTCTACGTTTTCCCTTGATGAAATTATATAAACCACTATACAATGGCACTGGTTTTATTAACGGGAAGAACAGGATGATTTTTTGATGAATATTGTGTTCTACTAGTTTGTTTCGCATAATCTGTTGTTGGGAAGAAAGCTTTATATTTTTATTGCGTAATTTGAATACGTATTTTATTAGTAATCACGATAGACGATTATTGTCAAGCAAAAAATGCAATAATACCAGGCGTTGATGTTGACGTTGAATGATTGAAATATAATCATAATGTCAATTTCCATTTATTATGGATTGTATTGTTAGCGGTTATGGCTTCCGAAGCAACATAAATAGAGATAACTTGGACTGATGGTACAAGTCGTTTTTATTCGCCAATCTTAGCCAATGCTTTTGCTACCTACGCTATGTTTCTTAGTCACTAAGACTGTGAAGGATAGTACCTTTATATCTTTGTTTTTCATAACATTAAAATTCAAATATTATTTACAACTTAGACTTAAGAATTAGAATCTAAGTTCCGTAAGTTGGCGACACTTTTACAATAAGCTAAGGCGTATCTTTTAAATAACCATGATTGATTCTTCTTATTACACTATACAGTTTACAGAGGAAACGTTTTAGTTGTTGATTTAGCTTCTAACTAATTTTGGTACGGTAATTATTAGTCTGTTAATGGATAAATAAATTTGTCAACGATTAATGCATTCGAATAACTATCGTTGTCGTATTAATGCCGAACATCGATGTTGGCATATATTTGAATAACTAAACGTTCGTATGACTGAATGTTGCATTGATAAATTGTAAATAGCAGTTGCAGATTGCCAGTATGTAATTGCATGACTATTGTATATGTACATTCAAGTATGAATATTTGACTGCACGGTCGGTGAAGTGGTTTAAGCGGTCGCTTTGCCGCTTGACACTGCGCTGAGGGTTGTGGGTTCGATCTCCAAACGAGACAATACTTTGTGCGATTCATTATTGTCGTTTCGATTCTGGTTGTAATTTGTGTCCGTTAGTTACATAGAAAATAGTGTCTAGTTATAATAAGTGTTTGTATAGTCCACCACGACATAGGATTTATTCCAAGTGCAAAAAAACATCAAATCAAAGCATATAGTTTTGGATAAAAAGTGTAATACCTCTTCAAAACACACTATATACAGTTATTTAAACGTTTCTAACTTACATGATCTAATTGAAAGCGATAACTCTTGTCAGATAGTGCAGTACAAAAATACTTTTAAGAGTGGCTCTGCAAGCGAAAATCCAATAACATGCATAAAATGTTTGAATTGTGCATTTTGAATTATTGAGAAAGATTTTCAAGGCTATCAATACTCAGATAAGTGATACTGAAGGAATGTTTCTGGGAAATCAGCTCGCGTACTACCAAAAGTTAAAGACTTGTAATCACTTTTTGTTTACGTTGTCAATGAATTGATTTTCGCCATTATGTACTATCGACAGCAGCGACGGTTTACATTACGTACATAAATAACAGTCCCGACTCATGGTCAGGACTGTGTACTTATTATTGAATAGGTACCTACAAAGATAGCAATTATTTAGCACATACATAGGTGGGATCTTCCTTTGAAACATATGTAAGGACTAGCTTTTACCCGCCTCGCGCGCATTAAATTCGGGGCAACACAAATCTACTTTCAGTCTCAAGTTGTGTGAAGACACTCCTGATTATCCTAAAGACTTCAGAAACTCTAAAGGGTACAAAGTAACTCGGTCAGTATCCATGACATTATCTACCGTTATCTACCGAAAGGTACATAATAACATCACCTTGCATACAGTCAAATGTCAAAGCCATGTTCTAATATATGTTCAATAGGTATATCTTTATAAACATTTTCGCATTTTTAATACTAGTAGGAAACATTTCAGCCGTTTAAGCTTATTAAATAGGTAATTATTAGTTTATATATGCGAACAATAAAATCAACGTGCACAATATGACATTATGTATGACGTGACAATACTGACAGATATGCGACAGCACATGCGCAGATCTCAATTATTAGTGCATGCGTTCTTACTTCCAAGAGGTAAATTTGTGCCGTACAAACTTCTACCCTCCCTAAAATTCCTCCCAGTTTAATTTTTGCAACTTATGGTAGCCTATGTCCGTCTCCATGATCCAATATATCTCTATATTAAATTTAAACAAAATCGGTTCTGCCGTTTTAGCGTGAAAACGGAACATACATAAACATTTTCGAATTTATAATATTAGTAGGGATAAGTCTAAATTTAATGTCAGCGTACAGCCTAGGCGAGACTATAACCAGCGCATATTTCGATAATTAATTAAAAGAGATTTAATAATTAAAAATCTACAGTAGCAGTATAGTAGCGGCTCACGGCTACATCAGATCAAACATAAACTCTGACGCCCTTTAAGCATACAACTGTAGTCAATATTAATCATAAAATCTGTTTACACTATTCGTGAATGGAAACACTTTTAAATGTATTGGGAAAACATTAATTTACGCATACGAATGAGCGTATGAGTATTTCCTTCCCAATGTTCTATAGCGAAATTGGCTCTCGTAACCCTTTTATGAAACGCGCACGTAGTATACGGTTCTAGGTAAAACAAGGTACATCGCAATATAATTTTTAGTCCAGGACATTTAAGTTTCATCTGCTGTCTGCAATACAATATAAGAATGAAACTATATTGGTATGACAGAGTCTTATGACATAATTTGTTCTCGTAAAGTCTGCCATCTGCACTAAACTGTTGTCTAGTGGAGTACTATGACCTAATCCTTTTCATAGAGAAAAGAATTAGATCATGGTCATAGATTATTCAATTGCAATGTGCTTAGATTATATACTTCAATATATACGAAACTTTAGGGGTGCCGCTATGGACCAACTTAGGTATATAAAATTATCATAACGAATGCCTACAGTACCTTGATAACATTGTTTGAAATAGAATTAGTTTTATTATAAGTCAAATCGATTAGATCGATTGAGTAACATTTTGTTTAGTCTATTGAAAATTTTTGACAATGGTCACACTGAACTGTCACTTCCGTTCGCTTCCTTGAAAAATTACCACGTTGTCGTCTCGTACGTAAAATAATTGTTCGCCTTTTGAAAAGCACATCATTGTAGCTACGCGAATAGTTGTGAAATCTATTAAATTGCCGCTTTTTTGACTCCCGGCACGGTTTGTGACATATTGAACATTTTGTGAAAAGTTATTGTGAGCACACCTTTTTGCATTTCGTGTGAATTGATTAATTGAACTAAATAGAGTAAACCGCCTTGAATGCCGCCTGATCTAGTGCTGGCAACGGTAAATTGTGATAAAGGACATTGTGAACTATTCATTGACATTTGCAAGGAGAAATTGCGAATCCTGTGAACTTGCATCGTGCATTGAAGACGCTGCGTTAGAGTCTGGTAAAGTAAAGATAATTCACTTGCTAATATTGGCCAATTTTAGTCTTGTGTGTATCTAGCTTGCCTCCAGGACTCCACTCAAGAACATCACTAAGAGTTGGTAAGACATTTTATTAATATTAAGTGTAGTTAAGATTACTTGTATTCGCTGTGCAACACAGTACATTTATGTCTAAGATTTGTTGTGGCTGACAAGGGCTGATGAATAGAGTCACGCTTCCACAAATCAGCTGCAATTAATCCCAGCTCCTTCTAGCCAAATTCTAGACATAACTTTTGATAGCAAGAGCGTGGTTAACTGTGCCTATATTGTAAACTTACAAGTTTAGCTTAGCCGTTGATTGTATCTGAACTCAGATTGGTGTTGTATGAGCTATATATCTCACCTTGTAGACAGTATTGTAGTGTTTGTCAGGTCAGTTATTGTCTAAAATACATAATATTTAATTGTATAAGTTGACCTAGATAATTTGAAACACATTGTCATATAACCTCAATCAGTAATTGTTGATTTGTATTGTTGGAAAATCTAACTTAAATTTGTTGTTGCATTAATAAGTCAGTTTGTTTGGATACATAACAGCTGTATGTATCAATAAATTTAGTAAATTTAGTTTATTGCATATATTCATAAACATAACAACCAACTTGACCTTGCCACTTGCCACGTCACATTAATAAACTTTGTTTTGTTATAATATAAAGATAATATTGTTAGGTAACACATATTCTGTGCTTACTTCCTATTGTATATCACAAATAACACAGTTAGTCTGTCTTTTGCAAATAATTAATTAATTAAGTTGAAGTTTCAACTTTATTAATTTGTTATAAGTTATAACTTTGATAACTTTTGTGTTTGTTTCAATATACTGAAACCTTTAATTTTGTTGGGCAGTAAATACCTGTCACTTGCCTGCACTTGCAGTAAACAGGCTAATACTTTGTTGGTTTCAAAGAATTGAGAAAAATTAAGTTTTGATTGTTATTATTGTTTAACGCTTGTCCGGGCTCTTTTGAAATTTTGATTATGTCAGCTATCAAGGACTTGCGTGCGGCTGCTGGTGCTATTGCATCAGATCTGCGCTGGTTTGCCTCGGCCAATGCTTTAGTGAACCGGCCTGATCGCCAGCAGGCCTTACTTCAGAGGTACGAGCGGATTGATGATCGCCTGGCAAGTGTGGAACAGCAATTCCGCACTTTCAGCACTTGCTGTCTTGAAGTGTCAATCAATGATTTCACCGCTGACCAGCGAAATAAGGTCAGCGAAGACTATGCCCAGGTCTTAGACCTGTATGATGCTGTCTCCAATACTGCGAGACAACTAGTTGCCGATAGGGAAGGGCAACCCGGCCTGAAGCAGGAGCTTCCTAGGTCAGCACCGGGGCTGGTGAGTAGGCTCCCTACATTGGACCTCCCCCATTTTGATGGCTGCCTAGGAAGCTACCTGGGCTTCGTTAATTTGTTCGACAGCCTAGTCCATGATAGGGCTGACCTTCGGCCGGCACAAAAGTTGGCCTATCTAATGTCGGTACTGGATGGGGAGGCAAAGGGCCTCATCCAGCATCTGCCCGTGTCTGACGAGGCGTACCAGACGGCTCGGGACCTAATCACCCGTAGGTACCATAACAAGCGTGGCCTTGCCGACACGCATATTGAGCAGATTTTGGGTTTGCCGACGCTCACCCGGGTCTCTGGGTTGCGCACCCAACTTTTGAACCCGCTTTTGGTGGCCATCAACGCACTTAAGTGCCTTGACCTGCCCGTGGACCAATGGTCCTATCTATTGGTGCACATTGTGCTAAAGAAGCTGCCTGCCGACCTGAGGTCGCGTTTTGAACAGCGCTTTGGTGGGGATAGCGCGACCCATCTGCCCCCCTTTGCTGACCTGGAGAGGTTCCTGGAGGATGAGTGCCGGGTCTTGGACAACTCCGGTGGTGACACGCCGGCTAAGACGCAGCCGCCCAGGGTCAAGAAGCAGGCTCGCGGTCACACCCGAGCCAATGTTGACCGGCGCCCTCCTCGCTTTGCGGTCACGCAGAGCCCAGCGGAGTGCTCCTACTGCAAGGTCACGGGGCACAGAACGGCCAGTTGTAGGGCATTCTTGGACCTACATGTCGCCTCTCGTAGGCGCATTGCGAATGCCCGCCGCCTTTGCTTCTCTTGCTTGGGGTCCCACTACCAGCGAGACTGCCCAAACTCTCGCCCCTGTCCTCACTGTGGAGGACAGCACTTGGACATTCTCTGCATGAATGCCAGAGAGGTAGGCCGCTTGTCCAACCAGCCGACGCCGCGCACGGGCGGGTGCTTTGAAGGTGACAGCCGAGGCTCACCGGCGCGTAGCCGAGAGTCGCCTCGCTCAATTGATTGCCACTCACCCCGCTTGGAGAACCGTAGCGTGTGCACGCCTCATCTCTCTCGCGCACCTGAATGTGCTGTTCAGCGTCACCAGCACCATGACTGCTGCCCCAGGTATTCCCCTCCTTTGGCGGAGCGTCCCCGCCTTGACTCGCGCCCACCTCGTTTTGGGCGGGTGCGTCTTTATGACCCCCCACAGATGGCGCGCGGATCGAGTCATCGCGCTTTTGAGGACTTCAAGCCGCACCCTCATTTTGACTTGCCAGGTCCTGGCCAACGGTCGCCGCCCAGGCAACAATAGGTCATTGACCCCTGCCCTATAACTCCAACCTCCCCCATTGAGACCGTTACCCTACCAACGGTTGCTGTTAGGGTCTGGGGACCCACGGGGACCTCTGTTGTTGTCCGTGCTATATTGGACACAGGTTCACAAGGTTGCATTGTTTCCACTTATTTGGTAGGGCAGGTTAAATTAAATATGGGCTCTTTTCCAGATTGTATACGGGGCATAGGGGACGTAGCCTCTAATGTTGAAGGGCAAGTTAAGGTTTTGTTTGGCCCTGTTGAATCTTCACACCCGAGGATTAAAACCTCGGCTATTGTGCTGAAGAATATTTTGGGCATGCATCCACAGAAGCAGCTACCTGCTGCTGTGGTGAATTTGACATCGGGATTGGAACTGGCGGACCCCAAATTTGACACACTGGGACAAATCGATTTGTTGATTGGCTCTGATGTCCTCGGTGGAATTTTGATTGGTGGAAAACGGGTCTTGGTGCCAAATGGTTTGACTGCCATCCCGACCATATTTGGATTTGCTTTGATGGGACCTGTACCTAGGGACCCCCCTCCACCCGAACTTGATAATTTGTTGGCTGTAGGCTCTGCTCTCTCTGATGCAGTTCAGAGGTTTTGGGAGGTAGAGGAGCCGCCTCAAGCTGCCCGTTTGAATCCAGAACATGAGGAGTGCGAGCTGTTCTTCCAGAACAACACTGGTCGACTCCGTTCTGGTCGGATTATTACGAGGCTACCCTTCCTGTCTGTTCGGCCTCCGCTTGGTGAGTCACGACCTTTAGCCGAAAAGAGGTTGTTAGCCATGGAGCGTCGCATGGGTCGTGATCCGGAGCTCAGACAGAAGTATATTGAGTTCATGAGGGAATATGAACAGTTGGGACACATGTCTGTGTCAAATTTGGATTGGCGTTCGGTGGAGCATTACTTTCTCCCGCATCATGCGGTATTGAAGCCATCGACTGGGAAGCTGCGCACAGTATTTGATGGTTCTGCGCAGACTTCAACAGGCGTATCCTTGAACCAGTGCTTGCATTCTGGTCCCAAGTTGGTCAAGGACCTTTGTGACGTCATCACCAGATTCCGACGACATCAGGTTGTCTTTGTAGCCGACATAAAAATGATGTTCAGGCAGACTATTATCCACCCTGATGACCGTCGCTTCCAGCTGATCCTTTGGAGAGAGTCTCCTCGTGATCCCATGGTCGTCTACGAGCTCAATACTAATACGTACGGGTTAAGGTCAAGCCCCTACTTGGCAATACGTTCTCTTTGGGAGCTCGCAGACCGCGAAGGCCTACGTTTCCCACGAGCCTCTGCCATCTTGAAGGACGATATTTACGTCGATGACATTTGCTCGGGTGCCTCCACAGCGGACGAGGCGATCCTCCTGCGGGACGAATTGATAGGTATTTTGGCCTCCGCTGGTTATGAGTTGCGCAAAAGGATTTCCAACTCACCAGCGCTTTTGGAAGGCTTGCCAGAGGATCATCAGCAAGATCCACATCTATTTGAGATTGTTGACAACCCCGCCATGATGGCTGTTCTCGGCGTTCAGTACAGACCAGTCCAAGACATCTTTACATATAACGTAGACTTGAAATTGCCGTGTTCTTGGACTAAACGTCTCGTATTGTCTACTGTCGCCAGAACCTTTGATCCGAATGGTTGGATCTGTCCAATTCTATTTTGGGCAAAATGCTTCTTGCAGAAGCTTTGGACAGCAGGATTGACCTGGGACGAACCTCTGCACGGCACTCTTGTTGAGGAATGGTCCTCCTTTGTATCCTCACTTCCTGCCGTCAACGAGATCTCCTTGCCTCGTCCCATCCTTCCTCCCGGGAAGTACAAGGCCACCCTTCACGGGTTTTGTGACGCCTCGGAACGTGGTCACGCGGCCGTGGTGTACTTGCGCACAGTCAGTGCCTCAGGTCAGGTGAGAGTCTCCCTGATCATGGCGAAGAGCAAGGTAGCACCCCTTCGGACATCTCTGACCATTCCGAAATTGGTGCTCTCGGGAGCAGCCCTACTTGTACGCTTGTTGAATCACGTGTCCAGTACTTTGGGTAAAAGCATTTGTATTGATGGGACCTACGCCTGGACAGACAGCCAAATTGTTCTTTGTTGGTTGAAGGCTTCTGTCCACACCTTGGAGGTATTTGTCGCTAATCGCGTTTCCCAAATCCAGAAATCCGAAGTCAAACTTGTTTGGAGACACGTGCCAGGTGAGCTCAACCCCGCTGATTGTGCCTCGCGCGGATGCTTGACGCCTAGTTTGATAGGTCATTCGCTGTGGTGGGGTCCGGAATGGTTGAGTCGACCAGAAATTGATTGGCCTCGAACGCCAGTTTTGAATACTTATAATTTGCCGGGTCTACGAACACTCGCTCTTGAGAAGGTAGAATGCGCCTTCGACCCCGATTTCCTGTTGAATCGTTACAGCTCCCTCGACAAGTTGTTGGGTGTTACGGCTTGGATAAAGCGTTTTGTTTTTAATTTTAGGCACCCACAACAGAAACGTCTGACACCGTTTCTCTCACCACAGGAACGACAGGAGTCCCTCACCTTTTGGGTTCGTTCTGTGCAATTGGCGCATTTTGAGAAGGAGATTGCTATCCTTAAGTCAGGGAAATCGAAATTATCGGGAGCTGTATCTAAATTGAACCCCTTTTTGGACGATACGGGTCTCTTGCGCGTTGGAGGGCGTCTCAAGAACGCCAACCTCCCTTACGGGGCTCGTCACCCCCTTTTGTTACCTAAGGACGGTCATTTGGTACGCTTGTTGGTAACTGACCGTCACCTTAAAAATTCGCATGCTGGTTGTAATGCCTTGTTGGCCATTTTGCAACGCGAGTTTTGGATTTTGTCTGCCCGAAGAATTATTCGGAGTGTAGTCTTTCGCTGCATCCCTTGCTATAAGCTCAAGGCTTCTACCATGCAGCCCTTGATGGGGGACTTACCGGCAGATCGCGTAACTGAAAGCAGGACGTTTGACGGTGTTGGCACGGACTTCGCTGGTCCTTTTTTGGTGAAAACGTCGACACTTCGAAACAGCAAGACTGTCAAGGCCTACTTGTGTGTTTGTGTTTGTCTTTCCACAAAGGCCGTACACTTAGAACTGGTCTCCTCGCTTACGACCGAGGCGTTTGTAGCCACATTTGACAGATTTGTATCCCGCAGAGGGCTGCCTTCCTTGATCCGCTCTGATTGCGGCACTAACTTCAAGGGCACGTATAATTATTTGAATGAGGTTGTTAATTTCCTTGAAACCAACAAGGCTGATATAGGTGATAGGCTTGCCCGACATGGGATAAATTGGTTGTTTTCCCCACCAAATTGTCCACACTGGGGTGGTATATTTGAGGCCGCCGTAAAATCGGCCAAAACACACTTGCGCAGGACAATCGGTGAATCTGTCCTTACATTTGAGGAACTCGCAACTGTGTTTTGTAAGATTGAGGCCGTTTTGAACTCTCGGCCATTGTGCCCGATCTCCTCAGATCCGAATGATTTGGAGGCCCTTACGCCGGGCCATTTTTTGATTGGTCGCCCACTTGTCGCCTTGCCTGAGTACCCCTATATTGATACGAGACCTGGTCGTCTCTCGCGTTTTGAATTGGTACGCCAGATTACTCAGAGCTTTTGGAAACGCTGGAACTTGGAATATTTGCACATACTCCAGCAACGCGTTAAGTGGACCGACAAGACCGATCCACCCAAGATTGGTGACCTCGTTTTGATCAAGGAAGCTAACCTTCCGCCACTCAGATGGCGCAGGGGGCGCATCCTTCATTTGGTAACTGGGGCTGATGGAGTTCCCCGATTTGCTGAGGTCTTGGTGGACGGTTCGATTCTGAGGAGAGCGGTTGCAACATTGTCACGTCTACCAACCGATTAGCGGACCGGTAGGCCGGTCCGGGGCGGGTGGATGTTTGAAATAGAATTAGTTTTATTATAAGTCAAATCGATTAGATCGATTGAGTAACATTTTGTTTAGTCTATTGAACATTTCTGACAATGGTCACACTGAACTGTCACTTCCGTTCGCTTCCTTGAAAAATTACTACGTTGTCGTCTCGTACGTAAAATAATTGTTCGCCTTTTGAAAAGCACATAATTGTAGCTACGCGAATAGTTGTGAAATCTATTAAATTGCCGCTTTTTTGACTCCCGGCACGGTTTGTGACATATTGAACATTTTGTGAAAAGTTATTGTGAGCACACCTTTTTGCATTTCGTGTGAATTGATTAATTGAACTAAATAGAGTAAACCGCCTTGAATGCCGCCTGATCTAGTGCTGGCAACGGTAAATTGTGATAAAGGACATTGTGAACTATTCATTGACATTTGCAAGGAGAAATTGCGAATCCTGTGAACTTGCATCGTGCATTGAAGACGCTGCGTTAGAGTCTGGTAAAGTAAAGATAATTCACTTGCTAATATTGGCCAATTTTAGTCTTGTGTGTATCTAGCTTGCCTCCAGGACTCCACTCAAGAACATCACTAAGAGTTGGTAAGACATTTTATTAATATTAAGTGTAGTTAAGATTACTTGTATTCGCTGTGCAACACAGTACATTTATGTCTGAGATTTGTTGTGGCTGACAAGGGCTGATGAATAGAGTCACGCTTCCACAAATCTGCTGCAATTAATCCCAGCTCCTTCTAGCCAAATTCTAGACAAACATAATTCACTGTTTCATACAAAATGTATTTTCTTTTGAATTTTATTTGAATTGTTCTTCTTTTATGAATAAACCACAATATTCCGTAAACTTTTGCTGCAGTATTCATTTTGCAAACATAGAGTTTGCAAAATAGAATATCAAATACTTTATTTGCATATACAGCCGTAGCAAACTATGTAGTTCAATTTGAATTTTAGCACAACGTTTTGGATTACTCTATCTAAGTGATTAATATTGATTTGAATAAAAATACAACAGATATAATAGTAGAAAATAATGGTTAGTGATAAACTCTTGATACACATGGAATAATTATTGAGAGATTATACAAATATTAAATTATTTAATACAGAATTACACATGTTTCATGTTAGGTAGGTAAATATATTTTTTTATTTTTTTGGGATCTGTATCCATTCTTTATTTTGTGTTTGTCTCAAGTCGTAACTCTGGTTCAGACTCAAGTGTCCATACGCAGAAACAAGGGTAAGAAAAGGCAAGACCATGTCATCATACAGTCTTTCACAGTCCACTGCTGCACCTATCCTGTTCCGGAAGAGGCCTACATTTCTCCTAATTTACGTCACAATAATAATGTGACTCAATAGGAGGGTTAGGCCTTGTATACTATGCTGGATAAGATCAGATAAGAGAACGGAAAGAATTACAACCTAGAAGCTCACTAAAGATTAACGAGTGGCTTTATTGTAATCTAACAAAATGTAGCTTAATGTTAAATTGTCTTTCGTAATGCATACTACGTGTCTTTGAGTAGCCGATATTTTGACAATGTTGCAAGCAAATTGAGATTACATTATATATCACTGCATTCATGACCATTGCGCTTTAAGGGACGTAGTATTTTAATAAATCCTGGATAATCACGCATCCAACAGTTCTGAAATTTGGGATTCTTGTCGAAATACCGACACAGCAATATTCATCACCTGTGTATATATATGTTTCACCAGGAAAATAAGTAAGAAGTAGTATTCTTATTTCAAAGTAGGTAAGAAAGTATTTAGTTTAGTAAAATGATTCATTATTTGACACACGTGAAACTCATCTATGAAATATCTTGCCAGAACTAGAGACTTTCAGATCTTCATGTCCGGCCGCTGCCAGTCACTTTGCGCATCAGTTTTGTCACTCCACATAGGAGACAAACTACATTTACATACATACATAACTTTACGCCTTTTACCCCCGAAGGGGTAGGCAGAGGTGTTATACACACCCACACTTCGCCAGTTATGTTTCGGTCCCAATATAATAGGGGGCGCGCCTTTTGCCATCTACCGGGCACATTATTAAGCGAGCGATAATTAAAAACTACATTTAATAAAACATAATACTTGTATTTGTGTATTATTGCCAGAACAAAGACAGCTACTTTATACACAGTACTTTATATACCGTACTTTATATACAGCTACTTACTTCTATTATATAGACAATTTCAATATAACATTGAAATTGTCTCTATAATAGAAGTAAGTAGGTATATATACGTATTTCATTTCAATCGAGTAAGCGAAGCGACATTTATTGATAAAACGAATGAAGTACATAAAAGTTTGAACAGAGCGAAGTTCGAGGGCAATCAATCATGTCCCACAGGGCGATGAGGCTCTGCGTTCAAACACTCAAGTAATAAGGTCAAGTGTAATAGTTTACATTCTGCCTCCGATGTGCCGCCATCATTATTTTGAATATTTAACGCAGTGTCAAAGTAAAGGCATTGTGTGCGATCTACTAGAATATTTAATTTTACTACACAATATTCGCTCGATACCCTAATATTTTTAAAGAATGCCAGACAATTTTGTTGCGTTCAATTTGTTAATGATATTAGCGCCGGTATGTTGATTTCTGTCGTACATTATTTTCGACGAAAATGTCTGACTAGAAATCACGAAAGCGTTCTCTTGTATTCAAGATCCAAATCGGATTGTGGCGCCAGTGGAGTAAGTAATTTAGTACGAAATTACGGAATATGTCATCCTAACAACTTTTAGTTCTATAGACAAATACTTTATTGAACGATGTTAATCAAAGATAAGATGAGAAAAGTCAGAAAAACTATGTATACATTGCATTAAGCAAGATGAAAAGTCAGAAAAAATGTTTATCAATGGCATTAAGTCTTTTCTCATCGATATGTTTACCTTTCCTTGTTCTCGCGGCGGATACGGGCCATCTCCGCCGGTGTGTGGGACGCATGAGAAAGTTCTTCGAGGCCCACTAAAACAACGCCATGTCCTCGAGATCCTCTAGCGGTGGGTCACGTCTTTCACGGTTAAAGCACTTTGCCTTGACTCCGCTGACAAGCAACATACCTATATTAACTTGTAAATTAATCGAAAGTAGACTTTTACTTTGACAACACAAGGGTGGATAGTGATAACTCAGTTTTTTATATTGAATATTTTGATTAAGTAAATTAGCAATTATTTGATTTCGGACATATTGATCAAACCTTATATGAGGTAATAAACAGCAGTATCACGTACTGAGATTGTTAATCACGGGATCATAGGATACCTCAGTCTTTACGTGTTCTTCACTATTTGGGTTAATATAAGATGACTTTTTCTTACCTACAAGGTGGTCTTAATGTTACGGTGTAGTATACAAAATGTCATATCCATTTAGGCCTACTTTGTTAGTGAATGTCACTTTGATTTATTCAAGTCAGACAACATGCTAAAATATTCATTATATTTTGTATAAATAGTGCCTATTTTATTCTTTTTTTTTGTAGATAGCCACTCTCGATGCCTCTACACGCTTCTGAAAGGCCGCATGATAGTGAGACCTAAGATGTTGCTATAGCCGTTTTTAATTAAGATACCTTTTAGTACCAAACTGAGTGCGTATATATGTACCTAAAAATAAATGTACTGATCAAAGATGAAAACACGAAAACCGTTTCCACATGTAGTTACTCTGTCGTGTGCGATCGTAGAAAAGAGAAGTGTCATACGATATCCAATAGTCCGAAGATCGATAGTTGTTAGAATAAAAGAACTCAACGTTAATAGCAAGTAAAAAAAATAACTAGTGCGAAACAGTAGCCGTTACGAGCGTCGGGCTGAAAGCCCCATGAGCTCGGTGATTCGTTAGTAAAGAGACAAAAAAGCGGCCAGCAACGAATTTGTTCGTAGATTAAGGTTTCGCACTAGACATTTGAGTAGAAATTCATTTTGTGAATTCCAATTTCTTTAAAGAGGTTTAGACTGCAGTGTTGTATTCAAAGTTTTCTTGTTGTCGTTACGTTCCGTGTTTGATTCTCATACTTCATGACTACCTGTATTTTGACATTACCAAATCTAGATGATTTTTGTATAGCTACTTTGTTAAACAGTTTATTAAAACTGCACCGCTTTGGACTACAGCTGACACCGCGCTGGTTTTAGGGCGGAGCCTAACACACCTTAAATGTTGGAAAATGAGCCCGTGATATGGGTTTCGTATGCGAAGGTAAAAAAACATTGTATGTTGGTTAGTATATATAGTTCTGCACTTGTGTGTGTCATTGAACGCCTTCTAAACATCTGAACAGATTTTGAATGAAACTGGGGTGTTTTTTTGGATCCGGTAGGCGGTACTATATGCTAGATAATAAAACACTAGTTAAACGGCGGCAGAACAGCTAGTATTGTATTAATAAAAACATAAGCAAATCTTCTCGTTTATCTTGATTGTATCTGTCGAATTCTTAAACTGCTAGAAAACAAAATTCAAGAACAAAAAATTTAAAAAAGAAAGCTCGTGTTTTGTTTGTTCAGTGTATTCCAGTGAATTCATTGACACAAAATGAATAAAAGTTAACAAAGGAATTCGGTATATTTTTAAATATGATTACAAGAAAAGCAAATAAGAAACGTAGGCCGCATAAAATGTTTATTATGTAGATAATGCCGACAAAGTCAGTCCATTTCTCGATCTATTAGTGTTCTCTGTTATGGTATTTGTTCTTTAATTTGGTATCAAATACATGCAGTAAATGAGGTCGCTTCACAAATCAACTTATTCGCAAGATTAAGCGACGACTCTACTGTGTGGTTTATTTATACTTAGATGCGTGACTAGTGAGAAAAAGTCTCCCTTCGTACCTGGACGAGTGCGTAAAACCTCCTGCCAATCCTGGCTGTTTTGAATATCTATGATTGTAATCACTGGTAGTAATGTACCTTGGGTTCCAAGGCGAATGTATTGGGTAGCGTGAGGATGATGATGATGAGTCATTACGGGAAATCAGCAACCTCAAATATCTTGAAACTGGTCTAAATCATTCAATATGGATATGTTTTTGGGTTGCTAAGTAGGTAAAATCTAATATTCTGTTAAATCTGGATAGATTACAAAATGGACCATGGACATCCTCGATTATCGACTTAGATACCGGTGAAAGCATGATCCTGGATGCAACGAAGATAACCTTAGAATTATTATGACCATTAAGTAAGATGAAGTCAAAGCCTAGTTGTTTTGGCCTTTAAAAAGAACTTATACTCACTTCACCATTTCACCTCAAAAAATATAAAATTTCACATCACAAACTTTAGTTGTTTGAAATAATCTGAATTCAACAAAAAGCACCATGAAAAATTGCGATTTTACGTGCCATCTAACATCACAGAGTTCAAAAAAATTTCATTTTATTTTCGTTTTCAATTTAAAAATATTTTTAAACTTAAATTCAAATTTTATTCAAATTATTTATTTTGGGTGTTTTCAATACACATATGTCGATTGTACAGTCCATATAGAATTAACTGAAAAAGTATTTTTTTTTAAAATTGCAATAAAATAGGGAAAATGGCGCAACAGAATAAAATAAAAATACAGAATGTCAATCGATTTCATAACATAAAATAAATTAAGTAATAATAACAATTTGTAAATAATAAAAAGTATAAAAATTGGTCATCCAGATACTCCTTAACTGAATAATATACTTTGTCATTGATAGCTTAAAGAATAGAGGCATGACACCGCGTGATTTTCGTTTATTGACACGTAAGTAGATTTTACTACAAGCACGAATAACTCCTAAAATGATGACAACATTCGACTTAATACGATATTCGAGAATGGGTCTTTATCGTGATAAGTGATAACTTATAGAAAGATACAAAGACCTAGTAAAGCCCCGATGTTTTGATCAGCTTCTATCCGTCGTGGTCACGAGTCAATCGCCGAAAGTTTCATAAAACATCTCGCAGCTATAAAAAACTGTCAAATAAAAACAAAATAGACATAAATAAACAAGAATGTGTGAAAGGAATAAAAAAATGCAGTGACATTCTGACAAGAATATGCCTATCTATAAAGCAGTCTGATTTTAAACGTTTAAAGCAATCCTCAGGTTTTACAGTCAAAACTGCTGACGCATGAGTACCTATGCTAGTTTTGAAAATGGATGTTGGTTAAACAAATTATCCAGCAAATCTGCCTAGAAAAGCATAGAAACCTTAAATATCAAAGTTAGTTTTCAAAACGATACTCATTCAAAATCACAGTCACACATTAACTCCAAAAAAACGAAGGCATACTAAAACTCTGAATAGTTGATGTGTCGTGTTCATACGGTAGTATGAACACAACACATCAACTATTCAGAGTTTTACGACATTCGTCTCTCGTATTTGCACTACACTCATTTCCATTTTATTGTCCCTCTATGTTAATTTGAATATTGGAGCTTAGCTCTGACAGGATCTATGCATGTATATTACTTTTTTCACACGATCATATTCATAACAAAGGGTTGCATAATATGGATATTACAATTTTTATTGATGAGATTTTTATATACAAGGTTATTGGGGATGTTGGTACGAGCCTGTTACCAGATAAATGTAGAATTAAAAGGCTTTCTGAACCAAAAAGGCATTATATTGAGTTTGAGTACTGGAATGTATACTGAGACTTAGCTGTCGTACTTATATGTGTTCAATTCAATGGAGTAAAAATGGTGTCCATCTTAAGCTATATTGTTGAGTATATTATTGACAAAGCAGCATCGAGTTTCGCATGCAAAGCCAATTGACGTTGTCTAGCTGTTGGAGAAAAGAAAACTGCAGCCAAAATAACTTATTTCTGGTATGAGAAAAATTATATTTTACACGAGACTGAACTGTCAGCAGGTGCTTTCTCATTTATGGTGGCAACTGGCAGAGCAACGAAATGAGGTGACAGCGAGGTTTACGACGCGATCTAAGCGTCCGCAAACTACGGATAATGTTTACCGCCAGACGAGCTGTATGTTTGTTTATTTTATGCTTTTGGGCAAATTTATCCAAGATTTGTGTAGCTTATTTTCTTGCTGGTGACCATTTGAGTTCAGTGTGACGGGTTCTATCCTTAACATAAATACATATTTCTGAATACTTTTAATATATACCCGTTACATAAATATTACTATGAAATACACATTTCTATTGTGACTACTTAGGTAAAAAAATGTGTATAGATATAGCTATTCGTAGGTGTTATGAAGCTTTCCAAAGATGAACTGATTTGAAACTAGCTAACAGAACAATTTTTTTTTTTAAATCTAGCATTCTCGACGGCTCATTGCATTTCCAATTCTCGCCATAACCGCATCCTGATTTATCTAATTGCCATCTTCGGGTCATCGACCTGTCCGTGAATTTGCCCTGTGCGAGTTCTGGGTATTACTGGCTGCTATTATTGACGTTTCAAAAGTCAAACCCAATATGGATTGCACCCATCGATTAAATTTGACAAGTTTAGCTAGACTCATATGAAAAGAGAACACAGCGTGAAATAGCACATATAGGGCGAAAGTGGAAGTTTACTGAAGTGTACGATGAAAAATAAGCCTTAGCACCACCACATTTGAATTCATTTATCAAAATATATTAAATTATGTACAATCGGTTTTTAGCTCAATACTGGTATAAGCGGTATAAACTTGAAATTACGCTTGTAACAATCCTTTTGTGTGTGTAGTGTACTAGATTATAAATGCATAATAAAGGTATTTATAAGAAGATGATTCGCCCGAATATCTGAACGTTCAAAATACTAATAGCGAAACTCAGAGGTTTCAGAATTCGTTTTACAATTTCTGGGCGATACGATTTAAGTTTAATGATTTAATGTTTAATAAAATAAAGAAATGTAATAAAATGTCGATGTGAAAATTAAATAAATATAGTGTAGCTAGCTGTGCCTCAGACACAGAAACTAAATGACGTGTTGCCGTCAGCCACCCAGTGTTTTTCACCGGCCATAAAAACTTAAATTTGGCATAATTTTCTGTTATAATCAAAACTTTTATTTGGTAATACCCCAGAGCAATTCCTACTTTGTTTACAAATAAACTTGGCGTTGAAATTGGGAAGGAAGAAGCTTTTCGAAAGAGGATAGGTAAATCGATTTATGCAAAACAAATAGCGCTTTTTGTATGCAAATTTTTCTTGATTTCCCAAAGATTGAAATCGTGGTATTGTGAAATGGGAAATATTGATTATCTACCGACAATAAACAATATACCCGGTGGCTTGTTTGAAATAATCATGAATTATTAAATATCCATTTGATTGAGAGATATCTACATCTATAATTTACACATAAAAGAGTCGTTCAGCGTTCGACAATTTAAATTTAAATTAATACCTAACAGCGAGGTTTATTTTAAAACTCATGTCAGATTATAATTTTATGTATGTAAACCTCAACTTAATAAATATAAATTATGAATTATGACATTAATTATGAATACTGAATATGTGAATACTAATACTTTATGAACATTTAGTATGATTATTATGCACGTAATTTACAATTTATTTAAATTTTTGGTATTCTGTCGAAGGCTGTGAACGTAACGGATCCAAGAATCCTCTAGGGAGTGCGTAAGTCTCTAAAGGCTAAATATCGGAATAATAAAATGAAGATGTATAAAAATGAATTATCGTCCTTCAGCCGTCGCCACAGTAGGTAAATTAGGAACCGCTAAAACCTCGCGGAGGTTATAAATTTCTGTCGAATTCGTCAGCCAACAGTTTAATTTATTTTTCCCTTTCGCACCGGTTTTCTTAAGAACAAAGTTACTCAGCCAGTGGATGGACGCCCGTTTGTATTCGTACGTACTCATAGCTGTGTTTCGAATGAAAATTGCGTTCCGCCTTCGAATCTAACTTATATTGTTCTTCTTGGTGCGTAACAATTGTGTGTTTGTGTTATCCACCGATCTTATTTACTATCGCGCAGATGTATTATGTGATAGAGACGTTACGTAATAAATAGGTTTTCTGTTAAAGCAGCTTCTTGTTTAAACGTTTGTGTTTATTTCATTTATATAAGTAATTGGCACTGTTCTTTAGAAGCATTGCGGGATTTAAAATTACAACACCGATTGCAAATAAAGAATAGGTATGTTTATAATTAGTTACACATTCTAGGTACTTACGTAGATATTTAATTACCTACATTAAAATCATACCGCGGCGATAGCCCAGTGGTGTAGCCAACGGTCTGCCGAGACGATGGTCTCGGGTTCAATCCCCAGGTACCCCGGGCACACACCTCTGACTTTTCGAAGTTATGTGTGCATTATAAATTAATTATCGCTCGCTTAATGATGTGCCCGGTAGATGGCAATAGGCTCGCCCCATTTTACATTAGGACCGAAACATAACTGGCGAAGTGTGGGTGTGTAATACACCTCTGCCTTCGGGGATAAAAAGCGTGAAGTTATGTTATGTTATGTTTATTAAAATCATTTATTTAACATGTTTGTACATTTTAGTAAGATAAGATTCAGTTGATTGGTAAAACTACATTTTTATTACTAGCCGACGTTTCGAATTCTTTACAGGATTCATGTTCACGGCAGACTGAGGTGATATTTGTCTTTGTCTTGAATTTAAAAGTTATCTCAAAGTACCCGAACATTTTTCAACTATTGGTGTTACTATCTACGCAGAATGTGCTCACTGTGTCTTGATGTCTTCTGGTGACTTTGTCCTTTTTGGGTTTCATTACCCTGATAACAGGGTCCCAAGCTGGATGTACATTCCAACCATCTTCCCTATTGAAATTAGGATGTTTTTTAATTTCAATAGCTTCACGTATCATTCTTGGAATAAAGCGGTGTTCTTTTGCGAGTATCTGTGGTTTATCAAATCGCAGGTAATGGTTGGTTCCTTGTTCTACATGTTCACACACAGCAGACTTCGTTGAGCGTTTGTGTTTAATGTCAGCTATATGTTCCTTTAGTCCAATGCCTATGCTTCTCTTGGTTTGTCCAATGTAAATAGAAATGTTGAGAATTTGTCTAACGAAATATACAGATTGATAACTCCATTTGATTTTGAAAAATGCATCAATGCAATAAATAACAGAGAAACATCAAAATATTACGCGTGTAAACGTAACAAAATAGAAAAATTTGAAAAATTACAACAAAAATCAAATGGCAAAGAGGTTGGACTAGGTTTAGTCAAATGACCAGTACAAAATGAAACAGAACGTTTTTGCACGGACCAATCACACGCTACCGTCCGCCGATCATAGACAAACAGTTGTCAATCTGTCAAAACACACGTTAGATCAAAACACCGAAAAATTATTAAGCAGAGGTTTAAATTATGCGATAACTCCATCCAGAATACCGTATGAGACCATTATCTGCAACGTTGAGGATTGTCTAGTCAAGAACAATGTGTGTAAGGAAGATTTCGAGGCCATACGTCAGGACGTTTCTGCTGTATTGCGTCAGTCGACAGTGCCGAGAAGGAATCTACCAAAACCAGAGTATTTCGCACTGAAGAACCTACGAGCTAGACGTGAACTAACAGTACTCCGAGCAGATAAGGGAAATGCAACGGTAGTGATGGACACGTCCGATTATAAACGAAAAATGGAAAATCTTTTATCGGATGAAAGTACATATAAATTGGTTAAGACAGACCCTACCAACAAAATACTCAAGCAAACGAGTAACATTGTGAAGAAATACTCCGAACAACTGAATCTGGACGTGAAATACTTAATACCATCGTGTGCAAAACCTCCTCAATTGTATGGTCTACCGAAAATACACAAAGAAAATGCTCCACTGCGCCCCATAGTCAGTCAAATAGGGGCACCAACCTACAGATTGGCTCAACACATTGCGAAGATTCTCTCGCCACTCAGAGGCAAGATGAGAGCGCATGTAAAGGATTCCTACCATTTTGTCAGTGAAATAAAACACCTACATCTCTCTGACAAGGAAACTATGGTTAGTTTTGATGTACAGTCATTATTTACATGCTTGCGAGCACATGACTGTATTGAAATAACTAGAAGGAAGCTAATAGAGAACAACATGCCCGAGGAATATGCAGAAATATTAAAACACTGCTGAACAACCGGCTATCTGCTATGGGATGAGAAATACTACATACAAGTAGACGGTGTGGCAATGGGCTCTCCAGTATCGACCGATGCAGAGAGATGCGAAGCAAAGCGCTAGAAGCCGCTTTTTACATCTTGCGACGCGCCGACGCACCGACGCGATTTGCTACGGAATTGCATTGTTCCGCCAACACAGGAATCTGGATTCGGTTGGAACCTTTTCCAAAGAAGATTTGTTGGTACTGTAAGGTCCCCATTTTTATTAAAATCAATATCGATTGGAATTTAATAATTTGTAGTCGATTGACTCGTCCGAGTCACATCACTATCGAAGTAATTCAAAATGGCGGTTGGCGAGAGCGGGCATTCTATTCTTGGCGACGGTACCGAACGGACGGTGGCTCTTAGGAAACATTATCATATCTGTACAGTGTAAAGGGATACCTTAATTATAAATGTATAAACTATATTCTAATATAATTGGAGTTTTACTACAAATCAGAAGTGGGAATGGACCAAGCCGACACCTGGAGACGCCAGAAACCGGTGGATCAGGACGCGATGGCGAAGGAGCTGGGCTGGTCAAGGTCATGTTAAGGTCAGAAAAGGATTTCAAGAAATATGCTGCGGGGTTTTATAAAGGGGTATGAATTTTTAATTATTTTTGCGCTAACGCGCACCGTTTTCGAGATAGACGATTAAAAAAAAAACAAATTACCGTCTATTAAAAAAATACAAATTCAAACCGAACTTTTCGTCTCTGAGTTCAAGAAAATGGAGCGAGGTGGGAATGGACCAAGCCGATGCCTGGCGACGCCGGAGCCCGGTGGATCGGGATGCGATGGCGAAGGAGCTGGGCGGGAGTCGACTGCGCAGCGAGGTGGACTGTGGAGGTCGCACTCACTATTGGAGCCGTGGCCCTGCTCATCGCGGCGTCTGCAGCTGGAGCATCCGGGACGGGGATCCTGAGTCGGAGAGAGAACGAGACGGAGTCGGGCGCTTGGAAGAGGAAATCAACTTGCAACGGAGTCGTCGGCGACCGAGTTCCCGACGGCATAACTCTCGTCGCAACGACCGTAATACGTCGCATATTTGTTATTTATTTAATTATTTGTCATTCACACGTTCATACAGGAATAGTGCAGTGTCCCACAAAACCGTGTCATCGGTTTGACTGTGGGATCCAGTCTCCGTACAGTAAATTAGAACGTTTACATAGATAAAATTACAATAACTACTTATAGCTAACTTCACTCTTAAATTCTAGCACTTATCTAAGTAATTTTTAAATATAGTTTCATTATTTCCGTTCCTTATGTCCTCTGGGACATTATTTGGCGGATATGGCAAACGTTTTTAAAGTTCTACCACCGTAATAATTAAACACTCTTGGTACAATATATTTGCCAGAGGTCATCGATCGGGTGTTATGATTATTTGTAACATGTTCCAAGTTATGCTCAAGACTGCCATGGTTGTTTACAGCCAATAAGTATTTATGTTTTAGGGAAATTGGTAGTATTTTACAAATTTTAAATAATTTGTTTAGACATTTTTATGCTGATTTCTAGTTTTATTATTGACAAGAAATTTAAGAAACTTTATTTGGATTGATTTTAATTTATTTATATATGTATGTTTTGAATGTAAGACAATGGCAATCTAAAGCATAACCGAGAATATTATAGACTCCTAGAGTGACTTATATAAGGATTTCAATGTTCCTTTAGGTACTTTAAAGCTCAAATGATAGAATTTTCTAAGTAATACTCTGTTTGTCAGAAAGGTAATCTAAATGATGGGACCATGAAAAATGTTTATCTATTTTCATGCCTAAGTATTTAAAACAGTTTACTTTTTCATTAGGTTTACATTGACGGTTTGATAAATTATGAAAGCTTGAATGGTTGTGTGTATACAATACTGGTTCTACTGGTGGTCGCAAATATATATAGTGTGTTATTAGCAGTTTGGTTTTCTCTGAATTGATGACGATGCCGTTATCGTTGCATAGACCGACATCATTGAGACAGGATGAGATGCGGTCTTTTCGAAAGGACGGCCGAGGTGAGCAGCGATGCCTTCTTGAACGGGACGACAAAGAGCTGCCTCATGATCCCTCCAGAAGTCTTTGTCTCCAAGTACTCATGGATCTCAGAGTTGCGAGTGGGCCGGGCGGCGCCACTTGTAGTCCTGAGGATGTTATTTTGGGCTCTGAAGGCATTGGATGTTTGATTTGCAGGCTGAGGACCGCAGTTTGAATCCATAAGTCCATATGGGTTTTATAACTGAGCTGTAGACTCTGGGTTTGTTACTCAGGGACGGAGCGGATTGTTTACCGAGTAACCACAATAGGTTTTTAAAACGAAAGTTGACTTCGTTCCGTTTATGTTTTACTTGCTCCTTCCAGGTCATACGTTGATCCAAGTGGAGGCCCGGGTGCTTCACACATGTAGATTGAGGTAGCGGTACTTGACCGGGATTTGCTGTTGGGCATAGTTTCTTTCGCGGCGTGAAAGTGATGTGGTGCGATTTGGGGGCACTCGCTCTAATTCAGCATTTTTGCAACCAGCTGTAGGTTTGGTCTGGTTGGATTTGTAAGGGTCTCCTGGCTTCATCTGGGTCACTACTAGATGTCAGAAATGCAGCGTCATCCGCAGGCGTCGCAATAATTACGTTTGGGTGCTTGCGGTAGGTCGTGAGTAAATATGTTATACAGCACTGGGTCAAGGACCGAGCCTTGAGGCGCTCCTGCGTCGCAAGTGTGCGGAGGGGATCTGGAGCCACGTTGCTTGACTTGGAGGGTTCTATCTTTTAAATATGATGCCAAAAGAAGGTAAAACGTATGGGGCAGGGTCCTCTTTATTTTGCACAATAGGCCTTTGTTCCAAACCCGATCGAAAGCCTGTTGGACATCGAGAAATGCTGCTGAGCAGTACTCCTTAATTTCAAGACTTTGTCTTATCTATTGGTAGACTCTATGCATTTGCATCCTGTGCGAGAGCAGCCTTTAGTTCAGTGATCACCCGGTTGAGTTGTGTTTTGTCTTCTCTATTGCGTGAATGTTGCCACACTCTGCGAAGTCTGCGCTTTTCAGATATCTTGCTGCGGATATCAACTGGAATTAGTTTTCTACGATCGGGTGTTTCTAGAGTGGGAGTGTTTTTCCAAGCCGCTACTTGTATCAGGTTGGTGATGTATGGGCACGCGTGGTCAATGTTTTCGGGATTTTTCAGTGGAAGTTTAAGAATTATATTGGATTCCAGAAATTCACGAAAATTACCCCAGTCCGTTTTTGCATTGTACAGGTTCTCATTATAGGGTACACAGTAAATGATTGTTGTGCTTATCATCAGCATCACTAGACTATGGTCCGAGGAGACGTCGAGGCTTGGTACTATGTGAACGTAAAGAGGTTGAATATTTTTGGTGATATAAAGTCCAACAAATCTGGTATCTTGTTGCTGTCTGTGGGCCTTTTTGTCGGTTCACCAGTAGATAATGGTATAAGTCGATTGGAATCGACGCTCTTTTTTTTAGTTCTCGACCTCTTGCAACGGTTACTCGTGATCCCCAGTAGGTGTGCTTAGCATTCCAGACCCCACCAGCTATGAAGCGATTCCCCAGAGACTGGAAATATTCTGTGAACATGACTTCTTTTATGCAATGTCGCGGTGGGCAATATATGGCCGAGAGGTTCATATGACCATAGCCGTCTTCTATGCGCACTGTGGTAGCTTGTAGGTGGTTAGTCGCGTACGGCTGCAGTAGGCAGTGTTTTATGCTATTTTTAATAACAATCGCAGAACCAGCATGAGCTCCGCCATCCGGGTGGCAGGTAAAGTACACGCTATATCCGGTGATGCAGATTCGGCTTCGATTGGTTGTATGTGCTTCGGATATAAGGCATGCATCAAGTTTGTTGGAGTGGCGGAATGCTTCAAGTTCATGAGAGTTAGGTGCAAGGCCATTAATGTTCCACTTTGCAAGGTTTAGAGAAGTAATTTGTTGTTTTGTAATGAGAGTTGCGATAAGGTCCAACATGGAGCTTATTTCTTGAATTAGGAGATCGATCGTCTCACATTGTTTATGAGTATGCTTTCAAGAGTCAGATTTCGTTGATTGCCAATAATATCAGTGGTGTTATCAGAAGCTGGTGTAGATTTTGACTGCGTTACTATCTCGGCGGCTAGCACACTTGCATAGGATCTCTGTTGTAGTTCACAATCTTTGGTGGTTGTTGGCTATGGTGGAGGTTTTTAATGACTAAGCGGTAGCTTTTCTTGTCCTTTGGGGTGAATGTATAGCCGATAGCCCATTTGACCAGATAACAGTTATTTTTTGGGGCACGTGTAGGGTGGGTCTAGGAAAAGATGGTAGTTCCTACTGATGCGAGTAACTTCCCCCCCCCCACCCCAAATTATTGATTTAAAATAAAATTAATGAACCTAGGTATTAATGGTACAGTCCAGAACTGTATTGTTACAGGCTTATTTGCATGGAAGTGATAAAACAGCCTATCATTCTAATTTATATCAATTCCTTGTTATTATATTATGTCGCCATTATAATATTTTGTTAACCTATGCTAAAATTAAATGCAATGCTTGTTAACCCATCCAGTTCTAGCAAGATTGACATTCACCGACATGCAGTTCCTGCTAACCCATCCAATTCTAGCAGGAACTGCTACACCGCTTATAAAAGCTTACAATCCTGGTCAACCCATCCAATTCTGACCAATACATTTTATATATCTAATATAACTGGAGTTTTACTACAGTACGTATCTTCTTCAGGTAAATTGTTGGTAGCTGCGGATCAATTTAACAAGCGCTCTCACAGAATGACTAGACGCTGGAATAACAGTAGTGGGACTCGCGGCAGGGATTCTACTTCATTACTGTACGGGTCAAGCACCGCATAGCGAACCAATTAGTGTTTGCCGAGAACACGAATAAAGGTTGCTAAACACCGGCGGCCTAGCCGGCGGCCGTGGGGCCGCCGCGCCGGCCAAGCCGCGTGCGCCCGGCGGCATGCGGGGCCTGGCCGCCCGCGTAGGCCAGCGGGCCGCGCGGGTTGCGACTTAGGGATGCTCGATCCAAGAGCTTTGTATCGATATTTTGGATCGCAATGGATCGTAACACAATGTATCGACCCAAGTATCGATCCGCTCCATTTGATACGATCCAGTGGATCGATCCGTTATCGTATCAAGTACAAGTAAACAATCCGTTTTAGCTTCAAGTTTAATAAACAAAATTTTACTTATTAGTTCCAAACAGAAAGATAACGTACAAAAAAACTTGCATTAAATTCTGCCATAAAATATATCAATTGTGGTGCGGAAAATAAGATATGACCATACTCCAGATCAAACCGATTGCAAGTTGCATTTAACAGATTCAACCACCAAAGAAAAGCATTTACAGTAATTTTGTTCGATTTGCAACTAATGTAGGAGAGATTCTTTATATTTCAAATGTATGGTTGGCCTAGTGGCTTAAGCGACCGCCTGACGTTGCACCGAGTGTTATGGATTCGATCCCCACTCTAAACAGAAATTGGTGTGAATTTTGTGTCTGTTAATTGTATGTTTGTATAGTTCTTTGGTATGTTTCTTTGTTATTCTACTTTTATTTTTTTTAACATAATAAAATGAAAGCTACAGCTGGCAATGTTGACGACTTCGTTATTCATCGTAATCGATAACACTCACAAAGTGTCACCTCACTAGCGTTCTACACGACCGTCACAACTGCAATGATGCGCGGCTTTCTACGGCCGATGCCGGCGGCACAGACGCCCGCCAAAAGCCGGCGACACGAGTCGCGCGACAAAAGCCGGCGGCTCGTGCTGCCGGCACTGTGTGTCGCAGCCTTAAGATGTTAACTCGGTTCTTTATGAATAGATATGAGGACGTTTTAATGTATACATTTTAATGGCTTGATACATATTAATATAAAACCTAAATTAGGATTCTATCTTAATTTGGTTGTTATGGCTGGCTTTCATTTATTACTCATTTTTCATGTATTAACATATAGCTTTGATTGATGATTTGCCGTGATAACGGCAAACAATTAATTATTCAATTAAGAGTCACAAGTACTTGTATCGCTCTGTAACAGTGAATATTATATCCTAAAGTTTATAAATCAACAATTTTCAACCACTTAAATAGTTAAGCTCTCTTAGGCGTATAATTATGTCCACAAACATACACACAAACTCAAGCCTTTTTTCAGCCGGGGCAGGCAGACACAACAGAACGCCACTTACTTTTCTTCTTCCTCACCTCGCGCGCGTCCTCTAATTACGTCCTTGTGTTTTTTTTTAAGTAATATCAAACCCTTGAAGGTGCCATGGTTTTAATACGGGAAAATAATAGTTGCACGTTGTGGTTTAAAGGAAATGTTCACCGCAGGAGTAAATCCTATATATATAATATCCTATTATAATCCTATATATAATATAGCGGAGAACTTTGCACACAAAGAAAGCCTTGACTTGTAACAACCATTTCTGAATTGCAGAACCTTTTGTTTCATGTAAGAATCGAATTGAAAACACATGGTGTACTAAACGCCGACCGCTTATAGAAGTCCGCCCTCTGTGCAACAAACAGTTGATTTAAAATTATAATCGGTGTCTGAAAGCCTCATAAATATGTTAATTATATTAACAAATAAATATTGCGAAGACTGACAGGAGTCGTATAAAGTCTCTCACAACGACTGACTTATGGAGAAAGGTCTAACTAGGTCGATTCTTAAACTTCCAATAGCTTATCTTTTCTCAAAAGATTCTCAGCTTTTCCCCACTTTAAACGAACCATTTATAATTAAGATTAAAATACTGTATAATATAATTGAATAATAATAATTTGATATGGTTACAGTATAAGGATCGTTACAAAGTTTTCCAATTTACTTAATGGAATGGAAATGTGTTATTGGGGATTTATATGAGAAGCACCATCATATAAACTGAAAGTGACATGTGTTTGGCTTGTTATTTTATTAGCATTGTCTTATCACTTTGAGTATTTTAAAACGTTTATGTTAATTCTGATAGTTTGCTGAGCCTTACTAATTAGCATTTTCTAAAATGCCAAACCAGTTGTAATAATAGCTGCATATAACGATGTTTGTTGTAAAGGATAGGCGTATTAATAAAGAGTATTTACGACTACCATCACGTAACTCCATATCATAGAGACGGTTTTGTAATTATGTAAACTGTTCATAGCTGATAAGTCTACCGCAAAGATTTCTGTCCTGGGTGGAAATTGAAGACACGACCTCCAACTTACATCGTAATAGGACTGTAAAGGATTCAAGGTTCGGGAAGATCACTGACTTGAAATATATGCTACGTTTTTAAATTGTCCAAATATCTACTATGACGTCATAAAAGTACATTCTAGGATTAAGAATCTAAATATTTAATTGAATAGCTTTAGTTTGAGATGTTTGATAATATATTTTTCACACCAATATTGGTATAATGACAATCCCAAGTTTGTGGCATAGTAAAGATGCTTGAGGGTGACCGTTCGGTGCTAGGATTCAGAGTAGCAAAAATACTTTTTTTTGTTAGACAGCTAAGAATTTATGAGCATCTCTTTTCAATTGTAAAACAAAGATTCATTGTACCTACGTGTCAGCAAAATATATTTTAAAGAAACTCGAAGTAAAAAAGCTAAGAATTCCTGAGCACCTCTTTTCGACTGTTAAACAACTTAGTTGCTTATAAAGGTTCATTGTACCTAAGTGTGTGTAAAATATATTTTAAAGAAAATCGAAGTAAAAAATATTAGACAAAAGTAAAAAAAATGTCTGAAATAAGAAACTGACATGTCATGTTTTTGCACTAAACATCTAGATAAACTAAATATATAAAATTAAAATACTTTATTTGATTTTAAATAATAAATGTTATTCACATTCGTTATGAATAATATGGATATTTAAAAGCCGCAACATTTGTGGTAAAACCGCTGTTCGTGTAAAATAACTCGTGCGTCCATTCGTGTATCTGTCACAGACGGTGTTGAAGACAAACCACATCCGACGTGCTCCATGTATTGCCAGATGGAAAAGTTGCACAACAATAGCTATTGGTGACGTTGATGTATTCTGATAGATAAGTATTGAGGCAGAATAATTGTTCATGTGAGGCAGGGATAATTCAGTGGAGATACTAAAATACTGCCATGCAGATATCAGGTTCAAACCCGTAGCGTGCAGCACTGACTTTTCGAGGTTTAAATAGTAAAATACCGCTTGTCCTGTGCTTCGAAAGCACTTTAAGCCGGCAGTTCCGGCTGTCATAAAGATATTTGGCAGTCGTTATAGGACGCCAGTAACTCGGTGACAATAGTCTTAACTACGGAATATTGCTATCCCTTCGGGTTGCGGTGGTCAGACAAGCAGTCGCTCTGTGAAAAAGCTAATATTCTGTCAAATCTGGGTCGAGGTGTAGGTGGACCCAAGACTAGGACATGGAAGACGCCGATGCTACTGGAATTACGCTAAGATGATGCAGAATTGTTCAGGCGAAGATCTACATAATTTCTCAATGAGAATACATCTCATTGAGAAACTATGTAGATCTTCGCCTTGGAGCACTGGGTGTATTATCTCACCAGACTGGTCAGCATGAACGGATATATCTCTGATAGTATCTCTATTGTCGCGTTTTGTTCAGTGAACAGGAGCACCAACGGTACTATCTCATTTCCTTCTCAGTCTTCGCAGAATAGACGAAAGAGGAAGTAGTGGCGCCTCGCCTATGTATATAGGTAATAATTTCTTTTACAATTTCTCACTACCCTAATTGCTACTACGGATTTTGCAAAATATTAAAAAGTGTACTAAAAGGTGTATCTTAAATTCATGAATGAATCTTTATTTTCAGACCTATAAAAATTACTTAGTTCATTATTTATTTTTATTTTATCAAGTGCAGAAATAGTGTAATCCTTTATTTTTTATTTTTTCAATTTATTTTTGATGTATATGTATCATATAACTGTCTTTTATGGTTTGATTGTAGTATCTACAGATTCATTATGATTTTAAGATGTCAATAAAGTTTATTATTTATTATAAAAAGGTAAGATTAATGTTATTTTTAGGATTCTAAAACTAAAAATAATGTATTTATTCTAGTGACAGTGAACACCAATCAGAGAGCATTACGTCAAACAGTACGTCCGCCATTCATGTTGTTGACGTTTTAGTAGTAAATACAACTAAAACGTCAAACTTTCTACCTGTCAAATCGAATATAACAAACTAAAAGTGGGTACATCAGACCCGAGAATAAACTCTTTATTCACGGTTTGTTTTGTTTTGCACTCTGTGATATCACTCAACCGCCATGATGAATTACAGCGTTTTCGTGCCAAATTCAAAAAGGTTTTTAAAAAGCCGTAATTAGTAATTGTTGCTGATCGATTTTTGAAGAAAAAATCAGGTATTTCAGTTTAACATCTAATAAAGGAACGAATCAATCGCTAATTACATTTTAGGACACAAGCCTATTCACTAGCCGTGGCTAACATAATTGTGTGACAAAGTTTGGACCGTGCATGGCCTCAAAAGTGCGCGGTCACTAAAGGAATATTTTTAATATGCCGCCCCTAAGAAGTAACTATTTAGTTATCTGTGCCCTAACTAACGGATTAACATAAGGATTGAAAGTTTGTTTGAAAAGCCGCTGGTTTTGAACCTAGCATTATGCCAATGTGGCTAACAGCTAATAATGTACATATGTATTATTCAATTATGCATTCTGTCATTAAGAGCGGTAAGTATGGGTCTGTGCTCAGCAGTGGGACAGATTATAATCCATTTTGAACTTTTGCGATATGTATAAATAATATAATTAAAAAAAAAAATGGGTATCATTATCTTATTTTACGGTATAAATACCTCCGTTTTTCTCCGGTGTTGCAACCGGATTAGGCACAACGGTCGTGGCCGCGGAGGGACCGTTTAAATATCGCGGGTAAGACCCAATTTAGTATAATTGTATGAAGGCTGATGATAATGATAAATAGGTATAGGTCCTCATCATCTTAGTGCTATCCTGGGTACTGTCAAGACGTTTTCGTCTTGAAGCCCGGAGTCCATTTACTTGTATATAGCCAATAACATCGACAAGAGATAATGTTTCTATTACGCAATGCCAATTGCGCGAAGATCGATATCATATTTGCAAATCCCTCAAGTATACATTTAGGACACCATTACGCAAACAGTGAAGTAAAACAAAAGTTATTTAATTTCCATAGGCAAAATAAATTCTTCGCCCAGGCCCTGTATAGAATTTTTGAGTTCAGGATCATGAAAAATTCAGCGTCGATGAATATTAAACATTAGGTAAATATAAATTTTCCTTTTATCTTTGCGTGTTAGTAATCGAATAATTTAATGGAAATCGGTATTTGGTATTAATAAGTACGTTCTGTCCAAATGTGGTGATATTTTAATGACAATAAATCCTGTCACCGACTAACAAACATTCAATCAATAGACACAAAGAATACTCAAATTAGGATTAACAGTTTATGAATCATAGAAAGTATTGTACCGTGTCGAATGTCGATAGAACCCACAACATTCAGCACAGTGTTAAACAGCGAGGCGACGGCTTAAACCATTACGCCGTGCAGTCAGTTCATACAGCACTAGAGTGAGACATTAATATGGTGTAGTGGAGCGAGTGGAGGGGAGAGGGGGGTGTACGTATGTGACGCGGGGGATGGCTAACGAGTTTCTGTGTGATGTTTGTGAAGTTCGCTCAGGGTCACGGTGAGTATCGTCCGCGACGGGCCGGCGACACCGCACCCCACATAATGAAAGATCCGTCACCTCACACACATTCGATTGAACAGCAGCAACTTATATTAGCTGCACCTCAAACCACTCATATGAAATTTTGAGTTCCAGTTTCCAGAAAATTTAGTTCGACTTTCGCACTTGGGAATAAAAGTAGCCCCATTATTAGCCATAAACAGGTACGCAAAAAAATACAAAGGTTGTTTATGAGGCTACCTTATAAAGTACAAAAATATAATACAACAGATAAATCTTCAACTTAGTGCCTGTAAGCATAGCTTGATGTTGTCTAATTCTTGAAAGACGCTCGTCGATGTAAACATGATTTTCAAGTTTCCAGACGCTAAAGCTAGAAGATAAATATTATTTCTTTCAGTTTGTGATAATTTATCGTTCTGTCAAGGCTATCAATGCCTTAAATAATATAAGGAATTAGAAACCACCTATATGACCTGAAATGAATTACTTGGATTCATAACTTCGATACTTTGACGTTTAAATCTAGAAATCATCGAATTTGCTTCAGAGGTTTGGATGTCAAAGCGTACACAGTCATGCTTACCAACAAATTCAATTGTATTGGGTAGATGTATAACAAAGATCCCGTGGCTACAAAACATGTTGTTCCGTCAGTGAAGGCTGTTCGTTGCGTCATTGTGATATCGTTTTACTCGTAGGTGTCTGGCATGTTGAGGCAAACTAGTGATTGTGACGTTGCGTAAATGGGCTCTGTCGGGCGCTGTAATAAAATATATTTTTTATACTTTACGTAGTAAACTGCCAATGTGAAGAGTAAAGAATAAAACAGTTTTATATTATGTACCTTTCTTTGGACCAAAATATATTAAATGATTGACGGTAAAATAATACGCACTGTTTTATTTTAAAATCTATTTTTTTTAATTTATTTATTTCAGGTAACTAGACCCATAATAGTTAACAATTTTCACACATCATATAATTTAAAAATAATAAAATAAAATTCCAATAATGTTACATGTCAACAATGAATAAATATAAAATTATTAAAATCCGTTAAAATTCAATTTATAATAAACTAGAGGACGCCAGCAGCTACGCCTGCATTTATTTTTAATTTACCCATTTTGGCCGATCCCGTGGGAATTTTGGGAAATCCAAAAATTAAAAATACAATTCAATAAAATTAATGTTTATGTCCGAAAGAATAATAAATAATACAAAATGTTATCAAAATTAAATATACAATTACAACCCCTACTATTTACCTAATAGATACTGGACAGACACTGTTATTAATATCGACTACTAAATGGCTTTGCCTGAACATGCCTGCTGCAGCAATGCAGCAGGCATGTTCAGGCATGCAGCATGTAGGCGCAGTCCAGCCTGTCAGCAATCATCGCCAGGACTGTGTTGGAGCTCGCCCGTACTCTGCGCACCAGAGAGATGCTCACACTACAGGCGGTGCGCTCCTGAGCGAACATGCCCAAGGCGCTGCAGAACCGAGGCAGCCCCACCACAATCCTAAACGCATTACTGTAGAGAACGCGGAGGTCGCTGTAGCACTTCTTTGTGTAACGAACCCACAGACTGCAGGTGTACAGGGATGTACAATACGCCCTAAATAGCGTGACTATTACCTCCCTCGAACACCTAGCAAACCTGCGGGCTATCATGTTGGCACGTACTGAGAGCGACCTCCGCTCTCTCTCAATATCCTCATTATCACTGAGGTCGGGTGTAAGTATATGTTCCAAGTATTGAAATTTATTCACCCTCTCCAGAAGTGTCCCGTTCAATCCAATAGAGGGAACTTTCTGGGGACTTACTGTACCCACACCAAAAACCATGAACTGGCTTTTTGCCACGTTATATCGCAAACCATGATCACGAACATAATCCTCACATACATTTATCAGTCTCGTCTGGCCACATACCGACGCACTCAACAACACCATGTCGTCCGCGTAACTGAGATTATTAACAGACAATCCATCAATATGGCAGACGAAATGGCAGTTGCTGAGCGCGACGATCAGGTCATTTACATACACATTGAAAAGCGTAGGAGATGTTAAGCCGCCCTGCCTGACACCACATTCAAGCTCATGTTGCTCTGACATCGTTCCCCCCCATCTCACACAATTCTTTTGATGCCCATACCAGAAACGAAATAGGCTGGTAATTTCGGCCGGCAAGTTAATCTGGTATAACTTCCTCCATAGGATATCATATTGGACTAAATCGAAAGCCTTGGAGAGGTCCAGATGAGGACCGATGTATTTCTCGTATTGTAATAGTTGACGGTGTGCTTAAGGCACAGTATCGCGCTCTCTGTTGATAGCTGCGGACGAAATCCAAACTGGTTGTCGTGGAGAGTTACGTAGTTGTTCAGCTGAACATTAAGCAGACCATCAAAAATTTTAGCCGCTGTGGTAGCAAGAGAGATAGGCCTGTAGTTACTGGTATCAGCTAAGTCACCTGTATTATTTTTAACTACCGGTACTACCACTGTCTTCATAAAATCATCCGGTAAATAACTGTGACTCACACACAGGGAGTAAAACATCGCTAACACTCGCGAGATGTAAGGCTTTATTGCTACTATAAAAAATGGTGGGTTGCTATGTCAGTCTACGAGTGCATTCGCGGCCCGCTTATAAGCACCTTAACATAGTACAATAATAATAGTAGCATAGCTTGATACAAATCGGCCGTCGCCGGTTTGAATGTACGCGTGAGCCGCCGGCGCCGTGTACGCACGCACTTTGCACGCACACAATCACATGGACGACCGAGGCCGGCCGAGGCCTCTGTACGGGATGCGCTACGCGTTTGATCGCGCGCATTCATGTAGGTACTACACTGCTCGCCCGCTCGAATTCTTTATATCCATTTAGTTTTGTAATAAACGTTATTATGTCTTCAAAAAGAGCCAAAAAATATTGTAGTGTCTTCGGGTATCTCAATAACAACTCCTCAAACCCGGTCTTATCATTCTTCCAAATACCTACTGAACGAAAAACATTTAGTACACAGCGCGCAATCTGCTAATTTATGTATCGATGTAAAGAATACCTCAAGGGAAATATTTAAAGCCCTTAACACTTTCACGGACAGTAAACGCCTATAGGCGTGATAACAATAAAACTTCAATTGCGTCTCGTTTACTGTCCGTGAAAGTGTTAATTGACTGATATTCTTTTGGTTCGGTGTCAAGCGAGATGTTTATGTGGGCCTTAATACAATGTGTTAAAATAGTTCTTACTTCCTCGTCATAAAAGGTGTTAAGATAGTTATATAGCGTTATATAATTCTTAGTCAGTATTGAAAATAAAGATGTTCAAGCTTAAATTGTGAAATATTCAGCTCGATCATTTATACAAGCGGCGAAAAAGCGTGCGTGCTGACAAACCCGGCGCGGCGCCGTCGCCGCGCCGGGCCGCGGTGTAAACAAGTGACAACCCGTGCGCCAAGGCAAGAGTAGGCAACTCGCCGACCGGCCTTAGCTAACCCACTATTCTTATCGTACTATGACGCTAAGGAACGGAATTGTAATATGCAAAGGTTATTATAAGGTTCACACACTATAACTTGATTGACAATAATATAACTTTGCTTGATATAAATGTAACCACCATCACTACGATGGGAATATTAGTTAATAAATAGTAGTTCGGCATGCTAGCCCACGATTAGGCCAAATTGGAGTTGAACTTGAATCAAGTCTATCACCGTGGAGAACGTTGCGTGTCGATAAGATCGTGGTGGATTTTTGGAATTTTTTCACGGTATTAGGTTAAACTTAAAGAAAAGTGCTTGCGTGGCTACGGAGATCCTCTTTTTAGGTATAAAAATAAAATATTGAACTTTAGTATTAGTAGTAGTAACTTTAGTATTATTTTTATTGGTAAAAAGTATGAGAGCTTTGCACTGCATATTTCAAGGTGATTTGTCGTATGAAGGACTTTGCACAGAGTTACTTGGGTGGACGCTGTGCTGCTACAAGAATTTATATTTCACACGTGAAAAATCTGCCATAAGCAATAAAAATCTAGTCCCACAGCGTTACCGAGAAGGGAAAGGACGAGATCTTAGTATAATAATAAGTAGGTCAATAAAATAACTCGCACTCTGTTTGAACTCAAGGTTCTCTACCTTGAGTTTATATTATAGTGATTGCATCTCGGCTCGGTCGAGACCGAGCCGAGATGCAATCACATTATTCTCATATCACCGAATAAGCGAAAGCCATATTCCTCTTTTCTTTATAATTGGCATTTACAGGCCGCCTGAAGGTTTCCGACATGACCTAATGATTTTTCCTGAGATAAGAACCGGGGCGGACGGCTTTACGTGCCCTTTGAAGCAAAATAGCGTTCTGATACAAATGCCACACAACGGTCACCCATCCAAAAGGTGTATGACTAACTCTGTGAATTTTGCTTGACTTTGCCAATCTGTTACGATCAGCCCGCTAAGGCCAGTTATGAGCGCTACTTTATTAATCAATTTACACCGGAAACTAAGTCAAATGTAAAACAATTGAGAGGCTTTCGTAAATAAGATGACAGCTATTGATTTTATCCAGAATCCTTTTTAGAAGGACAAATAGATTTTGGGCTATGTAATGCTTATAACCCAAAAGGGTATTGTTTGTTCTCAGAACTGAGCGCTGCTTCAATTTAAAGAGAGGTAAATCATATGTTAAAGCTGGGGTTTCGATTATACTGATGTAGGTAACGGGCAAAGGTACCTTCGACCTATAGCAGAATTGGGTTGTGTACTAACGGTGAGGAATGCTACTGAAGAAAGCTTAATACTGCCAGCAAAAGTGGTTCCTGCTTACGTTATTATGAATGCCAATTAGACCAGACTGATCTTTCTCATTTGCCATGGCAAAACAATGATTCAAAAAGGCAACCGTTCAAAGGTCATAACCAAATCGACGCAGTATGCTTGTTCCCTGATTGTAGCATGTTTACTTTTGCGTCATAATTAATCCATTATTTATTAGCGTACTACAATCATGCCATTTTATTCTACCAGTATTTTGGTAATTATTTGTTTTAACTATATTTCTACTATTTTTGCATTACGTTTTATTGGCGTTAACAGGGCTTAAAATTATTGTGTTGCCGTGCCATCCGCATTGTGACCATGCACTTTGTCACGTGGGCACAGTTCGCACACGGCAATGCCCGGCAATTATAGCTTTAGTTCGCTAATCAACAAAGGTGAAAGCATTAAATAAATTGTAATAAAATAAAAAAGCGTGGCTTTTGTGTGAATCACAATCAAATAAGTTGAAATATATAATGTATGCAAAAACATCGCCTTTTTGATGTTTGTACAAAATAATGTGTCTGAGTTGTAATATAAATTCAAGGTCCTGTGTTTTACATTTTTGGTGAATAACATTATTTCAAAGAGCTACGATTTAATAATTATAGCAAATTTTCTGGTTTTATTAGACGTGAAGCGATTAAATGTCTCTCGGACTTAAGTATATACGGAGAGCATTGTACTTGTAATTGGCAATAGAATATTACCAATGTTTGCTACAGTGATGACCTTCTTGGTATCGCAGAATTTAAGATAATTGCCATAAAGAAATCGACGACAAAAGAATTAAACGGGGCTTGAGGAATAATATGGAAATACTGGAATGCTACATATAAATAAAGACAAAAGAACATTAAAACAATCTTAACCAAATAGTAGTTTGATCAGGTGAAAATAAATGCATTTGATTAGATTGTAATCTATATCAAACGATATAAGATATCAAGACGTGGATGAGGTTTTATTGCATAGCGTAACCCTTGATGTTCAATTTAAACTCTTAGAACACTAGGATCAAAACAAGACTATTCGTCGGAGAACTAAGTTGAAAGAAGTGGTGTAGTTTGAAAAAAAAAACAAAATAACTTATACTATAGTATATCTAACAAAAGATTGATCTCAGCTGCAGGAAGCGAGGAAGAGAGAGTACAGGGCGCGAATAAGCTAACACAACGTCGAAAGACTCGGAACTCGACGAAAAAGGGCACACAAGATTATATAACATAAATCTGAATATTAATCTTTATTTTAAAAGTTCTATCAATTAAAAGTTAAACATGATCTCATTATACCTAACTAAATCTTCTTTTCATTCGTTAATAGACTGTAAAAATCGGTTTAATTATCACGATCACCATATTTGTAGCGTTATCCACGTCGCTTTTAAAAGCTCTCTCTATATCACCTTGGAGCCCGATGTCAGCTTGCAAGTTTAACCAGATATGAGATAGTGAAACTTGAAACAACTCTTTGATATGTACCAAGTCTATAAGAAATAAATAAGAGTCAAAAGTAACGGGTCTCGTACAAAACACAAAATGAACATCGACTTTAAAAATATTTCTTTAGTTATTTAAATATTGTATAAACGTTCACGTTACTTATACAAGCAACTGAATTCACCGGTATTTGAGTTGTAGATGGAATAAATAGAGGTACGATATCGCCTATTTCTGCAAGTTCTCATGAATTTTTTGACCTATTTACGAACTACGTAAATTAAAACTGTAGCGGAGTTTTGTCTGCTGCTGTTGTGATAAACAATGTTTCAATTGCATTGTTTTGTGTGGGAATAAACGGCAAATATTAACAATATTGTAAATGTTGGCGTCATCTTTTTCATGCTACGTAGTTACGTACCTAATAAGTTTTGTTGTTATTAAATAATTATGTTTGCTAGGTGGTTAGGTGGTTATAAAGCTAGCATACTGATAAGGAAATCGTGGAAGATACGATGTATTGGTTGACGTATATCATTCGATACTAATTAGTTATAGTACCAGCGTTTTTCTTTCCGCGTGGCGATGAGTTTGCTCAAAATTGCAGCGTCATTTGGAAGCATGACTCGTAGACAGCGCTTATAAGTGCATATTTTAGATTTAATTAACTATTTAAAGGGTTAGTGCCGGGGTAGAAGCTTGTTTACTTGGGAATTAAACTTCCTCTCCTGTGGGTGTTTTAAATTTACATTTTAGACGAATTTAGCTTTTGAAGCTTATGTTTGCTCTTGGGAAAATCATTTTAACCGTCCAGTACCTATAACACGTTTGATCTTAATATCACTAGAATATAACGTTCACAAATCTGTGAATAATATAATAAAGTAATAAAAATCTAATCAAAATCAAAATAATATGCAGACTCAGCTAACACAGATATAAGTAAGAGAATTATTGAAATGATCAGGTGGACACTAAGTATATGGGCTTGTTTTGTGTAAGGATCAACATATTGTATGGATATTTATTTTACGTTATTTGTTATATATACTGACTTTAAGTATCTTCAGAAGGTCCGGCACTTAGCATAGAACGCGTTTATTATTTTTTATATTTTTTATAGACTTACGCCTGTATCCCTGAAGGGGTAGGCAGGGTGATATTACACCCACATTTAGCCATGAATTGTTAGGTCCCACGCAGAGCGCGTTTAGTGTGACATTAACCATAACTCCTATTGTCTCATACTGTATTTCCTAGTTGTTTTCACTATTTCATCCAAAGATTTTCTGTAATTCTTCAGCCTAAAGGCTTCTTTATATCATATTACAATGCTTTCGAAATGCGTAGTCAACTTCTATGAACAACTTTTTTAAGAAGTAGCGTTAATCTACAAAGTAAATATCTTGTTTCATAAGTCTTTAACATTATTACCTATCGAATTTCTTTTAATATTTACGTCTTACGTCCCAACATTACTCTGGTACTTTTCAAACGCAATGTGTTGAACATTGCGTTTAAAAAGTACCAGAGAAATGTTTAATCGAGCATGTAGTCCAAAATACCCTCACAATGTTTATTCTGAATAATGTCAGTACACCTGTAAAATCGCCTCAATAATTGCCCTATTAGGAACAGTCATGGTCTAGACACGCTACGTGTAGTAGCTTTTGTTAAGAACTAGATATAATTACTTATTTTATATTGTTTTTCGGGATATATACCACGTACCTTTTACGTGCTTTCGACAGAACGCCACTACATACCTCGAATGGTTAGGGAGGCGATTGAAATTAAAAAGTACAAAAATTTCAATAGAGAGGATGGGTTTCAACTGTCGAGTATCTGGCATCCAGTGGTACGTCTATGTAAAACCCGTGAAAATAACAAAGTCAAACCGCGAGCTGACGTAGTTAGTATAGTATGTCGTGATCGGGTACAGTGCGATAGTGATAACAGTGCTAGTGGTGTTGAAGGCAAAAAACGAGTAATAAAGCGGGTAGACCGCTATACTTGCTCGTAACATTCACCCACCCGCAATACCCTCAGTACATCCGTGAACATGGCGCTTGCAACAGTGCCGAAATATCGGTTACTCCAAACAAAGGTACGTGGTATATATCCCGAAAAACAATATAAAATAAGTTTTAATGACCACGAAAGTTTAAATTCCTATATTGTGCACCGGTACGGGCCGGAAAGTGCTAAATTAATTAAACACCTTGAACGCGCGCGGAAGAAATGTGAATGTTTACGTCAATCGTTGGTGTTTTTAGTGAAGTGTCGAGAGGCAGACATTATTCCCGTTTGTGTCAAAATAAAACCCCGAAACGATATTCACGGTTCCGCGGGCATTCTACGGAATGCGAGTGTAAAACTTTTGCGTAAGGTGATCGCCAACACCCGTTATAAATTCGACAAATTACAAACGGAGCTATATAAAATACATCTGAAGTGCAGTGAAGTATTGACTAAAGATGATTTTGATAACTGTGAACGCATCACCTATCTACAGGCACAGCGGTCGGGAGAACTTAGTGCCTTGAAACAAGATCGAAAGTTTGAATTCTTGATGAGGAAACAAAAACCATCTACCCCCCACCAAGAAAACTCAAATATTGAACGCACGGTTATCAATCTATCTGATAAAACGTTGACGGAAGCTGCACTCAATATTTTAGAGAAAGGGTTAAATTTCGCCCCAACACCCAGTCATGTTCCATACGAGAAAGTGATCGGTACAGTTGAAGAGGTTATCCGACGGAATAAAATACCTTCCGAAGAGGCCGAAGTTTTGCGACAAGACGTCGCTGTTTGTTTACGTCGAGCCAAGCTTCCTCAGCCTAACACGAACGTCGCCGAACGTGTCGCATTACGCGAACTCTGTGAGGATGAGAGCGTACTTGTCCTGAAAGCTGACAAAGGGAACGCGACAAAATGCGTCATTTATTAAGTGACGTCAACACCTACAAAAAGGTAAATTATAACCCGACCGCTCGATTAAACCGTAATACCCAGAGGCTGATCAAGGAGTGCCAGCACGCGATCGGTGAAGATACGGTATCCCATTTACTGCGACCTCGTAATGTTCTACCCCCTAAACTGTACGGTTTGCCAAAGGTTCACAAGAACAATGTTCCTTTACGGCCTATCGTCAGTCAAGTTGATTCACCTACTTACGAACTAGCTAAACACGTAGCTAAGGTCCTGCGGCCATTGGTGGGTAGAACAACATCGTATGTCAAAGACTCCCGACATTTTATTGAGATTCTACGTCAGAATAACGTAAGTGAAAAAGAAGTGATGGTCAGTTTTGACGTAGAATCGCTTTTCACGAACGTGCCGATAGCAGACTGCATGGAAGTAATTCGACGTAGGATCAGCGAGGACCATATTGCTGTGGTATATGCCGACCTGGTGCATCATTGCCTGACCACAAATTACTTTCTATACAGAGGTGAGTACTACCTACAAATTGATGGCGTAGCAATGGGCAGCCCGGTAGCTCCAGTGGTAGCCAACCTATGGATGGAACATTTCGAAAACCAAGCCATTGCTACTGCCCCATTAAGAATAAAAATTTGAAAACGGTATGTGGACGACATTTTCTGTATTATGGAAGGCGATGAAGCAACTGTTCATCAATACTTGGCACATCTAAACAGCATCCACAACAAAATGGATTTTACTTATGAAATAGAAAGGGATAGAAGAATGGCGTTCCTTGACGTTATGATAGCCGTACGAAGTGACGGTTCCCTGAGCCACTCCGTATACAGAAAACCAACGCACACAGATCGTTATCTACACGCTGACTCGCATCATTACCCACGTCAACTGAATTCCGTCATAACGTCGCTTACTGACCGGGCATACAGCTTGTGTGACGAGGAACATTTGAATAAGGAACTTTCACATTTAAGCGACGTTCTACACAAGAACGGGTACAGTAGGCGAATTAGACCACCCAGACATACTCACAAACACCTGGACTTCAAGGTTGAACGACACCCAGCGTACTTACCGTACGTTAAAGGAGTGACAGATAAGGTCGCCAACATCCTCAAGAAGGTATCAGTTAAAACTATCTTCACTCCTTTGAAGAAACTGTCGCAATATATAAGAACGCCTTAAGACAGTCATCCCTTGGAAAAGCCAGGTGTATACAAAATTGACTGCAGCTGTGGGAGTTCCTATATAGGGCAAACTAAACGCACCATCTCTTGCCGGATAAAGGAACACATCAGGGCAGTCAAAAATAATGAACCACAGAAGTCGGCCATAGCTCAACACCTCTTAGACTCGGGTACCGACCACTGGATTGAGTTACATAACCCTCCGGTGCTTTCGACAGAACGCCACTACATACCTCGAATGGTTAGGGAGGCGATTGAAATTAAAAAGTACAAAAATTTCAATAGAGAGGATGGGTTTCAACTGTCGAGTATCTGGCATCCAGTGGTACGTCTATGTAAAACCTCGTGAAAATAACAAAGTCAAACCGCGAGCTGACGTAGTTAGTATAGTATGTCGTGATCGGGTACAGTGCGATAGTGATAACAGTGCTAGTGGTGTTGAACGCAAAAAACGAGTAAGAAAGCGGGTAGACCGCTATACTTGCTCGTAACATTCACCCACCCGCAATACCCTCAGTACATCCGTGAACATGGTGCTTGCAACAGTGCCGAAATATCGGTTACTCCAAACAAAGGTACGTGGTATATATCCCGAAAAACAATATAAAATAAGTTTTAATGACCACGAAAGTTTAAATTCCTATAGATATAATTCATCTAGAATATGGGGCAGGGTGGTTAATGAATGGGTATTATGCAAATGATCGATTATAATAGAAAGGTATTTCACATAAACATGACTTAGAATAAACTAGTTTAGCCTGCTTAATAAAGCTGCCATAAAGTCAGGTGCTGTATAGTTCGTCGATTAAAATACGAAATTTGTAGCATGGTTTTTAAATCGTAGCGAAGGAAATAGTTTTATAATCAAAGTTATGTGTATCTTACTTTATAATAACGACTGTCTTATATTTTACTGTAGTCAGTACAGACGGCTTAGCCTATATGCACAGGTATGAAACATTGCCAACTACACAACGGGTAAATTATATTATTTGAAAATTACAAAAACTTTTTATTTAAAACTAAGTACAGGAATAATACTTGTGTAGGTTATCAAAAATACATGCATTTCTTAAGCTGAATTCAAACTTTGAAACAATATGAAATGTTCTAAATTTAACGCATGCGAAGCCGGTATCACTCTTTAGTTCTCTTTCCAATAAGTCGATGCAGGTAAGACAGGGAAGAACTCTGTAGACACTGATGAAGTTAACTAGCCAACAGTTAAAATAATTACTAATTAAATTCTCGGTCACTTGGTAATGTCAATCGACTTGCTGAGGGCCTCTGTGTAAAAAGGGAAATAAATACATTGCACAAATCGAGTGAAAATCGTGAAGCATGTTCCAGTCGTAGAAAGTATTGAGGAAATTCGCTCGCGTTATATTTTATTTCGGCTAAGGATTTTCCGCTAGAGACGTTCCTGGTTCGACGGTCAGATAAAATGCGCTCAAATATAAAGTTTCAATTTCCCCGCCGTCCGCGAAACGTGCGTTGCCTGCCGAAATGAATGAATGCTCTCTCTGATCATGATATGCATCATTAATACGTATTCAATATTAAATTCAAATAAATGAAGCGCATACATTTTTTGCGAGTAAAATATTCTAGTACGGCGTGTTCAACGCCAGACAGCGTGTATTTCCATTTCAGAGTTTCAGACTCCCTTCGCCTAGCTCATTTTTGTGTTGCATTTCATTTTTACAAAGAAAAATGAATCTTATTGCAGTGAAAAGCTTACAAAATATAAATGTGCAGCAGAGATATGTTCCTTCAGTATATTCTATTTATTCTACCACATCGTATTGTTATCACGCTATGTACGTTTTATAGTGAGGTACCTACCTCACTATAAAACAAATACCTATTTGTGTAATGATGAGGTGATTCTATGTTGATTTTTATCAATCCAATACTCTTGATAAGACGGATGTTGAAAAATCATAACAATCGTAACCTATCTGTCATGAATAATTCTTAGGCATGATAACCCGAAAATTCAATCTCCGAACAATGGGATCGTATTACCATACAAAAGGTTTCACATATTTTACGCAAATCCGTTATATTTTGAGTTATCTTCTCGCAAAAAGGCAATGTTTTTCCCCTGACCTGTGAAATAAATTTCGTTTGAGGCACAGGCTGTTAGCAAGCAGAGGTTGGATTATTTGAATTATAAATTTTTAATTGACCGAGAATACTTATACGCACAACTGAGTATTGTTTCAATGAGGATTAATTTGAAATTGGTGCTTGCTTTGTTCTTTGTTAGCTTTTGATAGAATAAAAATATTTAGATATGTTTACAGGCAGCGTAAAGTATGAAAGTTGAATTTGCGGACTGCTATTTGAAATCAGGTGTTTGTTGTGTATCATGTAGTATTCTCTCATTGCTCTAGCACGTTTGTGTGCAGCTGAGGCTCGCCTTGCCTCGGCGGCGGGCGGCGCCTCGCACTGTTCCGCTGTCAAATTGTCCATGTTGTACACGCTGTTTGTATGTACCGCTGTCCAAACTATGTCTTGAATAATATTACACACGACCCGCTAAATGTATTTGTGTCCCGTTGTATCTCGCTAAGCCACTAAGCTGAATGGAAATGTCACTATATCTAAATGTGTTTTGTAGTTTTCATGCATTAGATCTCTATCTTATCTTCTTTTGATTTAATAATGCAATGAAAAAGGTCGGTCAACGCAATATATTTAAATAAAACGAGACGCATTGATCAGATATAACTAATAAGATATACTGAAAATAAAAGAGTTTGTGAATGTTTTCAGCAGTTTAAATAACTGCTGAATTTCACGTTTGGCGGAGTCTCAATCAGTTTTGAAAGACTTTCGAAAGAACCTGATTCAGTCAAACTCAATCAGGTTCGAATTCGGACCAATTATTAAATCAGCATGTCCATAATTGATGGTTATCGCATTACTCGACTAGTTAGCGTTTTTTGTTGATTTTTGTTGTCATTTCACCTTTTTATATACGTAATGACGAACGGATGAGATGGTTCACCTGTTTCGTTAGCTATGTACAAATTAGAGTTTCACGTAATTTTTAAAGGGTAATTTTACATCGATTTTATTTTAGGATAAAGTATATTTACGTGAAAAATACTCGGATAAATATTATTGGTTTTATTGACTCTCCACTAGTGTTGTAAAAATACCGTATAATACCAAAAGGCTATGTATTAAACCGGTATTTTATTATAACTTACGGTATTATTGGTATTTTATGTATTTTATATTCTGATTCAGTTTATAAGACCCTGTGATATTGCGACGAGTTCTAGTTTAAAACATTAAATATATTTTAAGTTTCGATTGTATTCTTTGTTTTAGAATTACCTACTAATTAATAATTATGGAATTTTAACTTTTGGAAAAATTCATTGCAAAGCCCGAAATTCGTATCGTCGAAACACGTAGATAAATCACGTGTTTCTAAATTGGTATCGATTTACACAAATCTTGGTGTTCCTGACAGCACATTCGAAGTTAAAGAAAGTGGTAATGAAGATGATTTAGCTGAAAGTATGTTGCTAGAATGCATTACTGCGTAGTCATCTACCGAGAACGTAGCAACACAAGAGGATTTAGATATATAGAGGTAGAAGATCCTCTAAATCTCGGGTTTTCGAACTAGGAAGACAAAAAGCGTGGGCCACGTCTGTGCTTTTCTTATGGATCTTGTATTAAGGTTCGAGCTTTACGTGTCTCCACGCAGAGAGGAACATAATGTAATTTAGAATAAATAGAGAGATGATTCAAATAACTTTAAGGACCCCTTTGCTCTAACGTACCTTAAAATGTTACGTGTTTTTCCTTAAATCATATTTTGACCTTGTTTTTATGGTAATATTGTTAAAGCTAATAGTAATTATGGGTCGGGTTTCGAAACGCGTCGCCCGAATTTGAGGGTATTGGTGGTGTAGGGGGCTTAAGGGAGTTAGTTTTAATCCCCTAATAGTAATTTTGGCTGCCGGAGTTGCGTCTTAATATTTTTAAACAATTTCCAAAAACTCTTCATTTAAATATGAAAAATGGAATGTAATTTTAGGTTTTATGTGAAAGTAACTAAATAGGTTGTGTTAGGTTCTATTTTGACCCTTGACCCAAAAATAGGAGCCCTGCCAAGCAGGGCTCCGTCAATCTCAGTTTATTAAACTAGTGGAATCAATAAAAGCGATATTTAGGTTTTATGTGAAAAACGTGAAACGAAACGCAACCACCATCTTGTATGAATTATATTGACAGCTAATGTCAAATTTGTGCCTCATTGCTTTCGAGTACCTAGAGTTAGGTGCGACTGTAATAAGTAACTAAATAGGTTATGTTATGTTCTCTTTTGACCCTTAATCCGAAAATGGAGTTTTTTTTTTCCAGAGGAAACCAAGTATTTCCGGCAAGTGAAAATGGTGAGGGGTGGTTCCGAGACCTTCCCCCCTCCCCCTCCAATCACTCACAATCCCTAAAAACGGCGACGTATTTCGAAACCTTAACCGTAATTATTAATAATACATACATACATAGACTCACGCCTGCTTCCCCGAAGGGGTAGGCAGAGGCATATTAAACGCCCACTTTTCGCCAGGGTTTTGATCCCACGTAATAGGTGGCGAGCCTATTGCCGCTTATCGGGATATTTTGTTTGCCAGAGCCTCGTCCGTTGATCGGCAGGTGCACCACTTGCATGTGAGGTTGGCTTGGGACCCTAAGATCTTGGTGGGAACCCTATGCACACTAATTATTAATAATACAAACTTAAAATATAATTTCTTGCTTTATTCATTACTTTATTATCATTTACTTCAAAAATATAGAAGAATTGATTTATACATAAAATACCGTAGTAAATGGTATAATACCGTATTATACGGTATTTTTCGTTTTATACATTTCAGTACAAATGGTATAATACCGCACTTACATCTCTGCTCTCCACTAATTTATTTTGCTCTGAACTGGTTAAAAATGTAAAATTGTTAGTAAAACTACATTAAATACTTAGAAGGACTGGAAAGGAAATTTCTGTAACCGACAAATTTTAGGTGCTGTCTGATACATGGAGGTGAATGTCTTAAAAAAAGTGGTCACATACCAAATACGCTATTGCATATCTATCAAGATATCTTCGGTTATCGATCAACCTACGCCGCTACCACTACAAATCCGGGCCTCGCCGAAAATATCCTGAAAACAAAAACAGATTTTCTTTATTTAATTTTATAGAGAATGTGAAGGTTTTAATATTTCAATATTAGGTATATTTTAGCAAAGCAAGCATTACCGGATTGTAATAAAATTATGTATAATTTGATCCAATTATCATATTTATACTCTGAATGGTTTCTTGGAACTTTCTCTTATTTCTAGAAAATATGATTTACTTACGTAATGTACTGTTTTATTTACGTATATACCTTTATTAATCCGAAACCGTAGGGTTGTTCGTTGTGCAAAATTGATTATACTCTGCTAAGAATACAAAGTGTAAGTAAATGCAACTAAATTTGAATGGGCACAAGCGATTCACGTAAGTGTGACACGAGGCAGGTTCACCTCCAAGAGAGTTGGTAACTTAATTAATTATAGTGCGCCGTGTTTGAGTTCCGTGAGCACTTGCCGGTTTCGGCCTTGTTTCGGCAAACGAATACCCTCCCTCCCCCTCGCACACAAGCCGGTACTCCTCACTCCTCCGAATAAACAACCACCTGATTGACACCTATACCATGTAAATTACTTGCGAGCACTTTTAAGGGTAGAGCAACATCGTCCTAGGCTCTGCAAACATATACAGTTCAGCAAGTTTATAATCTTTAGTTGGGCTTCAGAGCAGAACAGTTGAGAAACGTGTTTGAATAGTGCGGTCGACGTCAGCTTAGCTGGATTTCAAACTGGCTCTTGTTACTGTATTAAATTGATCTTGTTTTATTGGTACATTTGATTTGGTCGAATAAAATATAGTTAAGCAGATGGTATATATCATTATGGTATGATTTACTGGGGCGATATGATATAAGCCTATAGGTATTACACTTAATATGTATAGGCATTTGGTATATTTGGAATAATATAGATGTAGAATAGGATATAGGTAATACAGAATAATATAATAAATCGCCCTCGATTTATTTAAGATTATACAAAGATGATACGATAAAATAGGAGTCTTATCATATATATATCGCAGAGGTCGTTACCATATCCGTTAAGTTACTGTGTAATCTACAAACAATTACCCTGAGTAGTTATGGATGTTTTATTTACATTGTTTCAGCCTTAAAACTCCCACGTGAAAGGGATATAAATAGAACGGACACTTACCGTTATTTGTAACAGGGGTGAGTGGATTGGCCTTTATCATTCCACTTGTTTAGTTTTAAGGATCATAAGTACTATAATCTCTGAACTATAATTAGCAATTAATTGTTCCAATTTTTATCCAAGAGCTCCAGGGTCGACCAGAATTATAAGCGCGAAAGGATTTGAACAATGTAGTACAACTCTATAAAATTATATACTGTAAAAGCAAATAATATTGTTACGGACGGGGTAACGGGATTGGAAGGAAACACCGAGTAGCACTGATGACACTTTATTCGACTTCACACACACAACACGTCGTTCAATTTCGACGCGGACAGCACCAACACTAACGTCTATTGCACTGCACTTCACTGCACTTCACTGCACTTTACTGCACTATACTTTCACTTCACTTTATTTCACTACTACTTCTTTCTTCCTTTTACTTCTTCCTTTTCTTCTCCACTTTACCACTTCTCAACTTAAACTGGCGCTCAGCGCGTCTACAATGCCTTATATACCCCTAGGAATGTTATAGATTCACTAATTTCGATTGTTATTTCATAATTCAATTGTTTTTCTATCTCCTGTCTCTTTTTAACCTTTCCATTCCTTCCTGAACTTTCTAGAATTTTCTAATTTTTACTCGAAATATTTAAATAATCTTTTTTTAAATATTTGCCAAATATTCATAAACATTTTCCAAATTTCATAAAAACCAAAATCCACATAACTGTTATGACTGGGATTTGAACCCACGCCATCAGAACGTGAATGGGATGTGTTATCCGCACGGCCATCGCCTTGTTGTCAATGACTGGTGAATTTGTCGAATACTTGTCCAGTCTTTCGGGATATATACCACGTACCTTTGTTTGGAGTAACCGATATTTCGGCACTGTTGCAAGCGCCATGTTCACGGATGTACTGAGGGTATTGCGGCTGGATGAATGTTACGAGCAAAAATAACGGTCTACCCGCTTTCTTACTCGTTTTTTGCGTACAACACCACTGCCACTGTTTTCACTATCGCACTGTACCCGATCACGACATACTACACTCACTACGTCAGCTCGCGGTTTGAGTTTTTCTGTTTCACGGGTTTTACATAGACGTACCACTGGATGCCAGATACTTGACAGTTGAAACCCATCCTCTCTATTGAAATTATGAAACTTTTTGATTTCAATAGCCTCCCTAACCATTCGAGGTATGTAGTGGCGTTCTGTCGAAAGCGCCTGAGGGTTGTGTAACTCAATCCAGTGGTCGGTACCCGAGTCTAAAAGGTGTTTAGCTATGGCTGACTTATGTGGCTCGTTATTTTTGACTGCCCTGATATGTTCTTTTATCCGGCAAGAGATGGTGCGTTTCGTTTGTCCTATATAGGAACTCCCACAGCTGCAGTCAACTTTGTATACACCTGGCTTTTCTAATGGAAGACTGTCTTTCGGCGTTCTTATATATTGAGACAGTTTCTTAAACGGAGTGAAAATAGTCTTTACTGAAACTTTGTTAAGAATATTGGCGATCTTATCTGTCACTCCTTTGACGTACGGTAAGTACGCTGGGTGTCGTTCAACCTTGAAGTCCAGGTGTTTTTTAGTATGTCTGGGTGGTCTGATTCGCCTACTGTATCCGTTTTTGTGTAGAACGTCGCTTAAACTTCCAGGATATGCTGACTACTTTCGACTGTAAGAATATCCATGCTATTCTTATTTCCGAATCATGGCTGAAACCATGTCTCGCTTCTGTTTCTTACACTTTACCTGATTTCCGTTTAGTAAGAAATGACCGTACTGTTGGCGGTGGTGGCGGTGTTGCCATTTATCTCCGTAATCACATTCCTTACAGTGTTATTGATATGTCAGCACAGCCACCTTCGCTTAATGCAGGTGAGCATCTCTTTTTAGAATTAAGTCTCGCTCATACGAAGGTTCTGCTTGGTGTCTATTACTCGCCTAACTGCCATATAAATTATTTTTCATCTTTCGAGCGTATTTTAGAAACTCTATCAACTTCTTACACTCACACAATAATCATGGGCGATTTTAACACTTGTCTGTTAAAGCATGATTCTCGCTCTTCTTCCTTATGTAGAATAGTGGAATCCTGTAACCTGACTATTCTTCCTCTAAATGCTACACATAACTTTCCGAATTCAACTCCTTCTCTTCTTAATCTTATCTTTGTTTCTTCACCTTCTCTTGTCGTCAAGCATGGTCAATTTTCAGCTGATGCATTCTCCTACCACGACTTAATTTTTCTCTCGTATAAACTTCGTCCTCCTAAGCCTAAAACTAAAATTCTTCTGCAACGTAATTTTGGTGGCATGAATGTGGAGAGTCTCCGTAGTGACGCTCGCAACATTAACTGGGAATCTGTGGAAAGCGCTCAATCCATCGACGAAAAAGTTGAAAAACTCAATAGTGCAATTATTCGACTATTCGATATTCATGCTCCTGTCCGTGCAATAAGAGTCAAGCACTTGCCTTCGCCATGGCTAACTGAAGAAATAAAACATCTGCTATCAAAGAAAGCAATGGCTAAAACCAAATATAAATGTCGACCGACTTCTCGCAATTGGGAAAGCTATATTGCGATTAGAAATCACTGCAGCAAGGTGTGTAGGAAAGCACAACGCCAACACATCCATAAATCTGTTGAGAACGAAGACCCAGCTAAAGTCTGGAAATTTCTAAGATCACTGGGAGTTGGAAAGTCAACACATGACCACAGTTCCAATAATATTGACATCGATTTACTAAATCAGCATTTCACTTCTTCGTCGCAATTTGATGCGACTACTAAAGCTAAGACTTTACACGATCTTTCCACGCTTCCAACTCCAAATTATCCACATTTCGTCTTTAATCAAGTTTCTGAGTGTGATGTTAAAAGGTGCGTATTATCGATTTCTTCCAATGCTGTCGGTAATGATTGCGTCAGTCGTAAGATGATTCTTCCTATCTTAGACGAAATCCTTCCTATCCTTTGTCATATACTTAATTATTCCTTATCCTGGGGCGTATTTCCAACTGCTTGGAAAGATGCCCAAATTATTCCTTTGCCCAAAAAATCGAAACCTACTTCCTATTCTGATTATCGTCCTATTTCCGTGTTACCTTTCCTTTCTAAAGTGCTCGAGCGCCTAGTCCATGACCAACTCACTACTTTCCTTAACAAAAACCTCCTATTCAATCCTCTACAATCCGGATTCCGTCCTGGTCACAGCACCGTTACGGCACTGACCAACATTACCGACGACATTAGGTTCGGTATGGAGAAAGGCAATTTAACGGTACTTTGTTTACTGGACTTTAGTAACGCCTTTAATACCGTTGATTTCCACACTCTACTCGGTATATTACGCTCTATTAACATATCTCCACCAGTGATTGATTGGTTTCATAGTTACCTGTTTGGTCGTCGGCAGCGTATACGGGTCGAAGACTCTTTCTCTTCGTGGTGTAATACGACAGCCGGCGTTCCACAGGGTGGCGTTCTCTCTCCATTACTCTTCTCAATTTTCATAAATTCCTACCACCTTTATGCAGATGATCTTCAAATTTACACACAGGCACCGGCGCATGAGCTGTTTGAAGCATTTCGCATCATGAACTCTGATTTAGAACGGATATCTGCTTGGAGCCTGAGATTTGGTTTGCAGATCAACCCTGTGAAAACACAGATTATCGTTGTTGGTAGTCCCAGGATGATCTCTCGCATCGACTGGAATCTGCTACCCCAAATTACTTTTGGTGGTATCCCAATACCTATAAGTGACTGTGTGAAGGACTTAGGTGTTTATATTGACAAAACTCTATCTTGGGGACCACAAATCACTGAAGTTAGTCGCAAGTTGTTTGCTGCGGCGGGGACTTTGCGAAAACTGCGGAACTTTCTGCCGATTGCCACTAAGATTGCACTTGCAAACTCTCTTCTATTACCTATCCTTGACTATGCCGATGTCAGCTATCTAGATCTCACTGAGGAGCAACTTGATAAGCTTGAGCGTCTTCGAAATTTCTGTATTAGGTTCATATTTGGATTACGTAAATATGATCACGTTTCTAATTTCCGCAATAAGCTCAAGTGGCTGCCAATTCGCCTTCGGCGGAATACTCACATTCTTTCCTTACTCTATAATATTCTTTTCAATCCTTCTACTCCATCTTATTTGAAAGAACGCTTCAAGTTCCTTAGTGACTCTCATTCAAGATCGGGTCTTAGGTCATCGGTAAATTTGAGATTGGAAATTCCAATGCATTTCACTACTTTTTACGATAAATCCTTTACTGTACAAACGGCACGGTTGTGGAATGCATTGCCTGTATCCATCAAACTGGCTCAAAATATCACATCTTTCAAAAACTTAGTGAAAAACCACTACTTAACTCTTTAACTTTCAATAATATTGTCAAACTCACACTTTCTTTCTCTCCTTTTTTTACTATTGTCTACTCCCATTACTTAATTTATTATATTATTGTTTGTATGTATGTATGTATATATATTATAGTATATATATTAGTGTATTTGTATACTATAGCGTGTATTCGTATTTTGTTTGGTATAATTTCATTACTACGCCAAAACTGCCCTATGTCTGGCTCCTTACTTCTCTTTTCCTTATGGGTTGCCTGTAAGAGATTGCTTTTTAGCGATAAGGCCGCCGTTTGTGCAATATATACTTATATGTTGTAATTCCTATGTCAAATTTAAATTTGGTGTACAATAAAGATTATTATTATTATTATTATTAAATGCGAAAGTTCCTTACCCAAATGTTCATCGTCACACAAGCTGTATGCCCGGTCGGTAAGCGACGTTGTAAAGGAATTCAGTTGACTTGGGTGATGATGTGAGTCGGCGTGTAGATAGCGATCTGTGTGTGTTGGCTTTCTGTATACAGAGTGGCTTAATAAACCGTCATCCCGTACGCCAATCATAACATCGAGGAACGCCATTCTTCTGTCCCTTTCGATTTCTTAGGTAAAACTCATTTTATTGTGGATGCTGTTTAAATGTGCCAAGTACTCTTGAACCATCTCTTCATCGCCTTCCATAACACAGAAAATGTCGTCTACGTACCGTTTCCAAATTTTTACACTTAATGGGGCAGTAGCAATGGCTTGGTTTTCAAAATGTTCCATCCATAGGTTGGCTACCACTGGAGCGACCGGGCTGCCCATTGCTACGCCATCAATTTGTAGGTAGTACTCACCTCGGTATAAGAAGTAATTCGTGGTCAGGCAATGATGCACCAGGTCGGCATATACCACAGCAATATGGTCCTCACTGATCCTACGTCTAATGACCTCCATGCAGTCTGTTATAGGTACGTTTGTGAAAAGCGATTCTACGTCGAAACTGACCATCACTTCTTTATCACTAACGTTACTCTGCCGTAGAATCTCAATGAAATGTCGGGAGTCTTTGACATACGATGTTGTTCTACCCACCAATGGTCGCAGGACCTTAGCTACATGTTTAGCTAGTTCATAAGTAGGTGAACCCACTTGACTGACTATAGGCCGTAAAGGAACGTTGTTTTTGTGCACCTTTGGCAAACTATACAGTTTAGGGGGTAGAACATTACGTGGTCGCAGTAAATGGGTCACCGTATCTTCATCGATCGCATGCTGGCACTCCTTGATCAGCCTTTGGGTACTACGATTCAATCTAGCGGTCGGGTTATAATTTACCTTTTTATACGTGTTGACGTCACTTAATAAATGACGCATTTTTTCGTCATATTCACTAACGTTAATGACTACCGTCGCGTTCCCTTTGTCAGCTTTTAGGACAAGTACGCTCTCATCTTCACGGAGTTCACGTAATGCAACACGTTCAGCCACGGTCGTGTTAGGCTGAGGAAGCTTTGCTCGACGTAAACAGACAGCAACGTCTTGTCGTAAAACTTCGGCCTCCTCGGACGGTATTTTATTCCGTCGGATAACCTCCTCAACTGTGCCGATCACTTTTTCGTAAGGAACAAGACTAGGTGTTGGGGCGAAATTTAACCCTTTCTCTAATATATTGAGTGCAGCTTCCGTCAACGTTTTATCGGATAGATTTATCACTGTGCGTTCAATATTTGACTTTTCTTGGTGGGAGGTAGATGGATTTTGTTTCATCAATAAGAATTCAAACTTACGGTCTTGTTTCAAGGCACTAAGTTCTCGCGAACGCTGTGCTTGTAGATAGGTGATGCGATCACAGTTATCAAAATCATCTATTGTCAACACTTCACTGCACTTCAGATGTATTTTATTCAACTCCGCTTGTATTTTGTCAAGTTTATAACGGGTGTTGGCGATCAACTTAAGCAATAGTTTAACACTCGCATTACGTAGAATGCCCGCAGAACCGTGAATATCGTTTCGGGGTTTTATTTTGACACAAACCGGAATAATGTCCGCGTCACGACACTTCACTAAAAACACCAACGATTGCCGTAAACATTCACATTTCTTCCGCGCGCGTTCTAGTTGTTTAATTAATTTAGCACTTTCCGGCCCGTACCGGTGCACAATATAGGAATTTAAACTTTCGTGGTCATTTAAACTTGATTTAAAATGTCTTTCGGGATATATACCACGTACCTTTGTTTGGAGTAATCGATATTTCGGCACTGTTGCAAGCGCCATGTTCACGGATGTACTGAGGGTATTGCGGGTGGATGAACGGCGGGTGATGAGTTACACAACCCTCAGGTGCTTTCGACAGAACGCCACGACATACCTCGAATGGTTAGGGAGGCTATTGAAATCAAAAAGTTTAATAATTTCAATAGAGAGGATGGGTTTCAACTGTCGAGTATTTGGCATCCAGTGGTGCGTCTATATAAAACCCGTGAAACGGAAAAACTCAAACCGCGAGCTGACGTAGTGAGTGTAGTATGTCGTGATCGGGTACAGTGCGATAGTGAAAACAGTGGCAGTGGTGTTGTACGCAAAAAACGAGTAAGAAAGCGGGTAGACCGTTATACTTGCTCGTAACATTCATCCACCCGCAATACCCTCAGTACATCCGTGAACATGGCGCTTGCAACAGTGCCGAAATATCAGTTACTCCAAACAAAGGTACGTGGTATATATCCCGTAAGACAATTTAAATCAAGTTTAAATGACCACGAAAGTTTAAATTCCTATACTTGACAAGTGTATACGTCATCGAATTAAAAACTCATTTCCAAATAATAAAATAGTCTTCAAACCTCTTTGCTAATTATTGTGTTTCGTGGCGACGGTTTGACATGACACCGGCCGTCCCGCGCATCCTTAAACCCATAATACACCGCTCTCATATTGACGTGGACCAAATCATTAAACTTCGTAGCTATAGAAGCCTGTGATCTATGTGTAAGTTTGCTTTCTTTGAGGATCAAAACTTTCCCCATGCCAACCTTTCATTGGAATTTCCACATCTCCACACTTAAGTATACCACCTTTAATGTCTAATCTGCACTGATGATCTTTAAAAGAATCCAGCCCAACAATGCAATCGTCCACGATATCCGCAATAACCGCTCGTTGCCAGTATAGCTTGTGACCGATTTTTATAGCCACCATTTGTTCGCCTTTAACTGGGATGCACTGGCCGGTAGTCGTTGTCAGTCGAGGTGAACTTGACGCGTGACTTGTGCGTTGTCGAATACGAACTTTCGGAGCTTTCCGACTTCTGATCAGCGCTTGCATCGAAGTCCTGGCTGTAATTGCTTCCTGATCATCTTTCAACACTTGAACACTAGCGTCAATCTTACGCCTTTCTGCTACATGTTTTGGACACCTACGTCTTAAATGTCCGGGCTCTCTACAGTTAAAACACTTTAGGACAAAAGATCTGCGACCAGTTCTTTCTTCTGCGGCAATAACTCTATCTCTATTACTCGTAATTTCTTGTTGAACAGCCTCGACTTCTAAAGCATGTGCTAACGCGTCTTTACTGTTGCTGTGGTGTTTCAAGCGCACAGCAGATCTGACCTTATTGTCATAAATTCCGTCGATGAACACCTGGAATCGCATGCTTTGAACTTGTTCCGCGGGTGGCGACTGATAAGCCTTTCGCACCGTCTTCGTCGCTTCCATCGCCCACTGCTGCAAAGATTCATTCGGGTGCTGACGGCGAGTGCGTAACTTGGCTCGGACCACATATTGTAAGTGCGCATCTCCGAAACTGGATTTCAGGGCCTCAAAAAGTTCTTCGTAAGTGGCGTCCTTGCTGACGGCCTCAAGCACTGACAATGCTTTCCCACGCAATGCCAGGATGAGTGCAAACTTGGCCTGGTCACTATTCCAACCGTTGCTGCTAAAGGCGGCCTCGAATTGCATTCTATAGGCTTCCCAGGACGAGGTTCCATCGAATAACGGCACCTTGAAATAACCACCAGAACTAGACGGGTTAACGGACACCAAAGGGCTGTAGGTTTTCATCTTTCTTAACTCCTCCTCCACCGTAGCTATGCGGGTGTGTATCTCTTTCGGTACTGACGCCATGCGGGACTGCACCTCTTCCGATACTGCCACCTTGCAGGACTGTATCTCTTCCTCTATAGTAGCCATGCGAGATTGCATTTCACCGATACACATCTCCATCTCGGCGATCTTACGAGCGTTCTCCGATATATAATGGCGAATCCCTAAAATCCGAATAAGATCCCTAAAAAGCGATCTGGCACTTGGACCCCATGGTCCCAAGGTTTCGACCCCAAACGGCTCAAATACATAATCTCCTACAAGATTTACGTATTTGCGCCGTTTGAGGGTCTCTGCTGAAGCAGCAGCAGCGCCCGCACAACCTGCTGTGCTGGAAAGATGGGATGGCGCAAGGGTATCGTCACATATTTGCCAAATATTCATAAACATTTTCCAAATTTCATAAAAACCAAAATACACATAACTATTATGACTGGGATTTGAACCCACGCCATCAGAACGTGAACGGGATGTGTTATCCGCACGGCCATCACCTTGTTGTCAATGACTGGTGAATTTGGCGAATACTTGACAAGTGTATACGTCATCAAATTAAAAACTCATTTCCAAATAATAAAATAGTTTTCAAACCTCTTTGATAATTATTGTGTTTCGTGCAATAATTTCAAAAGAAAGTACAGGGTGTAAAAAGACCCTTAACGAAAACTGAAACCCCATATAGTACCAATTATTACGATCAATTATTACCAATTATTACCAGCGGCGATAGCCGGTGTACGTAACGGACTGCCGAGCCGAGACGATGGTGTCGGGTTCGATCCCCAGTTACCCCGGGCACACACCTATGACTTTTCGAAGTTATGTGTGTATTAAAAATATTAATTATCGCTCGCTTAACAATGTGCCCGGTAGATGGCAATAGGCTCGCCCCCTATTACATTGGGACCGAAACATATCTGGCGAAGTGTGGGTGTGTAATACACCTCTGCCTACCCCTTCGGGGATAAAAGGCGTGAAGATATGTTATGTTATTACGATCATTTTTTACTTCGGCACCATACCCGGGAAATTACTGGTTCAGGAGATATTGAGGCTCAAAGTCACGAATTTCTTTTTCGAATTATTCCAAAATCGTGTTTAGAATGATAATTGTACACTTTCTGCCAAATAAACATAAACAAAATTATCAATATTTCCCTAAAGTAAACGGCTTTAAAGTTCCCGACGCGTAGTGTATGCGTACCATCAATCAGCTGCGAGGTCATTCCCCTCGGCCGCGCGACCACGTGATCATAAACTGCCGCCACCGCGGCGCACGGTGTAGGTAGATACGGCCGGCGTAGGTACGATGTCTGCAAACGCGCGCTATACATGGCCGGTAATAAAAGTTATACATTTTTTTAAGCTTAAAATTTTTTTTGTTTCCCCGGTATTATTTTCACGGAGTATGACTTGACATGATGTGCAAAACGAGTAGACTTCGGCTTGGTGATGGGTCTTGTGACACCCTGTATAAGTCAATGGTTTCGTGACGATGGTTTGACATGACACTGGCCATCACAATATTAAGAATAATAATTACTCTTCTCGATAATGGTGAGCTCCTACGTTTTCTTTTATATTTAGTTTATTAATTTTATGTTACTATGTGTTACTATGTATAGAATTGTTTACCTAATATATGATGTACCGTTAGTATATATGACAATCCATACACGGTCATTTGATCCAAAAGGTCAAAAGTATTGATACTAATTTTAAAATCATCATCATCATCATCCACAGCACGACTGTGTCCACTGTTGAACATAGGCCTCTCTTTGTTCTTGCCATTTCCCTCGATCTTGTGGTAATCTCGTCCAGTTTCGACCCGCGATTGCAAGGATATCGTCGGCCCATCTTGCTAAGGGACGGCCGACACTTCTTTTCCCCATCCGTGGTTGCCATTCTGTTACGGCGTTACTCCACCTGTTTCACCCCGTCTAGCCAGATGTCCTGCCCAATTCTATTTTGACGTTATTATTTGAGTTCCCACGTCGCGCACCTTCGTTTCCGAATTTCAATGTTGGGAACTCGGTGAATCTGACGGATACCAAGCATGGAGCGCTCCATGGCTCTTTGTGCGACTCTCACTCAGTATATCCCCTCTTGTGTGAGCGTCCATGTCTCGGCACCCTAGGTCATTGTGGGCAAAACACACTGCTTATAGAGGCGGGTCTTCAAACATTGAGGAACTTTTACCGAACTTAAGATGTCATCTAGTTTTGAAAATGCGGCGGCCCATCCGAACTGAATCCTCCTTGATATCCTAGTTTTCTGATCATCTTTATCAAAGGAAAGATTATGGCCAAGGTAAATATATCGGCTAACTAGTTCTAATTTTTCACCGTCAATAGAAACTGGTGAGTTTTTGCAGCATAGACCATTTGCCATAACCTTCGTCTTGGTCATATTCATTTTAAGACCTACTTTTAATGAGACGTCGTTAAGATCTTGGAGCATAGTCTGGAGGTTTTTGAGATTATCCACAAATATTATCAGGTCGTCTGCAAACCTTAAGGGGGAGAGAAACGCACCATTGATGTTAATACCGCAGTGGTCCCATTCTTAGCTTTTCATAGTGTCTTCCAGGACAGCAGTGAAAGCTTCGGTGAGATGGTGTCTCCCTGCCTCACACCTCGTTTTAGCGGAACTGGTTTGGTAAAATCATGTACACGGACCTGCAGTGTGGCTGAGGTGTAAAGCTCCCGGAGCAGACCCACGTAACGAGAATCGATGTGACATCGATGAAGGGCATGGAATACGGCCCACTGCTCAACGCTATCAAACGCCTTTTCATAGTCTACGAAGGCCATGCATAAGGGTTGATTAAATTCGTGGCACTTCTCCATTAGCTGCTTCACCGTGTGTATGTGGTTGAAGAATGAGTATCCGCTCCGGAAGCCCGCCTGTTCTACGGGTTGGGCTTCATCAAGCTCACGCGTAAGCCGATTTGTGAGGATCTTAGACAAAACTTGTAAATTTGCGATAGTAAGCTAATAGGACGGTAGTTGTTTAATTTGGAAGTGTCGCCTTTTTTGTGTATGATAATGGCTATGGCATTTTTCCAAAGTTCTGGGGTACGGGTATCATACATAACCTTATTAATTAAAAAGTTTTACCAGTAACTTTTGAACTGGTTCCCCTCCTTTTCTAAATAGTTCGACAGTGATTCCGTCTTCACCAGGTGTTTTATCTGTCTTCATACTAGACAAGGCTTTAACTTCTTCAGACACCAAAATGGGTGGCAAGGTTTCTGTATTTTAATATTCCGTAGGTGGTGCTCTGGCATCATCATCTTGGGAGAGAGGTTCTGGACATCTTGATGTACATATATAGATCCTTATAGAATTTCTCGAGAAAAGATAAAATTTGTGCTCGATCTGTCACTATATTGTCTTCATCGTCCCTTAGTTTGGTGATCTGTTCACAGCCTGTACGGGTCCTTTTTCTAAATACCTTTGGTCCTCTGTACTCTTTTATCGTTTTAATTATCGTGTCAGTGTTATGTTGTCCTACGTATAGATTTACTGATCTGTTTGTTAATCCTGTCGATGTCTTTTTTGTCTGACGCTGTATTTAAAGCCATGTTCCTTCTTATTTCCATTAAAGGACCATGGGCGGAATCGTCCCCACCCATCAACAGAAATGAAATGTAGCTCAATCGACACATCTTGACTAGATGATATTTTTTTACTATGGCGACGTTGCCCAAATGCATGGGGTTGTCATAGTAATTAACGTTTAAACAAATATTTTGTTCACGCATTATTGATGATTAATTGTAAAATACTCACTCATTTATCTATTATAGGAAGTTATGATACATTCTACCACATTCACACAACACCATCTACTCTCAAACTAAGCAGAAGCTTGTAATATGGGTACTAGATAATGGAGAAACATACATATACACTTTTTTTGTTAATTCATACATATTATACATAGAAACACCCAGATCAAGAAAAACATCCATGTTCATGCACACAAATGTTTGACTTGAGCGGAAATCGAACCCGCGACCTTTGGCGTAGTAGTCGCTTACACTACCGCGGCGCCAACCGGTCGTCAATATAGTATATAAAGTAGACCAGTAATATTAACACTCTATTACTATTGTTATTTGCCTACTATGAGCATTGTAAGAATGAATATTAAAAGACAATGAATTTTAAATGATTCATTCAATTAAATTCGTTATGTTCTAATTTTTCTTTACCCTGTACTGTCCCACTGCTGGGCAAAGGCCTCTCCCAGATCTTTCCAGGCTCTCTTGTCGCCTGCAATCTCAAGCCAACTCTTGTCGTAGGCGTCTAGGTCATCTCGCCACCGTTTTCGGGGCCGACCCCAGCGCCGGCGACCATTTTCTGGCACCCACAGTGTCAAGATGTTCGCCCAACGATCCTCATGTATACGGCTGACATGGCCCGCCCAGTTCCACTTAAGGCTAGCAGCCTTTTTCCCACATCTTCAACTTTAGTTTTTTTATTTTCTTATTACTCATTCATAACCATTTAAATGTAAGTATATGATTAAAACACATTCTTTTTATTTTGTATCGTTAAAAAATCATGTTTTGCGCTGTAATTTAACCATAATGTTAAAATAACTTAAAAGTGTTAAATGAAAATATAGGTTAATTAATAATAATAAATTGATTTTTTATTGATATATCCCATGGATTTAAGTGAAAAAAAGGATTGTAATCAAATAGTGGATACTTAAGGTACACATTGGCAACAGTTCCATGTGTGTTGGTATATGGGGACGGAGCCCATAAATTTTTGCCCATAGTCCTTTAGTGTTTCTGGTGTTAATTTTCTCTTTTGCGTTTTGGTGGCCTTTAAGTGGTTTTTTGCTGTGTCCGTTAGAGTTCTATACAGAAGATTATTTATGTGGTCAACATCAAGATTTGCATCTGTAAGTCCTTTAAACTTGTTTTCCAGTTCTATCTGCAAAGTATCCGGTAGATGTGCAAGTTCTTCACTTTCATACTGCCTCGTAGATGTTATCAGTTTAGTCCGTTCACTTTTTAAGTTGAATTTCAGTGTAGATGTCACTAGTCTGTGGTCACTCGCCACCTTAAACTGTGACAGAACAGAGACATCAGTAACCACATATTTGTGGGTACTGATTATGTAGTCTATTTCGCTTTTGGTGTTTCCATCTGGACTTACCCATGTCCACTTGCTCGACTCTCTTTTCTTGAAGAACGTATCCATGACGTAGAGTTTATTGAGCTCCAAGAAGTTGACTGGGGTTTCTCCTATTTTGTTGCGTAGGCCAGCACCGAACTTACCTACCGATACCTCATTGTTTAGTGGTTGGCCAATTCTGGCATTGAAATTGCCAATTATGGTGGAATAGTGACACGGCGAATCGTGTAGGGCACTTTGGATATCATCATAGAATGTTTCCACTTCTTCATCCGAATGATCAGATGTTGGAGCGTATACCTGTATGATTTTTATGGAATATCTCTGATTTAGCTTTACTATCATAAAACATACGCGAGTAGATACGCTTTTGATGTTTGTCACTGTTGGGGCAACGCTTTTTCCAATTAGAAATCCTACCCCGCCCTAGGAAGTGTTTTCGTGGCCCCTGTAGAAGAATAAGTCACCGGTAGGCAGTCTGATCAGACTTTCGGCCCTTCTTCTCACTTCTGACAAACCCATAACACCCCATTTAATTTTTTCCAGTTCAGTTTGCAGTTCAAATAATCGGTCGTCCGTTCGCAACGTCCTGGCGTTATAACACGCCAGGGTCAGGGTCGTTTGGTGTTGGCAGCTGGGCGTCTTCCAGGGATTTTTTGCGCCCTCTGTCCCGCCGGAACCGTAGCCGTTGCCAGAACTCGGAATAGCGGCGCTGCTGGGGACTGAGGGCCGTATTTGTTTGGCAATGTTCATTTCAAAGAGGGTTTAGCCTTAAAACGCCACGCTGGCCAGTGCGTCTTGGAGAGTTTTCGTCAGAGCCTCGTTCCTTGATCAGCAGGGACACCACGGGCAGGAGAGGTTGACTTGTATGACTAGTTATTATGTCACCCCCTTATCCCCAAAAATCTTTAAAACTTTTATAAATTATACGCAAAAACAGACCAAAATAAATGATGGTACCTATGTCACACAACGCTTTGTATCACCACCAAGATTAGGGCTGAAAACAACTCCGGTGAAGCAATTGTGGAGGATAGATGTGTGGTGTTCCTCCAACTAGAGGGAGGATCCTCTAACCAGGCTAGATGATTGTGCCTGGTGGACTGTCAGTCCGACGGACATATTTAGGAAGTTCTAATTATAGTTAATGCGTGTGCGAACTCTGCTTGCGCGATTCAGCACTTTGTTTTTCCGTCGCATTGTGTTCGATAGATGTCTCCGGTTTTTGTTGAGACTTCGTCGTCGCTTGCTAGATGGCCTCAGTTGTATGTAGCTACCGCTACACAATCAATTTAATTAACCTCTGCACCAGCAAGCCAGTCTAAAATGTTTAAAGCCATAAAAGTTATAGATATTTTTTTCTTTACTGTATAAAGCGTTATTAACCAAATTCACCTGCGATATGTATTGACTTGTTTGTCTTAATCCGTGAAATTCCATAGCTCATAGAAAGGTCATGAGTTCAAAGTTGTTTAAAAGTTATTAGGCAAAGTCGATTACATAAAGAAAATGAAGAAGGATTAAAAATGCAACTTAGTATTAAATTGAATTATCGCTAATTAAGTAACAAAAGCGAATAGAACGGCGGGCTTTGTTAAACTGTCACCAACAACGACAGTAAACAAATCTTAACTTAAATTGCATTTCAAATCAGCAAACTCGCTCATAGATGGTTAACTGTCTTGTTATTAAGTTGACTTCGTTACGTTCTATACAGAGTCATAATAGTGTGAAGAACGAGCGTTAGCGTCATTAGTACATGGACTTATAAGCGACGAGGAAAGGGCATTTATTTCACAAAACGTTATCGCACCATTCGTGGATTTGTTATGTGAGAATGATTTAAAGTAAGGGAATAATATATATCTCAAGTAATTATTTTACTTAGCTATTATTGTCTTTGCAATTTGTGGCCTAAATTTGAGCTAGGCCATTGATTTGTGGTATCGCGCAAACGGGCCACGGAAAAGTGGCCGCAACTAACTACTTTTCTGCACACGTCTGCGGCTATTAATGTATGCTATCTTAAAATCATTGCATATATGTGCTTGTCGCCAATCACCGGTAGCTGTAGTCGGTGGCTCGTTTACGTGCACTCTAGGTGGATGCCACGTATGAGTGGTGGAATCGCTGCAAAAGACACTGCACAATCTGTGCATGCGCCATTCTGTAGACTGTTTTGACGCGACTCAGCGAATGGCGCGTTCACTTCGTTCCTTTCTACCGGGATTTTAGAAAAGACCTGATAGGATGGATATGAAATAGAACTTCTTATCAATTATAGAGTTAGATGACATTAGAATCACTTTCGAGATTTTTTTTGTCACGCAACTAACATGGATACAATCTTGATTCGGCTGAAATATTAGACAAGTATGTATAGGTACCCTCACGCTGGCCCTTACGGCTTAGAGGAGCGTCCCCCGGGTGGCGTATGGGAGAAAGGTTGGTAGTACAGCCTAGCTATACTTCCCAGCTTAGTCCGATGGACTCGCTAACCAAAGTAGGGTGTGGTCCTCCACTATTTCGGGTGTTGTGCGGCGGGTTAACATCCCTCCCACGGAAAAACTTATCGTTACGAAACTGACACTAGATAAAGTACGATCCGATCCTAAACACAACGACTCTTGCTGTGAAATAATGGATTTTCGATTAGCCTCGTGGAATATATGAAGTTTGCATAGGCCTGGAGCACTGTACCAAGTAGCAAGAGAGCTGAAGTGATATAAAACCCACATCGCAGCCTTACAGGAAGTAAGATGGACCGGTAAAGGAGAATGTAATGTAGATTATAATTCAGTACTCTTCTATAGTGGCACTGAAAGTGGACATCATATTAACGGTACAGGCTTCATAATTAGTAAAAAAGTTATAAAAAAGAAATATTTGTTCCAACTGTGGGGCGACATAGTAAGCATGACGTGACAAACGATAACAGCCTACGGGCAATTAGCTTTGCAGCCTCCAAATCAATGCCAGTAGCTAGCTCTGAACTCTGGAAGTATGGTGGAAGGGCAGCGGAAATCCGATTGTATGAGCTTTTGAACAATATTTGGTCAAATGAAAAACAACCTTGTGAATGGAATGTGGGGATCATATGCCCGATACACAAGAAAGTTTGCAGAAAAAAGTACTCAAATTATAGAGAAATTTCGCTGCTCCCAACAGCCTACAAGGTCCTATCGTACATCTTATTAAAGCGTTTAGAACTGTACGCGGAGGAAGTTTTAGGTAATTACCAGAGTGGCTGCCCCCGCAATCGCAGTACAACGGACCAGATGTTCCTTCTTAAATAGCTCATGGAGAAATAATGGGAGTACGCTCAGAGTCTCCACATGGTCTTTGTGGATTTCACTAAGGCTTATGATAGTACTGACCGTGGAATGCAATACAGGATACTTAAATATTTCAGCATACCAGGAAAACTTGTTAAACTTATCAAAGTTCCCACTAACAAGAGAAAGTAAGAGTGGACAACATACTCACGGGAGAGTTTGAAGTGGTGACAGTTCTTAAGCAGGGCGATGCACTATCACCTGCAACTTGGTGCTCGAATACATCATTGAACGCATAACATCTAAACATGGTGAAGTAGAGTTAAACTGCTCACATAAAGTGACAGGCTATGCGGTTGTCCTGGCGCTGCTCAGACAATCCAAAGAGGAGGTTGCCGAAATGGTTCATGCATTGGAAGAAGAAAGAAAGAAGGTTGGTCTCAGAATAAGCCGTGAGAAGACGGAGTATATTCATATGAAGAGGTACAAGAACCCAAAGGAAAAACGGAAAGACATGGTTGTGGATACGACAAATAAGGGAACAGCGAAATTTAAATACTTTGGGTACACTGTTACCGATACCAACCAACGGGAAGATAAGATTGACATCCGAATCCATAATGCTCTCAGATGCTCAGCAGCTCTACATAAGGTATGTTACTGTCCAAACTTATAAGCAGGAAAACGAAGGTCAGAATCTGCAAAACAGTCATTAGACTCATTCTTACGTAGGGCTGTGAGGCGTGGACACTGACACTTAAAGAAGAGAACAAGCTATTAGTGGCAGAAAGGAATATCTTGCGGCGAATTTTGGGGCCAACTAGAAAAGATAATGGGAGCTGGAGGATCCGAAAGAACCAGGTGATAGAAGACTTTGTGGCTGAACCAAATAATATCGGCGAGATTAAAGCGTCACGACTTCGCTGTTTTGGTAACGTGATGAGGATGAAAGAGGGTCGTGCTGTAAAAATGGCGTATCGGGGACGACCCAGCGGTCGACGCCCGGTGGGTCGTCCTAGGTATCGCTGGAATGACGAAGTCCTTAAAGATCTAGCAGGACTTTGTAAATTCATAAACTGGCAGGAATGCATCCACGACAGGAAAAGATGGAGAGGTCTCGTGTCAGACGCCAAGACTCACTTTGGGTCGTTGCGCCACCACGAATGAATGAATGTATAAGTATGGCTAAGAAGGCTCTTTACAAAGGCGAAAATTATATAACTTACAATAAATCATATTTTGTTTCGTGACCAACTATGTACAGACTGATTACGGTGGATTCAAGGCCAAAGTGCCAAAGATATTTATTACCAGAACAAGTTAGAAAGAGCAATGATTTTTGGTAATGAATGTAAGCAACATTTATTAATAGACAGTATTGCGGGCTCCGTACGCGCTTTACATCGCTAACTTAGAGGTCATTACTGTTGTTCGATACCTAAAAATGGCCGTAGTTACTAGCAATTTTTTGCACGCCATAATATAAAAGATATACATATACAGGTATAGGATAGGGAAGTTCATAAAAAAACTAACTACTTTCCTAGACTTCACTGAAAATAACGTACGCCACGTTTGCACATAACTGTGTCTTGACTTAAATAAATATATCCAAACTGCCGCCTACGGTGCTAGTCTCACGCCTGTATCCCCGAAGGGGTAGGCAGAGGTGTTATATTACACCCACATTTCACCAAGAATTTTTAGGTGCCACGTAATGGGGGGCGAGCCTATTGCCGTTACCAGGCACATCACCAGACTCAGTGCTGCTACTGAGATTTCGGAAAAACCTAGTAACACTTGCCCGACCCGGGAATCGAACCCGGGACCTCTAATCAGCAGTCGCATACGCTATCCACTGGACCACGTAGGCAGTCTATACGGTGAAATGAATGAGGTTAGATAGCAGGAGAAGGGGACATAAGGCCACTGGCTGTCTTATAATCCTGTCATAGGCTTGTCCTTTCCAGATAGAAATATAAAACCAGCAAGGCTCTATTAAACAGTCATGCTATTACCGGAAATATTTAAGAGCTTTGACTGATGCAGTATTTTATTTATTAGAGAGATTTCCCTTCATTTCTGGTCATCAATTATCACCGTTCGGTAAATTCTATGAAATTAACAAACACACACGTCGACAGTACAATCATCGACATTGTCATTACCGTAGCGTCAGGAGAATACTCGTGTTTACGGTAACCGCTGAATATCAAATGCAATATTTCAAGTTGTTGGCTTTATATGCTTTACTGAAATCGTACACAACACGCTAGGTATATGGCCTAGAATGTGTACATGATTAAAACAGTACTAATCAATCACTCAGGGTGCTCCGTTCATGTACACCCCTTTGTATGTAGATGACTACGCACATTAAATAAACATGCGACTACGTAAATGATTCAAACTTCTCAAGCCAAAGGTCGTCAGGACTCACTGCCATTTGTTTAAAAGTGACGAGTCTGTTATAAAAAGTGCTTATCTTATAAAAAAAGCTCTTAGATAAAGCAGCGCTATTCTGAAAGCATTATATCATAATAAAATGATTAACAATTTCGTACGTAAGTTGATATAGTTCATATCAACTTACGTATATAATATTGGAAAATATAACGAAGAATCATAAAACTTTGAATCTACACACTTAATTTCATTCGACTGAGCAACATGGGTAGCTGTACCGGAGCAGCTACCCATGTTCTTAGAATTTGCTGATGATTTAAAGTTCGCCGACAGGAAACTGGGACCACGGATTTATTCCATCACTTCAGAAGAATGAATTTACCGAGCGAACCACGAAACATGCACGTACTAATGAACAGCGCTCCTAGCTTCTACTTGTTAACTTTTAAGGACCTAATAATGCCAACCTGGGACAGTACTACCGCAATAACTTTTGTTGTGCGACACTAAAATGATCCGAATAAAACCGTTTGTGTCGAGTTGTAACGAGCGGCGAAACGATGTCCAAATAAAAGATGAGGGAGACAATGCGTAATTGATTTACCACAGAGCACGAATTGGGATTAATAGAAGGATATAATTTATGTCGGTAACTATTCACGCTTTTGTGAAGGTGTTGTACTTATTTAAACATGTTTTTACAAAATATTTTCAGTGTCATGAGATAAGAGTGTAGCCTCTGGGGAAATTACTGCCGAAATCTCGCCGCCCGCCTATAGACAGTTCGCTCGCCTCCTTTGTGCCTTGAATCAATTCCCGTAACTTATCTGCATATTTTATAATGCGAGACGAAGTGACGCTGCAGCATTCGGTAGGTAGGTACCCGCTTTAGGGATTTCATCGTGTTTCGAAATGTGGGAAAGGGAATTACTGATAAAAGATATTTTCAAGGAAACTAATTTCCGATAGTCTAACTTGATTAAACTAGGGATTATCTTGACGTTCTAAATTAAATCGATTGTATCAACCGAATAACTATCAGTAAGTAATAGTATATTTAAGTAACTTCTTCTTTCTCTTAGCGTTATCCCAGTTTCAATCTGGGGTCCGCTTTCTAGTCTAACCGGATTTGACTGAATATTAGCTTTTCCACGGAGCGACTGCCTGTCTGACCTCCGCAACCCGAAGGGATAGCGATATTCCATGGTTTAGACTAGTGTCAGTTTTGTTTAGAAGGTACTGACGCCCTGTAACGATTGTCAAAGATCTTCATGACAACCGGGACCGACGGCTTAACGTTCTCTCCGAGGCACGGGACAAGCGATAATTAACAATTCAATACGCACATAACTCCGAAAAGTCATTGGTGCGCGCCGTGGATTCGAACCCGATACCCTCTGCATGGCAGTCTGTTGGTATATCCACTCGGCTATCGCCGCTTTAGTATATTTAAGTAACTTATACATGTTATATTTGAAAGCTTATTTACAAAGCTTTAAATTGGTCTTTAAACGTAGGTATTAAGTACTGTGTGTATGGTTGTATGATAAATAAAAGTGCCAGGGTAGATTAATCCGTGGCATAGGAAAGTTGGAGTGCATATGTGAAAACATACTTGGCAGGGGCGAGATGGGTCGAGGCGGATCTCCCGAGACGTTAGCTACGTTTTGTTGGTAACGCGCACCCAATTTTTAGGAGCAACTGGCGCGAGTCCCCGCCACAAATAGGATTACCGACAGACCTAGAAAGCCTGCGCGTGTCAGCTAATTCAATTTTATTGTCAATATAAAACGAAACAAAAATTTTTGTCCAACTTTGCTTTCAGTTTTGAAACTGTTATATAATCTGTTAAAATCCAGCTCCGTTTTATGTAATGAAATGAAACAAGAAAGAACGGAAATCTTTTGGATTCATCAAAGGCTCGTCAAAGCTTCGGTTAAAATTGAACTTTTAACCGAAGCTTGGACGAGCCTTTGATGGCAGCGCCGGTGCTTGACTATTTATTCCAGTTTTGACGGAGAGCCAATCAAAGCGTTTGCAGATTCAAATCGCCGTCAGTCGAGATGTGAAACAACACAGGCAATGAATGCCACAGTGGATTGCGTAGCCGCCGCGCGCCGCCTGCAGATGACGACTGTGACGATACGCGAACTGCGAACACGGACTAGCTAACGATACGTCATAATAAAACAAATAACACAACCGAAAACAACTTCAGATACTGTTGAGGTGATATGGTAGAATTTTGTTTTCAAAGGGGTTTCTGTGAGGACATATAATATTACGTAAATTACATTTTTATTAGAAGACGACAGTTTATTCTCCTCATCACCTTCTTTACCATATTTTTCCGTAGAGATTCGTGTCACAGTAGCTAATCCAATCCCCAAAGCGTCAGCTACATGTTGCCGCACTTGAGATAATGGCAATGATGGTCCCCATTTTGTGACTCACGCTGAAAATAATCGCGGAAGCGAATCACAAACTCACGCGTTTCACTGTTGAATACAGATTTTTCGCTCTTTTAGGCATGTTTATCAAAAGTTCAAAACAAAAGCTTATAATGTTACGGACAGGTAGTCTTGCTTCCTCTTAACTTCTTCCATTAACCTCTTCTTTCCTCTTGACTTTACTCCACACGACTGACCCTGAGTGTTCCCGACGTTCAGCTGATACGGGCAGTCGATGGAATGATGGAATGCGCAATTCAAATTAGAATTCAATTTTTTCTTTACCGTATTTTCTAAAAAGAGTTATACCAGCTAAAGAGAACCACTAGCCAAACAGACCCCAACCAAAAGGACCCCAGTTCGTTACAACAACTTAACGATGATCTTTAATAATTATTTTTTGAAATCGATATTTGTAACAGTTACTGCCTGTTATTCGTGTCCCATCCGTTCGACCGATGTAACATTGTACAAGCGTCTATTATTTTCAGTGTTCCTATTTAAATTTTACTTTGAAGCAATAGAGTCTTAAAATTTTCGGATAACGCTTGAATATTTGGGGACTTTTGTGTTATGTGTATTTTTTTAATATTTTTACAATTTATAAAATCGAATTGGGTATAAGAAACATAATATATGTACTAACAATGCAAAAAAAATTGGTTATAAAACGTCCAAAGCTCTTTTATACAAAATAAGTTCTAATAGAAAAATATAAGTAAGTACCATGTTTTTTGTTTATTTAGTAATCTAATATAATGTGTAAGGGTACATTGATTACCTTAAATAAGCAATCAATATACCCTTCTGAACATACATAAATTCACCACACATCGAATTCTAATATTAGTAGCGCACAATGCAAAAGGCCTGATTTATAAAAGTATTACATAAATAATAAAAATAATATTCTACGATATACACACATCACCACCTAGTCCCAAGCTAAGCAGAGCTTATGTTCTGGGTACTAGATAATGGATAAACATACATATATACTTTTTTTTGTAAATACATACTTATTATACATAGAAACACCCAGACCAAAACAAACATCCATGTTCATGCACACAAATGTTTGACTTGAGCGGGAATCGAACCCGCGACCTTCGGCGTAGCAGTCGCTTACACTTCCGCTGCGCCAACCGGTGCCTCCGTGGTCCAGTGGATAGCGTATGCGACTTCTGATCAGAGGTCCCGGGTTCGATTTCCGGGTCGGGAAAAGTGTTACTGGATTTTTCCGAATTCTCAGTAGCAGCACGAAGTCTGGTGATGTGCCCGGTAACGGGAATAGGCTCGCCCCCCAATACGTGTGACCTAAAAATTCATGGCGAAATGTGGGTGTAATATTACTTCTCTGCTTACCCCTTCGGGGATACAGGCATGAGTCTATAAAAAAAATAGAATAAAAAAAAAACTCAAAGCACTTTCATTGATTTTGTAGAAAAAGTATATACTACACTAAAATCCCCATTAAAGGTAGAATTCCGTGCATCGCGATCGATCGCGGCCGCGCGCGGCCTACGACTGTCGATCGTTCGCGACAATAGTCAACGTATGAAAATGTATGGCACCGCTGCCGAGGCCCGCGACTGACGCGCGCGGCCGACGACTGTCGTGAGCCGCGCGCGGCAGTGTCTTGAAATTAGTAGATGTTGTTCGTCAGTTCCCTCTAGACGTGTGTCTAGCGAAGTCAAAATCATGGTCGAAATGCTAATTGACATCCTTGAAGAAGAAGAGGAGAATAACGAGCTGCTGTTGCTATATTATGAAACTAGAGTACTAATCGACCCCATCTTTAAAAGCAGAAATGAAAAAGGATACTAGCAAATATTGATTCAAAGGCAATTATATTGTACCTAATGAAAAAAAATGTTGGAAGTTTGGAACGATAATACAAAATTGACGAGTGTCACAAGACCCATCACCAAACCGAAGCCTACTCGTTGTGGACATCGTGCCAAGTCATACTAACCAAAAATAATACCTGGGAAACGTTTTATTTTTTTAAAGTTTTCTCATTTTTTAAACCGCAATTAAAAGCGCGCGCGTGCAATGCTCGAAAAACCTACTTATCCATGGGCTTACAGGGCATCTAAAGAACACATTGGCGGGGTAAATGCATCGATTTTGTACCGAATTAGAAAAATTCCATACTAACTTTGAGCTTCAATATCTTCTGAACCAGTAATTTCCCTGGTATGGTGCCGAAGTAGAAAATGTTCGTAGTGATTGGTACAACATGGGATTTCAGTTTTCGTTAAGGGCCTTTTTACACCCTGTATAGTCGGCAAAACTTCCGATTTTTTTTTCATTACTACTAATTTCAAGACACGGCCGCGCGCGGCTCACGACACTCGTCGGCCGCGCGCGTCAGTCGCGGGCCTCGGCAGCGGTGCCATTTTCATACACATTTTCATACGTTGACTATTGTCGCGAACGATCGACGACAGTCGTAGGCCGCGCGCGGCCGCGATCGATCGCGATGCACGGAAGTCTACCTTTACCAAGTAAATTTCAGTCGCTGTCAATAATTAATCATGACCTCAATCATATTTCAATTCATTTGGCTAAGCAACAACATACTTATAAATATTATTTTCTTGGAAACGTGTTATCAGCGTATGCTTCATAAGGCTTTTGTTGAGGTAAGTGTAGTTATCGTACATGTAAAGTGCTCTAAGTACCAGAGTCATATTCTACCACGTACATTTACGCTATAAAATTATGACACCATACTGCAGTCAACTCAGAAAAATATAACAAGATAATAATCAGCGCGCTGCGTTTCTAATGATATTCAAGGGAGAGTTATGGACATAGTTCCGTGTACATACCCCTCTCGTGTACAATACTGAAACATATTTTATCTAGACAACCCTGTTTATTTAAGTCATACGTTTACCCACATAATGTATAATTGATACACCTATTCATTTAAAATCGCGGTGTTTAATGAAGAATTACGGAGAAACGTTACGATTCAAATTTAACTTTGTTTTACGGTTGTTTTAACGACTTAAGATTGTTGATAAAACACCACCGCATTGTCTTATCGTAATACTGTAGTTAGTAAGACTTTGAAAATATTGCAATATTGGCATTTATCGGTCATTATTTCAACTGCTTTTGTGAGCTTTCAGAGAAAAACGATAGCAATTCCTCGGGGATTAAAAGCGTATAAAGTGTAAAAGGTGAAGATGTCTTTACAGCAACGTACCTGTATGCGACGATTCGATTCAATGGAGACCTTGTTGCCGTAATTGACTTAGAGTTATCTGAAAATACTCAAGTGAAAGTAACATTTTAAACAAGATACAATTGTACTCAGATTGCGATTTAAAGCTGTATAGGCGGTTACAGTTTAGCTCGTAAGCAAGTAATCATTGTTAAATAAATATTGTAATATTACCACGATGTGATGGGCAAATAACAATTTGAAAAGTGATTATTCTAATTCGTAGTTACTCTATGTATTACTATATTTTAAGACGTACAAATATCGTGACTTTTAGATATGGGTCTGCCAAATTGATATAGCACTTATCTGTGAGTCTATGAAATAATAAGTAGTTACCTATAAAATTATGAAATGGCCACTGAAGTGAAAGAAGTATAATATATGGTGCCCAAGTTGATATTAAAAGAGTGAATGTTGCTAACATTCACTTTTTTAATATCCACTTACCACACGAAACTATATTAAGTACAGTAAAATAAAATGGCAGCAAAGCATTTATGTATTACAAATTATGTTAAATAAAAAATACTAATTAGATTAAATTAAATTTGAAATTCATTGAAGATTTAAAATTACCTGTATCCATAATCCGAATTTCCATACCAAACTTAAATAAGGATCTTTTTGATTTCCAAGTGATAAATAAAGAGATAAATGGGTATGCAATTTATTTCAGGTAAAATACTCGAAGACCTTACTGTGTTACAAACATGAGATATTGACCAATCTGAAGTAGACACTTTGATACGTTATATAAAATATATGAGTTACACAAAGTATCAGAAACTCTACGCGTCTAGGGACGATTAAAGTTAGCGAGAAGGAATGGCGCGACCTCTCTAATCATGGGATTATCTTGTTAAGTCGTTAGTCGGCTGTCATACTGTGATCCCGGCCGACACTGGCGATTTCGCTGTGTCACTCCAAGATTTTTTGCTCTCTCGCACATGCTTTTGTAGCTTACATGTGGGATCAATTTGTGTATTATATTTTCTTCCATGTTATGCTCCCATGTTTGCCTTATCGTAGTAGCTTCTTATTTGTTCACAAATACTTAAATAGTCTTTACAACTCACATATAAATAAAACAAATGAATAGAAACTGACAACAGTGCATTTGAAGCAGGGCTAAAATATTATTTCAGCGTATAGCCCTTGTCAGCTCCAAATAAAATAAAATAATTTATCTATTTTAGCACGCTTCCTGCCGCTGAATCGATAGTTCTATATGCAGGACCAGTCCACACAGTACTCTCAGCAAATGAAGACTAGAAGTAACTTGTCTGAAGCTTGAAGTTATATTCTCCTTATGTGAGACACATTATAAGTACGCAGTTACACAGGTATGCTGTGCTAGAGTTTTGTAGATGAGACGTTTAATTGTTCTCTCTGTGTGTCAAATTAAAACTGAACTGCAGAATTTAGTAAATTTAATATTTAAAAAGTATAATTAAATATAAATAGATAAGTGCTGTCGTGGCCAAATAGACGCACGACTAGCTTATAACTTATTTGGAATAAGTAATAATAATAATAGTAATAACAGTTGTAGTATTTAAGTAGTTATAATTGTGTTATCCTAATATTAATTTATTTTGTTATTTAAATAAATGCATTATTTGGAATACATTTCAAACTGACCTGCTGGTTAATGGTCGGATCACAACTATAGCTTGCTTTGCTTGAAACTTTATAATTTCACTCCTTGCTTATGTTTTTTTATTACCTCGGTGACGCAAATAACAATATCCGCTACCATGAGACATAAGCGCAAATGACAAAAGGCGTTCTTGCTCCACAACACGCAGTGGCCTTTACTTGTATTGGAACACTTATGCATAATCGTCTGTAGGCTGAAACTACCCAGTAAGATGGTAAGGGTAACGTGTTTGAGCAGACTTTTAGGTTACATTTGGTTCTAGCTATGACTTACCTTATTAGCTTTTGATTTAGTTTCAAGTGATTGTAAACTATACTCCATTTAATATGAATTTCTTAATAGCTTAGCTATATTAAATACATGGATGGAAATAATATACGATACTATTGGTGGAAAACATAACAGCATAAATAAGTTGAAACTATTTTTTACCAAGAGCGTAGTTACAGACTATTTACCTTAATCAAAGACAAATTCTCATAACCAGGATGTTATATATGTGTTATATATGTGATGCAATAACACGTCCCTGTTTGTTAATCTGTAACAAAATTTAACATGCACAGTATCACATTGCTCGGTCACTCCTGACTTAACCCAGGTAAGGGTTGAATCAAAACAGTGTTAGGATTCCAATCAAATTTTTCACAAAATTATCTCCTACATTCCTAACTATTATAGGAGCTGGATTCAGAGCATCACTGACAATACAGTCAATTACCATAGACTCACGTTATAATCAAATGAAATAACTAAAGCTCTACATGTGATTCATAACCATTCAGTAACCTCCAGTTACTAAACTAGGCACTCAACCAGCCACTCGGTTGCCACCATTCAGTAACCTCCAGTTACTAAACCAGGACCTAAACCAGTCACTCGGTTGCCACCCATTTATCTGCGCATCCTCACAAGGATCGCCAAGTCCCTCCTGGACTTTATGGTTTCCTACGAAACCCATTTATCTGCGCATCCTCACAAGGATGGCCAAGTCCCTCCTGGACTTTATGGTTTCCACGAAACCCCAACACCAGAGTCGTCTGCCAACCGCGTACTCACGGACAACTGCCTTCACAGTTGTATTGAATCCGATTTGTACTGATTTACGGCTATTACGGCTACAAATCGACCTCGGACATTTAATCACACAACCAATCAACATTTAAACCTAGTTTTCTACTGTCTCGTCAGTATTAAGGTTCACAATTTGCTCTCTTCAAGATCGTCAGTTATGCTCTGATCCTCTGGCACAAAGTTTCAGTATCAAAATCAATAATCAGGAAACTCAAATTAAAACTGACATTTCACTATCGCGGTATCTCTCAAGATATTTTTCAAACCAAGTAAACCATAAAATTTAAGCACTGCATGTGATCATGGCTACGAATAGCCCAGTAACCTCCAGTTACTCTACTTTCTGCGAACCCCACATGGGAACGCCGAGACCTCCGCCAGAGCTGATTGCAATACCGCCTACTCACGGACTACTAAGTTAGTAAACGCCGATTTCTACCGAGCTACGGCTACACGTCAGCCTCTGGTACGGTCCGATCCGATTATCATGTAAACTTAAACACTTTCTTCAATATCAGAACTACTTTGTTCCACCTCAATTTCGTCAGTTCTACTTTGACTTTCAGGCATTTTTCGCAACTTAAAATTAAGGGCTTTGCGATTATAACGATCATCGTAAGGAACTTCTGTTACCTCAAATGGGCTTTTATACTTTAAGATTTCAAACCAAGTTAACCAAAACATTAAAGCTAAGGTCTTTGGACTCTACATCTTCTAACCGAATTCCTTTAATGAACTACCTACACTTTCATTGCCAGTTTCGGCCAGATAGGCTTTAGCTATACCAGTTACCAAGCTCCTCAAAGCCATATACAGGCCTCACACAGGCCTCGCGCCACACACGGTCCGCACTCCACACACGGGCCGCGCGCCACACACGGGCCGCGCGCCACACAGGCTATGCTGGCCACTACGCCACACTCGCCACCAGGCCGCGCCGGCCTCCAGGCCACGCCAGCCACCAGGCCGCGCCGGCCACCAGGCCGCGCCGACCACCAGGCCGCGCCGACCACCAGGCTGCGCCAACCACCAGGCCGCGCCGTCCACCAGGCCGCGTCGGCCTCCAGACCGCGCCAGCCACCATGCCGCGCCAGCCACCATGCTGCGCCAGCCTCCTTTTTTTTTTCTTCGCTGGCAACATTAGCGAACAGTTTTCATTTCGCTACATACATACATAGACTCACGCCTGTTTCCCCGAAAGGGTAGGTAGAGGCATATTGTACGCCCACTTTTCGCCAGTATTTTGATCCCACGTAACAGGTGGCGAGCCTATTGCCGCTTATCGGGATATTTTGTTTGCCAGAGCCTCATCCGTTGATCGGCAGGTGCACCACTTGCAGGTGAGGTTGGCTTGGGACCCTAAGTTCTTGGTGGTAACCCTATGCACCATTTTTTTATTTTTTTCATTTCGCTACGTGTATAATAATTTTATAGAAAAAATAGTTTTATATTGTTTTACTAATTAATTATAACCGTAAAGTAAAGTGTATATCCATAAACCTCAGCAATAATTGTTGGTGTTCGCTATATCAAAAGACTAGTGACAAAATCTTGCTGGAAAACTTGTGGCGGACTAACTGTCAAAGTAACGGACAACCAATACAAGATTCAAAATCAGCTGGAAACCCGGGGAATATTGTTTTCATAATTCTTTACTTATCCCTGTACCGTTTTATTTTATATAAATAATAATAACTTAAATACACTATACATCACATAAACACTGCTCATTACATGTGAGCGACGTCTATTACAATACACAGCGGCACCGTTTATGTCTCCTTTTGCTCGACAATTTGTGGAAGCAAAATCGATGACGAAAAACATTTGCCTCAGACACCATATACTACATGACACACTATACACAAAACATAACTATTTACTATAAAATTTATTAATATAAACTGTACAATAGTTTTACACAGGTCCATTTATTGTAGTACCTACATTCCAATTTATTGTTTTATGAATATAAACCTAACCTTATAAATTTATTAGGTATACCTTATCATTATTTTCATATTCCCCATTAGTTAGTAACTAAGTATTTAAAATAAGCTGTTCTAAATTTATTCAATTTATTCTTCTTTTATTTTTATGATCTACCTACATTATTTCCTTCTCAACTTTCTATCCACCCATTTCATAGTTTTTCTCTGCTGACTTAACTCACTTTTCCTTCCTTACATTTCAGGTGCCTACGGGGTAGATCTGTTCAAAACGATGACCCGCGGAATGGCAGTTCTGGAGGACAAATTGCAGACCACACTCAAGGAATTGGAATCCTCTAACAACCTGTGTAACCAGCTGCTACAGCAAAGGGTGGACAACGAAGAAGAAGTTAAGAAAATAGTAGACAAGAACACTGAACTCAAGGCACAGCTGGCTGAAATGCACATATACCATCTCGAAATACTTGAGCAACATGAGCATCTTCGACTGACGGTGTCCAACTTCCAACAGTGCATGGACACTCATGAAGAAGCACTGAGACGTGTTGCTGAACTGGAACTTGAATTGAGTAAAGCTCATAACACCATCTCTAACATAGAAATAAATAAACACAGTCAACAGATTGCGAATACCTGCAGCCTATATCATGAGTTGGTTAGTAGTGAGTCTGATCATGTGTGCATTAGGGAGCCAGTTGTGACAATAGACCTGACCAGGGAGGATACCATTATTATGAGACCCAGCTTTTCTAGTCATAATAAACTTAAACGCTACATTAAATTTACTAAATTAATTAAAAAATGTCATAAATCTATTAGGAAATATAATGTGCATAGAGTTAATTTAAATCTCAGAAAGGAGCGAATAAACTTAGTTAACCAACTATCTGAATACTCTAGGAACTTGGAACAAAGTAGATCAGTGTATGATATGGATACTCATCGCTTAAGGAAAGAGATATTACTTAGGGAAAGAACCTTAAATGAGATCTTCAACAAATACCAAGCTTCTCAACAAGAACTGAGCAAGCGTATAGTGGAGGCAGGTGAGCTCGTAGACTTGGTGAGGTGTAATGCAGAAATGTATGAATCTCTGACCAATAAGCTCTCGTGTTCTTGTACTCATACTCTTAAACCAGCAGAGCCATTGAGTACCATACTATCTGAGATTTTTTCTAGCAATCCACAAAACTCACACTCACTACAATCAAATTTTAATAAATCTAGGCTTCCGACATCTATTAATAAAACTTTTATTTTTTCTGATAGGCTAGGTCACAATTTTGGTAGTCTTCTCAGTGAATATACAAATCAGTGTGTTATAAATTATTGTAGGCCAGGGGATAGTTACTGTAGTTTAGTTAATCAGATTAAGTTACACCCCTTAGATGAGAGTAGTACTGCAATATTATTGTTTGGTAATAGTTTAACTGTAAAAAGACAGGATATCATAGAATGTGTTGAATTGTTGATAGAACTTAGTTCTAAATTTTGTTGTAAATTTATTTTAGGTGCTTTACCTTACTCAAACAACTTAACACACACACAAAATATGCACATACACTCATTAAACATGTTATTGTATAACATAACTTGTCGTCATAGTGACGCAATATTGTTTTTTGACGCTAATAAATTTATTAGTAAATTTATTTTAACTAAAGATACAATGTATCTGCCATTTTATATTAAGCGACAAATTGCTGAGTTATTAGCATACAATTTACAGCAAGGCAGTGAGCCTTGTGTTGACAATTTATTTGATAGGGTTAGTGCATGTACTAACAACGTTTTAATTGACACATCTTGTGATTTAAACTTCAAGATAGGACAACAGTTAGGCTGCAGTATTTGAATATAGTACATCAAAACATGCAGGGCCTATCTGGCAAAGAGTAAAAGTTAAGTTTATTTCTGGAAAAATATGACGTTAAGGTTCTGTGCTTAACTGAACATTGGTTAAACACCCATGAGGTTATTGTTATAAATGAATATTACATAGTGCAGAGTTCGTATATAAGAAAGCAGGCTATTAGAGGCGGTTCTCTCATAATGACTTCAAATTTATTAAAATGCAAAGGACGTAAGTATATTGTAATCTTATCTATTGAGCGCACTATTGAGTTGTCCTGTGTGGAACTAGACTTATATATTGCAATTTGTGTATATCGACCCCCTTCTGATGATTATAATCTATTTGAGGCTGTTATAGAAGATGCTCTTAATAAAATTATAGGTAGTCATAAGAATATTATAGTATGTGGTGATTTTAATAATAATATTTTAGAGAATTCTTCACAGTGTACTAGATTTCTGAATCTTTTTAAGTCATTTAATTTAAGTAATTTATTCTGTGAACCTATTAGAGTCTCTGAAACATCTTCTACTTGTTTGGATAATATATTTAGTTCTTGAGTTGCTAAAAACCCAGTAGTTATTAGTTCTCTTCCTTCTGATCACCGGGGACAGATAGCTAGTTTTTCCTGTTCAACATATGATAAATCACATACAGTAGAATGTAGGCCTCAAACTACCAATCGTCTTATACGTTTTAAAAACAATATTATCGCTAAACTCAATCACTCAATATTGAACTCAGAAAATCCAAATGCAATTTATAATTAACTTTTTGGAATAGTAAATAATAATAAGTTTCAAAATACTTTCAAGAGTAAAACTGTCACATTAAAGGGTACTACCGGATTTTTTAACCAGTGGGCCACTATAGGTATATACAGAAGTAGGGCCAAATTGTTTGAATTATATGGTATGGAACAACATAGATTTGACACACCTTTTCTAAATTATGTAAAAACTACTCAAAAAATTTTAAACATGTTTATGTTATGGCAAAATCAAAATTTATTAGTAGTAAAATTAAGCATTCAACAAATGTTATTAAAGAAACTTGGAGATTTATAAATAATGAAACAGGAAGAGCACGACCACGGGAAAACCAATTTGAACTAAAAGAAAACAATTTATTAGTCATCAATCAAACTCAAGTAGCGCATATGTTCAATAGTTTCTTTGCGAGCATACCTTTAACAACTACTAGCTCTTTACAATCATCATCTTTAGACGCTGGAAATTTTTTGCTTAGCAGTGTACCTGAATGCAAGAGCGTGTTTAGATTCGAGCACGTTACCCCTCGAGATATATTGATCGCATATAATTCAATTAATATTAAAAATACCGGCGACTTTTGGGGCATTTCGACTAAAATTTTAGGTACTATAGTTGAGACTGTTGCGCCTTACCTCTCTATAATTTTTGACCAATATTTTGACTTAGGCGTATTTCCGGATTTGATGAAATTAAGTAAAATCATACCTTTATTCAAATCTGGCAGAAAAAATGACGTAAATAATTTTAGGCCCATCTCTATCTTGCCGGCATTTAGTAAAATATTTGAAAAGATTTTATTAAAGCAGCTACTAAGACACTTTAATTTAAATAGTCTGCTTCATAAAGATCAATACGGATTTACTAAAGGTAGATCCACTACTGATGCGGGTGTTGCTCTCATAAAACACGTTTATAATGCTTGGGAGTCATCTAAAAATGCTATCGGAGTATTCTGTGACCTCTCAAAAGCATTTGATTGCGTTCATCACGACACACTATTACGAAAGCTCCGCCACTACGGCGTACAGGAAACCGCACTTAGTGTTGTCGAGTCGTACCTGCGGCAAAGATTTCAGTGCGTCGATGTAAATGGGACTACATCCTCTAAATTACCTATACAGTTGGGCGTTCCACATGGTTCTATTTTAGGTCCTTTTGTATTCCTTTTAAATATTAATGACTTACCTTTTTATTTAAAAAACATCTGTGATGTCGTTCTTTTTGCAGATGATACGTCCCTTATTTTTAAAGTAGATAGGAATAGGAATCAATTTGATGATGTAAATAATGCACTAATACAGGTTACACAATGGTTTACAGCAAACAACCTAGTGCTTAATTCTAAAAAGACTAAATGCGTTAAATTTGCTTAACCTAACGTTAGACAAGATAGGGAGGAACTTGACACAGTTAGACTCGACAGTGTTTCTAGGCATTACACTAGATAATAAGTTACAATGGGGTGCACATATAGCATGTCTTGTAGGTAAGCTCAGCTCTGCTGCGTATGCTGTCAAAAAAGTTAGACAACTTACTGATGTTGACACAGCTCGTCTAGTTTATTTTAGCTATTTTCATAGTGTCATGTCCTACGGCATTTTGTTATGGGGCAAAGCTGCAGATATTCAGAATATCTTCGTTCTACAGAAACGAGCGGTACGAGCAATATACATGTTAGGTGCAAAAGATACTCTTAGGGAACGCTTTAAGTCTATAGGGATTCTTACAGTAGCCTCGCAGTTTTTATTTGCTAATATATTGTATATTAGGCAAAATATAGCTTTATTTACTCCAAAAAGTGATGTACATAACATAAATACTCGAAACAGGCATAAGTTATATGCCCCTTATCATCGTTTACATAAAGTTAATAATTCTTTTGTAGGGCTAGGTATTCTTATATACAATAAAATACCAATTAGTCTTTTAGAATTTCCATTTAGTACGTTTAAAAGTAAAATAAAAGACTGCCTTATTAGAAAAGGTTATTATACCATTAATGATTATTTCAGTGATAAGGATAGATGGTCACTTACACTAGCCAACTCTTGATTTTTTTAATTTATATAGATACCTTACTTTTCAGTTTTTTATTATATAATATCTCTAGTTCTATTAATTTAATATTCATGTATTATTAGGTCATTCAACTTACTACATTTACATTTTCATTGTTGTTCCACAAATTTTGTTAAAATTTGCTACAGTGTTAGATGAAGATAACTCGTTATCATGGGCTGGATACTAACGTTTTTGTAATTTTCGTGTATTCATATACCGTCACTTTCTGTGACATACTTTTCCACCATAGTTCTGAACATGATCGCGAGTTGCCTACAGTGGATGCTCTTGTTACACAAGATTCACATTAGAAGACTACTACAGCACTTAATTAAGTAACTGCATATTTGTTTAAGTATTATGTATGTTCTTATTTACTATTTACAAGTAATTAATTACAATGTGAAACAGTTGCAGCTCCTTACAAAAACAAAATATGTACCATAACACTGGCGATAAAAAAGAGTGGCCACGAGTTTTATTGCCCGTTCTTTCTCGTGGTTCTACCTATTGCTTTGCGAATGGGCAGTAAATGTAAATGTAGAAGCATTATTAATTTACTTTAAAATTTTGACGTTCATAAGCGTCACCTTGTGACCTAGATGAATAAATGATTTTTTACTTTGACTTTGACTCCAGGCCGCGCCGGCCACAAGGCCACGCTGGCCACCAGGCCGCGCCAGCTACCAGGCCGCGCCGGCCATCAGGCCGCGCTAGCCACCAGGATTACAAAGGAAATAAATCTACCATTAGTATTTCAAAGATTCGTCTCATTGTATACCCACTAAATAGAGTATTCGTTCTTTCAAACTAATTCAACGTTCGCACTTCGTCAATTTTAAGCGATTATCAAATCCATTTACAACTTCACAACTGCACAGAACGTAACTACCGTCCATAATCTCAATGAGCTATGTCAAAACTGGATTTGACCACTGACAAAAACTAAAACCAAATGCGAACATGGCGAGAAATGATAAGCTACTTTCGGACAAACTGATTTCCTTTGACTACATAGAGGCAACGACTACAGTTCTAAGATAACCAATCGACAGTCTATGAGTACTTTCAGATTCTCGCAACACGCTCTTGTCATACGACACAGAAACCGGTGGTAGATAATTTTAGCGATTAAAAATCAAATGAGAGCTACTTGAGTAGCAAGGTATCCGTGATTGCGAACAACGACCATACTTTTATGTACTTCGCTCTAGGATAAAGAGAATATTCTTGAACAGCAATCCTAGTCGTTCGGCCATTCCTGGCACAAGTCGGTGGGTAATAAAAGGAACTCTGATCAAAATCATTACAGGTTTTAATGAAAATCACAACTTACTCTTTCTCTCGAAGCTGACATGTTGAACAACACGCATACTCGTCCAAATAATAGGAAACTCATTAAAATATTGCATTGCTCATACTCTGAGATCTATCGTGTCTTCAACATCACGCTATGCAACCTCCATCCGGTTACACAACACCACCCGGATAATCATTTCGAGCGCTTAACAAAGTAATCTAAAAGTAGGTTTGTTGAACATGTTGCTTTGGTTTTCTTTATCACATAGCAGACTATAAGAAAATCTTACTAGGCTGCTACTCTAGATGTTAAGTTTACTACCTAGTATCCAACCAGTGTTTATAGCGTTATAATTTTGTCATGGATTGTCTAAATACGAAGCTTATCCTATCCTAATCTTTAGCGATACAGCAACGGACCTTTCGCGTTCAAGAAGATGGACAACGTTTGTGATACTATGACAATGCACTAACGGCTGTCTTGTTTGACCAACGGAGACTATGACTAACACAAAAGCTCAAGGGTAAACTAGGCTAACCAGAAAGGCACTTTACCGGTCCAACCAATGGCAACGCATAGGCTAAACATGCAGCCGCACAAACGGCTTATCCAGTTTATGCAAATCTACACTGACGCGCGTGGGTACCACGAAATTATCACAACAACGACTAACAAAGTACCCATTTAATGAGAATTAGGTTAAGCATACAATCATCACTAACAATCACTAACCTAGTACTACCTACAATGAAAATTAAAATCTCTAAAAATGATTATCGTAACGCACTACGATGATAACTCAATCATTTTCTTCTATGTCTGATAATCAAGCTTAACAGCTTCCACTAGAAACACCATCACTATTAAACGTACTAAGCATAATTTGGAATTGGCCATAGAACTCGGGGCACTTGATAAAAATTACCAGCGTATCACATGAATTTTCAAAACACACAGTAGGTAATTTTCACACGTAAAATCTTAAAATTTAATTTTACTAGTGGTGCCATCTACTAATCAGAGTAAGAAACATTTTAATGTGGCATGTTAAAAATTTATGCACACAAAGAAGCAGGTGTAATTGCAATACCGAGATCGTCTGTACAACTCAGAATTTCAACGAGTAACAGTGCCACTTTTTACTTAGGCTCTGATCACGTTTAAACGAACCGTTACGTATTGTCAACACCACGAGTCGATAAAATAATGGCACTACTAATATCTTTTGACTATGGCCAGGTTACACTAACCAACCAACCGCACTCGTCTAGACAGCATTGCAGTTCACACGTCTACTTAAGAAATAAAAGCTACAAGCTGTCAGAAGCAATAGCTCCGCACAGTCTTACACTATGAAATTAGTGTAGTATTTGCTATCACAGCAAATATAACCACTACACGAATCGAGTTAAAAACTCACCACTACACAGATACGAGAAAGCACGTCCAGCGCACACCGCGCCTTTATTATCAACTTGCGCTAATGCCGCTCCCAGTCCTATAGGACTTGCCTCTGCTTTTACCCACGTCTTGTTTTTAATGTCGCAATATCCCAATGTGTCTATTTCCGACAGCATTATATTGTCATTCATTATCATTCATTCTGATCTTCTCTTCAGTATTCTTCTATATTTGCCCTATTGCCCAATTTCCTAAAAAGCTCTGTAATTCCTCTCCAGTTCTTGGCATTCCAAATCCATTTCATTTTTTTCAACGGTCTGACTCCTTTCGGTATCAGTTTGTGACCCAAAAGTGCGTTGTCTGTGCTTTATGAATACATTTATTTTCATTTAATAAAACATTGTTTTATTTGAGCACCTCCATTACTCCAGAAAACCGCACATCGTGCTCCCCCTCGTTGCACTGTTGCATTTACTCCTACAGCGAGACTGGAACTCTCCGATAGGGTGGCCTAGCTGGTTTGACCGATGTATCAAAAGATATCTATCTCACCTTTTATAGCTACGTCGACGTTTATGTCAAATATATACTGCACTTCCCATTTCCCAGCGAACGCATCCATCGACTCTTGCCACAGTCACCCTATCCTTACGGACTTCGGGCGAGCTTCCGTTTTTTGTTGGAGTTATTTAATTTTGCAAAATCTTTGGTAGCAGCCGCACTCCCCGTAGCCGTTACACTCCCTTGAACTTTACTGGGCAAGGAAGGCCCCGGGACACATGCGCTGATATGCCACATCCTGCACACCTCGGTGTCCTTTTCTCTTCAGTCAACTTGCTCTCTTGTTTCGCCCAACTAGCACCATTCCTGCTTCAGTTTCTCATTGCATTAACTTAATTTGTGTTACTTTGTCTTTTTGTTCGTATCAGTTCTGTTGGCAATCCACAACCTCCAAGGTGTTGGCCATAGTAATAACCTTGTCCAATGCCATCTCATCACCCATTGTCAACACTTTTCTTATATCCGATGGCATGGATTTATCCAGTAGTTGGTCCATTATGTGGTCATCAGGTTCTTCGAACATACACTTCCGAGCCCGATCCCTCAGCTCAACAAGAAACTTCTCGGAACGTTCCCCTTCATCTTGCCGAATAAGCCGGAAACCGCGCCGTTCAAAAGTCGTGTTTTGTTTAGGTGAGAGGTACCATAAAGTTTCTTAATAGCTACTTCAGAAATACTCACATCCACTACAGCTTCCCGCTAGCTCTTGGCAACGGTAAAATATTTCTTGCAGTCCGCCTCTTCTTAGGAATATCAGCACAGCTCTCATATTAGCTGGCGTGACAATGCCAGTGGCCTAAAGATAAATGCGAAGGGGCCACTTTCATTTTTCCACTGTTAGTTATTTACCGTTTTCCAATTGAATGGAAAGCAACCTGCAATCGAATGGAAGACCACTTCCAATCGAATGGAAGACCACTTCCAATCGAATGGAAGACCACTTCCAATCGAATGGAAGAACACTTCCAATCGAATGGAAGACCACTTCCAATGGAATGAAAGACCACTTCCAATTGAATGGAAGCCCACTTCCAAAGTTTAGTTTTTAGCGTGATTAATGTAAAGTTTGAGATTTATAATTGGTGAAATAGCGAGTTTCGTCTACTTTAACCGTTTAGTAGTGTTCGAAATGAAAAAATCACTTAGTCACTGGTATAGTCAATTGTTTATATCTACACAAGTTAAAGTTTAAAAGTTCCACAAATGATTTAACAAGTAATTTACTGTAGTAAGGTTGGTATTACACACTTTTCACTTCATTTAATTGCGATTAAACTTATTTAAGTAAAATAATTAACGCGAACACAACTGATTAGGCCAGTTTTGCCAACCAAAAAAAAGGAAAAAACATATCATGCAAAATATATCATGATTATTTTTGTCTGTTTTTTCTTACTTTATTCAGACTGATCAAAGCTTGGATTAATTTGCAACAGCCGCATTGACGGTGCGGCTGAAGAAAATTTGTTACCGTATTTCAAGTACAAATTAATTTTACAGCATCCCATAGTTCTGTGTGGTCATATCTTGATAGTAAATTGTGATGAGAAGTGCTAAATAGTCTAAGTACCAAATAAAGCGGACGCACATATTTCCCACAAAATTTATAATACTTAATTTGGTTTTTAAATCACTGTGTTAAAATATATATTTACGGCCATTTTCAATATTCGATCCATACATGGATTTTGAGATTCGAGATTCGTGTTTGACATATTTTGTATGGAGCTTATGTCAAAAACGAATCTAAAATCTACAGATCTATCTATAGATCGAATATTAAATTCCGTAGTCTTTCAAAGGCTTTCGACTCCCGTTCTTATTTTTCTCCTTCGTCTGTCATTTGTTTTATGCGACATCTTTATATATGAGCGTGAATTAACGGGTAAGGAGATGGTAAGTAAAATAACCGTTGTACATCACTTCAATTGTAATTACTCACAGTACAATCAACAATCATAGAAAACAATTACGATCTACAATTACAAATTTCTATCAAAAACTAACGTCCACCGATCACGTGGCATGCGAGCGCACCTCGAGATGTTCCAAGCTTCACTCTCATTCAAAGTGACCGCCTCACCAGTGCCCAGTGTTCGGTATGGAGTTGACATTCTTCTATACGGCCAGTTGCATTGTAAAAGAGGTCACCTATCCAGTTAAGGTTGGCAAGGAGATACCTCCATGCCTACATATAAAATACTAGAGGATGCCCGCGGTTACACACGCGTTATTTAAGGCTACTGCTCCCCTCCCGTCACTCATAGCGCGATGCTATATAGCCTATAGCCTTCCTCGATAAATGATCTATCTAACACTGAAATGATTTTTCAAATCGGACCAGTAGTTCCTGAGATTAGCGCGTTCGACCAACAAACCAAACAAACAAACAAACTCTTCAGCTTTATATATTAGTATAAGATGAATCAAAGAAAAATGTTGGTATTGAGACGATTCTGGCTAATAATTTGGACTGGCCGGCGCGGCAACGTTTAGAATTGATTTATCACGCAATGTACCTAATCATGTCGTTTCAGTATTCCTATCATCCCATTTACAGCCAAACATTGTACCAGACTAAAAGTGTACTCTTACTTTTACAACATTATTACATACATACATATTGTATTATTTATTTTGTTAATCATTTATATTTTATCCCTACTATTATCAAAGCAACAAATTATTATTATAAAATGTTTGGCACTAATAACTGTACATTTTATTTAATAGATTTTCAATGTCCATCTTATATACTCACGCCTTTTTCCCGTCGGGGTAAGCAGAGACAACAGAATGCCACTTGCTTCTATCCTTACACGCTTCTTCTACACTTATTACTCTTTTCATACATGCTCGCTACAAACCTCACACGCTTCTTCTACACTTATTACTCTTTTCATACATGCTCGCCGGTTTCGGGTACTTCGGACCTTGCCGTTTTTTAGGACGTCTCCAATTTGGTCGAGGCATGTCCGACGAGGTCTGCCGCGACCGACTTGCCCACACACATTTGCCTTATAGATCTGATTCGTCATTCTTTCTTCACTCATTCGCTCCACGTGTCCAAACCACTTCAGCATTCCTTTCTCAATCCTAGTCATGACATCTACTTTCAGACCACTGTTCCCTCGTATTATCACATTTGGAATTCTATCAACTAGTCTCACCCACACATACTGCGCAGTGATCGTATCTCAACTGCGTTAATTCTACTTTCATGCTTTTCTGACTGCCTCGTTGGTCTCGCGGCATAAATATGCACTTGGGATTGGGAGGTCTCGGGTTCGATTCCCGGGTCAGGCAAAAGTGTTACTGGGTTTTCCCGAATACTCAGTAGCAATCCGGAGTCTGGTGATGTGTCCGGTAACGGCAATAGGCTCGCCCCCTATTACGTGGGACCTAAAAATTCATGGCGAAATGTGGGTGTAATATTACACCTCTGCCTACCCTTTCGGGGATACAGGCGTGAGACTATAAAAAAAAATATAAAAAAATCATGCTTTTTCTGCCATACCCAACTCTTACTTCCATACATCAACTTGGAAACTAGCACTCCATTATGAACCGCCAATCGCGCCTCGTTGGCACAGTCTGGCCGTTCATAAAGGCATACAGTGCTCCATTTACACGATTGCCCGCAGTCACTCTCCTTTCAATATCTTCTTCACATCTTCCGTCTCTTGTAAACACGCTACCCAAATATACAAATTCTATTACTTACTCTACTTTTTCATCTTCAATCGCAATATTACACTCTGACTGAGCTTTAATTTTTTTCAACCACCATCCCTTTCGTCGTTCTTGCATTAATTTTCAAGTAGTCAATCATTTCTTGCAACTCATTCGCCGATGATGCAGGAATGACTAGATTATCGGCGTACAACGGGCACTTAACACGCAACCCTACCATATCGATCCCGCATTCAGTCCTTCAAGATTGTTAGGAAGCGGAAATTTTATATTTCTATAGCTGCTATGTTCCAAGGAAATTGAACAGTAAAATTTTAGTTCAGGGAAAAAGTGCGATGAAATACATTCGCTGTAACTTTTGCACTTTAATACTCGTTGGTACATGTAATGTAGCTCTGGGAAGGATCCTAGGAAATTAGATCAAAATAAAAAATATGGATACTGACTTTTTTTATGTATGCCTAAAAAGAAAGATTCAAGTAAATATTCGCTCATACCTTAGACAAAGTAACATAATATAGATGTCTTACTGTAAATTAAATTAAGCCATTTTATTTACTAATATAGTATGTAAGTTAATAGGTATATTATGTAGCATGGGCCGGGCGCCGTGGTATATAATCCGATATAAGGCGTGCTGTATACGACTATACTTTTTTTACTTTATCCGAGCCGTGGAAGTCTAAGTGCGTACTATAAACTTGTAAGTGACATCTGTCTCACAGATAAAATAAAACCAAATCTGACAATAAAGGGTTCTTAATCATTAAGTGGCGTTTTGTTGAGAGGGTGTGAGTGGCGTTCCGCTGTACGTGGCGATAACACGGCGTGGTTACAAAATAATGCTTTGTTTTACCGACCACAACAGACCACCCTTACCGTTTATTGCGAATTCTTTTAGCAGCTCCCATTCGAAATGTTGTATGTGGTTTTTTATGACATGCACGGCTGCAATTAGTTTTTTCGCCGGTGAAAGTTTTTTGTGGCAAATGTACTTGGACATTTTAACTGGAATGTACACTTTTTTAAATGTCAAATTAACGCTCGTAGTTTCCAGTGATCTAGATAACACTGTAACATTTAGATTTGGTTAGCGTACCATCAGGTAGCTATGTAAATGTCGAATGCTATTACGCTTTTAAACGCTCGTCATATTGTCTCCGGCGAACGGTTTGAATGTTGTATTGAAATCGAAATTTTGCCAAATGAAAGTAAACTGGATACGTAATGAGATACCTATTTAGTTACTTCGTTACTTCGTTATGTTACTAGGCAGAATTTCCTTGGCCGTGAACAATAATTATTCTCAAGCTGACAATTCTCGTGAACTTTCTGCTCGAGGCTTCACCAGCTTTATATTAGATTTACATAAATAAAACTCTATTTGGTCACTTCTAATATTTCCCTATTATTAAGTTAATTATTAAAATAATTTACGTACCTTTTCTTGGAATGTGAATAAGCTCAACACAAATAATTATGCAGCTTAGAAACTGCTCATGTACAATATTATAAGAGATAGCGAATATAATTCAAGAACATTGTATCCGAAACCCAATTTGTAGAGAATATTCAAAAGCCAGAAATTGTGGAACACGTGTTTACAGTTCGGACCCCTGCGACAGATCAAATAAGTTTTGCAAACTGCGCTGGTCGCTTTTACAATACTCTGTGCAGTTATAACACCACCGGTTTTATTTATTAGTTGGCTATTATTTGTGTAAGACGTGCACGCGTATGTGTTTCGGATTTATATTTGGTATTTTTTATTTTTTTATTTATAGACTCCCGCCTGTATCCCCGGAGGGGTAGGCAGAGGAGTAATATTACACCCACATTTCGCCATGAATTTTTAGGTCCCACGTAATAGGGGGCGAGCCTATTGCCGTACCGGGCACATTACCAGACTCCGTGCTGCTACTGAGAATTTCCTAACGGAAAAATCCAATAACACTTTGCCCGACCCGGGAATCGAACCCGAGACCTCCCAATCCCACGCGCATATTTATGCCGCGAGACCAACGAGGCAGTTATTAGTTGGCTATTATTTGTGTAAGACGTGCACGCGTATGTGTTTCGGATTTATATTTGGTATTTGGTTATTTCAAATAAACAAGGCAGTGATTTTTGGCATACTTACATGATTTTCATTTGTGTATGATTTTGTGCTAAGGTAAAATCTCTTTTGTATGTTTGAGTATCAGCATTGAAAAGAAACGCTTTAAAAAAATTCAGAAACGAATACATGTTAAGAACTGCGTCCAGTGTTGTTGCCTCCTACAAAAATTGTTCTCGGTGTACATTATGTGACTTGTCTGATTAATTGTAAAGTCACCCGTGACCAGGATTTATTCTTATTGCAGGGAACCAAAATCAACCAAATTGTTAAACCAAATGTGTTATGTTTTCCCTTTGTCTGTACGTTCGCTTACTTATAACTTGACAAAACAGGTTCGACTTTAGCGAAATATAGCGAGACAGACAAATCCAACCTTAAAATGTAGGCTTCACGGCAAAATATGACATTACAGCCGTTTATAAATTTAAATTATTGTTGAAGCCAATGATTCAGCTATCAGATGTAAGTGCCGAAATATTTATTTATTTATTTTAAACTTCATATACATACACAATGTATACAGGCGGATTTAATGCCATAGGCATTTTTCTCCCAGTCTACTTTAAAGTGGTGCAGAGGGAAATGAAGTAGGTGTAAGGTATGACTAAATAAGAAAAAGTATTTAAACTTACCAAATGACATGAATTTTTAGGTTAATACATGCAAACAAATAAACGTATTTTATATACGTACTTGACAAATAACACATAATTACACATTATACACAAATATATATATCCAAATTATAAACCTACATACAAATATACATGACTAGTACATAATATTATATATAAGTACCTATATGTATCATCATCATCATCATCATCAGCTTTTAACAGTCCACTGCTGGACTAGGCCTCTCCTTTGAAAGGAGGAATTGGCCTACTATACCACGCTGGCCCAACGGGTTGGTATAGGGTTTGTATCAAGTTTTCCTTCTCTTACAGTGCTGTTCTTTGCATGATATGCTCCCTCTGTCGGCTCTTACGACACCCATGGGATGATATGGGGTGGTGACAATCCGTATTCTTCATCCGTCACCACACGTCATGTATATATATAATATATATAGATAAATAAATATACATAAATATATTAAATTAATTTGAAATTTATATGTTTTATGATACAATTGCCGACTCAGCCAATAAAAGTTCCTTCACCTTAGTCTTGAATGTATACCTAGTCTTGGCCATCCTGATTTCAAGAGGGAGGGCATTCCAAAGAAGGATAGATTGGACAGTGAAAGAAGTGTGAAGAAAATTGGAGTTGTGAGAAGGGACTGTAAGAAGAAGTTTGTTAGCAGAACGGAGGTTTCGTTCATGGTTAGGGCACAATAGTTGAAAATAGGGGGTTAAATACTGCGGAGAGGTGGGGGACGTAAGGAGAGTATAAAGGGTAGTGAGAGCATGCAATCTACGGCGTAGACGAATAGGAAGCCACTTTAGTTGGGAGCGATAAGTAGACACATGGTCATACTTGCGAAGATTGAAAATGAATCGAATGCAGTTATTAAGAAGACGGTCAAGTTTATTAAGGAGATCTGCATTCAGGTCAAAGTAACATACATCGCCATAGTCGATCAGTGGGAAAATTAAAGTTTGCACAAGCATTTTTTGGCTCGGATGGTAAAAAGTTCCTTAGGCGGTAGAGGGCAGGCAGAGAACTACCTTCTGACTCACCTGGGTTATCTGAGCTTGCCAATTCAGCGCGTTATCTAAATGTAGCCCGAGGTTTTTGACTGTAGGGTACAGACTGACGGTGGTCCCATTAAATGTTATGTCAGGCAGAGACGAGAAGTCAAGTCTATTTAAAATCCACTGACTACCCACAATGATCGCCTGAGTCTTTTTAGGATTGACAGTTAGACCGAAGTTGTCTGACCAGGTCAATATAGCTGCCAAATCGTCGTTGATCTTACCGATGGCCTCAGAAATGCAGTCCGCATTGACTTGTGAGTAAATCTGCAAGTCATCTGCGTACAGATGGTATGCGCACTGAAGATTTTGTGTTAAGAGGTTTATAAATATAGAAAATAAAAGAGGTGAAAGAATGCCGCCTTGAGGAACGCCAGAGGTAGTGTCAAACCATCTTGACGAGGACTCGTCGACGCAGACGGACTGCTGGTGACCTCGAAGATAATTTGAAAACCAATCCAGAGCTCCAGGCGAGACCTTGAGGTGGGATAGGATATGTAATAGGATATCGTGACTGACGGTATTGAAGGCATTCGAAAAATCAATCAACACTAACACAGTTAGTTTGGTATCTTCCATACCCTCACAAATATCGCCAGTCACTTTAAGGAGTCGTTGTGCTATGACCTGGTCTGAAGCCCGATTGTAAAGGACTCAACAAGTTGTTGTGATGGACAAACCAAGATAGCTGCTTGTGCACACAGGCCTCTAGCACTTTGGAAAGGAATGGTAAGATAGAAATAGGTCGGAAGTTTTCAGGGAGAGTAGTATTTTGGATTTTGGGCACTGGGATTATATAGGCTTTGCGCCACAAGGAAGGGAAGGTACCAGACTCTAGGGAAAAATTAATGAAGTTGGGATATTGCCGGCAGGAGATGATCCCGGATCGTCGTAATCATACGACGGCTAATATGGTCGCATCCCACAGCATTAGATTTTATGGAGAGGATGACCTTTTTGATAACGCCCGGAGACTCAGGAGAAAATGAAAAAAGAAATATGCTAATGATAACAAGCTTTTCAGAGGAAACTAAATATAAAGCCTAACTTAGGGCTGCTATCACTCAAGCAATTTTCAATTGTCAAGTAAGTGCTTTTCCCTGAGCAGACCGTCGGTCGTGCGGTATTGGCGTAGGTACTACACAATTTCTGTACAGTTCGGTACGGTGCAAGGCTAATGCTAAAAGGCAGTGCGAAGGTGTTACGGAGAACCTTTATGACCTGCCTGGCATTAGTTCTCGGCATTTCCCAAATTTCTAACCATTTTGAACTTGCATCAATCAACACCATGTACGTATTGCCATGAAAGGGTCCTAAGAAATCTATGTGTACTCTGCTCCACGGTTGGGTTGAGAAAGGCCACGGCTGCGGAGGTACTCGTGGTGGTGCCGCGGCCTCCACTGCACACGTTTCACAGCTTTGACATAACATTTCTACGTCACTATCTATGTTCGGCCACCACACATAACTACGAGCCAACGCTTTAGTTTTGACTATGCCCATATGGCTAATATGTAATTGTTTTAGTATTTGTCTTCGCAATGTCTGCGGTATCACTATCCGATAATCCCACATTACACACCCACCATCTACGTACATTTCGTTACGCCTTACAAAATATGATTTAATTTGTTGATCCGGACACGTTAACGGCCAACCTGATTGTATATATAAGAGAATTCTGCTCAACACGTTATCTTTCTCTGTTTGTTTCCTAACCTCACTATTAGTTACAGGTAGAAAATTTTCCACAAAATTTAAATACGTGATTTCGTTATTCACGTTTTTTTGTATACCTTGTTGTAGCCTTGATAAAGCATCCGCACAATTTTTCTTTGATGGTACAGATTCTATTTCGTAATTGTAACCTGACAATAATATTGCCCACCTTTGCAACCTAGAGGCTGCCATAATGGGTATCCCTACCTTATTACCGAAAATATGGGTCAACGGCCGATGATCTGTCCTAAGTAAAAACTTCCTTCCATACAGATATTGGTGGTATTTTCTTATACCAAAAACTATAGCTAATGCTTCTTTATCAATCTGCGAGTAAGCGCGCTCTGCCGTGTTGAGAGAACGCGACGCGTACGCTATCGGGCGCTCGCCTGTGGGGGTCACATGAGATATCACCGCACCGATGCCAACGCTGCTCGCATCGGCCGTCAGCACTAACGGTAAATCAGGTGAATAATGTATCAACACTTCACTTGAAACTAGCAGATGTTTTACGCGCCTAAACGCCGTTTCGCACTTAGTACACCAGTCAAAATGTACATCCGCCCTAAGCAGCCTATATAGAGGTGCCAGAAGGGTACTTACGTTCTTTATGAACTTGGCGTAGTACATGGTCATACCAATAAATGCCCTCAACTCTGATATGTTTGAGGGAGGATCCCTGGTTGTTGATCCTGTGACAACAATATCGTCCAAGAATACTCCTACATTAGGCAAATCCGCAAACAACTGTTCTAGACGTCTCTGAAAAATGCCGGGGCTAGATGATAAACCGTATACCAATCTATTAAACATGAACATGCCCTTGTGTGTGTTAATTACTGTATATTTCTTCGACTCATCTAATTCGAATTGTGCGTAAGCCTGTGATAAGTCTATTTTACTGAACCGTTCGCCTCCATGAAGCCTAGCTAATAGATCTTCTACCCGCGGTAAAGGATAACGGTCGACTTCTAAGACCTTATTCAAGGTTATCTTGTAATCTGCACAGATTCTAATAGTACCATCTTTTTTTACCACGGGCACGATAGGCGTAGCCCAATCCGAGCGTTCCACCGGCGTGAGGATACCGTCCCGCACGAGCTGCTCCAGTGCGCTCTCCACCGGCTCGCGCAGCGCGTACGCCAGAGGGCGCGCGCGCATGAACACGGGCCGCGCCCCGGGCTTCACGTGTATGCTCACCGCCCCACCGGTGAATCGTCCCAGACCGTCTTCGAACACCTTACAGTATCTGGAACTGAATTCACCCATATTAAATTCCTCGTCACTCATTACCTTGTTAACTGGTGCTTTATTGCCATTGAGATCCGAATATAACTGTATTTTTAATTCGGCCATCCATTGTCGACCCACTAATAAAGTTTTACCATTCTGAATGATATATAAATCTAATACTTTACAGATGCTTTTAAATCTAACCTCTGGTCTAATTACCCCCACAGGATTTACGATTTCTCCTGTATAATACCTTAAAATTCTGTTACATGATTGTATCGGTAAATCATTAAACAACCGTTTGTATGTTTTGTAATCAATACAAGATACGGCGCTCCCCGTATCACACTCCATACAGATATCGTTACCGTGTATTTTTAATTTTACGTAAATTGGCGGGCATTCCGCTATTGATAAATTATTTATTTCGACAGTGATTACCTCGTCACTTCCTTCACTCTCCGATGTGCTGGACACTGGTCGACGCGCCGCTAAATGATGTTGACCCACTATCAATGGGCACACCCGACGTAGATGACCTTTCTTATTGCATACGCGGCATACGTATTGCGAAAACTTGCACCCTGCCGTGTCGTGGGTCCACCCACAGACATTGCACTGCTGGTCCCGCCGAGCCCGCTCAGCCAGCACCTGTGAGTCCGCCGACGTATGACGCGTGCTGTGACCGCCGACGCGCCGATGGCCGCTCGGTATCGCGCGCGCTGCCAACGTTCGTCTCTCGCCTCGCGCGGCCGCCGCCGGCGCCGCTCCGCGAGTACCCGCGCCGCGATGATTCATCGTCGCCATAGCTAGACATTCGCTCGATGCGTTTGTCTTATCCGTCGACTTAAAACTATTTGCACTCTCAACAACGGCCGCATTTTTCTCGGCCGCTTCCATACTCGTAGCCATACTATAAGCCTTGGAATAATCTAATGTGTCCTCCGCGAATAAACGTTGTCGTATAACTTCGCTACTGATTCCACAGAAAAATTGATCACGGATACTTTCTTCTAGCCATGTACCAAAATCACAAGACTTCGACATTTTCTTTAAAACCGCCATGTACTGTGCTACACCTTCGCCCTCGTTTTGTTTCCGTTGACGAAATTTATAGCGTTCGGCTAAGACGCTCGGTTTCGGTTGCAAATGTTTTTCCATGATGGCCGTTAGAAATTCAAAAGTCTTCGTGTTGGGTTTATCTGGTGTACACAAATTTACCAGTAACTCGTAGCTCTCCGCTCCCATGACTGTTATCAACGTTGGCACAAACAGCTCTTTCTTGATCTCGTTAACCACGAAGTAATTCTCGAGACGTTCAACATACAACTTCCAATCATCTGACTGCACTTTGAACTCTCCAATTTTACCGATCGCCATATTATTGATACTTATGATTACTATATATATATACTGCACACGTATGTCCTTGTAATTCTCGTCGCCACTGAGATATCAGGAACGCAGGGATAGCCAGGATATCGGGAGTGAGCAGTAAAACACCTTCGCACTGTTACACGTATATTCGGACTGATCTGATATACAATAAGAACGTTAGCCTTGGGGAATTGTAGTATACCCACATAATTATTCATATTATTTATTATTGAAGTACCGACGCAATACACATACATTACAGTGATGAAATTATTTTAAGCAGCGCGCGGCCAACCTCTTCCGACTTGGTGCTGGGTAGAAAATGGGGCTAATAGTATAGATATTTTGCCTTTATATATTATGTTCATTGCGTATTGATAAGTACGATGCTCGATATTCTAATCCATTCTTTATTTGCGTATATTAATATAACATCCTTACACTCCTTAATTTTCATAGATTGACTTACAAAGACTGTACGGAGTCTATTCAAAAGAAACGCGACGAAGTGTGAGCGTATGTCGCTTACAGTTGTCAAAACGGACGATCGGTATTGAGGCTGACAGGTCACGTGACCGGCCGTGACTCATGCGTGAGGAAACCGACCGTATTCTCAACTTTATTTTATAACTAACATTTCGAACTCAAACTGCTAGTCAATTCAGACGCTTGCTCAAGCTGTTCGAAAATCGATTTCGAATAGAGTCAATATGATATGAATGAAGATATTACGAAGGAGAACTGTTAATGCTTTAGAAGGTCATTACGGTGGACATAATATAATTCACTAACTGCAACTACAAATTAACAAGTTGTGTTCAGCGCGAGAATTAATGTAGAAATACAATTTTGTTAAATAGTGTATCACCGAATTAAATTTTGCAAAATAATTACCGTTCTGTAAGGACTTGCTAACTAAGTTTTAATTTTCTAAACATATGTGAACATTTAAACTGGAAGCCAACGCAGAACGTTGGATTTAGTTGCTAATTGTTCCAATTAAACATCTGAATGGGTGTTGTTCAGAATTTCAGTAGTTTTGAAGCATGCAGCACCGTGGCATTTAGGGCCACCCCATTTAGTGCCATGCCATGCGTACTGACGCATGACTGACTCATACCATACAATGCCATAGCATGCGGTGATGCGCCGTGCATCACTAGGTTATGTACTTTATAACGTAGCTCCGCCGTGTGCTGCCTGAACGCGAAGCAAATGAAAAGTGGTTCTATTTTAAGCGTAAGCTAGTGTTTTTAAAGATCAAAATAAGTTTTATGTAAGTATCAACCTATATAAGGCTATAACTTTACGTAAGAAGGCTTACACGGTATAAGAAAGAAAATAGCAATATCACTAAGATTTGTTATAAGTATAAAAGTAATACAGCCAGTAAACTATTTTATAATTTTATAAAAAGCTGTCTGATATCCAAGCGAGTGAGCGGGTGGTCTTGGCATTAGTTTGCTCAAAGTCCGCCCGCGGTCGCTGGCGTCTTTTCCTTCCTCTAAGGGCCTCCGCAGACTAGCTTCTTTTAGCATCGGCGACCGGCGATTCAGTCGCTTTTTAGCATCCAGATGCAGCGTCCGAATCCTTACACCGCACACTGGAAGATGCCGATCACGGCGACTTGTCACTTAAAATAATAACGTAGGGGTCGTCCATTAATAACGTGATTTTATGTCTATCTAATTTTAAACTTACTCTGTGATGATGATACCTGGGTAAGTTGGAGGCTTTACCACCTCTCCTCATTCTTTATCAAAAGTTTTTTTTTATACTAAGTAAATAAAAAAATATTTTATCCAAAAAAGACATTGCGAGCTACTGGTGTCAAAATTGAAGCTAAAATAAAAAAAATATGACACTCATTATTCTCTTCATCTCTTACCTGACTTCAATTTGTTTTGGTCGGCGCTGTATGGACATACATTCTCTTCCATACTTCTCTGTCACCAGTCATTCGATCACTTTCCCCTTTTCTTACATATCTATTCTCACACACTTATTCCATCTTTTATTTGGTCGCCCTCTCCCTTTTCCTCTCTACCCTCCTATTTATCACTTGTTTACCTAAATACATAATCATCCACTCTTCTCATAAGATGTTTCTAAAGTGCAAATCTTCATCCATGGACGCTACTTGCAGACTACTTTGACATTTTCTCTATTTTGGCATGGTAAAAAAATATTAATACATCATGCATCATTACCTTTAAGAACGCTATTTTAAAAGTATGCTGGCTCATTTAAGTCTTAACTTGCAATAATTGCAATTCGATCTTGCAAAATATAATAATCTTGCAAAATATAAAAGCATATCAAACATAAATAATTCCAGAAATGGATCACAAAATTCAGAGACCGGTGCCCTTCATAAAAGAAAATATCCAGACCAAACTGAGGACATCCTCCTTTTTGAAGTGGGTTGATAAAAGCATCCTAGAGCATCCAAAAGCAACGAAAGATCTTAATACAGGACTTTTCTGAATCCATGCCAATCGAACGAACGATCGCCGTTTTATGATGCGTATAGGATAAAAATCTCTGGCTCAACAAAAACAAGGACACTTGATATCTGTCTACACTTATTTGTTCCTTCCACCTATCAAGACTCACGTGATTAAAGGACGACTCCTTACCACAGGTTGTCACTTATTTGTTAACCCTTAAATAACACCGTGGGGTAATAAAATTCTTCACCCCAGGGGCACAACTTGTATTTTTTCTTGCGATGGTAGTGTCATCTCCTAAAGTTGTCAGTCACGTGGCGTTAAAAATCACTTCCATCTAGTCTGCTTAGCTATGTGAGAAAATTACACCAGGGTGTCAGTAACGCATGCATTAATTTCTTATCAATTCAGTCAAATGTTTGATAAACTAAGTTTACAGAGCCCTGCGAAGGTCCCTTTTTTTGGGTGCAGCGTCACAAGAAAACCTAAGATAATCTATTAAGATATCTGAGTGGATAAGTTTCCGGAGCGGACGAGACTTTTCATATTATCATCGTTAATTTGGTGTACAATTAGTAATTGAATGAAATAATGAAGTTTTTTAACGTAAAGCACCCTAGTGTTATTTAAATTTTTTTATGCTTTGTTAAAAATATCCCCATGTAAAATACAAAAATAATTTATTTTGTACACTACAACTTTTAATAGCCGTTTGGGGTAATTTTATCCCAAAGTTTTATTTAATATTCAGTAACCGAAAATAAGGATATTATTATAGGGTTTGAATAGTGACTGGCTTAAACAGAATAAATGTCGATAAAATTATGACAGCGCTTATAAAAAATATGTAAGTTTTTATTAAGGCAGTACACTATCTAGTGTGATGTACTAGATTTTGACGAGGCGACCCTTATCATAGGTTATGATAAAGCTACACTAACTACTGCTTTCTTTATACCGATGAAAATATTAAGCAAGCTAAAGTCAGTATTTTTACCTACATCCAAAAACCAATTCTCGTATTACTTTCAGAGAGCATCATCTATCAATTCAAACGTTAATATTAATACGAAGAAATGAGTGCAGTATTGTCCATGCCATCTATTGTTTAGAGCATAAAATGTAGACTATAACTTGCCAGTTTTCGATAGTATAAGTCTATTAATAATCTTAATATATAAAATCCTTGCGTTACTGACTGACTGACAGACACGCTACAGCCGAAACTATTGGTCGTAAGAAGATGAAATTTAGCATGTATGTTCATTTGGTACCGTAGGGGTGCACTAAGAAGGGATTTTCCGAAATTCCCACGGGATCGGGCAAAACGGGAAATTCGAAAATATGTGCGTGCGAAGCCGCTGGCGTCGACTAGTAGAACATAATTTAACATCATTGTAACAAACATCATTTAATTATACTGGTATATAAATATACCAGTATAATTAAATGATGTTTGTATGATGACATAAATTTATGTCTTTTGATAGAAACCTATATTACTGACATTGTACAATTCTTGTATTACAACGATGAAAAAATAAATCAATTTATCGATAGTCGACTCGGCCGATCAACAACACACACTACAGTACTACGGTCGCCGCGTCCGAACGCAGAGAGTCACTAAAACGCGATGCAGCATCGATACAGTTGCAAAATCGCCGGTCGCCGATGCTAAAAGAAGCTAGTAAGCGGTGGCTCTTACCAATAATCATTAATTTTCGTAGAGATCTGGTTAAGACTTCAGACGCTTCTTTGATGAAATTTCACTTCCTTGTTGTGGCGTCCGCGTTTCTCTTCATTACACTAGAAACTTTATCTTAATATATAAAATCCTTGCGTTACTGACTGACTGACAGACACGCTACAGCCGAAACTATTGGGCGCAGGAAGCTGAAATTTGCCATGTATGTTCCTCGGGGACCGTAGGGGTGCACTAAGAAGGGATTTCCCGAAGTTCCCACGGGATTGGCCAAAACGGGTAAATTTAAAATAAATGCAGGCGTAGCTGCTGGCGTCCTCTAGTAATTATATAAAACACAATTACCTACCTTACCTACCTACAGGCACTACAACGTTGTATACAAAAGAAATGTTTTCCTATAATGTGAATTATGGCCGTTAGAAAACGAACACAAAAGGTTTTTCATTAGTATAATAAAAGAACATAGTCTTAACAATGTAGCAATTAGTAACCTTTGCGCGATGTTATTAGGGTAAATATTAAAAGGTCTTGAAATTATATGTGTTACACAAAGCCTTCTGGCTGTATTGTAAATATGTTTCAAGTTCACGTGTACCATGTTTGTTTTTGATCTTGAGTAGGTTTTTGCTGTGCGAACAGAATGTCGTTTCCGTAGTTTTCCATCTTAGGACTGTGTGGCAAGAACATTGTTGTACGTATTGTTTTACAGTATATGAAAGTGTACAGCTCTAAGTAATATTTTCAACAAAAATATGTCCAACTCAATAAATGATGAATGAATGATATAATAATTCTAATATATTTTAATAAAATAATTAACAAAACAAGGGTAGAGAAATAAATTTTACTTTGATAGATTTTACGTCTATCTTTAGTAGTTTTCTACTAGCAATCATCATAAAGACAACAAGTTCTTAGTAGGTGGCAGGTACCTTCCTCAAGTGTATATGTAGCCTAGTCGGCTTCATTATTTTTATACTGGCTTAAAAAACTGTACACTTAGGTACTTCCTCTATTTAAATCTTATTCTTGTTATCTTTCTTTTGTTCTCCGCAGAAAGTAGCATCTGTGTTCCTTAGCTTTGCATATATCACATATATCTATAGTTCTTTCTCTATGTACCTACAGATATAAAATATAATAATTTATACGTGGATTTCTGTTTTCGATGAGCATACTCACCGTATGCGTGGTGTGTTTACTCTCAAGGCTTTTCTATCCCAGAAAATAGGAAAAGTTTGTGTCAACTGAGGAATTATTTGAAGTAGTAGTAGTAGGCGTCGAGAAGTGACGACCCCATCGCCCATCGAGGTTTAGTGTGCTTTCGATGCAGTCAGTCTATGGACGGTCCTCCAGCCACATAAAGACCTTTTCGATGCCGAGAGCGAGCAACGTCGATAGGCAAAAGTATTCGGTCCCCGCAGCGATTAGGCAAGGTGCATGGCGATGTACCTTAAAGGGTGCATGTCTGGACGCTTAAAATCTAGCTACATGCGGCCAATTGCCTGCACCCTATGTGTTCTGCTGGTCGTACCGGCTATCCGATCCATCAGCACCAGAACACTGAGGATGAGAGAGTGGATCTGCACCGGCGCAAGTGCTCATCCACTTAAACATATTCACGCGCAGATGACTCCTGCATGTTTAACGTAAAAACACGTGAAAGTCCTACGGCGATGGAGCGCTGGTGATGGGGGGAGGATTGGTGTTGTCCAAACCTTAGTTGGTATCTGCACGTGGGCGGTCTTCTGGTGATGGTCGTTCGGTGTCCCGATTGAGACAGGGGACCAGTTCAACAGCTCAGTTGACGACAAAGCAGCCCTATTCAGGGAGCGCTCTGCTTTCTCCAATCCGGGGCGGGACCTGAAAAAGGTGGCCAATACATAGCCTGTCTCTCCTTTAAAGCGGGTGGCAAACCGCGGTCACCTGTTCACCGTCCTGATGCGGTCGAAAAATGAAACAAATAATAGCTAAACATCTTATTGTAGGAACATGGAATGTTCGTACCCATTTAGACAGTGACACAAACGACATTGATCGCAAGGGAGCTAGCTAAATATAATATAGATATCGCCGCAATTAGCGAGACTCACCTTAGTGACTCCGGAGAGGTCTGTGAAAAACTTGGAGGGTATACCTATTACTGGAGTGGAAAACCAAGCGCGGAGAAGGCAGCTAGCGGGGCAGGCTTTGTTGTGTGCAACCAACTGGCTCGAAAGCTTCAAGAGGTACCTAGGGGGATTAATAATAATAATAATAATTTATTTATTCATCTTGCTGCCTGTACTAGGGTAAACCTGTGCCACAGGCGGTAAGAGCACTATCAATATGTATTATGTTGATAACAAATTAGAATTATATATCAATACTTATTATTACTGCTTATACTATTTGCAAAGTTACATAACAAATACCTTCAAGAAAAACGCATAGCTCGATGTTATTTATATAATATAACTAGCTGACCCGGCAAACTCCGTTTTAAGGTCTTCTCATTCCTTTTTTTCCATCCATCCATCCATCAGGGCTTGAAAAATTAGACCAAAATATATTATTTCGGAGGAGTATTGTATCACTAACACTGTGAAATTGCTGAATTGTTTCACTAACGCAGCTGTAAAACGATTTATTAACTATAGTATGCGCGTATGACTGATCTAGTGATATGATTAATTTACTAAGATGGCTATTAAAAATAGGGGTTGAAGTTTGAAAAATAGATTACTACCTAATTAAAAACACCATGATACGAGAATTTTATATATATAGATATAGTAACAATGTCAAGACAGGTCCAATTTATTTTAGCACTGCTAGCAAATCTTCGGTCTGTTTATAATTCAACGATTGCAAATACTTATGTTTCTAAGTATTGTTATAATAATTGCTTGCATTTGAAATAACTAACTTCGTATAAACAGAGTATTTTGTTTAGTTTCTTATATATAAAAGGTCCTAAGAAGGCATAAAATCTGTTCGTGAAGACCAATTTAGATTCGGAAAGTGCAGTGCATACAATATCTTTACGGCTTTTATCGACATTCAGATTGGTGTTATAAGTAAGCGTTGTGTGCTGTTTTAGGACAATATAAAGTGGGAAAAGCTGTCGTACAGTACAGCTGTAGTACATTGCATAGTTCATACAGTTGGTGCGAGTGGAAGCGAAAGGGCCTACGCGTTGCAACTTTTAGAAGTCTTCTTTGAGCCCGTTCAATCGGCAGCATTATGGTTTTAGGAGCCCCGCCCCAAGTAATACAATACTGTATAATAGACTGACACAGGGCTTGATATACACGTATAATAAGCTTATTATCTGCTATGAAACGGAGCTTCTTGAACATGAAGAAAAGTTTACGTATCCTAGCTGTTAGGGCCGCTATATGTTGCTTAAGGGAGAGGCCATCGTCAAGTATTATTCCTAAGTATTTAATGTTAGTGGTGTAATTGATAGCAGGGCAGGAGCAAGGGTTAAGCGATGGGTCATTACAGATATGGGCATAAAATATGTTATTACATTTTTGAGTATGTGTCTTGCGCATCGAGAATTTGAGAAATTTTGTTTTCTCTGCGTTAAGCGTTAAAAGATTATACTTTAGCCAATTGTTTACGATGTCAAATCCCCGTTGAGCAAGATCCTGAACCTTCTCGGCGGTCTCAGCGGCAAATAGGAGCGCAGTATCGTCTGCTAAGTAATGATTTTGCCATGGTCTAGTTTTTGATCACAAAGGTCGTTAATGTACACTAGAAAAAGCGTTGATGCGAGGATGCTTCCTTGAGGGATGCCATATTGAGGTATTTTTGTTTCTGTGCTAGAAACGTCACCGATTCGAACACTTTGGTACCTGTCCTTTAAATAATCAGCAAATTAATTTAATTGAGTGCCTCTAATGCCTATGGCTTTGAGCTTATTTAGGAGTTTAGGTATAGACACCGTATCATAGGCCTTAGCTTAATCAAGAAAAATTCCAATGACGTGATTTTTTTTGCCAAGCTCTTCCGATACGTAATTTGTTAGCTGATGTACTGCGTCTGCTGTAGACAACTTAGGTCTAAAGCCGAACTGGGACGTGGATAACAGAGCGTTATTTTCTAAGTAAGTCATTAATCTATGGTTGACTATTTCTCTAAGACTTTAGCAATTGATGGCTATAGAGAAATTGGCCTGTAGTTTGATATAACACCTTTTGCACCGCTTTTGTAAATGGGGACTACCACTGCCTTTTTAAGATATGAAGGGAAAACGCCCTCAGCGAGGCATAGACGGTAAATGTGGGTCAATGCAGGCACAAAGATGTCTCCCCCGTGGGATCTCCACCTTGTTCGTGGTGGGGGAGCTCTGTAACCGTGGCTAGGTCACCCACGATGAAGCTAAGCGAGATCCCGGGAGTGGACGCTCCACGTGGGCTTGACGGAGGCCTGCGCAGGATGCGTCCAATGGTGCGGTGCGAGGGATAGTTCTGTCTGTCCCTCGCAGTCGGGCGCGGTCGCGGGAGGAGAGGCGTGTCAGTGTTGCGTTGCCGCGCGCCCTATCGCCCGCGACCAAATGGAGGCACACCATTGTTGCGTCGCGGTGGGGCCGCAGAGGAAGAGGAGATGCGGTGTTGCGTTGCCGTCCTCCCTATCCTTTGCGGCCGCTGGGTGTTTTGGTGGCGGAGCCCAACACCTTCATCCGCCGCCAAGGGGGTTTTGTTCGGGGCCCGCCTGACCATTTGGCGGGCCAATACCCGTCGGGGGTTGCGACGAATGCTTCGGCGATACCCGACCCTCCGACACACGGGTACATGAGGTACACGGGTTGGTTTTTAGTCAATAAGAGTCTGACAGTCCCCTTCGCCCTTCGCCCAGGGCGGAGGGACTTCATGAGGGTTTTCCAACCCGACACCAAAAAAAAACCAAAAAAAAAAGAAAAAACCTGGACGAAAACCGCATTGAGTTTCGGGGAGTATTGTTTCCGCGTGTCTGGATAGACGGGTGTTGATTATGTGAGCTAGAATCTTCCCAGCTGTCGAGAGAAGAGAGATGCCTCTATACTAACCGCAATCGGCTATATCACCGTTGCCCTTGTACAATTTACAGATGGAAGCATCTCTCCAATCTTGCGGGACGACTTCACATTCCCATATTTTCAATATAAGCTCGAATAGTGTATTATTAATGTGTGGGCCGCCGTATTTGTATAGTTTGGACGGCAAACTATCTATCCCAGGTGCTTTGCCATTCTTCATTCTCCTCAGTGCAGCAACGAACTCGTCAAACGACGGGGGTCCAGCCAGATGAATGTCCTAAAGAAAAAAATCCAGCGAAGAATGCTTCAGCGATACACGACCCTCCGACACACGGGTACGTGAGGAACACGGGTTGGTTTTTAGTCAGTAAAGAGTCTGACAGTCCTCTTCGTCCTTCCCCCAGGGCGGAGGGACTCCATGATATTCCAACCCGACACCAAAAAAAAAAAGGCACAAGGATGTGTTTAAAATGCTTTAAAATATTATTACTAATGTTATCCCAACCTGCTGCGCTGTTATTTTTCAAGGTTAGTATAACACGTTCCACTTCTTTTTCATCTGGATCTAGCATAACGAAAGATCTCTTGCTCCTTGGATCTACCGCTCTTAAAATAGGTTGAGAAAGTTGAGTGTTTATTACAAAGGTCGATGCCACTTTGACTTTGTATTCTTTCTGCAAGTTTGGTTCCTACGCTGATAAAGAAATTATTAACTTCGTCGGCCGACGGTTGAGGCGACTCTCTTAGACTTAATAAACTCGTGTCAACTGTTTTTTCATTGGATGTATAGGTAACGGTTTTAAGGTACTTCCAAAGCTTTTTACTATTATTGCCTGTGACATTTATTTGTTGTTTGTCGTATTCTATATTAATTTTCTTTAGGAGATTTGCAAAAATTGCGATACCTTTTATATGTAATTTGCAGGATAGAGTTGTCAGGGTTCTGTTTCGCTCTTAAATGTAGTTTGTCTCTATGCCGAATACATCTAATCAAACCTGGAGTTATCCATGGTTTAATATTATAGTTTCTCTTACGAACTGTATAGATAGTAGAATTTCTAAAAATGCTAGTTTGCACTGTGTTAATCAAGTAGGCCAGTGATTTGTTCGCATCAGCACTATTAAAAACTGGGCTAAAGTCAATGTTACGCAACGCATGTTCTAAACCACTCATGTTTATTTTAGTTTTACGTTGTGATCGTCTAATGTTCTGTGATTGTGCTAAATCCAGAATGATAAGGATAGCGCAATGGTCAGTTATGGAGCAGTTAGTGACAAGTGTCATTGATGGAATTCTACTTTTAAGCATGATGTGATTGATCTAAGCAGGAACCACTCTGATGTGTAGGGAAAGTATGAGAAGGAAAAATTCCATGATATGCACACAGGTTTAGGTAGTCTTGGGTACCCGCGTCACAGGTGTCAGCGTTTAAATTTAAATTTACGTCACCGGTTAGTAAGACGTTTTTAAAGTGAGATAGGCTTTGTAATATACAATTTAAGTCGTCATTAAAAAGATCTAGGTTTCTGAAACATGGGGGTCTGTAGATAGCAAGGATGGCAGTATCATCACCAATATTTATCAGTAGACAGTTGTATTCTTTGACCTTTGGTTCTTCAACAGTGATAAGTAGGGACTTTTTTGCAAATATTACCACACCGTCGTTCTGATTTAAAGATACTGTGCTGTAGAATATATTGTACCCGACATAGCTGGCAGTTTATTGTTTCTGTTAGCTAGCCAACATTCTGTATGAATTAAGACATCGCATTCAACTTTTAATCTATCTAAAAAAATGTTTAAACTATCAATATTCTTATAGATACTGCGGATGTACTGGGTTAGTATAGTTAAAGGCTTCCTAAAGTTCGATACGTATTGACTGCAGCTTTCCGTATCACACATTTTTGAAGAATGTACAGTGATATTATCTAATACATTAATTATTTCTTCAGTCATGATATTTACGAAAAAACTAAGGTGTTAGTAAAAACTAAAAAAACTGCAAAAATATAAAACAAAAACGGCGCTCTTAGGCGCCCTCACTATAATCTATAGAATTTATATACCTTGTCTCTGCCATCTTTTTCGCTGGACACTCGGGGTCGCCTGTTTTGTGGTCACTCGGTTTTTTGAAGCGGAGGCACGTCTCACATTTAGGTGGACTCTGTTTCTTGGTGCATTCATTTCCTTGATGGCCTACCACACCACAATGACCACACGTTTCAACAGTCTCACGACGGGTCTTAGCAGCATGTCCATACTGCTGGCATTAAAACATCTGGTCACCAGCGCAAAATCTCTAATTGGGCAAGATGTTCAGTTGTTCCGCCGCGCTATTTTGCTGTTATTCAAATGACATCGCGTGGTGGTTCTTATTAAGTCGCTAATTATAGCCTTTGGACCGAGTTATACGACAATTTGTGTCTGCAATGTTAATTACTCAATCAATTTTAACGTTATAATTTTAGAGTTGACTAAGGTTGTTTAAAATGGAACAAAGTATATTAAATACAACCTAATTTTGCAGTTTGTTGTTCATAAAAAAGCGTTTCTGCTTCAATGTTTCTAATGAGTTTGTAGTAAAATGTACTCTCAGCTCTATATTTTTACACAGAGATAATGAAATTTTTCTCTTGTTTATGCCAGCGTTACACATTATATTTAGTTTCCCCGGATGTTATCGCGGTTTATTTGGTTACTTTGTCCGATAACATTTCCTTTGTAATTACTGAATAGTTGTATGTTGCACGCGCAGTAACTAAACCACTGAATAAATCCTAGTTTTTTGTGCCGAAATTAGCAGGCCATTATGGTGCATGTTTATATCACTAACTGCAAGCAGCCGATTAAGTACCAAACTTCTCTTATTGTTTTAAAAGCGTTATCTGTATTTAAGAAGATTTCCAGCATCGTAACTGGCTTTATAAACTTGAAAGAAATGGAGAATATTCAGACTCTGAAAAGTTGTAGATGTGGTTTTAAACCAATAGTTATATACATTTTATGAGTTTATGAAATCATTGTAAATTTGTTGACTCTTAAAATAAAGGATCGTACAAAAGGCTGACTTAACAAGAATAGGTATGTTTGAGTTTCACGCCATTTCTGTTTCGTCATCTTGCAAAACAAAGACGACATTACATTATACTTTCTGAAAGAAACCTTTCTCGTGTTATACTAGGTTAGTCTATCTTATATTTTAAAATATAATTAAGTAAAGTTATTATGGTACACCTCAGCAGTTTATTGAAAATTATGAAAAAAGTATTTACAGGTAAAATGCCATTTTACTCAAAGCAGTTATAGCCTAGTGGAGACAGACACCAACAGACTACCATACAGAGAGTATGGGGTTTGAATCTACGGCGCGCATCACTGACGTACCTAATTTAGCGCATCTAAGTTAGTTAAAAGTTAGTGACGTGCCATTTTTAGGATTCCGTACCTCACAAGGTAAAAAAAGGAACCCTTATAAGATCACTTTCTTGTTCCTCTGTCTGTCTGTCTGTCCGTGTGTCACCACCGATTTTCTCAGGAACGGGTGGACCTGGCAAATAAAAATTTATACCAGATACTGAGGTCTATGGTTTCTATTAGGTGTATAAAAATCAGGGTCCTGGGTCACCGCGATAAAAAGATATGGTCAAAATGAGATTTTTGCGAAAACTTGTAGTACCAAAATTAACCTTAATTTTCATTTTTTTTTAATTTTCCGAACTTCTCTTTTACTTGTGCTGTAAGACCTTGGTTTTAACCAAAATTGACAATTCTAGGTCAACCGTAAGTACCCTAGGTTTTGGGTCGAAAACCTATATGGTAGTTCCCGTTGAACTAGAATCACGAAATTTGGCCAAAAAGGGTCTTACAGCACAAATAAAGGAAAAATTACAAAAAATAAAAAAGTGGAAATTTTAAGGGTGTCCCCATACATACATAGTAGACTCCATTTAAGATAGTCCTCTAAGTTGTATGGGCGCTCATACAGATTTAGAGGACTAGCGTAATTAGCACCAACCTTAAATAAGCTAAATAAATAAAATTGTGCTATTGTGTGAAAGAAAATATTTATTTGCAATCAGCGAGATGAATAAAATACAGTTGAGATGGTAAACAAAATGTCTGTCATTAATAATAATATGTATAATTGTCGCTTAAACGGACAAGTCAAGTCACGCATGCGCGTTACGATTTGTTCGCGATAGACTGAAGATGTCACGTCGAAAAACGAATTCATCTGTTATTTTAAAAGTTGCTCGAGAGTTATTAGGTACTTAAATTAACAGTGCCATAGTTTCGTGAAAAAACCAAGGATCTTTCACAGAGCAATAAAAAAATATGGCCATTTATACATAATTTCTTACCAATTATTATGAATTTTGTAAATTAAAACCTAAAGGGTGCTTTTTGTGGACTTAGAGTACTGTAATTTTGCAAGAAGCAAGGTCTTACAGTATGAAGACAAGAATAACTCCAAGAACGGTTTTGTAGATAGTAATGTCCTTAAATGTTTTCGCGATTACTGCTAAAGTTAAGGAGATCGTTCCTATTAACAGTAGAAAATTTTTCTTATACTTATTTTAGCAATATTCTATAACGGCACTCGACATAAAAAACGGGCAAAATTCGTCTTGATACACGATGCAATGCGTACGGAACCCTCGGTGCGCGGGTCAGACTCGCACTTGTTCGAATTTTTTTTTTACCTAATAAGCGGCAAACGAGCTGTCGGATCACCTGATGCTAATCGATTATCGCTTCTCATAGACACAAGCAACACCAGAGGAGTCACAAGTGCGCTGCCATCCTTTGTGTTGGGCAAAGAAGTCGCAGGAAGAGTGGGATGAGGGAGAAGGAATAGGGAATGGGGCCTCCGGTAATAAAGTAACAGTACCTACGTACTGTTACTCTATGTCGATTCTCTCTATTTCTTCCTTGTCGAGCCGGTCCTTTCATACTTAAATCAGCAAGGCTCTACTTGCTGGTCTCGTGTGCTGGAGGTCACCTTAAAACAATCGGTGCCGGCCGAAATATTAGAAAAAATCATAAGAGATAATGTTATATTTTGATGATAACCAAATACTCTATTAATTCTACGATAAGCATAGTAATTAATAATAAGTACTTTAAATCACATCGGCCGGTGCGCAGTTCATTGCGCGTGCCGGCCGCAATCGCATTAAGGTGCGTAGGGATAGCGCGTTCCTGTGTTACGCGTAGTTGGGAAATACTGTCCACGCATACATTGGATGCGTGCTGCTACTGAAAATTTCGTGACAGAAAAACCCAATAACACTGCCCGACCCAGGAATCGAACTCGAGACCTCCCGATCCCACGCGCACATTTTCGGGTTTGATGTCGAGTTTTCCGTCTCTACGCAAAGATGGTATTTGCATCGTTTACTCATATGTGATTGAAATTTATTATGTAGTACGTATTCATGTATTCATATCTCACTCGCAAACTATTTTGAGTGGAACCTCGAACTCTACTTAGTAACTCAGGTATAGTTCGATGCTTTGTGCTAGTAAGACAATCATTGTTCGGTAGTTGTCCAGTAAGACCACTATATTATGTATTATATATAAAATGCCGTGTGGTTGACGGCATAGAATACAAGTGTCACCACCCCCTATCTTCCCGTGGGTGTCGTAAGAGGCGACTAAGGGATAACACGATGCAAATACCATCATTAGGCGGGTCCACACAGACCGAGCAGGCTCGCGAGGAAAATGCTTCGCGAGGCTGCTCGGTCTGTGTGGACGTGGCTCGGTCGAGGAAAACGCATGTGCCGCCGCGGCCGAGCTTACCGTGCGCCCGAGCTACCGAATTAGACACGTCCACACAGACCGCGCAGCCTCGCGAGGAATTGGCGCGCGAGGCTGCGCGCTCTGTGTGGACGTGCCCCGGCCGAGGCATGCGCGTGTGCCGCCGCGGGCGAGCGACCGTGCGGCCGAGGCATCGAGTTTGGTTTTTTGTTTTGCCGCGGTCCGGACGCTGTTTCGTGCCTCGCTCGAACATAATAATCGCTACTAATAATATAAATTCGCAAGTGTGTTTGTATGTTGGACATTTTTTTTATAGACTCACGTCTGTATCCGCGTAAGGATAGGCAGAGTTGTAATATTATTACATCCACATTTCACCATGAAATGTTTAGGTCCCACGTAATAGGGGACGAGCCTATTGCCGTTAACGGGCACATTAGCAGACTCCGTGCTGCTTGTGAGAATTCGGGAAAACCCAGTAACACTTTTGCCCGACCCGGGAATCGAACCCGGGCCTCCGCTCAGCAGTCGCATACCCTATCCACTGGTCACTGAATGACGGAGCATACATTCATCATAACATTCTCATCTTTGACGCTATTTATTGTACCAATAATAATCCTTCAGTCTGTGCTTCGGTTACAGTATCCTTGCCTACAGACATTCATTTCCTATAATTCATTCTATGTTTTTTTCCATGTCTACCTATTCCATCCTTTAGGTATAACAATAATCGACGACCGGTTGGCAAAGCGGGAGTGTAAGCGTCTGCAACGCGCAAGGTCGGGGTTCGATTCCCGCTCATGTCAAACACGTCTGTGCATGAACATGAATGTTTGTCTTGGTCTGGGTGTTTCTATGTATATATTTACAAAAAAAGTAAGTATAAGTAAATATGTATGTTATGGCTTATGTCCCGTTATTACCATTGTCTAGTACCCAAAGTAGGTACAGCAATTGGCGTCAGTCAGGCAGCCGGTTACTAAAAACACATGCCACAACCCTATTGCAGTATGACCATTGCCAAGTACTATATTTATGAACAAAATTTAAAAATAAGAGAGAGAGGAGAGACCAACGATCTCACATTGTTACGTAGACCGATAGATGGCAAATGTACCACAGAGTACCTTTGTATATAGGAGGATAGAGACGTCACTCAAGCTATTAGCGCTACCTGGCGGTCGTTTCAAGCATTTTTAGCTGACCCGGCAAACGTTGTTTTGCAAATTTTTTTTTTTTTTTTAAATAGATGTTGGCCGATTCTCATAGATACCGGATAAGCACAAAAAATTTCATCAAAATCGGTCAAGCCGTTTCGGAGGAGTATGGCAACGAAAACTGTGACACGAGAATTTTATATATTAGATTAGACAAATTTATTTTATTATGTGTTTCAATTACATATACATCCCTAAGTGAAAACCATGGTTTTCGCTTATGGATGTACATGCTACTGAACTGAAGTGTGTAACTGCGTACTGTAAAATTATATAAAATAAAACATTGGTTTAAATAGCACCCTTTATTTTTCAAACGTTTTTACAATATTCATAACATTTATGTTGTATCTGAGATTTTTCATCATAGTCAATTCTGGACCCAGTTAAAACTTTATTGATGACTTTACACCAAGTAAAAATAAATAAGTTGGTGCATATTGCTTCAAAATTTTTGAGACTTTTTTATTCAAGATGCGTAAGTTCCTAATGCAGCCCTTCTGCGAGACTCCACTCATCGGGCGCAGCATATTCATCTCATTGACACGCAGGCTGTGCGATAAAATCGCTGGCAGCTATAGTTCGGATAAAAACCTGTGTTGCACATTTTACTTTCATGTTTGATATTTTCTTTGAATTCACATGATATATTACTTTTGGCATTAAGCAAAGTCCTTGATATGCAGGATTTTCACTTTGCAGAAGCATAGTATGTTTCCTTTTGCTAAATTTTCTTGCCCATCATTAATTACTTTAAAAATTATTTGTATTATTTTCTCAAATTGATTAAATATATTGTAATTGAAGTCGGGTGTAAGGGAAGCTGTTCGAATCATTCTGCTAAGTGTTATTAGTGATAGTAATACAAAAACCTTTCTGAGCACGCTCTCGGACCCTATTTCTAATAGGTCACCACTTTCTCGCCTTTTTTAAACAGTCTGCCCATTTTTCATTTACCAATCTTCCTGATACTGTAGCATAGTGAAAATCATTGCAGGGGATATATACATTCAGTGTCTTTAAAAGAAATGGGTTTTCTCATAGCTTTAATCATCATCATCATCCTCCTAGTTTTCAACCTGGGGTCCGCTTACTCCTCTAACCGCATTTGGCTGAATATGAGTTTTTCCACAGAGCGACTGCCTGTCTGACCTCCGCAACCCAAAGGGATAGCACTATTCCATGGTTTAGACTAGTGACAGTTTATTTTGAAGGTACTGATTCCTTAAAATGACTGCCCATTACTTTAAGGAAACTTTACACACAAAACGATAACCTTAAGATCAGTTATATTACTTATAAAAGTGGCTTTAGTTACTTACAAATTTTATTACAGTTTCAAACACAACATCTTCTTGTGGACATTGCTGTGAATGTTGCTAAATTCCAGTGGAATGCAAAATTTCTCGAGTAAGATGGGTACCTAGGCGAAGAGTGCGGGAATAAGAGTCCAGGAAATTAAGAACCATTAACATTTAAATGTTGTTTTCAAAATAAAAATTGCTTTTTACAGATATTTTTATGGAGAAAATTTTGAAATAAATATTATAAGAATAATTAAACGTGAGAATAAGTGATTATGTAAAAAAGTGAGTTCTACTGCCATCTAGCGCTCATTTTATCTAAATAAATGAGGTTCTATTCAACTTTGTTCTAAGTTTTAAAACCATGAAATGTACTATTTCACTGTAATTCACAAGTCGGCAATTTGATACATGCGTTCTGAATTCAAACTTTATGACAACTACAATTTTGTTTTTTCCTACGGTGCTGAGGCTGCCGCGCTCTAGGCCGCGTTCACATTTATCTGATGTAATCTGTCGTGACGGCGTCTGTCGTGTCGCGACAGATAATATCCCGGTCTGCGACAGAAAATGGGGGGGGGGTCTACAGAGCGAATTAAGAGATTGGACTCAGATTAATTGTAAAAAAAAAATACTTTATTTAATTATAACAGCTTAACGGTATATTTAAAATATAAAATAGTAATCGCTAATGTTAGATCTACAAAGGATTTTTTAATACGTATTTGTGTTTTTTTTACCGGAACAACGTACAAAATATAATACAAAAATGTATTCAATTTAATTAAAATCTCAAATGCACCTTCAGTACCACGAGATTTGAATAAATCGTCTTCCGCCATACGACTATTTTCCTCTTCTGATGATATTTCATCCTCCAAAATTACTAAAGCTAAATCAAGGTCATCGATTTTCTATCTTGGATACTTTTCGTTTGACATTTGTTTAAAAAAAATTCTGACGGTGTGTTAAAACGGCCGTGGAACTTTCCACACGTCGTTATCGTAAAGACGGCCGCCTTTTTGCGTCCGTAATATTACGGCCGCTATATGACGGCACCGCTTTCCTAGGAAAGCAAAGCTTAAGGAGGGTTGGCGTCGTCAGGTAGCCGGGTAGTGAAAACACATGCCACAACCCTATTGCTGTATGACCATTTCCAAGTACTATATGTATTTTTTTTTTTATTTATATTCATTTATTTGCAGACTGTTAGGTCCATAGGATTAGTATTACAAAACGACTTATAGACTATTGTTAGTAAAACATACATAACTACATAAATACAAATGATAATACAACACAGATAAACACAAAATCACGGGACACTCAGACTTACACAACAAACAATCTGATTTATGAACAAAATTTAAAAATAAGAGAGAGAGAGATCAACGATCTCACATTGATACGTAAAACCGATAGATGGTAAATGTACTATGTCACTCTAATTCACAAGTGGCAATATACATACATGCGCAATAATATCACATGAGTAAATAAACCGAATAGTATCATAGATTTTCAACTATATTTTCATGTTCTGAATTCAAACTTTATGACAACTACAATTTCGTTTTTACTACGGATATTTATAAACAGATGTTGCCGAGGCTGCTGCGCTTTAGGCCGCGTTCACATTTATCTGACGTGATCTGTAGTGACGGCGTCAGTCTTGTCGCAGCAGACGATATCCCGGTCTGTGACAGGGAGGGTGCGGTGTGGGGCCGGTACAGCGCGCGACACGACACGTCAGACAAATGTGTACTGTCTGTCGTAAAGCGTCAGACGCGCGTATACAATTGCGCTATGGACGACGAACTAATTGACTTCTTTTTATAATATTATTCTTATACAGTACATATAGACGAGCTCATTGAATACAAAGTAATATAATCCTATGTAAATAATTTATGGATATAATTGGATATCTACTTAATCTGAATCGGATAATTCATCAAAAACATTGCGAAAGCGTGAACTCCACGAGAGTCAAGACAGAACTGATTCAAAACTGCGTCAGATCGCGACAGACGGCGACAGACAAATGTGAACGGTAAGTAATTACGACAGAGACCGTCACGAGAGATCTCGTCTGATAAATGTGAACGCAGCTTTATTCTATAGCCGCGCTCGTTCGGGGACCGTTTCCTCGCGCGGCAAATGCCTCGCGAGGCTGCTCGGCCTGTGTGGACCCGCCTATTGAGTAGAGACGGAAAACTCGACATCAAACCCTATACGACTGCCTCGTTGGTCTCGCGGCATAAATGTGCGCGTGGGATCGGGAGGTCCCGGGTTCGATTCCTGGGTCGGGCAGTGTTATTGGATTTTTCTGTCACGAAATTCTCAGTAGCAGCGCGGAGTCTGGAAATGTGCCCGGTACGGCAATAAGCTCGCCCCTTATTACGTGGGACTAAAGTATATCTGGCGAAAAGTGGGTGTAGAAATACACCTCTGCCTACCCCTTCGGGGATGAAAGGCGTGACGATATGTATGTATGTATGTATGTATATAAAAGAACATATCATACCGGCAACAGTGCAAATATATAGGATACTTAATACATAGATACCTACATGGTACATGGCTCGAAAGGTAATTTATAGTTGCTGTTAAAGATGACAAAATTTTAAATTCTTACAATAACTCCTAATATTGTTCTTAAGTAAAAGTAAATGTAGTAAGTAAGTAAAGTTTGACGTAGAGAAAATAATAACAGATATTACAATGATCTCCCGATATATAAGCGGCATTTTTAAAATATTTTACGCAGGCCATGTTAAAAAATCTTAAATATGCCAATTAGTACTCATTGAAAAGCTATTGAAGAAACAGGAGTGTGGTGTGTCATAAATTATTTTAATAAATTAAGTTAAGGAGTGATATTAAATTAATTAATTAAAAACTTTACGCGATTGGCAATACTCGAGTGATTTCCCTACTTTTGCACAGTTTTATAGAGTGCGGTGACCTTTTACTATCAGACAACATTCTACGTCTACCCTAGTCATCATTACGGTCGGTGTTCATATCAGGACAAGGTAAAAGGTACTTTATTCCTTTTTACACGAACAATGAGACAAAAATGAACTTATAATCATTTGAAATCTAATATAATATATATAAAATAAAAAAATATTTGAAGGACGTCGTGGAAGTCATTTCATGCATTTGGAACATCGTCTCAGTGCGATTTATACGTTTCTTATGACTAGCGAACGTAAAACAGGATGAAGTTCTCACCATACCCTATTTGTCTTGGTTGAACACTCTCATGTCATGTATTCTTGGAATGGTGAATTTACCTCATCATAGTGTTTCTTTTGTGTGAATGTGTAGTCATCCCTGGTGACGGAGTTTGTAGGCCACTCGAAGACCTCCGTTACGACCACACACTTAGATATAGAGAGTGGGGATATCTTTTAAACATAAACTTACTCCAACTCAAAAGAAACCTTATACAATTTTAAGGTATATAATAAATACGCATGAGTATATATTTTTTTAAGATATAACAAGCAAAAGAATACCTCTGTATGTACCTTTGTATTCAACTGATGATGGTAAAAAATTGTTTACATATTGTTAGCAGTGCGGAAAAGCACACAGAATATCACTCGTTTGCAAGCGGAATCACCTACAAAATCTGCCAAAAATAATTTAAAAGTGATCGCCCACGCGTACTATTATAGTATATGTTTGTTCAAACCATAGATATTTATGAACAAATAATTTCAGAGTAATAACAAACATATATGACTTATGAATATAAAAGTGTGTATACTGAAAAGGCTTTACCCATGCCATCTGAGAACTAGAGATATGCATACCAAGTTAGGTATTTTTAAGTGTATTGCTTTTCGCATATTATATGGCGCTCTGTACCGTTTTGATGTGTAGTTTTAAATTTACTTCTGATTTTGAGCACTAAAGTGCAAAGGGAATAAATGTAGTTCAAATCTCATGGAGCATATTGCGATAATCAATATTAAGTGTTTTAATGATATTACATAGCAAAACTTATAAACAGCAAAACATTTTGTAGGTCATTGTCGAGCAACAATCTACAAGATAGTGGACATACGTAAAACTATCCTACTCAAGTAAAACTGTACCTGTAACTGTACACACCAACAGTTTCACGCTGTGCGAACTACCTTTAAGGGACCGTAACATGTCCTTTTCCTTTTTTACTAAAACTGAGACGAGTACGCACTCTAAAGTACCTGAGCATACAGCTTAATATCCAAAATGCAATTGCGCGCGATTTTCGTGCAGATTTGCATCTGTAAACCTTCTGTAAGCTCCTTTAAACGTGCGATAGAGTGGCTGTGTTAAGGAGGGCTAATTTAGCTACTGGTCGTTTAGCTACCGTTATATGGGTACACACATCACACATTGTACTTAAACTGCATTGGGAATTAGGCACAAACTCACTACTGACTAATGTGTTTAGTAATACTAGCTGTTTCTGAATGCACAAATATCAGTAACTTTGAATTATAAATATTGAGTGATGTGTAAGATTGGCATTGCAACCATGTAAAAAGCATAAGTTTAATTCGCATAATGTTACTAGGCATAATTATTTAAGTATATAGTGCAGTGTATCAATAGCTTACGTTAGGTTTTCTTTCAATACTGTACCCAAAAAAGATGCCCTGCGAAGCACGGTATTAGCCTAAATTTTCAACAATTACCTATTTGCGATTAGTTTTTCTATAATTATGATCGAATGATTTTTTTCCAGCTGTGGAATATAAAATATGCTGATATCAGGTTGAATATTTAGTACCGATAGCACATTATGTGCTATTGATTTGTATCCTCATTAATATCATTGTTGGGTTTACTGCTTAGTATTGGACTATATTAATTAGATGTCGTTATGACACTGACATAACTTGATTGCATTGGAACAAATTAAACAATTATCTTAATTTGAAGACTATATGTACATGCTGTAAAATTTATTAGTAATTTTATCATCACCAATTATATTGTCTTTAATTAAAAGTACGTATTTTTGAAGCGATAGCTTTTATTGTAGCTGAGCCCGCGGTCACAACGGCAATAGCCCCAAATATCGCGCATTTGGGGCTATTTCTTAGCTACGCTCCCGTGACTTAGCGTGATGTTAGATAGACTTTACCTTCCTCGATATATGAGTTATCCAACACAAAACTAACTATTCAGATCTAACCAGTAGTTCCTGAGAGTACTGCGTTCAACTAAACAAACAAACTCATCAGCTTTATAATATTAGTGTAGATTAAGCACGCGATGAAAATTACCCTTACAAAACAACAACAAAAATAAAAACAAAAAATATTTTATTTGTATCTCCAAAACAAAGCATCATACATTTTAAATGAGAACAACAGAAGGCGGTATATGGAAAACAAATGAAGGACCTGCGTCAGCTATTGTTGCAGTATATACAACTATAACGCTGGTATTCTCGCAGGCCTATACGCAATTATAATTTTATTACTTTTACCTTTAAATAAATAAAATAAAAATAAAATAACGAATAATTAATATAATATATATATACAAAGTTATATGCAAATATATACGTATATAGTGTACAAATTATTAATAGGTTTTACAGTAAACAGTTTTACAGTAATTAGGGATATGTTATTTTACAAAATACACAATACATGCCTCAGTTACATTAAAATAAATAATGCGTCGTTACATGTTTACTGTGTTTTTATAACGCAGTTAATTTTTTTGTGTATGTTCAAGGGGACTTGAGAATGGTATAGATTCACAAAAAATTGCTAATATTAAGAAAAAATTTGGCGGTACGAAGTTCGCCGGATCAGCTAGTCTATATATAAAAGAAAGTCGTGTTATGCCCGGTTTCTGAGGTACTTTTCTCGGTGGTTTATCTATCCGTTAGCGTTATTGGTTCGATAACTCAAGACAGTGCGTATCTCAACAACGCGTCACAACATAAACGCCAGTTATCCTTAGTTTAACTTAACCGACCAATGTTCGCCGTTTATCGGTTCCATAACTTTATTTGAACTTTGACTTTTGTCAAACGTTTTATTTTAGGGTTATGATAGGTTTGTGTTCAGGTACAACTTTTACATAACTGATACAAAATGTCGTATTCCAGCAGTTCGTCCGAGTTTGATTTTGAAATCCTGGAGTTTAGTGCTAATAAATCAGTTCCTGGACACCTAAGACCTAGAAGAAATCCCTTTGAAATGTTTACAGATGAAGAATTTATTATCAATATATTCCTTTTATAATTTATCATAGATAAGTAATCTTGGGCTACTTGGATAAGAAGCATCTTTTCCCTTTCAGTTACATTTTTACAGTAGCGTTTTACAATTTAAATGTATTTTTTTACGAAACAACACAACAAGAACTATTATCGTTTACGAAATTAAAATATCAAGTCACACACGCACAACACGGAACAAAACAAAAATAAACAATGATCTTAACATCTGGATTTCTGACAGCAAGGCCTGATTTGACGTTTTTTTACGTTGTTAAGTTAGCAGGTATACAGTCATTATGAATGACGCATTATGATATTATTTTAGTAAAATAACGAGCAACTAGTTGTTTACTCCTGAAAAAAATATATACGATTAAAAATCTCGTTAAACGGAGAAATTAACATAGTTAAACAAATTTTCAACGCGTATTTTATAACAGGTCCATCTAGCGGCAGAAATAGAACTACGTATTGGTTCAATAGTTATGGAACGCTCCAATGGGCATTTAGAAACGCAGTGTCAGGTAACCAACGTTTATCCTTTCCATAACTTTAATGAATCAATAACTGTTGAGAGTATATCTGGGGACTTCAGAAACCGGGTATTAGTTATTTATAACTCAAGAACGGCTGAACCGATTTGGCTGAAAATTGGTGGGGAGGTAGATTGGAACCAGGAAAAACACATAGGATACAATAGGCTAGTTGACGAAAACAAATTTATAAGTCCGTCCTAGATTATTAAAAAATAAGCGATACGTATTTTTTTATTTGTCAATTAAACCAAAAATGACCAAGGTGTAGCTCATTAAAATTACGTATAACGTCACGCAGTGCTGCATTTTTTCGCACTAGATGACGTCACACGTTACTATAATTGGCTATATCTTTGTTATTTTTTATTTAATCGAAAAAAGAAAAATACGTGTCCAATATTTTTTTATAATCTAAAATACGGACTAAATAAAATGTAATTATGTTGACCCTGGAAACTACTCTATTAGTTGCAAAAAATAGACTGGGAGGGATGGTAGGGAGGGTCGAAATTTGTAGGGACAAATCTACCTATTCAAAGATACAACGCATGCGAAGGAAAAGTACCAGGGGAGCATAAAGCTACAGACATCCTGCAGCTTTAAAATATCCATTGTAGCTTAGGATATTGAAACGTACCAGGGTAGCATCATTTTAGAGAGGGTCGAAGTTTGTAGGGTAATGTATTAAATGAACAATAAAGAATCAATACTCTTTTATTTGTATTTCCTATTAAAAAATTAAATTAATAAAATCCAAGATCTGCTTATTGATTGCCTCTAAGGCGGAACAGAGTTCGCCGGGTCGGCTAGTTTGTAATATAAACACAAGTGTGATATATTTATTATCTTTTCACACATGTTGCATTACTACCAATCTATTGAGGTGGATATTACAAGCGAAAAGACATTGCATGCATTTTCTTTAAAATAACTGTAATGCATTAGAAAGACTGCATTAAGTTTAGAAATCACGGTTCTCCGCTTGGGTAAAAAATATTGTTCACACAAAATGCTATATCTAACAGCACTTGGTTCATATAGTTTCCGTCGATTGGAACACGTTGAAAAAATACAGACCGTAGTTATATTTACTGCATCTAATATCAACAATACATAATATCTATAAAGCATAAAACTCAACCCAGAAATGATTGGATAAATAGTTTGAAAAGAACGTAACGACACTAGCCTTTGCAGTAATTGATATAAGGTCAAACTGCAAGTCTAACTCGCAGAGAAACCGCTGCCTTGCAGCTGGTGGAAACGTTGTTAGCTACGTTATTCAATAAACTTTTAATCGCATCAACTCGACTTTCCAATCAATCTAAACATGTTCTCGACCAACTTGTCCGGAAACTTGCTGTAACTAAATAACTTACGGTTTTATATATTTGTTAGTTTTGTTCGTTCGACATTGATGGAAGTTGATGCAAATATTAGAGACACAACGGAATAAATACATTATAAAAACGTAAATGAAATCCTTTGGGAGATCTAATGGAGTTTGAAATGAATATAAATAAAATCAGCTCTCTACATGTTTTACGAGACCATTATGGAGTAACTCTCAGACATGCAGATAAACTTACGATCAGTTGCTTTACTGGTAAACATAATAAATATATACTTACTTATGCTCGTCTGGTTGTTTATGAATAAATTACACACACACACACACACTGCACACTGCGTGATGGACCTCAAGAATACCTAATTCATTTATCATTTATCTTAATCTTATCTTACTTGAGCCTCAACTGTCGTGACACAATTAAAGTATATTTACTATACATAGTACGTTATCTTATACAGCTTCTCGCGTACAACTGTGTTAGTTGTATCACTAATCTCCGTACATCTATCGAAGGCGCGTTCTAATTGAACAATGTTTAGATTACAGAAGAACAAAATTGCGTCGTGTCGAGCGGCGGAATTACAACCATCAGGGAAACCAAATTAATCACACAAACAGACTCGTATGTACCGCATACAGCGGCTTGTTCGCGACAACTTAGAGCTTATGCTCGTAACGGAATCTGAGCAATGAAGTTAGACATAATTGAGCCGTAGCAATGCCCTGCGGGCGTACACCCTGGTAACGAGATTCGCACCTCGCATACGAAACGTCTCGTCTTCCTCCAGCCGTGTTTACACAACAACAAATTTCGGCTATCTAACATTGCTATATTGGTCGCAGCGCTCGTAGCGTGACTTGCCGTGCGTAATGGATCGACGAAGTTAAGCAACGTTCATAAAGGTTACCATTTGGATGGGTGACCGTTAGTTACGTATTTGTAGCAGAGCGCTATCGTGTTTTAGAGGGTCGGTAGAGCAAATTCCAGTTTCAGGAAATAAAAGGAAATCCTTAAGCCATATCGGAGGTCTTCACGCGGCCTACAAAAACCAAAACCAGAGCTGGACACACATGTATAAAAAAGTAAGAAGACTAATTGGCAATGGGTATATACTTGGTTATAAGCTAATGTTTGTTCTGTCCGACGGACCGAGTGTTATGTGTATCGTCATTAGCAACGTGATTCGTGTTGCACTGTCAAGACAAATTACCCAAGGGTAATTTATCATTGGTGAACGGACATGGTGCCAAACAAAAGTATATGGATAAATATTAGCACTTCAATGTTTTACATTTATGTTCATAGTAGGAACTTAGGTAAATCGTATGATGTATGGTTTTGCCATATGTGCAATTTTGTAAGCAAATATAGAGTCCTTCAAGTCAAAGCTCATGCACTTCCTTAAGTAGGAAAGAAATAATAATTTATTTGTAAAACATCTTGTACACTTGTGGGTGTTATAATGAGTGTCAAATCACACATTATGCCAGTATTGGCTGACAAATTTAAATTCAAATTAGCAGGCCACTGCAGTCATTTACATATGTACTAAGATGTTGTACACTAAAGGCATATTTATCGGCTTTATGGGACTTCGATATTGTAAGCAATGTAAATATGACCCAACCCTTATTTAAAATAAAATAAACATATGTAAGCAATCTAAATATCCTATAAAAGTATAAAGTAAATGATAATTCTCAAGAACACCCATTACTATATACCTAAAAACTATCTCTGTAAACACCTGGAAATATCTTTAAACGTAACTTTAAAGTATTTCCAAATACACATCCAATACAAGTATGTAAGATAATATTTTAGTTCGTACGAGGATCGCACCTGCTGCCTCCAACCACACATTCGTAATTAGCAAAGCCCTGTTATTTCCAACCTGCCATCGTTCATTATACATCTCAATCTAGTTAAAAACATAACGTCCTTACCACTAATTAAAACACAATGAAAAAACAATGGATCAAGTCCATTAAACATCAAAAGTTCGGTAATTGAACAATGATTTCTAAATAATTGTAAACGAACTAAACTCACTAACTATGTAAACGAAGTAAACGAAGTAACTATGATATTATTTGTCTCACGTAAACAAATCTTAATGAGGGAGTAATATGATAGAGAAGTTTTTGATCATCGCTATAATGTCTTCAGATGAGATCGTCCGAGTACTAGTTCATCTAAATCCGAGGGAGGGGGTGCCCTTATCGCAGTACTAAAAAGGTATCAAATTGTTCACTAGACTTCATGGCAGACCGGTATGGAGGATATCTGGATTACATTAGTTTCTGATAAGGATAACCAGGCAGCAGGTGCGATCCTCGTACGAACTAAAATATTATCTTACATACTTGTATTGGATGTGTATTTGGAAATACTTTAAAGTTACGTTTAAAGATATTTCCAGGTGTTTACAGCGATAGTTTTTAGGTATATAGTAATGGGTGTTCTTGAGAATTATCATTTACTTTATACTTTTATAAGATATTTAGATTGCTTACAAATGTTTATTTTATTTTAAATAAGGGTTGGGTCATATTTACAAATGTCTAACTGTTAATTAGTTGTAACTAATTCATTATATTGTCTAGCCATTCTTACCAGCGGATTTTATTTAAAAAAATTGCTTTTTATTAATTTGAAAGGCAAAGAGATTAACACGGTTCGATCTATGTAAACTGTATTTAATGTTAAAAGAAATATGCGAAAGAAATTCGGGTGAATCAATAATTGAATGAATTATTTAATATAAATAAACCAAATCAAAATATTTGCGACGACCTTCAAATGGTTGTACCTTAAATATTTGCAGCCTCTGATCATAATTGAAGTACGTACGACCAAATTTTTGTCGGTAACAAATAATTTTAAGGCATTTCCTTTGAACACGCTCTATGTCGTTAATGTGCACTCTATAATATGGTGACCAGATCGGAGAGCCATATTCCAAGGTACTTCTTACCAGGGCATAGTAAACATAAAGCACACTTTGAGCTTTTTTGAAACCTTTTGTTGTCCGTAGAATGAAACCTAGGAGCTTGTTGGCTTTCGAGATTATATGTTGGTCTTCTTCTTAGTCGTTAGACTCTTGACAGAGTCGTCGTGGTCGTCATGTCCGGTCTGGTGGCAAGCTTGACAATCCGTCTCCACTCGTCCCTCATGGCAGCCTTTCTAGTGCACAGATGCAGGGGTGCGTCCACTGCTGCCTTGATTTGGTCAGTCCATCTTGTGGGTGATCTGCCGCGCGCTCTTTTACCTTCAACCCAACTCTGCACCACAAGACGCTTGATAGAATCGTCGCTAAGCCGCGATATGTGGCCGAAGCAAGGTAGGATGCGGCCTTTGACAATGGAAGATAGACGCTGTCCGATGTTCAGTTCTTCCAGTATGGATTTGTTGATCCGAAATTCTGTCCACGATATTTTCAGCATCTTCCTCCAGCACCACATTTCCAAGGCGTCGATCTTTTTCTTTTCGCGCTCCCTAAGAGTCCACGTCTCCACAACATACAGGAAAATGGGGAAAATCAGGGTTCTGACGAGTCGGGTCTTCGTGGCTTTGGTGATATTTCGATTGCACCAAATCTTGTGCATCCGTTCCATCGCAGATCTAGCAATAGCCATACGTCGCCTGATTTCATCATCACAGCCACCCTCATTTGATATCAAGGCTCCAAGATAGATATATGATGGTACCACTTTACAGTTCGCAATTTCCGTTACTTCCGGCGAGTTGTTATGGTTGACAATCATCATCTTGGTTTTGTTACGGTTGATTTTTATACCAAACTCAAGACTAACTCTCTCCATCCTGGACATAAGTTCTTCCATTTGTTGTTTCTTTTTTTTTTTTTATTAGTTATGTATACAACTCGTATAAATAGTATTATATTAATAGTTATAAATAGTATTATAGTATATTATTAATAGTTATTGTAGTTATGTATACAACTCGTGACCATGTTCAGGACTATGGTGGAAATGTATGTTACAGAAGTGACGATATATGAATACACAAAATCACAAAAACGTTAGTTCACAGACCATGATAACGAGTTATCTACATCTTACAGTACAGTAAATTGTAATTAAATTAGTGGAACAACAATGCAAATGTAAATGTAGTAAGTGGAGTGACCTAATTATAATAAACGAATAATAATTTAAAAGAACTAGAAATGTTATATAATAATAAACTGAAAAATGCTAAGTATCTATATAAATTCTAAATAAGTAGTAGATCATGAGTTGTCTAGTGTAAGTGACCATCTATCCTTATCACTAAAATAATCATTAACAGTATAATAACCTTTCCTAATACGGCAGTCTTTTATTTTACTTTTAAACGTATTAAATGGTAATTCTAAGCGACTAATTGGTATTTTATTGTAAATACGAATACCTAGCCCTACAAAAGAATTGTTAACTTTATGTAAACGATGATAAGGGGCATATCACTTATGCCTGTTCCTAGTATTTATATTATGTATGTCACTTTTTGTAGTAAATAAACCTATATTTTGCCTAATATACAATATATTAGCAAATAAGAACTGCGAGGCTACTGTTAGAATTCCTATAGACTTAAAGCGTTCCCTAAGAGTATCTTTAGCACCTAACATGTATATTGCTCGTACCGCTCGTTTCTGTAGAACAAAGATATTCTGAATATCCGCAGCTTTGCCCTATAACAAAATGCCGTAAGACATGATACTATGAAAATAGCTAAAATAAACTAGACGAGCTGTGTCAACATCAGTAAGTTGTCTAACTTTTCTGATAGCATACGCTGCAGAGCTGAGCTTACCTGCAAGACATGCTATATGTGCACCCCATTGTAACTTATTATCTAATGTGATGCCAAGAAACACTGTAGAGTCAACTGTCTCAAGTTCCTCCCTATCTAGCATAATATTAGGTCCCAGTTGTCTAACGTTAGGTAAGGCAAATTTAACACATTTAGTTTTTTTAGAATTAAGTACTAGGTTGTTTGCTGTAAACCATTGTGTAACTTGTATAAGTGCATTATTTACATCATCAAATTCATTCCTATTCCTGTCTACTTTAAAAATAAGTGACGTATCATCTGCAAAGAGTACGACATCACAGATGTTTTTTAAATAAAAAGGTGAGTCATTAATATATACAAGGAACAGAAAAGGACCTAGAATTGAACCTTGTGGAACGCCTAACTGTATAGGTAATTTAGAGGATGTAGTCCCATTTACATCGACACACTGAAATCTCTGCCGCAGATACGACTCGACAACACTAAGTGCGGTTTCCTCTACGCCGTAGTGCCGGAGCTTACGCAGTAGTGTGTCGTGATGAACGCAATCAAATGCTTTTGATAGGTTACAAAATACTCCGATAGCATTTTTAGATGACTCCCAAGCATTATAGACGTGTTTTATGAGAGCAACAACCGCATCAGTAGTGGATCTACCTTTAGTAAATCCGTATTGATCTTTGTGAAGCAGACTATTTAAATTAAAGTGTCTCAGTAGCTGCTTTAGTAAAATCTTTTCAAATATTTTACGAAATGCCGGCAAGATACAGATGGGCCTAAAATTATTTATGTCATTTTTACTACCAGATTTGAATAAAGGTATGATTTTACTTAGCTTCATCAAATCCGGAAATACGCCTAGGTCAAAACATTGGTTAAAAATTATAGAGAGGTAAGGCGCAACAGTCTCAACTATAGTACTTAAAATTTTAATTGAAATGCCCCAAAAGTCGCCGGTATTTTTAATAGTAATTGAATTAAATGCGATCAATATATCTTGCGGGGTGACGTGCTCGAATCTAAACACGCTCTTGCATTCAGGTACACTGCTAAGCAACAAATTTCCAGCGTATAAAGACGATGATTGTAAGGAACTAGTAGTTGTTATTGGTATGCTTGCAAAGAAACTATTGAACATATGCGCAACTTGAGATTTGTATGTGACTAATAAATTGCTATCTTTGATTTCAAATTGGTTTTCTCGTTGTCGTGTTCTACCAGTTTCATTATTTATAATTCTCCACGTTTCATTTATTATATTTGTCGATTGCTTAATTTTACCACTAATAAATTTTGATTTTGCCATAATACAAACTTGTTTAAAAATTTTTGAGTAGCTTTTTACATCATTTAGAAACGGTGTGTCAAATCTATGTTGTTTCAAACCATATAATTCAAATAACTTGGCTCTACTTCTGTATATACCTTTAGTGGCCCACTGGTTAAAAGATCCGGTAGTACCCTTTAGTGTTACAGTTTTACTCTTAAAAGTATTTTGAAACTCATTAATGATTAGTCCAAAAAGTGAATTATAAATTTTATCTGGATTTTCTGAGTTCAATATTGAAGGATTGAGATTTGCGATAATATTGTTTTTGAAATGTATAAGACGATTGGTAGTTTGAGGCCTACATTGTACTGTATGTGATTTATTATATGCTGAACAAGAAAAACTAGCTATCTGTCCACGGTGATCAGAAGGAAGAGAACTAATAACTACTGGGTTTTTAGCAACACAAGAACTAAATATATTATCCAAACAAGTAGAAGATGTTGCAGAGACTCTAGTAGGTTCACAGAATAAGTTACTTAAATTAAATGACTTAAAAAAATTCAGAAATCTAGTACACTGTGAAGAGTTCTCTAAAATATTAATATTAAAATCGCCACAATCTATAATATTTTTACTACTACATTAAATTTTATTAATAGCATCTTCCATAACAGTCTCAAATAGATTATAATCACCAGAAGGGGGTCGATATACACAAATTACAATATATAAATCTAGTTCCACACAGGACAACTCAATAGTGCGCTCAAAAGATAGGTTTACAATATCTTTACGTTCTTTGCATTTTAATAAATTTAAAGTCATTCCGAGAGAACCGCCTCTAATAGCCTGCTTTCTTATATATGCGCTCTGCATTGTGTAATATTGAATAATGACAATAATCTCATAATTAATGCAGTTACTAAATTATGTGTTTTAGTTAGCCTTCCAATGCGAACAGCGAATATTTATAATAGTGGTTATGTACAGCGAATATTTATAGTCGTAAGTGGATGCTCCTGTTACACAATATTCGCTGTTCGCATTGGAAGGCTAACTAAAACACATAATTTAGTAACTGCATTAATTACTTATGTATTACGTCTGTAAACTATTACTATTTACAAGTAATTTAGTACAATGTGTAACAGTTGCAGCTCCTTACAGAAATAAAAATATGTACCATAATATTGGCGATTTAAAAGAGTGGCCTCGAGTTTTATTGCCCGTTCTTTCTCGTGGCTCTACCTATTGCTTTGCGAACGAGGCAGTCATTTTAAAATTGACGTTCATAAGCGTCACCTTGTGACCTAGATGAATAAATGATTTTGACTTTGACTTTGACTTTGTTCCCACTCGTCCCCTATGAGATTATAACTTGAGCTACCGATCTCACCGCCGAGCCACACTACTACCTATTAGTTCGTATTTAGTACCGTATTCCGTTTGTGCAATAAAGCGGTATTGTTCTAAAATATCATCAGTATATATGTAATATTTTCCATTACTGGAATTCTTCTTACATTACGCATATAAAGCACAGTCGAAACTAAAATAAGAAGTATTTTCCCTACGGAGTGTAGGGGAGCACTAAGCGAGAATTTTTGGTAATTCCCTCCCTAAGAATGTAAAAAATTTCTACGCGGGTGGCGCCGCGGGCTAAATGTAGTCCTATTTATATCCTTTTTATAAACTCTAACGTCTCAGAGACTTTCTATCCGCGTTATTGAAATAACTCTACATCCTTTTGATTTAGAGTCCGATGAAGATGCTATGAATCATGTAAGAGATTTTATCTTTATCATATTTAAGAGTCTGGAGAGAATAGTTCAGTTAGGAAAATGTATCGTTGGGCAATTAAAGTTATATTTAACACGTTGAATGCGGTACAAGCCGATTTTGACTTGTATTATACTTTCGTTTGGTGCGCCGTTGAAAGTAGGTGTTTTCTGTTAGGTGCGGGAGTGATTTCCCATTGAAATCCTTAAATCCAGAAAGAGACAAGTATACATTTGGGTTTGTTACTTTAAATTGTATCTAATAGGTAGGTTTAAAGTATACAAGACAAATTCGACTTGTACCGCACCAGATGATAAAAAATTACAATTGGTGCAGTACCAGCCAAAACTGTCTTGTACGCTACCGACTTGTATTGCACCACAGTAACTTGTCATCATAGGCTAGTGCAGTCAGTACATTCTGACGTATTTCGTCTATAACTAACTATAACACAAGATGCGATAAAAAAGATCACTTGCTGAATTTCACTGCATCTATAATAGAAGCTCTGACCAAAACTAAACTAACTGATAAATTTACTGCCGGAAAAAAAATCAACAATTAAGAAAAACTATGAATAGCAGAGATGCCGACAAGAAAGTAAGAAGAGTTGACACGTACTGCAAAGAATGCGACAAAAAATATATTTGGAATGCTACAAAAAATCGCATAAGAATATTTAGGTTTTGTGAATAACTTTTTCCTTGAATAATTAAAAACATCGATGTCGATGTGTTATATATTTCCCTTCCCTATAAAACTATCGACACAACAAACTTTGCCCTACCGCCGTGATGTGGTACAAGACGAATCCGTATTGTAATTTAAATGTCATATAATTACTAAACTAAAGTTTGCATTCTGTGGCGACCACAGATATATCTAATTGAATATGTCAACTTGCTATTGCAAGGATAAAATTATATATTTTTATAAAAATCAAAGATTTATTAGCCAAAACTTATTCATTTGTTTACAAACCATTATCGTCTTGTATCGCACCAGAATAAAAAACGGTACAAGTCAAAATTGGTATGTACAGCACTGTACGTAATTTGTAGTTTTAAAGTATCGCATAAGTCAACGTGTAATAAATAATTATTAAACTTTTTACCTAGACATCTAATCACAAATTAATTCTGGGTAAAGTATTATGCCTCTAAAATTTTAAATCTACCGAGAAATTTTATAATTCTCTTGAACACTAAAATTATTATAATATAATGCTAAAATAAAAATTAGTAAAAATTAAGTTGTGACTTTTATGTAAACGTAGATGTCGTATGCTAATGTTATTGTTAAACTAGTCACTGCCAACTCATGTGTCACTGCTATGTACATTACAACGGAATATTCAAGAAATGATTCCATATCGCAACCCACGTACCTTTGTTTCGAGTCTCCTATAGTATTTATACCTATTTCGGCACTTATTGCATGTGCCGTGATCACACAAGGTATAATATCTCCACCCAAAGGTTGCCTGGTGGAAATCGCTGTTAGCGATAAGGCCGCCCTTTGTACTCTATTTAATACAAAATTTCTATATAGGTAATATGTTCTTAAAAGTGTACAATAAAGTAGTACATAAATAAATTAGGTACATGTCCTGAAAGATAATTTAAAACCAATTTGTTAGCAACCAAAAAGTATATTTTTAAATTATAATCAACAAGAAATCACGTCATTGTAAGACAAAACCGAACATCAACGCTTCGCAGCTAGACTTAAAATTCTCAAATTCAATATTCTATTTTTAGACATAGCCCACTTTTTATTGCTTTTTAACATTCTTAATAACCTTTTTTTGCAGGGATTCGTCATCTTTTTGTTTGAAATGAAGTTTATTTTAAGAGCTGTTAAATGATTCTTCGTTAAGAAAATAAGTTTATTTTACTTGGCATTTTAGGTTATCAACCTTTGCTATAGTTAAAGACTAAGCGGACAATGATTTCTGATATTTTAATAATTTAAGTAATTAAAGACCTACGTGAATATTAGAACGTAGGCGGCCAATTACTAACATGAATAAAAGTTTCCTATGAAGTTTGTTATCATCATAACTTTATAATAATTAGAAGTCCTAAATATATCTGCCTTATCTTGAGTTAATATATAACGTCAAGTAAAAGTTTGAGGTGAACTCATGCTATTTCGATTGTTTCCAAATGATGGATTTTGGAAAACCTCTTCTCCCTTTATCACAGGCCAGTAGTACCGACCAGGTAAAATGGAAAATATAAGATAATATAATCGATTTTAAACTTTCGCAATTTGTATACATCATACAATATTATGTAGCGGGTCTTAGTCGCAATAATTTACTTATTTAAAGGCATAAATACCTCTGATAATCTCCTACTTTTCTACCAGCTTCCAACGGTCGTAGTCTCGGAGGGACTGATGTCAGCTCAGCACCGTCCTTGTGAAGCGCGGGTTTCGGCAGCTACCCTCACTTTTTTTAAATATTATTGTTTTTGATTTTATCCGCACTGTCGGTACTTCCACAAACTACACTTATGACGTCTACACACTGATGAGTTGTGTTACTGCGGCGTTGTTTGCATTTGTTGATGACCATGTGGCTCCAAGTGGTCGATAGTCTGTATCCGTCCCCCCGGTTAAAATTTCTATGTTTTTTTATTTCAACCGCTTCACGTACTATCCTGGAGTAATAGTGACGATCGGTGGATAAGACTTGTGGTTGATGTAATTCTATCCAGTGGTTTGGTCCAGATTCCAGCAAATGTTCAGCTATAGCAGATTTATTAATTTGTCGATTTTTTACAGCTGCGATATGTTCCTTGACCCTTTCAGCGATCGTTCGTTTGGTGTGGCCGATTTAGGAACTACCACAACTGCAATCGACCTTGTAGACGCGTGGTGTTTGTAGAGGAATAACGTCCTTTGGGGTACGCTGTTTGTGTGCTACCTTGGAGAAAGGACTATATACAGTCTTGATGGAATATTTCTGTAGTACTGTTCCAGCTTTGTTTGTCACTCCCTTGATATAAGGCATGTAAGCCGGCACTCTGCTTACTTCAGGTTTGCGGTCCTTCCTTTGCCGACGGGGTATCTCCTTTTTCTATCCATTGCGCCTTAGTACCTTCTAAACATGTAACAATTCATTGTTTAAGTGTTCAGGGTCACAGAGATCATACGCTCTGTTCACTAACGAGGTCACTACGGATTCCAAATGTCGCGGGTGATGATGCGAGCATGCGTTGAGATACCTGTCAGTGTGTGTCGGTTTTCTGTATTCACTGAATACAGAAAACCGACACACACTGACAACATTGTGGAATAGTGACTCCACGTCAAAACTTACCATCACGTCATCTGGTTCCTTCGTCACGCTCTTGATGATGTCGATAAACTGGCGAGAGTCCTTCACGAAAGATGCCGTCTTACCTACTAACGGTTGCAGTACCTTGCTGATGTGTTTCGCCAAACCATATGTCGGTGAATTTATTTGGCTCACTATCTATCGGCCGTAATGGTACGTTTGTCTTGTGGCCTTTAGGCAAACCGTAGATCTTGGGCAGCTGCACGATTTGAGGTTTGTGTAGACGTTCAAAGTCATCTTCCGTGAACACGTTTCTATGGTCCTTTATCAACGCTCGAATGCGTTTCGTTACTCTGGCTGTCGGGTTTATATATTAATGTGTCACTTAACAAATTCCGTATTTTGCTGTCATAGTCACAAGAATTCATCACCACAGTGGCGTTCCCATTGTTGGCCTTCAGCACTGAAATATTCGTGTTATCACGCAGCGTTCTTAATGCCTGACACTCTTCTGTGGAGACATTGGGTTTGACTTGCGTAAAATAACGGCAACATTCTAACCTGACGGATACAGACTATCGACCACTTGGAACCCAGTCATCAACAAATGCAAACAACGCCGTAGTAACACAGTTTAGTTTGTCGAAGTACCGACAGTGCGGATAAAATAAAAATAAAAATATATAAAACAAGTGAGGGTAGCTGCCGAAACCTGCGCTTCACAAGGACGGCGCTGAGCTGACATCAGTCCCTCCGCGACCACGACCGTTGCAAGCCAGTAGAAACGTAGGAGAATTACAGAGGTATTTATGCCTTTAAATATGTAAATTATCGCGACTAAGACCCGCTACATAATATTGTATGAAGATAAGATAAGGTACCTATGACTCGTGTTTCACTGAGACGCAGTCCATAACGTAGCTTTGCCCTATACAAGTCAAAATATATTTTATAATATCTCATGAGGGGAACATAAAAACTTGGTTGCTATTTGTCATTCTCTAAATAATATAACTTGTTTCCTTCCGTTGCCGTTTGGATATCGTCTAAAACCTTGGCCCTGAAATAAACCATAAATGTAATATTTAGCGAGTTAAAATGCCTATTTTAAAATTTTCTTACCCATGAAAGTATTCATGTAATCTCCATTTCACAATTTCAAGTTTTCTGCGTTAGTTTATTTCAGAGTGGAAGCACTTTCTACTAGTTACTTCCAGTTTCAGTAGAAATACCGCTGTAACTGACCTCATTATCACTTATTTATACATCATGTATTTTAAAACTGCTTAAGTTACTACTTATTTAAAGAAAAAGCTTGATATGTCACTATTTAAGAATTCTTGGCTACTCGTTTTCATTGTTAGGTTTTGTACTCATCCAAAGAAAACTGTTGCTTTATATTGATCTTTGGTGAGAGGCTTGTACTTTTCCAGTCCAGCTGGCCCATTCCTATTACAATCAGCGTGGTGCTGCTCTCCAGCTTACATATTTATTATTATTTTTGTTTCTCTACTTCGCGTACTTTGCTATCATTTGGTGTCGAAAAAGTACACGGCCCCTTTGGCAGGCGTACACGGAGACATGTGTACAACGAATTACGAAGGCACTTTGAGAATTTAAATCTAGAATATAATGGGACACCTACTGGTTAGCCTCCACAACTGCACTATTAAGTACAGTCACGGATTAGCCCCAGAAGGTATTGGACTATTGGTACTTGTATGGAAACTAATTACTTTGGCTATTGTGATGGATGTTGAATGGATTGACTTAGATGAAAACTATATATGAAAACTGTCGTATTATACCTGCCAGAGACATTTATTACTGATAGTAGAGATATGACTTTACCCGTTCAATAGTGAGAAAAGGCCTGTGCCCAGCAATGGGACTGGGACTGTTTATACACCACTATTTTTTAATTAGTACAAAAACTTTAAGGACATATTTATTAGCGAAGACATTATTATCATATATGTGTCGTAAGAATTTCATAATATCTATAAATAGCAAAGTTATAATCATTTGTTTTTGTAGAAAATCTCACCTAAATCATAGACATATTTTACAATCCATTCACTACTTCATTGATAGTACTTACTTTCCGTCCTACTCATACGCATTCTTTCCGTCGCACTTATAATGTAGGTAGCCTTAGACAATTAAATGAAGCAAAATAATAAGTGTAGGTAGTTACTTTTTAATTTTCTAAATTCTACCCTCTCCTTCATACTTCATCCGGGCTTAGGACCGCCAAAATTTACCGTTTTACAAGTATTTAAATACGGAGGTATGTAATTAGAAATCAAACAAATATCAAAATAAAAGAAGGTATACTGTAATAAAAGAAAAGAGTAATATTGGCGTATTTATAATGTTAGAATCATCTGCTATTTATTTAAAAATATTATTTTATCATCATCATGTCAGCCTAGAGACGTACACTGCTGGACATAGGCCTCCCTCAAAGTTCTCCACACAGACCGATTTTCAGCCGCCCGCATCAAATTATTATTTACTTAAGTAGGTATTATTTACTTAACTTACAAGTATTTCCATTGTTCTTCGAAATGTTCACCACCATTGTCAATACACAGACGAGCACGTATAATTAAATTGATTTTTAACGAGAGAAGTACGCTTCTGTCTGTTCACTTCGTCAAAAGCGTCCAATATGCGCTGTTTTAATTGTTCGACACTAACCGGCTCACTTTTGTACACTCACAAAAATATGACCATGGGTACACAGCTGCACTCGCGATTCCTTCACTCAAAAAGTTCGCAAGAAGCATAGCTACATACTCCCTGATGTGAACTGATAAGCCATCGCGTCGGGCAAACGTAGACAAACAATTAACGGTTGCGGTGAAAAAATTAATGCGCTCTGTTCCGCCAGCAATTTAGCACTGTTTGTCGCATTGGGGCGCGGCGCGGGCGCAGAGGGACAGGGGGGAATTTATCAATGGAACAGTTTACTACTGTTACTACTTACTTATAGTACGCGGGTCGGTCATAGTCTTAGTTATGCATTAACCAATTATTACGTATTTTTGTGGACAGTTTTGAGACAGTTTTGGGACTTAGTGTTTTTATTTCTTAACAACATAAATATGATCAGTTAAAGACACTTAGTGCCCCGTTAAATTTTTTGTACTAATAAAAAATAGTGGTGTATACAGCAGCAGCGGTCATTTTATATTTATTTAATCAGCTCTTCTGCTATAGATACCCACATAATATTATATCCATGTGGTGACGGTTTAAGAATACAAAATGTCACTACGGTCACTACCATTTCAGTCCCTGCGTGTCGTAAGAAGCGGCTAAAGAAAATTGAGCAAACCGAAACCAATCCATTTAGCCAGCGTGGTATAGAAATTCAAATCCTCCAAGTAGAGGCTAAGTCCAGCAGCGGACTGCGAAAGCCTAAAGGTTATTTGACATAAACTCTTTAATCACAACCGGTTTATACGCTATGAGTTTCACTTAGTGGTATACTGTTATTAGGTATTTTACGGTTGCATGATCGATATAGGTAGTACCTATAACTTATAAACAAAAGTCACGGTGCCGCCCGTCGCCTGTTTGCAAGGTAGACGCTAATGCGTGTTGTTAGTACTTTTTTCATATTGCCATGACTTATAATGACGACATGAATTATATTATTACGACCACGCTCGTACTTGGCCGGCTTCTCGTGAATAAGGATAATATGTATATTTGACTTCTAAAGGCAAATAAAGATCGGTAGAGATTTCTTTATGATGCCATGGTACAAATCGTATTACGTCATATTTGTTTTATGTGCGCCGACGGCCCACATAGGTTACTAAGAGTGGTCGACTTCGAACGTATTATGAAGCGTCGTTGTTGACACACTCGCAATTTCATGCAGTATGATCGAAAAATTTGAACATTTTTTAATATCGACACTGGAATTCGCACTAAAGAAAATGACTTTATACATTTTCTCTAAGCAAAACAATGTTTAAATTGTCTTCTGTATATTCAATGCGCGCATGGATATATTTCCTCCATAAAGATCTGTAGCAAACAAAGGATTCGTAAATAGATTTAACGTTGCCAGAATACATATTCCTACAACCCACTGATAGTAATTGGATACCATAGTATAACAATAACTATAATATATGAAGCCCTACTTCATTCCTGGTTACGAATATAATATATGTTTATAATTATTATGTAATCTCAATCTCGATTGAACTGCCACAATCAGTTTCCTGATAAGTAGGTATTCATAGATATATATTTCCAATTTTTTGGTAAATTTCATACGAATATTTAATTTTATTGTAGATAGATAGATAGATAAATCTTTATTGTGCAAATGCGATCTCTTCCAGGCAACCTTAGGATGGACAGACTGAAAAAGACAAGTTTGATGGTGTAGTGATCATATATATATGGACACTAATAGTTATTTAAATAGAATATACATACATGTGTAGGTATATATTATTATTACCTATACATTCAAATAATACATAATATACATACTAAATATACATATAATACATATATAATTATACATTCATACAATACATATAAAACATAGCTATATAATATACATACATATACATATAATGATATCAATGCAAAGTACAGAGAGAGAATTTAGATTATAATGACAAGTAGTGCTTCTTTAGTGCGTCTTTAAATATATTAAGCGATTTTGCTTGTTTAATCTCAATTGGCAGTGCATTCCACAAACGTACAGCCTGAACAGCAAAGGATTTATCGTAGAAGTTTGTGGAATGTGTTGGCATCTGCAGTCTCAGATCCACTGACGACCTCAAATTCTTTGAATGTGTGTCATGAAGGAACTTAAAACGTTCTTTGAGATACATCGGGCTATTAGGATTAAACAGCATATTATACAGTAGCATAAGAATATGAGTATTCCGGCGAAGACGAATTGGGAGCCACTTGAGTCTGGATCAAAATTCAGACACATGATCATATTTGCGGAAACCAAAAATTAATCTTATACACAAGTTTTGGAGACGCTCAAGTTTGTCAAGTTGGTCCTCATTAAGATCAAGATAGCTGACATCGGCATAATCGAGTATTGGGAGAAGCAAGCAATAAATAGTCGTGTTCGTCACTCGATGATTTGTCACGCATGGAATTCGAATACACGCACTCCAGCGTAGAAATCAGGCTCACAGGCGTTGTGTTTACAGGTCATGAGTCACTATTGTTAGTAGGAGCTTATTTAAAAGGGCTCCAATTGTATTCAAAAAGCAATTTGGTTGCATATAATGCACGAACGGCGCATCCAACCTACAAAAAAAATCATACAGTATGCGTATAATTCCTTTGCAATGCTGTTGACCAGTAGATAGTGCGCCCAGAGAACTGGTAGCACCGTCACGTCGAATGCCTTCTTGAAACTGCTCACTGACAATAATGAATCTAAATATCGCACCGCAAAAGCATTAGGAAAATAAAGAAGACAGTAGTATCGATATGATTCTGATCATTGCTCAGTGAAACAAGGTTAGCACTTACATAACAAATACTTGTAATTCATAGTCTGACTGACGATCATTATAATAAAAGGTTTCAAAACAAGTTGTAAATGGAATTAACTTTGCTGTATCTCGAAAAATGTAAATGATCTCTATTTTTTGTCCTTGTCTCTTCACGAACAGAGTTACGAAAGTACTATTTTAAATTCATCATCAGCCTTTAACAGTCCACTGCTGGACTAGACCTTTGAGAGGAGGAATTAGCCTACTATACCACGCTGGCCAAATGGATTGGTATAGGGTTTGTATCAAGTTTTCCTTCTCTTACAGTGCTGTTCTCTGCATAATATGCTCCCTCTGTCGGCTCTTACGACACCCATGGGATGATATGGGGTGGTGACATTCCGTACTTTTAATCCGTCACCACACGGCAAGTTATTATTATAAGCTATTTTAAATAGGTCAGGTAGAATTAATTTAGGTTATTGATGACTTGATGACCTAATGGCACAGAAACGGAATATTCGTCTGATATTAATACGGTTTTGACGTACCACCTGGGATACATTAATATTGGCACAGAGTACCGGTAGTATTTACTAGTTACATTTATGCATTTATGCACCTAGAATAGTTATTCTGTACACTGGCGGTTGCAGGTATCATTTCTCAATGCGCACTGCAATCTTTTTATGGGCTTTCTATCATTACGATAAATGTTGTAAAGACCCTTTTGTATAAATACTATCAAAATATTATTAACTGTTTACGAATCAACGGGCTTTGCATTTAGCTTTAGCCGTTGTGGTATAATTTGTACTACGTAGGATGACAAATTATTTATATTGCCTACGTACTACTTTGCGGTTAACGTGAGCGGTAAGTGATTATGACGTTGCTACTGGTTCGTCGATTACCTCCTACATTTACTTTGTTGCATTTGAATAAGATATAAGCGGGCTGTTTAGCGTCTCTCTAAGAATCTTTCCAAAACCATTACATTATTTGGTAAAATCGTCCATGGGATAGAGTTAATACTCTCGCACCGTTTCAAATTTTACCCTTTGTGCTTTACAAAACACCGCCATAACCAGGCAGATAATTAATAATAAAATATCTACGGAAGGATTCAAATAAGTTATCGGGTTTTATTTACCTTTTTGCCAACCCTGGTAACCTTGAATCATAAATGCGTGATTATGGTATTTTGTTTGCTCTCTCTTGAACATCTACATCGTTTATTTGCATTTTACAATAAATTCTGCTATATTTGAATTAGATTATTTGATATAGAGACTAACATGGGCCTTGTTGACACTGTGATACAGTATAAGATATCCCTTAATTTGCAAGTAACAATGCTATGTTTTTATTTTTACTATGATTGGTGGGCATTTTTTTATGTGTATTATGGTGTATGTAAGACAAAGAAGAATGAATAGTCATGTGATGATGATGTCAGTTATCCTAGATTAAGACTCATGTGATGATGATGTCAGTTATCCTAGATTAAGACTATATATTCAATGTACTAATTATAATTAAATGAGTATTAAATCATACTTGAAGTGATCACGTTGTTTCTCTTGACTCACCGAAATCGAACCCTTATATGGCGACCTTGCCAGCGCGACGCGATGTGCCGTTAAAGGAATCGTTAACATAAACATTGAGTGGTTTGTGAAGTTTTAAGACTAATAATGATTTCATTACGTTGGAACGATTTCTTACTACTTGGCGTAACTTTCGTACGTTTGAACTGTTTTTCGCGAGTTTTTCGTCTTACAAAGAGACAGTATGGGCAAGCAACAGTCTAAAGAGCAAGATGTGATAATAGCGCAAAACGGTGCTGGAAATTCCGCTGCTACGGAACAGTTGTTGCAGCATGCAAGTAGCACAAACTATATTCTGATAACAATTTGTGTTGTTTTGGCTGTTGGAGGAGCGGTATTGTTGTTGCGGCAAATGGATCGAGAGAGGCATAAATGAGTACGAGTTGCGAAGATTGTTGAGCTTGTTCCGTAGACAGGCCACTGGTGTCCCGGCTGCTGGGACTTCTCCGGCGTGAGTACAAAGTGGGTGATTTGTGCCAAAATAAGTGCGTACGGTAATAAGTGCGTGACGTAACAAGTGCGGCTAGTGTAGTCAAAAATCAATAAAATGTGTATCGTAAAAACATTTTACACCTATTTTACTCATATATCTTAGATAGGATTTTCTTTTTAATTTGACCTTGTAGGTGGTCTATATTTTATTTTCTTATTAACGCCTAATGTCATGATATCGTGACGATTATATTATTAATATCTAGACTTAAGTAATATGTTATGGCAAATGAGGCTTAGGAGGTATTTGATAAATTAAAGTATATTAAAGATTACCTCACTAAACTAGGCCCCAGTCGAATGTCATCTACTATAAGAGAAATTAAGTTACATGAGGCAAACGATATATATACACAGTTTTGCTCTTTACAAAAGATAATTAGTTTAAAGATAAAGACTAAGGAAATCGAGAGTGATGAAATCAATATTGTGACAGACTTATGTACAAAAATAATTAAATTATATTCAAAAATTGTTCAGCTTTGTTTGGATAGTACAGAGGTTACGATAAACACCATGGAGAAATTTGATCTAAAAACTGCCAATGCATTGTTGCCCGTAATGACAGGGGATATTGATACAACCAAACGTTTAATCTCAAGTATCGAAATGTATGACTCTATGATTGATGATAGTGGCAAAAAGCGACTGATCCAATTTGTTTTAATGTCCCGTATATCAGAAAGCGCCAAGCTGCGCATGCGTTATGATTATTCATCTGTTACAGATTTAATTAGTGACATGCGTAACATATTGTTGCCCAAAAAATCAGACACAGCGATCCAGAATAAGCTGCACCATGCGAGACAAAATAACAAGAGTATTGAGGAGTACGGTAAGGAGCTGGAGCAGTTATTCGTGGATTTGACTATTACACAGGCTAACGGCGATTCCGGAGCATATAAAACATTGAAGCCAATAAATGAGCGTATTGCGATTAAAATATTTGCCAACGGCCTGCGTAACAGTCGAGTCAGTACGATTATTGCAGCACGAAATTATAGCACTTTAAAGGATGCCATCCAAGGTGCATTGGACGAGATGGCGCCGAATGCAGAAGGCGAACGAGTGATGAGCTTCCATCAAAACCGAGGTAGGTCAAACCGTTATCAAAGTGGTAATTCTCAGAAAAGTTTTAATAGGGGTACGTTTAGAGTATTTTCAAATTCACAGAATTATAATAATCGTGGTCGTGGTAATAAATGTGGTCCAAGTGGAATTCGTAACTTTGATAATTCATCTAACTATCGCGGTTGTGGTGGTTTTCGTGGCCACACAACATTTCGTCACCCGGCCCGACAACATCAGATGAACTTAGCTGATTCGAGTAACAGCAGTAATAGTTCTCAGTCCATACAAAATTCTGAAGTAAAGACTGAAACTGAGAATAAAAATTTGTTTTTTCGTGCATGAACATTTTTATTGTCAAAATATTAATTCAATAAATTTAAATGTTTTTCAAGTGTCCCGTAATTGGTTACTTGACACCGGCGCGTCATTGTCCATATTTAGGCAAGATGTATTAGAAAACTGTAATGTTCCATTCCATATAGAGCGGTTTAAAATAAATGGTATAGGAGGTCACGTATATTGCGATGGCTTTGTTTATCTTACATTAAGTTATGGTAATGTTGAGTATGAGCATAAGTTTTATGTAGGTATTTAAAAACTTTTCTTGTGTCTTCTTGTGAACCGATGGCATTTTGGGACAAGACTTTTTGAGTTAATTTAATTGTATTTTAGATTTTGAACAAAATGTTCTGACTATTAACCATGAGGTACCCGTTAGTATTCCGTTACAAATGGGACAACTAGGCAAAAATAGTTACATGACAATACCGGCCAGGTGTGAAGTTACATATTTAGTGCAGACACACTTACAAGATGAATGTGTTAGTATGCCTAAGCAACTATGCGAAGGTTTATTTTTAGCTTCAATCTTAGTGAAGCCTAAGGACGGTAAAATACCTCTTAAGTTTTTGAATACTAGAGAGACAGTTGTTTGTTTAAGTTATTTTACACCGGACGTTGTAAGTTTAAATGATTATTATTTGTGTTCTTTTAGTGGTAATAATTTAAATGCTGACCGTGTCAAGCGTTTGTTTTCTATTATGAATTTTAAACATTTAAATCGAGAGGAACAAATTTCAATTGAAAACATTTGCGCAAAGTATTCTGATGTGTTTTTGCTGCCAGGTGATAAGTTAGGTGTTACCAACTTGTACCAGCAGTCCATACATTTAAAAGATAATACTTGCCCGGTATATACCAAACCATACAGACTTCCTAAAAGTCAAAAAGCTGAAATTGATAGACAAATTGGCGAAATGTTGCATAATGACATTATAGAAGAAAGTATTAGTGAGTGGTCCAGCCCTGTGTTACTGGTTCCTAAGAAAACTGATAGCAGTGGCAATAAAAAATGGCGTGTTGTTATTGATTATAGAAAATTAAACGACAGCCTTCAAGATGATAAATTTCCTTTGCCTAACATCTCTGATATCCTCGATTCTTTATCAGGGGCAATATATTTTAGCCATTTAGATCTTAGCCAAGGTTATTTTGCCAATGGGTTTAAAAATCAGCCCTAGTGCTTTCAGTCGCCTAATGACAGTAGCAATGTCTGGTTTGAACCATGAGAAGTGCCTTATTTATTTAGACGATTTAATCTGTATAGGACGAAGTTTAGAAAATCATAATAAACATTTAATTGACATTTTTGAAAGACTTAGGAGCGTAAATTTATAAAATTAAGCCCGAAAAATGCCAATTTCTAAAGAAAGTATTGCTGTATTTAGGGCATGTTGTTTCTGCTAGTGGAGTGTCACCTGACCCTGAAAAGACGCGAGTAATACAGAGCTATCCTATCCCAAAAAATAGTGACGAAGTCAGACGTTTTGTCGCTTTTGTCAATTACTACCGTAAATTTATACCACATTTCGCTGAAATAACAATTCCGTTAAATAAACTTTGTAGAAAAGGTGTTAAATTTATTTGGAATACAGAGTGTGAAAATTTTTTTCAGTTATTAAAGCATCGTCTTTGACCAATCCCCCAATATTACAATATCCAAATTTTGACAAGTAAAATGAGTTTATATTGCATACAGATGCTTCTAGGTTAGCCATAGGTTCCGTTTTATGTAATAAAAATGACTTACCTATTGCATATGCAAGCCGACCATTAAATAAATCAAGATTAAATTATCCAACGATAGAAAAGGAACTCCTTGCTATTGTTTGGTCAGTTAAATATTTCAGACCCTATTTGTTTGGTAAAAAGTTTATAATAAAAACTGATCATAAACCATTACTTTACCTGTTTAGTTTCAATAATCCTTCTAGTAGATTGTTAAAATTTCGGCTAATATTAGATGAATACGATTATGTGGTTGAATACGTTAAGGGTGTGAATAACGTGGCTGCAGACGCGTTATCTCGCATCGTTATAACTTCTGATGAATTAAAAAGTATTAATCAAAATGTTGTGAACATCATGACTAGGAGTATGACGAAAAATCAATTAAGTAGCAATTCGTCGGTCGATAAGAACAAAACAGATGATCGGTCTGATCAACCGAGAGTCGTTGAAATTCTTAGAAAAATTGTACCGAGTTAATAATTTCTACTTGTGTATTAGCATCCTATGCTAAATACGTTAAAGTAAATGATTTTATTTATATACCATCTAAGATGTCAATTTATATAGATCCAAGTTCTCGATCATGCTCAGCGCGAGACGCTTTCGTGAGAGATTTGGAATCTATCTGTAAGAAACTATCAATGAATGAAATTTATATTATGAAGAATAATAATAATGAGAAGTATATTAAATGGTTAAATAAATGTTGTGGAAATAATAATTGGACCGGTTCACGAATTTATATTATAAAAGGATTAATAAGAATAGTAAATGATGATGACAAGTGAGTAGTTCTTAATGACTTTCACTTGCTTCCCACGCAGGCACTAGACGTATGATAAATAATATAAAAAAAAATACTAATTATGGCCAAAAATGTCTGAGGACGTGGCAGAATTTGTTAAGAAATGTGACAAATGCCAAAAACAAAAGCATTCGTTACATACTAAGCAACCAATGGTAATTACTACGACTGCGCAGTCGGCTTTTGATAAAATATTTTTAGATATAGTTGGGCCCTTAGATAGGGATTATTATGGTTACTCTTATATACTCACATTACAATGTGAATTAAGGAAGTATGTAGAAGCATATCCATTAGTTAGGAAAGATAGTGTAAGCGTGGCTCGAGCGTTCGTCGACAACTTTATATTAAGGTATGGTATCCCACGTGAAATTGCTACGGACAGGGGAACTGAATTTATTTCCAACACAATGACCGAGGTATGTAAACTATTAAATATTAAACAAACAGTTGCTTGTGCCTATCACCATGAATCGATTGGATCTTTAGAAAATTCCCATAAATCATTAAATGCATTTTTGAGAATTCAGACAGATAATAATAGTAGATATTGGAGTGACTGGCTCCCGTATTGGTGTTTTTCCTATAATACCTCTGTACATTCGTCAACAAACTATACACCTTATGAACTTGTATTTGGCAAATTATGTAACATTCCTAGAAGTTTACAAAATTGTATTGTTGAATCTTTATATAATTTCGAAAGTTATCCCTTACAATTAAAATTTAGATTACAAAAAGCACAATACGAAGCACGACAAAATTTGTTAAACTCTAAATTGTTGTTTGAAACCTGTAATGTATAAGAAAGATGATTTATTGTTAGTTAAGAATGAAATTGGAAATAAGTTTGATAATGTGTATGATGGTCCTTTTAAGGTATTAGATGATCTTGATCCTAATGTTAAAATCTTACGTAATAATAAAGAAGAAATTATACATAAAAATAGGACAAAATTATTTAATGTTAAATAAAAAAAATAAAAAAGCTGCTAGTTTTTTTTTCTGTATTAGTAGGGCGTATGGTGTATGTAAGACAAAGAAGAATGAATAGTCATGTGATGATGATGTCAGCTATCCTAGATTAAGACTCATGTGATGATGATGTCAGTTATCCTAGATTAAGACTATATATTCAATGTACTAATTATAATTAAATGAGTATTAAATCATACTTGAAGTGATCACGTTGTTTCTCTTGACTCACCGGAATCGAACCCTTATAGTATTAATAAGATTTGAGAGCTTATGAGGGTATTACTTTTAAATGACTGTTGGTAAATCTGTATTTTCTTTTGCAACTACTTTTATATGATATTGGAGACGCGAGTAGGTAGCAATACAAGTATAGTATTATATGTATTATCTGTGGTAGCACTTAGTCATTATTTTAAAATACAAGTTGCATTATACGCAATATCTCGTGAAGGTAGAAATATTGGAGGTTAGAGCGAAGTTTACAGCGCAGACTGTATCTCAAAAAGTTTCGCGACGATCGTATCGACTCTTTAGCTGATTACAGATTTGTTTTCAAATTTCAAATACTTACATATCATATTAAATTCAAACAAAAATCAGCCTGTTACTTTTTTTTTTTGCAGATCACTAATAAGATAACGTGGATTTGGAACAATTTTGCTCGATATAGTTATTATTCGAATTATATTTGAAAAGCTGCAAATGAATTTTTGTACAGATAGGGAATACATCAAATCAAATTGGATGGTCCCCTCTGGATTAACTTCGCGCTCCGTTAAATTAATACATCGTAACGCCAACAACCTTGTCTGAGGATTTTACCCAAACATTCAAATTAATATTAGAGCCAACCGCCACTGTTGGATTAAATCCACTAGAACAATAACATTGTTAACATTTCATCGTCCTCGGTTAGCTGTACGTCTACAATATTTAGTACTGCTTAATTAATTAAATTAAGCCGACCGTTGAGGAGTAGGTGCCATTATTAAGATTAATAATGTACATACACAGTTGTGGAGTGCGGATCTCGACAGTCACTCGACATGCTCGTTGTGCGATGTGACGACCTACACACCCACACTCACATGTCTGCATCTCTAGTATGTCGGCACATCGAGTTGTCAACGTGTAACCTGCCGCTTTCATCGATACTGATAATACACCAACGAGATGCATGACACGTTTTCACAATGGGTACCTGCAATCATACAATGATTGCAGGTACCCATTGTGAAAACTTATGAATGACACGGATCACATGACTTTAAAGTATCATGAAAGCTCTGGAGGAACATATAATTTCGAAAGCTATACACCGGCTTGTGGCAATTTCAAAAGAAAAGTAATAATATTGAATAAAAATCTTAGTTAGGTACTATACGCAATTGCTTTTACGGTAACTTTTCGCAATTTTCATAAATTCTATCTCCAAACAGCTACTTTCATCTTACCACCTTTATGCAGATGATTTGCAGATATATTCACAGGCACCACTAGAGTCAATTTCAACGGCGTTTTCTAATATTAACTCAGATTTCGCGCGTATCTGTACGTGGAGTAAAAATTATGGCCTCAAGGTGAATCCGTCAAAAACACAGGTCATTCTAATTGGCAGTTCTAGGATGATTTCCAAGATCAATTGGCCACAGCTGCCTCAGATTGAGTTCAATGGTAACATCTTACCAATCTCAGAACACGTGAAAAACCTTGGTATTTATCTGGACAAAACTTTTTCATGGGGAAGTCAATTACAGGAGACCAGCCGTAAATTGTTTGCTTCAGCTGGGTCATTGCGTAGGCTGAGGCACTTTCTTCCCACCAACACCAAGATTGCGCTTGCACAATCCTTGCTTCTCCCAATACTCGATTATTTCGATGTCAGCTATCTTGATCTTAATGAGGACCAACTTGATAAGCTTGAGCGACTCAAACAGAACTTGATGCCTTGGATAGAAAAGTCCGTTGTCTACTGACTACATACCGCATGCATCACCCGCGGTCGTCAGTAATGAGATTGTACATCCCACGGAAGTGCGGGGGTCGCGGCTTCTTAAGTGCCAAGACCCTCCATAACCACGAGGTGTGCAATCTCAGGGAATATTTTTTCTCAGCACTGACGCGAGTGTCCACCGTGATGTGGTCACTGTGGACAACGGGCTTATCCCGTTGGGTCTGGCCAAGGAGAACTGGCGCAAACCTGCCGTACTTGGTGTTGAGGAGCGCAAGGAGGTATGGAAAGGTAAAGAGCTGCATGGACGTTTTTATGGGGCCCTGCATGGACCCGATGTAGACTTACCAGCTTCTGTGTCCTGGCTACGTTTTAGCGATCTTTTCGCCGAAACAGAAGGTTTTGTCTTTGCGATTATAGATGAGGTCGTCATGACGAATAACTACCGGAAGTATATCCTGAGGGATGGGACGGTTGACATATGTTGGGCATGTCACCAGCCTGGTGAATCTCTCAGATATATAGTATCTGGTTGTTCTCGGCTTGCCAACGGCGAATATTTGCACAGGCACAAACAAGTAGCTAGGATCATCCATCAGCAACTTGCCTTAAAGTACAATCTTGTAGACTCTGAGATACCGTACTACAGGTATGTGCCCGACCCAGTTTTTGAAAATGATCGTGCCACCATGAATTGGGATCGATCTATCATTACTGATAGAACTATTGTGGCTAACAAGCCAGACATAGTAGTGATAGATCGATCTAAGCGCCTTGCAATGATCATCGATGTCACCATTCCCCATGACGAGAATCTCGTGAAAGCCGAGAAAGATAACAAATAAAATATTTGGATTTGGCTTACGAGATTGTCGACATGTGGGATGTGGACTCGGAGATCATTGTACCGATAGTCGTGTCAGTTAATGGTCTCATTGCCAAGAGCCTCGATCACCACCTCAAAAGGCTCGCGTTAGACGGTTGGATTAAGTCTTCTATACAGAAGGCAATATTGCTGGCCACGGCTCGTATCGTCAGGAGGTTCCTCTCTCTGGAGACCTAACCACCGATAACTTGGTCCCTGCACCCGATACCGGTGAGCCCCGTAATTTTATTTTATATTTTTATATTGTTTTTTTCTAAATCACATAAAAATGTAAAATATAATTTATGAGAGAATGTTTAAATAAAGAGAATAATAATAATAATAAGACTGTGAGAATAATATTTAATAAACGGCATAATAATAATATTCTACCACATTCACACATCACCATCTAGTCCCAAACTAAGCAGAAGCTTGTAATATGGGTACTAGATAATGGATAAACATACATATATACTTTTTTTTTGTAAATACATACATATTATACATAGAAACACCCAGACCAAGACAAAAATCCACGTTCATGCACACAAATGTTTGACTTGAGCGGGAATCGAACCCGCGACCTTCGGCGTAGTAGTCGCTTACACTCCCACAGCGCCAACCGGTCGTATTATATTTTATGTTTATTATATATATGTTTATATATGTATGTATCATATTATGTATTTATTTATATGTTTAGCACCTACCATATCTATTGTATATATGCCTGCGTATGTATGTATAATAAATAAAAACAATTTATAGTAATCAGATACTTTTAGTGACTACACAACACCAAAGCTTTTTGTCTTTTCAGTCTGTCCATCCTAAGGTTGCCTGGAAGAGATCGCACTTTGCGATAAGGCCGCCCTTGTGCATTTGATATGTATGTAGTACATATGTAGTAGTTTTATATGTATGTAGTAGTCTTAAGTCATTTACACCGAATTTGTACCAACATTTGCACAATAAAGAATAATCTAAGAATATTTCGCTAGTGCATATTACCCATTTTCATCTGAATTCCCGTTATTTTCCAACGTGCCTGGGATGTCTCTCTCATACACCACATGACATCACATTATTCAAAGATGCAAAGTCCCTAATCGACTGTCGTATAAGTTGATGACAGTTTAGCTAACCGGCGTTGCTTGCTGCTAGAGACTCGGAGGGGTACGATTACTTATGTTCATGTTCTCCCAGGTGGAGGAAATAGCGGTAGTGATACATTTTGACTATGCTATTATCTGCACGTATGGCGCAGTGGTTTAACCAGCTACCTCGCTGTGTAGATCTGCGCTGGGTGAGGCGGGTTTGATTCCCACATGAAAATTGTTTTTTATTCACCAATTTTTCGTTCCTATTGTTTCGAGTTTGAATGAACTCTTGTCTGTTGATTGAATGTTTGTAAAGTCTCAGGATACAGTATTTTATTTAATTGAACACAACTAAAGCAATTTTATACTTAAACTAGCACACTTAAATCAATTCAGTCATATTAAATGAAACAGAACTGACGATATTTTTTGTACGTTCTCAACGGTTTACAGCTAGTAGTAAATTGTGCATAAAGTATAGTATTTATGACTCCACCTCATCAAACCGTCGATATCGCATTTATTGTTTTATCTGCAACTGTTTTTCTCCTCTACTCTTATCGGTTATGGAAATTAAAAGTTATAAATAGATGTCTGTGGTTTAATCCAACCATCATCCTGACCAGGCAAATTCACACTGTTACTCTTAAAAAGACAGTTAACCACTGAATATACTTACGGCGTGAAGTAGCTTCTTAGCTATTAGTTTATTATCTACTATGCAGGTATTCTGTACTTTAAGACCGAAGTTTTGAAATAGTGTTTGTCAGTGTGAAACGAATTTCCATAAGCTGGGCTAAAAATAAATATCTTATTCTAGCAAGACGTAGCGGCTAAAAAGATCCCATATTTCCTTACATTTGATCTACAACTATTAATAGAATTTACCCCATAACATAGATACTTAACAAGTATTATCTCAACTACCCAGAACCATCTGGATAACTATATATAGTTACGGAATTCTGTCTGAAGAGTTAGTTAGGGTTAATTTTAAATCAAAACAAAGTTAACACAAATACCTACATGGTAACGTTTTGTATTTTTAATATCCTCATAATACTTTCAAAAAAACTATACTACCTTTGTAGTACAGATTTATTGCAAGTTACGCTAGTGTATCTAACTATCTAGTACCTGTAAAGAGTTATTGTTGTATATATGTTTGTATATATAATCTGTAACTCGGAAACGCCTCCAACGATTTTCATGAAATCTAGTAAGCAGGGGGTTTCGGGGGCGCTAAATCGATTTAGCTAGGATAGATAGATTGCAAAAAGACAACCCAGGTCATCTAGGAACATAAAAGTACCTTGCAAGACTTGATTACTAGCAACAGATTTTCTTAAACTGTGATATTGTAACACATTGCATATATAAAAGTCCGCCTAGGTCTTTAACCCAACCCCAAGGGGCGGCAACGCAATTTTGACTCCTGTGGTGTTGCTTGTGTCCAAGGATGGCGGTAATTGCTCATTTGCTGCCTATTACGAAGAAAAAAATAGTAACTTTGGGTAACTCGAATGCAATAAAATTAAAAGCGAGTTAAACCGCTGGCAACAACTAGTATATTCATGAAATGGGTTCAATACAGGTGTCTATATTTAAAGATATTTGTGTAGTAACTTGCTATTATGACATACATCGTCTATTTTGGCTTTTTCCTAGACGGCTTAAGAATAATTTGAAACCGTGCCAATCGCTCAGTAAAATGCTAAAAACTAAGACGGTATCGCTTCCAACGGGCTTAGAAACACGATACATGTTTAATTTTTTAAAAGTCCATCAAAATAAGTTCGTAGCTGGCTACGAGCTTCGTAACTAAGTAGCGGCGTAGAGCCCTTACTCGTTTGGTTAAAAACACAGTAAACTTATTTTATTTATTTAGATGTAAACTATCATATGGTAAAGTACTATGTTAAAGATCTTACAAGAGCTACATGAAATACTATATATTTTACTATTCTGGAATAGTTGAAAATTTTGTTTTCGATCATGAAGCAACAAATATTATAGTATTCTAAAAATAATTCTGATCCTGAGTTTTTCCATTGCTGTCAGTACAAAAAATATTTATAAATAAGATCCTTTTTTCCAATACGTGACAGGATATATTTAAATGATTCTTGACATTTGAATCTCTTCTACGTATCCGAGTCAGGCGAATCGGAACAGCTGTGTTCAAGGGTAACAGATGCCATGTTAAAAATTACAGATAAAGAAGAAAAAGGGATAAAGATCAAAATGGAGACTTCCTAAAAAGTATCAATCAATCAATCAAATGTTTTATTGTGAAAACAGTGGTTACAGGGTGTTGTTACAGCTAAATAGCATAATTATAAAGGATATAGAATCACACTGCTCAGCCGTGTAAGGCGTACAATATCATTATAATAAAGGACTATGGGCAAAAATGTATGGGCTCCGTCCCCATATACCAACACACATAGAACTGATGCCAATGTGTACCTTAAGTATCCACTATTTGATTAAAATCCTTCGTTTTACTTTAATCCATGGGATATATCCATAAAAAACAATTGATTATTATTAATTAACCTCTATTTTCATTTTACACTTGCAAGTTATTTTAACATTATGGTTATATTACAGTACAAAACATTATTTAGTAACGATACAAAATAAAAATAATGTATTTTTAATCATATACTTACATTTAAATGATTATGAACGAATAATACGAAAATAAAAAACTAAAGTTGAAGATGTGGGAAAAAGGCTGCTAACCTTAAATGGAACTAGGCAGGCCATGTCAGCCGTATACATTAGGATCGTTGGGCGAAAATCTCGACACTGTGGGTGCCAGAAGATGGTCGTCGTCACCAGGGTTGGCCCCGAAAACGGTGGCGAGATGACCTAGACCCATACCACAAGAGTTGGCTTGAGATTGCAGACGACAAGAGAGCGTGGAAAGATCAGGAGGAGGCCTTTGCTCAGCAGTGGGATAGTAGAGACTAAAGAAAAATTAGAAAATAACGAATATAAATGAATGATTCATTTAAATTCATTATCTTCTAATATTCATTCTTACAATGCTCATAGTAGGCAAATAACAATAGTTATAGAGTGTTAATATTACTGGTCTATTTTATATATACTATATTGACGACAGATTGGCGCCGCGAGAGTGTAAGCGACTTCTACGCCGAAGGTTGCGGGTTGAAAGAGTATACCTTTCAGTTGGTCCCATGATCATCAGGTCAGGATCTGATCATGGAATCCTGAAAAAATCGAAGGAACCCTTCAAATTTTATAAGCACACTTGAAGCGATTTGACGATAACAGTCCAATGCCGTCGAGTTTGGGCTCGTTTGAGTCATCTTTACATAGACTTCGATGCTGGATGATTTCCATGGTCTGATTATAAAGCTGGAAGGTAACCCTGAGATCTTTGTGATACAAAGACGCAATCCCATTGAGCTTGGGCTTGTTTGATTCGTCATTACATGGACTTTAGTGCTGAATGTTTACCAAACTATGATGATGATGGAGCAGGAAGGTAGCCATGGGATATCTGTAATACAATTATGCAAGCCCATTGAGTTTGGACTCGTTTGATTCGTCTTTACATGGATTTTACTGCTGAGTGTTTTCCAAAGTCTAAGGATAGAGCAGGAAGGTGGCCAAGGGATCTTTATAATACAATAACGCAATCTCATCGAGTTTAGGCTCGTTTGTTTTATCATGGCAAACACTTTGGTACTGAATGATTTCCGGGATCTAATGATGGAACTAAAACGAACGTGTTTAGGCTAGTTAGTTGAAAACAAAAAAAATACTTGAAATTGCCTGAGGCACGTAAGGAAGGCCTCTCCATCATGTACCATCTACGCTATCCTATGACCACCTATTACTATTTTTTAATTAGTATACCACTAAAAAGCAAAAAATAAAAAATATTTTTAAATAAACAAAACCAACTTCAAAAACACTAAGGAACTAAAAAGCAAAAAATAATTGGTTTTGGAGCAAAAATTTTTGGAGTCCGTGCCATTCTATTGGTGTGATTCTATATCCTTTATAATTATGCTATTTAGCTGTAACAACACCCTGTAACCACTGTTTTCATAATAAAACATTTGATTGATTGATTGATACTTCTTAGGAAGTCTCCATTTTGATCTTTATCCCTTTTTCTTCTGTATCTGTAATTTTTAACATGGCATCTGTTACCCTTGAACACAGCTGTTCCACTTCGCCTGACTCACATACGTAGAAGAGATTCAAATGTCAAGAATCATTTAAATATATCCTGTCACGTATTGGAAAAAAGGATCTTATTTATAAATATTTTTTGTACTGACAGCAATGGAAAAACTCAGGATCAGAATTATTCTTAAAACTATAATATTTGTTGCTTCATGATCGAAAACAAAATTTTCAACTATTCCAGAATAGTAAAATATATAGTATTTCATGTAGCTCTTTTAAGATCTTTAACATAGTACTTTACCATATGATAGTTTACATCTTCTTCTTTTCAATCTGAGGTCCGCTTTCTAGTCTAACCGGATTTGACTGAATATTAGCTTTTCCACGGAGCGACTGCCTGTCTGACCTCCGTAACCCGAAGGGATAGCGATATTCCATGGTTTAGACTAGTGTCAGTTTTATTTAGAAGGTACTGACGCCCTGTAACGATTGTCAAAGATCTTCATGACAACCGGGACCGACGGCTTAACGTGCTCTCCGAGGCACGGGACAAGCGATAATTAACAATTCAATACGCACATAACTCCGAAAAGTCATTGGTGCGCGCCGTGGATTCGAACCCGATACCCTCTGCATGGCAGTCTGTTGGTATATCCACTCGGCTATCGCCGCCTTTATATCCACTCGGCTATCGCCGCCTTATATACTTATATGATAGTTTACATCTAAATAAATAAAATAAGTTTACTGTGTTTTTAACCAAACGAGTAAGGGCTCTACGCCGCAACTTAGTTACGAAGCTCGTAGCCAGCTACGAACTTATTTTGATTGACTTTTAAAAAATTACACATGTATCGTGTTTCTAAGCCCGTTGGAAGCGATACCGTCTTAGTTTTTAGCATTTTACTGAGCGATTGGCACGGTTTCAAATTATTCTTAAGCCGTCTAGGAAAAAGCCAAAATAGACGATGTATGTCATAATACCAAGTTACTACACAAATATCTTTAAATATAGACACCTGTATTGAACCCATTTCATGAATATACTAGTCGTTGCCAGCGGTTTAACTCGCTTTTAATTTTATTGCATTCGAGTTACCCAAAGTTACTATTTTTTTCTTCGTAATAGGCAGCAAATGAGCAATTACCGCCATCCTTGGACACAAGCAACACCACAGGAGTTAAAATTGCGTTGCCGCCCCTTGGGGTTGGGTTAAAGACCTAGGCGGACTTTTATATATGCAATGTGTTACAATATCACAGTTTAGAAAATCTGTTGCTAGTAATCAAGTCTTGCAAGGTACTTTTATGTTCCTAGATGACCTGGGTAGTCTTTTTGCAATCTATCTATCCTAGCTAAATCGATTTAGCGCCCCCGAAACCTCCTGCTTACTAGATTTCATGAAAATCGTTGGAGGCGTTTCCGAGTTACAGATTATATATACAAACATATATACAACAATAACTCTTTACAGGTACTAGATAGTTAGATACACTAGCGTAACTTACAATAAATCTGTACTACAAAGGTAGTATAGTTTTTTTGAAAGTATTATGAGGATATTAAAAATACAAAACGTTACCATGTAGGTATGTGTGTTAACTTTGTTTTGATTTAAAATTAACCCTAACTTACTCTTCAGACAGAATTCCGTAACTATATATAGTTATCCAGATGGTTCTGGGTAGTCGAGATAATACTTGTTAAGTATCTATGTTATGGGGAAAATTCTATTAATAGTTGTAGATCAAATGTAAGGAAATATGGGATCTTTTTAGCCGCTACGTCTTCCTAGAATAAGATATTTATTTTTAGCCCAGCTTATGGAAATTCGTTTCACACTGACAAACACTATTTCAAAACTTCGGTCTTAAAGTACAGAATACCTGCATAGTAGATAATAAACTAATAGCTAAGAAGCTACTTCACGCCGTAAGTATATTCAGTGGTTAACTGTCTTTTTAAGAGTAACAGTGTGAATTTGCCTGGTCAGGATGATGGTTGGAAGAAACCACAGACATCTATTTATAACTTTTAATTTCCATAACCGATAAGAGTAGAGGAGAAAAACAGTTGCAGATAAAACAATAAATGCGATATCGACGGTTTGATGAGGTGGAGTCATAAATACTATACTTTATGCACAATTTACTACTAGCCATAAACCGTTGAGAAAGTACAAAAAATATCGTCAGTTCTGTTTCATTTAATATGACTGAATTGATTTAAGTGTGCTAGTTTAAGTATAAAATTGCTTTAGTTGTGTTCAATTAAATAAAATGCTGTATCCTGAGACTTTACAAACATTCAATCAACAGACAAGAGTTCATTCAAACTCGAAACAATAGGAACGAAAAATTGGTGAATAAAAAACAATTTTCATGTGGGAATCAAACCCGCCTCACCCAGCGCAGATCTACACAGCGAGGTAGCTGGTTAAACCACTGCGCCATACGTGCAGATAATAGCATAGTCAAAATGTATCACTACCGCTATTTCCTCCACCTGGGAGAACATGAACATAAGTAATCGTACCCCTCCGAGTCTCTAGCAGCAAGCAATGCCGGTTAGCTAAACTGTCATCAACTTATACGACAGTCGATTAGGGACTTTGCATCTTTGAATAATGTGATGTCATGTGGTGTATGAGAGAGACATCCCAGGCACACATTTTGTTTATTAAAAAAATATTTTTAAATAAACAAAACCGACTTCAAAAACACTAAGGAACTAAAAAGCAAAAAATAATTGGTTTTGGAGCAAAAATTTTTGGAGTCGGTGCCAAGCCCTTACGCAAAAAGTTACTAAATTACAAACTACCTATTCTATCAACAACGAAAGTTATATAAAAAAGTGTAGAGGTTTTATAGTCAGATAAGAGATACTTGGCTTGGCACCGACTCCAAAAATGTTTGCTCCAAAACTAATTATTTTTTGCTTTTTAGTGCCTTAGTGTTTTTGAAGTCGGTTTTTTTTATTTAAAAATATTTTTTTAACCCATTTTCATTCAATTTACTTTAAAAGCAGTAAAACTTAACAAAGACCACAGTATATATCTTAAAAGTTTTGTTCTTTTTCCTACTTCTCATAAGAATATCCCTGTGATTTAAAAATAAAAGATTCAAAGAAAATCTCAATTTGCTATGAACCGCCAGAATTAGATTATTATTAAAAAGGATTACCGTACACCAGGTACGTGACTTTTCTGTCATGTTATTTATTACAAGTTGCCTGAATAAGAACCCCCGTCTGATTCACTACCTACTCATAGGAACAAACATTCAAAATAAAACAGGGACACTTTCAATGTGAAAAGGGTCGAGCGGGTAATTGGAAAACATAAAACACAAAAACTCAATTTATATCAGTACAACGCATGTAAATAATATAAATTGATTTGGATCAATTTAAGGGCGAGAATAATCACCGAGTTTTATTAGCCCCTGCCTTGATCACAAGTGTATTGCGAGTTCATAAGTGGCGTTATAAATTGTATGATAATGGTAGCGCCATCTACCTTTCCATCGAGAACTAATCACGTCAACGTCAATGGTTCGTCGCTGCTCGGCCAATCCGAGCGATCCTTTTCCATGAATCCCCTCCCAAAACGCCTCGCTATTGGCCGCCTTGCTCAACGGCGACGCAGAAAATACCAAAAGATTCGTGACGCTGAGAACGTGTCCGCCATACCGTACCGCACCGCACCGCACCGCCATATATAATTATTACCGCTTACAACCAAAGAAAACCTAACAAACCCGCTCGCGAGTGAAAGTGAAACGAATAGTGTAGTGTAGTGAATCAAGCAGCTTCATCTCGAAAACACCAGGAGACTTACCTTCTGAGAAGAAGAAGATTGGCGTGCAAGGTTCCTTTCTACACCATACTTTCTCTCCCTCTCCAATCCTAGGCGACCAGAACTCGCCATCCTTTAAATACAGTCCATTTTTCCCAAATCGCCTAGGAACCTTCGGTTTCGGTGTAACACCGAACCAGATAAAATGATCGTTTACGTTTTTAGTGTCTGGATATGGGCTCTGCGGGCTTGTAGATCATTGGCCCCGAGTCGTAAAGAAGCTCGGATCACGCCAACTGTCCTCCATACAGGTATATTATTAGGCCCAACAAATAAAACCTCGCACTCTTACCGAATAAACGCGATCTGTACCATCTTTTAAAAACACACATGTAATATAGACAGCTAATGAATTTTGCCGTAAACCTAAGCACAAAAGACACTACTTATTTATCCGCTTGACCGCGCACAAGTGACTATTCTCCCTTTTTCGAAATGCCGTAGACCGCGCACAAGTGACTATTTGCCCTTTTTGGTTACAGCGCTATACTCGGTCTGAATTGACTGTTTCTTTCTATTACGTAATGTTTTAAATTATTTTTCTCTGTTCTATTCAAATCATTGAACATTTCTTGATGCTAAAAATACGAAGCGAGTCTTAAAATCGTTAACCCGGAACGAAAAAATTATGTCAAATGCCACTCTTTGTTTCGCGCGCTCCATGATTACGTGCTTATCGTATACGTGTAATTAAATATTTTTATACTATGATACATGTTTTTTTTATTTAATTCGGTGTAGATAGAATCTCTCTACAGTTAAAACTCATAAAATATGTATGTCATCGATTTAATTTTTAAAATAATCCTGTTTAAAATACATAACGTGTTTTTTTCAACGATAGTCAATGTTCGCTGCTAAGTAATTACGTGCTTATCGTATGCGTGTAATTAAATATTTTTATACTATGATACATGTTTTTTTATTTAATTCGGTGTAGATAGAATACTTCTACAGTCATAAAATATGTATGTCATTGATTTACTTTTTAAAATAATCCTGTTTAAAATACACGAAGTGTTTTTTTCAACGATAGTCAATGTTCGCTGCTAAGTAATTACGTGCTTATCGTATGCGTGTAATTAAATATTTTTATACTATGATACATGTTTTTTTTATTTAATTCGGTGTACATAGAATCCCTCTACAGTTAAAACTCATAAAATATGTATGTCATCGATTTACTTTTTAAAATAATCCTGTTTAAAATACACAAAGTGTTTTTTTCAACGACAGTCAATGTTCGCTGCTAAGTACAATAAATTAGAAAATAAATATCAACAAAGAATTCATACGACTTGAAAGAGTCATTTATAAGGTTGAAGAAAAACATCACTTCAACTTACTCATGTTACCGACTTATCAACAATAAATGTTAATGTTAGCGCGCCCATCTGGCGAGCGGCGGCGCGACATTTTGTTTAGAACGTGAGTGGTCAAGTGAATTCGGCGAATTGGCGCTAGCGGTCAAGCGGTTATTGAGTATATCTGCTTTTCGTATTTGAGAGGACATTGACCTTCACTTCAAAAACAATATGATCTTTTAAGAAAAGCTTATCACAAAATTAACCTTGACATTTTACTGTGTGTAAGTAAATCGCCTTGTGAAAGAATTATAAACATATGAGTAGATATGTAAACCGGTATTATCTGTATACGAACGCAACTTTGCCTGCCAGTCTTTAACTTGTTTATGTCTAAAGAAATTACTTTATTTTGATGAAATTTAGGTCAGAATAAACTTGAAGCACGAGAAAATACATTTGCCACATTCTAACAAGAAGGGGTTAAGGCGCTGTGTACAGTACACTGAGTTCAGCTGTTGCTGTCACTGTCGGATTGTATACATAAGAAACAGAAGCGCGATGACGACGGGACGTTCAGAACGAGTTATTTATCATTTAATACATTAATCCTTACAAATACCTTATTCCAATCGATAAATAAAAACAACAGTTCCCTTTATTATTATATATTACATCACTGTTATTAATATTATCAAGATTTGTTTATAAATAATACAGTTACAATTGTTACAATTTCAATTTTAATGGTTATTTTATGGTTTTTTTTTATCGAGAAAATTTACCGAAAACGTGTTTTGAACACAATGGTCCCCCCATAAATATGATCAAGATTAACATATATTTTTTTAGCTGCTCTAAAATGTATACATTTGGCTAAAAAACTGTTTTGTGAAGCCTATTTTGACTAGGTACAGCGCCTTAATCGATTTGAATGCAAGAGAAAACGCTTGTTCTGCTAGTAATACATGCAACTGTTACTGCATAGAGGTTATCTTTTCATTGCCTGCTGTCTCCATTGATCTGTACACATAAAACGGCATATGATGTTTATTAATATGGTTTTGAGAATCTAATTAATATAATTATTGTAGTTCTTGAAAGGTTTTATTAAATATGCTCTTGTTAAATAAAAGTCAGCTCGGGTGTCTATTGCGTGCACTCGTAGCAGTTCATAAGTACGGGCGTTTTATTGGATGTTAACCTTAACCTTATCACAGAATAGATAGTACTTACGTACAGAAGCATCATTTCGCAAACCAATTTAAAGAAATTGCGATTCTTGCTACTAAGCAACAAAGTGCAATTCAGCTCGCATAAGCACTCAGTGCCTACCGCAATATTCACCTAACGGTTCCCGCTCTTTTCTAACACATAACGCTGTCGCTGTCTAGCGCTGAGTGACGCACTAGCTGTCGCGCTAGGGTTGTCGACTTGCTGCTGCTACTATATGCTGTCTATCTACCTACTTGACCACCTAATAATAAATAAATATCCTATGTTTAATGCGTATGGTTACACGGTAAATTTTACTAAATTAAAACAAACCTAGAGATATCCTTGTTTAATGGTTAGTGATATTTTTGATGACTTGCTTCAAGTTGGCTTGACGAATTCTTAGGAAGTATTTTTCGTCTTTCCGCGTTAGAACAGAAACCACAAAAAATCTGGTCGTTTACATTTTCACTATACTAATTCTTAGTCATTTCCTACTATTTCCTCATATTCCTATTTTTGGTTACGTCATATAATACCCATTTGATATAATAAGTTGATATAATAATCCGTGTGGTGACGGATTAAGAATACGGATTGTCACCACCCCATTTCATCCCATGGGTATCGTAAGAGCCGACAGAGGGAGCATATTATGCAGAAAACAGCACTGTAAGAGAAGGAAAACTTGATACAAACCCTATACCAACCCGTTTGGCCAGCGTGGTATAGTAGGCCAATTCCTCCTTTCAAAGGAGAGGCCTAGTCCAGCAGTGGACTGTTAAAGGCTGATGATGATGATAATAAGTGTAACTTTACAAGAAATCTTCAGTGCCCAATAAATACAAAATTCATATTCATAATAGAGTATAATATTGTACAGACCCAGTATAGCTTTTACCATACACGGCAAAAAGATATATTATACATTTTTAGCATCTTTTTTATTTATTCAATACAATTCTGTATTCGAATTTAATGAATCACACTCAGTACGGAACATTCTGTATATACCCACATAAACAACAACTTCATGCAAGGGACACCCAGTGCAGTGACGGGAGCTCAACGCTCGTCGAGAACAGTTTGCAACTACCTTACATTAATGACATTATGTGCGATAAAGAAAAAATCGAATAATGTAACTATCATCGTCATGTGAATTGTATGATTTGTGTGAATTTCTTGTTTATTGAGATAAAAGCATGGTCACACATGGCTATGCCGCCGTCGATCATATTATTAGGATGCACGGTAAAACTCGAATTAGTTTTTGTTTGCATCACAAGTATAATTGAATTGTGTATTGTTATTATGCTGTAAATAAATAAAAATAAAAAAACGCGTGGACCGATTAACATGATTCAAACCGATAAAATGGTTTTTGAACTAGATCTTTAATTTGACACCATAATCGTTGCGAACAAACAAAAAAACAAATTTTCAAGTTGCTCTCGTAATTATCTAATACTTATATGTAACTATGAAGTATATAACGCGTAACAATTCTTTTAAAAACTATCTTTTCGAACATCAAATCATAAAACTAGGATTCTGTACGATGGTCAACATAATTAAATCAGAAATAATCAACACCTATTAAATACGTAATTTGGTATTAATTAGTTTAGCTTACCTTTCCGCATCTCTAGGTAATATAAAAAATGACACACTTTTATCTCCCTGTTTCGACACACATCCGTGAAATGAGCAATACTTTGCACCAAACTTGTGATGAGACATTTTTGTTGTTCACTATCAAAATTCACGTTATTAGCAAAAAACTCTGCGCGCTAGCGGTGACAACCATGACAGCCGACTAACGACGCGGGCTTGGAAGCCGCGCGAAAGTGTAGGCACTTATCGCTGTAGGTACGGCCGAGTGAAGGAGGCCTGACCTTATGCCCAAAATAAAAGCGTGTCCTAGTTTGAGACCTATAAAACTTCAATAGTGATTTGTTTTTAGACATAGGTAGGTACACTTAGGAACTTACTTACTTATGATAGTAATATATAATACATACATAAACTCACGCCTGTTTCCCGGAGGGGTAGGCAGAGACTATGGGACGCCATTTGCAACGATCCTGACATAATATCTCTCTGGCTTCATTCACTCCCATCAGATTCCTCATGCATGCTCTTCTGTCCAGGGTACATATATAATCATTTTCAATTACACATTTTAGGTGACAAATCAAAAGCATTAGAGCGAAATAGTAACATACAAGGGCGATAAACGAGCTACGCTTCGCCTGATGATGGGATAACCGCAACTCTGTCGGTGACATATCGTTTAAAACGCCATTATACATAGGCCAATGTCTGTTCACAAATTATGGTCAGATTGGCCATGTGAACATTCCGCGGCAAATTAAAAAAAAACATACCGTGCTTACGAAAACTCTTTCTTTGCCACCTGTTTGTATTCGTTGTTAAGTGATTTCGTAATTTCGAGATTTTGTTTTTCGAGATGGCAATGACGTTAAGATTTTCGTTGTAACGTTAATTTTTTGTTAAGTGTTTTGTATTACACTTTCGAAGTCGGACTCGTATCGCGACGTATTACGTTATGTTAGGTTTCCTTACACCACTACACTCAACAATAAGGCTCTGCAAAGCTTGACTTCTTTAACTCAGCTTAAATTACTAATAGGGCATCAATCTTCCTTGACACTAACCTATGTTCAAAACAATCTGCTGCATACTAGTGTGTTCAAAATATAAATATCTGAAACCAAAAACATTAAATTAATTTGATAATGTACCTATTTACGTATTTGATAAGTTATTCTACTATACGAAACGTAATTAGTAACTCATCAGTACTTTACAAATGCTGCTGTGTATACACGAAATCTACACAATGTAGTACATTAATCAAAGCTATACAATAGAAGCGCTCATAATATACATATAATGTATGCAAATAGTAGGCTACAGCATTACAACACAGCGGCTGTTAACGCACATGCAAGCACTCAGCGGAAATAAACGGCTTAAGCGATTCAACAAAACACGATACCATTTGACATCATGGACTAAAAGGAGCTGTTTGCAATACGTATTATACGAGGCATTGAACTGAACAAGGCAATTTGAACTAACCTACAAGCAAACGGAGTGAGATGGCTACCTATGTAGCACTATGTACGACTGTATATTAGTCTGAAGCCAAGTGCGTAATAGCGTGCGCCCCGTTCGCCGACCAGCTAACTTAAGCTCAACGGCAAATTTAATGAAACTTCGTCCGTGCCAAGACTAGGCCTAATAATACCGTCATTTTATCATCCGCTATTATATCTCGCTAATGTCTTCTAATTGTTATTAATTTAGATTTACGTCAAAAGTAGTTGATGTCAAGATCCTTCGAGTAATGAAGCGAGTCAGTGTAACATTTTAAGGCGTCACTGTTATGTTTGTCTCGGGCTGAGAGACTGCAAGTATAATATGTGTATATAGTGGCTACATAATGCAGAATAAACACAATGAGCTTCAAATAAAGCCAGGTCGTAGATGCCGAGCATCATTAAGCTTCGCAATGTCTATTACTCACTTGTATTACATGCATGTATGCTTGAAAGGAGAGACTAGCTTGCAGGCTTTTTAACCTTTAGATAAAGATATAAATCCTATTAGACAACGTTTGTGCAACTGTGCTATTGTTGAAATTAATTATTAGTTCGCTCGTTCGCTAAAAGAAAATAGAATGTTTCGAATTTGGTGCGTAGTACGTGTACAAGCTCGTATCTAACTATAGCATTGTACGGGTACAGCGTTCAGCGGGCGAACGTGGCTACGCTGTAAACCGCGCATAGCTATTCAATACCTACCACGAAACACAACTTTATTTGACTGCCACCTAATAAGCTTTATAAATGTTAAAACCAAACATACATACTGAATCAATTTGTTAGAAAGCAATATCCACCTGCGTCTCTATTAAAATTATTAAGCGATTTCGCCCTGCGCCGGTATCGTACAGCAATAAATTCAGTACAATATCCAATCAGTGAAATATTGATTAACGCCTCTTGTTTGTTAAACAACTACAACAAATCAAATATGTCGTGTGTAATCCATGTTTTGGTTGAGAATAAGTGTACCCGAAAACAAAAACTATAGGAGCGTGGTAGCGGGCGGGATGGCCGCACGACTGCACGACGCGGCAGCGATGGGGCGGACGCGGCTCGAGACCGCACCGGGAATGAGAGGCGTTCAGTGGGCCACAGCTGCAATTACCTAATCATGCGCGGCAGTTACCCAATTACGGCGACTGCTGCATTTACGTTTTTGGTCTCGCTGATTCAGACACTTTGCTCGATAATTTACTGAACACATTTGCTGAAATCTCACAAATTGGCAACTAATAAAAAGTATTAACAAAGTATTGTTTTATTTTACTTCGAACGCTATTGAACGAGTGTAATTAACTTGGTGCTTTATTCTAGAGACGTGAACATTATTAATGACTTTCTAGTTCGCATGCAGTGACACGAAGCGGCTAGTGGGAGGTTTTTATCATCACAAATTAGGTTCTGCCGGTTTAGTCTTCAAAAACAAAGTGAGAGAGATGTTAATTTAATGTACGTCGGCGTCACTCGAAGCCGACCCACAGCTCTGACTTTCAAAGGACTGGGGCAGCCACGGATTCTCTATTATGTAAATTTCCACGTAATTTTCTTGGTGGAAGTGTGCCGGCCAGACTTTGTAACACGAGTGGTCTCTCATTAATACTTACCTGAGCTCTTCATTTTTCTAGGACATCGTAAATTTATAAATGCTGATTCTATTTAAACTGTCGACCAAATTAAAAAGAAAGATCAGGCTTTACCGATATAATTAACTAAGAGGCTCGTTAAAGTATGACGTATAATGAAAAAGTGAAGGGTTAACAGTGATTGTTGATCAAAGCCATATCTGAAAACGTAATATAATTGTGAATGTATTCGAAAAGTAAAGTAATACAAAAATAATAGTGTTCTGAATTTTCCCAAAAGTTTCCATTTGTAATGTAGGGCACATAATACGAAAACCTAACGGGTACTAATCCATAGATGAGCCGTCGTTTTCGTGAAAACATCTGCGGCCGCGACAACAACGATGCGCAGCTAAACAAAAACGAAATGAGAAAGGTTTGGGAAGTCGTATTGTGACAAGTTACGATGAAGCAAGAGCCTCCCCGGCTAGCGTCCATTGTGATACAGACGCGCTCCCGAACATTATTCGCCCGACCACCCGCCTCTCACACAATACCTATGTAGGTACCTATATTCCACTACAAATAAATCACATACCTACCTACATGACTATCAAATCCATTTACATCCAACACTTAAATTAACACTTACAAGTCTAAAAAGATTCCTAGTTGCGAAGATGTTAAATTTAAAAATTAATTGGCCCTTAAAGCACCTGTACGGAACGAGATAAACCTACAGTTTATGTTCTGAATAGGGTATTAAACTGAGTCTTTAATTTTAGTAACTCGTATTTTATGTAAGCGTATTAACGTTTTATGAGGCGCGCTAGACGTGAGTTGCTTAAATATCAATACGATACGTTCATTAACTATTTCTTGCGTAAAATCTCTCGAGAAATAAACAGATAATAATAATCGACTGCATCATAGCACTAATCTTTTTAGGATTAATTTTTTCTTTACTAGTTAAACCTGCGTTTTCGCTTGCATGGAAATTGATTTCACATTATTCATTCATTCATTCATTCAGCATTCTGAAGGATAGTACGACGAACTAGTCGTTTTTAAAGTATCCTGTGGAGTTCAAGTTTACTCCGCACCGAACTTTATCAAATAAATTTAACAAAAGTCCTCTTTGTAATTACATATACCTATGGAGTAAAGCAATTTATTTTCCAATAGTGCTTAGTTCATGCCGACAGAGGCTCTTCCACAATGGCCTATCTAGGTTAGAGGTAGTTTCTTCACTTGATTATCTCTGGCCTACACCGCTTTCTTTATTTTTCCTACCAAGTTCTTTTTAATGTGTCATGTCGTATCTAGTACTACGTCATTTTTATTCAGTCTATATGTCCGTATAGTAAACCCAAGAGTAGCCCAGAATTCTCCACAATGTTCTTGAAGAGAGACAGTCTGCCTTGTGGGTTAGACAAAAACAAGACAGACTGTGTTTTCTTCTGCTTTTTCTATTGAGAAGAAATTTTTGTCCGGCTGAGTGACAGATTTAAAAAAAGGGCTGAAATATTATATTACTATGCAGTAAATCTACATAGATTATATATAAAATAAATGCACTTTTAGTATATAACACATTTTAATTTTAACGTTTTGATTATTAGCATTAATCGCAGAAAAATTCTAAACAACCTTCATTCACAAATCGTACGCGATTGTTCTTTAAAACGAACCATAAAGTTTGTCGCTAATTGTCCCTACAGTAGTGTAAAGTATAGGCATACATACATTATAATAAAATAACGAGAAAGAACCAAAATTATGCAATTTAAAAGAAGGAATATACTAATTCCAGTCTTAAAATTTTAAATTTAATATTAAAAAGATCCCAGATAAAGGCCATGAACCTTGCTGAACATTTTTACTTTACACCCCATTTACTTTAGTGATAAAATATTCTACGTTTCTCTGTTACTGTTTTGTATCTAGGCGGTGGTACTTAACTCCGGCGCTATGGACGATAAGACGTTTGATAATCTACCTCGGGAGGCATATTAACATGATGCGGCGGCTGCGAGAAGCGATCTGTGAACGAGCCCGACCGCCGTGACCGGACTGAATACAATTACGGCAATAGTGTAATTAAATTGCAAAGTTAGAGCTTCATAGCTGCATATTAAGAGGTATAAAAAGTGTCGTGCTATGAAGTTTTAATGATATTACTTTTGCATACATGACTCATCTGTTTATTTCAATACCAAATCTAAATTTCATTCGCCTGTCGTGCTTAATGATGAAAACTTTGTTTCCACTTTGAATTATTGTGAATAAAAAGTTTTAAGAGCCGTCTATCATTGTCAATTATTCACCTGTCTATCTCTTTGATATGATGTTTATGCCAAAATAAATTATAGACGGAGTCCCCTAAGGGCTTTTGCATTTATTAGATCATCAAACAAGTTATCCGTGACAAGTGTAGGAAAGTTATGAGCGGGCGAGCATTTCTTGCAATAAATAACTCGCAATTACGCGTAACTTAAGTTTGTTGGACACATGTGTAAGTACGCAATATCGGGTTAGTTGGAATAACAAATAGGATAAACAAAGCCCGAGCAAGTACCTATTGTTAGTTGTTTTACGTATGTGCAAAAGACGGTAACGTGAAATAGGGATATTGAATTCTAAGCGCGTCTGCGACGAGCGAGCGTACGTGCCCGCGACCAACTGTGCTACAGCCTCAACAAAAAGTCGAAATAGATGTGTCCCGCAAAGAGGATAAGAAAGGAGCCATTGTGCCCGATGCACTATCGAGCTCCTGCAAATCTCAAAACATCTCCAAAGGATATAACGAGAAAAGTTGTGTGCGTTCGCACCGTCGCGGACGTCTTCACTCGGTCCGACTCACAGATTCTATTATTATTTATTGTTCAATAACCATCCAACAATTTTTATTGCTTGTAAACATCTGTATCTCGGTGAAAATGTTCTTTGCCTCTGTTCTTCCAATGTTATTATGAAGATGTTGAACTAGGAGTAATACTTTGGCTGTTAGTTTAGCTAGCTCCTGAACACGAAGATATTTCAAATTTAAACTTAACAAGAGTCGGAACTGGTTTCTGATAAGATTGTTTGACTTGGCTTTTATTAAGTAATATTAATGAATGTTGAATTTAATGTGATTTCAGACACTACCATATTATTGAAACTAAATTGATTTTAATGCTACTTCTTTTCAATTAAACTTGTAAGTCTCTTATGCATGATTCTTTGTAGTAAGGCTCAAGAAATAGTACTTATAAAGTATCTAGACGTGAGTCTTGTTACGGTACTCGTACGAGGTAATCGTGTTACAAATAATAATTTTATATACGAATAATAGTTGTTTACTCCGAGTGAGCGAAATTCTTTTGTTCTCGGCGCACGTGCGCATTCCGCTAGACCCTCGCAGGTACCTAGCGGCCGGCCACTCGATGACGATGCGCCGCCGTATTATCACTTAAATAAATAATAATGAATAGCGAAGATGCAGAGAACGTAAACAAGTTTGTTTCGCCGGATAATGAAGTCTGGTTGAGTGAACCGGAAACATCGAATATTGACATTGAAGATAGTGTGGAAGTGTTGATAAGCGACTCGATGAGTAATAAGAGAGGAAGGGAAGAAGACGAATAGGAGTGGCAGGTTGTTGCAGAAAAGGGGAAAAAACTTAAAAATGAAATAATCGAAATTTATATTTTTTTTTTTAGAAATTTTCGATTTTTTCGGAAAATAAATATAACCAAGTTTTATCAGAAATATTCTATTTACTGAGCTTTATAGTGCATAATTCAAGCATACTATCGTTTGTGGAACAAAACAACAGGTTTATGTAAAAATATAATCTACCTTATACGCCACCTGCCAGCACATCGCACAACTTTATCACTAACTTTTTAAGGCACTTAACAACACAATGTCACAACTTGCTGATATCCAAATGGCACAGAGTAATCTGGAGGAGAGTGTCTCAAAACGGATGGCAGAACTTGAAGCCCAGCTGCATTCTGGCGGTCCGGCCAAGGACACAGTGGCTAAGGTAGCGGAGGAGTTCCGGACCTTCAGGGAGCTTGTTTTCTCTATGCTCAGCCTGCTCAGAAAGCAGATCCTCGAATGTTCAGCTGCCGTTGACGAACTGGAGACAAGGCAACGCCGTAAGGCCCTCATCTTCCTTGGCATTGAATAGACAGATGGAGAGGACTGCTCAGCTGCTGTTGTTGATATAATCCATAAAATGGAGCTCCGAGACATCACAGTCACCAACATCCGTCATTGTCATCGGATTGGAGTGCGCAACACAGAACATCACAGGCCATTATTAGTGAGGTTCACTACGCTGGATGCCAGGTCTTCTGTATGGAGGCACAAGGCGAAGCTGAAGAATACTCCGGTCGCCATCAAGGAGTTCCTGACAAAGACTCGGCAGTCGATCTTCATTAAGTCACGCCAGCATTTTGGAATGAGGGGATGCTGGACTCAGGACGGCACAATCATGGTGAAAACCGCTGACGGAACCCGCCACAAAATTACGACTTTGGACCAGTTCAACGCCCTCAAGCAGAAGTATCCCGCTGCCTCGGCAGCTAGCAGAATTGGCGAAGGGACTGCTGGTACATCGGCTACAACCTCCAAACTGCGTAAATAGTGGCACCTTGTTGTCTATTTTGATAGGTATTGGTTTTTATTGATATCGTTATACTCTTTCCATTCGTTGTATTACCTTAATTTACCCACTTTCACATTAAGTTTTATATTTAGACTTAGTTTGTTTTGAAGTCAGTAATTAACAATTTTACAATTTTATTACAGTTGTCATTGTCAGTTGTCACTTTGACATGACGTACGTCAAATACTGAATACGTTCAGAAATTGTTTTGATCTTTAAACTTCAGTTTTACTGTGTAATTACGTTTAGTCATTATGTGTGCATTAGCTGGCGGGTGGTGCAGAGATGAAATATTTGCACCGTATCAGCACGTAAATTTAATTATATCTTATATATATTACTTTATTATTCATATATTATTTATAATTGTATTATTTCTTATATCTATATATTCTTATAAACTTTAATATTTTATGACTTCTGATGATGATACTTTTCATTCTGCCAGTGATTCTGATACTGTAACTCTTGATGAAAGCTTCCATTCACTGACTGATACACTGGGAGATACTGTACAGAAAACTTTTGATCATTGCGAAAATAACCTTAATGTGTGTCATATAAACGCGCAAAGCATACCAAGCCATTACAGCGATTTCTTTGAGGCTTTCAGCGCTGCTAATGTTCATGCCGTCCTGATTTCGGAGAGTTGGTTAAAGCCACATCTTCCTTCTACTACTTACCCCCTCCCTGGCTTCATCCTGATTCGTAATGATCGGGCCGACCGGAGAGGGGGGGGGGTGTCGCTATTTATCTTCGCAGCAACTTTCCCTATAAAATTCTTTTCTCGTCTTCTCCTAGCGATTGTTCGTCGGCGGAGTATCTTTTTATTGAAATCTATGTCAAAGGGTCGAAACTGGTTCTAGGCGTCGTTTACTGTCCTCCGTCCGTTAACTATTTCTCCAGTCTCGAAGAGAGACTGGAATCTTTAGGGTCGGAATATTCTCATCACATCATCATGGGAGACTTCAACACCGATCTCCTTTCTCCCTGTTCCCATAGATCCTCCAAACTCCTCGACATAGTCAAGTCAGCCAGTCTTCAAATTCTACCCCTGCAAGCCACACATCACAATGTACTGGGGGACGATACTTGGCTTGACTTGATCCTAACCTCTGATCCCACCCTTGTATCCTCTCACGGTCAACACTCTGCACCTGCATTTTCCCATCATGACCTCATCTTCCTTTCCTATATCCTAAAACCTCCCAAACCTGCTCCTAAAGTTGTGCATAGGCGTTGTTTTGGTCGTATGGATGCAGAAAAGTTATGCCGGGATGCCTCATTAATTAACTGGGATAACGTATTTCAGGCCGCCACACTGGACGCCAAAGTCATTGCTTTTAATAATAATATTATTGGTCTATACGACGTTCATGCCCCTGTTAGGCGTGTTAAATTGAAGCGTCCTCCAGCACCGTGGCTCACGAGAGGGGTTCGAATGGCGATGAGGCGTAGGGACCGGGCATTTCGTAAATTTCGCAAGGACAGATGTGATGACAACTGGGCATTCTATAAGGCTGCAAGGAATCGCTGCAACCAAATGATACGCAATGCTAAACGCCGACATATTCTTGATAACATTACCTGCTCTTCCCCCGCCAATGTCTGGAAGTTCCTCGGGACGCTAGGCATTGGCAAAAAGCGACGTGTCGAATTCCTGGGCACTATTGGTTTGGATGATATTAATCGACATTTCTCCACCACTACAACGCTAGATCATCAAACCAAATGTGTCACGCTCGACTACCTGGCTAATTTACCCCGTCCCGACATTGAGTCTTTTAGGTTTTCTCCCGTAGCACCAGACGAGATTAAAAGGATTATCCTCTCCATCAAATCCAATGCAGTGGGCTGTGATCATATCAGTCGCCGCATGATTATCACTATCCTAGAACACCTTCTCCCAGCGATTACCCACATTATCAATTTTTCCATGGAAGCCGGTACTTTCCCTGACTTATGGCTCAAAGCCTTTGTCACACCTTTGCCTAAGATTCAAAATCCTTCCCGGCCCAGTGACTTCCGTCCCATTTCCATCCTCCCTTTCCTGTCTAAAGTGCTGGAGGCCAGTGTCCAGAAACAGCTATCTCGCCATATCTATTTAAATAACCTTCTAAGTTTGTTTCAATCTGGTTTCAGGCCTGGCCACAGCACTGTTTCCGCGCTCCTAAAAGTGACTGGCGATATTAGGACGGGCATGGAGAAAACTAAAGTCACTGTGTTGGCTTTGGTGGACTTCTCTAATGCCTTTAATACCGTCAGTCACGACATCCTTCTAGGCACTGGAATGGTTCTCGTCTTATCTTCGTGGACGCCAGCAGTCTGTACACGTTGACGAATCTTCATCAAGTTGGTGTCAAATCGATTCTGGCGTGCCACAAGGCGGTATTCTCTCTCCTTTGTTATTTTCAATATTTATCAATCTCCTAACCCAGAATCTTCAATGCGCTTATCATTTGTATGCCGATGACTTGCAGCTTTATGCTCAAGCTAGTGTAGAAGATTTACCTTCTGCTATTGATAGCATTAACAGAGACTTAGATTATTTATATAACTGGTCTAATTCTTTTGGTCTTACTGTTAACCCATCTAAATGTCAGGCTATCATTGTAGGCAGTCAAAGAATCCTGAACAAATTTGATACAACTACACTGCCGCCAGTAATGTATAATGGTTCGATTATTGAATACTCTGTGACTGTCAAAGACCTAGGCTTACACATCGACTCCACTTTCAACTGGCGTGCTCAGGTGTCGAACATTAGCCTAAAAGTCACCGGTACCCTACGTGCTCTCTATCGCTTAAAAAACTTTCTACCGTCCAAGACTAAGACAATGCTGGTGCATACTTTAATTTTCCCTGTTATCGACTATGGTGATGTGTGTTATTTCGACCTGAATGCAGACCTCCTCAACAAACTTGACCGTCTTCTCAATAACTGCATTCGATTTATTTTTAATCTTCGTAAGTATGATCACGTGTCTACTTATCGCTCCCGTTTGAACTGGTTACCTATTCGTCAACGCCGAAGTTTGCGTGCTCTCACTAACCTTTATTCCATCCTCATGTCTCCCAACCCGCCAACCTACCTAACCCCTTACTTCCAATACCTAGATTCTACTCATGATAAAACCCTACGCTCCTCTAATAATCGACTTCTTCTCTGCCCTTCACACAACTCCGATTTCCTTCATGCATCTTTTCCTATTCAATCTATCCTTCTGTGGAATGCTCTTCCTCTGGAAATCAGGAGGGCCACCAGTCGCTTCACTTTTAAAATAAAAGTACGGCAGTTCTTACTGAACCAACTGGCAGGATCATTTCAGAAGTAATTTATTTAAATATATATAACATATATGTATTTATATATATTATGTATACGTATTTATTTTATTATATATTTATGTAGGTACTTATAGTATGTATATTCTATGTATATAGTATAACTATTTGTTTTTATTTTAAATATATATATATATTTTTGATAAAGGATGGAGGATAAATCGAGCAATGGAAACAAAAATGACATTCGGCGTAATTAAAAATGTAGACATTAATATCGATAATAAGGAGATTATGAATAACTTAATTTGTCCGAACGGTGCTGTATTATGTATATATATATATGCTCTCTGCTTACCGCCTCAATCGTCGAAGCAATGAGGAGAAATCCGGGTGGATAGCTAGCAAATCAGTCCGACTGTGTTTTAAGGGATCTTTTCGACCACCATATGTTTGTATGGATGGTCTGCGCATCAGAGTTGACCCTTATGTGTTCCCCGTTTCCCAGTGCACAAAATGCTGGAAACTGGGGCACATTGCAAAACGGTGTCCAGGTAATAAAATCACCTGCCCAAAATGCGCTAGCACCGAACATCAGCTTTGCGAGACGACCAATTTTAAATGCGTTAACTGTAATGGTAGACACATGGCCCTGGCAAGTGTATGCCCTGCATTTATTAAGGAGAAAAACTCAGAGACATAATGGCTGAATTTAATTGTACGTATCGGAAAACACTCACTATATATGTCTCTCCCGAACCAGTACCAACCAAAGAAAAGTCAGACCAGTCCGACGATATAACAAATGTTCTTGCTGTTGAGAGTGATGCACAAGTTCAGACTCCCCTAGATAAACCTACATTCGCTGAAATAACAAAAAGTAAGCCAGGACCTCGTCGAGAACAAGCACGTGTGCTTTCCAATAACAGACGTCGCAGACCTTCTTCTCCATACGTGTGGTCCGAAGATCCGGAGATAAACTGCTCTTCAGAGCCAAATACGCATGAAGGAGAAACCTCAACGAAAGTGGATGAGAAGGAAAGGACAGTACACTTCAAGGAACTTTGGGGGAGATTGAATGAAATTCTGTTCATGAGAGGTATCACAACACAAATTAAAGTGCAGATGGTTTTGAAGAGTTGTATAGAATGGTTGGTATTACTAGTTGCAGACGTTATGCCGGAGTGGCCTATACTGAATTCTATTTTGGGCTATCTATGTTCCAGTGATTAATCTGAAAAGAGTCCGAGTTAATATCATACATTAGAACGCCCAAAGTCTAAAACTGAAGTTATTAGCTCTGGAACAATTTTTATGGAAAGAAAACATTCACATTGCTGCTCTGAACGAAACGTGGCTGGCTGCAGACTATAAAATTAAGGTAAAAGATTACAATATTTACCGGCAGGATAGGGGCGATGGTTATGGAGGAGTTGCAATTTTAGTTCACAATTCTTTTAAATCTAGTTTGCTGAACTTAGCTGTACCAAATGCAGCCATAGAAATCATAGGAATAAGGATATTTAACTGTGATGAAATCGAAAATTTTATTACTGTGTATTGTTCTCCTTCAGCTTACACTACCCAACGGGACTGGGGTAGCGTATTTTCGTTAATGACTAGAAAATGTATTATAGTAGGAGATTTAAATGGGCATCACTCAAATTGGTCCTGTAAGACCGATCGCAGAGGCATGCAGATTTTCGAAGCACTAGTTGACAACACGTTTATAACGTTAAACACAGGGGAACCTACTCGCATAAAATTGGTGAATAATATACTTCAGCAGTCTTAGCCGGACATTGCTTGTGCGAGTTCAGATATAGCTTTAAATTGTCATTGGACTACGGTTAATGAAAACTTAGGCTCTGATCATCTGATAACTAAAATTACGTCACATATACTCGCTGAAAACATTGTCAAAATTAAAAGAAATTTTAGAAAAGCAAATTGCCCCGCGTATACCCGCCAGTTAGAGTCATCTTTTAATGATTTAAGTTTATCTGATGATCTTCAATTGACGTATGATAGATTTGTTAAATTTATTGAAGCAGCGGCGAATAACTTTATTCCATATATTAAAATAAACCCTAATCCTAAATCAAAATTTGTATCAAAGCCCTATTGGAATGTAAATATATCTAAATTAGTTGCCGAGGGTCACCTTGCATTATCTAGATTCCGTCGTAATCCTACACCTGATAATTTAGCAGTTCTCAAGAATAAAATTGGTGCGGCTCAGAGCCTTATACGTCAGGAAAAATCAAAGTCTTGGCAAGAATATTGCTCTTCTATCGATAGCTCAATATCGTCAAGCGAATTTTGGCGAAAGTTAGGGTGGTTCAAAGGCGTAAAAGTAAACGGGTACCAAGTTAACGAACGCAATGCACACGAACTTCTACAAAGCATGACACCTGATTATGTTTGTACAAAAGATCCTATTTTTAAATCAAACAATAGCTCGTTGGAGTCCGCAATATGGAGGCAGGAGACAGATTGTGTACTCAAACACACGGATAGCTCTCCGGGAATAGATCAAATATCATACTCGATGTTGTTACACCTACCTGACAATGGAAAATCAATCTTAACATCTCTCTACAACAACTTTTACAAATTTACTTTTGTTCCTTCGCAATGGCGTGAAATAGCTATTATTCCAATACCAAAACCGACCTGGTCACATTGACTCCTATACTGCACTTCGACCTATTTCCATAATATCCTGTATCTGTAAAGTTTTCCACAGCCTACTAGTCAACAGATTAGAGTGGTGGGTGGAGAAAAATAACATTTTAGCCTCTAATACAGTAGGATTCAGGAAAGGTCGGTCTACTTTCGACAATATAACATCTCTGGTTATGCATATTCAGCTAGGCTTCTTGCAGAAAAAGTCCACAACAAAAAAGTGAAGCCGGTACACAGCTATGTAATTATTTGTGGTTATTTTTAAAGGAGAGAAAGTTGAGCATTCATTTGAATGAGACCATTTGCCGTTATACACAGCGTGGCTTAGCGCAAGGGGATCCGCTATCTCCCCTGCTATTCAATATTGCGACTTCTGTTATCTGCAAAGAAATTAACAATGTGAACACTTTACAGTACGCGGATGATTTCGTACTCTTCGACACGTGTAGCGACATAAACGCGAGTTGTCTTAAACTGCAGATAGCTTTGAACCAACTTGCTCTCACTTTGTCAAAGATTGGCCTAACAATATCGCCAGCCAAAAGTAAAATTTGTGTATTTAGAAAATCATTTTTTAGACCAGCGGTGAACATCAAAATTAACAATCATCAATTGGAAATAGTAGATAGTTTTAAATATGTAGGCCTTTGGTTTGACAAATCGTTAAGGTGGGGTAAGCATGTAAGTGAGACTAGAGAAAAGGTGACAAAATTACTTAACATATTTAAAATACTGTCTGGGTCAGGCTGGGGAATGCATCCCCGAAACCTTAGAAGATTATACATATCGTGCATGCGAAGCAAACTAGACTACGCAAGCTTTATTTACGGTGATAGTGGTAAAACCCATTTAGGCAAATTGGATAGGGTTCAAAACCAATGTATGCGGGTTATTGGTGGATTTATACGCAGTACAGCAATTCATGTTATGGAATGTGAACTACTATTGCCCCCCTTAAGCGTGCGAAGATACTTTCTTGCTGGTAAATATTGGTTAAGGACTAAAGCTTGTAACTACGAAATTGTCAACCTATTAAACAAAGTATATGCCGGTTTAGAAAGTACACTATGGCGTCATAGAAATAAGCCAATTTTAATACTAACTCACAGCCAGTTTAAAGATGTGCCTATATATTTCAGCGCCAAACATGAAATGTATTCGTTAAATAAATGGGTTAGCAGCGTGGATGTACAAAATATTATCACTCATATTGATGTAATTGATAAGCCTAAACATACATATGACCCAAATGTAATCAAAGATCTATGCCACAGTTATATATCTTACAATTTTTTAAACCATTTCAAAGTTTTTACGGACGGATCGATAGAAAATAATGTTTCAGGTTTGGCCATTTTTGATCCACAAATGAACACCTCAGTCAAAATTAAAATAAATTCTAAAATTTGTATAATGCACACGGAGCTAATTGCTATTGCAGAGGCAGTTTCTTATATTGATAGTTTCGGAAGTGGTAACTACGTCATTTTTACCGACTCAATGAGCGCTTTGCAGCACTTGCGTCGCTGCACGTCAAAATATAGATGTACTCCTATAGCATACCAGATTCTAAGGTTACTTAATCGAATGTCAGAGGCGGGTAAATATGTTACGCTTCAGTGGATTCCATCCCACGTCGGGTTGTACGGAAACGAGCAAGCAGATCGCCTAGCCAGGGAAGCTCTCGTGGATGGCATAATTTTGAACTGGTTACCATATCATACTGACCTTTTACCTCTAATTAATGAGAAATGTAGGGATAATTGGCAACTTTATTTTGACGAGAGGTCGCTCACGAAAGGCATATGGTACAAAACTATTCAGCCGCTTGTAAGAAATTCTCCGTGGTTTGATGGGTCAACTATATCTAGGAATAAAATAGTTACATTAATGAGACTTCGTTCCGGTCACATTCCATTGAATAGATTCGCTCACCTCATGGGTAAAACCAACTCCGCAAATTGTACCGAGTGTAATCAGATTAAAGATGTCTATCATGTTTTAGTGGAGTGTGTTCGGAACGAAGCAGAAAGAATACAATTCATGCAAATGTTTAATATAAATTTGTTTGTGACGGGCAAATGTAATGATATACTGTCCTATCCATTATCGGAGGAAGCCAAATGTTTAGTTAAATTAGCAGAAATATGTATTAATCGTAGAAGATAACTGTTTGTAAATGCTCCCTCGAGGGTGGCATAATCAATTGTGATTGTGCATGATGACTCTATAAATAAATAAAGATTAAAAAAAGAAGTATCTAGACGTTATAAGGTATCTACCATATCAATTGATCTGCCGTTTTAAGAATTCGAGTTAAATATTCAAAACAGTTGTTCATATTAGTAAAAGAGTGCCTATACGTATTGTGTTTTATTTGTTGCTTAAGCACCTATAAAAAGAGTCCACACACATTTTATGCAATCCATAAATTAAAATTGGAAACAGATAAGCAGAATACCTGTACAGAGAAAGGCAAATAATAGGGAAGGGAAAGCTAGAGTGTTATCGGGCTGAGCTGTTTGCTTGCATGCGGTCGGTGCCCTCGCCCCGTGCCTCACAATCCACATTGTATACTGCACTCCACCGCTACCAACGAATATATGGCATGAGGTTACGTACCGAATAATAACTTTATAAAATACGTAACTGCATTTGTTTAACCCTGAGAATAGGGAATTGCGTTTACTTTAATATTTGTGCTTTTATTATCATATGACATCGGTGTTGATATATCGCAACTCAGAGCTGCAGAAATTCATCTGTTATTTTGTGAAGAGAAATCTGGCAATGCCCATATGAGAAAGAAGTGCAGGGCATACATTTATGCCATACATGATTTACGAACACAGTGAATCGATTAAATTCCACCCTAACACGTAAAATGCTTTAGGTATTATTTTTGTTACTAACTAATTTCTTATTACAATCAAGGGTCACTCGGATTTGAAACACAATTTGTGGATCTACAATCACACAAAATTTGCCTCAAGTGGCTATTGAACCTAGAACATCCAGAATGGTAGTTAACGGCAAGCCTACTGCTACGACATGCGTACATATTACATGTGTAATAAATTACAACACTTCAAGAACAACGCTAGCGGTGACCATTTGTGAATATTAATAATACTAATTAAGATTCCCATTATCTAGAATAATAGTGGCAATAGTAGTTAGACTAAGCGAATAGATCTTTAAGCTCGTCGGAAATGTAGCGTCGGTATCGATTTCAGATATTTGACTACATGTACGAAATTTTACTAGTACTGTTTGGTAAAGCTACGAGACGATGCATTATAATAATAATATACTAATAATATTCGACCACATTCACACAACAACATCAAGTCCCAAACTTAGCAGAAGCTTGTAACTATGGGTACTAGACAATGGATAAAAATACATAATTATATACACTTTTTTTGTAAATACATACATATTATACATATAAACACCCAGACCAAGACAAACATATATGTTCATGCACACAAATGTTTGACTTGAGCGGGAGTCGAACCCGCAACCTTCGGCGTAGCAGTCGCTTACACTCCCGCTACGCCAATCGGCGCCAAAATAGATTATAGAAACAAATTTTCGTGTTCTATACTTGTGTTGACAGATATTGTTCTTCACATCAAAATTATTCATTCGCCAAAAATCCGATATCAAAGGCCCCCCAAAATATATAAACTACTGAAACGCATTATTAAGGATATCTCCAGTCCAAACCTAACCTAACCTACACGACAAGCTCCCAGCAGTAAAAATTAAATAAATATAATTTATAATAAAAAGAACTTGGCCGTATTCATTTCAAATAGCTGTTTGGTTAAATTAAGGCACAGATAACTTTACTAAGACAGATTTGGATTAAAAACAAGACTGATCATTTTACCAATGGTAAGCGCGTGAGAAATTATAGACGACACTTGTATGTAAGCAACAGGCTACGATTTAAGTATTTTTCGGAGAGAAAATAAATTCCTTAAATCAAATAAGGATACATAGTGTAAATTACATAAATGTTCAGCCTTCCAATACTGTTCGACACCTAATGTTAAAGCAGGTAAAGTCGCGTGCTTAAATAAGTACAAAATAAAATTTATTTTAAAAAGATTTTTGCATCGTGCCAATTCGTTGTGGGTAGTTTTGTATAACTATCTAAATTTATTTGAAAATATATATTTGTATAGCGCGTTTTTTGAAGTCAGTTTAATATATTTTTATAAAAAAATATTTTGTCATGTAGCTAAAGATATAGTCGAACACACGAAGGTGATTACTAGCCAGTATTGTACTCACATATATTTATTAGAAATATGTGTACATGTGAAAAAGTTCTCACATGAATTTAACATCGCTAGAGACAATTCAATCATGAGTAAGAGAGACCCCACTACATTGTTAATGCCTTCATGTAAGAGCTTTCTATTTCATAACAACTGTTATTCTATGTGCATAAGAGTTTTTAATAACATTCCAAAATCAATCCGTGAACTGCCACTATAGAAAATGAAGTCTGTATTGAAAAATTGCTTGTAACACAAACTTTTTATAACATGAAGGCATTTGTTGACCTGAAACTTAACATAGATAAAGAGAGAAGATATGATGAGAGAATAGATGTGATGAGAGTTAAATGTGACCTAATAATTTAATAAGGTACATTATTTTAATTTGTTGTACCTATAATATATTTAAGTTTTAATTTAGTTAATAATGATTTAATTCTATATGTTCTATAATTTTGTATTTTGATTTGTATGCCAATACTGGCTGCCAATAAATGTGATTCGACACTAAACGTAACACCTGTAAATGTACCACATTTTCACAAATAAATTATTCTTATTCTATTCTTATTCATTAATTTTTAAAGTTGGCATGGTTAAAGACGTAAAACTAATTATAATATATTATTCTATTTCACCATTTAAATAAAACATGTAATACAACATGCTGTTTAGACATAGAACAAGTTAACACATTTGGTGTGGCATGCAACCACACAGTGGAGTAAGAAAAATATACAAAGAGTATGTTGGGGTTGAGAGATTAGATTGAGAGTGAAAGGGGACAGAGTGAATACGGGAGTAACGGATAGACATGCGTGATATGGAGTCTCTTACCTGATTTTGCTGGTCTTACAGGTGCCTTGATTTGCTCTGTTCTTGTAACAATCCCAAGAAGTTCTCCGCTACGAAGCCGGCCGGCTGACGATAGGTACTTGCCACGTTTTTTCAAAGAGTCCATTGACACGCAGAATATCCAACACAATCGATGAAATCACAATATATTATTAGAAAAGGCGGTTCTAGATACTATTGTAACGGATGGATTACAATTATAGCGGTAAAGAATCCCGAAATTCACAATTATCAGCTAGCAGAGAGTTTTAAGATCGCGAGCACTCGGCGGTTGGAGATGAAGTTCGTTCAAAAAAGGCAAGACGTGAAGTTCGCCGCGATGATAGCGCCACCAAGTGAAGATATCCAAACACGCATGCCATGTTTATCAAATCAGAGACCGATTAATGAATTTTACAGCTATAAGAAATTACTCTCAATCCTTCCATGTGGAAAAATCCAAAATGGGATTATGAGCCGATAGATATCAATTAAAGGTGTGAGCTTGACTCACCATGCTCCCCCCTTGGAAGGACACGAGTGCTTTCAACAGGAAAGTGATAAAAATAATAAAGATTGATTGACCTAAATCATGATCAACAAAATAAGCTATAAGCTAGGAGCGTTGAAGCTTTATGGCTGAATGCGGACGTAAACGATATTTATAAGTTACTTAAGCCTAATTACTAACCTAACACTTTACACTTATGTATTAATCATCATTGCGTTGAAATAAGATATAATTTAACGATAGCTCGTTTGAAATTACCGAACTTCGTCTTAACCATTGCTAAGCGAGCTACGTTATCAGAGCCATTATATACCTCCGTGATAACCCCTAAAGGCCAACTAAGCGGGGCGGAATTGTCCTGTCCAACAAGTACGACAGTACCAACTTCTACAGGCTTGCCTGGAGTAGCCCATTTTTGCCTCACTTGCAGCGTATGCGAATACTCAAGATGCCATTTTTTCCAAAACGATTGGACCATACTATCCAACAATTGTTTACGCTGTGCCAGACTAACACGCTGGTCAGACAAATCGGCTGCTGGCAGGTACGTTAACGGTGTCGACATCAAGAAGTGAGCGGGAGTAATGACTTCCGGATAAGGATCTGAAGATATCACGCTTAGAGGACGTGAATTCATGATACACTCTATTTGAACGAGGACGGTTTGTAATTCCTCATAAGTGAGAATTTGGCTACCGATTACCCGGTAAAGATGCGTCTTTAATGATTTAATGTTTGCTTCCCACATAGAACCGAAGTGTGGGGAGCGAGGAGGAATCATTTTCCACCTTATGCGGCGCGTTGAGAGCTCATCTAAAAGAGACGAATTAAAACTAGAATTCCTTAAAAAACTATACAGGTCATCTTGTTGTGCCCTGGCACCGACGAAGTTAGTAGCGTTATCTGAATAAAGACAGGATACCGGCCCCCGACGCGAAATAAAGCGTTTAAACGCGCCCAAGAAAGCATCGGACGTTAAGTCAGAGACAAGCTCTACGTGGACGGCTTTGGTGACCAGGCATACGAACAAACAAATGTAAGCCTTTTGCGTACTGTTAGGAGGCCGGGTCCGTTTGTCTTTTTAAAAAAAACTCGCAAGTAGAAAACCCAAAGTTTATTTGCACTTTACAATACCACACCGTAAAAATGGAAAATTTAATGGTTCCTAAACCGTACCGTACACTGTCGCGTCTCAGATCTAACTGATTGAATAAAATTAATAATTAAAGTATATCGAATAATGCTTATTGTACAATTTACGCTAAAGGAAAATTACGACGGAATAGTAATTGCTGACTAGGCTTTATTTACATGGAATTAAGGGATATAACAGCCCCCCCCTTTAGACGAAGCATTATCTGAATTAAGATAAAGCGAAGTCAGATTTAGAAAAATAAATACATTTGGAAAACAAATTTAGAAACCATTGAATATAGTACAAAAATCATAAGATTAGATTAGAGTTAAAGTTATAAAGAAATAGTACAGAAATAGTAGTAGATAAAAATGTAAAAGTGTTTAATCTAGAAGTACATAAAGTTCATATTAAAATAAGAACATAATAATTATAAAGAATAACTAAACGGAGTACATGACATAACAGCATCTTTAAAAGTTTTTCAAGTTTCTATTTGAATGATATTCGACTTTGTGTACAGTAGCATAAGGCTTATAATTTGTTACAGGATTTGGCAATGATTTTATAGATCTGTCATCATCAGATGTTGACATTTCAGTCATTTCAATAGAACTAGAAATTTTAGAATTATTTTTAACTGATTTCTTAGTATTACATTGGTTATATATCTGGATACAAAATTGAGAGTTGTTACGGTTTCTAAAACACTTATATAATTTATAAGTTAAGTATAAAAATAAGGATACAATCAGGATGTAAGTAAATGTAGAATAGTAATGGGCATATTTAATAAAATGAGATTCGCTTTGGATTTTATTTATCTCGCTTTCCAAGTTGTTTAGCTGGTGATCTTGATATTTTAATGATTCTAAGTTTATCTTACTCAATGTGAGTGGCGTTAAATGAGGCAAAGTTTTATTAAATATGTCCTTTTTACAACAATCGTCATTTGTGATATCGAAACTTATGTCTATAGGAAATCTCCTATTTTATTAGTATTACCAACTCACACTTATTCTTTTTCAATTAAGTAAATCTACTTAATTGAAAAAGAATAAGTGTGAGTTGGTAATAGTTGAATGGTTTTCGAAAAACCTATACAATTTTCTGTTAATTTTACTATACCTGTGCCGACAATAGGATAATCACTAATATTATCATCACATTTAATTGTTAATTTGCTCATGTTTGATTGTACAAATATCCATTTATTATTTTTCAGCTTTTGCCAAATGTCAATAAGACCAAATAACAATTTAGAGTTACACTCTTTAGGTAATGTTAAAGTTACTTCGGTTAATAGTTTTGATTCACAATTTGGGTTATTTATACATGAGAATATAGAAATCAATTTACAAATAGAATAGTTGCTGCTAATAGGTTTACAATCATCAAAGTTACTTAACATAGTATAATGCATTCTATCATCACTTAAGGCTATATACGAGTTGGAAGGTTGTATCAAAGCGAAGGTCTGAATATGTGAATCTGTCTCTTCATGAGGAGTCGGTAAAGGTATTATTTTATGAACAATATATTTGTCTGGCATAATCAAGGGGATTTGCAAAACAAAAACAATCTTATTATTATAATAATAACAATTAAGTTCTGATACATCAATTATTGAATGAATATTATGAATGCTCAATTCAACTGGAAAATCTAGCTTTTTATTTATATGGTTGATATTCTCAGATAAATCTTTAAAAAGGTTTGTGGGACTTATAACACTAGGATGTAAAACATTTACTTTAGAGAATAAAATTGCATTTAAGGTTGTGTCTAATAAATTAGAAATGGACAGTAAAGAACCTTCAATAATGTTAAGTAAATTATTAATTCTAGAAATATAAAAATGTAGATTGTCAGTTTTAGTAATTTGTGAAAATATTTCATTCATAGCATTTATTTGTGAATTTAATTTGATTTCATTCTGGTTCAATTTAGAAATGGTCGAGTTAAAATTATTTATGGTTGATTTAATTACGTGAATATTGTCTTTGAATAAATGAAATAATTCTTTATCGCTTTTGCGACAGGATTCAATTGCTGCGTCGTATTTACGAGCATCATCGGCGTCTAATGTACCAAAGAAGAATTTAAGGATCTCGCCACCAAATTCTAAAGATCTTTTGACCTTGGTTGTCGATTGGTTGCTAATAATGTGAGACAAAGATTGTAATTTAACATAGTTGGTTTCTATTAAGATTTCTATTGGATTAGAAAAATCTTTACAATCAATTAAATGTTCTGACTGAATTCTAGTACAAAGATTAATAGATTTTTGTAATAAGGTTTCAATTTTATTGAGATACGGATCTAAAGTCATTATGTCGATGTGTGTCACTACTTTCCAGTAATCGTTATAAAAATTTATGTTAGTTATATGTTCAAAGTATATTCCGGGACTATGAAATATAGGTATAATACTGGAATCTGCTTGGCATCCATAGCAGAGGGTTCTGAAAATAATTAAAGAATATATGTATAATGAAAGATTTAAAGTGAAAGATTATGAGGAAACAGCTGGTTTAATTTCATTGGTGTGATATTTAATATGCTTACGACCTACTTGCAATGTAACATTATGATTATTGTGTACTTTTATGATTTTATAAGGGCCTTTCCAGATTGGAGATAAGGCTTTCCTAAGTCGGTGGTGATGTCTTAAGTAGACTAAATCACCAACTTTATAAGTCACTTGGCGGGAATTTGTATCATAATATTGTTTAGATTTTTCCTTACTGTTATTAATGTTTTGGATAGCTTTTTCGCGACTAAAACGCATCCGATATTGTAAAGCGCGTATGTACTCATTATATGTAGTGTTGTTATTAGTCTCATACAAAGAAGAAGGAATAGTTGGCTTATAACCATACAGTAACTCATAAGGAGTGAAATTAGTAGAAGAGTGAGGAGTAGTGTTGTAAGCTAATATTGCGGTAAATAAATAACAGTGCCAATCATTTTGGTTTTCATTTACAAAGGATTTAAGGTACTCTTTTAGAGTAGCATGAGAGCGCTCTAAAGCACCATTAGTTTGAGGATGATATGGAGTGGTGTAAAGGTTTTTAATTTTTAATATTTCCGTTAATTGTTTGAATAAGTCAGAGGTAAAACAAGTACCTAAGTCAGTTAATATAGATTTGGGAAAACCGAATAGCGACATAAAATGTACAAGGTTTCTAGCTATTTCTTCACTCGTGGAGGATATCATAGGATAGGCACTAGAAAACTTTGTGAGATCATCCTGTAGGGTTAGAATAAATTTAAACTTTTGAAAACCCGCCTCGGGTAGAGGTCCAACGATATCGAGAGCTAGTCGCTCAAATGGCCTCGTGGAGGTAGTAGTTATTTCCATGGGGGATTTGTTAGATAGTCTTAAGTGGCTTGTTAACTTGACATAATTGACATTTTTTGACATATTCTACAATATCTGCACGCATACCTTTCCAGTAATAAGCGGCTTTAATTCTCTTATACATCCGGTTCGATCCGGGATGACCCGCAATAGGGGAATCGTGATTTTCTTTTAAAATTTTTGGAACTTCGACTGGGGTAGAATAAATTAATTGATTTTTGTAAATGTATATGTTTAAATTGGTATTGTGAAATATGTAAGTGATCATATTATAAATTTTAGTATAGGCTAATTTAGAAAAGGGGTCAGAGAAGTCTGAAATTGCTAAATCAGTGATAGTAGGGTTTTCGATAATAATTTTATCTCTAAGTTTTATAACCACTCATGTGCTTTAGGTAGCTGGGGCTACCAAAGTGATTTCGCTTGTAGTGCCTTTGGTAACTGTGGCTACCAAGGGGACTACGTTCCATTTCAATCAATCAATATCAATATTTCTTGGTTATACTTCGTTATGCAGCATACTTCTGTGGGTCTAAGTCCAGGATTTTATAAAAAAATATATTTCTGGTCTACAGGTTCAAAGTTTTTCTTAAAATAGGCATAAACATTTCGCATTACCTAGTAGCGGTAAGCGGTGTATGAGGAATTGGTGCTCTATTTCAACATTAATTTTAAGCCCTTTTTGTAGGATGGCGTATACATATTAAATACTTAATTAAAAGATTGATTAATGTACTTTATAATTATAATAAAAAAACATATGTTATCGATATGGATTTTGAACAAAAAAATATTTTCGTTAACAACTTCATAGTTTGACATGTGTTTTAAGTTCCCCTATTTTTTATAATTTTAAATGGTTGTTAAATTCTTAGAAACTTCAATGAATGAGTTCTCCGTACCCTAATCTATACAAAACAGTCAATTGTTTACCAAATAACCCCTTGGAACCGTCGTAAATCAAGTTTTATTATACTAAGGCGCGCTGGCGCTCCATGTAACTTTTTGGTAAGCACTACAAGCGCTTTTTTGTTGTGACGTTAGCACGTGAGTGGATAAGTAAGTTATATATATCTTTGAATTTTGTTTCTTCGTAATGATGAGTTTTAGTAAAAAGAAAGTAATATGTTTTATTTTTGTCGAGTGTCGTTTGGATAGTAAAAGGTTCGCGTTCGGTGTTAAGTAACTCGTCAGGTTTCTCTAATTGTGATAAGATTTCTTCACAGTGGGGAATAGAATAATCGAAGTCTAAGGAAACAGGGCATGCAATGGTATTTAATTTTGTTAAATGTAGACCTTGAGTACATTCGTGAACAATAGTATTAGAAGTTGGGAGTTTATTAGTGAACTGAAGTTTGAAGTATTGTTCATAGGATAAATTATTTAAATTGTTAATATCTATGACATTAATTGGGCAACGAGAAAGTGCATCAGCATTAGAATTGAGACGACCTTGTTTGTAAATTATTTCATAGTCGTACTCCTCGAGTTTAAGGCGCCAGCGTATAAGTTTACTGCCTGGGTCTTTGACATTGAATAACCACACAAGGGGTCTATGATCCGTCACGATTTTAAATTTAGTGCCATATAGGTAAGGTCGAAAAGTTTTAACGGCAAACAAAATAGCTAGTAACTCCTTCTCAGTTGTAGAGTAGTTACCTTCGGCGCGATTCAGAGTACGGGAAGCGTATGCTATTGGCCTATCTTTGCCTATAGGTCCTTGAGAAAGGATTGCTCCTACAGCGTAATTACTTGCATCGGTGGTGACTATAAATGGCTGCGAGAAATCTGGGTATTGGAGAATCGGTGCGGTAATTAACATATCTTTCAGCGTATCGAAAGCGGTTCGTTGCTCAGGGGACCAGTGGAATGTGACGTCTTTCTTTAATAAAGAGGTAAGGGGTTTAGTTAATTTGGAGAAATTGTTTATGAATCGGCGATAATAGCCTATTAGGCCTAGAAATGATTTGACGTCTTTAGGATTTTTGGGCGTTGGAAACTGCGAAACGGCTTTAACTTTTTCTGGATTGGGAGAGACACCTTTATCGGTGATGATATGGCCTAGGTAAGTCACTTCGCGTCTTAGAAACTCGCACTTATCAGGTTGGAGTTTTAAATTATATTCTCTTAGTTTGTCAAATACTAGTCTTAATTTCTGTATATGGGAGTCCAAGGTCGAGCTGTACAGGATACAGTCATCCAAGTAAACATAACAATGTAGACCTTGCAGACCTGATAAGACGGTGTTCATAAGTCGTTGGAAGGTAACAGGGGCATTTTTCAACCCAAATGGCATTCTGGTGAACTCATAATGTCCAGACATGCTTGAATTCGTGCTTATGGTAAAACCCGTTTTTGGGGCGTCCTTGGGGGCCATTCGTAATTGATGAAAACTACTGGCAAGGTCAAGGGTACTAAAATATTTTGAGTGTCCTAATTGGTCGAGGATATCTGTGATAAGAGGCAGAGGATAGCTTTCAGAAACAGTGACGTCATTGAGACGGCGATAATCTATCACTATTCGCCATTTTTTCTTGCCAGAGGCGTCCATTTTTTTCGGAACCCATACAGGGGCACTCCAGGGTGAAACAGAGGGACGAATAATATTTTGTTCGAGCATCTTACGAATTTGGGTGTCGACTTCTTCCTTGTGACACTCGGGGAAGCGATACGATTTTACATGAATAGGAGGTGCATTGCCCGTATTTATAGAATGTTCGACGGCGTTTGTAAAAGACAGAGGCTCGCCCTCGACATGAAAAATATCTGTGTATTCTGAGCAACAACCGAGGAGAGCTTTTTTCTCCTCGTCATTAAGGTGTGAACAACGAATTAAGCTTAGAACGTGATTTGCTCGATTAGACTTAGAACAAGAAATAGAATTTATGTTATGAAAAGATTCAGAGTGCTTTAATTGATTGAAAGGTGACAGTTCCACTACATAGTCCTTGACCTCTATGTCAATGTCAGTGGTATTTAAAATTGTAACGTTGACCTTTCTGTTTGGTTTGATAGTGACTATACAATTTGCAACATAAACACCATCGCGTAAAGTGTGGTCTAATAAGAGAGCTTCATTGTTATGATATAGCTCGGCGGAGTAATTTGATACAGCGCACTCGATAACGGCTTCAGAACGTGCCGGGACGATATAAATAGGTTGATGAAATAGGATCGGTACCTTATGATTATTTAAAAGCATTGTATTTGAACTATAATCTATTTTAGCATTAAAATTTCGGAGGAAATCCGTACCTAAAATACCATTGTAGTTTTTTAAATTTATACTATCGCTTATGACGTAGAATTTATGCTCGTGAGGCTTTTCCGATATTAAAAATGATAAATAAATAGAGCCTAATGATTCGCTATAAGTATCGGTATCGTTTATACCTCGTATTTTTATAGTGTCAGGGAGAAGTTCGTGTTTGTTAGTTAAGCTAGATTGTTTAACGACGCTAATGCTCGCGCCGGTATCGATAAGAAAGCTAAGACACTTATGTGATTGTTTTGTAAACAATGTTGTATATGGTAGACACACTTTACATGATAAGTTCGTTTCAAAAACGGGAATTGGATCAAGTTCACGATCACAGGAATTAGAAGGTTTGCCAAATAATAACCCTTTTGATTTATTATAAGCATTATTATTAGTATAAGAATTGGTACAAGAGTTAGAATAATGTTTAGAAAGATTTGACTCAGACACTTCAGTTGAGCTCGATTTAGTAGGACTCAGTTCCTTTTTGGATAGCTGAGATGTGGAAATATTAATTGAATTAGTATGACTCGGCTCCTTTTTGGGTAACTGAGATGTAGAAATAGTAGTTGAATTAGTATGACTCAGCTCCTTTTTGGGTAACTGAGATGTAGAAATAGTAGTTGAATTAGTATGACTCAGCTCCTTTTTGGGTAACTGAGATGTAGAAATAGTAGTTGAATTAGTAAAATTATTCGCATAAGATTTAGCATAAGAATTAGGGTACGAATTATTATAAGATTTAGGATTAGAATTGGTATAAGATTTATGATAAGAATTAGTAGACGATTTAGTATAAGAATTAGTACATGATTTAGTAAAAGACTTAGTATTCGACTTAGGATAAGAATTAGTATAAGTATCGACATTCGATTTAGGATAAGAAATAGTACACGAATTTGTGCCGTTATGATTTATCGACTTCGGCAGGCACGTATCCGAAATCTTTGCTAGTTTAAAGGTTCATCATGGACCACTTCGTCACCTTGTTGTAAAACATGCACAGCACTAGATGAACCGGGTTTAGGATTAGAAGAGTTAGAATTAGCATTTTGACGCTGCATGTTATACTGTCGCTTACGACATTGTTCTATACTGTGCCCTATGTTTTTACAGTAACTACAAATTTTTGGATATGAATTAGAATTATTTTTTGAGTTGGAATGAAAAGAGTTTGAATTAGGATTATAATTGGACCTGTTGTTAAAATTATTAGAATTAGAACTATAATTAGATTTGTTAAAATTATTAGAATTAAATTTTGGATTAAAATTTGATTTATTTTGAAATCTAGAGTTATTTTGTAAACCAGAATTACTTTTGAATTTTAATGAACTAAAACGAAGATTGATAAGTTTTTCCTCCTCAATAGCGTGTTGTACAGCCTCATTGAGGGTTGAGGGATTTCTACACCTTACAATAGTTGAAATAGAAGTATTTAGACCTAGTATAAAGGTGTTAAGCGCCAGATCTTCCATGGCGGCTAACCTACCGGGAAGCTCTTTGGGATCTTTAATATTATATTGAACATCAGACAAAATCCTAGTAAGGATCTGTTCTATTCGCATAGAATATTTAGTTACATCTTCGGATGGTTCTTGCTTGCAATTCTGCAAGTCGACTAAGAGATGAGTGGCATGTTTCTTTTCGCCAAACGTAGTTCGTAAAAAGGATTTTAAGTCGAGCCATTCGTCGAATGTTTTTAAACTGACTGCAACCTGAGCTTTGCCCTCCAGTTGAGATATTATAAATTTACATAAGATAGACTGCTGATCTTCGCTAGCTAATGACATGGCATTGTCACAGTTAGTGAGAAATGCCGGAAGGGACTCTTTGTCACCATTGTAAGGTTTAATAAATTTGGTTAAAAATGTTAACGTAATTTTGTCAGACATTTCAACTTTTTCTGTTTTAAAAGACATAGAATAATTGTCTAATAAAAATATACAATAATTTAAAACTATTTACGAAAGATATTTGTACACAGCTTGACGCAAAATCACACAAAAAATAGGAAAATTCACTGAAAAAATCACTTATTGGCCATATTCACAAAAAACACTCACAAAATTATGCACGCGGTGAAACACGAAGCTGCTGACATTGCTAGAATCCGGTGAGCGCGTGGCGATGTAACGTGGCGCGGCTGCGCGCTGAGTGTCGAATAACTGCGCCTTCGCAGTTATTTCTCCTTCAATACTTGGAAAATACGCAAAAATGGAAAAAGAAATTTGAAAAAATGTTAGAGATGGTAGGTGAGTTAGACCTGGTCGGTTCTGGCTCGAGCTGCAGCTGAGGCTTACAAGTTACCTGACGGAGAGTACGGCGGCGGCGGTGTGCTGGAGCGGGCTCACGCTTCAGAGCGGAGGCTTATCGTCGTCCAAGAGTACACAATCTTCTGGCGCAGGCTTAGCCACGGCAAAGTCTTACTGTCGACCAGTGGCGATAACGGAAGCTCCGAAGAAAAAACGAATGTGCCAGTACCGTATGAAGGCTATCAATCTGACACATCCCACTTCTGACACCAATTTTGTTAGGAGGCCGGGTCCGTTTGTCTTTTTAAAAAAAACTCGCAAGTAGAAAACCCAAAGTTTATTTGCACTTTACAATACCACACCGTAAAAATGGAAAATTTAATGGTTCCTAAACCGTACCGTACACTGTCGCGTCTCAGATCTAACTGATTGAATAAAATTAATAATTAAAGTATATCGAATAATGCTTATTGTACAATTTACGCTAAAGGAAAATTACGACGGAATAGTAATTGCTGACTAGGCTTTATTTACATGGAATTAAGGGATATAACAGTACGTTGCCCTCTGCGTCGGGCGAGGGTTATACGTATGGGGCCAGCATAATCTACTCCAGTGTGGACAAACGCCTTGGATTCAGACACCCGACATTCGGGAAGGTCAGCCATCATTGGTGTAGGATGCGTCGGACTAACTCGAAAGCAGGTGTTGCATTGCCGCAACTGAGACCGTATGACAGTCCTGGCATCTAGTATCCAAAATCGCTGTCTTAAAATAGACATAAGAAGTCCTGGCCCAGTATGACAATGCTGATGCATATCATGTGATCATGATAATGCCGAATTATCAGATCCACTACATGGTCATGTTTTGGCAGCAGTAACGGGTGCCTAGCGTCAAAAGGGAGGCCGGATTTGGAGAGCCTACCACCGATGCGTAGGAGGCCTTCATCGTCCAAGAACACAGCCAAACGCTGAAGCTTCTTGGGCAGTAATTTGCCAGATTTGATGAGCTTAATGTCATCAGCAAAGTGTACAGATTGCACAGCTCGGATCATAACTCGTTCCGCAGCTGACAGACTCTGAGCGGAGCGAGGCTGGCAATGAGCCTTTGGATACACAAATTTAAGTACATAAGCAACGATACGCAATAATTTATCCCATGAAGAGGCACGTGATGCCACTTGGCATAGGAGCGGTTGTTCCAATCGAGTGCTCACCGTCAGTACGCTTGCTCGAAGCTCGGGAAGCTCCTCACAATTAGTAGGCGAGAATGGTTTTACAGGCCATTCTTCCGGAGGGCTACAAAGCCAAGGCGGACCATTCCACCAAAGCTCATGGAACACTAATTGAGAGCGAAGGATACCGCGAGATAAACAATCACTGGGATTCCCAAGACCAGTCACATGATAAAAATTGCGAGAATCCAAATTCTCTTGACACTGAGCGACCCTATTACTGACAAAGACCGACCAACGATGCGGGGAAGAATGGATCCAAGATAAAGCGATCATTAAATCCGATAAGGCGTAAATTCCTGCAATAGGAACACGTAAAGCATAAGTATCGCGCACAGTCCTTATTAATTTTGACATGAGCACGGCGGCACATAGCTCGAGACGTGCAAGGGTTACCACCTTTGTCGGGGAAACCTTTGATTTCGCACAAAGCAAGCGTACCGCGACACCGGACGGGCTAACAGAGTGTATATAAATCACACACCCATACCCACCCATACTGGCATCGGCAAACGCGACTATACGAATAGCGGTACCATCAGTGACACCCACGTGACGCGGTATCCGTAAGGTCTCCAATAAAGGGAACTCTCGCATGAGAATAGAGAAACGTTTAAAGATATCGTCAGGAACGGGTTCATCCCAACCAATCTTACTTAGCCATAGCTCTTTGATGAGCAACTTGGCGTAAAAGATCACGGGGGCGACCAAACCAAGAACATCAAATAAACGCGCGACTATCGAGAGTATATTTCTCTTAGTACATTTCTCGACTACTTGAGCGAAGGTGAAAAACAAATTGTCCTGGGAAGGTTCCCACGACAGACCCAACACCTTGGACATATTATTTCCAGTATGAAAATCGAGGGACTTACGATGAGAGTCAGGAAGACTATTTAAAAGCGCGGGTGAATTACTATACCATTTAACCAAGTCAAAGTCCCCCGATTTGAACATCTTTATAAGATCGTGGGATAGCCGCTTGGCAGTGTCTTCAGCCTGCACAGAATACACCAAATCGTCCATATAAAGACTGGTCTCTGCCACTTTAGCAGCTTCAGGGTAATGCGGACTATCAGAGGCCAGTTGTCGCACTGTACGCATAGCTATATATGGACTCGATTTAAGTCCGAACGGCAAGCGGTTAAAAGAGAATGTTAACACAGGTTCGTTCTCATTAAAGCGAAATAAAATGCGTAGGTATTTACGCTGGTCAACGGGTACACCAATCCGTAAATACATATGTTTAATATATGCATTTATAGCTATAGGAAATAATCTAAAATCTATTAATAGAAGGAATAAATTTGTTAGTAAATTTGGACCAATGTGGAGTATATCATTTAAAGATAGACCCGTATGAGTCCTAGAACTAGCGTCCAATACAATGCGCGGCATCGGTTTGTCCGGTCGAACAACAGCGTGATGAGGGATGTAGTACCCGTCATCCAAGATATCTGATTCGTTGACTTGGCTTAAGTAACCATTATCAATGTACTCTTTAATCACCGCGTTATAACTTTCCCTCAACGTAGATGATTGTTGAAGCTTTCGCTCAAGCGCCATAAGCCGACGATACGTGACGGCGCGAGAGTTACCTAATTCTGCAGGATTCTTACTAAAGGGCAATGCGACTGTATAACGTCCCGCCTCGTCACGCGACACTGTAGAGGAAAAAATATTCTCACATTCGGTTTCCTCGGGCGAGAAAAAGCGTTTATGATTGACTTCCTCCAATTCCCAGAATTTTTGTAAAAAATCATTAATAACCAATGCTGAAAACGAAGAAGTAGGTCCATTTACATTATCATTATTAGGAGGAAAATCACCCACAAGAACATAACCGAATGCGGTCAATAAAGCGGGAGGGGCACGAGAACCGAAGTCAACTCTCTTCCCCAAATATATGTACGGAAACAGTTGAGCGCCCAACACTAAGTCAACCGCTCCCGGAACATTCCAGCTTAAATCCGCAAGCGGAAGAGAGTCAAAGTCCACCTGACCACCCAACTCCACACGATGCGAAGGGAGCCGATCAGTAATGCAATCAACTACTAATGCATGTATATATTTTTGATCTGGATAAATGCGTGACTCAATATTTAAATGTACGTAACCTATTATAGGACGCGATACAGCACCAACTCCTTTGACAAATGAGTTACTCAAAGGAGTTATTTGTAGTCTAAGTTTTCTACAACATGCGGTGGTTATTAAATTACTCTGCGAACCATTATCTATTAGACTTCGTACTATTTTCTTTTGCCGCGCGCCATCGTTATTCGCTCGCGCATAAACTTGGGCAGTTGACAACAATACGGTCGACCTAGGGTTCGTCCCGGCAGAGAATAAAACCGCAGAGCTGTGAGTGAGTGCATTTGACACCTTATCTGACTCACGCGGGACGCGAGAACGCGTCGATGTGCCAGTCGACCGGACGAGCGAAGAAACTGGCGATGGTAAGATCGCGGAGAGGTCGCGAGAAGGTGGGGCATGAGAAGAAACCGAAATCATATTACAACTCGTATCGACGCTATCAACATCAGTGGTGCGCGCGGTTTCATTATTTTTTGGGAAATGCAACAAAGTATGATGTCTTCGTTTACATAAATTACAGACTGATGTTGACTTGCAGTTACTCAGTCCGTGTGATGTGCTTAGACAGTTGGCGCAACCTCGCTTCGATTTAATAAACTCGAACCTCTTTCTAGGAGTGAGATCCGATTTAAATTTAGCGCACTGATACAAATGAACATGATCGTTATCATTGCAATATGCACACGGCGGAGGCGCAGTCGCGAGACAAACAGCCGGCTCGTCGGGTGGGCCACTTATGATGAATGCTTTCGATCGAGCGGGTAGCGAAGCGGGTTTTCTAACATTAAATCTCGCATTCGAATAAGATGAATTCGAGCGCGCCAATATTTTCGCTTGATCCTGCACAAAACTGATCAATAACTTAGCGGTGGGAAATTCAGTATCTCTAATGGAAAGTTCGAATAATTGAGTTGTTTGTGAATCTAACTTTCTCATGGCACAGTGCAGGAACATAAAATCCATAAGGTCTTTAATCTCAAGTTGTTTCAATGCGGAAATAGATGCACTAAATGTTTCTATGAAAGAATCGAGACTATTAGCGTTATATGAAGTACTTTTCAAATCAAGAATATTATTCAAGTAATGTGCACCTAATGTGCGTTTATCTTGATATTTCTTGACTAAACTGTCCCATATAAACCGGTACGCTTCACCCGTAGGTACAATGCCAGCGGTAACCCTCAAAGCGTCATGTGAGTCTACCTATTAAATACTGTACCTTCTGCGAGTCTGTGAGCTGTTCATTATCATGTATATTCGCCTTGAACGACTCATAGAAGACTGGCCAATTCTCAGTTTTGCCGTCAAACGATGGCAGCGCTAACGGAGGCAACTTTATTTTAAGCGGTTCAAATGATTTATTTGGGTTAGAATTACCGGGTGTTGATGGAGTCTGGCTACTGTTTATTTTATTTCTAACACGTTTGACCTGGATATATAAATCCTCAAAAGACTCCAAACAAGCAAAGTCGGGACTGGTGTCCGGTCTTAGATTCATATTAATTTCATTAATTTGATCGACAAACGATTCGAATTTATCGCGCATGTCATCAATTGTCTCAGATTCAGCCATAAAACTTTAATTTTTCCTAGACTCAAATGACGAGATATTTTTTGATGAATCATATAAACGATTCATGCGTTTAAACAATAATCCCTTCTTTTCATGAAGAATCGTCAATAAATCTTCTGGCTTTCTTTGCCTAGCAGTCATATTACTGACTAATAATAAGCGACAAATAAACTAAAAGCACTCAGCAACACCCAAACAAAGGCAGATTGCAAAAGGTGATAAAATAGAATATGATTATATTCAAATGTAAACAAAGCGGTGCGGGATTATACCTACGTTTGAACTAAAGACTATAGGTAGGTAGACTGCCAAACGCTATAGGTAGGTAAGTATGCAGCGAAGCGACTTGTGAGTGGATAAGTACCTACCCACATATTACGCCATGAACTATTAAAATAATTGTGCGGTACATACAAAAATAACTGACCAGATTTATACCAATGAATTACGTAAAATCTATTGTCAATTATGCAGTTTCGGAGAAAACATTTACCAAAAAATTTACGTAAATGTATGAAAGTTTTACGTACCAATTAATTACGTACGTAAATCAGGTTCAACATACTATCGTATCCGGCTCGAAGGACCAATAAATTGTGGTGTGGCATGCAACCACACAGTGGAGTAAGAAAAATATACAAAGAGTATGTTGGGGTTGAGAGATTAGATTGAGAGTGAAAGGGGACAGAGTGAATACGGGAGTAACGGATAGACATGCGTGATATGGAGTCTCTTACCTGATTTTGCTGGTCTTACAGGTGCCTTGATTTGCTCTGTTCTTGTAACAATCCCAAGAAGTTCTCCGCTACGAAGCCGGCCGGCTGACGATAGGTACTTGCCACGTTTTTTCAAAGAGTCCATTGACACGCAGAATATCCAACACAATCGATGAAATCACAATATATTATTAGAAAAGGCAGTTCTAGATACTATTGTAACGGATGGATTACAATTATAGCGGTAAAGAATCCCGAAATTCACAATTATCAGCTAGCAGCGAGTCTTAAGATCGCGAGCACTCGGCGGTTGGAGATGAAGTTCGTTCAAAAAAGGCATGACGTGAAGTTCGCCGCGATGATAGCGCCACCAAGTGAAGATATCCAAACACGCATGCCATGTTTATCAAATCAGAGACCAATTAATGAATTTTACAGCTATAAGAAATTACTCTCAATCCTTCCATGTGGAAAAATCCAAAATGGGATTATGAGCCGATAGATATCAATTAAAGGTGTGAGCTTGCCTCACCAACATATTTACGTTACTATTCCACGAAACCGCCACAAAATGCTGCTTACCATAATGAAAGGGAGGAAACTGGCCTTTGGCCGAAACTTAAACCTGCACAGAGACTAAATTAGACAAAATGTTGGCGCTCAACCAGGCAACCAACATTAACTAGGCGTTCCCAATTTATATAGGACTTTGCCACCAACAATAAAAGAGAGGGGTTGAAACGGTGATAAAACCATTGTACCTTGATAGAACAGGGCTCACGTTTAAACATTTTTCAATGACAATTTAGGTGGATAGATTATTGTAAGCTGACAAAATTAGGATAAGTACTATTATTAATCTTTATTATTACGGTCACTGACAAAATTACTAGCAGTTAGTTCTCTTGTTATCCTAAGCAACTTTTGCAAATGAGTACGCTCCCAAGTAGAACTTTTTCTGCAGGTTTATTATAGTTTTACGTCGCAATATAGTCGGAAATAGTCCTTATAACACGACATGCGCTGCATTTAGCAGTGCTCGGCTATAGAATAAGACTCATAAAGGCTTCTATAATATTCTTGAGAGTGTAAACCAGTAACTTCATATAGCACGTTCGTTTCCGCTTACAATATTGAGCCGACTCTGGCACAGTAATACATATTTGATTAAGGAATATTGCCTAGCACAATATACATGTAACGGAGCGTATGCTAAGGTTGTCATTGTATAAGCGTAAGCTAAGTATGTCGTCACTATATAGCCATGTACTTTAGATTTACTCACGAGTAGCTCTAAGACAGTTAAACTAAGAACAGTATTGTGAGATCGAAATATACGGATGTGCTACATGAACCCACTGACTTTAATTGATCTAGAACATTAGTGCCGTAACCCAAGGTCCCTCCTATATTTGGTGACCCCGACACCCGCGTTCTAAAACAGTATTTTGCAGTGAATAGTTCGAACAGTTAAATCAGGAAGATGACTACTCCGTCGTCCGCGGTTGACCTTGCAGCGATATCGCTAACTTCCAAAATCCCGGAGTTTTGGGTAGACTCACCCCGCGTGTGGTTTATAAGAACTGAGGCAATGCTGGCGCCACAGAAGTTAGCGGACGAGGCCAAATACGACATCGTTGTCTCCAAACTATCCAAGGAGGCGATACAACAAGTTACGGATTTGCTGATCGATCCACCGTCTACAAAAAAATTTGAAGCATTGAAGGCTCGCCTGTTGACCATTTACGAGGAATCCAAAAATCGGCAACTACAGAAACTCATCAGCGAAATGGATTTAGGCGATCAAAAACCATCGCAACTTCTGCGTCGCATGAGAGAGCTAGCCAAGGATAAGATACCGGATGACACACTGAAAATCCTTTGGCAAGGACACCTACCTTCTCCGATACGCGCAGTACTAGCAGTTTCGGACACAAAGGACCTTGACAACTTGTCGACCATAGCCGACAATGTCTTCGAGACCACGCGTGCAGTACACGTCACTGAAGTAGAGCAGCAGCAGCCGAACACGTCCAAGGACACAGAAATGATAATGGCGGAGATAACGAAGCTAAGCTTGAAGATAGCTGAAATAGAAAAAGTTGGCAGATCCAGACAACAATGGAATCAGGGAGGTAATCGTTCACGTTCTGTTTCACGCAATCGAAGTCGCGATCCTTCGAGGCCACGTAGATCACCAGAGAGTCCTGACTGGCTATGTTTTTACCACCATCGCTTTCGTGCAAGGGCATTGAAATGCACTGAGCCATGTGCATGGAAGAGCAAGCAGGAAAACTAGCAGGAGTACGGACTGCGGCGGAGGTCTGTACTATATCGCCCTACAACCGCCTTCGGGTCACAGACCGTAATAATGGACTACGCTTTCTCGTCGATACTGGCGCAAATATTTCGGTGCTACCGCGTGACAAGCTAGCGAAAAACCTACGGAACAGTGAGTGCCAAGAATATACATTATATGCAGCGAATGGGACTAGAATAAAGACATACGGTACGAAAAGTTTAGTGCTAGATTTAGGCCTACGTCGAGCATTTCGATGGACATTTGTCATAGCGGAAGTTCATCAACCAATTCTAGGTGCAGATTTCTTGGCCAAATATAAGCTATTAGTAGATTTAAGTAAGCATAGGTTGATTGACCAACTGACAAACATAAATGTTTTAGCTTCTATCGTAGCCAGTAACGATCCGTCAATCACGACCGTAGATGTAAGTCACCCTTATCATTCCCTTTTAGCAGAGTACCCAGAGATAACTAAACCGCTTTCTTTTAAGGAGCCGCCGAAGCATTCTGTGTTCCATTTTATAGAGACCAGCGGCCCGCCGGTGCATGCGAGGGTCAGACCGTTGCCACCTCACCGCTACGCTAAGGTAAGGGAAGAATTTAAATTAATGCAAGAAATGGGGATTTGTAGACCGTCGAAAAGTGCGTGGGCAAGTCCTCTACATGTTGTTATGAAAAAAAACGGTGAAATACGTCCCTGTGGCGATTACAGAGCACTCAATGCAATTACAAAGGCAGACCGCTATCCTATACCGAGGTTGCATGACTTTACGTACTTATTGGCTAACAAAACAATATTTTCAAGGTTAGATATTCGCCGAGCATATCATTGTATTTGTGTACACCCCGACGATGTAGAGAAGACCGCCATCACAACGCCGTTCGGATTATTCGAGTTTCCGCGCATGACGTTCGGTTTACGAAATGCCGCGCAGACTTTTCAACGGTTTATGAATCACACCGTCCTTGCAGGTCTAGATTATGTGTACTGTTATATAGATGATATTTTAATATTTAGCGACCTTGACGACCATGAAAACCACTTACGAGAAGTTTTCAGCCGTCTGAACGAGTTCGGTATCACTATTAACTTAGAAAAATGCACATTCGGTCAGTCTAAGGTTGAATTTTTAGGGTTCGAAGTTTCTACACAAGGTATTCGACCGCTCAAGGACAAGGTTGATGCCATAGTTAATTACCCTAAGCCCGAGACTATTGAGCAGCTTAGACGATTCCTAGGCATGATTAATTTTTACCGCTTACATTTGCCACATGCAGTAGAATATCAGGAACAATTAAATCAATATTTGCAAAATTCAAAGAAAAAAGATAAAACAAAGATAGTTTGGACGGAAAAAACCAGCGATGCTTTCTCACAGTGTAAGACGAGCTTACAGAGCGCGGCGACGTTATCGTTCCCGTTACCCGATACCCCGTTTGCGCTCATGAGTGACGCGTCCAGCACGTGCGTCGCAGGAGTCTTACAACAATTTGTTGATTCTAAATGGATACCTTTAGGTTACTTTTCAAAGAAAATGTCTGCAACTCAAGTTAATTACAGTACCTATGATCGGGAGCTTCTGGCAATTTACCTCGCGATAAAGTATTTTCGAAATATGATAGAAGGTCGCGAACTAATAATTTTTACTGACCATAAACCTCTTACGTTTGCTTTTTCTAAGGTTAATAGCGATAACGAATTACCGAGGCGCGTAAGACAATTATTATATATCAGTGAATTTTCCACTGACATACGCCACATTGATGGTGAACGTAACGTAATAGCTGACGCGTTGTCCCGCATAGAGACAGTTACCAGTCCCACGGTTTTAGATTATTCAGCAATCGCTCGAGCACAGGCTAGCGATAAGCAACTTGTTCACTTACGTACTCGTAGTTGTTATAATAATTGTAAGTTGATATTCAAAGACATAACAATGCCTGGATGCGACCTACCTGTAACGTGTGAAACGTCCACAAATAAGATTAGACCGTACATACCTGAGCAATTTAGGAAGTTAGCTTTTAATTCCGTTCATAGCTTAAGTCACCCAGGAATCCGTACCTCGCGTAAGCTAGTAAAGGACCGATTCTTTTGGGACAATATGAATAGTGATGTAGGTAAATGGGCCAGAGAGTGTGTTAAGTGTCAGCGCGTTAAAGTGACTAAGCATAATAAGTCCGAATTAGGCACTTTCGCGGTAGCTGAGCGATTTTCCCATGTACATGTTGACATTGTTGGGCCACTTCCTACTTCGCCACAAGAATACCGGTACCTGGTAACGATGATAGATCGCCAAACTGGTTGGCCGGAAGCCCACCCAGTAAGAGACATAAGCGCAAATTCGGTTGCAAAGGTCATTCTTGAGCAATGGATAGCGCGTTTTGGCTGCCCTGCTAAGCTGACAAGCGACCAGGGCAGACAATTTGAAAGTAGTGTTTTTAGAGAGTTAATGAATCTTTTAGGCATTGACAGGAAACGGACAACTCCGTACCATCCGCAATCCAATGGGATGATCGAGAGATGGCACCGCTCACTGAAAGCCGCTCTCATGGCTAGACTAGATTCCACTAGTTGGGTCCAGGAACTGCCTATAGTTCTTCTCGGCCTTAGGAGTTCTACAAGGAACGATACCGGCATTAGTGCCGCCGAAATGACTTTCGGTACAACATTACGTTTGCCAGGTGATTTTTTTAGCGATTCCAGTAATAGCATTTTAGATCCATGTCAATATGTTAAAAGTTTGCGGCACAATATAAGTAATTTGAAGCCGAAGCCGTCCACACATAGGGATGCGCGCACATTGTTTATATACGCGGATTTGGATAAATGTTCACATGTTTTCATACGTAATGATAGCGTTAAAAAATCATTAGTACCTCCTTACGACGGTCCATTCAAAGTGTTAGAAAGAAAAGATAAGGTTTATCTTATTCAGCTGCCCAACCGTACAGTTCACATATCGATTGATCGGTTAAAACCCGCTTTTGCCAGTACGGAACAGGTACAGATAAATAATTTACCCATTAAGCACGTAGATACTAAGTTAAGTAATTCTAGTAATAAGTCTTGTAGAGATATTTCAAATAGAGTGGACACGAGCATAGCGAGTAGCGATAATCGCTCTTCGGACGCTACGCAGACCGCGGCCGCTCGCACGACGCGCAGCGGCCGAGTCAGCAGAATGCCCGTGCGATTCAATTTATGAGTAAGTATTAGTTTATAATGTTATAATTATAAGTTATCATTGCGGAAGCACGTCTTGCACGCACATTGTGTATTTATAGTAAATTTGCAGTTTCATTATGGGTAACACAGTTGCCAAAGATGAAATCGTAGTGGCCGCGGCCGCTGCCGAGGCCAAGGAACCTGCACAAGTAACGTTGATCGAATGGTCCACCGTGTTTATTTTGATCGGCATCATTGTGATTTACCTGATATGTAAGCAATGTTTTTCTGGAAGCAGAAAGTGGTTGTCCAAGCAGATGCAATCACTGCAAACGACCGCTTTAGAAGCCGCTAGATACAGCTTTAGACGGAAACGTCAGGGAAACGAGAATTCCCCGGATGTCGAAATATAATTTTCAATCTGTATTTTTGTGTATTTTGCTTTAGAAAAAATGTAGTGCGTAATTATTGTTCGTGTGCATCTACCTAGTTTAACTGTGTTTAGTGTGATAAGAAAGTTAACGTAAGTACTTACCTTAGGTAATGTATCAACACCTGCTGTGTTTACATGTTATAACCAGTGTTATACTGAATATTATAAAATATGTTGTATTGTATTGTACCATGATATTATTGTGTAGGTACTTATTTTAATAATGTAAGAAAATGCAAATATTTTCTAAATTTTATTTTATTTTGGTTTGTATAACGGAAATTGCACATGTCTAAATTATAATATTATGAGAAATTTAACTATTTTTTTTAAAGGGGGGGTTGGTGTAACGGAGCGTATGCTAAGGTTGTCATTGTATAAGCGTAAGCTAAGTATGTCGTCACTATATAGCCATGTACTTTAGATTTACTCACGAGTAGCTCTAAGACAGTTAAACTAAGAACAGTATTGTGAGATCGAAATATACGGATGTGCTACATGAACCCACTGACTTTAATTGATCTAGAACATTAGTGCCGTAACCCAAGGTCCCTCCTATATACACATAAAAATCTAGTTTCGTAGAACGTCAAAATATAAGAAAATACTGCAAATGCCAGCGGCGAAATAGGAACAAAGGCGGAGGCCATCAATTCCACTTATCTATACAATTATTCAACTACCATCATAATGTGGGTTGCCTTCGAACCTTTGTCTGTAATCGAAACACTAAGCCAAAGTGATTTAAGATTATGGTGTGGGATAATGGCTTTCATTTTCGTTTCTACGTGGCACAGGTGCGATACCAAACTTTTCTTAAAATCGTGAAATTTATGTTCGGTGTAATTTCGTTTAGCGAAATTACTCTTGTTTAAGCAGAAGCGGTATTGACTCAACGACTTCACTTCATCTAGAAGTGCGTCTGTTTTAAGAGACACTGTTAATTTATCCCAAGAAAGGCCCGAGGTGTTTTAGGGAGGATAATGATAAAGCCTCGCTCAAAAGTTTCACGTTTACATAGAGGTAATTTCCTGTTGTGTATATCTCAAAATTATTTCATACATACGCAGTAGGAAAATCCATACTGCCAAGTTCTCAAGAAGCCCCCTGACCCATAAAGCGAAACTTTGAGCATTATTGTTGGTATATTCAACAACACAAGTTAGCTCTGTAAATTCCACACCTTTCTCGTACAATAAAATCTGGGCTCGAAATATTTTTTAGAATTTGATGTTGAAGTAAGAAGAATTATGGGATAAGTATTAAATCTGCTTGTGTTTTTGACTGTACACACACGTAGGTATGTATGATATTTGACGAACATAAGGTTGTCACTCGACCCGTGCCGTTATTAAGTTCTGGGTTCTGGGTATGACTATCCCGATAAAATCATCAGCAAGAAAAGTTGTACCCTTACCGTTGAACCCGGAGTATAAGTCATAACTGTTGTTAAACTAACTTTACACGAGAGTAAATAGACAGTCCCTAAGTCTATTGTAGGCCGAGGTATACAAGAGGACGGGATTTTGAATATCAATATGAATTGACGTCAACCAACATTTCATTGTGTTTGGAAGTGGCGATGTTTCGCTATAGCTGACATATAGGAGCTTATTCTATCTATGAAATATTTGCCTTTTGGATATAAAGGCGAGATTGTAGCGTTCTGAACTGGACCAATAGTAGTAGCGCATTTAAGATACTTTCTGATTTCGTATAATAATGCTGTAGGCACCAAGTGCCGGAAACGGTGATATTTTTGTATTAGTATACGAGAAGTATTACTAATTATTTTAAACATGGACATATTCTGAGTTGCTTAGTGACTAAATTTTCAAATTCTGTAGTCTCAGTAAATAAAGTTGTAGACTCAATCATAAATTAAACCTCTTTACTAATGAGATCGTTCCTATGGCGTAAAGATTACCGTTGAAAAATCGTTATTTTGTGATTATGCTTTCTTTTTGTTCATTATTCCTATATTAATTTTGTAAAATTCAAATCATATGTAAAGATTATTAAAATTAAATAATTGATTATGTCACGCAATGAAATGTATATCATACCATAACTCTTAGGGACAAGCAAACAATCAACAGAAAAGATTATCAAAATCAAGCAGTAAAACCGCCTATCGTCCTCATATTTCGATATCTATATCCCAGGCTTTCTGCAGTCCATGAATGACAATTAATTGCTCATCGAGTCGGTCTTGTGGGCAGAGATTACCGCCATCGCTCGGAAACCGGACGCCAGCCGGACGGCGGCCGGCCGTCAACCGTAAAGCCTCACACGCATCTTTGCCGAATCAATGCACCGCCAACGTATTCTCCGCAGGCATATGATACATTTACGTTAAAATTAAATCACTTTGCTTTTGCACGCATGTTTATTAATTTTATTAACAGTTTATTTTAACGTCAAAGGGGCTTTTTTGACTTAAGTATGAGAAAGTTTTGGTAGAGATTATCAGAGTGATATAAAGGACCGAATAACTTGTGTCTACAAATTTAATATTTCTCGTGGCCATAGATGCAATGGAAAAACACGATATAAATTTATGTAACAAGACTATATCGCGTAATATAATACAAGGTTACATTAGCCGTGGTTACGAGGTGGCAGCCGTCGTGTGACCACAGCTAGTGTAACCCATGCTGAAAGGTCGAGAGAAATATAATAGGGTATTTAACCTATATTTTCAAATAAATAATCACGTGATATAGACCCGTTACATAAATATGACTTTATCACGGTAATATAATCTAAGAGTATTGTAACTCGGCCGTCTCCCCGAGTTACAGTCGCGCCGCGCGCAAACAAGCGACAGGGCTGACCGCCTCAAGTATTTTATTTAATGCATCTAAGTACTCAAAGTTATTTTCTGGTTTTGTGATTGTTCATTTATTACTTACTTATATTTTTATTTAAACAAATTAAAATCATGTACGTAGGTAAGTAAGTACCCTAGGAAATGACCTATTGGTTCCCTTCACTAAGCAGATTCATATCGGCTTCCATTTTTTTAAATTACCCTGAAAGTATTAGGTATTAATCATAGACTTCAATGAAATAATACATCGGCCATAAGGCAGATACAAGTGTTCTGCTAGTAGGTATACATAATTGATACAATCATAGCAATATGTTTTTAAAAATAATAATAGATTAAGCTAATCAAATTTCGACTTTATCACGCATGTACCTACCTAAATTAAGGATTAAACATGGCAACGTAGTAGGTAATGTGACGCTTATGAACGTCAAAATAATAAATTTATAAAATAATTACTTAAAGACTCTACATTTACATTTACTGCCCCGTTCGCAAAGCAATAGGTAGAACCATGAGAAAGAACGGGCAATAAAACTCACGGTCACTCTTTTTCATCGCCAGGTTTTGCATAATACACATAATTTACATTTTGTAAAGTGCTGCAACTGTTACACCTTCTATATCACTTGTATATATTTACTGTACATAATAATACTCAAGCATAATACTTTTGATGTTCATTTGGTTAGCCTCCTCAGAATAGACATGGTGAAACAGGAGCATCCACTTACATTATATATACCTAATAATGCAGGCAATCCGCCCAAATCCGGGTCTCAGGACGTCGAAACAGAGGCCGAGTGGTTCCAGAAGGCCATGACTAACGTCTGTGATGCGGCGATGCCAAGAGTGCTTAACCACTCACCGAGGCGTCGGGTGTACTGGTGGTCAGACAACATCACGCGACTGCGCCACCTCTGTGTGGCTGCGCGGCGCCAGTATGCCCGATTTCGGAGAAGGCGTCGCCGCACTCCTGACTCAGAGCTCAGGGAGGCGGAGCTATACGAGGTACAGAGCGGCCAGAGAACTACTTAAAGCCGAGATTGCGCGGGCTAAAGATCAGGCCCGCCAAGATCTGCTGCAGACTCTGGAGCGTGACCCTTGGGGGCGTCCATACCTTATGGTCAGGGGAAAACTTCGCCCCTGGGCACCCCCGCTCACCCGGAGTCTCCAGCCGCAAGCAGTCGAGACTGTCGTTACCGCTCTGTTCCCTTCAAGGGCGTAGCACCCTCCCCCGCCGGTGGCTCCCTTTCCCACGACAGCCAGCGTGGACGTAGACGACGACGCGGTTCCCGACGTGACCCGGGTCGAGCTTCGAGCGGCGGTGGTCCGTATGAAGAACACCGCCCCAGGGCCCGACGGCATTCCAGGCCGAGCGTGGGCCCTGGTCATAGCCGAGTTCGAGCCCCAACTTATAGGGCTTTTCACCAAATGTATGGCAGAGGGCCGGTTTCCTCGTCTTTGGAAGACGGGCAAGCTGGTCCTAATCAAGAAGGAGGGGCGCCCGGCGGACAGTCCGTCTGCCTACCGGCCCATCGTGTTGCTGGATGAGGTTGCGAAGATGCTCGAGCACATAGTTGCCGAGCGCCTCGTCCAGCACCTGTCGAGTGTGGGCCCGAACTTGGCGGACAACCAATTCGGTTTTCGCCGAGGGCGCTCCACGATTGATGCCATACAAACAGTGAGGAGCCTGGCGGAGGACGCAGTATCCCGGGGCGAGGTGGTTCTGGCGGTGTCGCTTGACATCGCCAACGCGTTGAACACCTTGCCCTGGAGCGTTGTCAAGTCGGCACTCATCTACCATCGAGTGCCGACGTATCTCCGCCAAATAGTCGGGGCATACTTATACGAGAGGTATGTGGTATACCCGGGTCACGACGGTTGGAGTCAGCGAGAGATGTCGTGCGGTGTTCCGCAGGGGTCGGTTCTTGGTCCACTCCTGTGGAACATCGGCTACGACTATGTGCTGCGGGGTGCGCTCCTCCACGGCGTCGGTATAGTCTGTTATGCCGACGATACGTTGGTCACGGCCAAGGGTAAGACGCACCGGGCGGCGGCCATACTGGCGACGGCTGGGGTTGCACACATAGTGAGTCGCATCCGGCAGTTGGGCCTCGAGGTGGCCTTGTGAAAATCCGAGGCCATTTCGTTTCATGGGCCTCCGAACAGGCCACCTGCAGGGGCCAACATAATGGTAGGAGGGGTCCGCATCGGCATTGGGACGAGCTTGAAATACCTCGGGCTCGTTCTCGATAGCCGATGGGACTTTCACCGGCATTTTGAGCGTTTGGCACCTAGACTCCTGGGGGCGGCGGCCGCCTTGTCGAGGCTGCTGCCAAACCTACGAGGGCCGAACGCCTCTTGCCGGAGGCTCTATGAGGGAGTCGTGCGGTCGATGGCCCTATACGGGTGTCCCATCTGGGCCGAGAACCTGACGGCCCGCAACGTTCGGGCGCTACGCGCACCGCAGCGCGCCATGGCCGTCAGGATAATTTGTGGCTACCGCACGGTCTCCTTCGGAGCCGCGACTCTCCTCGCCGGATGTCCGCCCTGGGACCTACAGGCCGGGCTGCTTGCGACGCTTTATAAGTGGCGCCGCGAGGCCCGGTCAGTAGGCGGAAAACCCGCGCCTCGCGAGATTGAGGCGCGAAAGGCGGAACTCCGACAGGTCCTAGTGGCGGAATGGCGACAGCGACTCACGCACCCCAGCGCGGGGCTTCGCTGCATTGAGGCAGTGAGGCCCGTACTCGACGAGTGGCTGGAGAGACGACACGGCGACCTCACCTTCCAGTTGACACAGGTGATAACCGGCCATGGTTGTTTCGGCCGGTTCCTGCACCGCATTGTCCGGGAGGAGACGCCCGGGTGTCACCACTGCGGAGATCGCCGTGACCCAGTAGAGGACACGGCGCTGCACACCTTGGCGGAATGCCCTGCTTGAGCATCGCAGCGCCGAGACCTAGTCGCGGCGATAGGAGTGGCCGAACTCTCGCTTCGGACCTTGATTCGTTCCATGGTTCGAAGCGAGATGTGTTGGGACGCCGCCGCCTCCTTTTGTGAGACGGTGATGTCGATCAAGGAGGTGGCGGAGCGGGATAGGGAGCCCATGCGACCTGTCTCCACCCGCAGAACCGGGCGTCGTCGCCGGAGGGCGTTCAACGATCTCCGGCCACCGTGAGTACACGCCTGCGGACGGCGGGCCTGTTATACCGCCCCCGTCCGCGAGGCCCGAGAGGCGGCGCACGTGTTCCGCGTGCGCCTCTCGTAGCGTTAGTAGACTACGTCGTTCTTTTCCGCTTGTAGTATGAAAGAGGATGTATGAGGACAAGTATGATGGATGCAGATAGATGCATGCGATGGACAGGGCCCGCTCGCGCGGGCCAGCTCAGGTAGGGTCGCGGCAGTAATGCTAACGCAGATCCCGCGACCCCGCCATTCAATGGGATCGGATAGAGGAACACCATGGTGGTTTTAGCGGGTAGTCCCGGCGCTTCTCGTCGGGGAGTCTCCACACTCTCCCTAGACTGAGTCCCTTTAGGGGCCCAGCCTGGGGGGGTAAGCCCGTAAATTGTTTGGTTTCCACCATGAGTCAAAAAAAAAAAAGGTACCTACATTTTAGAAACTTCCAGGTAATTTGAAAATCTTATCTTTAGATGACTTAACGAAGAATTCAAACAACACAATGTAGTCTACAACTCGTCGCCATATTAATTTTTAAATAAAGAACACTGCTACAAAAATCGTCACCATCCTCTTGTGACTGCGGCACGATCGCGGCTGTTGTGTACTACAGGCACAGTCTAGTGTGTACTGCGCTCGAGGCACGTAGGTATTACTCAAGTTTTGTGCGTTTGTATGGAATTAGAATACTGTTAGATATTATTACCGTGACTACATTATGTACAAGTCGCCAAAGTTTAAAAGTATCCATGATATAAATTGTAATGCTAACTTCCCTCTATCCTCATAATGTTCTAGTGAGACATGTGATGTCTGCCACACCGCACCTGGTCAGCTTGGTAGATCGAGTCCTTAACCTTCTCGTTGTGAAAAAAGGCCCGTGCCCATCAGTGAGAGAGTTTATTTAAAAGACAGGTATTATGGTTACTATAAACTCTATACAAAGTATTTTTTTGTGTAGACTATGTGATCTCCGTTTAAAGATAGCGGACGACTACTAAACTAGATTATCTTATTGAATGTCAATGTAGTACAAAATGAAACTGTTTCGTAGTATTTTGATTGCAAGCTTGCTGTTAAAAATCTCGGACATTAGGGAGATAATTCACCGTAAAAATTTCGATTCTACGAATAATACAAGCAAGGAATTGAAAAGCACAATACCAATTATTTTGTTAGAGGATTGTACTTCCTTTACTACGAGCACGTTGAATATTCTAGAACTATTTCCATGTGGAAAGTTTATATTTCAATTAAAATGTCATCATCATCATATCAGCCAAACGACGTCCACTGCTGGACATAGGCCTCCCCCAAGGCTCTCCACACAGACCGGTCTTGAGCCGCACGCATCCAACCTCCTCCCGCGATCTTGACAAGATCGTCGGTCCACCTTGCGGGGGGCCTACCTCTGCTGCGTCGTCCGGTACGTGGCCGCCACTCCAGAACCTTTCTGCCCCAACGGCCATCGGTTCTTCGAGCTATGTGCCCTGCCCACTGCCACTTCAGCTTGGCTATCCGGAGAGCTATGTCGGCGACTTTGGTTCTACTGCGGATCTCCTCATTTCTGATTCGATCTCGCAGGGAAACTCCAACCATAGCTCTCTCCATCGCCCTCTGAGTGACCTTGAGCCTTCTGATAAGGCCCATAGTGAGCGACCACGTCTCTGATCTGTAAGTCATCACTGGCAACACACACTGGTCAAAGACTTTCATCTTGAGACATTGCGGGATATCGGACGAGAAGATATGTCGTAGCTTCCCGAACGCTGCCCAACCGAGTTGGATTCGACGATTGACCTCCTTCTCGAAGTTGGACCTACCTAATTGGACTACTTGTCCCAGGTAGATATACTTGTCGACAACTTCGAGCGTAGAGTTCCCAACCTGAATAGGAGCAGGTACAACATGGACGTTCGACATGATTTTCGTCTTGTCCATGTTCATCTTAAGACCTACTTGTTGGGAGACTCTACAGAGGCCATCGAGCCTTGTGCCTAGGTCTTCCATGGTCTCAGCCATGACTACGATATCGTCTGCGAATCGAAGATGAGTGATGTACTCGCCGTTGATGTTGATGCCGAGTCCATTCCAGTCCAGAAGCTTGAAAACATCCTCCAGCGCAGTGGTAAACAATTTCGGGGATATGACATCCCCCTGTCTCACCCCTCGCTGGAGTTGAATAGGTTTCGAACTCTGGTCCTGGAGGCGGACTGACATAGTGGCGTTTTCATACAAACACTTCAGCACTTCGATATATCGGTAGTCAATCCGGCACCGTTGGAGAGACTGTAGCACCGCCCAGGTTTCGATCGAATCGAAGGCTTTCTCATAGTCCACAAACGCCAAGCATAGGGGCTGGTTATACTCCTCGGACTTCTGTATAACCTGCCGCAGCGTATGTATGTGGTCTATGGTACTATAGCCTATACGGAAACCGGCTTGTTCGGGAGGCTGGAAGTCGTCTAGCTTGCTCTCGAGACGATTCGTGATGACCCTCGAAAACAGCTTGTAGACGTGGCTCAGAAGTGTGATGGGTCTGTAGTTCTTCAAGAGGGTTTTATCCCCTTTCTTAAAGAAAAGCACCACCACACCTCTGTGCCACGCCTGTGGCGTTTTACCCTCGAGAATGACGGAATTAAACAGCTTCCGGAGGGCTTCTCTAGCGGGTGCACCGCCGGCCTTCAGAAGCTCACTCGTAATTCCGTCATCTCCCGGCGCCTTGTTGTTTTTAAGCTGTTTGAGAGCCACACTAATCTCGTGCATGCTGACGTCCGGATATCTTCGGTATAGTGTCGGGTCAATCCAGCTCTAGGGTCTGACGCTGGAGTGCTTGCGGGTTGTTGCGTTGTCGTGTATAGCTGTCCATAGAACCTTTCGATCTCCTCCAAGAGCTCAGGCTTGGACGATACGATTCTGCTATCCTCCGTCTTCAGCTTTGTCAGCTGACTCTGCCCAACAGACAGATCCCTCTGGAACACTTTGGATCCCTTATTCCGCTCGATCGCCTCACGAACACATTTTGTGTTGTATTGGCGGAGATCGCGAGTCAGAGACTTAGAGATCTGTCTGTTGAGGTGCCGATATTTCGGCATGTCGTCGGAGGATAGCAGAACCATCTTGCGCCTTTCCTCTAACAGCTCGAGGGTCGGATCCGAGATCTTTTTGGTTCTCTGGCTTTTCTGGGACTTAAAAAAATTTGCCCCTGTTGTATGGACAGCATCCACGAACTCGTTACTGTACACGTCCACATCTACGCATTCACCCAGGCATTCGAAACGGTTCTTGAGTTCGAGCTGAAAGCTCTCGGGGTTTTGGATATGAACCGGTGCTGGTCGGAGCGTGGACTTTATCAACCTTGACCGTTCGAGGCTTGTACAGATATTCAATGTGCCTCTTACCATTCGGTGATCGCTCCCCACTTTAAGTGAATTGATCACGGAGACATCATTGAATATCTGCCTCTTCGTCGACATGATAAAGTCGATCTCATTTTTGGTTGCACCGTCTGGACTTACCCAGGGCCACTTGCGGCATTCTCGCTTCTTGAAGAAGGAATTCATCATATAGAGTCCTTCCTTCTCCATAAAGCTAGCCAGCAAGTGACCCCGGGAATTCCGATGCCCATAACCAAATGGCCCCACTCTCAGCTCATCACCGTCGCGTTTGCCCAGTTTCGCGTTAAAATCTCCCATGACCACGGTGTATTGGGTTTTGTAGCCATGTATAGCCCGAGATATGTCCTCGTACATGGCTTCCACCTCCTCATCGGGGTGCGACGAGGTCGGAGCGTATACGTGTATGACCTTCAGCGAATACCGCTTGGATATTCTGAGTATAAGGTACGCTACCCTGCTCGACACACTCCCGATATTTACCACGTTGGTCACGAGAGATTTGTGGACGATGAACCCGACACCACCTTGGGACTGTTGGTCGCCCTCCCGGTAGAAGAGCAAGTTACCGGAATTGAGAACTATCGAGTCCTCCCCCTGTCTTCGGACTTCAGATAGGCCTATGATATCCCATCGCAACTTGCTCAATTCTTCTTCCAGCTCGACAATCTTCTCGTCGGTCCGCAGTGTGCGCGTGTTCGGTGTTGCCAGGGCCAATTGTCGTTGGTGGTGGTAGCCCGATCTCTTCCGGAGATTCTTCGCACCCCTTGCCCCGCCGTTACCATGGCCGCTACCATAACCAGGACTAGCGGGGCCGCCGGGGACTAGGGGCCGGTTTTTCATGGTGTGATTCATAATTGGGGGGATATGCTATAATCGCCACGCTTGGCAGGCGTATTGGCGATCGCAGTGGCGGAAGTTCTTAGTGCTGGACGCTGCTGCCCATCTAGCATCTCGGGATTTCCTTCCGCCAGGTTCGGATGGTTAGACCGCCATCTTTCGGTTGACTGCTTGCGCTGGGGGAGATATTATGACGAGTATCTACTCATCAGAGTAAATCCCCCAGTGGGCGGTGGGGTCGTCACGTCCCGACGCCAAGTTAAAATGTATAATAATCATATTAAGAAAACTTCAACTTATCTGGAATGTAGTTAATCATGTACAATATAAATATATGTTTGCTTACGCAGGTACTTATTTTTTTTTAATTACACTGTGTTATGGTCGTAAACAGTGCAGAAATATTCGATATTCGAAACAAGGCTACGTTGTACATATTACGAAAGACAATTTAAAACGAATATTAATGACCACGAAAGTTCAAATTTGTATAATGTACCTATAGACATTTCAATAAACATGGCGCAGATCTTGATATTCGCTAACTTGACGTTTATTATTTACTGTTTTACATCGACAAATTCGACAATAATCATCATCATCATCATCATCATCAGCCTTTAACAGTCCACTGCTGGACTAGGCCTCTCCTTTGAAAGGAGGAATTGGCCTACTATACCACGCTGGCCAAACGGGTTGGTATAGGGTTTGTATCGAGTTTTCCTTCTCTTACAGTGGTGTTCTCTGCATAATATGCTCCCTCTGTCGGCTCTTACGACACCCATGGGATGATATGGGGTGGTGACATTTGACAATAATACATTCTGTGAAATAATCTACTCTCTATCTATTACGAGTCAGCCTGCTGATAGATAGACGAACTTATAAAGAACGAACAATTGAGGTTTAGTATTCTCGGCACCCTTCGCCTACGGCATTCTAAGTTAAGAAATACTTTAAAATGTGCTCCGAAATTTCGGAACAAGCCAAATGTCGATTAATTGTTTAAAAAATATACAGGTATATTTTGTCACACCGTACTCTAGGAAGTAACAAATTTATTTCACGGCCCACAGGACACCGTCCTCGACCTTTTAAACTGATTGTTATACATTTGTAAATTGGAAAATATATCCAATTATAATGAAACATGCAGCTAAAAAATAATTTTTCTTCGTTTTATTTTTATAAATTGTATGTTCATTTATTCACGCTGTAAGACAGAAGAACGTCACGCGAATATATAATAGCCTTACAGTACAGATGTTTCTATAAATACAATAATGGATAAAAAGATCATTTCAATTGTAAATATTCGCTTGTAACTGCTATTTTCAGATATACTACGAGATAAACGAAGCCATCAAATAAAGTAGGTAATAACCATAAAGTTCCAATTAAAATCAACATTTATTCATCAATTATGAATCGAGACATCATTCAATTTATTATTTAAACTAAAGTTAATTAAAATCTCCGCGAAGTTTGTTACTATCTCCCCACTTCCTAAATAAAGTGACCTAAGTTTGGCTTTTGTAAAGTTTCAAAGATCGGTTTTGGACTTTGTATATTCAACATTTATGAAGGAACCTATTTAGTGAGAATAAAATAAAGAAAAAAGACAGTGGGGAGTAATGATATAAAAATATATTGTGACGTAATTTTTACTGTCTCTGAAATTGTCGCAGAATATAGTCAAGTTGAATGAATAATACGGAGTAATACATAAAGGGCGTAATATGAAGTTTATTATATGATGGCAGTTTTGGTGCAGCGCAGAGCTACAGTCGTAAAGTATATATGTCTATAAAGTCAGCTGAACCTAGGCTGACCCAAGGCTGTCCACACAGACCGATCTTGTGCCCCGTGCATCCAACCGCTTCCCGCTATCTCGATGTATATCAAACCAATATTTGTCAGCGTTTATGTGCCATACTAAGGTTGAGTGCAGAATATTGAATACTAAGGCGCATGTACGATTATAATGCCTACCTAAAATTAACGTCACTTGTCCGTAATTCAATCTCCTCGGTCGGCTTTACCACGTTAATTAGATAGGTACTAGCTGTGTCAAACGAACTATCTATCGAATTAATATTTTTGGTTCTATGTATTACAAATAGAATAATATTCCAGGTAGATTAAGTACTAAGCTATTTTTAATACAAATAAAAAAATATTTAATTATTCACAGATTTACTTATAAACTAGTCTGGTGTCTTAGCTTGTATTTTGGTGTGCTTATATCGCCGGATTCAATATCCGATCTATTCAGGGATTTAGAGATTAGAAATGCATAAGCTCCGTAGAAAATATGTCAAATATGGATGCCTTATCGCCAAATACATGGATACTATATATGTTGGGACTGGCTGATGGCCGCTTACTAGGTACATAGGTACCGTAGCAGGATAGGTTTAACTAGCATAATTATGCGAAATTAGATTCATATTTTGCCCAGGTGTGATAAGATAGAATTTACGTATCTTTTGCACGTGTCTCTCTATCTGTGTGTGTGTGTGTGTGTGGGTGTGTGTGGAACAGATTGCACGAAATAAAAAGTAATATAAATATTCGCTCTTAAGACTCAATGACAAGTTTTCTAAGTTTCTGCGAATGGACATGTTGAAACTATGAAGGTTCCTTGTAGTTACTGCGGACGGTAAGGGACCTTGTACAGCAGTAAGCCTGAATGATGAACGAGTCTAAGTGATGCTATTCCTCTGTATCGAAGTGTAGAGACTGTATCTGTACTACTCAAGTATTTTGTAGATCTGATTGGGGCTAATTATTTATAATGCACGATGAAGTAGTGATTTAGGCGGTCGCTTAGCACAGCGTCGCATGTCATGGCTGCTATACCCAAGACAACACTTCGTGATCTACAACTAGTGGTTAAGCGTCCTTGTTGCTTTTCTGTCAGTTGATTGAATACTCATATTTGTAAAATCCCAATCGACATAGAGTTTGTTCTGAGTCCGGAAGAAGCCTTAACAAAATACACTAAAAGCAAAAAGTGAACAATTTTGGGACCTTGTAACATAGTGTACATACATGTCCTTTACTACTGATTAAAAAATAATAAGTTAACTTAAAAATAAACAATTTAATTTTAACTATTTACAAAATAAACAAATTAATTTAAACTACTTACATAATAAACAATTTAAATATAACTATAAAAAAAAAACGACAAGCAATGCGGACAACAACATTATTTTATATATACGGAAATACCGGTTCCTCATCGCTGCCCGCCAGCGGCCGCGCGCCGCGCGTGCACCTAGCTATCACATGCAGTCTGTAGCCGAACGTCTCGAGGCACGGACGCTGTCGCCTTGACTAAATAATTTTCTCACTGTTTCACCGTCATTGCGAAATATCAATTTTGAACGTAAAGTTATTTACGAATATTTTAAAACTTTAATATCAACTTAAGAGTGGATTGCCTTTCTCCATATACTTAAAAGAGTTGTAATTATTAATTTAGTGACTGTGATTCCCAAACTTGGGTAAGTTGTGCACATTTATTTATAAAGATTTCTAACGGCCGTTACCTACCTGTTGTATTATATTATTTGTGTTAATTTTAGAGGTACGAGTCCGACTAAATATTGTAGCTTTATTCTATCCTGTGAGTAATGCTTATAGTTGCCTTTCTTCCACTATGTTATACTTAAACTTTCAAAGCTTAACGTTTGTAACCGTCTCTGCCTGCTTACATTTACTATTAATTTAGATTTTTCACACTTAGAATTCTTCCGCCATTATAAGCCCTAAATTGCCAACCTAGTTCTTGCCATGCATCCTAGCGTTTCCCGTGCGTCTTTTATACCGGCAGCTTAATGATTCGGCCTTTGTTCCTAGGAATTACGTCACGGTTCAACTGACGTAACCGGATTCCAGTCTCCTTCATCGCCTGAGTGGAGTGTCCGAGCTGACCTGGAGGACGGGACCCCGCCAGGGAAGTGTGGAAGGCTAGTAAAGTGCGCAACGACCTAGGCCGAACTTTACTATTTTTAGGGTTCCGTACCTCGAAAGGAAAAAACGGAACCCTTATAGGATCACTTTGTTGTCCGTCCGTCTGTCAAGACCCTTTTTCTCAGGAATGCGTGGAGGTATCAAACTGAAATTTATACTAAATACTCAAATCTACGGTTCCATAGAGCTGAAAAAGATTCAAACTTCTAATCCAACGCAATCAAAAGATACAGCCGATTATGCTGCAAATTGCAGCACATTTTCAAACTCGCATTGGAATCAAAACCTATAGGGTACTTCCCGTGTACTCAGAATCTTGAAATTTGGTACGAAGCAACGTCTCATATCACATATAAGGGGAAAATTGCGAAAACCGTAAATTTTTAGTTACAGCATATAAAAAAATATTTTTAATAAAATTAAAGTTACTACCCCTTTCTCTTGAACGCGTGGAAGTATTAAACTATGACTGGTGAACTTTTACTTATATACTTACAGGTTTGTACGGAACCCTGGGTGTGCGAGTCCGACTCGCACTTGACCGGTTTTTTATTTAATATACCTTAAATTTATTTTATAATTTCAAAACTTAGTTTTATTTATTCTAATTTCTTTGTTCACGTCCTAAATACGTGACAACCTTCACTACCTAAACTTCAGTAATGATTAAATAAAAGAGTCCAACCTTTACCATATCTACTTTCCTATAGGAAATAGCTCCAAGAAATTACATTGTTGCGAAAGCTTATCATGTTTAACGAACTCATTTTTCAGATATTTTCTAAGAAACGAAATACTGTGTTCATTACTTGAAAGTAAATATGTTTTCACATAGATTTTCGTCTGTTTATATTTAAAGTAATAAGTGCTAAATATTTTTATAGGTTTTGTATGTTTTTTATTGATCGAAGTATGTTTATATGCCGCTTGTGATATAGATGGTTTACCGTATTTACTATAATATAAATAATTAAGAAGACATTTTAGAATGTTGATAAACACTTTTAAAGACGTATTACCGCTTCGTATATTTCTTAGAAAAACAGAGTTACAACAGGTGGCGCTTTAGATAAAATAGATCACTAGCTTTCTCTTAGGGATCTACGCGACTCAAGCCTTTCCTACCTAAAACCAGGGACTTTATGTAACTTAATATAGAGCTAAAATAAACATTAACATTACCCTTAACAAGAAATGGTAGGTGAAAGAGACGACCTCAGCACGTGTCAGTGCTAACTAGGAATACTCCTGTGTGATTATAAAGACTCTAACAGTAACGTGCATTCCTTATGACATAGGGCTGGTGAAAATATTTTTGTATGACCTCTTTAAGACCATAAGACTCGTGCTAAGAGGCAGTTCAAATTTTACATTATGTATAAGTAATTTCCTTAAACAATTTCTCCAGAATAATTGTATTTGTGTCCTCGACTTCATAGTTGATTTCATAGTTGCATTAACATACAATATTATGCACATGACATGTGGTTGGTTTTTGTTCGTGAAGATTCTTTTCTTGTTATTTATATTGTGTATTACAAAACACTACTTTTACATGAGAAACGACAAAGAAAAGCTTTTTAGTTACACATCAAGCTAAACATACTTACAAGTTAAGGCACTCCGAAGATTTTTTAAGTTGACTTACTTGGCTTAAGGTCCTATGTCCCCTAGATGGGGCAGAGGGCATCCACAGTGCTCTGCCATTCCGTTCGGTCTTGAGCTTCTTGCTTTATTTCGCTCCAGGTCTTGCCTATGCTTTGCGCTTCTGCAATGATTGAACGCCGCCAGGTCTATTTAGGGCGGCCATGTTTTCGCTTTCCTTGGGGAATCCAGTCTAAGGCTTGTCTTGGTATATGTTCAGGATCCCTTCGGAGCGTGTGGCCGATCCACTTCCACTTGCGGCGTATTATCTGGTGGTCGATCGGAGTCTCACCGCAGCGTCCCCACAGCTCTACGTTAGACATTTTCTCGGGCCAGTAAACATCGAGAATACGGCGAAGGCAGCGGTTGACGACGACCTGAAGACGACGCGAGATGTCTTTTGTGACCTTCCACGTCTCGCATCCGTACAGCAACACGGTTTTCACGTTGGACCGGAATATTTTGAGTTTAACTCTCCTAGTCAATTTCCGCGATTGCCATACAGGACGCAGCCGCGCGAAGGTTGCTCTCGAATTGGCGATTCTAGAGGTGATGTCCTTCTCGGTTCCTCCAGTTTCTGACACTACGCTACCGAGATATTTGAATTTCTGGACCCTTTCCACAACCTCTGTGCCTATGATCAAGGGCAAGGAGCTTGTTGCGCCGCACCTCATTTCCTGTGTCTTCTTGGTGTTGATTTTCAGTCCCCTCTCCATTGCTTCTCGTCGTAGGTCGTCCAGTTTGGCTTGCATGTCAGCGCGTGTGTGACTCAGCAGACATAGGTCATCGGCATAGTCCAGGTCTTCCAAGACGCTGGACAGTCCCCACTCTATGACGCGGCGCTTTCTGTGAGTAGCTTTTTGCATGACGCCATCGAGGACGACAAGGAAGAGGAGAGGTGAAAGGAGACACCCTTGGCGCACACCCGCGTGAACTCGTATGTCTTCCGAAACGAGGCCATCGTGAGTCACTCTGCAAGAGTACTTCCCGTAGATAGCCTTAATCAGGTTCGTAATCTTTTCGGGGACACCTAGCTCACGTAGCCGGTCCCAGATTCAAGTCCACCTCAGCGTATCGAAGGCTTTTTCAAAGTCCACGAAAGTCAAATAAATTTCCCTCTGCCATTCTGATGCCTGTTCGAGGATAATGCGCAAGGTATTGATCTGGTCTGTGCACGATCTGTTGGGTCGGAAACCCTGCTCTTTGCGAAGAAGAGGTTCAACGGCCCCTGATAACCTGTCTAGGATAATTTTGCATAGCACCTTAGACGGGATCGAGAGCAAGGTAATGCCGCTCCAGTTGCCGCATTCACTAAGGTCTCCTTTCTTAGGCACAGTGATTAGGAGGCCTTTGTTCCAGTCATCGGGTAGCTCCTCGGTTGACCAGATGTTCCGCAATAGGGGTATCAGCGCGTTCGCGGCGGCAGGAACGTCCGCTTTAAGCATCTCTGCCGTGATGAGGTCGATTCCAGAAGCTTTGCCATTCTTGAGCGATCGGATGGCTTTTATTACTTCCTCTTCAGTAGGCGGAGAAACATCAATGTCTGTGTTGGCAGACTTTCGGGTGTGGTCAGAGTGACAGGATCGTTCGGAACGCAGAAGATTTCTTCAAAGTGCTCCCACCAGCCTTGGAACTGTCCCTCCGACGTCACGATCGGCTGGCCTGTTTTGTCCTTCAAGGGCTTCTTTTTCCTTTGTATGCAATTTCCGCTCAATGTATTCGTTGCCTTGTACATTTCCCGGAGATTACCGGTGTCGGCAGCGCGTTGGGCGTAATCCGCAATACCATCCACCCATACTCGACGGTCGTGCCGAGCACTGCGGTATATGCTCCTGCGGATCTGTCTGTATTGCAACCTGAGGTTCGCCCACTGTGTCGTCGCTGGTTGCCAGAAGTTGAAGGTGGAGCTCGCGTCTTTCTGCAATGAGGTTCCAGGTTCTCTGTGACATCCAGTCTTCGCGTGTGTGTGATTTGTGTCCAAGAATGACGGAGCTGGTCTCTACGTAGGCCATTTTGATGCGATTCCACTCCGTGTTGACAGAAGCAGAGTCCGCTTCAAAAACGGAGAAGCGATTTCGTAGCTCTAGCCTAAAGGCGTCTCCTACGTCTGGGTTCCGCAGTTTGTTGACCTCAAATCGTTTTCCCATCTTGTTGGTCGCGCTTGTAGTCCGAGCTACAGCAACTTTGAGCCGTATCTTAGCCACTACTAGAGTGTGATCGCTATCGATATCGGCGCCACGACGGTTGCGGACATCGAGCAGCGACGAGCGCCATTTGGAGCTTATGGCAAGATGGTCGATTTGGTTGTTAGTGACTCCATCGGGTGATGTCCAGGTGTTTTTATGGTGATCTCCGTGAATAAAAAGAGTGCCTCCGATGGTGAGATCGTTGTCTTCGCAGAACTCCAAGAATCGCTCCCCATTTTCGTTGCGCACTCCCAGCCCGTATCTGCCCATGTGTCTTTGAGGACCGTTGTTATCTGTGCCAACCTTGGCATTCAGGTCCCCCATGACGATTACTATATCCTGGTTGCGGATGTTCTACATACTCAGGTTGAGTGCACTATAGAAAGAATATTATTTGGAAGATTTTTTACCAAGGCGGCATATTTTCATATAAACATTCTATTAGGTCTATTTTCTTTGTTGCTGCGATATGTCGTCAGTGTTGGCGGCGGTAAAACATGTGAAGTTGGGATTGTGAGTACTATAAAGCGGAGGTTTACTGTATGGGCTTTTTTAATGCTAAACGAGTAATAGCCTTTTAAATTCACGCATAAGGGCAAACTAACGTATATTGCTTCTGCTTCTAAAATGTATGTCATTACTAGATAGTTATGACATACATTTTAGAAGCAATAGCTTCTACGACAACATTGATCTCCCAAAAAGATGGCACATCAACTGCAGAGTCCCTTGGATATCCTATAGCTTAATAGATTGAATATCTTAGTTTTTATAAATGTAATGCAAATAATAGTGCATCCGTAAAATATTTTTAATCTTTTTCTACGCCAAAACAAGTTGATTCAAAGTAAGATAGATGCTTCTAGCAAGAATATTATACTTATGATCTTATGATCATCAAAGTTAAGTATTGGTAGTGATAATATCTATTGTGAGCTTTTCGGTTGAAGGGTACACAATGATACTTTAGTTTTAATATCGCCATACAGAGTTAATCGATCCGGTTACTAACGTTCGTTATTATGAATCCTCCTCTTGGGACCATTGATTGTTACATTCCAAAGGGAGGCTAATGCGCTGTTGGGAACGTTTACATGCTGTTATGTTTATTGTTGCTCGGTAGAATGCGTTAAATGAGAAGATAATGGGACTGCAAGTATCTACCAAATTATTGAGATAAAGATGTTTCGTCACCGTCTGGGTTACACGATACGAGATACTACATAAATTATTATCATAGACGTCTGCAAATCGGACAGCACGTAAAGTGGTCAGTAACGGCTGTCGTGAAGAGCTTTGACCGTCGCTAAGGGTAGTCATCTTCAAAAAGCCTGTCACTGGTTTAAACTATGATTTACACCAGTGCAACTGTGATGGGTTTCTGCAAGTCAACGAAATAGTAATATTCTATAGTGGAACAAATAGAGGAAGGGCAGGTTCTTAGGCTAGGTGTTCGTGCCAGGCTTTTATATTATAGTTCGACACTTGTTATGATAAAGCTGTTGTAAACTATTGCTTTTGTTAGGATGACAAATGCCAGTCGATAAACGCTTCGAGAAAAGGTATATCAGAGTGATCTCGTTGTGCGAATGCATAGAATTATCCCGAGACGGGCAGTCATCATCATAAGCATAGCATTACCTGGCATGTAGCTGACAAGTTGTTTTTCGGTGTGAATTCAAATTCGGTGTGAAAATATTATAAAATGGTGAACTTTTTGAAACAACACTGAATTGAATCAAAACTGAAATATTTATCTTTGCTTTTAGTGTAAAAATATGTAATAGATTCAGCACGGCTGGTGTCGGAGAGGTATAATAGGTGGAGCGTATATATTTTTTTTATGTTTCATACGCGACGGTTGTGATCTACCCGCAACACCGCTTTTGGAAGTGCTGTGTCATTTACCGTAAAATCTTCTCTTGCTGATCTATTTCTTGGTGACAGCCCAATATTCTTACAACAATTTTTATCTGCATTTCTTTTAGCTTATTATAAAATTAAGTCTTCTCCACTTTCTGTCCGTCTGTATAAGTGCGATAGTATTTTATACGGGTTTAAGAAACAGATAGTGTGCTTCATGAGAAGGCAGCGATAGCCTAGTGGAGATACCAACTGACAACCATGCAGAGGGTATCGAGTTCGAATCCACGGCGCGCTCCAATGACTTTACGGACGGAGTTATGTGTGTAATTTTATTTATATTTTTATTTATTTATAGTCTGACGCCTGTATCCCCCCCCCCGCCTGAATTGTCAAGTATCGCTTGTCCCGTGCCTCAGAGAGCACGTTAAGCCGTCGGTCCCGGCTGTTATGAAGATCTTTGATAGTCGTTATAGGGCGTCAATACCTTCTAAATAACTGACAGTAGTCTAAACCATGGAATATCGCTATCCCTTCGGGTTGCGGAGGTCAGACAGGCAGTCACTCTGTGGAAAAGCTAATATTCAGCCAACTCCGGTTAGACTAAGTAGTAAGCGGATCCCAGGTTCAAACTGGGATAACGCTGGGAGTATGATGATGGGTGTGTTTCATGAGTGGTGAGGTTTATAAATAACGCGGGCGAAGCCGCGAGTAAGGTGTCGTGTATGTACCATATTATCTAACCTTAATTAAAAAGTATCGGTCTAATAGTGGTCCATTTTAAAGTTACGTACATATCTACTACTCTACATTTTGCGCTGTACCCGGTTTGGAAAATAGTGAAACAGTACCCAAAACATAAAGGATCAGCCGAAAAAAAGAAATATCGAAGACGGATAATTTGTATAGGAATTATCGTTTAGCTTACTATCTCAAGACGATATCTGTCGGGTCATCTAGTATATAATACTCAACTGGTTAGCTCAGAAGATCTTAAGTAGGAATACATAATATGTATAAAGCTGTGGTGGAGGTACGATCGAATTATATTTGTTTATGGCTACTGCTCTGTACCTGCGGCTCGTAGTGTGATGTTATAAGACTCTCTCAACAAATGTGCAATACAACACAAACTGTTTTTCAATTCGAATCAATAGATCCTAAGATTGACAAACAAATAAAGAAACAAACACGTCAGCTTTATAACAGTAGTATAAGTTTTTGCCCACGTGGACTATTACAGCAAGCACGACTATATATTCCTACAAACTTTGAATCCTTAAGGAGATCCCATCCACCAGAAGGTGCCTTCGATGCAAAAAACCTGCAAAATTTTAAGTTTCAAGTTCTTGTAGATTACACTATACGTTGATAAGTTCGAGTGGGCCATTTAGCTTGAGCTCCCTTGTATATGGCACAATCGTTCCAGGAGAGATCAATATGTCTCTATGTATTTAGTTATCCTGCAATTATGAAACTCGTACCGGTACTTAAGTTAGATTTTTATTCTGAAAAGTGAAGTAGCTTAATAATTATACATTCGCTGAGTTTTGCGTGACGATTGTGCCATATAGTTAAAAACCGACACACGCTGGCCAAGTGTGGAATGGCGGTCTTCACATGTCTTTTGCAAACATTATGGAGATCTCTCAGGCACGCAAGTTTGTTCACGATGTTTTCCTTCAGTGTAAAGCAAACAATGATTAACAATTTAAGACACATTTACTTCGAATTGTCACTGTACGCACACAATTTCGCGCCGTGAATTCGAACCTGACTCTATGCGTAGCAGTCTGTCAGTCTCTGTACTATCTATAATAGCTATCGCTGCTTAAGGCGCTGTCCTAAGCGACTGTTTTGGTAAATGAGGGGGTGAAGGGAGCAGGAGAGGTGAAGGGAGCTTAGCTCCGTCTACTGCGGGGCGCCCCCCTTCATTCTCGTCGCGGGCGGCCGTATTCTGGCGACATCCGTATTCCAATATTTCAAAATCGCAAGCAAAACGTTTTAGCATATTGAATTGAGATACTGATATTAAAATTTATATTACATACATCAATCTGTTTGAACAATATAGGCATAACGCAATGTTTGTTCTCAGTGCAGCCATGAGCAAAACTGGTTTACTTTAGACGTTATAGGTATTAAATGTTGACGAAAGTAGGTAAAGACCTACGTGCCGTAAGATGATAAAAATAATTAAGTCAGTTCCATGTATGGAGAGGCCATTATTATGTTTGTTTTGTTTTTGTATAAAAATAGTGAAACAGTTCATAGAATACCTACATCTAATTCCATTCCTGCCAGTTTTCAAATCTGTTTTGCAATAAATTGGCTGTGACATACGGGCGGACAGACAGACAGACATTGCGAATCTATAAGGGTTCCGTTTTTACAATTTTTGGCTACGGTACTCTAAAAAACACAATACTGCTCTACTAAGCGCAAAAGCCGTATCTCAACTAAAGCGAGTTACGAGATAATTGAAGTTTAGTAAAAGTTGATTTCTTTTATTTATTTATGGATGTTCATTGTTATTATAGGTATAATTATTATGGCAAAGGTTTCGAAATACGTCGCCGTTTTTAGGGGTTGTGAGTGATTGGAGAGGGAGCAGGGGAGGTCTTGAAACCCCCCTCACAATTTTCACTTGCCGGAAATACTTGGTTTCCTCTGAAAAAAAAATCTCCAAACATCGGTGTGTATGGCACTGCCAACTTCCACATTCATCACACGAGTTTAATTAACTAAGGTTGTCGGAGCCCTGCGAAGGGCTCCTATTTTCGGATTAAGGGTCAAAAGAGAACCTAACATAACCTATTTATTTACTTATTACAGTCGCACCTAACCCAAGGCACTCGAAAGCAATGACGCACAAATTTGACATTAGCTGTCAATATGATCATTCCAAGATGGCATTTTGCGTTTCGTTTCACGTTTTTCACATAAAACCTTAAAATTACATTTGTAAAACTGTACTAAAGTATAAAAACTATGTTCCGTTTTGCATAATTGCCGAAGTATTTATGAAATTTTGGAAATTGTTTAAAAATATTTAGACGCAACTCCGGCAGCCAAAATTACTTTTAGGGGATTAAAACGAACTACCTTAAGCCCCCTACACTACCAATGCCCTCAAATTCAGGCGACTCGTTTCGAAACCCAACCCATTATTATTTTTCAAAATAGATGAAACATCAAAAATATATGTGGATATACCTTATTCATGAGATACTGCTATGTCGTATGGAATGTTTCCTTTGTATGGAAAAATATAAAACATTTCTTTCGCTTCAAATATGTGTTGTTTCAAAGAAAATAAATATTAAAAGATATTTATTTATATTCATTTATAATTTATTAACGAAATACAGTGTTTACAGCTCATCAAAAGTTAGCTGTCTGCTACAACCCGGCAGGTTTTCTTTATTCTCATCGAATGTTAAAGGCAGTGTGTGAGGTGATAAGGCTTTAATACTTATTATTTGCTGTTGTTCACGAGGCACAGTTTTTCCTTTTACGGCTTGGTATTGTAGAAATTTCAAGCACTGATGAAACATTTTCCTCTCCGTGATCTCGCAATGCCATCCCTTGAGCTTGACGAGAATCAACAATTTCAGGCAACTGCCTATTCATATAAAACGACACAAGCTTCTCCCAGAAAACATCATCTCCTTCTATAATTTCTATTTTTAGTGGTATACTTTCGCCACTCCACACAGCAAATAAACACTTTTGTTTGCGTGTAACGTGGCGTTGCCCCTGAATTTGGTAATAACAATTACAATATTTGTTTAGACTAGTCAGTTCACTTTTTATCATGTTTCCATATTTGTATTTTATTTGCTCTTATACTATTCTCCAGGCCATTCTTATAGGCAACTTTAGAACATTAAATTTCCACAATCGTGTTTGGACCTATTAATCCATCTGGCGTGGCACCAATAATCGAATAATCCACAAGGCTCGATTGTTACATTTTCTTGCTTCGCCAGTTGTTGCAAAGCCAGTTGTTCATTTTAGATTCCATGCGCAACTGATTTTACATTGCAAATATTTTATTTGTACAAAATATTTTTTACTAAGTTGGCTTTACTGCTGTTATCTCTTCTTTTTACCATTATACAAAAATTTCAATCTGTCAACATATTCTTACGCAATTCGAACAAGTCACTGCTATCCCTCTTGTAATTTTTGCTCACTACGGAATTTGAGTCAAATTTGTTAAAAAAATTGTTTGGCATTTCTTGGCTAGCTCTTGAACAGATCGTGTTAGGAATGACTGAAGTCAAATGTGTGTAAGTCGTTGCAGAACTGTTATCTTTAACTTCACTGTAATTACAATAATGATAATTAGTTACGTACTTTATTATTAAAAAAATACTATATCTTGTGTTATAGCAAACAGAGAAGTTACCTTCTTACTTATAAATGATTGATTTAAGAAATTAAAAAGATATTAGATGTACTGAGACATACCTAATAGTTTATGAATAATCAAAGTTTTACCCGATGTACCTAAAAAGGTTTATGTTCAAAACACAATAATACAACATTCGTTACCGCTTGTTTGCGGATTGCGGAGCGCCATATTAGCGCTGTCATCATTATTGTTCGCCATGGCGGCATCTTAGCGCTCCAGGCGCTCTGACAAGCTAATGAATTTGAAATATAGGTACATAAAATGATTCAATTTTATGTTATTACTCTTTCAAAAATTGAAAACTGTGGCAGCTATGTATTGTGAGAATAATTTATATAATTATATTATGCATAATCGATAATATATAAGTAACATAGTTAGTCATAAAAGACTCTTATGAAAATAATTTGTGTAAAAATGTTACATATTTCATAATCACTTGGGCATGGATGAATTTCTATTTTATTACGACGCTTTCTTGTACAAATCCTTCGTAGAACTTCATTTCTCTCATTGTCCATATTTTATTCTTCTAATTATATATTTATAAGCACAGAAACAATAACACATTAAACGCAACAAGAGTATAAACTTAGGTACTAAGTATATGTGCCCATGGTTACATGAAAAGCCTATTTGATTCAAAGTATTCAGTCTATAACATAAAACATGAAATTACGAACTCAAATCGGCGTATTATAATAACAAACAGGTTTACGTAAAATTTCGTGCAGCGGAGACGCAAGCGACATGACCTATCTCTCACAAGGCTCATAGCCGAATGATGAGGTCTGGGCGGGGCATAAACTAGCAACTGACACTCAGTACACCGCTTCTGCTAATAAGGTTTAAATTGCTGAAGCGTTTGATATTGATGGGATCTACCGAGCGTCAAAATCATAGACGTTTGGCAGATTTTATTTAATTTTACAAAATATACACGTATAATATGAAAATAAATAGGGTAATTCTTTAGTTCATTAGATTTCCTACAATATTATCAAAAAAAATATGACAGCTTACGATCAAAATATTGCAAACAGTGAGACGAAAGATTATTTTCTGCCTCGATTTTGTGATTTTTTTACCGTGATTCTATTTTACGTACATGAAAAATTCTTTCAAAAGTCTTTTGTTCAAACTTTTGACTTTAAGCTCTAATTTTTGCTAGTTTGTAATATGTACCGTTAAAAATATAAATACGTATAAAAATTAGGTGTTTCACGGCTTCTGAGGTATAACAGCGCCTTAATATTAGTTGCTACTTATTACCTTATAGTACTTCTCCACTAGTTTGACTGACAGAATGGACCACTGCCATTAAATCCGTATTTAATTTTTTTACATGTAAAATCTTGGTTTGTTGTTCTAGCTGTTAGTGCTAGGCTTGTGATCATGGGACTTCGACGATCATTTTGTGTGATTCGAAAACTGTTGTTTTCGAGTCTGGGTGTTCATTGTGTCCGTTAGTTGTAAGTTTGTTGTATTTTAAGAAATAAAAAATAAATCAGTTTGATTCCTACGCAGGCCAAATCTTTCTATGACGAGTACGATTATTTTTCCTGTGCCTAGGTTTAATTTATCTATAAAGTGTATGTATTTAATAATAGCGATGCATGTTTATCAGTTATCTGTTTGCCATAGTACAATATCAACGTAGTTTGGAAACAGTTGTTCGTGTGTGAGTTCTCTTAGCATGTATCTAAGCTTTTTGCTATTAGATACCAAAGCCAGAAAATCAAATACACCGATCCACTTCGAAAATCTGCTCTCAAAAATGAAGCTTTAACATAAAATAATACATTTTACAAAGAGAAGATAATAAAATAAATCCCATCTAAAACAATTCGCACAAAGTATAAAGTAGCCTTCGGTTTCTGTTTGAAATAGAAATATTATTCATGATAAGTTAAATCGATTATATCAGTTTAGTTGCGTGTTACTTTGTCTATTGAAAATTTCTGACTATGGTCACACTATGAACTGTCAAATCATTCATTCACTCCAATTCATTGTCGGATCCGGGTATAAAAATTGTCTTGCGCTCATGCAGTCTTGTAATTTTGCGTTTTGGAATTAATTATATTGATTAACAACCTCGCAACCGTCGCTTTATGAAGTTGTCCGACGAGGTTGTGAGCGATTGATAAAAGTAAATTAATACCTACGGTTTTGTCCTCCATTGGAAATATCGGCCCTTGAAAGCACATTGGTGCTTTGCGAATCGTAGTGGTGTTGAAGTGGACCCGAACTGTATGTGACCCGAAATTCTTGTATCTGCCGCCCCTTGAACATTACCGGCAAGAATTGTGATAGAATTGTGAACTGTTGAACCCTTGTAAAATTTGTATGTCGTCATCTACCTGCAACGTGTCCAGAAGAAGGACGGCGAGCTGGACCTTCTAGTAGTAACTATAACGATTTGCTTGTTATTTTAGCCAAAATTATGAGTGCAATCTTATAGGTCTACACAAGAACATCACCAGGAGATCCCAGGTAAAATTGCACATGTACCTATTAGTTGAAATATAATCATTGTGCCATCACAGTATATAGTTTAGACCTTTTGCCTTGTCGTGGTCATGTGGATGTAATACAAACTTCCACTGCGCACTCTGAACAATTTCCTACCTGCCTACGGCAACTCTAAACAGTTTTTTTAAGTTAAACAAGTCTTCGAGCTGTATATTATATATTAAGTACTATTCAACCGCTGTGGACACATGCGAAAATACCACGGCTTAAATAAAAGGGTCGATTGGATATTGGGTACCTTAGCCTATGTATGGGACGTGAATTTTGATTTCATTGAATATATCGTAGCTTTCGGTCGAAAAATTAACCGAAATTTTATAGCTGAACACTTGTAAAGAGTATTTTATATTTTTATGAACAGTTATGTTATGATGTTTAGATACATTGGCATTGTTTGATTAAAGCCTGTTGCCTTTTTGAGGTTTAAGTAAAAGACATTCCCGTACCAAATTTATTTGAGGGAGACCTTCAATAAATAATAGTGTGATCAGATGTAACGATATTTGCTGAAGGGTCTTAAACCCGTAGAAATCGAAGGTAATCATTAATTTTCTAGTGTTGTGTCAGTTGCACCCAAGACGCCACCTTGTAGCGGACTAGTAGATTTAAGAGTACTAACCTCTCCGGCTGCCACTGACTCTTAGTACACGTATTACTGAGAAGGATTTAAAGTTGTCTTCAAATATTCTTCAATGCATATAAATAAAGAGAGTCTAAAATATTTTTTTGAATCATAAAGCTTTTATTGTAATTTTACATTACACCGCCGATTGCATGCAAATACTGATTTACAAAAAGCGATACCAACTATGTTCTACATTGAAGCAAATCTCTATATTGAAATCAAGTATCTCTTGCAGTATTATAAATGCATTTAATAAACACGTGGATTGCATGTAATGCAACGCTCTAAATTAATTAGCTCATAGTGAGTGGAGCAAACATACACATGAACGCGGGACTACCAACATGTCATGCCAAGTGGACGGTACTGCTTCGTTAAGGCTACGTAATATATATTGAAGCAGTGAAAGTGTTTTATAGTAGGAAACAGAATTATATTTTACATAAATGTTAATAAAATATGTCATTACTGTATGTGAATAATATTGATACATCGGTATTAGTATCAGTGATAAGGAATGTATTGAAAATCAGTGACATAATGAATATAATGTTTTCAAACAAATTGTAATATTTTCTCGTATCTAATACATCACACAATGAGAATATATCTGATAGTCTATGTTGCTTTGTTTGTAAGAATGAATATCGGCCATAACAGGCGGCAAAGCATCTTGGGTAGTTCTGTAACTTGGCAATAGTAACATTTACTAGTTGTAATTACTATAGCAAACCGATATTGATCTTGGTAGCAAGACATGCTACTGAATAAGTTTCCAACAGTTCGGCGAATTGTCTTACTTGTAGTTTAGATGTAAGGAGCCTATGTAAACTAATATAAAACAAGTCGCAGGTATCGCACGGTTAAAAAGTAAACGCAATCTTGGCAAAGGGTCCCGTGTGACTCTTACCAAAGAAATTACCTGAGATTTGCATAAAGGAGACTCGAGGGATCGTCTTTGAAACTCTCCCTAAGTTTGTGGACATCCCAACATGCTTTATATTAAGTTACGCGTTGCTTTGTTTTAAGTTGTGAACTTTAGCTATAAATAACCGGGATACGTGTGAAGATAACAGGTTGTATCTATATCTCGCGCCTCTGTCACATGAAATCCACCCATTCTTGCCGCCCGCTATGAGGCCCGGCTTTGTAACTAAGGAAAACGTGTCTCTAGTTCACAATTATATAGCGGAAATGTTCACGTCTCTCCACACTTCATTATTACCTCAGTTTGTTATCAATCAAGATCGACATGCCAGTAATAGTAATCAGTTACATTTTGCGTTAATGACTGATGTTGTTGGTGAATGTCAATTAGTAGTTTACGCGAGTATCTGCGCGGTTGTATTTGGCGCTGCGTTTCGGTCCAGTGCACGAGCGTGACGCAACAATTGAGTGTGTGGATAGTAATTTAAGATTATCTCCCGGGCTAATGCCGGCATTTAGAGTGACTATCTGGCACACGTTGGACAGCACATTTGTCCACGCGACAGGTACAATTACCCTGAACCGGTCCCATTCGTTCAAATACCTAACCGATTTACATTTATCTGCGGCGAACAACTACTGTATAGTATTGTAACACTGTGTGTTTTATCATAACGCAGTAAGAGAATACTTTAGTGGATAGTTGGACGTGCTAATGAAATTCTTGATGATCAAAACTCTAAACAAAGACGTCCTAAAAGTTTTGGAAGTACATACGCACAAAGCTCGTAATTTCCCCGGAGATGTCTGGGGCCTCTAGTTATATTAGCTCGGCTAAACATTCCTTAATTAACTATAATTTTCAACTGTAGACGCTTCTTGAATGTTTTCGTCTTCATATTTTTCCTCTATAGGGTTCATTTCGCGGGTTGTTTATTTATTCAAATGTTTAAATTTGAATATGGTCCATTTTACATTGTAAATATTAGCTATAGTAAAGTGCCAGAATATACTGGCGCATCTTTCATAGATTTTGCTGATTTAAATAGCGCAAAATAAGATAAATTAAAATTATTTTGGGGAAGTGAAATAATAAAGTAATTAGCCATTTTTCTGTTAAACAGTGTGAAATAATTTGAATGTGAATAAAAATTAAGTACTTAATGATTTTGGAGAAGTGTAATAATAATGTGAGTAAAAATACTGCGGAACATTTTGGTAGTAATATTTATTTTGTAACCATTTATCTTTGTTGAAAGAGCGACTACAGACTACAGGCCCATGTACAAAAATGGATGGGTCATATGAACCACCAGGTGACGTATAGGTATAGGACGATATAAGAGCATAAAATAATGAGATTCAGCACTATGCCGTCACTTGTAAGCTGTCCAACTGAGTGCTGGTGAGGATTCAAAAGTGCAGGTAGAGTGAGTACATTTTGGTCATATATTTTTGTACGACATTTTTACCATCGATAGATCCATGAAAAATAATAAGCAAGCGCGCAGTGCCGTACAAAAATGGTGCGCCACAAAGTCGGTAATTATTTTTTATTTTCTGACAATTTCCAGGGTAAATTTGGTAATTTGATTCTGTACGGCATCAGTTTCATACTGTTTTAATACAGCTTCTAATGCATTATTCCGCAACGCCGTACAAAAAAAGATGCGACCAGCGGAAAAAAACCAGGGTTGCAAGCCCCTCTCTTTCCGTGGTCCGGAGGGTGATTTGAAAAAGTACGGCTTCGGTTCCAAAACATTATCTAGCACTCAAAAGTACTATTAAAAATAATGCCGTAAAATATATTGTTCATGTGCATGTATATTAATTATTATCCTAATTTCATGGTTTAATTGATTTAAAAAGCTGTAAAATCATTTGACTCTGTACGGCAACTCGTTTTTTAACATGATATTGTTAAATACAATTGTTATATAGTAATGCCGTTCAAAAGAAACTGTTCTAAACAAAATTATAGAGAAATACAAAAACTGAAATTTCTTAAATTATTGCAAAAGTTTAAATATTCATAGATTAATAATATAATTTTCAACATGTTTCCTTTGTTTGAAATAGTATTAAGATAAATGAATTAGGATAAAATGATGCCGTAAATTTTAATGCTGACCATATATTTAAGGCTGATGAAAATGACGCTACCATTTTAAGAGCGTATACGCCTCGAGCGGCGGCTCGAGTTTAGGTTTTAATAGTACCGCGGTCGCCCGCGCACCGCGGTTGCGAGACCCGGCGCACTATGATGGTATCGCGTGGAATAATAATCTTGATCCTTCTTGCCATATATGAACAGTATTCGTCTATGTAATACGTCAAGTATGATATGATAGTATTCAAATTAATTATTTTCAATGCACATGCATTTAATGGTATCAAATAGAGCTAGATATTATTTGTTTAGTAGGATGATGTTTCTCAGGATAACAACGACTATTTATAATAATTTGGCGCAGTTTTATTATATGATAGAAATAATTTATAATAGTCATCTACATAATTGTCACATTTCAAATATACATCTATTGCGCTATTAATGCATGAAAATCCACTAATAACACTAAATACAAAACCAAAAGAGTCAGGTAAAAGAAAATACTTAATTAATTAAAAGTAAGAAAAATATTTACAATATGTTAATTTGCATTTGCAAAATATTTTAATTATACAATATCCACTTAAAATTATTTCACACAGTGTGCGATGATATAAATCCTTCTTTTCATTAAATGCTTCTTAGATATTAAATAAGAAGACCAATCCTCGTATTTTATATAACATTGAAATCATATTTTGAACGAAATGAGATTAGATTTTAAATTGACTCAGAATTGGTATTCTTCTAATTTAAATATCATTATCGTCTAATTTGACTTCTATTGTTCGACGTTGACACATTGTTTAATTAACAACAGGCAGCGATAGTCTACTGGAGATACCAACGGATTGCTATGCAGAGGGTATCGGGTTCGAATCCACGGAATGCTAAAACGATGATTATGATGATGACATTGTTCAATTAACGATCTAGTCACGATAACATTCCAATAACAGTTTATTTAGGAGAATACCATTTGTGACACATGTGATCGAATCTGCATTTTTAATAAATATAATTAGAAGAATTGGGTCTCAAAATAAACTGCTAACTGGTGCAGAATACGACTGCACGGTAGGTACGTGTGCTTGTGTGTGTTAGGTAACTGCAATGCGAGAATTTGTTATAATAATTGATCTCCTAACAGAAAACCTCATCGTACTGGACAACTACTGCTTAAACGTCAAGAATGTATATGGTATAGTGCAGATGGGCTCTTATAGTTCCTCATCAGAGGTTTCAGATCTTCGATTTTTATAAGACAACAGAAAATTTTCATCAGACTGAACAACTTTTGCTAAGACGTCAAATCTGTACATGTGATATTTATAGCCTATATGTTGCCTAGACCTAATAGCAATATAACAAAAAAAGTTTATTTTAAATACGTCCAGTAACTTCGGAGATTAGCGTGTACAAACAGACAAACTATATAGATATACATACAGACAGATTTTTTTAGATCCTTGCTCCATTACTGTTTCTTAGTCTCCCTGAATTATTTTTTTGTTAATATATTCAATGTACCGAAATACTTTTTTTACTGTTTTATTATATGTTTCAAGGCGCCATATTAGGTAAATTATAAAGCGGTCCGTTTCCGTCAGTCTCGCCCAGCCCCTGTTTGACCGCGCTACTATACTAACCAGTAACCACTAGACGCCAGATGTCTTGACCAACACGTTAGTTTAATACGTAATACATAAATAAAGTTACATCAATTTTACATATTAAAAAAAAATACGTTGAGAAAAAAAATACGGATCAAGAGGCTTAAGCCGCGCTATAAACGTTTTGGAATGCAATATTTACGTAAAATGGCGGATGCGGACGCGAGCGATAGGTCCATCCTCTGAGAGCGCTCAGCGCTGAATGGAAGACATAGCATCGCGCTTCGAGCTTTATAGGTCTTTTTAAAAAAATCATATTAACACTTTCACGGACAGTAAACGCCTATAGGCGTGATAACAATAAAACTTCAATTGTGTCTCGTTTACTGTCCGTGAAAGTGTTAATTACAAACAAAAAGTTTAGATTCCAATTTTTTTATATGACTTAAAATGAATCTTAAGGTTTCTAAATATGTATATATCTACTCTACACACTACATGAAAACTCACAAAGCTCTCGTACTACCAGTTCTCTCTCTTATCAACAAATAAGATTTTCTTTATGTATTACCATAGAAATGCGTAATAACATCAACACATAAGTAAGAATATTCCAAATAATAAGAAAAATAATAAAAATAAACATATCACTGCGCTGCTAGAGGAAAATAAAGGGAATCTGAATATTACTTTGTGAGTGTTTTCCACAAAAACTTTAACTATTTGAACTTTTTTATTCAACATAAATGTTAAGTCTATTTTCTTTCGTCGACTATTTTGTGCCACAATAGGTTATTCCCGAAGCGCAAGGACGTCACTTGAGAATTTTGTTAAGAACTTCAAGAATTGTTCGATTTCGGGCAGAAAGAGTGTTATAAAATGTTATAGACAAGTTTATATATATTTTGAAGTCTTATTAAATGTATCGAATGACTAAGAAAATGGAAAGAATATATATTTTAAATAAATAAAGTTGAGTAGGCACGTCAAATCAGTCTCAATAAAAGAATGCTGCGCTCATGTCATGGCCAGCCGTATTGATCGGAGAGGAATGGACTTTATCAGAATAATGTATCATTTTCAAGTTGAAATACCTTCAGCTTTTACTCAATCAACTTAGCAATTCTTTCGCCTTAAAGAAAATTCAGTTTACTTTTAGCGAGCGACTACGTTATATCGGTCTCATTTAACTTATTCTCTTATCGTAACTGACATGAACCGTTTGTTTTTTTTTATAGACTCACACCTGTATCCCCGAAGGAGTAGTCAGAGGTGTAATATTACATCCACATTTCACCAGGAATATTGAGGTCCCACGTAATAGGGGGCGAGCCTATTGCCGTATCGGGCACATTACAGACTCCATGCTGCTACTGAGAATTTCCTAACGGAAAAACCCAATAACACTGCCCGACCCGGGAATCGAACCCGAGACATCCAAATCTCACGCGCACATTTATGCCGCGAGACCAACGAGGCAGTTATAAATGTTTGTTATAAAAGTTTATTATTACTTCAAATGAATGATCGTTCTGAATTATTATCAGATACTGACAACGTAATAGTTTAAGCCGATCGCTTGTTTTCCCCGCAGTACATAATTACAAAGTAAATGTACAAAATACTTAACGCTTATCAGAAAGGCCTCATCTACATTTCATCGTTGGTCGGTTGCGAGATAAATGAATGGGGGATGGTGGTTTGATTACTATTCGTAAAGTGGCGAGTTGTGCGCAAACAAAATTGTTACGTCGCCGTCGCCTAACACGGCACGGTCGTCACTTTACAGCTTGCCGTCCTCGAGGCGGCGCGGCGCGCGGCGTACAGACTATTGCTGCAAATCAAAAGGGCACCACACCAAACTTATTTTCCGGTTTCGCGATCTCATATTTACATACCAGATTTCAACGACTCGCTTAAATTAAGAGTGGCTTTTTAAATACAAATTCTGATTATGTAACAATCCGCGTTCGTCGTTATGCTGTGCGATATTACAGATTTTTGTAAGCGTCGCAGCTGATTTGAAGAATCGATATTAAACGCTTAGATTAGGTGATCACACAGTTCCCGGGGTTGCTGAATAACAGTATCCTTTTGATGATGACTTTAGGAGTAAAATATTTCAGAGCTTGAATAACTTCATCAGCCGTTATTGGATTTTTGTTCGAGGTGATATTTGATTCTTCAAGAATGTTTATAATTAAATAAACAATTCATTCACGAATTTACTTTGTTTGCCGTCTCAGAAGCAAGATCGTAACTAGCTTATACCTCATTTTAATTAATTCCATAAATGTCTCACACATGAGCCGTCTCTCAATTAAATTCAATAAAGTATAGCGTTTCTCATTTGCAATTGCGTCAAGTCTAAGAGTTGAGCGTACGTGATGCACCTCGTTATACAAGTTGCTCGGTGATTTCGCCGAGTTACTTGAGTGCCAGTTGTTCTTCACGAATTTTCAAGAGTGTGACACGGCTAAGCGGAAATTTCAGATAAGTCGGCGTATACTGCTCATTACCTCCAGCCATCCCTGGTAATTAACTCGACACAACATTCAACTAGTCTTCCGCTACATAGAATTTATTGCCCGTATTTTGCGTCTTACAACGATATGTTATAAAGACGTGCTTGCTCGGTGTCTCTTTGCATAACTTTTATTTATTCTGCTATTTATTTTGAAACTTACCTGTTTTTTTTTGGTGTCGGGTTGGAAAATCCTCCCTTCGAAGGGCGGAGGGACTGTCAGACTCTTACTGACTAAAAACCAACCCGTGCTCCTCATGTACCCATGTGTCGGAGGGTTTCACCTAAGCATTCCTCGCTACCCCCTGACGGGTATTGGCCCGCCAGATGGTCAGGCGGGCCCCGAACGCAACCCCCTTGCCAGCGGATGAAGGTGTTTGGCTCCGCCGCTAAAACACCCAGCGGCCGCAGAGGATAGGGAGGACGGCAACGCAACACCGCATCTCCTCTTCTTCTGCGGCCCCACCGCGACGCAACGATGGTGCGCCCCCATTTGGTCGCGGGAGATAGGGCACGCGGCAACGCAACACCGACACGCCTCTCCTTCCGCGACCGCACCCGACTGCGAGGGACTGACAAAACTGTCCCCCGCACCCGCACCTTGGGACGCATCCTACGCAGGCCTCACCAAAGCCCACATGGAGCGTCCCCTCCCGGGATCCCGGGTCCCGGGATCCCGGGTTTAAAATGGATTTGCTCAAATCGGAAACATTCATAGGACAAACATGTACAAGGTTATAAAATTCACCGTATACGTTAATATTTATCATACATGCCTGCCAGATTATAAAACAGTTTACAAAGTCATTTAGTCACTATAATTCACTTAGTCTATAAATAATAGCAGTTGAGCCAACTGTAATACAAATTGGGCAAGCCTTCACGTCTGCTTTAAGGTCAGTTACATACGGTGAGAAATCCCAACGTGCCTGTTACAGAGAAGACAAATGGCAGCATGTACACGACAAGAATCTTGTCGAACGGAGGCACGAATATCTGCTACAAACAAGATGTATATGAGCAAGAACATTATCATGTGCTTTTTGTGGTCTGAAAAGGAAAATAATTTAGATAGAAATGTATTTACTTGAAGTCTGACTTTGAGGTGAAGTACCTACACTATGACCGTACACAGTTCTTCGACCTAGCGTAAATTGAGTTGCATCAAATACTTTTGCTTTGGAGCTTGAGGTCCGTTAGTCTAATCAGTTCATCATCATCATCCTAGTGCCGTCCCGGTTGCGACCCAAGGAGCCCGGAGTCCGCTATTCTGGTTGATAAATGACAATTGAATTGTTCAAGAATGACAAAATATTACCTTTCCTCAGAGCGACTGACGTCTGACCTCAGCGACTCAAAGAAATAGCGATATGCCATGCCTCAGAGTATTGTCGGTATATTCAAAGGTGACTCCCCATAACGACTGTTAAGGTTCTTCACGACAGCCTGTAACCATGGCTTAATGTGCTCTGCCGAGGCACGGGGTAAGCCACGATTAAAATTATGTAAATTCACCGGATCTTCTCAACGTGTACAAGAAGTCAAAAAGTATACCAAAAGTATCTTAAAAATATCAATGGTAAACGAATAAACAAATATGTTTAAATTATGTTATTATTTTCTAACTAGGTACTTAAAACAATATAATGTAATCTTTAAAACCGAAATAAGCAGCAAGTAGGAAGTTCTTAAGGAAATTGTGTAACACTGATAAATTTACAAATTTCTTTATAAAAGTAGAACGTTATTACGAAAAAAATATTAAATATACATAACTAGTATCAAGTTAAGAAGCCTTTAATGCGTAAAATTTATTAGACATAGACTAATGCTACATTTTTAAAAGCTATTTCTAAATTGGTTGCATAAATGTCAAATGGAAAGTACCCACGACCTTCTTAAAGACTTTTTGAAAGGTATTAAGAAAATTTAAGGACTTCTCTGCCCCCAGAATAATTCATAACAACACAACGTGTTAACACACATAATTGAGTACCTAAGGAGATTAATTCGAGTACACACGTTAGCAAACCAATAGCGTTAATAAGTAATTTGAACTTGACGTACATAGGCGAATGTGGGTAGAAGCCCAGTATCATAATATTTACAGCTACTATGTAATTTATGGATGAAAGAAACTAGGAGTAGCTAGTGACACGAACTACATACACGGCTTGTGATTGAGTGGCACCTTATTATATGTCTCAGCTTTATATACTAAATAGAGGCCAAGATTAACTCATGGAATTATTTTTTGTTCATTATTTCTTTTATAAGTAATATAAATATATTCCAGACACGTATTTAATACTTTAACAACGAGAAAGAAAGAGATTGATATGTAACAGAATCACGGGCGCTACGTAATTGTAGCGGAGTTCATAATGTGAATAATTTGTTTCGTATACTTAAATACATTATTGGATTTCAGCGAACATTATTGAAGCTGCTGGATATTTACGTTAAATTAATTACATAATTTATATTGGGACTGGCCTTTTATTCTTGGGCACCCTGACAACTAAGCTGAAGTTCGATTCCCGTACAGGACAAATCTTTGAGCGATGAGCCTAATTATTTTATCATTATATGATCTGTGATTGGATGTAATTTATGAATAATACATATGTATGTATTTATGAATATAAATAGAATTTATAAGTCGATATATTTGTCAGTTATCTGGTTGCTATAGTACAATAGGTATCTGCTTAGTTTGGGATCAGTCCTTACTATAATAAGGATATTTTAAAATCAAACGGTAAAGCCAATTCTTACAGACAAAAGCGCTAAGAAAATTTTCAAACTATTTCGCAGTAAACAAGTCAAGTACACAGTAAGTGCCTTCTTACACGTTTCGGCTTCGAGGCAATCATTTTCATAATAAGCTTCCATATGTCTCTACAAAGAACGTCTAAACAAGAACCATCTCAAATTAAATTTCTTAAATGGATTACGATTCAGTTGAAATCATGTGTTTTGAGGACCTTTGGTATGTTATGTTTAAAAAAATTTACTTGTATTTAAAACTTCTATATTTATTCGTAATGCACTACTTTATCTATAAATAAAACTTCTGAAATCAATCCAAATAAACATTAAAGTAATTGATCAAAAAATTAAAATAAATTTCTTGCCAGCCTAGAAGTTTATTTATAATAAACTATTGTAATTGTATTATAGCCGAAAACATACAAACGTAAAAATGTTGTAGTGAGTTCTCGTCCTAGACAAATGATTGGTATCGCTTCGCTATATTAGACACCGCGCTGTCTAAGAAAATATATACATAAATGTGGCAACTCATTATGACATTATGTGTCAAACAAAAGCAACAAGACGCATGCGTGAAGAATTGTGTTGTGAGCTGCTCAACTGTTACCCGAGTAAATGGGAAAATATTTTATCCTGTGGTCTAGTAGATAAGTTATTGGTCTCAAAATCAGTTTAGAAAATTCATAAAAATTACAATTAATTAAAAGCATCAAAATGATTGTGTATAGGTTAGGCGTACGCGTAAATTCCATTATCAGAAAAATTATGGGTATATTATCCAATGATTAGATCTCATTTTATTATGATGAATTGTTTTATGTACATATTTATAATATTTGAATAATTAGCTAAATACTAAGTTTACTAATTATTATTAAAAATAGCCATAGAGGAAATAAGGTGTTTCCAAAACAGTGCCTTCTATTTCCATGCTACTCGTCCATATAAAGGACCATGAGTCAAATTGGGCTCAGTGTCCAACAGAGTTATGGCATATGCCATTGTAAAGGATTTTGTTTGTACTTAAATTGTTACTACCGACACCGCCTTCAATTCCATTGCAGAAAAAAGATATGCACTTAAATAGGTTTTGTAGAAAAATACAATTGTTAATCATAAAACTGTTATAGTAACAATATATTCATACTTTAATAATGGTAAACGATAGATGCGCTTGCGCCCGTGTGATTTACAACACTCTCCATCCTTCTCACACCTCTCGGACGCCTGCCCGGGCGCCCGTCTGCTCTCACTGCTCTCAGTCAGTCGACTCGTGATTCTCACGGGGTGTTAGCTGTGTGTTTTCGTTAGTGATGTTCTGGATATCCGTATCCGCGGACATCCGAGGAAGAAGAAAGATCCGTATTCGTATCCGGTACTTTTCTCGCGGATCTTTTACGGATCTTTCGCCTTATTAATTTTCAATTGACAGGATGGAATGCTATAGGTGGTTAGGTACACTTAATAAACTATTGAATTCCATTCAGAGTATTTTTAATATAATTTAAATACAAGTCGAAACATGAGCTGTCTATTGTTCCGGTGGACGTTCGTGACGTCAACTATCGTTTCAAAGTCACGCGCACCGACATCGAATCAGTAAGAAAATAAAGATCCGTATCCGTAGCCGTGGATCTTGACACCAAATATCCGTATTCCGATCCGTATCTGCGAATGTACATTTTTAACGATCCAGCACATCACTAGTTTTCGTGTATCCTATCGGCACATACAATTTTATCCACCGACACGACAGGTCATCTAAACGATATTATTATTGATATTGATTTAAATGTTAATAAAAATATTTTTAACTATTAAGCAGCTGTTTTATTTTTTATTTATTCTTTGCACCTGGAATTAAAACTAGTTAAAGATGTCAAACAACAAAAACACTGTTCTCAACTAGATTCCAATTTTATTAGACCTTTCACATTTCCAACAAACAAATAAAATCTAACTGCGTATTCGCTTCGATTCCTTAGTTTTTATTAATTATTAAACGGTTTTATTTAGCTTGACCTGTTTATTTGTTTGTTTGTTTATTTAGTTCAAATTTAGTAATTGGAATTTTACCCCCTTCCTGATGACAGATTGATCTGATATTTGGTACACACTCTTAACCTTGATGACAATACAACATAATAGATTCCTTATGATTGTAAATCCAAGATTGCCGCCGATACAAAATGGCAGATCACATATATTTGGTACACACTCTTAATCTTGATGACAATACAACATAATATATTCCTTATGATAGTAAATCCAAGATGGCCGCCGATACAAAATGGCGGATCCCATATTACTTCACAACAACCTCGATATGGGTATCAAATGAAAGGGCTTGGTTGGTAGAATAGAGCTCACTATGAAAAATCCAAGATGGCCGACGATACAAAATGGCGGATCACATATTTTTTCACAACAACCTCAATATGGGTATCAAATGAAAGGGCTTGATTGATAGAATAGAGCTCACTATGAAAATACCAAGATGGCCACCGCCACAAAATTGTGGATTACATATTTTTCAGAAATACCTTAATATGGGTATCAAATGAAAGAGCTCGATTGGTAAAATAGAGCTCACTATGAAAAATCCAAGATGGCATCCGCCACAAAATGGCGGATTACATATTTTTCACAAATACCTCAATATAGGTATCGGATGAAAGGGCTTGATTGGTAGAATAGGGCTCACTATGAACTAACAACAAAACTAAAAACTTGAAAATAAAATAAAATAAAAAACATTTTTATGTTAAACGGTTATATTACAATAAAACCGTTTAACATAAAAATCGTTGGGCGCGTGAAATCAAAATGTTTACTCTGGATACGCTACGCCCAACGATTTTATATTTGTCTGATTAATACCCCAGATTGATGAGAAGATTGGTGCGATCTGGTAGCTAGGACTTGCCGAATTATTTCTTAGCTTTTAGTACATAACCTAACTACATATTTTTTATTGTAATAAAACCGTTTAACATAAAAATGTTTTTTATTTTATTTTGGTATGCATAACTTGCGGTCGCCGACAGTTTCTTTTGTTCTTACTTTGTGATGGGTCTCGCATGATTAGCGCGTAATCTATTTTGTGCGATTATACATACATATGTATATAAACCATACATACATATATGTATAAACCGAACTATCCAATTTGCTTCGAAAATTCAATACAGGTAAATAGGTATACTATTTTTAGTCAGAGAGTTAGTCAATCATAATTATATTCTCTTTAAAGTTGTATTATGGACTTGGACGTTTTGTTAAGGTAATAATTTCAACGGAAACTAACCTTTTAGATGCATCTATAATATGGAGTTAAGAACAATTTTGTAGTTTTAATTATCTGGTGACAATATTCCTGTGCTTGGTCCCAAAGCGCTAGTGGACCATACAAACGAGCATAGAATGATGATATAATAATGTTTAAAGGGAATAGTACCCAAAGTCCAATGGCTCTGTTAATCAAAGGCGACAGTCGTGACGAAGCGACGCCGCCTGCGGCCTCACCCCGGACAGTACGCACCGTCGTCTTCACATAAATCCTGGCACAATTGCTAACATTAAGTCGATTTGTGTATGTCTCGGATAATATGCAATACTATAGGAAATGTCAATGGCCTTACCTGTACCTGCAATAGATATAATAGCTGAACATATATTTTGTCTATAAACAGCAGGTATGAGGTCAGAATAGGCTCGAAAATTTTTAAAATCTTCAAAAAAATCTAGCGCATTTCTGCGAAACCAATCAGAGAACTGATTCTCAACAATCTACATGACTCTATTTTCAGCCGATTCATATACATATCCATAGACGGCCTGTTTTTATGAGTCTGAGTGTTTTCTTATATGCCATTTTAAATGTATTGTCCTCACATTTTAAAATACACCTAAAACTTAAACAATCTTGAAAAGAAACAAAATCAGTTATTATAGTAAGCACTGGTAACTTTGTAAGTTAAAAGTTTATAAGTAAAAGTAGCAAACCTTTAAATTATTACACCAACAAGTAAAAGTAAAGCCACAACTAGTAAGCAAGCGTTCGAAACTTAGAACTTGATCTCTATAAATATCAATTTATATTCATCATAAAGTAGATCTAACACAAACTGCAAACATAAATAAGCAAACTTAAACTTCAAATATTAACGAACTCGTAACATGTAACATGTGGACACTAAATAGGTTAAACTTTAAAGTTCGCGAAGGTTAATCCGATATACGATATTTTAGGTGAAAGGGCCAGGGGTATGCTAAGTGGTAGGCAGGGCAGGACATGGCCGCGACAAGCGACATGTGTGCGGTCGTATGCGCGCTGTTACGTGCACACTACACGCTATATACTTCTCCAAGCTATACAGACTATACCGGCGCACACCGCACCAAACACGTACGTTATATTTCAACAATGGTATTACGCCCGCTGCCAAATTGTTACGCTCTGTGTTTATAATTGACCACAAACACGCTGATATAGAATGTAACAATTGTGTTGTTGGCAATTTATACTCGTAGATGTAAGAAGGCAAAGCTTAATTAAGCTGTTTAAGCCTGGCCGCAGACATCCGATTTTCAGGGCCGTTTTTTCATGACGGAATTCCGTGAGGCTAGCAAGCTTCATTTGTCGACTGTATCAAATGTATTTTGTAAAATAAACGTACTAACCACCGCAAACGATAGATTTTGCTTTGATCGGAAAAAACGCAATCGTTTCATTCCGTTCCGAACTGAAAAAAATCGGTGTCCGTTTTCAGGGACCGATTTCAGGTTTGTTATGTTTTTGGGCTCTCAAAATCATCTAATTAATAAAAAATGAGCTTACTGCCTACCACAAATGTTTGATTTTTCTCTGAACAGAAAACATTCCGTGGACTGAAAGAAATGAAAATCAAGCGCGCCCGGAACGGCCCGTGACGTCATAACGGAATTTAGCGCATGCGTACATCTTGTCATGTGTCGATGATATATTTGTATATAGCATTGGTTTGAAGTTTATTTTGTCAGAATCAAAGAGTATACAAATACTATGTGTCAGAATCACACGTTTAGATGTACATAAACTCTTGTCTGGGGACTTCAAATTTACGCCAAAATCAGATACAGACAAGGGGATAATATAATAATATAAGTTATTTTATCTTTTTCGTTAGATCATAATAATGTGTTACGTGAAAGGTTCATATTCGCTACTGAAAACCACTCCTGCTTAAACTTTTGTCTCTCTACGTGTATATAAAAGTGGTGAAGAGGTATATACTCTATGCGAGATGAAAACAATTAAAGAACGTAAACAATTCATATTCCTCAAATTTTATTGTTTGCTTTGAAATTGTATGGTTTTATGCATTCACATTCAGACATTCAATTTGTCAATAGCATAAAACTTATTCTTCATAAATCAGACACTTGTCAGAATGGTCGTGGCTGTTTCTGTTGGACAGGGTTGCGACGCGCCGTCGCCATACAAAAATTATAAAACTTATCATAGAATCCACCAAAAGGCCCAATATAAGGGCCTAAATGTTTTAACCCATCAGCTGTTTTAAAAATAATGAACAGCTTTATTATAGTCGTCCACCTAAAATAAAATTGTCTATATACCTCTGACCATACTTGACAGGTTTTTACACAGATTATACCCTACTTGCATATTTTTCATAAATAATCTAAACCTTTAAAAAGTTTTTTATAACAAAAAGCAAAAAGGTTTTGTGTTTTTAATTAAATGGGGTTATCGTAGCGGGTCTATACTGCTTCATGCGACCGACGCTCAAGACGAACACGTCCTCTCCTCCGTTGCTGATACGTATAATACTATACTAACCAAAGCACGGAAAATATCGATACTCTTTGGTATCGAGTATTTTTCCTTTCGATATCCATAATTTTGTACTTGATACTTTGCATTCGATGCTTTTACTCAATAAGTACTAAATGGCAGGTATCATATCGAATCATTATTATCATCCAAAGCCCGATTTCATCCACTGTCAGATATAGGCCTCTGTTTGATTTTGCGATTGGCAACGTTCGTGTGCCATTCATATCCAGGGATCATTTATTTTTAGGCATTATCTACATATCGCACCTACATCTTACAAATTATCTACTTTAAAAAATTTACCTTACGCCTCATGTTTATGGCAAAGTTATCTTATAATAATATAATTGGTAACCATAGTTGCTAGCATACTGGGCAAGAAATCTACAATATTTTTATAAGCATTGGAGCCACACTAGTTTTAGAACGAATACTTAGACTGGTCCGACTGGAGAAGAATTAACTTCCTAATATCGACGTAAAATAAGTTAGAGCTATCGAAAGTGAACTGACGTCATTGATTGTCTTGTCGTGAAATATAATTATGTACACATTAGCCCATGTTCTGCGTGACAATTGAGGTGCAAAGCGATCCGATTCGTGTCTAACAAATTGTGACTTACGACTGCGTTGACAATAAGCGTGCGTTCACACTGCGCCGGACCGGCTAATAAGCCGGAAGCCGGCACCCGGAGCGAGTGTTCACACTACGCCGCAACCGGCTAACTAGCCGGAGGACGGCCGGCTCCCTAGATTAAATTTACTTTATAAATAGAAGTATTGCATCACAAGATCATCACTAAAATAATCTGACATTGGTGACCATGGGTGGCCATGGTCACCAATGTAAGATTCTTTTAGTCAAACTTAAATAGAACTTCATGTGAAACTTAGAAACTTCATTCATAGACATTTTGACTTATGCGTATAAAGATTGTACTGATATTTGTAGGGACGTTGAAATTTTATCGATACTTTTATTTAAAATGTTTTTGTATGAAAGAGAAACAAATACATCCTTAAAAACTTTCGCGTTCATAATAACAGTTTATAAATAAAACCATTTTTGGCAAACAACTACTAAGCTATGCATGTTTAGTCGCGATTTTTTCCTAGATCATAGCAAGCGATACTTACCTAATAAATGCACATAACTTCCAAAACTCAGAGACATGGGTTTGAATTTGAATTTTATTGCCATTTAAATTAAGTACACGGTGGCTGGTGGCAACCAAACATTGACGTTACTGAACTTCAATGTCCGTTTGACAATGAAATCAGCTAAAAACACGTTTTGTTTATTTGTTCCTGAATTGGTTACATATAATAATAATATGCAGGTTTTAATTTAAACAGGTTTTGTAAATGAAATCAGAAGTGTCTGTTCCTACGTTAAAATTTATTGATCTATATTTATGTTTCATCGATATTTACTTTATACCTACTTGGAGAGATGGCATCAATTTTGGGTAGGTATTTGAGGCATGATTGCAGACCTGGCTGGCGAGCAGCGAGGCTATAGAAAATTATGAAAAAACGAACAAAAATGTATTTGAGGCAACATGCAATTTTTAAATATAATAGTTTAATGTATATAGAATACAAACAAACATAAGTCAGATGAGTTAGTCGGGGCTTTATTACATTGCCAGGCGTTTTTTATATTGGTTTGAAAATTATTTTTGCATGCGCCGGGCTATGTTAAAGCCACGACTAAATTAAATAATATAATCATTTATAGACATCTTACTCTACGCTAGAAAAATCATAAATCAAAATGAAGTAACTATTTATATTGGACAAGACTGCTATTGTAATGCGGTCTCTATAGCATTTTCTTTATTCTAAGGCCAGCTCCGATCAGTGTTACCAACTTAGTAGAAATAGCACTAAAACTGGGGGTTTCAACATTTGCCTAAAATTGAATACAACGTTCGTTTTAAAATAATTTGTACATTGTTCAATCTATTATTATTATATTACTTGATGTGTTGATTTAACATTTAATTTGCATTTTTCTTTACATATTACCTAATAGAACGAATTATTATTTTTGTATACCAATTGTTTTCCGAAGTGAAATAAGTTTTATAATGATAATTTAAGTGGGTGTCATGTGTCTAGGGAAATTTTATTTGTGGTTTCTGGTGGAGAGCTTAGTTCAACTGTTGGTAACACTATGTCACCGGCACTAGGCATGGGTCTGTGCACGTTGTCATAACTATCTATATTTCATAACTATCTATATCGTTCGATCACCTAATTTGAAGAAGTATTTACTCGTAGATATGTCTAATGCATAACTAGAATGATAACAGCAAGTGGTTTGGTAAGGCTCGTTTTAAAAAACCATTAAGATTGCTAAGATTGTTATCGAGACCTATAATGAAATGTATTGAGATGGCAAAAACTACGGCAAAAAAAGCAAAAAGTTAATCAACAAAAAATATTGTGAAAAAGAAAAATCTAAACAAATAACAAATGTGGCAAGATTAAAGAAATTTAAATATAAAGCAAATTTAAAATAAAATTAAACTATGTGAAGAATACGCCAAAAAAAAAACAAAAAGAAAAAATCTAATAGTATCACAAAAAGTTGTTTGTTTTTTAAAGTTCACAAACATATAAAACTTTTTATCTTTAAATTTCACGATTACTTTGACGGGCTTATAGGTTTAGATTTATTAGAAAATTGGGAAGCTAAAATTGATCTCAAAGATAAGGTATTAATAAGGCGAGGTTCCATTAATAGCATTAATATGTACAATTCGAGAAATATTAACTTATATGAGGATGTAATACCGGCCAATTCAGATAATTAGAGTACCGATAATTTACATGACGGAGACGCATTTATTAACGAACAGAATATATCAAATTGTATAATTAGAGATTGTTTTACTACAGTTAGAAATAATCGCGGATTTTTAGAAGTCAGTAATCCTACTTCACATGACGTAATATTTTCCATGGACCGCGCTGTTCAAGCCGAGACATTCAATATCGAATGCACGCGCACCGAACAGTTGCATTCGGACTCACCGCATACCAATGCTAATCAAATGACAATACAGGCAAAAGACGTTATATCTCGCTTAAGAACAAATCACCTTAACGAGGAGGAGCGTATTGACTTAGAAACGTTGTGCGGAAAATATGCCGACATATTTTATATTGAAGGAGAGCCTTTAACGTTCACAAACAAAATTAAACATCGAATTCGGACCACTGATGAAATACCCATTCACACGAAAAGTTACAGATACCCATACATTCATAGAGATGAAGTTAGGGACCAGATAAATAAAATGTTGAATCAAGGAATAATTAGACCGTCTGAGTCTGCCTGGAGTTCACCTATCTGGGTAGTACCGAAAAAAGCAGATGCTTCAGGGAAAACTAAATGGCGTTTAGTAGTAGATTTCAGAAAACTCAACGAAAACACATACGACGACAAATACCCCATCCAAAATATTAACGATGTTTTAGACAAGTTAGGTAACTGTCAATATTTTACCACCCTGGACCTTGCCAGTGGTTTTTATCAGGTTGAAATGGACTCTGTCGACATCCCCAAGACCGCATTTAACGTGGGAAATGGACATTACGAATTTTTGCGTATGCCCATGGGATTGAAAAATTCTCCATCCACATTCCAACGTGTTATGGACAATGTCCTTAAGGACCTCCAGAATACAGTCTGCTTGGTTTACTTCGATGATATTGTCATGTTCAGCACATCCTTACAGGAGCATATAATTAACCTTGAAAAAGTATTCAAAAAATTACGCGAATCTAATTTTAAAATCCAGTTAGACAAATCGGAATTCCTAAAACTAGAGACGTCATACTTAGGACATGTAATTACTAGAGAAGGTATCAAACCCAATCCAGACAAAGTTATAGCTATCCAGAACTATCCCATACCAACCACCCCGAAAGAAATTAAACAATTCCTTGGTCTAGTAGGGTATTATAGAAAATTTATACCAGACTTTGCTCGTATTACCAAACCATTAACACAATGTTTGAAGAAAGGTAGAAAAGTTTCCATTACTAGCAAATACACCGAAAGTTTCGAAAAATGTAAAGCGTTAATAACTAATGATCCCATCCTACAATACCCCGATTTCACTAAAGATTTTATCTTAACCACAGATACCTCTAACGTCACATTAGGTGCCATTTTATCTCAAGGCACAGTAGGGTCCGATAAGCCCGTGTGTTATGCATCTCGCACTTTGAATGAAAGTTAAATTAACTACAGTACGATTGAGAAGGAACTTCTTGCAATCATTTGGGCAACAAAGTATTGTAGGCCTTACCTATTCGTCAGAAAATTTAAAATAATAAGTGACCACAAACCACTCCAATGGGTCATGAATTTAAAAGAGCCAAATTCGAGATTAACTAGATGGAAACTTAAATTGTCCGAATATGATTTCACAGTAGTCTACAAAAAAGGTTCTAGTAACACTAACGCCGATGCTCTCTCCCGCATTCAGATATGTAATGAAGAAACCTGCTCTATGGCAGTAAATACATCTGAGAAGCCACCCTCTGTAGGCAATTCATCCACAGTTTCTGCTCATACCAGTCAAGAAAACCCTATCCTTGAAATCCCCATAGTTGACGAACCCTTAAACAAATTCCATAGGCAAATCCATATTAGTGTAGTCGGTGATATTAAAAAGCGTCCCACAGCCTCCAAACCCTTTGACACACACACTAGAACTGCAGTACAGGTATCCCAAACTAATTTAGAATCCGATATTATAAACGTTATTAAAGAGTATGTCAATCCTAAAATTAAAACGGCTTTGCTTATAAATCCCCCTTTGGCCATGTACGATATTATACCTATTTTACAAGATAAGTTTAAAAGCTCTTCAATGAACCTTGTTTTGACTAAAGTAGAATTAGAGAATGTAAAGGAATACTTAAGACAGCAGGAAATCATAAAGCACTACCACGAAGGTAAAACGAACCACCGTGGCATAAATGAATGCTATTTAGCCCTCTCCCGCAGATACTACTGGCCAAAAATGAAAGATGAAGTAACTAAATTCATAAATGATTGCACTATATGCGACCAAGCGAAGTATGATCGTCATCCCATTAAACAAATGTTTACATTTTTATTTTCGAAACTGTTCATATAGATTTGTTAACAATTCAAACAGAAAAATACCTAACAATCGTAGATGTCTTCTCTAAGTACGCACAAGCTTACCACATACGAGACGAGACAGCTGTTAGTATTTTATAGGCATTATTAAAGTTTTGCACTCATCATGGCCTACCTTTAACCATCGTGTCCGACAACGGAACAGAATTTTCTAACCAACTTTTTAACGAATTTGTTAACTTGCATAAGATAATCCATCATAAAACTTAACCGCATGCCCCTAACGATAACGGCATTGTTGAAAGATTTCACTCAACCTTGTTAGAACACCTACGTAAAGATATAATTAATCTTATCCCTTATGCTACTTTAGCGTACAATAGCGCGATTCACAGTTTTACTAAATGCCGACCATTAGATATTATAACGGGACACTTTGACCCACGAGACCCTTTAGAAATAGATTTAACTAAACATCTTATGCAGCAGTATACAAAAAATCATAGAGAACAAATGAAGTTAGTTTATGAGCTAATAAACGAATCCTCCTTGAAAGATCGTAGTAATATTATAGATAATCGTAACAAAAACCGCGAGCCCGAAGTTGAGTACCAACCTCAACAACGTGTCTTTGTCAGTAATCCGTTAGCAAGCCGCCAGAAAGTAGCGCCTAGGTACACTCAAGATACTGTATTGGCTGACCTACCCATTCATGTTTATACGTCCAAGAAACGTGGTCCAGTCGCTAAAAGTCGTTTAAAGCGGACCCCTAAAAGCGCTACATTGTTGCAGGGTGCTACTGGTCCTGACTGCTCGTTTGATAGCAGCCCAGGAAATAAACCCGGAGATAACACTTGAAAGCTTGGATGAAGGCCCAGGAATACTACCCTTTCGTCTTGGTACCACAAAACTCATGACTCATTACCATGCCTTCTTACAATTTATAAAGCTCGACGCTATCGATCAAAAAATTACTTTATTACAAGATGACTTAGATAATTTTAGACAAAAGTTAGATACAAATATGTTTAAGCTATTCGAACTTCAATTAGATTATGTCTCAAGCAAATTATTAAGAGTAGAAAGCCACTTAGAAACTCTAAAGCCGAATCGTGCAAAGCGAGGTCTCATTGACGGTTTAGGCTGTATGTTCAAAAGCGTCACGGGCAACCTAGATCATTCAGATGCAGTTAAATACGATAATGCTATCAAAATCTTACAGGAAAATGACTACAAAATTAGAGATGAGTTTAACAAACATATTAGTTTCAGCAAAGAATTGATGGTTCATCATCCCAATGTCATTACACATTTAGTAACTAACCAAGAAAGAATTAATAAGACGTTAACCTTGCTTTTAAGTAAAGATACTTATAAAGATAACAGCCTTTTCAAATTTGCGAAGTTTAGTCAGTGTTTAACTATATAAACAGAAAATTTAGACGAAATCTTAAATGAGTTGATTAGAATAGAAAATATATTAGCTTTTATTCATAGTTCTTGTTCGCACCATTCCATGGTCGATATTAATAGTCTACGTTCTATGATTAGGAAATTAGTAAAGATAATATGTTATATTTAGAGTACAGGGAATATTACGACATCATAAAGCCAGGTTACTTTCACTCCGATTGTCAAATAGTAATCGTATTTAAAATACCCATATTTGCGATAGATAATTATGATTTGTACAAGTTATCGGTAGCTCCTAATAAATTAAGACAAGCCCTTATCCCTTATCCCCACGATTCGGCTTTAGAGTTTCTAAGTGGCTTTCTACTCTTAATAATTTGCTTGAGACATAATCTAATTGAAGTTCGAATAGCTTAAACATATTTGTATCTAACTTTTGTCTAAAATTATCTAAGTCGTCTTGTAATAAAGTAATTTTTTGATCGATAGCGTCGAGCTTTATAAATTGTAAGAAGGCATGGTAATGAGTTATGAGTTTTGTGGTACCAAGACGAAAAAAAGTAACTACCTATGGTTCGGCGTTACACCGAAACCGAAGGTTCCTAGGCGATTTGGGAAAAATGGACTGTATTTAAAGGATGGCGAGTTCTGGTTGCCTAGAATTGGAGAGGGAGAGAAAGTATGGTGTAGAAAGGAACCTCTTACCTTGCACGGCAATCTTCTTCTTCTCAGAAGGGCAGTCTCCTGGTGTTTTCGGGATGAAGCTGCTTGATTCACTACACTACACTATTCGTTTCACTTTCACTCGCGAGCGGGTTTGTTAGGTTTTCTTTGGTTGTAAGCGGTAATAATTATATATGGCGGTGCGGTGCGGTGCGTTCTCAGCGTCTCGAATCTTCTGGTATTTTCTGCGTCGCCGTTGAGCAAGGCGGCCAATAGCGAGGCGTTTCGGGAGGGGATTTATGAAAAGGATCGCTCGGATTGGCCGAGTAGCGACGAACCATTGACATTGACGTGATTAGTTCTCGTTGGGAAGGTAGATGGCGCTACCAACCTACATTTATTATTTTGCTTCTAAAATTTTATTGTCTAAGGCTACCTATATTATAAGTGCGACGGAAAGAATGCGTAAGACTAGGACGGAAAGTAAGTACTATCAATGAAGTAATGAATGGATTGTAAAATATGTCTATGATTTAGGTGAGATTTTCTACAAAAAACAAATGATTATAACTTTGCTATTTATAGATATTACGAAATTCTTACGTCACATATATGATAATTATGTCTTCGCTAATATGTCCTGAAAGTTTTTGTACTAATTAAAAAATAGTGGTGTATAGAACCCAAAGCCAGCTACTTCTTAATTCTAAAAGTATTACAATAATATTTACATTATAACAATTTATGCTAGGACTAACGCTACAGAAATGATTTTATACATTACAAACATGTAACATTAAGCACGACTCATAACAACTATCACGGTAAACGCGTAGGTATCCACCTTATTATTTCGCGCTATCCGTTAAGGCAAATTATAATTAAGGTCCATTACGGCAATCATGCAATACAGAACATATCATGAGCAGTGGTAATGAGTTTTGTTATGAAGCTTCCATTTCTTTTTAATATACACGCATCGTTCCCACATAGTCAATTAATTAGTAATTAATTTTGGATTTAACGTTATTGTGTTGCAATCCAGACAAAATCACATTCGATTTCCTCTTTAATATTTCAACATCTCGACTACTTTAACGTTTATTATACTACATACATAAAGCCTCGCTTGCAAATTATAATTGTACATATTTTATTATAAAGCATGACCATCAACAATATATTAAATCTTAGCCTTTAAAAATATATACAACAGACGTACAAAATAATTATACATTTATATCACAGAAATAATAAATCAAACAAATTAATTGTAAGCCCTTGAACTAGGTCCGTAAGGCCGTAATTACTGTTTCTACATAATAAACTAAGCTAAAACAAGCGAGTAACGTTAGCCTACATCAAAAATAAGTCAAAGTAATTAGCTTTATGTTTAGATAAGCAATTTGGCAAATGTAAAAAACTTGTAAAACAATTCCCATAATGCGGGTTCGGCGAGTTGGTGTTTCCTTTGAAGTGGAAGACAAAGTTTTGGGTCAGGTACTACCATCAGCGACACTATCACAGTAACGAGTCACTTTGTTCTCAACTAGATTCCAATTTAATTAGACCTTTCACATTTTCCAACAAACAAATTAAATCGAATCGCGTATTCGCTTCGATTCCCTAGTTTGGTATGCATAACTTGCGGTTGTCGACAGTTGCTTTTGTATCTACTTTGTGATGTTTCTCACATGATTAGTGCGTGATCTATTTTGTGTGATTATACATATACATAGGTAAAAACATAACTATATAATTTGCTTAAACTCTTTGTTTATGTAGAAACCTAACGCGCTTCCTCTGAGCTCATCTATTTCTTTGCCGTTGTATTTGTAAGTGGAATAAACTAATTTAATTTTGTTTCATAAAGTCTTCTAACAGCCAAATAACTATTTAAATTTAACTTAATAGTTTCAATTGTACTTACGAGCCGAACAAATTAAGCTTATTTTCTTTATAACGATAAGATTACCTGTCGTCAACAGTAAAGTTCTGAAAATATATTATTCAATTTATTTAAAAAAAAGATTTTTACTTGCGGCCAACATTTCACATGCAACCTTGCAGACTCGTATGAGTTTTTGGACCAGAACCTGTCAAGAATTGATTTTAATTATGAACGTAGCATGAGATGCCACCATAAGGTTTTTACGTTGAACGTAGAAATCATATGATTGGATCTCTTACTAATAGTGTGAACTCGCTTGTACGCGACGTGCATTAAGTCCTGAGACATTCAGTACTCCAGTCTTCTGGTTATTTCCCGAAGGATACCAATAAATCATAAACATTAGCAATTAGGTAGTGATAAAATCAAACTAAAAATATACCACGATGAATAAATATTGCCCGCTTCCATCATCATTATTAGCCTTGGTTATAGCTGTCTCACAGCTGGACACGGGCTTCTTCTCTCTTTATGAGAGGGCTTCGACCATAATTAGCTATGTTGGCCAAGTGCGAGTTAGCAAACATATGAATGTCGTTCGAGAATGTTTTGAACGTTTCAGATATGCAGGCTTCCCCACAATGTCTCCTCCACCATTATACAAGCTATAAATAACAATTTGTTAGCTTTATATCTAAGAAACAAAGCACAGCTTTGAAAACAATAGGTCCCAACTCTATAAGTTAATTTCATTAAAGATATCTTATGCCATAAGATGTGGTATTCATTTAATTAACGCAATAGTATTATAGAACGAGCAATTTAAACGCAAAATCTAATTCTAAAATCTTATCTTTACGTCGTCTTCGAGTCTTTAGAACGTTCAGTTCATTCTTATTAACTATTTAAACATCACTGACTTAATGGAATACTTTCGTCTGTGATATGATAATCTATAGACATACCTAATGTGAGAATACTCTAAAAGATGGTTATTTTAAAAGATCTTGGAAACATTACGAATAATATACAATTAAGGTTGTTTAAAAACATGTATTTCGTTTTAATTTACTAATTTTACGAAATTGGTGATAAGATTTTAATCAGTTAATGGCTACGTTTTAATATTAAATACAGATAATATATGCAAATAACAAAGGAAAATATACGCTAGTCTAGTAGTAGTACCGAACGTTATTATGTATATAACAAACTTTCCTCCGTATCACAATTTTCCGAATACCCTTAGGCTTCTAATATGTCTCCATTATTAATACGTAAAATAACTTTTGTTACATAAATATTCTACACGAACAAAATTAATATTTAAGTATATTTTTACAACTTTGATAATTATAAGCCATGCGAATTTTTACTCAAAGCTGTTAAATTAAATAAGTAAGGTGTTAATTAAAAAGTCAATAATTAAAATTTTCGCAGCGTACGATTCGGGGAATTAAATAGAGTTGAATGTAGACTTCCAAGTAATAATTAGGCAAAAAGATCGGGCAGGTAGGTAGAAAATTGTCGATTTCTAACACGCGCTCGGCACACGGGTGGCCGGGCGCGCCTGAATCGGCAAGCCGGCCACCAAATAAGATCACTTATTTTCCGCGCCCGTAGCCTTACACCCAGATAGCACTTCTCTTATGTATATGAACCCCGCACACACAGTAATTACACAAAAGAAACTGAACTAAGGTGGGCGTTTAAACACTGGCTTCGGTAGCTATTAGATCCGTCTGCTAAGAAAACCCGGAATGACTAAAATATACGTACTGTTTCTTCTCGCTGTGTTATTGACTTTGGTGGCCGACACGGGTATTAGTTAGGTTCTAGACATACGTAGTTTTGTACATTTTGCTTGTAATTATAACAAGTAAATTCTTTTTAACGAAGAAACCCGATAGAGGTGATATCTATAAAAATCTGATATCGCAGTATCGGATTGACTATTATTACTCCTTTATAGTTCAGTATCAAGCACGAACGATCAGTTCAGACGGAAACTTTGCCCATTGACTTTTACTGTTGTCAAAGTTTAGCACTACATCAGACTAGGACTAATTTCAACTAATCTTTATTTTTGTGTCTAACGTCGATGGATGTAAGCTATTAAAAGACTTTCTTTGACTTTTTGATTTGTCTCGGATAGCAAAAGGATTAAATATAAGGGTTTTATAGATTTATTGCATACATATCGGACAGGCCGAGCATTGCCAGTAGGGCAAAAACTGAAGTCGATCTCAAGTATCACAACTGTTTGTTCTTCAGCGTCCATGGTTTTCTCGAAACGGTCTTCGCTATGGTCAAAACGCCGCGTTCTCAATAGTAACAAATTGGAAACATTAAACAAAGGCAGAAAATGCATCCGAGAGAACCATGCATATGCCGTCCAATTTTTTTCGTCCCTCTCTATATTTCGCCGCTAGGCTATTCAAGCAATGTTTCATCAAAACTTTCGTCGTATATAGTCTGCATTAATTTAATTATAATGTAAGATTTTTCAGAGTGAAATACTAGACGACTAACTAGTGTCTTAGCATGTACTAGTAGTTACGACGACCCAACAATAAAAAACATAGTTGTCTATGTGAAATAAGAAAAAGTATGACGACGATTACTAGACGCCGCCCGGCGACATATAGAGGCGATAATGTGGTCGTTAGCAGAATGTTTGAAAAAATATTCTTGTCTTTTTCTATAGCACCGAATATAAAGGGTAATTTTTTATGCAGTTCGGATATTTTTGCTGTGGTTCTATATCAATAATAGAACACATTTCCATAAATAACTTTTTACTTTTTTATCCCACCAAATCCGAGTAAAAATATCCGAGAAACAAGGAAATCATAGACACAAAGTTATTCGTTGCAATAATACTATCAAACACGCGCGCGATGCGACAGGGGTACGGGACGCGGGATGCAGGACGCGGGGTGCGGGGCGTGGTAAAGCAATCCACGAGTCGGCCGCGCGCCAGTCAACTCGGGCGCATCGAGAAAGTGGCACGTGTCGCAATTTCGCGCAAGCGCCGTCGCACTCGCCGGTCGTAAGTCGTTAGAATGACGTCCCAACGATTTTCAAATCGCGAGTGCTACAAAATGGTACTAGTTTATTTTCTCAGTGGTGAAAGCCTTCGTGCAGCTAGAACAATGTACGAACAAGAAAGTGTACCTCGTATGCGAGCTCAATGAGTAAACAACCCAGTAGTTCCAAGTGAACGGACTATTTTAGCGGTCAACTAAAGGCTTTTGGATCATGGCCAGTTCACAACCCCTAGCCATGCACTAGGGTATGGCAGACCTCGCCTGGCTACTGACGTCGGAGACTTGATCTTTGAATTCTTCGAAAGGGATCCACGAGCCAGCACATACGATGCAGCACGTCGCTTCGGTGTGAGCCAGCCCGTAGTGTGGAGACTGTTAAACGCAGCCGGTCTCCATCCGTACCACTACCAGCCGGTACAACATCTTCAGCAAGTAGACCAAGTACCACGAGGAGTCTTGTGTGAATGGCTTATTAATCATCCCGAAGCGAACATCCTATGGACTGATAAATCACGGTAGGTACGTGAATAACAATAATTTTGAAGCTAGAACACAGTATCTGATCGGTGTAGGTACAAGTCTTTCAACCTGTAGGTAGCGCGCCCGCGCGCTTTATTGTGTCGCGTCGAGCCCACAGCTGATAAGCCATCGGGTGACCATGAACTTCTGTTTCAAATAGATATTCTTTAATAAGCGATAACTTTGTTATTTTTTGGTAAAACAAAAAAAAATACGTGTTTATTAATTTTCGTAAATGTATAACATACTAAAATATCCGAACTACATAAAAAAATACCCTGTATAAAGAAATATCGAGAGCCTAAGATTAGTTTCACAAGAGGCAATTAGCGCCGTTCGTGTCAAATAGATCCAATTCTAAGCTTAAAGCGATTGCCGTTCTTTGTATAACTTTGTTGGTCGACGATAGTTCATATCACAATACTTTAACAGACTTGTCACTGCTTAGTTTCTGTTTCATCTTTTCATATAAAGTATTGTTTAGTGTTCTAACAAAATGATATCAATGTGAAAAAGAAGCTATTATTAGAAAAAAATTAAGTAGTTTTTAAATAATGTTTTGAAGAGCGGTCTGCAACTCTGATTCCAACCGAGCCCAGGCCAACTTCGTAGGTTTATTGTCTTCGCTTGAATTAAAAAAGTTTCACTCAAGTTCTTTCTTAATACTTTGAGCACATATTAACTTACCTATGAGCGGCGGCAATAAAACATTCCTTTTTATCGACCAACGCCTATAATTCTCCTTAAGAGCTTTATGTAAATACAAATTCAGAGGTGTCGTATTTAATACCATCGGTATAACACTCAGTTATTTATATTCATATCAAAAACTAGGTTATGTGTTATATCCAACGACAACCCAACCTACTAGACGCCGCACATAAGGCGAACACTTTGGGACAACACAGTAGACTTATACGTCTTATATAAGACCAATTTGGAAGTATCCCAACACTAGATATGAATTATGACGTTCCGCAAGTTTGAACCGGCCAATTAGAATGCATTTTTGTCGCCCCCCCTTGCCCCCCTCACCGCTTTGACAGAATTTTTTGTTTGTAGAAATGAAAACATTAGGTGTCTAGTAGGCTGTGTTGTTGTTGGTTATATCCCATTGCAAATATGAATGGGGTGATTCGAACTCTATGGCACGTACCCTATCCTCTTTTGGCGTTAGGAATTATTGAGGAAATTCATCGGTTCATCGGTTTTAAAACGGCGCAACGTGTATTCTAAGTTGTTTTGTTTTAACTAAAACATATACAAGTGACAAGCATAGGTATTTTATTTAACATAGTCTCTAAACATAAACTGTACCTATCACGAAAAAACACTGTTGAAAATGATGATAGCTTTAAATTGGCTTATAACTTTTAAATATAAAAGGTCGTTTTAGTTAATGTGGTAAGCCTGGCTATGTAAACAATTTACAAATTAAATAAAGACCTTTAGTATCAAAATAAACCCATGAATAGGTACACAATCATAAAATATTTCCTTAAAGCAATCTCAGATTGCATTAGATGTTCAATTTACGTAAATGTTTACAAATTCAAAATGGTGTTTTAGTCCCTATTCCAGTTCATGCGAGAATTAAATTAGGTACTTGTCTAAAGAGCTACCCATTTCATAACCTCAAGCTTGGTGATGCTTTACACGGGAATAAACGATCGATCTATTAGTAACTATTTTTTCCTTTGAGAGTTATTTGAGTCAGTTTTTTTGAGACAGCTTTCAATTTTGGTAAAAGTTCAAAGTATTTTTCCAGCTTAAAACTAAGGCCGACCTCACATTGGGCGCCACATTCCTCGAGCGTACGCTCAGCGTGCGCTCGGCGTTCACTCTGTAGTACAATGTGAATGCCGGGCGCACTCCGAACGGACGCCGAGCGTACCCTCGAGGAACGCTCATGCCCAATGTGAGGGAGGCCTAAATACTTGCGTTGGCAATAATTTCAGTGCAAACGGTAAAAAAGTAATCATTACACTAAAAAACCAATGTCTTCATCATTGGGCTACCCCCACGTTTCCTCTGTGAATAGTTTAGTATGCCATTATTTTAACCGACGTTACGCGAAAGGTATACGTACTTTAATCTTGAGCGCGTTCCCCAATCCAGTCCAGTTTGGTCTCGAATCTAAACTCCAATAGTGTGGACATAAATTTTTCCGTGTCCAGATGTTGTACATGTGTTTTGTGTTGGTAGTACCCATGTCATAGCACATTCATACACAAGGCCTGTGTAATGTCCATTTATATAAACACGAGTTCTGTGTAAATTGTCTTCTAGGTTTAAAAGTATGTTATTTAGTTAGCTATTTCAATATGCCGAATATTTATCACGAAGACTTTTTAATTCCTTTGTCTGCCGGTTTTTCCATAGATTATGTGTCTAAAAACTTATTCTTTATTCTGTGGCCCGTTTTGTTAAGATGGGAAACGGAATTTATCTTTTCCAACTGCTCGAGTATACTCATGATTAAATTCTTTGCGGGTTTCAAGACACAAAATTTCTATGGGACTTACCGAGTGACACAATTCGTTAATTTTTATAGTCACCTGTGCAGAAATTGGCTTTTTGGATAACAAAAATTAGGTAAATTGATAAAGAGAATAATATTAAAGTAGATGTAAAGTACCTACCTTCTTAGGTTTATGATTTTGACATAAAGTATATCAAAGACCTTACTTCAAACGAAATATATCATAATTATTTTGTCTGTTCTTTTCTTATTTTATTCAGACTCTGATCAAAGCTTCGATTAATTTTCAGCAGCCGCATTACCGGTGCGGCTGAAGAAAATTTGTCACCATATTTCAAGTACAAATTATTTCTTTTTAATTATAGACTCACACCTATGTCCCTGAAGGGGTAGGCAGAGGTGTAACGCACTGACGGTGCGGCCGAAAAAAATTAGTAACCATTATATTTTAAGTACAAATAAATTTAAAAGCATCTCATAATTCTTTGTGTGATCATATTATATTGATAGTAAATTGTGATGAGTGCTAAATTGTCGAAGTACTTATAATATAAGTGATTTATAATATAAGTCATTTATAATACCTAATTTAGTTTTCAAATCGCTTTGCTAAAATATATTAATATTAATCAAGGAATAATATTACTTTTAACCCTTGAGATGCAATCAAACTAAAGGCATAGTGCCACAAATGCGAAAGGTCACGTGGCTGCAAATTTTCATTGGCATAGGTTACCGGAAAAAAATTATTTTGATACCTTAATATAATTATATCACATAAATTGCATATCATTGTGTTGGTTATAAAATTTGCTATCATATTAATAGGATGAATAAGTACTAAAAACTCACCTTTCCGGCAAAACAAGCTTACAAACTTAGAGGTTTGTTTTTTTCACTCGTTCACACAAACATTTCATCACATATTAATGAATGGCATTACTTATTTGGTTCATAAACACAAAAACATTATCACATATACCTTTTGGTATTCACAGAATACATTATTTATTTGTAACAAACGAATATAACGCCACTAAGAAAGTTATAATCCGAACGCGTAACAAAAAGTTCACCGTGCCAGGCAGCCATCTTACTGTAACGAACACTGTGGCTGTGAATTATTTACCATTTGAAACACGATAACAGTGAAAATGTACAACAATGCTAGTATTTAGTTGATAAAATATGTTTTCAGATAAATAATCTGGGTACTTTTATGTATTTCATAACTATAAAAGAATATTTATCAATAAACACTTACGAAAATAGCGAGTTTCAAGAGTAGAAATAGCCCTTCTAAAAAGTTTTTGCCTTTTATCACTGTATTTCTTGTCTTTGTAACGAATAATGTCACTTCACAATTAATATTTATTTATTTCTGAGTAAATCTATATAAGTATCTTTAAAAAATATTCACCGTTTTCTTCCACAAGACAACTTTTATTATAAAGATCGCGGAACAAAACACAACAATGGCGGACGCTTTCGCAACTGAGACACAGATATTTATATTTCAATATTTTTTGGCGCGTTTCGTTTCCCTTACCCTTCTAAAACGATTTAAATGCATAGAATATGAACTATTCTAATAGTTACTACTTTCGTTTCTTGGTTTAAGTAAAACAAAACGTAAAAAAACCGCGACCAATAGAACGATGTTTTTGAGCGTGCCGCAAACACTTCGGACCACCAAAATTAGAGCACGTCCGTGCGTGCCGTTAGCGCGTGTGGGGGACAATTCTGCCTAAAACTAACACATCTGTAATTCTTAGACTGGCCGGCGCGACCCCGTTTAGAGTTGATGTATTAAGTGTCGCAATGTACTTAATTATGTCTTTCTAGATGCCTTTTTTAGGGATCCTGCCGTTTTGCCGAAAAGATTTTGACAAAATTTCATTACCCAAACAAATTTTAGCAACCTTTTTTTATACCATTGCAATATTTCGAATGATTTTAGTACGCATATTTTTATTTGGTCAGATTTTTACTTGCCAAAATATTGCCAATTATAATGTCATTATGGCATTTGGTCTTTAATCAAATGATTTATTACAGCAAACAATCTTCAGACAATAAACGTTTGGTGATATTAGTTTATTTATGGAAGTAGTTAAAGTAGGTTAATTATTAAAAAATGGTTTGGTTAGGTTAGGTTAGAACTGTGACCTCCTACGCACGAGCCGAGCGAGCGAAGCGAGCGGTGCTGCGGTAGCGGCCGGCGAGTGCCAGAAACGACTTGCATTAATAGAAACGGAACTGAACTATTGAAAAACTGTGATTCCAACTGAAATATTTGACTAAATAAAAAATGTTAAAAGTACTAGTTGGTAAACAAGTAATAGTTTAAACGTTCATTTCCCAAACATTAGGTTTGCGTTACAATTTTTTGTGAATAGATTTTTTGCTAAGTAATAATTTGGCAAATGAAATTATGCGAAAAATTTTTTGGGATATGAAAGAACAATGGTCGGTTCCCATACAAAAGTGGACCAGAATTTATTTTTTCACGTCTATTGCTGTGGAGTTATTTATCAATATTTTTATGTTACTTTATTTAACTTTAGTATAGATATGAATTTTAAAAACTTGGGATTACCTTTTTATTCTATAAAAAGTATGTTTAAGGTTATGAACTAAATTGTGTTTTTATTTAGTTAAAAATATATACATTAAACAATTCTGGTACCTAATATATGTGTGTAGAATAACATGTTCTTCTAACAAACAAACTAAAACACTCAATTCACAGCAAGCGAGGAACGATTGACGTTGATGTACCGGGTATAACAGTGACAGATAGGTACGGAAATGGCGTATCCGTTCCATTCACGTCAAATCTTAGATTTTTCAATAAAAAAACTATTAATTACTACGTAATAAAAATATTTTATTATTTTATATGCAACTAAAACACCTATTGATATTTTATTGTAAAAGTTATATTTTATTTTATTACACAGTAACATAAATTCTTATTTATCATATCGTATAATGAAATGCACATTTTGACAATAAGGTTATGGCTGCGTTCATAACATTTTATTTTTGTTTAGGGGTACAGTTTAAAAAATAAACTGTAAATACAGTATTTCTTTGCTTTGATCAAAATAATAAAAAAATGTAATTTTTTTTTGGTATAGGACTCATTATCAGACGTGCTAAAGGCCAAAGTGACCATTGTTCTTTGTCAAATTCCTTTCGGTCAAACAAGGGAGACCCGCCTTTTTATCCTATTTACAGGTAAACATGGTACCGGACTAAAAGTATACTCTTGCTTTTGCAACATTATTAGGAAGCGGATATTTTATATTTCTATAGCTGCTATAGACCAAGGAAATTGAACAGTCAAATTTTAGTTCGGGGAAAAAGTGCGATGAAATACATTCTCTGTTACTGTTGCAGTTAAGTACTCGTTGGTATATATAATCTAAAGCTGTCCTTCGAAGTAAGTTCATAACTAAAATATAGAAACTGAGATCATGTATGCCAAAAAAAATATGTCAAGTTAATACACTCGCTAATTTTGGACAAAGAAAAATAAGATGACTTACTGTAAATTAAATAAAGTCACTTTGTTTACTAATATGAGTAAGTCAATATGTATGAAGTGGCGTGCCGTGTCGTTTAGGCGCAAGTATACTAAAGGAGCTCTTCGTTCTTTCCCTTCAAATAAAATCCTATATGTGGCGTGCTATATACGACTATACCTTTTTTTTTCATCCGAGTCGTGGAAGTCTAAGTGCGTACTATAAACTTGTAAGTGACATCTAGCTCACAGATAAAATAAAACCAAATCTGACAATAAAGGTGTTTTGTTGATAGGGTGTGTGGCGACAACACGGCGTGGTTACAAAACAATGCTTTGTTTTGCCGACCACAGCAGACCACCCTTACCGTTTATTGCGGATTGTTTTAGCAGCTTCCATTCGAAATGTTGTTTGTTTTTTTTTCATGCAATGCACGGCTGCAATTAGTTTTTTCGCCGGTGAAAGTTTTATGTGGCAAATGTACTTAGACATTTTAACTGGAATGTACCCTTTTTTAAATGTCATATTAACGCTCGTAGTTCCCAGTGACCTAAAAAACACTGTAACATTTAGATTTGGTTAACTTACCATCAGGTGGGTATGTAAATGTTGAACGCTATTACGCTTTTAAGCGCTTTTCACATTGTCTTAGGAGAAACGTTTGAAGGTTGTATTGAAATCGAAATTTTGCCAAATACCTATATTTAGTTCAAAGTAAACTGGATTCGTAATGATTACTTAGTTCTGTTACTGCGCAGAATTTCCTTGGCCGTTAATATTCTCAAGCATAGGATTCTTGTAAATGTTCTGCTCGAGGCTTGTATTAGATTTACATAAATAAAACTCTATTTAGGTACTTATAATATTTCCCTATTATTAAGTTAATTTTTTAAATAGTTTACGTACCTTTTCTTGGAATGTGAATAAATTGCGCGCAATACAACTAATTATACAGCTAAGAAACTGCTCATGCACAATATAATTCAAGAACATTGTATCCAAAACTCAATTTGTAGAGAATATTCAAAAGCCAGAAATTGTGGCACACGTGTCTGCAGTTCGACGATATGTTTTTTTTTGACTCATGGTGGAAACCAAACAATTTACGGGCTGACCCCCCCAGGCTGGGCCCCTAGCGAAGCGCCGGGACTACCCACTAAAACCACCATGGTGTTCCTCTATCCAATCCCATTGAATGGCGGGGTCACGGGATCTACATTAGCATGACTGCCGCGATCCCGCCTGAGCTGGCCCGCCGAAGCAGTCCCCGTGCCTCAGTTCGGACCCCTTTTTTTTTTTTTTTTTGTTTTACGAGGTGGAAAATCCCTTCGGATCTCCGACTCTTGGGGGAAATAAGAGCCGGAGTATGTGGTGTTTCCACTAAAAACCACCTCGACTTCCGCCATGTACCCGTGTGTCGGGGGGTGGGGCATCACCAAAGCACTCGTCGCCACCCTCCGACGGGTATTGGCCCGCCAGATGGTCAGGCGGGCCCCGAGCAAAACCCCCTTGGCGACGGATTAAGGTGTTGGACTCCGCCGCCAAAACGCCCAGCGGCCGCAGAGGATAGGGAGGACGGCAACGCAACACCGCATCTCCTCTTCCTCTGCGGCCCCACCGCGACGCATCGAATGGTGCGCCCCCATTTGGTCGCGGGAGATAGGGCGCGCGGCAACGCAACACCGACACGCCTCTCCTCCCGCGACCGCACCCGACTGCGAGGGACAGACAGAACTGTCCCCCGCACCCGCACCGTTGGACGCATCCTGCGCAGGCCCCTCCAAGCCCACGCGGAGCGTCCCCTACTGGATCCCTCTTAGCTTCACCGCGGGTGACCAATCCACGGTTACTGAGCCCCCCCACCACGACAAGGTGGAGATCCCACGGGGGGGGGGGGGGGCAGTTCGGACCCCTGCGACAGATCAAATAAGTTTAGCAAACTGCGCTGGTCGCTTTTACAATACTCTGTGCAGTTATAACACCAACGGTTTTATTTATTAGTTGGCTATTATTTGTGTAAGATGTCTGCGCGTGTGTGTTTCGAATTGATATTTGGTGTGTGGTTATTTCAATTAACCGAGGCATTGATTTTTGTCGTACCTACATGATTTTGATTTATGTATTATTTTTTGGTAAGGTGAAATCTCTTGTGCATGTTTGAGTATCAGCATTGAAAAGAAACGCTTTAAAAAAAAATCAGAAACGAATAAGTACATATTTTTGTACAGAAACGAATACATGTTAAGAACTGTGTCCAGTGTTGTTGGTTCGATCCCCATAAGAGGCAACACTTGTATGATCCAAAAATTGTTCTCGGTGTTCATTGCGTGACTTGTCTGATTAATTGTACCTAAATAGAGTTTTATTTATGTAAATCTAAATGTTACAGTGTTATTTAGGTCACTGGGAACTACGAGCGTTAATATGACATTTAAAAAAGGGTACATTCCAGTTAAAATGTCTAAGTACATTTGCCACATAAAACTTTCACCGGCGAAAAAACTAATTGCAGCCGTGCATTGCATGAAAAAAAAACAAACAACATTTCGAATGGAAGCTGCTAAAACAATCCGCAATAAACGGTAAGGGTGGTCTGCTGTGGTCGGCAAAACAAAGCATTGTTTTGTAACCACGCCGTGTTGTCGCCACACACCCTATCAACAAAACACCTTTATTGTCAGATTTGGTTTTATTTTATCTGTGAGCTAGATGTCACTTACAAGTTTATAGTACGCACTTAGACTTCCACGACTCGGATAAAAAAAAAAGGTATAGTCGTATATAGCACGCCTCATATAGGATTTTATTTGAAGGGAAAGAACGAAGAGCTCCTTTAGTATACTTGCGCCTAAACGACACGGCACGCCACTTCATACATATTGACTTACTCATATTAGTAAACAAAGTGACTTTATTTAATTTACAGTAAGTCATCTTATTTTTCTTTGTCCAAAATTAGCGAGTGTATTAACTTGACATATTTTTTTTGGCATACATGATCTCAGTTTCTATATGTATATATCAACACCATCATCATCAGCCTTTAACAGTCCACTGCTGGACTAGGCCTCTCCTTTGAAATGAGGAATTGGCCTACTATACCACGCTGGCCAAACGGGTTGGTATGGGGTTTGTATCAAGTTTTAGCATAATATGCTCCCTCTGTCGGCTCTTACTACACCCATGGGATGATATGAGGCAGTGATAATCCGTATTATTAATCCTTCACCACACGGACAATCTTTATCCTCAATATACATAAAATTATAATACATGGTATCAATTTAATAATAAAACCAAAATTAGCAAATAGTTCTCATTTACATTGCACTGCAAGAGATCTCGGCGGTATAAAGGTTCTTCTAAACATTTCGTCGTGATTGCCACTATGAAATGTATATATATATGAAATGTATATATATATATATATATATATATAATACACAATCTTCTGGAAGGATAAGGGATGTATAGGAACGGCATGGGTTCCAGGAAGTAACCTGACTTGCAGCATCATCATGCTGTATGCGCCGACTATGCTTTGACACGTGTTTCGCCTCTGCACGAGGCATCTTCAGGAGCGATGGGCAACGACTGACAACCAAATTGTTAAACCAAATGTATTGTTATTTCCCTTTGTCTGTATGTACACTTACTTATAACTTATCAAAATAGGCTCAACTTTTGCGAAATATAGCGAGATAGGCAAATCCAACCTTAAAATGTAGGCTTCACGGCAAAATATGACAACATTACAGCTGTTTATAAATTTAAGTTATTGTTGAAGCCAATGATTCTACTATCAGAACTAAAAGTGCCGAAACATGCTTATGATAACAGGCTTTTCAGACAAATCTAAATATAAAGCCTAAGTTATCACTCAAGCAATTTTCAATTTTTAAGCTTTTTTTTATTATTAAGCTTATTTAGTGGAAAGCGCTTGCTTTCCACTAAGCAGACCGCGTTGTGCGGCATTGGCGTACTACGAATTTCTTTACAGTGCGGTACGATGCAAGGCTAATTAGATGAAATAATTTTAAGCAGCGCGCGGCCAACCTCTTCAGATTTGGTGCTGGTTAGAAAAGGGGCTAATAGCATAGATTTTTTGTCTTTATTTTATGTTCATTTATTATCTTGATAAGTCCGATGCTCGATATTCTAATCCATTAATAATTGCGTATTTTAATATAACATCCTTTCACTTCATAATTTTTCATAGATCGATTTACAAATACTTACCTAAAGACTTCACGGAATCTATTCAAAAGAAACGCGATGAAGTGTGAGCGTATGTCGCCTACAGTTGTCAAAACGGCTGATCGATATTGAGGCTGACAGGTCACGTGACCGGCCGTGACTCATGCGTGAGGAAACCGACCGTCTTCTCAACTTTATCTTATACCAATCATTTCCAACTCAAACTGCTAGTCAATTCAGACGCTTGCTCAAGCTGTTCAAAAATCTATTTCGAATTGAGTCAATTTGATATGACTGAAAATATTACAAAGGAGAACTAATACTGCTCTAGAAGGTCATTACGGTAGACATAATATAATTCACTAATTGCAATTAAAATTAACAAGTTGTGTTCAGCGCGAGAACTACTGTAGAAATACACTATGTAAATAGTGTATCACCGAATTAAAGCAAAATGATTACTGTTCTGAAAGGACTTGCTGACTAAGTTTTAATTCCCTAAACACATGTGAACATTTAAACTGGAAGCCAACGTAGAACATTGGATTCAGTTGCTAATTGTTCCAATTAATCATCTGAATGGGTGTGGTTCAGAATTTCAGTAGTTTTGAAACATGCAGCACCGTGGCATATAGGGCCACCCATTTAGTGCCATGCCATGCGTACTGACGCATGACTGACGCATACCATACAATGCCATAGCATGCGGTGACGCGTCGTGCATCACTACTGTGTTGCTACGTTATAACTTTCATGTTATGTACGTTGTAACGTCGCTACACAGCTACACCATACGGTGCCGCGTCGTGTTATACCGTGCTATATCATGCTACACTGTGCCTTAACAAAGTCTTGCAGAGCAGCGCCATGCAACACCGTGAACTCGCACTATACATCTCTATGCCATGCATGGAATATGGTACTGCCCCATGCATCATTATGTAATGAATGAACTTAACGTTAAGGTAAATGAAATGAAATTAAATATATTGACGAAAATGTGGTACAGATTCAGGTGTTATGGGTAATATAGTTTCGTCACATTTTACCTTTTAGGCATGCAAAATATATGAAATAATTAGTAGTAAGTTTTCATGCGTTAACACATACTTACATGTAGGTATATAGTGCATTATATTACTAAAATTTCAATAATAGTAAGCCGTACATAAAATTCAAATTATAAAAATATTGTTAAAATATAAAAATAATAGAAAATTAGATGAGGTATGTCAAATTGTAGAATGTAGCAACCTTTAAGCTCAAAGAATTCTATAATAGTGTAGAATGAATGTTGAATCAACCAGTTTCTTATTAGCTTTTTCATTTTCATTAACGGAAGATCCCGAATAGCTTTGGGTACCTTATTAAATACTTTTATACACATGACATAGCAATTTTTGTGGAACAATGCAGATTTACAGGCAGGCATTAATAGCCACGTGGGGTCCCGTTTACCTAATATTGAATTATTTCGTGCCCCAATAAATTCATTTGAATATTTTTAACATGAGTGCAGATTTCTAATATATACAACATGTAACAAGTTTAAATGCACATCCTGAAAGTACTTTGTTCAGAATCGGCAACTGAATCCATTTCCGTCATTTTTAATATTGTTTATTTTTAGTCTTAAAATAATTAAAATAACGTAAATTGTAGTCTCTCATTTTAAAAAAAAAATTAAGCTATTCGAAAATAAACCTTAAATCAAAGCAGAACGGCTTATTTTTAAATGCATTTGTTAAATTGTTCCACGTTGACTTACACAAACGCACACATTAATACAGCACAATAGACGACAAAAGACAAAAGCACACAATTGACCACCAAAATGTCTATCATCTATCTTTCACTAACGTAGGTAATAAACAACGAGAAAGAGCGAGACGTAATGTCTCGCTCGCGTAGGCGCATGACAAGCGCAGCTGTCGATGCGCTTAGACATGTCATGACAAGTACAACCGGGAATATAATCTATCTATCAGTGATTGCTGCGGAAACCTTTTTAAAAGTTCACTTGTTTACAAAATGTGTAATGGTGTATAATTTAATAATTATCAACAAGGTGCCGGTGTGGAATGTTCAACATCATCTTGATGTTGTCTTGACACCCCTGAACTTTCTCATTGTGGAGAAATATTAAATCACTAGTTTATTGTGACGAGAGAAAAAGTGCCGAGTAGTTAAATAATTAAGATACTAGCTGCTTTTGAAACAGTGAAAAGATGTGATTTGTGAGGAAATATTCAAGTGCTACGTGGACTCAAGAAATGTGATTTAAGCCTGTAAGTTATTTTATTATTCTATTATTGTAACTATTTAGATTCACAAGACAACTTTAAACACGCCGTTCTTGTTTATTTATCTCATTGATATTCTTTTACTAGGTATGATTAAGTTAAAATAGTCACAATAGTAACTTACGATGTTAAGAAACAATAGATCGTGCATATTAATAACAAACAATAAATAATTTGACTGTCCACTCCATAGCCTAAAAGTGTGATGGAAAGAAATACTCATAATATCTTTGGTAATATCAACAGTGGCCGACAAATTGTTCAAACATCATTTTTGTAAACCCCACTCTATCAGAGAGTGGTTTACAGACTGAATTTCATACATTTTGTTATATCGTAATCGTATCGTGTTTCGTTCCTATCAGATCGCTGTTGTTTGTTTACCATAGCAACCGTTTCGTTTGTGTGCGTGCGCAGATTTACAGTGACCACGATTTTCACTTTTAATTGAGTTAATACTTTCTTTAAATAATATTATTTACGCAAATAAAAAATATATTTCAATGCATGCATTATGATTGCAACAAGGTTTTCTAATTGGGGTGTCTGAGGATGTGCGTTATTTCCATTACACATTGTATACAATCCTGTTAGTGTTAGTATATTATTTCTTATAAATATAGGTACATGAGTCTAATGGTCCCATAAAAAAAAAAAAAATTGAACAGAGCCCGTACGCGTTTCTTTTAGTTATAAATGCTTTACTTATGTCCGGCTAGTTGCCCCATAACAATAGTACATATCTCAAAGTAGAATCAACATAGCCATAATATGCGATAAGCGCCGCAGGTCTTCCAGCAACTCGTTGTAAGTTGCGAAGAGCAAATACAAATTTATTTAATTCAATGCATACATTTTTAACATGCGTTCTCCAGTTGCAATATTGATCTACATGTAATCAGTCCTAAGAATTTTGTCTCCGTTACTTTGTTTAGTTTTTTTGTTATTATATGAAATGTCCAACGACGGATGTTTGGTTTTATAATTGGAAAATTGTATAAATCTAGTTTTGTCTATATTAGCACAAAGATTATTTGAGTTAAGCCAAGTCATTACTGATTCATCATTTCATTTCTACTGCTGTATTTAGGATAGTGTCAAAATTAATAGATTTCTCTTTTATTGGTATTATAATAGAAATATCATCTGCAAACAGTATTGATCCATAGGGTGTGACAGTTGGGAGATCATTCACGTATATTAGAAATAAGAGTGGCCCGAGTATGCTGCCCTGAGCACACCATATTTATTTTGTAGGAAATGTGATCTATATGACGTTAGGATTTTCATTTCAACGCGACACTTCTACGCATTGTCGACAGTCTTTTAAGTAAGTTTGTGTCCATTGCAGAACCTGGCCTCAAATGCCGCAAATAAATCTTTCGCATTTATTTAACAGGATGTCATGATCTACACAATCAAAGGCTTTGGACATATAAAAAAATATGGCAACTGTTGGTATTTTTCTATTAATATATTCCGTTACTTTATGCATGAGGGAGAAGGCAGCAAGAGTAGTTGACTTATTTTTTTAAATCCTTTCTGTTCTTGTCGAAAAATATTATGTTTACATAGAAAGTCGTAAATTCTTGAATACATGGCTTTTTCAAAAATCTTTGAAACTATTGGTGTAAGTGTTATTGGTCTGTAGTTAGTAAGTTCATGCTGGTCACATTTTTTGTACAGTGGTTTGACAATTGAAGTTTTAATTTTTCTGGAAATATTCCTTATGCAAGAGATAGGTTTATGAGATTTGTAAGAATAGTGCCAATTATATCAGCACATGTTTTAATAACATTAGTGGATATTGAATCATAGCCTACAGAACTTGTGTTATTTAAAGATTTAATACATTATTTGGGGCTGAATATCATAATAGTTTCATTTAAATTCCGCCGCTATTGCGTAAGATCCGCGTAAAACTTTAGTTTCTAGACCAGACGCCTTTGTTTCAGCATAGATTATAATTATATAAGTGTTTTAATATGAATGAACTCTTCAAAGGTTCTTTATATAAAAACGAGAACGCAAGCAGTTTTGTATCTGGGACTAGAATTGGAAGGATATATAAGGTAGTTGGCAAATGTAAACAAATGGTGTTCTTAATGACGCTCAAAGTATAATCAGAGGTGTTTTACACTTACGTAAGATAACTTTTGCCAACGTGTAAGTGAAAAATAATTAATATTAGGCTTTGGAAGTGCGGACAAGAGTGGTCATTGAAGTAATTAGCTAGTACAAGTTAACATCTTAGAACGGTAATTATATTTCTATAAGATGTGAAGATGAGTTTATATTTCTGTTACGAGTACATTATATTGTATTTCGTAATAGGTACCACGTACCTTTATTCTTTTCTTTTTGTGTTCGTGGTGAGAATCTTTGGTGGCGGGTCTGCCTTTCTCTTCAGTATTTGTAACTCACGAAACGAGTTCGGCCTACGAAATAAATATCGCCGCCGAGTTCTCGATTTTTTCTAGACAAAACTACTACGGTATGGTCATAATTGATCTAGTAACGAACTGGACGGCTTCAATTTGTATAATCCTAAATACGTTTTAATAGCGATAGTTTGTTTTCAATCATAATATTTTCATACGATGTCTAGCTAGTCCAGATGTATGACATACAAATATTTAATTATCTACATTTTGGTAAAAATAATGTTGCCATTTTAAGTGCTGGACGTTTAAGACGAAGCTATTATCATGCCAAGGTTTTACAACACTGACCCAAATAAATTAAACACCTAAACTTTTCTCAGGAATCAGACTATCATAGCATATTATACTGATACATGCGACTGACAAACTTCATTTTATAATATTTTCATATATTAAATGAAATTTCTTGTCGACTGGTGTTGATTCGTAAATCTTGCTGTGTATACGGAGTTTATTGGGAGATGAATTAAAACAACGAAATCATGATTAAGACAACATTTATTCGTATTCAACATTGTTTAAATATTATCGGTATAATGGAGTTACACGTGTACAGAATAAATTATGGAATAACCTCCCTTCTAATAGAAAAAAAAAATAAGTAAATTACAATTGCGATTATAGTGATCCAATTTTACGCTAATTCGTATATGTATTATAATGTTTATTAAGAAATATTATAATTTATTTTATTTAACTTCATTTTTCACTAATATTAAATCATTTTCCTTATATGTAACAGGTTTGGTATATTTATCATAATCAATTTTTCTGTTGAATTTACTTTTAAGAAGATTATCTCTCGCTTCTTTCTGTGAAAGCTATATACGATATTTTAATTCACTTGGATAACTTTCATAATATCTCTATGTGGTAGAAGTAATTGTATTAATCAATGTGTCTTAAAGTGAAAAAACAAAAACACATTTTTGTCTGCCACTATTGATCCAATTTTTTTATTTTACTATACACCACGCTATTTAAGCGCTAACGAAAAAATAACACGCATCACAAAATGAAGATGAAGCGCCACAAAGTTTAGTTCCGTGAAATGACGTTAAGCGATAAAAAACTGTCCTCTATTTAGAGCAAAGGAATTTTGCCATACAGCCTAATTTGAAATATTTTATTTTTAAATAATAACTTTTTTGCATCCACTAGGCTTAGATCAAATCCAAAATCACAAGAATTAGTTAAGGGGAAGGGAACCCGGGAGCAAATTTTGACGGTTCGACAAATCATAGAGAAAGCCAGAAAATTCAATAAGCCTGCCTATATATGCTTTGTGGACTTCTCTAAGGCGTTCGATTCTGTCAAATGGCCCAAACTCTGGGAAACGCTGACGGCGATGGGTGTTCCACAACACCTGGTACACCTCCTGCGAAGACTGTATGAGAATGGCACAGCCTCAGTACGCGCAGATGACATTCAATCCAATTACTTCCACCGCAGCGCCGGAGTTCGTCAGGGATGTATTATTTCTCCACTCTTGTTCAATGTGTACACAGAGCTCATAGTGAGGATTGTACTTGAAGACTGGACAGATGGCATCTCGATTGGTGGCTTGAAGATCTCCAATCTGCGATATGCTGATGATACCACTTTGTTCGCCACCAGTACCCAGCACATGGAACAACTTCTCGGCAAGATGGAACGCGATAGCCTTGAGTTCGGACTTAAAATAAACCGAAATAAAACGAAAATGATGATTGTCGACCGCATGAATAACAATTCTCCAGAAATTACACAAATTGCTAACTGTGGTGTGGTGCAATCATACATTTATCTGGGAGCCTTAATTACGAACAACGGTGGGTGTATCGATGAGGTTAAGAGGCGTATGGCCATTTCTAGGTCTGCGATGGGCAAGTTGAGGAAAATATCGAGGAATCGCAACATATACAAAGCCACAAAAATCCGGCTAGTTCGGACACTTGTATTGCCCATATTCTTGTACGCCGCAGAAACGTGGACCTTAAGAGACATAGAGAAGAAGAAGATAGACGCCCTAGAGATGTGGTGCTGGAGAAGAATGCTCGGAGTATCGTGGGCTGAATTCCGTACCAACGAGTCTATACTTCGAGAACTCGGCATTAAGCAGCGTTTGTCATCTTTGGTGCAGTCTCGTATTCTCACCTTTTTTGGTCACGTATGCCGCCGAGGGGAAGTGGCTATTGAGCGACTCGTGGTCCAGGGAAGGGTTGAGGGTACCAGGTCACGAGGAAGATCGCCTATGAGGTGGACTGACCAGATTAAAGCGGCAGTAAATGGCTCATCATCACTGTACGAATGCGCGAGTGGCGGCGTGTTGTGAAGCTAGCTACCAACACATGAAATGATGACCACGACTACTCTGTCAAGAGTGATACCGACAAGGAAGAAGGCTTAGATCAAGGTGTCTTTTTGTATTTTAATCAAAACAATATGTATTACGTTTTAATCATCGCCTGAGAGGCCGCGTTCGGTTCATTTTTTAAGAATATTTTTAAATTACGTCTATGTAGCGCGGCGTGCGTTCGTGCCAATATAATATTGTAATTCTCTTAGTGCGTGCCAGCTTGAAGATGATCTCCAAAATATTGCTGGAACATCTCAAATACAAGCAAGCACAAGCACCGAGTTAGAAGCTGCTCTACAAACCCCATCTCGATCTCCAAACTGCTGTAATTGTGATAGAAAAATATAGGCTGATTTTAATTTACTCTCAAAATAAATATCTTTTAATTAGAATGGTATTTTTATGTGATATAACACTTTAAGTACCTATTGTTAAAACAATAGGTACTTAATTTAGATAATAAATTAGAAGCTATATGTGTATTTTTATTTTTTATTATTATTTTTCGAAAGACTATTAAAACACGGGTAATGTTAGATATAAGGTTGATTTTAAGACTGAAATTATAAATTAAAGGAAAATGTGCCATTAAATTTAAAGAAACAAAGTCTTTGTTCATTATTTTTTACATTTAATACAAATTTTAATAGAATAATCTTTCCAAAATCTTGTATCATTTATGAAGTAGCCTCCCAAGCGATCATTAGTATTAAGCAGTAAAAAATAAGATTAGTACTCTAGAGTTAAGCTGCATTTTAATAGAAAAGTAAACAAAAGTATTTTATCGACTTATGTTCACATGCACGGATAGTGCGAGGCTATCGCACTATCCGTCACCTAATTAAGGGACCACTAACTAAGTAGCTCTTACGATCGTGAAACGAAATTTTAGAAAGGGGATGATTTTAGGCTAAGGCGTTCTTAGTTAAGTTTCTGATTAGGGACTGTTGGTGAAAACGGGCATTATTCTTGTTATTTTTCTTTTGTTCTCCGCAGAAAGTAGCATCTGTATTCCTTAGCTTTGCTTAAATCACATATCTATAGTTCTTTCTCTATGTACCTACAGATACTTACTTACTTGATACTTGATGGCACGGGCTGTTTCCGCAACTCCACGCCTTGGCGTGTATTTTGCGTGCGGGTGGAAATGGTGTCGTCATTCGAGCCACCCCAGCTCTTCGAGGAAGGCCAGCAGACTCTTGATGTGGCCCATGGCTTCCCTCAGTGTGCTGTTTTTCGTCAGGTATTGCTGCCTGTACTGTGCGACCTCAGGGCAGTCGAGGAGCAGGTGGTCTGCCGTCTGGTCTGCTGCCATAAAGGCCCTGCACAGTGGGCAGTCGGTGATACCTATAGTAAATAGGTGTTTATTAAAGAATCCGTAACCTGTGTAGGTGGCCGTGACTGTCCGTAGTTGTTGTTTGGACAGCCGGAGGATTTGTTTGGCTATCTTAACGTCTACTGCGGGAAGAGCCTCCTTGGCCTGCCTACATGTTTCAATACAAATCCAGGACTGGTTGTGTTGGGTCCTGGTCCTATTTCTTACCAGGTTGCGATAAAAACCAGATGGGAGGGGAATAATGGTCTCGGGTCCCACCACCTCTGAGCCACTGTGGCCCTTGATCCATTGCAGTGTTAATTTGTTTTGTTTACCTACCTCTGTTAGTTTCTGGTGGCATTCAAGCGTGACTGCCGAGGTGATAGTATGGCTTTTAAGGGCTGAGAGGACAGCCTTACTATCTGAGAGGATCCTAATGGATCGTGCCCTTACCTCACGTGCCATTATTGCTGTGGCAGCTAGGATTATGCCAAAACATTCGGCCTGGTAGAGTGTTGTAGGCTCCCAGCGGTGCTCCGATGTTGATGTTTAGGTCCTCTTAGAATACTCCTGAACCCGTACCTGTATCCGTCTTAGACCCATCTGTGAAGATCGTGAGCTCGTTGTGGTTAACTGCTCCTTCGTGTAGGTCCTCGTACAGTTGGATTTTGTATTTCTTGTCGAAAACAAATTGTTTCGGTATACGGTCGCCAATGGCTTGTGTGATAGGAACTTCTTTAAAGAGTGTATTTAAGTTGTTAGTGTGCGGTGTGTTAGTGTCTTTCCAGAGCTTCAGAGCTCTTAGCCGGACTGCCGACAGCGTTGCTTCCTGTTGTATGAACAGGTGCAATGGAGGCAGGTCCAGCAACACTTCAAGTGCCGCTGTTGGCGTTGTTTTCATACAGCCCGTGGCCGCTAGGCATGCAAGTCTTTGAAGCCTTTGAAGCTTGTTGGCGGCCGTTATTAGGTTGGTCCGAGGCCACCACACTACTGCACCGTAGCTTACCATCGGACGTATTATTATCTTATAGAGCCATAAGACAATTTTGGGGAATAGGCCCCAGCGTTTACCTATCATCTTCTTGCACTGCCAGACGATGATGCTGGCTTTATTGAGATTATAGAGATTATTTTCTATGTGGCTGTTCCATGTCAATTTGCTGTCGAGAGTGACACCCAGGTACTTGACCTCGGTAGACAGCTTAAGCTCTGTATCAAATAACCTGGGCAGTCGGTAAGTACCCAGCGCGCGTTTGTGTGTGAACATAACTAGTTCGGTCTTGGTCGTGTTAACAGATAATTCGTACTCATTACACCACCACCCTTCTATGCGTAGGGCTGGTTGGACCTACAGATATAAAATATAATAATTTATACGTGGATTTCTGTTTTCGATAAGCATACTCACCGTATACGTGATGTGATCACTCTCAAGGCTTTTCTATCCCTAAAATAGGAAAAGGGTGAGGAAATGTTTGAAGTAGGTAATTTCTTAATCCATAAATCTTTAACCTTTTTTAACCACTTTCACACGAGTCTTTTCTACTTGGTTTGCCAGCTCGCAACTTAAAATGTGTCGTGACAAAACAAAGCAATAATAGCGCTAAACTCTAAAGCAAAATGAAAACGTGTAGTTCAGCTGACGTAACAATGGAGCAATGTATATATCACATTTAAAATATTTCATTTTCCCGTAATGGGAATGTGGGCGACGGACATAAATTATTAGTCGCTGTTAAATTACCTTACTTATGTTAAGAAAAATGCTATTTTGTAAAAGCAATTCGCAAGTCTATGTTTGCTTCGATTACCGAGTTAGGTAAAATGTGGTTTTGTGTTATAATTTACAGAGTAACGTCAACGGATTTTATGTGTTTTTTTACTATTTTAAAGGTAAATAATTACATTTGAATATGATACATGTTTCAGTTATGGTTCAGTCAAAGTAACGAAATATAGATACAAGGCGCAAGAAGATCCCTTAAATACCATAAGTACCATTAAATATTAAGAAAGAATACGAATACTAATTATACTGCATATCATTCACAAAGATTTTAACAATAGTTTGGTGGGGATAATCTTCTACAGAAATAAATAAATAAAAAGAAATATGCGGATCATTATTATTTATGAACATGTGGACCTATAACATGATATTATAAGTATTTTCATTATTTGTTTGAGAACATTGTTTGTTGCGGACTCGGGCGATCGCGTAAGTTACGCCTTGGGATCAATCGTGGCATTGGTTTGCACTTACGCTATACTGCCGATCATGAGAGTTCAATTTTCTTAGTGTAGCGGAATAAAATAGGTAATTATTTTAGTCTTATGTTGAAATTTTCTAGCGTGTTGCTAGAAAATAAGAAAAAGAAAAGACACTCAAGACAATATTGCTTTAGAATGGGCTCAGCAGATCACAATAATCTCACTCATCTGTTAATTAATCACACACTGGGTTCCGTTCGCAGGTTTTTCTGTGGGGGTGGGCACCGATACTGGCGGAGAAAAGCTAGCCTATGCTTTAGCAATACATAATACTGTAGTTTCATGAAACACCGTTCTGTAGTTTTTGCGTCCAAGAGTTACAAACATCTATCCATACTCACAATCTTTCGCATTTATAACAGTAGTAGGATAAGTAAAACAAAGTTGTATCTTTTAATATCAGAGGTTTTACAAAAAAATATTCAAATCACAAACATTTAATGTCTTTCACATTCCAGGAACTGCCTTATGTGAGGATTACGACGTTTGTATTGAGATCGAAACACAAACATACGGGCATATACAGTCGACGAAGCTATAATTACCGAACGTATGTATGTAAGCTTTCAATAGTTTATCATCATCATCATATCAGCCAAACGACGTCCACTACTGGACATAGGCCTCCCCCAAGGTTCTCCACACAGACCGGTCCTGAGCCGCCCGCATCCAACCGCCTCCCGCAATCTTGACGAGATCATCGGTCCACCTTGCGGGGGGCTTACCTCTGCTGCGTCATCCGGTACGTGGCCGCCACTCCAGAACCTTTCTGCCCAAACAGCCATCGGTTCTTCGAGTTATTTGCCCTGCCCACTGCCACTTCAGCTTGGCTATCCGGAGAGCTATGTCGGCAACTTTGGTTCTACTGTGGATCTCCTCATTTCTGATTCGATCTTGCAGGGAAACTCCAAACATAGCTCTCTCCATCGCCCTCTGAGTGACCTTGAGCCTTCTGATAAGGCCCATAGTGAGCGACCACGTCTCTGATCCATAAGTCATCACTGGCAACACACACAGGTCAAAGACTTTCGTCTTGAGACATTGCGGGATATCGGACGAGAATATATGTCGTAGCTTCCCGAACACTGCCCAACCGAGTCGGATTCGACGATTGACCTCCTTCTCGAAGTTGGACCTACCTAATTGGACAACATGTCCCAGGTAGATATACTTGTCGACAACTTCGAGCGTAGAGTTCCCAACCTGAATAGGAGCAGGTACAACATGGACGTTCGACATGATTTTCGTCTTGTCCATGTTCATCTTAAGACCTACTTGTTGGGAGACTCTACAGAGGCCATCGAGCATTGTGCCTAGGTCTTCCATGGTCTCAGCCATGACTACGATATCGTCTGCGAATCGAAGGTGAGTGATGTACTCGCCGTTGATGTTGATGCCGAGTCCATTCCAGTCTAGAAGCATGAAAAAATCCTCCAGCGCAGTGGTAAACAGTTTCGGGGATATGATATCCCCCTGTCTCACTCCTCGCTGGAGTTGAATAGGTTTCGAACTCTGGTCCTGGAGGCGGACTGACATAGTGGCGTTTTCATACAAGCACTTCAGCACTTCGATATATCGGTAGTCAATCCGGCACCGTTGGAGAGACTGTAGCACCGCCCAGGTTTCGATCGAATTGAAGGCTTTCTCGTAGTCATCCACAAAACAAAAAAACCAAAAGGCTTTAGTTAGAGGCTTCTATCACAAATCTTCATTACCGACTGTCTTTGACTGGGCTAGATCTATGAAGTTTGCCAGCATTAGTTTAATCAACGTATGAGTGTCACGTGTCACAACTGCAGCTCATATCACTAGGACTGGTGCGGCGTTACACCAAAACCGCAGGTTCTAGGCGACTTGGGAAGGATTAATGGACTGTATCTAAAGGATGGCGAGTTCTGGTCGCCTAGGATTGGAATGGGAAAGAATTGTGAGTGGGAGGATATTCTAAGGATGCTGAAGGATGAGGGGCACCTACCTTGTACGTCAGTCCTCTTTCCTTGCAAATGGCAGCCTCCTGGTGTTTTCGAGATGAAGCTGCTTGATTCACTCCACTACACAAATCACTTTCACTCGCGAGCGGTTTTGAGTTTTGTATAAGCGGTAATAATTATATATGGTGGAAGCGGCGCGGTGCGGTACGGTATGGCGGACACGTTCTCAACGACTCGATTGTTCTAGACTGACTCTCGCGTTGATGATCGCGGCGACCAATCCGCGAAAGGCGTGCCCCTTCCAGGGAATGGGATAGACAGGGACGGAAACAAAGGCATCGCTCGCATTGGCCAAGCAGCGACGAACCATTGACGTTGATGTGATTAGTTTTCGATGGAAAGGTAGATGGCGCTACCATATCCCCCCGGCCCTAAAGGGTTGCCTTTAAAAGAAATAGAATTGAACTTAGCTATGTTGGGTGTACTACCGCATAACCCATCAATAGGCTAAGACAGCGATATGATAATAAAATTAATCTAAATTAACTTTAGCGAAAACTACAAACGCAATAACAGCGAAAACTACTAACTAAATACTTAAACTAAGAGGTGGATCCAACTTCAGGCTAGATCTCACTGAGTTGGAAGCGGACAGAGACGTACAACAGGGCGCATATAGCTCACCTTAGCGGTTTTCACGGTAACAACGCGGGTTGTACCGTCCTTGGAAGTATGCAATTTCTCTACGATGGCTAACGGCCTTGAAAGCGGCGGAGCATTATCATGTATTATGACGACCAACGTACCCTCCTGTATAGGGGATGCAGGACTATTCCACTTGGATCTAGCCTGAAGCTGGTGTAGATATTCCGCACGCCAGCGCCGCCAGAACGACTGCACGAGTTTATCCAGCAGAGTATGTCTCTGGAGCAAGCTTGAAGAGTCTGCTTCAGGAGCCGGAAACGACGATAATGGCACTGTGCTCAGAAAATGTGCAGGGCTTAACGCGGACGGTTCTGCAGGGTCACTACTCAATACCGTGAGCGGACGCGAGTTGATCAGTGCCTCCATTTGTGCAAGGACAATTAAAAGCTTTTCGTAAGAGAGGATCTGTTGACCTATAACCTTGAAGAGATGCGTTTTGATTACTTTGACCATGCTTTCCCAACATCCACCGAAAGGTGGTGATGCTGGTGGAATAAACTTCCAGTCAATATGATTTATGGAAAGTTCTTCCTGAAGACGAGTACGATATTCTTCCCTGAGAAACTTATAAAGGTCGCGTAAATAAGAGCTTGCGCCCACAAAACAAGTGCCGTTATCCGTGTACAAACACTGTATAGGGCAGCGCCGTGAGAGAAATCGTTTAAGGGCTGCCAGGAATGACACCGTGCTTAAATCTGTCGCAACTTCAATATGCGTAGCGCGCGTCGTTAAGCATGTAAAAATACATAGCCAGGCTTTACGGCTTTTAACACCTCGACCACGCACTGGCGTATACTGCAGTGGTCCTGCGTAATCACAACCGGTGTGTGTAAACGCTTTATCAACCTGGTTGACGCGCTGGCTAGGGAGATCTGCCATGGGAGGAAAAGTCGGACGGTTATGTATTCTGTGACGAATTATTCGTCGAGCGGCTAAAATCCAATACTTATGCCTAAGTAAGGACATAAGCAACTCTGGACCAGCATGGAGGTGCTTCTTGTGATAAAATCAACAAGAAGGTTGACAACATGATCATGTCGCGGCAGAATGCAAGGATGTTTGTAGTTATGAGGTTCATCCGAATTTGACAGACGACCCCCAACGCGTATGACGCCGTGTTCATCGAGAAACGGCTTGAGTCTAAGGATAGCGGGAGAACAAGGTACATTGTCTTTCAAATTTTGAATGTCGTTACTAAAATGAACAGCCTGTACAGCTCGTAGTAACTTACATTCTGCGAATTTGATATCAGTACTTGATACAAAAGTCTCATTAGGTAGGTGCCTAAGAAACCTATAGACATAAACGATGGCGCGGAGTAACTTAGACCACGATGACATGCGTAGTGCGAGTGCATAGATGGGAGACTCCGCAACCTCAGCAATAACGGGATAAGAAACAGACTTCCGTTCGGGTACATCTTCGTCTTCTGCACTGTGGTCAAAGGGTTGCATGGGCTATTCTGACGGATCATGGGAAATCCAAGAAGGTTCACGATGCCACAATGGATGATGCAGAAGATTAAGTGGAGTGACACCACTCGACAAGCAATCTGCGGAGTTCTTAATACCCGCGACGTGATTGAAACAAGTAGCAGGAACCAGTTCAATCAATTTGCTAACGCGGTTGGCGACAAAAGTCTGCCAGCGATGAGGAGAAGAATGAATCCAAGCGAGCACTACTTTGGAGTCGGAAAATGCGTATATTTTATTAATGGGGTAGCGGGGCAAAACTGTGTCTTGAACCTTGCGGAGCAACTGAGACAGCAGAAGGGCCGCGCACAACTCCAGTCTCGCAACCGAAATGGTTTTAACAGGCGAGACCTTAGACTTGGCACAAACTAACTGCACCGAGTAGTTAGAACCAATGCGGACTTGCAGATATACGACTCCGCCGTAAGCACGCTCGCTGGCGTCAGCGAAACCTATTAAGTTGACGGTACATCCATCTACCAACCCAAGATGACGCGGAATAGTAATTTGATTGAGCGCGGTAAGCTCAATACAAAACTGGCCCCAAGCGGCGACAATATGGTAAGGGGGTGTTTCATCCCACTCACACTTTGAATGCCAAAGTACCTTGATCAAGAGCTTGGCGTACAAAATTGTGGGAGCCACAAAACCCATTGCACCCAAACCCACAACAGCATAGTGCGTTTGGTGCACTTATCATCTGGCGGTGAGACGTCAAACCGAAAACTATTACAGGATTTGTCCCAGCGTAAACCGAGAACTTTATGCGGTACAGACTTCTCAAACGCAATGTCCGGAGAAACTTCATGAGAATCTGGTATGCGTGCGAGAACCTCCTTAGAGTTGCTTGTCCATTTGACCAGATCAAACTGGCCTCGCTTGAAAAGCTGAATAAGCTCTTCACAAAGCGAAATTGCTAGCGGAGCGGATATGACCTACAGGCAATGTCATCCATATACAAAGCGGATGTGTAGTATAGTATAGTGTAGCGTAGCGTAGCGTAGCATAGCGTAGCATAGCGTAGCATAGCGTAGCATAGCGTAGCATAGCGTAGCATAGCGTAGCATAGCGTAGCATAGCGTAGCATAGCGTAGCATAGCGTAGCATAGCGTAGCATAGCGTAGCATAGCGTAGCATAGCGTATCATAGCGTAGCATAGCGTAGCATAGCGTAGCATAGCGTAGCATATCGTAGCATAGCGTAGCATAGCGTAGCATAGCGTAGCATAGCGTAGCATAGCGTAGCATAGCGTAGCATAGCGTAGCATAGCGTAGCATAGCGTAGCATAGCGTAGCATAGCGTAGCATAGCGTAGCATAGCGTAGCATAGCGTAGCATAGCGTAGCATAGCGTAGCATAGCGTAGCATAGCGTAGCATAGCGTAGCATAGCGTAGCATAGCGTAGCATAGCGTAGCATAGCGTAGCATAGCGTAGCATAGCGTAGCATAGCGTAGCATAGCGTAGCATAGCGTAGCATAGCGTAGCATAGCGTAGCATAGCATAGGATGGCATAGCATAGCGTAGCATAGCATAACATGGCGTAGTGTAGCATAGCGTAGCATAGCGTGGCATAGCGTAGCATAGCATGGCATAGCATAGCGTAGCATATCGTACCATAGCATAGCATGGCATAGCATAGCGTAGCATAGCATAGCATAGCAAAGCATAGCATAGCATAGCATAGCATAGCATAGCATAGCATAGCATAGCATAGCATAGCATAGCATAGCATAGCATAGCATAGCATAGCATAGCATAGCATAGCATAGCATAGCATAGCATAGCATAGCATAGCATAGCATAGCATAGCATAGCATAGCATAGCATAGCATAGCATAGCATAGCATAGCATAGCATAGCATAGCATAGCATAGCATAGCATAGCATAGCATAGCATAGCATAGCATAGCATAGCATAGCATAGCATAGCATAGCATAGCATAGCATAGCATGGTGTAGTGTGCGATGCACCTTCCCAACTATATAAGCTAATGTAATACTTATTTGATAGACATTATACTGTAATCATCGAACCTAATAACATCTTTTATTTACGACACCAAGCCCATCATTGCATGGCGACCCTGCCTGCTGCCTTCTGGCAGTACTGAGCCAGTGGTTTTTTTTAAGATAAACGTTTTTGATATTATTTGTGGAATCGACGTATATTTGGCGAAAATATTATGAAAATGAAATGGCGTGTCGAGCCGTTGCGCCTGTTGCGATTTTCTGGCGAACGATATTATATGACTTGAGACTGCGGAAAGCTGGATTGCGAGGTTGCACGAGGATGATGCAGCCGGGAGCCCTGGGTTTCGGTCTCGTGAAGGCCACACGACGACGATGCCTAGGAGGGCTCCGCGTGAAGCGTGGACACGACACGGTGTCCTTTTCTCACAGTGCTTGAACGTGAACATTGTAAGGTGAACTGTATTTCTTTTTTTGTTTGGTTTTCTTTTTTTTTTCTCAATTTTGCCGCGCGGACAACAATTGATCATTTTGTGTTAGTTTTATTTTTCATATACTCTTTTATGTAGTCGTAATTAGTAATATGAAAGTAAAAACATGCCTGTTGACAACAATATTATATGTTTGGCCATTCAACCCACAACAAATTTGCCAAATTGTTGCCAAATTATAGATTTTTATTCTTTGTTGTTAAAGAAATTATTGTAATCGTCCCATGTAAGAACGCATTCCTAAGTTATTGCGCATAAGGTGTCCAATGTGCAAGCGCCGATATACGATACCTTAGCAATACTACATGTTGCGCACGGATTTGCTTCTTCATTTCTTTTAACTTGCATAAGTAACATTGTTATAATTTAAATTTATGAACATTTTTTGTAAATCTTTGTTGCAATTTATTTTCGATAAACTTAACTTCCAAACGTAATTAGTTAATACATAGTATATTTTATTTATTATATAAAATGTATCTAAGCATTAGTAAATCAAAGATAGATATTCATATTTTACTATTAATATTTTAATTTTCAAGCTTTTATTTTATTGGTGATAACGAATCATAAGTTATAATTAGTCCAGTAGTGTGTTAGTTCGCGCTAATAAAAACGACACCTAGTAAACTTGACACCTATGCTATGATGCAATATCTTAAGGAATGCATTCGTCTAAAAGTTTTGCCACCTGCATATGATTGTGTGAACATTAGTCTTTTATAGAAATATTATGTTGAATCATGTGGCTAAATATAGTAACAGTATGTACTTATACAAAATTTCATATTTTGTCATTTATAACGATTGTAACATTTGAGACGAGTTCATTTTCGTGTAAAAGATTTGAATAATATTTCAATACTTATATACTTGTGATATTTATGGATATTATTTTATGTTTTAGAATAGGAAAAATTGGTCGGATATAGGCACGGTATTAAAAATCTTTTTGTAATCACTAGTATGCAATTAGGTACCGCTGTGATTAGATGGGGATATTGAAAGGTTTATGTTATTTGGAAGCATGGTATTGGAATGAGTAATTTGAAATGAGTGTTTAGATTGCTATAGGAATGTATGACGTTGAAGGGAATGTTCAGTAACTAGGTTTTCGACAGCAATTTGGACTGATCACCCAAAAGCGATGTTGGATTCGTATGTACTGAAGTATTCATTTTGGAAGTAAGCATAAATGTTTTGTTATGTAATGCTATTATGAAAGTGGTATTTAAATATAGGTACACAAATTAATAAGGTGAATAAAAGGGTGCCATTCCTTCAGTTTGATCATGGTGCGAACGAGAATCCTCTGTGAAAATTGTTGGAGGCCAAAGAAGCCTTAAATTGAGCCCCTTGTGATAATAAATGATGAATATGAGAAATGAATAGTATAAATAAATGATGAAAATGTCCGGCCGGACCGATATTATGATAAGAAAATAAATGTGTACCTTACTGTGTATTGAAATGGATAAAGAATAAAAAATTATGAGATGTTGTGAAAAGTATGTGATAAATGGAAATAAAATTATGTTGATGAGTAATAAAGAGTTGTTGAAAGAAATAAAATCTGATGTTTGTATTTAAATATAAAATGTTATGCAATACCAATACTCTAATGTTACAAAATAATATGTAATAAGATATTTTTTTTCATAGTTCATTCAGATTAAAAAAAAAATAATATACAATTCAATTTTATATTTCAGTGTTCGTGTTTACTGTTACTGAACTTTTGAGAAAAGAAAATGTGTCAAATTGTGATTTTTTAAATGTTTGTGTTGTAAACTACTCCTACTACGGCCGTTAGCAGTCCACTGCTGGACTTAAGCCTCTCCTAATTAACGTCACAATATAATTGTATACCAAGGATTTTATACATTAGACGTACCTGTGTTTTTTACAAAGTGTAAAGTGCTTATCAAAATAACTAAATACTTTTTTAAAGGTTCATAACGATAGTAATTAATAAGTCTATTAAAAATTATTTCTAAAACTAGTTATTATCATACGTCGTTTGGTCGACATTCCATGCCAAGGCGCTATGAATTTGACACCCTGTATCTTATTGCTAACCGTTTACCGAGAACGATATTATGTTTTGCATGCCATACTAAATATGGTGCACTTTTATTATACGTAATAATGTTATGCGCAGACAAGATGATATTTTGATGTACTTTCAAAAAATGATTGTATTATTAGTAGCAAATATTTATGACGAAACTTAGTGACTATGTATTATTATTTGGTGGTTATTATTTTTACTGGTAAGTGGAGTGATTAACCATGAGCTGTAGAATTTCTAAAAACCAAAATTATAATATGTACCGCTATATACTATGAAATATATGAGGATTTGAGGAAAAATACACTATTGTATTTAAAATGTATTGAAGGTTATTAAAAACCGAGTGTAATAAAATTTTATCCAGTATCTTGATCATTATATACGCGAGTCGTTTTAGTGAAAGAACTGACATGTTATAGAGATTTATAAAAATGCGACTAAATGTAGGTACTACATAATTATAATAATGAAAAGAAATGAAAGTAATAAAATATGAAATAATTATAAAGAAAATATGTAGTAAGAGATTATGTACGTATATGTGACACGATTATGACTTATTTTGAATGTATTATTTTTACTCACGAATGGCCAACGTGGTAATGTAATTACAAACATCGGACTAGACTTATACACGGATATGACAATTATGAAATTACTTGTTTGTACTTTTACCTAGGAACGACCGGACATTACCTAAATATAAATTGCTTATTTTAGATTGAAAACGGAACCATTTCTTATAAAAATGTATAAATATTGTTTATACTGTCAATTATATTATATACTTTCTCAATTCATTAAAAAATGTAGCCTATTTTACTTTATTTTACAATGGCGGTGTAAAGTAGTAACACCTCCTACATAATCTTTTATATTTTACTAATTTTACTTTATTTTTCAATGGAGGTGTAGTGTAGTAACATTTCCTACATAATCTTTTATATTTTACTAATTACATTAGCTTCTTAGTACATAAAAAATTGTTACCTATTTTTTATTTTCTTTTGCAATGGAGGTGTAGTGTAGTGACACCTTCCTATACATTATGTGTGCTTCTTATTAAATAAAAGAGTGTATCTTCAGACGTCTAACGTTTCACTTGTGTGCCTCGGCGCACTTATCCCTACAATGGCATAGCATAGCATAGCTAATTAGTGCTTTATCTTACACACAGTTTTAGCACCCACCTTGATCTCTTGAAGAACAGAACAACAACAAGACGTAATACTATGAGAAGTATGTAACGTAGTTACGGTACGCATAATCACATACCCAAATACCGTCTCGATAGCGGGCGGTAAATCATATCGCTCACTACGTACTATTTTAGTTAGTAACAAGTGCGGAAATATTGAAGCTCCGATCAAAAGATCAATGCCTGCCGGATTCGCAAACTCCGCGTCTGCCAGCGGCAATGACTCGAGGTGAGTGAGTGATGCTACGTCTACATTAGCGTTCGGCAATGCGTCCGTGATACGCTCCACGATAAGCGAAGAAATGTTAAAATTAATGTCCCTATCAAAACGCGAATGTATTTTAATATCTACGGAACCCTTGCAATGTTTTTCTGAACCGCCGATCCCTCTGACTATTGAGTTCGTATTTTTAAAGTTATTCCACAATCCAAAGCGTTTGAACAACTCAAACGTTATTAAATTGGTCTGAGACGCGCTATCTAGTAGACAACGTACCATGTGCGGCGATCCATTAACATCATAAACGATAACTTGACTACAACAGGGCGCACATAGCTTCCCTTAGCGGTTTTCACGGTAACAACGCGGGTTGTACCGTCCTTGGAAGTATGCAATTTCTCTACGATGGCTAACGGCCATGAAAGCGGCGGAGCATTATCATGTATTATGACGACCAACGTACCCTCCTGTATAGGGGATGCAGGACTATTCCACTTGGATCTAGCCTGAAGCTGGTGTAGATATTCTGCACGCCAGCGCCGCCAGAACGACTGCACGAGTTTATCCAGCAGAGTATGTCTCTGGAGCAAGCTTGAAGAGTCTGCTTCAGGAGCCGGAAACGACGATAATGGTACTGTGCTCAGAAAATGTGCAGGGCTTAACGCGGATCGTTCTGCAGGGTCACTACTCAATACCGTGAGCGGACGCGAGTTGATCAGTGCCTCGATTTGTGCAAGGACAGTTAAAAGTTCTTCGTAAGAGAGGATCTGTTGACCTATAACCTTGAAGAGATGCGTTTAATTACTTTGACCATGCTTTCCCAACATCCACCGAAAGGTGGTGATGCTGGTGGAATAAACTTCCAGTCAATATGATTTATGGAAAGTTCTTCCTGAAGACGAGTACGATATTCTTCCCTGAGAAACTTATAAAGGTCGCGTAAATAAGAGCTTGCGCCCACAAAACAAGTGCCGTTATCCGTGTACAAACACTGTATAGGGCCGCGCCGTGAGAGAAATCGTTTAAGGGCTGCCAGGAATGACACCGTGCTTAAATCTGTCGCAACTTCATTATGCGTAGTGCGCGTCGTTAAGCATGTAAAAATACATAGCCAGGCTTTACGGCTTTTAACACCTCGACCACGCACTGGCGTATACTGCAGTGGTCCTGCGTAATCACAACCGGTGTGTGTAAACGCTTTATCAACCTGGTTGACGCGCTGGCTAGGGAGATCTGCCATGGGAGGGAAAGTCGGACGCGGACGAAATTTGAAACAAACGTTACATTTATGTATTCTGTGACGAATTATTCGTCGAGCGGCTAAAATCCAATATTTATGCCTAAGTAAGGACATAAGCAACTCTGGACCAGCATGGAGGTGCTTCTTGTGATAAAAATCAACAAGAAGGTCGACAACATGATCATGTCGCGGCAGAATGCAAGGATGTTTGTAGTTATAAGGTTCATCCGAATTTGACAGACGACTCCCATCGCGTATGACGCCGTGTTCATCGAGAAACGGCTTGAGTCTAAGGATAGCGGGAGAACAAGGTACATTGTCTTTCAAATTTTGAATGTCGTTACTAAAATGAACAGCCTGTACAGCTCGTAGTAACTTACATTCTGCGAATTTGATATCAGTACTTGATACAAAAGTCTCATTAGGTAGGTGCCTAAGAAACCTATAGACATAAACGATGGCGCGGAGTAACTTAGACCACGATGACATGCGTAGTGCGAGTGCATAGATGGGAGATTCCGCAACCTCAGCAATAACGGGATAAGAAACAGACTTCCGTTCGGGTACATCTTCGTCTTCTGCACTGTGGTCAAAGGGTTGCATGGGCTATTCTGACGGATCATGGGAAATCCAAGAAGGTTCACGATGCCACAATGGATGATGCAGAAGATTAAGTGGAGTGACACCACGTGACAAGCAATCTGCGGGGTTCTCAATACCCGCGACGTGATTGAAACAAGTAGCAGGAACCAGTTCAATCAATTTGCTAACGCGGTTGGCGACAAAAGTCTGCCAGCGATGAGGAGAAGAATGAATCCAAGCGAGCACTACTTTGGAGTCGGAAAATGCGTATATTTTATTAATGGGGTAGCGGGGCAAAACTGTGTCTTGAACCTTGCGGAGCAACTGAGACAGCAGAAGGGCCGCGCACAACTCCAGTCTCGCAACCGAAATGGTTTTAACAGGCGAGACCTTAGATTTGGCACAAACTAACTGCACCGAGTAGTTAGAACCAATGCGGACTTGCAGATATACGACTCCGCCGTAAGCACGCTCGCTGGCGTCAGCGAAACCTATTAAGTTGACGGTACATCCATCTACCAACCCAAGATGACGCGGAATAGCAATTTGATTGAGCGCGGTAAGCTCAATACAAAACTGGCCCCAAGCGGCGACAATATGGTCAGGGGGTCTTTCATCCCACTCACACTTTTTTAGCCAAAGTACCTTGATCAAGAGCTTGGCGTACAAAATTGTGGGAGCCACAAAACCCATTGCACCCAAACCCACAACAGTATAGTGCGTTTGGTGCACTTATCATCTGGCGGTGAGACGTCAAACCAAAAATTATTACAGGATTTGTCCCAGCGTAAACCGAGAACTTTATGCGGTACAGACTTCTCAAACTCAATGTCCGGAGAAGCTTCATGAGAATCTGGTATGCGTGCGAGAACCTCCTTAGAGTTGCTTGTCCATTTGACAAGATCAAACTGGCCTCGCTTGAAAAGCTGAATAAGCTCTTCACAAAGCGAAATTGCTAGCGGAGCGGATATGACACTACAGACAATGTCATCCATATACAAAGCGGATGTGTAGTATAGTATAGTGTAGCGTAGCGTAGCTTAGCTTAGCATAGCATAGCGTAGCATAGCGTAGCATAGCGTAGCATGGCGTAGCATGGCGTAGCATGGCGTAGCATGGCGTAGCATGGCGTAGCATGGCGTAGCATGGCGTAGCATGGCGTAGCATGGCGTAGCATGGCGTAGCATGGCGTAGCATGGCGTAGCATGGCGTAGCATGGCGTAGCATAGCGTAGCATAGCGTAGCATGGCGTAGCATGGCGTAGCATGGCGTAGCATGGCGTAGCATGGCGTAGCATGGCGTAGCATGGCGTCGCATGGCAAAGCATAGCGTAGCATGGCGTAGCATAGCGTAGCATGGCGTAGCATAGCGTAGCATAGCGTAGCATAGCGTAGCATAGCGTAGCATAGCGTAGCATAGCGTAGCATAGCGTAGCATAGCGTAGCATAGCGTAGCATAGCGTAGCATAGCGTAGCATAGCGTAGCATAGCGTAGCATAGCGTAGCATAGCGTAGCATAGCGTAGCATAGCGTAGCATAGCGTAGCATAGCGTAGCATAGCGTAGCATAGCGTAGCATAGCGTAGCATAGCGTAGCATAGCGTAGCATAGCGTAGCATAGCGTAGCATAGCGTAGCATAGCGTAGCATAGCGTAGCATAGCGTAGCATAGCGTAGCATAGCGTAGCATAGCGTAGCATAGCGTAGCATAGCGTAGCATAGCATAGCGTAGCATGGCATAGCATAGCATAGCTAATTAGTGCTTAATCTTACACACAGTTTTAGCACCCACCTTGATCTCTTGAAGAACAGAACAACAACAAGACGTAATACTATGAGAAGTATGTAACGTAGGTACGGTACCCATAATCACATACCCAAATACCGTCTCGATAGCGAGCGGTAAATCATATCGATCACTACGTACTATTTTATTTAGTAGCAAGTGCGGAATATTGAAGCTCCGAACAAAAGATCAATGCCTGCCGGATTCGCAAACTCCGCGTCTGCCAGCGGCAATGACTCGAGGTGAGTGAGTGATGCTACGTCTACATTAGCGTTCGGCAATGCGTCCGTGATACGCTCCACGATAAGCGAAGAAATGTTAAAATTAATGTCCCTATCAAAACGCGAATGTATTTTAATATCTACGGAACCCTTGCAATGTTTTTCTGAACCGCCGATCCCTCTGACTATTGAGTTCGTATTTTTAAAGTTATTCCACAATCCGAGGCGTTTGAACAACTCAAACGTTATTAAATTGGTCTGAGACGCGCTATCTAGTAGACAACATACCATGTGCGGCGACCCATTAACATCATAAACGATAACTTGCGCTGTCGCTAACAGAACAGTCTTAGACGCCATACATCGCGGCTTAGCACTGCTCTGATCACTACAAGCGCGCGAAGGCCGTCCGCGTGTGCGTGCCGCCCGCGCAATGGATATCGTACACATCGATATTTCATTCTGAATCGTGGCAGGCGCAGTTATCGTAGCCTGCACCTGCGACGTAAGTGTGTCAAGGTTATCTTATTTTTTGAACGATATTAAAATATACAAAATACTTTTTCATTTCTGTTGTTTCATGTTCTTCGACCCCCAAAGATATAGAGACTGGGGATGTTTTTTAACATAAATTTACTCGAACTCAAAAGCAACCTTATACGGTACCTAAACCCAACCCTATTTTAAGGTACCTGTATAATAAATTGGCATGAGTATTATTTCGTTTTTATAAGGTATAAAAAGCAATAGAATAGTGAGTGGTACCACTGTATTCAACTGATGATGGTAAAAACATTGTTTACATATCGTTAGTGATGCGGAAAAGCACACAGAATATCACTCGTTTGCAAGCGGAATCACCTACAAAAACTGCCAAAAATAATTTAGAAGTGATCGCCCAGGCGTACTATTATAGTATATGTTAGTTCAAATGATAGATATTTACGAACAAATAATTTCAGAGTAATAACAAAGATATATGACTTATGAAAATAAAAGTGTGTATACTGAAAAGTCTTTACTTACCCATGCCACCTGGGAACTAGAGATATCCATACCGAGTCAGGTATTTTTAAGTGTATTGCTTTTCGCATATTATATGGCGCTCTGTACCGTTTTGATGTGTTGTTTTAAATTTACTTCTGATTTTGAGTACTAAAGTGCAAAGGAAATAAATGTACTTAGTTCAAATCTCATAGAGAATATTGCGATAAGCAATATTAAGTGTTTTTAATGATATTACAGAGCAAAACTTATAAACAGCAAAACATTTTGTAGGTCATTGTCGAGCAAAAATCTACAAGATAGTGGATATACACACCTAAACATGCGTCAGTTTCACGTAACATGACCTTTTCCTTTTTTACTAAAACTGAGACGAGTACGCACGCAAAAGTATGTACCTACCTAACCTACCTACCTAAGCATATATCCAAAATGCAATAGCGCGCGATTTTCGTGCAGATTTCCATCTATAAACCTGCTGTAAGCTCCTTTAAGCGTGCGACAGAGTGGCTATGTAAAGGAGGGCTAATTTAGCTACTGGTCGTTTCGCTACTGCTATATGGGTACACACATCACACATTGTACTTAAACTGCATTGGGCATTAGGCACAAACTCACTACTGGCTAATGTGTTTAGTAATACTAGCTGTTTCTGAATGCATAAGTTTAAATATCAGTTACTTTGAATTATAAATATTGAGTGATGTGTATGATTGGCATTGCAACCATGTAAAAAGCATAACTTTAATTCGCATAATGTAACTAGGCATAATTATCTGTATATATAAAATCCTTGCGTTACTGACTGACTGACAGACAAGCTACAGCCAAAACTATTAGGCGTAGAAAGCTGAAATTTGGCGTGTATTTTCCTTGGGGACCGTAGGGGTGCACTAAGACGGGATTTCCCGAAATTCCCACGGGAACTGGCAGAAACGGTTAAATTTTAAATATGTGCGGGCGTAGCTGCGGGCGTCATCTAGTTTAAGTATATAATGCAGTGTATCAATAGCTCATGTTAGGTTTTCTTTTAACCCTGTACCCAAAAAGGAGCCCTGCGAAGCACGGTATTAGCTTAAATGATCAACAATTACCTACTTTCGATTAGTTTTGTATAATTATGACCGAATGAATTTTGTCCAGCTGAGGACTATAAAAGCTGTAAGATGCTGATATCAGGTTGCACATTATGTGCTATTGATTTGTATCCTCATTAATATCATAGTTGTGTTTACTGCTTAGTATTGGACAATATTAATTAGACGTCGTTATTACACTGACATAGCTTAATTGCATTAGAACAAATTAAACAATTATCTTAATTTGAATACATATGTACATGCGATAAAATGTATTAGTAATTTCATCATCACCGATTATATTGTCTTTAATTATTTTATATTTATACTTTTTTATAGACTCACGCCTGTGTCCCCGTAGGGGTTGGCAGAAGTGTAATATTACACCCACATTTCGTCATGATTTGTAGGTCCCACGTAATAGGGGGCGAGCCTATTGCCGTTACCGGGCTCAGTACAAGACTCCGTGCTGCTGCTGAGAATTCGGAAAAATCCAGTAACACTTTTGCCCGACCCGGGAATCGAACCCGGTATCTCCGATCAGCAGTCGCATACGCTATCTTCTGGACCCCGGAGGCAGTCTTTAATTAAAAGTACGTATTATTGAAGCGATAGTTTTTATTGTAGTTGAGCCCGCGGTCACAACGGCAATAGCCCCAAATATCGCGCATTTGGGGTTATTTCTTAGGTACGCTCCTGTGACTGATAGCGTGATGTCATATAGACTTTACCTTCCTCGATATATAAGTTATCCAACACAAAACTAACTATTCAGATCTAACCAGTAGCTCCTGAGTGTACCTTTTGCGCTCAACAAAACAAACAAACAAACCCATCAGCTTTATAATATTAGTATAGATTAAACACGTGATGAATATTGAATGATTACCGTTACATGTTTACTGTGTTTTTATAACGTAGTTAACGATAATAGCTACCAAAGCAAGGCCCAGTGACAATAATTGCGTTAAATAATTCATAAGTTCAAATAGTAAGTGACGGTCAATTTATTTGGTGTTTTGAATAAAATTTGAATAATTTGATAAGACATTCGAAATAGCAATTGAGTGCCGTTTGCAATTAGCAGGAAATTTCTTTAAGCTCTTGCGGTAACTTTGTTCCCGCTCACGTCCAAACTGATCAAGTTGGCGGTGGCACGTCGCGAGTTCCTAACACTCATTAATTTCTTTGAAGTCTCGCTTCCAGCCGACAACTTCCTCGGCTCTTTCTCACAACAGTTATTAAGAAATGACTTCTGCTTCATTATTATGACACACATACGACATACGCATGCGTCCAACGCTCGTTAGCCAACCGCTCCGATTGCACACATGGCGCTTTGATTGAATGTTTTTGTTTGAATTATTGTTTCTATTTCCTATTTTAGTTTGGTTCCTATTTTGGAGGTACAGTTGCTTGAATTATTGAAATATAAACATAAGCGGGATATGTTAATTATCTTTTAGCACATGTTGCATTGTTGCCAATCTATTGAGGATACGATACTGTAAGCCAAAAGACATTGCATGCATGTTCTATAAAATTACCTACTATGTTGCATTAGAAAAGATCGGTTGTTTGTAGATTGACCTTAGTTTGGGGAAAAATATGGGTCATACAAAATGCTGCATCTAACAGCTCTTTGGTTCAAATCACTACCACTTGGATCGCCATCATTGAAAAATAAAATATATGTATGTACTTAAGTCCTATTTACTGCATCTCAATATTGCATAAAACTCAACCTAGAAATGATTGGATAAATAGTTTGTTAAGTACGTAACGACACTAGCCTTCCCAGTAATTGATATAAGGTCAAACTGCAAGTCTAACTCGCAGAGAAACCGCTGCCTTGCAGCTGGTGGAAACGTTGTTAGCTACGTTATTCAATAAACTTTTAATCGCATCAACTCGACTTTCCAATCAGACTAAACATGTTCTCGACCAACTTGTCCGGCAACTTGCTGTAACTATATAACTTACGGTTATGGTTTTATATATTTGTTAGTTTTATTCGTTCGACATTGATGGAAGTTGATGCAAATATTAGAAAAACAACGAAATAAATACATTATAAAAACGTAAATGAAGTTTTTTGGGAGATCTAATGGAGTTTCAAATGAATATAAATAAAATCAGCTCTCTACATGTTTTACGAGACCATTATGGAGTAACTCTCAGACATGCAGATTAACTTAGGATCATTTGCTTTACTGGTAAACCTAATAAATATATACTTACTTAAGCTCGTCTGGTTGTTTATTGTAATGGTGTTACTGGCTACACCAAATTAAATAATAATATATAGTCCTTAGGTCGCATACTTGTTACCACATTTGTTTGTCTTATCGCTACGATGGCGCCAACGTTACGCAATTAGTAAACACATAAATTCTAAGAGGTTGACAAATTTATAAGAATTATGTGACAGGATATGAGTAAAGAAATAGCCATGAAATATGAGAAAATATTGGCACTGTAGTGTTCACATGCGGTATAGTTGAGGATCATAAAAAAGGGACCAACCATAAGAAACGAACCCGTTCAGGTAGTAAGTGGCGAGGGGCGTTGCCGTGGTGGTATTTGACTGGACAGTCCATCTTAGGAGGCGGAGCGAGTTGGGTCCCAGGACAGCGCAGCGTGGGAGTTGAGGAAGTAGGTAGGGACAGTCAATGTGGGTCTTATGGCGCGGAAGAGGGGAGATCTCGGGATCGGACTCGCGTGGTAGGGTAGAGACTCGGTCTTGGGACGCGGAGGTTGACAGATCTCGGGAAAGCGTGGCGTGTAGTTTAGGAAATACGGATTTGTGGTGGTCGACGTGAGTACGCGAAGCTAGGCGGATCCCGGCGGGTGACGAGACGCGGCGTGTTAAAAAGACATTTATTATTTTGATGTCCTCTTTTCACTCTTAGAAGTGTTTACACTTGGTAAATGCGGTCAGTAGAGACATGTCCCGTCAAACCTGGACGAGTGTCATAGATTATGCGCGGAGAAGGGGCGCTTTAATCAGGGCCACTGGGGGCCCTCTGTCATTTTAAGCCCAGTTAATAAGAAAACTAAAATTTGAATCAGCCTGGGGTCTATAGGATTCCGTTACATTATGTATAAATTACACACACACTGAACACTGCGTGATTAACCTCAATAATACCTAGTTCATTCATCATTTATCATAATCTTATCTTACTTGAGCCTCAACTGTCGTGACACAATTAAAGTATATTTTTATTATACATAGTACGTTATCTTATATAGTTTCTCGCGTACAACTGTGCTAGTTGTATCACTAATCTCCGTACATCTGTCGAAGGCGCGTTCTAATTGAACAATGTTTGGACTACAGAAGAACAAAATTGCGTCGTTTAGAGCGGCGGAATTACAACCATCAGGGAAACCAAATTAATTACACAAACAGACTCGTATGTACCGCATACAGTGACTTGTTCGCGACAACTTAGAGCTTATGCTTGTGATGGAATCTGAGCAATTAAGTTAGACATAATTGAGCCGTAGCAATGCCCTACAGGCGTACACCCTGGTAACGAGATTCGCACCTCGCATACGAAACTTCTCGTATTCCTCCAGCCGTGTTAACACAACAAAAATTTTCGGTTATATAACATTGCTATATTGGTCGTAGCGCTCGTAGCGTGACTTGACTTGCCGTGCGTAATGGGTCGGCGAAGTTAAGCAACGTTCATAAAGGTTATTATTTGGATGGGTGACCGTTTGTTACGTATTTGTGTCAGAGCGCTATCGTGTTCTAGAGGATCGGTAGATCAAATTCTAGTTTCAGGAAATAAAAGGAAATCCTTGGGCCATATCGGAGGTCTTCACGCGGCCTACAAAAACCAAAACCAGAGCTGGACACACACTTATACAAAAAAGAAGAAGACTTATTGGCAAAATATACTCTGTTATAAGTTAATGTTTGTTCCGTCCAACGAACCGAGTGTAATGTGTATCGTCATTAGCAACGTGATTCGTGTTGTACTGTTTTGGGTGATTTATTATTGGTGAACGGACATAGTGCCAAACAAAAGGATATGGATAAATATTAACACTTGAATGTTTTACCTTTAGGTGCATAGTAAAAACCTAGCTAATTCGTATAATGTACGGATATTACAGGTTTTAACGGAATGTGCACTTTTATACGCAAATATAGAATCCTATGGAGCCAAGTACAATGTACCTACTTTGATTAAGCAAGAAATATTAATTTATTTGTAAAAAGAATTGTACATTTGTGGGTGTTATAATTAGTTTCGACTGTCGAATCACACGTTATGGCACATTTAAATACAAATAAGCAGGCTACGACAGAAATTTATGGATTAAGCATTTAAAATAAAACAGACCTGTTATCATCACGTCCAATAAGTATCAAGGTAAATGATTAGTCACATACATATGATGTATCTAAAACAGCCTCTGTAATCACTCGAAAACATCTTTAAACGTTACCTAAAATTATTTCCATATACACATGCAAAACAAGCATGTAAGATAATATTTTAGTTAGTACGAGGATCGCACCTGCCTCCAACCGCACCTTCATTGTTAGCAAAGCCCTGTAATTTCCAACCTGCCATCGTCCAAAATACATCTAAATCTACTTAAAAATGAAACTTTCTTACCAGTAGTTAAAACACGATAAAAACAATGGATCAAGTCCATTAAACATCAAAAGTACAGTAACTAAACAATGATTTCTAAATAATTGGTCTACCACTCAAACATATAAGAACACGATAATACGTGGGAGAGGCGTCGCAAAGGTTAGATAATAACATATATTAATTAGGAGTGAAATTGGGAAAACGTTTATATCATGCATTATTACATAACGTCGCTTATGTTGCCCGCAGTTAGGGCTGTTTCATACTAGCGTATTTTTCTGCGCGTACGGTCGTTTCAGCATACGCACTTACTCGCGCTTTACATAACGCGTTTCAAAAAACCGGACTCGCGTAAACAAAATATGCCGGCGTGTTCGCTCGAAACGGTAGTGATATTATCGTCTCGCGGCTCGCGCTTATACGCCTACATGCGCTTCCAAAAACGAGCTTATACGCGTGTATAAAACTCTGAAACCGCTCATAGATAGCGAGTAGGAACAGTGGACGTGCGCCAATCTGCCTTGTTTGTTCCCACTCGTCCCCTATGAGATTATAACTTGAGCTTACGATCTCACCGCCGAGCCTCACTGCTACCTATTAGTTTGTGTTTAGTACCGTATTCCGTTTGTGTAATAAAGCAGTATTGTTCTAAAATATCATCAGTATTATATATAATATTCTTCCATTACTGGTATTCTTCTTCTATAACGCATATAAAGCACAGTCGAAACAATAACCTACGGAGTGTGGCACTAAGCGAGATTTTTTTAAATTCCCTCCCTAAGGATGTAAAAAATATCCACGCGGGCGGCGCCGCTGGCTAAATGTAGTCCTATTTATAAACTTTAACGTGTCGGTGACTTTCTATCCACGTTATTGAAATAACTCTACTTCCTTTTGATTCAGAGTCCGATGAAGATGCTATGAATCATGCAAGAGATTTTATCTATTTTATATTTAAGAGTCTGGAGAGAATAGTTCAGTTAGTAAAATATATCGTTGAGCAATTTAAGTTATATTTAAATACATAATTAACTTAAACTTTACCTAGAAATCTAATCACAAATTAATTCTGGGTACACTAATAATACTTTTTATTCCTATATAATTTTCATTCTACCTAGAAATTTTATAATTTTCTTGGACAGTGAAATTATTATAATATTATGCTAAAATATAAATAAGTAAAAACGAAATTGTGAATTTCATGTAAACTTTGGTATCGTATGCTAATGTTACTATGTCAATGCATTCTTTATTCAGCCTAAATTAGTCACTGCTATGTAGTTACATTACATCGGAATATTCAAGAATTGATTCCATATCGCAACCTACGTACCTTTGTTTCGAGTCTCCTATAGTTCCTATACCTATTCGGCACTTATTGCATGTGCCGTGGTCACACAAGGTATAATATCTCCATCCAAAGGTTGCCTGGTAGATATCGCTATTAGCGATAAGGCCGCCCTTTGTACTCTATTTAATATAAATTCCTATATAATATGTTCTTAAAAGTGTACTTTATTGTACACTTTTAAGAACATATTATATAGGAATTTTTAATACTAAATAAATAAATTAGGTTCATGTCCTGAAAGACAATTTAAAACCAATGTTACCAACCAAAAAGTATATTATTAAATTATATCAACTATAAATCACGTCATTGTAAGACAAAACCGAACAACAACGCTTCGCAGCTGGATTTAAAATTCTCAAATTCAATATTCTGTTTTAAGACATAGCCCACTTTATGGCTTTTAAACATATTTCGTAATCTTTTTGCGAAATAAAGTTTGAGCTGTCAAATGATTCTTGGTTAAGAAAATAATAATATGTTTGTTCTACTTGGCATTTTAGGTTATCAACCTCTGCTATAGTTAGACATTAAGCGGACAATTATTTCTGATATTTTAATAATATAGGTAATTAAAGACCTACGTGAATATAAGAACATAGATGGCTAATTACTTACATGAATAAAAGTTTCCTATGAAGTTTGTTATCATCATAAGTTTATAATAATTAGAAGGCCTGTAGCACCACGGAACGCGTACAGCTGCGCGCACACAACGCTGCCGTGTCGAGACGTCGCTCACGCACACATCTATTTGGCCACCCGCTTATATAAGTGGCCCTCGCGGCATCGACCGGCTAGTCTGCGCTAGCGCGCCGCTGTTTCCATGCATTGAAAGAGCTCGCCTAGCCTAGACGCCCCCCTCACACCTCGCGCGCCGCGGTGACGCATCCTACCTGCTTCAGGACACTCGAACTGCTCAGGAACGTACCGCGTAGTCGTATTTAGTGTGATCATAGTATAAAGCCCTTGCATTGTGAACTATAACAATAAATTAATTCGTGATAACCATTGATTCTAAGTTTCATTCGTACCCGCTTCAATCTGGCGCTCAACGTAAAGGCCCGGAAGCAGGCTAGCCCAAAATCTAAGACTTCGTAAGAAAATAAAGGAGGAACCGGTAACCACCATGAACCTGTCAACCAAGCAATTCAAGAAGTTACTGTCAGTGATTGGCCACCAACAACGACGAGGACTTGCAAGATTATTTTTTATGGTTCCAGAGACACTGAAGCAGTAGAATCTTTTCTTGCTGCTACCTCAATATTCAAGTCCGTGGAACATATCTCCGATGAAGATGCCATTATGAGCGTCCCGTTAATTTTGAAGGAAGAGGCAGCCACTTGGTGGAATGGGATAAAGGACCAGGTGCACATATGGTCAGAGTTCGAGTCGAGAGTGCGACACGCCTTTGCTCCTAAAAGACCTGCCTACCAGTTGTACCAGAATGTCGTGAATGTTAAGCAAGGTGAGGATGAACTGACAGAAGTTTTTGTTGCCAAGAAGAGGGCTCTTATCGCACAACTGCCAGAACCATACACAGAGACCCAACAAATCGACATGATTTATGGACAACTGAAGTACAAGATAAGGGTGAAAATGCCACGCGAGTCTGTCAATACTTTTGATGCCCTAGTAAAGGCAGCCAGAGGAGTGGAAGAGCTCCTGGTTGAAAAGGAAAAGCCAGAAGAAGGGACAGACAAGGGAAAAGGGACTGAAAACAGGTCATTTAAAAAGAAGCGTTGCACGTACTGTAGATTGCCTGGACATACAATTGAGACATGTCGGAAGAAACAGAAGAATGATCTTGCTTCTGGTAGTGGTACTTATGCGCCGAAACCAGCGTCATCAAATGTCGCTATAGGTACCCAAGCGCCATCACCTTCTACACCAACGTTTGCATGTTACGGATGTGGTACACCGGGAGTAATTTGATAAAAATGCATGACGTGTGCCAAGACTACGCCAAAGGTTGGAAAGGCTGAAGTTAGCTTCTGTTCCGTTAATACTCAAGTAGATGTACGTCCTAGACCGATTATTGGTATTGCCATAGGCAAAATGATTATTTTGCCTATGGCAATACCAATAATCGGTCTAGGATGTACATACCGCCTACGTGGATACGTGCGCAAAAACGAGCATAGCATCATATTTGCTATACAAATGTCTACGAAGACTCGGATTTGCATTCAAGACTGAACAGCTTGTGGTGAAACTGGCAGATGGAACAAAGACGACAAGAGAGGTTTTGACCGTAAGTGCACCTGTCAGTGTCTGTTACAGTGTTGTGCAAACGTCTTTTATAGTGTTCCCGGAAGCTCGAGAATCTCGCACACTCTTGGGCGTTGGTTTTATCCAGGATGCTAAGATGGTACTAAACGTTCCGCAGAAGATATGGTATTTCGAGGATCACCCTTATGACATCTTCGACCTCCAAGATGGAGATGCTCAGGAGATATCCATGGCCAAGATGGAGGCCACGCCGTATATTTCAATCCTCAGTTACGTTCTGTGCTAAAAGATGTCGAGTTGCCTGAATTTGTGTCTCCTATGTCAATAACTCCACGAGACGGAGACGTACCGAAACCGGCGCTGCCGCAATCCAGCGTATGCACTCCAGAAACTGCCAGTCCAATGTCTATCAGAGAACCAGCACTCCCGGTATCGAGTGCCTGCACCACAAACACGATATCATATCGTGTTGTGCCTATTGAGCTGTCCCCTATTCCAAGGAAGCGATCGCGACCATTATTCGATGGGTATTCTCCAACGTTCGTAGACTTCATGATCCGTGACGCTCAAATGCAGGTTCATGATGCTACGTGTGAACTATCTCCACACTCTAAGGCACTCTTCCCCAGTGACCATAGCAATAGCAGTAATGATATCGAGATTGGATCTTTGGATGTAGAAGAGGTCTCATCAGCCACGCTAGACGCAACACAAAAGGCACAGCTGTTGGAAGTACTTAGGGGTCATCAAGCAGTTTTCGGAGAAGGTGATGAACCGACTACACTAGCTGAACACTGCATCGATACAGGTAAGCATTACCCCATTTCTGTTCCTCCGTACCGCCTCTCACCGCCACGCATGGCTGTATTAAAGGAAGAGATAAAGAAAATGTTGGACACTGAAGTAATTGAAGCATGCTCATCTCCCTGGTCTGCACCCGTTGTGATGGTTCCCAAGAAACACGGTTCAGTACGAGTTTGTGTTGATTACCGAAGACTTAATGCCATAACGGTCCCCGACAAGTATCCTATCCTACGCATTGATGATCTGCTTCATGCTGCTAAGCCAACGCCTTTCATGTCAACCCTATATTTACGCGCTGGTTACTGGCAAGTCAAGGTAAAACTTGAGGATCAGGATAAGACGGCGTTTATAACTCCATTCGGTATGTACCGCTTCAAGAGGATGTCATTTGGACTTCGCAATGCACCCTCTACGTTTCAGCGTCTGATAGACAGAGTTCGAGTTAGCCTGGAAACTGTAAAGATGCTAGCGTACCTAGATGATTTAATAATCTTTTCGGCTACCTATGAAACGCATCTGTCAGATTTGGATAAGGTACTAAGTAAACTGAAGGAAAGCAACCTTCATGTAAACTTTGGAAAATGCCGATTTTGTTGCTCGGCAATTAAGTATTTAGGGCAAATTATTACTCCCGAGGGTCTAAAGGCTGATCCCGAAAAGGTAGCTGCAATATTGGCCTATCCAGCACCCAAAAACCTGAAGCATTTGATGACGTTTCTGCAAACTTGTTCTTTGTACAGGCGATTCATACCAAACTTTGCCAGAATTAGTGAGCCGCTCTCCCGTTTAACTAGGAAAGAATCGGTATGGATATGGTCAGCGGAACAAGAGCAAGCTTATCAAGAGCTCAAAATACGACTTACATCCACCCCCGTATTACGACTAGCAGATGAGACCAGAGCATATATTATCAAAAGTGATGCAAGCAACTATGCCCTAGGAGCAGTTCTAGTGCAGGGGGAGGGAGAAGACGAGCATCCCGTTGAATATGCCAGTAGGCTGATGACCCCAGCAGAACGCAATTATTCCACAACCGATAGAGAGGCTCTCGCAGTAGCTTGGGCGATTAAGAAATTTCGTGGATACATTGAAGGCTTCCCAGTATCAGTTGATCATCAAGCTCTGAAGTGGTTGATGTCGTTACGGTCTCCAACTGGCCGATTAGCTAGATGGGCTCTACAGATACAGGCATATGATATAACAATCAAGTATGCGCCTGGTAAGACGAATGTGGTTGCAGACACACTGTCTAGACCTATATGCAATGAAAGCAGCGAAAACACCCGTGGAGTGTGTAGTGTAGCCGTGGATATGCCGCAGAGACCGACATTTGAAATAAGGGCAGAACAACTGAAGGATGAAAATATTGCCAGCATTATATCTGCCTTAGAAGATGCACATCGTAAAGATAATGCCGTGTAGTGGAGCAACAAAGGCTACGTCATGAACAACGGGTTATACTCAGATGACTCAGATGAAGCTCAACTCGTAGTTCCTCAACATGAATGGGCAAACGTTCTTTCAGCATACCACGATGACCCATTGGCAGGACATTACGGTGCTGATAAGACAAACCAACGCATCTCGAAGCGTTATCATTGGAAGGGCATGCGAAAATACATTGAAGCATATGTGAAGAACTGTGTTGCATGTCAGAGGTTTAAGCCATCCAACTTGAAACCAGCGGGCTTACTTCAAACCACGCCCGACAACCAACCCTTCGAAACCCTCGCCTTTGACTTGTTTGGACCTTTGCCATCAACGACTAGTGGCAAGACATGGATACTGATTGCTGAAAATATTGCAACTGGTTGGATAGAATTATTTTCTTTGGAAACGGCCAGCGCCGAAAATTGCGCGACAGTTTTGATTAACGAGATTTTTCTTCGATATGGCGTGCCTAGACGCTTGATAAGCGACAATGGGCCACAATTTGTGAGTGCGGTGATGCAACAACTAACGTTTTGTCTGCGAATTAAGCACACATTCACACCGGTGTATCACCCAGCAGCAAACCCAGTAGAAAGGAAAAACCGAGACCTAAAGACACAACTGCCATTTTAGAAGGAGATACTCATTGGAGTTAGAGCGATATGTTGCCCAGCATCCGGTTTGCGATGAATACCGCAACTTGCCTCACTACAGGACATACGCCTGCTTATTTAACATTTGCGCGAGAACTGCGTACTCCGGATGACAATACTCACGATTTTCGTCAGATTTTACTGTCTGAAAATTTTGTGCCTGAAATCACACCGAAGTTACTGCTTCTCGCCAATACACTGCACAAGGCTAGAGATGTCAGAGAAAATCTAGAAGAACGCAGGAAGATGGTAGCCCAAAGACGTAGAGACGATCCCGGTTACACCCCTGGTGACTTAGTATGAGTAGTGGACTCATCCGATCAGTAATGCTGCTCGAGGGATAAGTGCTAAATTCTGTCCTCGCGGCCCTTATCTAATCCTAACACGTCATAGTCCTGCATCTTATCTGATTTCAGATCGCACCACTCCAGACAAGCCCCTTGGAGTGTATCATACGTCCGCCTTGACTCCGTTCCAAGGCCACGCGGGCAGTCCAGTTCCGCCGCCAGTGCGCCCGTTGAAGAAACGCGGTCGTCCGCCTAAACCAAAGCCGGCCGACTTACCGCAGAACCCCGAAGGCACCATTCCGCCCTCTCGTGTACGAGGACGGCCACGGCGACATGCGTCTCGCTCAGTTTCGACGATGGGACATACATCTTGACTGGGCGACCGTCGTCGGGGCGACTTCGCATCCAGAGGGGGAGCCTGTAGCACCACGGAACGCGTACAGCTGCGCGGACACAACGCTGCAGTGTCGAGACGTCGCTCACGCACACATCTATTAGGCCGCCCGCATATATAAGTGGCCCTCGCGGCATCGACTGGCCAGCCTACCGGGGACTTGCTGTCCTGGTGAAGAGGACAATGGTGCATCAACTCGTCGAGCCGAAGAGACATAACACCATCTACGCCTTCGGTGTTGATGTCCAAGTCGGCGGACGGGAGATGCGCCTATATGCGGCCTATCGACCGCCAGGGACCGGTTCCACTAGTTCCTTCAACGTGGCTGAGCTGAGGAATCTTCTTCTTTGGAAGAAGATTCCTCAGCTCAGCCACGCCCACCACGCCCACCATCATCGCGGGAGACCTGAACGCCAAGCACCCGGCATGGCACTGCGCGAGCAGCGACCGAGCGGGAGAGCTCATCCTACAGGATGCCAGCACCTACAACTACGAAGTCGCCGGCCCCCGAGAGCCTACCCGGCTAGATCCCTCGGGGTGCAATGACAACGTGCTGGACATCCTGATATCTCGAGGACTGAGGGCACCTCCCACTCAAGAAGTCCTGCCGGACCTGCCCTCTGACCACCGACCGGTACTGCTGGTGTTCAGGGAACCCGCGACTATGGTCCAACCCCCAAGACCTCGCATCCAGACCAACTGGGAGCTTTTCCAAGCGGAAATGGAGGCTTACCACCGACCCTCCACTATCCACTCCACCGAGGAGGTCGACACAGCCGGCGAGGTACTCTCTAGCACTATTCAGGCCGCGCTTCGAGCATCGGGAACCACTACCCGCCGCGATACGGAATATGCTCGAGGAAAAGCGCAAAGCCAAGAAGATCTGGACGAGAACCCGGCATCCACGGGACAAGATCCGGTATAACCGCCTTACGAACGCACTCAAGGCCGCCTTGTGGGAGCACAGGGGGGACGAGTGGGAGAAACATCTGTCCCACATCGAGGACAACCAAGCCTCGCTGTCGCACCTCTGCAGACAGTTGACGGCGGACCCAAACGCGACGCGCCCCCTGCTCGGATGAGACGGCCTTACAAGGACGAGGCGGTTACAAGGCCGAGGACCGAGTGGAGATAATCGCGAGTAGCCTCGAAGAGCAGTTCACCCCACACGAGGTCCAGGACGAAGCCCACACACGAGAGGTAGAGGAGCTAGTCATAACCTACCTCTCGACGCCCCTCGTCCCATCGGGGGACGAACTGCTGATGACCCCGCAAGAGGTTGCAGCGGTGATCCGCAGGACCAACCCTAAGAAGGCGCCTGGTGAGGACGGCATCCCAAACGCCGCGCTGCAGCGACTTCCTCGCAGATCGCTTATCGCAGCGACCCAATTGTTCAACGGCATCCTGAGGACCGGCCACTTCCCTACCATCTGGAAACGAGGCCGGGTAATTGTACTTTCCAAACCCGGCAAGGACCCCAGGAAGCCAGAGAACTACAGGCCCATCACTCTCCTCTCGACGACGTCCAAGGTGTTCGAGCGGCTGCTGCTGGCGAAGATCACCCCGCATCTCACACCGAGACCCGAGCAATTCGGGTTTCACCAAGCGCATTCCACCACGCTGCAGCTGACTCGCGTACTGGGCGAGATGGCCACGTGGATGAACAAGCGAGGCCACACGGTGACCGTGATGCTCGATATGGAGAAGGCGTTCGACAGAGTGTGGCATGACGGCCTCATCTTTAAACTGTCGACGTCCACTATCCCACGACAACTCATCACGGTCATCGCATCATTTCTCCGAGGGAGAACCTTCCACGTGGCCGTCGAGGACGCCACGTCAGAGGAGAGGACTATCAAAGCTGGAGTCCCACAGGGGAGTTGCCTTTCCCCTGCTTTGTACGCCCACTACACGGACGACATTCCTGTGGTGGGCGACGTGAAGCTGGCGCTGTTCGCGGACGACGCCGCGTACCTGTCCAGCTCCAGGAATGCCAGACACGCTGCACGGAAGCTGAGCCCGACACTTGAAGCGCTCCCGGGCTGGCTGAAGAAGTGGAGGCTCAAGTGCAACGTGTCCAAGACCCAGGCTTTGGTGACTGGACGGGTACAGTACCCGCCATGACTGAAGCTGATGGGGGAGGAAATCCCTTGGTCGCCGACGGTTAAGTACTTGGGCGTCCCCATCGACAGAAATCTGACGATGGTCCACCACGTCCAGACGACCACCGCGAAGGCCCAGGCTGCGAGGGCGAAACTTCGCCCGCTGCTGTCTCCAGACTACCGCTGAGAGCCAAACTGGCTCTCTACAAAACGTACATCAGGTCGCGCCTCACATACGCGGGGCCGGCCTGGTACAAACTGACTGCGGGTGGAGAACAAATGTCTTCGCCTGGCGGTGGACGCGCCCAGGTACCTCAGGAACGCGACCATATATCGGGACCTCAAGTGGGAGCCGATCGAGGGATTTGTGAGCGGGTTGGCCCGGGGTATGTTCGAGCGAGCAGATCGCTCAGAACACCCCCACCTCGTCAACATCGCTCCCCTCCCCCATCCAGAATTGACCAACCTCATCAGGAGGAGACTGAAGCGCCCCGCTCGGGAACTAATACCAGTTCCCTCGAGCGGGGCTTCTTCACCACCACCACCATCACCACGCCAGCCAGATGACCAACCGCCGCCCTCTCGCAGATGACTAACTGGGCCTCTCCCAACGGAGACTCACCCGGTTGGTCAGCCTCGAGGGCGACCCACCCAATGACCGGCCCATAGTATTGGGCTGCGAAGACAACCTCCTTAAGGAGCTAATCTCCCAAAGGAACCCCACTACCCCGAAGGGGGTGGTGAGAAGAAGAATTGGATGGATGATGGATCGACCGGCCAGTCTGCGCTAGCGCGCCGCTGTTTCCACGCATTGGAAGAGCTCGCCTAGCCTAGACACGCCCCTCACACCTCGCGCGCCGCGGTGACGCATCCTACCTGCTTCGCGACACTCGAACTGGTCAGGAACGTACCGCGTAGTCGTATTTAGTGTGATCATAGTATAAAGCCCTTGCATTGTGAACTATAACAATAAATTAATTCGTGATAACCATTGATTCTACGTTTCATTCGTACCCGCTTCAGTCCTAAATATACCTACATAATCTTGAGTTAATACCTATATAACGTCAAGTAAAAGTTTGAGGTGAACTCATGCTATTTCGATTGTTTCCGAATGACAACTTTTGGAAAACCTCTCCTCACTTTATCACAGGCTAGTAGTACCGACAAGGTAAAATGGAAAATATAAGATAAGATAAAGTACCTATTACTCGTGTTTGACTGAGACGCATCCATAATGTAGCTTTGACCTATACAAGTAAAATATATTTTATAATGTATCTCTTGAGGGGAACATAAAAATTGGTTGTTATTTGTCATTCTCTAAATCAGTAATATCGGTTTCCTAGGGGTCGACATAAACGAAAACTAATTTTGGGGTCAAGGAGGTCTAAAAATCGACCCCTATTAAATTAACACAAGTTTTCACAAGAGTCTAGACCAGGGATTCCCAAAGTGGTCAAACCCCTAGAGGTCGATATCGGTTCGACCACTTTGGGACTTTGGGACCACTTTGGGAATCCCTGCTCTAAATAATATAATTTGTTTCCTTCCGTTGCCGTTTGGATATCTTCTAAAACCTGGGCTATGAAATAAACCATAGATGTTATATTTAGCGAGCAAAAATACCTATTTTAAAATTTTCTTACATGAAAGTATTCGTGTAATCTGCAGTTCGCAATTTCAAGTTTTTCTGCGGTAGTTTATTTTAGAGTGGAAGCACTTTTTTACTAGTTACTTTTAGTTTCAGTAGAAATACCGCTGTAACTGACTTCATTATCACTTATTTATACATCATTTATTTTAAAACTACTTAGGTTACCACCTATTTAAAGAAAAACTTGATAATATATCACTATTTGAATTCTCCGCTACTCGTTTTCATTGTCAGGATTTGCACTCATCTAACGAAATAGGTACAATAACTGGAAAATAGCGATGCGGAGAAACACATGACGCACCTAAAAGGCGGGAAGTAGCGATGCGGAAAGTCGTATCGTCCAACATAGGTACCATGTTGGCAGTGCCTGAAGCCAGAGGCCCGCTTCCCATTCTCCCACAGCCAGCAAACTGGCACGCTCTGCAGCATTGGACGATGTACTTAGGAGATTTTTTCGTACTGCGCTGCAAAGCGGCCCATCCCACCGCCTCTGATAGGATAAGTCTCGGGGTAACTCGATGTTTGGACAAACCATTCTCCAAGCATTACGGCATCGATACGGCATCGATCACACACGGCACCTCAGAATCGACCAGTGTAGGTGCTAAGATTTTCCTAGTCAATTCTGCAGTGCCGTGGACCGAGGACAGGAATGCTGGTAAGCTCACATCGGAAATTTTGCGAATGCCGCCGAGGCCGCCCAGGCATACAGGTAAGGTCGCCTGTAGCCACACTCGGTCGTTCAAGGCAACATTTAGAATTTTGATTAAGGTATTTTTTATAATATTGTCAATTTGAAAGAGTGAGGATGGGTTTTTCCAAAATGGTGAAGATCGAATAGCATGTGGAAATTTAGGCACAAAAAGACAATATCTAATAGTAGTAAAAGCCGAGTGAATATTAAGTTTGAGTAGTATATCAGAAATTTCACTAATATTTTGACTTTTTTCATGTAGAAATGAATCAAAACCTTCGTCTAAAATTGGGGACGAAGAGAACTTTTTCCGATGTGGGTAATATATGGCGCCAGATTTTGGAATTTTGACAGTATGGCAGATTTGTCTAAACAATTTTTAATAAAATTATACATTTGATTGGGTTGAGTTCTAAACCAATTGACAAGAATTTTGAATTCAGAAGTGCTAGATCTTCATAAACTGTCTCAACATCCACTCCTAGGGCTCCATCGTCCAGGAACCAGACATTAAATTTTGAATTTAACCGGTTGATGATTGGATGAATGGCTAAACTGAAAATTAGTGGTCCAAGAGAGTCACCTTGTTGACAGCCAACGGCGGATTCCAAAAGATTTTCTTTATATATTAAGTAGAACCTTAGAAGTACATATAGGTACTATTATTATAGAAAGATTAATAAATAAATAATTATTATTATTAAATTATTTTGATGGATGTTCAATGGATTAGTTTAGATGAAAACTATATAAGAAAACCGTCGTATTATATTAGACAGAGACATTGATTACTGGTACTGAAGATTACACCTTCAATAGTGAGAAGAGGCCTATTCCCAGCAATGGGACTGGGACTGTTTATATACAGCAGCAGAGCTCATTTTATATGTATTAAATAAGCTCAGCTGCTATAGATATATAGATAATAGTATATCCATGTGATGACGGTTTAAAGAATACAAAATGCCACTACAATTTCAGTCCCTGCGTGACGTAAGAAGCGGCTAAAGAAAATTGAGCGAACGGTAACCAATCCATTTGGCCAGCGTGGTATACAAATTCAAATCCTCAAAGTAGAAGCTAAGTCCAGCAGCGGACTGCAAAAGGCTGTAAAGGATATTTGACATAAACCTGTTAATCACAACCGGTTTTATAAGCCACGAGTTTCACTAAGTGGTATACTGTAACTAGGTATTTTCCGGTTGCATGATCGTTACAGGTAGTACCTATTCCTTATGAACAAAAGTCACGGTGCCACCTGTCGCCTGTTTGCAAGGTAGACGCTAATGCGTGTTGTTAGTACATTTTTCATAGCGCCATGATTTATAATGTCCTACACGACATGTATTATATTATTACAAACACGCTCGTACTTGGCCGGCTTCTCGTGAATAAGGATATTATGTATATTTCACTTCTAAAGGCAAATAAAGATCGGTAGAGATTTCTTTATGATTTCATGGTACAAATTGTATTAAGTCATATTGGTTTTACCCACATAATAAAATGTTACTAAAAGTGGTCGACTTCTAACGTATTATAAAGCTTCGTTGTTGACACACTCGCAATTTCATGCAGTTTGATCGAAATACTCGAAAATTCTTTGACGTCTACATTGGAATTCTCACTAAAGAAAATGTATAAATTATAAGTAAAACAAGTTATAAATTGTCGTCAGTAAAGTCAATGCGCGCATGGATTTATTTCCTCCATATAGTTCTGTAGCAAACAAAGGAATCGTAAAACGATTCAACGTTACCAGAATACACATACCTATAACCCAGAGATAGTAATAGGATACCATGGTATAACAATTACTATTAGGGTTTTATTTCTGGTTACGAATATAATATACTAGCGACCCGCCCCTGCTTCGCACGGGTGCAATAATATGCATGTTTTATACATATACACCGTCCTCTTAAATCATTATATCTATTAAAAAAAACGCATTGGAATCTGTTGCGTAGTTTTAAAGATTTAAGCATACATAGGGACAGACAGACAGAAGACAGACTTTGTTTTATACTATGTAGTGATGTATATATTAATCACAATCATGATGGAGCTGCCACAATTAGTTTCCTGATAAGTATTCATAGGTAAGTATTATTTTTGGTAAATTGCACGCGACTATTTAATTTTGTTCTATGTATGAGACAATAAAGAGTCATCATCATGTTTGTCACCCGATGATTTGTCTGAATTCGAATCTACACACGCCAGCGTAGAAATCAGACTCACAGGCCGTTGTGTTTACAGGTCATGAGTTACTAATGTCAGTAGGTGCTTATTTGAAAGGAATGCAATCCTATTCAGAAAGCAATTAGGTTGTATCCATTTTACAAGAAAATATCATACAGTATGTGTTAATTCCTCTGCAATGCTGTTGATCACTAGATAGTGCACCCAGAGAACTGGTGGCACTGTCATATTGAATGCCTTCTTGAAATTTTTAACTTACTGAATATAATAAACCTAAATACCGCACCGGATTTTTTTTTCGAAAATAATGTAAGCAGTATACCTACTACTATCGACATGCTTCTCTGGTCATTGCTCGGTAGACAGATAATAAATACTTGTATTTCATAGTCTTGACGACAATTATAATCAAAAGGTATTAAATTGTCTAAGTTGTAAATGGAATTAACTTTCCTGTACCTCGAAAAATGTAAATGAACTCTATTTTTTTTGTCCTTGTTACTTCACGTAGAACAGAGTAACGAAAGTACTATTTTAAATAGATCAGGTAGAATTAATTTAGGTTATTGATGACCTAATGGCACAGAAACGGAATATTCGTCTAATTTTAATACCGGTTTGACGTACCACCTGGGATACATTAATATTGGCACAGGTAATATTTACTAATTACTAGTTACATTTATGCATTTATGATAGCACCTACAATAGTTAATCTGTACACCTGCTGTTGCAGGTGTCATTTCTCAATGCGCACTGCAATATTTTTATAGACTTTCTATCATTATGATAAGTGTTGTAAAGACCCATTCATCGCAAATATGTACTATCAAACTATTATTAACTGTTTACGAATCAAAGGGCTCTGCATTTAGCTTTGGCCGATTGTGGTATAATTTGTACTACGGAGATTGGCAAATTATTTATAATGTTCACGTACTTTGCGGTTAACGTGGGCGGTAAGTCATTATGACGTTGCTACTAGTTCGTCGGTTACCTCGTACAGTTACTTTGTTGGATTTGAATAAGAGATAAGCGGTCTGCTTACCGTCTCTTTAAGTAACTTTCCAAATCCATTACATTATTTGGTAAAATCGTCCTTAGGATAGAGTTAATACTCTCACGCCGTTTAAAATTTTCCCCTTTATGCTTTTTTTTTTTTTTTTTTTTTTTTTTTTTTTTTTTATTAGAAAGAACCTGTCAAATTGACTTCACGCTGCCTGATGGTAAGCTGACAGTGAAGTCCTATTGGGAAGGCCACCATCCCCAATTGCTGGTTAAGCAATGTGACATGATGGCCCTCACTTTGACGGCCTTGAGAGATGCTTTTTCACGCCCCGCTTAAAGGACCCAGGATCAAGGGAGGAAGGAAACACGTGAGCTGGCAGTGAGTTCCACATTTTTATGGTACGGCAAAGATAAGACGTACCGAACCTTTTCGTACGTGACGGTATCTGATCTACCGTATAAGGGTGGCACCTTAACCCGGCACGTGTTGTTCGGGATAGGAAAGGAGAGGGTGGGATGAGTTGAAAGAGTTCTTCTGAACACTCACCGTGATACAATCGGTAAAAGACAGCCATTGAGGCTACGTCCCTGCGTAATTGCAGAGATTCAAGGGACTTAGTAGCCTCAAGGTCACCTATGATACGGACAGCACGCCGCTGCATCCTATCAAGGGCATCTAGCAGGTACTGAGCGGAGCCGTTCCAGAGATGAGAGCAGTATTCCACGCAGGGGCGAACCTGAGTCTTGTATAATAGACACAGCTGCTCCGGCGTGAAAAACCTCCTCACTCTGTTCAGGACTCCGAGTTTTCGAGATGCCGATTTAATGACACCCTCACTGTAGTTTCTCTGGTTGAGATTGCGGCGTATGTCCATACCAAGTATATTTAGGCTGTCCTGTATCGGTAGTGGAGTGTTCAGAAGAGAAGGTTGGGGAAGGAATGGAGATAACTTAGCTGAAAATGCGCACACCTGTGTCTTCTTGGCGTTGAACTCGACCATGTTTTCAGCACCCCAATTCGAGATGCTGTTCAAAACCTGGTCAAGCTCAGCGACAAGTTTTCGCCTATTTTCCTCAATGTCGGCCTGCTTAGCCGCAGGATGGCCGAGATACCGCCCATGCACGGTACTGTCATCTGCATAGCAATGTATGCCCCCGAAAGTGAGCATATCATTGATATGCAGAAGAAAAAGTGTGGGCGATAAGACGGATCCCTGGGGCACACCAGCATTTACCTGCATAAACTTTGAATTTGAGCCTTCGCAAATAACTCGAACACGTCGTTCATGCAGGAAGCTAGCAACCCAGTTGCACAATCGAGGTGGCAAGCCGTAAGCCGGAAGCTTGGAAAGAAGCGCACGATGCCAGACTCTATCGAAGGCTTTGGAGATGTCGAGGCTGATAGCCAACGACTCCCCGTGCCTGTCCATAGCCTCACCCCAAAGGTGAGTGACATACGCTAGAAGGTCGCCCGTTGATCGTTTCGGTCTGAAGCCATATTGTTGATCATTGATAAGAGAGCGATCTTCTAGGTAGCGAACGAGTTGGGTGTTGATAATCCGTTCGAATACCTTGCAGAGAATAGGGGTTATGGCTATGGGTCGATAGTTAGCTGGATCAGAACGATCCCCCTTTTTGGGAATCGGTTGTACGTTCGCCTCCTTCCAAGCCTGCGGCACGACGCCAGTGGAGTAAGACAGGCGATACAGGCGTGTAAGTGTTGGAGACAACTCGGCTGCACATTTCTTAAGAACAACCGCTGGGATACCGTCGGGACCACTAGCTTTCCGGACATCGAGAGACCGCAGTATCGCGCGAACATCGCATTGCCTGATGCGAACATCAGGCATGGAGTGGCCGCAGTGGTTTATAGATGGCGGCTGCGAACCACGGTCATCGATTCGGGAGTTGGCCGCAAAGAGATTGACAAGCAAGTCAGCTTTCTCTTGCGGCCCATGAGCCAGTGATCCGTCAGAGCATCGCAACGGTGGCAGCGAAGACTGGCAGAAATTGGATTGCACGGCTTTGGCCAGCCGCCAATATCCACGGCTTCCCGTAGGGTGCGACAGAAGTTCTTGGCCAAACCGTGCAACGCGCTGTGCATCCGCTCTGGTGTATGCCCTCTTGCAGACCTTAGCGGCTCTGTTATAGGCCGCTTTGATGAGAGGGATATTCGGATCGCGACGAGACCGAGCCCTGATCCAAGCACGGTACGCCGACTGTTTTTGTTTAACAGCATCGGCGCACTCGCGATCGAACCAGGGCCGAATTCTGCTGTTGCTGGTGACAAAAGTGGATGGAATATAATATTCCATACCTAACAGAATTTCCCCAGCAACAGCAGACGCACTCTCCGAAGGATCCCTCCCACCAAAGCAACGCTGAGACCACGGAATGGACGCGTAATAACTGCGCAGGCCATCCCAATCTGCTGACGAGTAGTGCCATAAGCGTCGCTTTACGTCCACATGTTGTGAAGGCGCAGCGGTTGGCACTGAAGTGCAGACCAAACAGTGGTCGGAGGAGCCCAATGGGGCTTGAACCGACACACTGTACTGGTCTGGATGACTCGTCAGCAGAAGGTCCAGCAAAGAGGGCGCTTGACCCTGAATATCTGGTATCCTGGTGGGCTGGAGTACCAGCTGGGCCAGGTCATGCGTGAGAGCAAATGCGTGAGCAGCCCTTCCCGCGTGGTCTGTTTTGGGAGAGCCCAACCAGGTCTCATGGTGGGCATTAAAATCTCCCAAAAAGACCAACTCAGCGGTCGGAAACTGTTCCTGCGCTTCATCTGCCGCCTGACTCAGGTAATCAAAAAGTCGAGTTGTCTCGGCATCTCCAGTATGGGAACGGTATAGACACACGTAAATCCGGGCTAATGAACCCAGATTTACGTGTATCCACAGGACGGAAAAGGAGGGGTCCTCTAGGCAGCGTAAACGACGACAGCAAATATCCACCCTGACGAACAAGCATACTCCGGCTTTTGCGTAGAAATTCTCTTCAAGGGCATAGCCGGGATATTGCAGATAAGTCGTGTCCGCAGGGCGGCTTATTTGAGTCTCCGTCAGAAAAAGCATGGCCGGCCTTGCCGTCTCGAGATGGTGGTGGACGGCGTTGAGGTTTGAATGAAGTCCGCGGATGTTGGCGAACTCCACCTCAAGTAGCGTGTGGGTGGGAAAGGTTGACGCCGCTGTGTGACCGTTACCAAAGCTTGCTGCCATAGTGGAGTGGAAGAAGAAAGGAGGGGCGTGAAAAGAGGTGGCAATTACCGCAGCGGCGCGTGACAAAGCGTGGAGTATTGTTTCGTCATTAGACTGTGCAGAATAGCAGTGGCCGATCCGCCGGACGGAAGGGCCCCCGTACCCTCCCGGAAGTGGTCGCCGGGTCCCACCATCCGGTCACCAACCGGCACGACGAGCCACTCCGAGATTATGCGCGGCCTGGTGGGGCAGCCTCCCGAGATGGTTAGTCCCAGTTGGGCCCCTGTACTATACCGCGGGCGGCCAGCGGCACCACCGTTTCTACGGGTCTCCCTGGCCGGCGGGTCGACCCCCACTACCCACACAATGACTCCACTAATACTTCACTGGTCCAACGTATGCTGCGGTAACCGCCCCCTCACCTAAACCTTCACACTCTCTCTGCCATCCCCAAAGGAAAGGAAGAGAGAATGGGAAGGAGGGACTGGGCCTCTGGCGCTCTCACTCACCAAGCGAAACACAGCAGAAAAGTACTGCTACTTTACGTTGATCTTCTGTGAGAGGGTAGTACCGCCCCGGTCGAGCCGACCCATTCGTGCTGAAATCAGCATGGCCCTACTACCTAGTAAAACTGTGTGCTGTACAAAACACCGCTTTAACCAGGCAGATAATTAATAATATAATAACTACGGAAGGATTCAAATGAGTTAACGGGTTTTATTTACCTTTTTGCCAACCCAGGCAACCTTGAATTACAAATGCGTGATTACGGTACTTTTTTTGCTCTCTCTTGAACATCTACATCGTTAATTTGCATTTTACAATATATTCTGCAGTATTTGAAATATTTGAATCATATTATTTGATATAGAGACTAACGTGGGCTTTGTTGACACTGTGAAAGAGCATAAGATATCTACTAATTTGCAAGTAAGAATATAAGCTATGTATTTATTTTTACTATGATTGATGGGCATTATTAATTTTTTATGTGTATTAATTAGATTTGAGAGCTAATGAGGATGTTTATTTTTTTAAATGACTGTAGGTTAATCTGTATTTTCCTTTGCAACTACTTTTGTATAATATCGGAGACGCGATTAGGTACCACTACAAATACAGTATTAGATTATCTAACTGCCTCCGTGGTCAAGTGGATAGCGCATGCGTCGGCCGATCGGAGGTCCCAGGTTCGATTCTCGGGTCGGGCAAAAGTGTCACTGAGTTTTTCTGAATTGTTAGTAACAGCACGGTAACGGCAATAGGCTCGCCCCCTGTTGGCTTGCCCCCGGACCTAAACATTCATGGCGAAATGTGGGTGTAATATGACACCACCTTTACCTTCGGGGATTCAATGAAAAATAAAATCTGTGGTAGCACTTAATCATTATTTTAAAATACAAGTAACATTATACATACGTAATATCTCGTGAAGGTAGAAATATTGAATTGTATCTCAAAAAGTTTCGCGACGACCGTATCGACTCTTTTGCCGATTACAGTTTTGTTTTCAAACTTCAAATACTTACATATCATATTAAATTCAAACTAAAATCACATTTTTACTTTTTCAGATATGTTGCTGATCACTGATAATACGATGTTTATTTGGAACAATTTTGTTCGGTATATTTATTATTCGAATTATATTCGAAAAGCTGCAAATGAATCTGTGTAAAGATAGGGAATACATACATACATATATACATAGTCTCACGCCTATATCCCCGAAGAGGTAGGCAGGGGTATATTGCTACACCCACTTTTCGCCAGATTTATTTTAGTCCCACGTAATAGGGGGCGAGCCTATTGCCGGGAATACATCAAATCAAATTTGATGGTCCCATCTGGATAAACTTCGCGCTCCGTTATATTACAATAAAATACATCGTAACGTCATCGACCTTGTCTGAGGATTTTACCCAAACACTCAAATTAATATTAGAGCCATCCGCCACTGTTGGATTTAATCCACTCGAACAATAACATTGTTAACATTTCATCGTCCTCGGTTAGCTGTACGTCTACAATATTTAGTACTGCTTAATTAATTAAATTAAGCCGCCCGTTGAGGAGTAGGTGCCATTATTAAGATTAATAATGTACATACTCAGTTGTGGAGTGCGGATCTCGACACTCACTCGACATGCTCCTTGTGCGATGTGACGACCCACGCACACACCTACACGTCTGCAACTCTAGTATGTCGACACATCGTGTTGTCACCGTGTAACCTGTCGCTTTCATCGATACTGGTAATACACCAACGAGATGCATGACACGTTTTCACAATGGGTACCTGCAATCATTGTAACTTATGAATGACACGGATCACACGACTTTAAAGTATCATGAAAGCTATGGAGGAATATATAATTTGGAAAGCTATACACTGGCAATTTCAAAAGCAAAGTAATAATATTGAATAAAAATATTAGTTAAGTACTATAACGTTTTTATTCGATGTAGTGCTAGAAATAATAAAATCACCGATTCGAAATTAACAGTATTCATTTCCTCCGCAATACAGTAATGCGGAGGACTTTACATGTATTTAAAAACGGAGATTACAGTGTAAAGAATATTTCGCTAATGCATTAGTATTTGCCATTTTCATCTGAATTCACGTTATTTTCCAACGTGCCTGGGATCTCTCTCTCATACACCACATGATATCACATTATTCAAAGATGCAAAGTCCCTAATCAACTGTCGTATAACGGCCATTTTCAATACTCGAACTAAAGATAGATCTGTAGATTTTAGATTCGTGTTTGACATATTTTGTATGGAGCTTATGTCAAAAACTGTCAATAACGAATCTAAAATCTACAGATCTATCTATAATTCAAATATTGAATTCCGTATTAAGTTTGATGACAACTTGGCTGGTTAGCCAACTGTCGGTTGACTATGCTTGCTGCTAGAGGCTCGGAGAGGTACGATTACTTATAAATGTACATGTTTTCCAAGGTGCGGGAAATAGCGGTAGTGATACATATTGACTATGCTATTGTCTGCACGTATGGCGCAGTGGTTTAACCAGCTGCTTCGCTGTTTAGAACTGCGCCGAGTGTGGTGTGTTTGATTCCCACATGTATTTTTTTAATTTACACATTTTTCTTGCGTATTGTTTGTAAGTTGTTTCCATTGGTGAATGTTTGTAAAGTCTTAGTCGATACAGTATTTTTTTTAATTGAACACAACTAAAGCAATTTCATTCTTAAACTATTACACTTAAATCAATTCAGTCATATTAAATGAAACAGAACTGACGATTTTTAGTCAAAGTCAAAGTCAAAAATTATTTATTCATCTAGGTCACAACGTGACGCTTATGAACGTCAAAATTTTAAAGTAAATTAATAATGCTTCTACATTTACATTTACTGCCCATTCGCAAAGCAATAGGTAGAACCACGAGAAAGAACGGGCAATAAAACTCGTGGCCACTCTTTTTTATCGCCAGTGTTATGGTACATATTTTGTTTTTGTAAGGAGCTGCAACTGTTTCACATTGTAATTAATTACTTGTAAATAGTAAATAAGAACATACATAATACTTAAACAAATATGCAGTTACTTAATTAAGTGCTGTAGTAGTCTTCTAATGTGAATCTTGTGTAACAAGAGCATCCACTTACGCCTTATAATGTAGGCAACTCGCGATCATGTTCAGAACTATGGTGGAAAAGTATGTCACAGAAAGTGACGGTATATGAATACACGAAAATTACAAAAACGTTAGTATCCAGCCCATGATAACGAGTTATCTTCATCTAACACTGTAGCAAATTTTAACAAAATTTGTGGAACAACAATGAAAATGTAAATGTAGTAAGTTGAATGACCTAATAATACATGAATATTAAATTAATAGAACTAGAGATATTATATAATAAAAAACTGAAAAGTAAGGTATCTATATAAATTAAAAAAATCAAGAGTTGGCTAGTGTAAGTGACCATCTATCCTTATCACTGAAATAATCATTAATGGTATAATAACCTTTCCTAATAAGGCAGTCTTTTATTTTACTTTTGAACGTACTAAATGGTAATTCTAAAAGACTAATTGGTATTTTATTGTATATACGAATACCTAGCCCCACAAAATAATTATTAACTTTATGTAAACGATGATAAGGGGCATATTACTTATGCCTGTTTCGAGTATTTATGTTATGTACATCACTTTTTGTAGTAAATAAACCCATATTTTGCCTAATATACAATACATTAGCAAACAAAAATTGCGAGGCTACTGTAAGAATCCCTATAGACTTAAAGCGTTCCCTAAGAGTATCTTTTGCACCTAACATGTATATTGCTCGTACCTCTCGGTTCTGTAGAACGAAGATATTCTGAATATCCGCAGCTTTGCCCCATAACAAAATACCGTAGGACATGAAACTATGAAAATAGCTAAAATAAACTAGACGAGCTGTGTCAACATCAGTAAGTTGTCTAACTTTTTTGACAGCATACGCAGCAGAGCTGAGCTTACCTGCAAGACATGCTATATGTGCACCCCATTGTAACTTATTATCTAGTGTAATGCCTAGAAACACTGTCGAGTCAACTGTGTCAAGTTCCTCCCTATCTAGCCTTATATTAGGTCCAAGTTGTCTAACGTTAGGTAAAGCAAATTTAACGCATTTAGTCTTTTTAGAATTAAGCACTAGGTTGTTTGCTGTAAACCATTGTGTAACCTGTATAAGTGCATTATTTACATCATCAAATTGATTCCTATTCCTATCAACTTTAAAAATAAGTTACGTATCATCTGCAAAAAGTACGACATCACAGATGTGTTTTAAATAAAAAAGTAAGTCATTAATATATACAAGGAATAGAAAAGAACCTTGTGGAACGCCTAACTGTATAGGTAATTTAGAGGATGTAGTCCCATTTACATCGACGCACTGAAATCTTTGCCGCAGGTACGACTCGACAACACAAAGTGCGGTTTCCTCTACGCCGCAGTGGCGGCGCTTACGCAATAGTGTGTCGTGATGAACGCAATCAAATGCTTTTGAGAGGTCACAGAATACTCCGATAGCATTTTTAGATGACTCCCAAGCATTATAAACGTGTTTTATGAGAGCAACACTCGCATCAGTAGTGGATCTACCTTTAGTAAATCCGTATTGATCTTAATGAAGCAGACTATTTAAATTAAAGTGTCTTAGTAGCTGCTTTAATAAAATCTTTTCAAATATTTTACTAAATGCCGGCAAGATAGAGATGGGCCTGAAGTTATTTAAGTCATTTTTACTGCCAGATTTGAATAAAGGTATGATTTTACTTAATTTCATCAAATCCGGCAATACGCCTAAGTCAAAACATTGGTTAAAAATTATAGAGAGGTAAGGCGCAACAGTCTCAACTATAGTACCTAAAATTTTAATTGAAATGACCCAAAAATCGCCGGTATTTTTAATATTAATTGAATTATATGCGATCAATATATCTCGCGGGGTGACGTGCTCGAATCTCGCTCTTGCATTCAGGTACACTGCTAAGCAAAAATTTCCAGCGTCTAAAGATGATGATTGTAAAGAGCTAGTAGTTGTTAAAGGTATGCTCGCAAAGAAACTATTGAACGCGCTACTTGAGTTTGATTGGTGACTAATAAATTGTTTTCTTTTAGTTCAAATTGGTTTTCCCGTGGTCGTGCTCTTCCTGTTTCATTATTTATAATTCTCCAAGTTTCTTTAATTACATTTGTTTAATGCTTAATTTTGCTACAAATAAATTTTAGTTCTGCCATAACACAAACTTGTTTAAAAATTTTTGAGTAGTTTTTTACATAATTTAGATTAGTGTATCAAAGCTATGTTGTTTCATACCATATAATTCAAACAATTTGGCTCTACTTCTGTATATACCTACTACAGACTATAGACTAAGGAGGGCACGGTTTATGTCCTTGGCGCAAACGGTGAGCAGCAGCGCATCAACTCGTTGATGGAAGTCAAAAGTTTATCCTTTCCTCAAGCCTTGGACCAGACGAAACAAGCTCCCCCAGCTACCAAGAATGAGCCGGCGAGGTCTAGACGAGCTGCAGCAGTCAAAAAGTAATCTTGTAAATCACTATTTTGTTTACATTCTCTTCATTGGATCCCAGGTGGGTTGTTATATTTTATTAGAACTAAGATGTTTCAATAATACGGTACCCACATAACTCGTCACATTTATAAACTCTAGTTTAATGTTGGTATTTGTACTTTGCAGTTTTATTTTTGCTATTAATATTTCAATCTGTAAGCAAAACACTTTTTTCTAGTTACGTTTCGTTCACTTTAACTTTGTTTGTTGTGACATTAATGAAGTGTCAATTATGACAGCTAGTGTGTTCCGTTTAGTGGCTACTATACTCTAAGCGTTTAGTTCTCTTCAGCGGGGTATTGTAACACGCCACTGTAGAATAACAATTTGTAAAAGTACTACATTTTGTATCTTTTCAATAACCATCCTGCCGGGGTTTTTACAACAATTAGTGAAACGCCTATTTAATACCTTGTTGTTTAATTGGATTAATCGTCTTTTTTTTTTTGTGTTTTCTCTATACTTATTGACTTGTAACTGGCAGGTGGACTATATTGAATACAGTTTAATTAGTTGAGTAATTATATTAGCTTATTTATTATAGACATAACTTATATATAATATATATTAATATTTATACATATAATTATTATATTATATTTGTATTAATTATTTTTATTTAGTAAGTATAGTATCTATATGGCTTATAACAGTGATGACTTTTTTTCTGTAAGTAGTGACAACGATAGTTTTGTAAGTGTTCCTTCTTTAGCGGATAACCTGCAATCAATATTTTCTGATGTTCCGAGAAACTTGAATGTTGTTCATATCAATGCACAGAGTATTTCCGCCCATGTCCCAGATATGCTGGCAAATCTTGACTGTAAGAACATCCACGCTATTCTTGTCTCTGAAACATGGCTTAAACCATGCCTTCCTTCTACTTCTTATTCTTTGCCCGGTTTCCAACTCATAAGAAATGACCGTACTGGGTGTGGTGGCGGCGGTGTTGCCATTTATCTCCGTTCTCATATTACCTGTTCTGTCGTAAGCATGTCCTCACAACCGCCCCCACCCAATGCAGGAGATCATTTGTTTCTGGAAATCGAGCTACATCATACCAAAATCCTTCTTGGTGTTTTGTACTGTCCATCTTTACGTGTTGATTACTTTTCCTCCTTTGAGAATCTTTTGCTTAATCTATCTCCCTCTTACAGTCAAACTATTATAATCGGTGATTTTAACACCTGCCTTCTTAAGAACGACTGGCGTTCTTCATCTTTAAATTCTATCTTCGTCTCTAGTAATCTGCACATTCTGCCCCTAAATGCTACCCATCACTTTCCGAACTGTACTCCTTCACTTCTAGACCTCATATTAGTTTCATCACTTAATCACGTCGCTAAGCACGGCCAATATTGTGCAGATGAATTTTCTTTTCACGATCAAATTTTCCTATCTTACAAAGTTCGTCCTCCCAAGGCAAAGCCAAGAACTCTCTTGCTACGCAATTTTAGTGGTATGGATACTGATCGTCTTCTTGATGATGTACAGGCAATTGATTGGAAAGCTTTAGTCGAAGCAGATACAATCGACGACAAGGTTCAAATATTTGAAAAGAACGTTATTGACCTTTACGATGTCCATGCACCTGTTCGAGCTGTAAAATTAAAACACCTGCCATCGCCCTAGCTTACAAATGAAATTAAGTTGCTTATTCATAATTCGCCACCTATTACGTGGGATCAAAACACTGGCGAAAAGTGGGCGTTTAATATGCCTCTGCCTACCCCTTCGGGGAAACAGGCGTGAGTCTATGTATGTATGTATGTATTCATAAGAAAGCAGCGGCAAAATCCAAGTATAAGTCTAGGCCATCTGAGGTGAATAAGGAAAAATATTTGAAACTTAGGAATCATTGCAATAAGGTGTGTAGGGACACACAACGCCGGCACATTCACAAGTCCGTACAAAACGGTGATCCAACAAAAGTATGGAAGTTTCTTAAATCTCTAGGGGTCGGAAATCATCATCATTGTCTTGCGCTGGTCCCAATTTATTTGGGGTCGGCGCAGTATGTCCTTCGCTTCTATACTTCTCTGTCACCAGTCATCCGATCGCTTACCCCTTTCTCTTTCATATCCATCCTCACACAGTCCATCCATCTCTTCCTTGGCCGTCCTCTCCCTTTTCGTCCTTCTACATGCATATCCATCACTTTTTTACCTACATACATCTCATCTCTCCGCATAACATGTCCATTCCAGGCCAATCGACTCCCTTTCACCTTTTCAGCTATGGGCGCCACTTGGTCGGAAAGCAAAGTCAAAATACTACTCCAAATAATATTGATATTATATGCTTAATCAGCACTTCTCTGCTTCGTCTGAATAATTATGAACAGACAATAAAACTGAACAGTTTACGATATCTTTCGTTGCTTCCTACTCCTGATTATACTCCTTTTGTCTTTAGTCAATTTACTGGATGTGATGTTAAGAAAAGCATTTTATCAATAAAATCAAACGCAGTTGGTAGTGACAGTATCACCCGTAATATGATCCTTCCTATCCTTGATGAAACCCTACCTATTATTTCCCACATACTTAATTTCTCTGTTTCTTATGGCACGTTTCCTAAGGCTTGGAAGGATGCCCAAGTGGTCCCTTTACCTAAGAAACCTAATCCTGTTTTCTTTTCCGAATATCGCCCCATTTCCGTATTACTCTTCCTGTCCAAAGTACTTGAGCGCCTTATTTATGACCAGCTTAACTCTTTCCTTTCTACACATAATATCCTTAATCCTTACCAGTCCGGTTTTCGTTCTGGTCACAGTACCACTTCCGCCCTTGTCAATATTACGGATGATATCAGGTCAGGCATGGAGGATGGCAAGCTCACAGTTCTCTGTCTGCTAGAATTCAGTAATGCTTTTAATACTGTTGATTTTGATGTTCTCCTTGCCATTTTAAGCTCCCTTAACATATCTCCATCAGTTATTGACTGATTTCATAGGTACCTGTTTGGCCGCTGGCAACGAGTCCGTCTGGATGAAACGTTTTCATCTTGGTGCGACAATTCTGCCGGTGTACCACAGGGCGGCGTTCTTTCTCCTTTGTTCTTCTCAATTTTTATTAATTCAATCTCCAATAGCATTTCATCTTCCTACCACCTTAATGCTGATGACATGCAAATATATTCCCAAGCTCAACTTGAAAACTTGTCATCTGCCATCACTATTATTAATAATGATCTGGATCACATATCTAATTGGACGAAGACGCATGGACTGAAGGTTAACCCTAGCAAAACACAGGTTTCAATTATAGGCAGTTCCAGATTTATCTCAAGGGTTGATTGGTCGATGCTTCTGCAGGTGTCCTTTGAAGGTGTACTAATTGCTTTTAGTAAAGTAGTGAAGAACCTAGGCATATATATTGACAGCACATTCTCGTGGACTGTCCAATTACAAAATGTCAGCCACCGACTCTTTGCTGCTGCAGGATCACTGCGCAGACTATGTAACTTTCTTCCGATCACCACTAAAATTGCACTTGTACAATCTATTCTCCTACCAATTCTTGACTATGCCGATGTCAGCTATCTAGATCTTAATGAGGTCCAGCTAGATAAACTTGAGCGACTTCAGAATTTTTGTATACGATTCATATTTGTTTTACGTAAATATAATCACATCTCTGAATTTCGCAACAAGCTCAAGTGGCTGCCAATCCGCCTTCGACGGAATACTCACATCCTTTGTTTTCTTTACAATATCTTATTCAATCCCTCGTTTCCTATGTATCTCAAAAGACGTTTTGAATGTCTCCATGAAACACATTCGAAGTGCTTGAGATCATCAGAAAATCTAAAATTAAAAGTCCCTCTACATTCTACAGTTTTTTATGATAAATCCTTTGCAGTTCAAGCTGTACGCTTGTGAAATATGTTGCCACCAGATATTAGACAGGCTAAATCCCTACCAATTTTTGTTTGAAAACCTCGTCACTCAACACTACTTGACATTTTGATCATTACTGTTATTGTATGTATAATGTTAATTAAATAGTTTCTAGTAATGGTTTATTCTATCATACGGTATTAAAGTATGTATTATAGTGGATATTATATGATTATATATATATATATATATATATATATATATATATATATCACAACTGATATTTACTACTGATTATGTATACAAATCTATTATGTAGTAGGTACACCATTAGCTACCCGATTTCGCTTACTTAATGTACAACTAGACCTAAGTTATTATATGTATATGTCATTTTTCTGTAATTATTTGACTCTGGTGTACAATAAAGCATTTTCTATCTATCTATCTATCTATCTATACCTAAAGTGGCCCACTGGTTAAAAGATCCGGTAGTACCCTTTAATGTGACAGTTTTACTCTTCAAACTATCTTGAAACTCATTATTTACTATTCCAAAAAGTGAATTATAAATTGTATTTGGATTTTCTGAGTTCAATATTGAGGGATTGAGTTTAGCGATAATATTGTTTTTAAAACGTATAAGACGATTGGTAGTTTGAGGCCTACATTCTACTGTATGTGATTTATCATATGTTGAACATGAAAGACTACCTATCTGTCCACGGTGATCAGAAGGAAGAGAACTAATAACTACTGGGTTTTTAGCATCACAAGAACTAAATATGTTATCCAAACAAGTAGAAGATGTTTCAGAGACTCTAGTAGGTTCACAGAATAAATTAATTAAATTAAATGACTTAAAAAGATACAGAAATCTAGTACACTGTGAAGAATTCTCTAAAATATTAATATTAAAATCACCACATACTATAATATTCTTATGACTACCAATAATTTTATTAAGAGCATCTTCCATAACAGTCTCCAATAGATTATAATCACCAGAAGGGGGTCGATATACACAAATTATAATATATAAGTCTAGTTCCACACAGGACAACTCAATAGTGCGCTCAATAGATAAGTTTACAATATCCTTACGTTCTTTGCATTTTAATAAATTTGAAGTCATTATGAGAGAACCGCCTCTAATAGCCTGCTTTCTTATAAATACGAACTCTGCACTGTGTAATATTCATTTATAACAAAAACCTCATGGGTGCTTAACCAATGTTCAGTTAAGCACAAAACCTTAACGTCATATTTTTCTAGAAATAAACTTAACTCTAACTCTTTGCCAGATAGGATGCCTGCATGTTTTGATGTACTATATTCAAATACTGCAGCCTAACTGTTGTCCTATCTCGGAGTTTAAATGTGTCAATAAAAACGTTGTTAGTACATGTACTAACCCTATCAAATAAATTGTCAACACAAGGCTCACTGCCTTGCTGTAAATTGTATGCTAATAACTTAGCAATTTGTCGCTTAATATAAAATGGCAGATACATTGTATCTTTAGTTAAAATAAATGAACTAATAAATTAATTAGCGTAAAAAAACAATATTGCGTCACTATGACGACAAGTTATGTTATACAATAACATGTTTAATGAGTGTATGTGCATATTTTGTGTGTGTGTTAAGTTATTTGAGTAAGGTAAAGCACCTAAAATAAATTTACAACTAAATTTAGAATTAAGTTCTATCAACAATTCAACACATTCTATGATATCCTGTCTCTTTACAGTTAAACTGTTACCAAACAATAATATTGCAGTACTACTCTCATCTAAGGGGTGTAACTTAATCTGATTAACTAAACTACAGTAACTATCCCCTGGCCTACAATAATTTATAACACACTGATTTGTATATTCACTGAGAAGACTACCAAAATTGTGACCTAGCCTATCAGAAAAAATAAAAGTTTTATTAATAGATGTTGGAAGCCTAGATTTATTTCAATTTGATTGTAATGAGTGTGAGTTTTGTGGATTGTTAGAAAAAATCTCAGGTAGTACGGTACTCAATGGCTCTGCTGGTATAAGAGTATGAGTACAAAAACACGAGAGCTTATTGGTCAAAGACTCATACATTTCTGCATTACACCTCACCAAGTCTACGAGCTCACCTGCCTCCACTATACGCTTGCTCAGTTCTTGTTGAGAAGCTTGGTATTTATTGAAGATCTCATTTAAGGTTCTTTCCCTAAGTAATATCTCTTTCCTTAAGCGATGAGTGTCCATATCATACACTGATCTGCTATGTTCCAAATTTTTAGAGTACTCAGAAAGTTGATTAACTAAGTTTATGCGCTCCTTTCTAAGATTTAAATTAACTCTATGCACATTATATTTCCTAATAGATTTATGACATTTTTTTATTAATTTAGTAATTTTAATGTAACGTTTAAGTTTATTATGACTAGAAAAGCTGGGTCTCATAATAATGGTATCCTCCCTGGTCAGGTCTATAGTCACAACTGGCTCCCTAATGCACACATGATCAGGCTCACTACTAACCAACTCATGATATAGGCTACAGGTATTCGCAATCTGTTGACTGTGTTTATTTATTTCTATGTTGGAGATGGTTTTATGAGCTTCACTCAATTCACGTTCCAGTTCAGCAACACGTCTCAGGGCTTCTTCATGAGTGTGCATGCACTGTTGGAAGTTGGACACCGTCAGTCGAAGTTACATTTCAGCCAGCTGTGCCTTGAGTTCAGTGTTCTTGTCTACTATTTTTTTTACTTCTTCTTCGCTGTCCTCTCTTTCCTGTAGCAGCTGGTTACACAGGCTTTTAGAAGATTCCAATTCCTTGAGTGTGGACTGTAATTTGTCCTCCAGAACTGCCATTCTGCGGGTCATCATTTGAACAGACCTACCCCGTAAGTACCTGAAATATAAGGAAGAGTGAGTAAAGTCAGCAAAGAGAAACTAAGAAATAGGTGGATAGAAAGTTGAGAAGGAAATAATGTAGGTAGATTATAAAAAAATAACAGAAAAGTAAATTAAATAAATTTGGGAACAGCTTATTTTAAATCTAACTATTGGAGAATATGAAAGTAATGAATAGGTACATATAATTTATATGTTTGATATTATATTTATAAAACAATAAAATTGGAATGTAGGTATTTCTATAAATTTACCTGTGTAACACTATTGTACTCCTTAAATTAATATACTTATTTTATAATAAATAATTATGTTTTGTGTATAGTGTGTCATGTAGTTTATGGTGTCTGAGGCAAATGTTTTTCGTCATCGATTTCGTCAAAAGGAGACAAACGGTGCCGCTGTGTATTGTACTCGTAAATGACGTCGCTCACGTGCAGTGAGCAGTGTTTATGAAATGTATGGTGTATATTAGTTAGTATTATATGAATAAAACGATACAGGGATAAGTAAATAGTTATGAAAACAATTCTCCCCGGGTTTCCAGTTGATTTTGAATCTTGTTATTGTATCAATTGTCCGTTACTTTGACAGTTGGTCCGCCTCAAGTTTTCCAGTGGGGTTTAGTCACTAGTCCTTTGATATTATGTTACACAAACAATTATTGCTAAGGTATATGGGTCTACACTTTACTTTAGACATATAATTAATTAGGAAAACAAAATAAAACTATTTTATCAATTAAATTATTATACACGTAGCGAAATGACAGCTGTTCGCTAGTGTTGCCTAGTACTCAAGTACTTTCTCAACGGTTTATGGCTAGTAGTAAATAGTGCATAAAGTATAGTATTTGTGACTCCGCCTCATCAAACTGTCGATATCGCATTTATTGTTTTATCTGCAACTACTTTTTCTCCTCTACTCTTATCAGTTATGGAAATTAAAAGTTATAAATAGATGTCTGTGGTTTCTTCCGACCATCATCCTGACCAGGGAAATTCACACTGTTACTCTTAAAAAGACAGTTAACCACTAAACATACTTACGGCGGGAAGTAGCTTCTTAGCTATTAGTTTTATGTCTACTATGCAGGTATTCTGTACTTTAAGACCGAAGTTTTGAAATAGTGTGTGTTAAATTTTAAAATAAATATCTTATTCTAGGAAGACGTAGTGGTTATATTATTGTATTGTCGCTAGGTTTATATTTTACTTAAAAAAAACTATCAGTAAAACGACAGAATTATATTTAATCACAATTAAATCAGAATAAAGTTATTCAAACAATTTAAACACGGTATATAACAATTTCTACAGTCAACCGACAAGAATTCCGCCTAACTAGTGAACGCTGCGCGTGCCCGAAACGAACTGAACTGACGAGGCGCGCGCGCCGCTATCCTTCCCTCTGCGATGACGTTGTGGCGGTGGGGTTAGCCACGCCCATCACTGCTTCCGTTCAACTCTAACACGGCCTCTCCTGACACGTGAACGTCCACGTTCACCTGCTGTGTGTTGGCTCCAGGTACCGCGCAAGCCGACGTGGAAGGTCCCATAGATACATCGAAGTCATCGTCGGCATCAGCTGTAAATAGACCAGTTATAGTCTGGTGTTATTAACCAAATAAAGCATTTAATTCGACGACACATAAGTTAGTCTACAAGCAATGTGTTCATGTAGCATTCCGGTGTGTATCTGTGCAGTGTCAATTGTTGAGCTAAGTTATATGTGTCAACTGACATGGACAAGTTATCATGTCAATGTGTGTTGTGTCAGAGTATAGTGAGGTTGGCATGGCCAAGTTAACATGCCGACCTGATCCTCGATATGACCCAGTTAACATATCGGTATCACCAACTTACATGACCCAGTTGACATGTAAGCACCACCACGATATGACACAGTTAACATATCGGTATCACTAACTTACATGACCCAGTTAACATGTAGGCACCAGCATGATATGACACAGTTAACATATCTGATACACTAGAGACGTTTGTCATGGCCAAGTTATCATGACAACCGTAACCTCGATATGACTCAGTTAACATATCGGTATTATCCAGCAGTTAAGCTTAACATTACATTCGTGACGTTACATAATAACTAGGTAGTTACTATGCAATGCCCGCGAACAAAATATAAAGAAAACAGTTCAACTAACTGTTAAAGAATGCTGCGCAGGACTCGGGCGACCACTCGCCACGCCACGCCACCATATATTCAGCGGCAGCACGTGTTGTTTTTCCGTAGGAACCTCCGAGCAACTGCAACTCATAGCGATCATGAGGTAACACTTTTATGACGCGGTATGGGCCACGCATACCAGCGTCCAATTTGCCAGTGATCTGAGCAGCTTTAGCGACAAATACCAAGTCATTTACTTTGAAACATCGGGTGACTTTTCGGTGTTTGTTCACATATGCGTCTTGTGTCTCCTTATTTTTCGCCAGACGTTCGGATGCCATTTGTCGACTTAATTCCCTTAGAGCCTCACGATTTGGACTTGGGTTATCAAGGGCGACGTCTCGAATAAGGGATCTAATTACAGGCGTTGTTCCATCGATACCAATGAGAAGTTGCATCGGCGATGTATTTGTCGTCTTATGCTTGGTACAGTTTAAGACTAGTTGTATCTTCCAGAGTGACTCGGAACAGCTGCTGTTTTTATTATCGGCTTTAACCCTTATCATGTTCAGTACCGTTCGACAATAGCGCTCGACTTGTCCATTTTCACCGTGCATTTCAGGTGTAATAAAGTGGATTTCACTGCCTATGTTAGATGCCCAATTACGAAAAGGAGTACTTTCGAAGGCACGACCACGGTCACATACAATTAATTTAGGCGCCCCAAATAAAGAGAGCGCATTCTTCATAACACGAATCACTTCGTCAGAATCTTGTCGGTTGATTGCATACAGTAAACAAAATTTTGAGTAATCATCGACAACAATGAAAACAAACTTAAAACTATTTGATTCAGGAGGAACACCTAGGATATCCACATGAATGGTGTTGAAAGGGGAATCTGGTTTAACCCATGATGATATTGGTTGGTGTGGGGCTCTTGGTACTCTTTTTGATGAAATACATGTAAGACAATGCCCTATATACTTTCTAACAAAACTTCGTAGCCCGGGGAACCAAAACTTTAGGTATGAAACATAATAACCTAGGTTCTTGGCCAGTGGGAGTGTATTTGTAATACAATAAGTCGTTACGTACTACATAACGAGACTAGTCGATTTCATTATTATTAAGCCTATCTATTAAAATACGAGTCTCTTCGTCAGCGGATTGTGCTATCTGTGCCCAGCTCTTTGGCTTATCAACAGTAAGAACATCAATAGGATTCCTGCTGAGATAGTCAGCATGGGACATTTGGGAACCTTTACGGTATTCGATTGTGAACTGGAAATCCTGCATATACATCCACCAACGCGCGACGCGAGGAAGGAGGTCCTTCTTACGTTCGGTGAGTTTAAGAGCGTTGCAGTCAGTAACTATTTTAAATTTAATTCCTATCAAATACTGTCGGAAGTGTTGAAGTGATTTGATAACTGCTAGGGTTTCCAGTTCGTATGAGTGGTAACGAGGCTCCGCACCCTGCGTAGTCTTACTAAAGTACGCTATTACGCGACGCTTCTTATTGGGATGCTCTTGGATTAACACGGCACCGTATCCAATGGAACTCGCGTCCGTGTGAAGCTCCGTGGGCAAAGTGGGGTCAAATATTGCCAACACTGGCTCATTAGTCATACAATCAATCAAATATTTACGGGCTGATTCCTGTTCCTCAGTCCACACAAACGGGACTCCACTGCGCGTAAGTCGAGCAATAGGCGCGGTTTTAGAAGCGTATCCGGCAATATAACGGCGAAAGTAACCAGCCAGTCCTAATAACTGCCGAACTTGTTTCACATTTGTGGGTACAGGTGAACAGACTAAGGCTTGCACCTTTCTGTCACTCGGCCTAACCTGACCTTGACTGATCTTACGACCCAAATACTCTACCTCTGTAGCCACAAATGTGCTTTTCTTTAAATTAACTGAAAATCCAGCGGCCGTTAACGTCAACATAACTTCACGTAAATCTGTCAGAGCATCATCCACCGAATTTGACAGTATGCAGACGTCATCGACATATACTAGTACCTTGCCCGAATCTATCAAGGATCTAAGCGTTTTTGATATAATCCGCTGGTATACGATAGGGGCATTCGTAAGTCCGTACGGCATTTTTAAGTATTCATAGTGCCCCTCAGGCGTAACGAAGCCGGTTTTCGGTATGGAATCGTTATGAATCTGGATTTGGTGAAATCCAGTTGCCATATCGATACAGGTGAAGTATTTATGCTTGCCAAGTCTGTCAATGTGATCTTCTATAAGAGGCAATGGATAACGATCCCTTACCGTAATAGAATTTAATGCACGGTAGTCCACGCACATGCGGTCAGAACCGTCTTTCTTTTTGACAAGGATAATGGGACTAGCGTAAGGTGACTCCGATTCTCGGATTATATTTTTCTCCAACAAATCCTTAATAATTTCGCGCACCCTAATCTTCTCATCGAGAGAAAGTTTATATGGTCTATAGTGAACTGGTGTGTTGCTTGTCAGCTCGATGTGCATACTACCGGTATTGACGGTCGACACGGCAGTACCAATTATTAGGTTGTCTTTGAACTCTGCTATGATAGCCAAAAGTTTTTCACGCTGGGTACCCTTAAGCGGTGTGTTGATAGAAATTTGCTCATCCAGCTGGACATGAAACACACTGTTCGCGCGAGTAGACTTGTCGACACGCGTCAAACGTTGTTGTTTATTAACTCGTATATACGCAACGCCTTCCCGATTTAAGACATCCGTTCCAATGATAACGGGCACATTCATACAGGATGCGGGTACAACGAGAAAATCTATTTCTAACGATATGTCATCAAATTCGGCGACTAAAGTGACGTAACTAGTGGACTCTATATTTTGGCTACCAATACCTCGCAAAAGTTGATAAGTAGGTATTTGATGACATTTAAAATATCTAAGCATTGTTGCGGATATCAAAGAGACGCGAGACCCACTATCTATCAACACGTCAGTAGGCACACCCTGTATGACGGCAGTGACAACATCGTTATCAATCGACCTTCCAGTTAGTTCGCGGCAAAAGTTAACTTTTTCTTTACGCGCTTCGGAACGTTGTTTGGCAAAGCATTCGCTTACATAATGACCTAGTTTTTTGCAGAAGGAACACGACGCTTTTTGTGCACTATAACCGCCAGGCTTACTAGATGACGTACTAGGTGTGTCTACGCTATCCAAATTTGTGGAATTATTATTTCTAGTACGCTTAGAACACGAGTCTGATCGGTGACCTAATTTGCCGCAAGAATAACATTTCACGCTTCTAGAACCACTATTACGAGTAAACGGTATTTTTCTCTGACTTTGATTGACACGCGCGTCACGCACAGAATCATGGGAGTGCTTTGAATTTACATAAATAGAAAAGAATTCTACCAAGTCTTTCGGCGATAGCTTTGAATTAGTTGCAACTGCACGAATCTGAGGGTCCGTTATGCCACGTATAATAATTGAAACTATCAATTCATCGCTCAATCCTTTGACAATATTCAGACGTAGTAAAGAACGCCTCGCATAATCGGCGTATGTGGGATAACGGTCTGAGTTCGTGCTCATCACATCGTACAAGATGCTCGCGGTATCGATTCGTCTCGCACACAAGGGCTTAAATTCTATTTTGAAGTTTGTCCAGCTACGATCATTTGTAACCCACTCTTTAAGCCAAGACTTGGCGTCACCTTTGAGACAATTAGCGATCCTGGACAAACACTCATTATCATCCCACCCATTTATGTCGCGAGCCCTATCGACTTCCTCGCACCACGAATCGATATCGTTCACACTCGGGTCAAAATTAGAGATATAAAAATGGTTTGATCTTACTTTTGACAAAGCACTTAACGCTCCGATGATCCTGTCCGTAGCATCGAAGCTCGACGTTGCGGTCACTGCGGTGTCAGCGCTCGTATGAGACTCCGGCGGCGGAGGCGGCGACGGCGGACCGACAGTACTCACACTGGCACCCGTGGCCACCACAGCACCGGAAGAAGGCAAAACCGACGGCACTGTATCGCGTGCAGCGTTCACACTAGTAACGTTTTCTAATGCAGTTATACGAGCCAGAATTACTTCGAGTTGATCGCGGAGATCCGTCACTTCACTTCTACCCGCATTACTCCTAGTTGTACGTCTACCGGACATTTTTCAAAAACTTGAAAATTGACTGTGTTGCCAGGACTACCAAGAGTGGATAGGACTAACGGAGTTCTATCCCACTTCTGATATTGTCGCTAGGTTTATATTTTACTTAAAAAAAACTATCAGTAAAACGACAGAATTATATTTAATCACAATTAAATCAGAATAAAGTTATTCAAACAATTTAAACACGGTATATAACAATTTCTACAGTCAACCGACAAGAGTTCCGCCTAACTAGTGAACGCTGCGCGTGCCCGAAACGAACTGAACTGACGAGGCGCGCGCGCCGCTATCCTTCCCTCTGCGATGACGTTGTGGCGGTGGGGTTAGCCACGCCCATCACTGCTTCCGTTCAACTCTAACAATTGATATAAAAAGATTCCATATTTACTTACATTTATTCTACAACTATTAATAGAATTTTCCCCATAACGGGGTTACTTAACAAATGTTTTCTCGGCTACCCAGAACCATCTGGATAATTATTAATAGTTACGGAATTCTGTCTGAAGACTTAGTTGGGGTTAATTTTAAATCAGAACAAAGTAAACACAAATACCTACGTGGTAACATTTTGTATTTTTAATATCCTAATACCTAATACTTTAAAAAAAAATACACTGTCCTAAGTAGTACCTACAGTTTTATTGGAAGTTACGCTAGTGTAACTAACTATCTAGTACCTGTAAACGAGTCATTGTTGCATACATGTTTGTATACATGAATACTAGAAATAAAATAGGGTCTAAGGGCCAAAAACTTTTTTATTTATGTCGGGTTGGAAAATCCTCATGGAGTCCCTCCGCCCTGAGGGAAGGGCGAAGGGAACTGTCAGACTCTTACTCACTAAAAACCAACCCGTGTTCCTCATGTACCCATGTGTCGGAGGGTCGGGTAACCCTCCGACGGGTATTGGCCCGCCACATGGTCAGGCGGGCCCCGAACAAAACCCCCTTGGCGGCGGATGAAGGTGTTGGGCTCCGCCGCCAAAACACCCAGCGGCCGCAGAGGATAGGGAGGACGCCCTATCTCCCGCGACCAAATGGAAGCGCACCATCGTTGCGTCGCGGTGGGGCCGGAGAGGAAGAGGAGATGCGGTGTTGCGTTGCCGTCCTCCCTATCCTCTGCGGCCGCTGAGTGTTCTGGCGGTGGATCCCAACACCTTCATCCGCTGGCAAGGGGGTATCCTTCGGGGCCCGCCTGACCTTCTGGCGGGCCAATACCCGTTGGGGGGTAGAGAGGAATGCTTCGGTGAAACCCTACCCTTCGACACATGGGTACATGAGGAGCACGGGTTGGTTTTTAGTCAGTAAGAGTCTGACAGTCCCCTTCGCCCTTCCCCTCCAGGGCGAAGGGACTCCATGAGGATTTTCCAACCCGACACAAAAAAAAAGGTACAATAAACTTATATTTTATAATCAATCCAAAGAAAACTTAAAGTCCAATTCCAGTCAACTTAAATAAGGATCTATATACTTTGCGCTATATCATAAATAAAGGCTTAAGTGCCAAGCCCCTTTTTGAATAGACACTTAGGTATAATATCTAAAGAAAGACCGTGATGTGACAAACATAAAAGTAAGCAAATATTTATTCAAAATAATAATAAAGAAATAAAAGCCAGTAGTATTATAGTAATATCATAAATTTTATTTTAGTTCAAAATAGTTTCGTAATATTTTTAACACTTCTTACACTTTTTTTGCCATTTTTACGCCTTTTTCGTCTGTTTCATAAGAAAGGCATCACGCAACAACGGACATAGACCTTTTTAAAGAATTACGCCCCCCGCGCCTTACATATCCGCGTTTCTTAAAGATGTAAGTATCAAGCAAATAACTGCGCTAGACGTTTAGTTCCTATTTTAGGTTATTGGCGAGGGAACATACGCCATGATACAGTAATAAAAACGAAACATGATTTTTGGCACTTAGCCACTTTTTTATTTCTAGTATTCATATAATATGTATCTCCGAAACGCCTCCAACGATTTTCATGAAATCTAGTATGCTAGGGGTTTCGGTCGCTAAATTGATTTAGCTAGGATAGATAGATAGCAAAAAAGAATACCCGGGTCATCCAGGAACATAATAGTACCTTGAAAGACTTGATTACTAGCAACAGATTTTTAAAAAGTGATTTCTAACCCATTGCATATAATAGTCATTGGCGAGTACAATGTATAATGGTCTTACATTGAACCATGCTGTCCTATGTGAGATTGTGTTTGAAGTATTTGTGCAAGTATTTTCGCGCACGTCGCACGGGAGCCAGTATTCGATGCTATCTATGTTTTTATTTGTTCAATGTGCTCGTTCGCTACTACTGCGCAACAACGTACGACGTCTTTGTAGCAGACGTTCGCAGTTGTGAATGCTTGACACTTACTAAATTGTTTTATACACTCGTAGGGTCACGTGTCTGATGTTATTTCAATCTCACGTAAATAATCTCATGTATCATATTTTTTATACTTTTGCAGGTATTAATCATCTTACAAGTTTGTTCAACGAATTTTAATCGCGTTTACATTCTAATTGAAGGTTTAAATGCAACTGTCGCGGTCGCAGAGTTCCGCCATGGCCTCGACCATTGTAAGCTGATCGAAACGTTGGATAAAACAGAGATATTTCATATTTAGATCTCATTTAGTTGTGAAGTCCCAATTAAAACCCGTAAAATAAATATTTGTGTTAAAAATAACTTTTTCCTTCAAATTAATTTAAGATTCCTGCTACTATCCGAATTCCGTATACTAATATCCATAATGGATGTTACGAACTATTTTGTTGCCATTTCTACTTTAAGAAAGGATTTTTATAATCTTACTATAGTCTCTATCTTATATCAAAAATTATATCAATTTTACTATAGTAAAATAATATGAAAAAAGCACTCATGACAATAACATTATAAAACAAATTCAATAATTAGGGTTCCGTACCTCACAAGGTAAAAAAAGGAACCCTTATAAGATCACTTTCTTGTCCGTCTGTCTGTCTGTCTGTCTGTCTGTCTGTCTGTCTGTCCGTGTGTCACCACCGATTTTCTCAGGAACGGGTGGACCTAGCAAATTGAAATTTATACCAGATACTGAGGTCTGTGGTTCCTATTAGGTGTATAAAAATTAGGGTCCTGGGTCAACCCGATAAAAAGATATGGTCAAAATTAGATTTTAGCGAAAACTTGTAAGTACCAAAATTAACCTTAATTTTCAACTTTTTTTAATTTTCGGAATTTTTCCTTTACTTGTGCTGTAAAACCTTGGTTTTGACCAAAATTGACAATTCTAGGTCAACCGTAAGTACCCTATAGGTTTTGGGTCGAAAACCTATATGGTAGTTCCCGTTGAACTAGAATCACGAAATTTGGCCCAAAGCAGGGTCTTACAGCACAAATAAAGGAAAAATTACAAAAATTTCAAAAAGTTGAAAATTAAGGTTAATTTTGGTACTTACAAGTTTTCGCAAAAACCTAATTTTGACCATATCTCCTATGTACCCCTACAAAAAAAAAGTGGAAAATTTAAGGGTGTCCCCATACATACATAGTAGACTCCATCTACCACTATCTTAATAGTAGGTACTCTTTGTATGGGCGCTCGTACAGAGAGAGTTAAAGCGCCCCTTATGGAGAGAAGCGATCGATAGAGACCGCTAGGGGGCGCATTTAGAAAATGTATGGAAATTGTTCCTGTCATCTAGGCTATCGTCCACCGTGACGATCGAGTGCAAACTGGTACTAGACCCTCAGATTTGGAGGACTAGCATAATTAGCATCAACCTCAAATAAGGTAAAATGCGTACGGAACCCTCGGTGCGCGAGTCAGACTCGCACTTGCCCGAATTGTTTTTTTTTCATATTCATAACAATTATGTTCATTTAACAGATCATTTTGGAGAAAGCTTTGTCAATAATAAATAATAATATATCTTTATACGACTAAAAGCCGCTGAAAGTTGAATTAATACACATTTATTGTGTCAAGTCGTGATCAAGAAGATCAATTAATTAAATAAAATATCTATAATTAAATCACTAGAGCACCCGCGCGGTTCGTTATAGTTAAATAAAATTTACACATGCCCATTTTAATGTACTATATTTAATATACATTTCGGTTGTAGTAGCTACATGTAACTTCTCTCATATGTCGACAACATAAACAATGGCGTTATCTAACGGACATCCATAGAACTACGAAGCCAAGCATTGACTGAATATTCCAAAATATGCATATAAAACTTTTATATGCGAGTACTACTTACCTAAATAAAAGTTTTCTTGGGTTAACGCAAATGTAATACACATTAAAATTAAAATCCAGTTTACGAATTTTATTCCGTTACTAGCTGTTTCCCGCGGTTTCAGCCGCGTCCTGAGGTAACTACTTCACGTATCCGGTTAATTTATAGCCTAAGTTACTCCTTGGTACATCAGCTATCCGTCAGTGGAAGTCCCGTCTAAATCGGTCCAGCCATTCCAGAGATTAGCGAGAACAAACAGCCAGACAGACACACAAAATTTAAAAAAATGTCATGTCGGTATATGTACCGTGCATACATCCATATACATTTAGTAAAGAGCGGTTATTTTAATATTACAAACAGACACTGTAATTTTATTTATGTGTATAGATAATCACTTCCGTAACCTATAAAGTAGCCGAAATATCATGTGCCTATATTTTTATATTTCGAATTGTATAGGTTTTATTCCTTTATTCTGAGTACACACATATACTCACCTCTTTTTCCGTCAGGGTAGGTAGAGACAACGAAACGCCTTACTACTATCCTCACAAACCTTACCAATAAACTGAGTATTTTTTTATTTATTATTTTTCTTAGTTTGAATCGAACCCATGACTTCTTTCACTGATGAGACCAACTTGCCTGCCGTTCCTTTTAATCTATAATCGCAAGCATAAGCACAAACTGCATTGTTCGTTTACGAAAGAAAGTAACTAAGCGGAGATTGAAATATGAATAAAGGCATTACGTGACACGTGGTTGCATTACGTTGTGGAACATAATATATTAGTGCAGTGGGCCGGCAAGTATACGGGAGCACAGATGGAGAGCAAACACAGACTTAACTGCACTAGACGGGTAGATTCCCTTTTAATTAAACGAGTGCTAGACGACGCCCGTGCTAACCGAGGCGAACTACTCAACTTACACTGAAATTGATATAACTACACTGGTTTAGTGTTTAGTAACTTTTTGTGGTTTAACAAATATTTTCTGTGCTCATATTGCTTGAATGGTTTTATATTGGGCGTTATTAGCCTGAGCTAAAATGTGACTAAAACTCCAAAACAAATGAATTAAAAGACTCCAAGCTTGTGGCATATTCCAACCATTAAGAGAGTTTACCCCAGTGCGGCACCGTGGAGAAAGCACGCATCAGTTAGTTTTACAATAAAATCTCTTAAATCGCTAGAAAACCCATTTTCATTGAATTTATTTTAAAAGCAGTTAAACTTTACAAAGGCCACAGTATTTCTTTTAAAAAGTTTGTTCTTTTTCCTACTTCTCATTAGAATATCCCTGTGATTTTAAAATAAAAGATTCAAAGAAAATCTCAATTTGCTATGAACTGCCAGAATTAGATTATTAATAAAAAGGATTAACGTACACCAGGTGCGTGACTTTTCTGTCATGTTATTTATTACAAGTTGCTTAAATAAGAACCCCCGTCTGATTCGCTACCTACTCATAGGAACAAACATTCAAAATAAAACAGGGACACTTTCAATGTGAAAAGGGTCGAGCGGGTAATTGGAAAACATAAAACACAAAAACTCAATTTATATCCGTGCAACGCGTGTAAATAATATAAATTGATTTGGATCAATTTAAGGGAGAGAATAATCACCGAGTTTTATTAGCCCCTGCCTTGATCACAAGTGTATTGCGAGTTCATAAGTGCCGTTATAAATTGTATGATAAAATGATCGTTTACGTTTTTAGTGTCCGGCTATGGGCTCTACGGGTTTGTAGACCATTGGCCCGAGTCGTAAAGACGCTCGGATCACGCCAACTGTCCTCCAGGACTTGTAATCTACAGGTGTTGTTGTGATATCCAATTATACGAAAAAGGTTTATGACTCGTATGGCTCAGTTTTAACGTCAGCTTTGTTGTGTATTCGTTTATATTTTGAAATATAGTACTGGTGATGATGTTGTACATAACTCAACGAAATGTTGTCTAGAAATTTTCTCTTGTACTCTGTTTATTAGAACAAAAAGACCAAATTGGGGAGGTCTTGAAAACGGAAAAGTCCGAAGCACCCGTAACCGGCGAGCATGTATGAAAAGAGTAATGAATGTAGAGGAAGCGCGTAAGGTTTGCAAGGATAGAAGCATTAAGTGGCGTTCTGTTGTTTCTGCGTACACCGACGAGAAACAGGCGTGAGTGTATGTATGTATCTAAAAACAAAAAGAACACTTAAATAGAGTTTAGGTATAGTTTTAGGCCACATGTAGAGACGAGTCAACTAAGATGCGTTTTAATCACCGACGAGTAGGTAAAAATATTTTGTTTGGCGGCTCTAAATATCTTAATATATAAAATCCTTGCGTTACTGACTGACTGACAGACACGCTATAGCCGAAACTATTGGGCGCAGGTAGCTGAAATTTGGCATGTATGTTCCTTGGCGACCGTAGGGGTGCACTAAGAAGGGATTTCCCGAAATTCCCACGGGATCGGCCAAAACGGGTAAATTGAAAAAAATGCAAGCGTAGCTGCTGGCGTCCTCTAGTAATAAATAATAATAAATATTCTACCACATTCACACAACACCATCTAGTCCCATACTAAGCAGAGTTTGTACTATGGGTACTAGACAATGGATAAACATACATATATACATTTTTTTGTAAATACATACATATTATACATAGAAACACCCAGACCAAGACAAACATCCATGTTCATGCACACAAATGTTTGACTAGCGGGAATCGAACCCGCGACCTTCGGCGTAGCAGTCGCTTACAATCCCGCGGCGCCAACCGGTAAAACTACTATTATCGCATTGTTTTGTCATATCTCTCTAATGTTGCGTAATATTAAATTATACAGCAAATGTCGCGTCAACCTTTACGCTCATATTCTTATTCTTCAGCCTCAAATCTCTGCGCAGCAGCCAAACAGGTATATTGTTAGGCCAAACAAATAAAACCTCGCACTCTTACCGAATAAACGCAATCTGTACCATCTTTTAAAAACACACATGTAATACATACAGTGACGCTAATGGATTTTGCCGTGAACCGAAGCACAAAAGACCCTTCTTATTTATTAAGTATATCTGCTTTTCGTATTTGAGAGGACATTGACCTTCACTTCAAATACAATACGACCTTTTTAAGAAAAGCTTATCACAAACTTAACCTTGACATTTTTCTGTGTGTAAGTAAATCGCCTCATGAAAGTATTATAAACATATGAGTAGATATGTAATGTAAACCGGTATTATCTGTATACGAACACAACTTTGTCTGCCTGTCTATAACGTGTTAATGTCTAAAGAAATGACCTAATTTTGATGAAATTTAGGTCAGAATAAACTTGAAGCTCTAGAAAAATGTCCGTGTGGTGACGGATTAAGAATACGGAACTTCACCACCCCATAACATCCCATGGGTGTCGTAAGAGCCGACAGAGGGACCATATTATGCAGAGAACTGCACTGTAAGAGAAGGAAAACTTGATACGAATCCTAAACCAACCCGTTTGGCCAGCGATAAAAGCCAGTTCGGGTGTCTATTGCGTGCACTCGTAGAGATTCATAAGTACGGGGGTTTTATTGGATGTTAACCTTAACCCTATGCCCAAAATAAAAGCGTGTCCTAGTTCGAGACCTATAAAACTTCAATAGCAATTTCCTTCGGTAGGTACACTTAGGTACTTACTTACTTATGATAGTAATAATATATAATAGATACATAGACTCATGCCAGTTTTCCGAAGGGCCTACCCCTTCGGAAAACAGGCGTGAGTCTATGTATCTTGCTCTTCTGTATCATGCTCTTCTGTTCAGGGTACATATTTACCTAATCATTTTCAATAACACATTTAAGGTGACAAAACAAAAGCATTAAAGCGAAATAGTTACATACAAGGGCGATAAACGAGCTACGCTTCGCCTGATGATGACATAACCGCAATTCTGTCGCAGGCATATCGTTTAAAACGCCATTAGGTATACATAGGCCGATGTCTGTTCACAAATTATGGTCAAATTGGCCATGTAAACATTCCGCGGCACATTAAAAACAATCATACCGTGCTTACGAAAAGTCTTTCTTTGCCACCTCTTGTATTCGTTGTCAAGTGATTCGAATTCGTAATTTCGAAATTTTGTTTTTCGAGATCGCATGGCAATGACGTTGTAACGTGCATTTTTTATAAGTTTTTTTTTGTATTAGAAAAGTTACGGGGACGTGGTATTCGGCGTTAAACTTTCGAAGTCGGTCTTGTATCGCGACATATTACGTTATGTTAGGTTTCCTTATAACGCTACACTCAACAATAAGGCTCTGCAAAGCTTGACTCCTTTAACTCAGTTTAAAACACTAATAGGGCATCAATCTGCCTTGACACTAACCTATGTTGAAATCAAACAATCAGCTGCATACTAGTGTGTTCAAAATATAAATCCCTTAAACTAAAAACATGTAAATTTATTTGATAATGTACCTATTTACTAATTTGATAAGTTATTGTAATCTACGAAACATAATTAGTAACTCATTAGTACTTTACAAATGCTGCTTTGTATACACGAAATCTACACAATGTAGTACATTCATCAAAGCTGTACAATAGAAGCGCACATAATATACATATAATGTATGCAAATATGTATGCACATGCAAGCACTCAGCGTAAATAAACGGCTTAAGCGATTCAACAAAACACGATACCATTTGACATCATTCACTTAAAGGAGCTGTTTACAATACGTATTACACGAGCCATTCAACTGAACAACGCAATTTGAACTTATCTACAAGCAAACGGAGTGAGATGGCTACCTATCTAGCACTATGTCTATCACTATGAAGCCGACTGGCTAATAGCGAGCGCCTCGTTCGGCGACCAGCTAACTTAAGCTCAACGGCAAACTTAATGTAACTTCGTCCATGCCAAGACTAGGCCTAATAATACCTTCATTACATCATCCGCTATTATATCTCGCTAATGTCTTCAAATTGTTATTCATTTGGCTTTACGTCAAAATTAGTTGATGTCAAGATCCTTCGAGTAATGAAGCGAGTCAGTGTGACATTGTAAGGCGTCACTGTGATGTTATGTTTGTCTTGGGCTGAGAGACTGCAATTACAATATGTGTATATAGTAGCTACATAATGCAGAATAAACACAATGAGCTTCGAATAAAGCCAGGTCGTAGATGCCGAGCATCATTAAGCTTCGCAATGTCTATTATTCACTTGCATTACAGACTAGTTTACAAGCGCTTTCTAACCTTTAGATAAATATATAAATGCTCATCTTCAATTAGACAAGGTTTGTTCAACTGTGCTATTGTTGAAATTAATTATTAGTCCGCTCGTTCGTACCAAATTCAAAACATTTTTTTTTTTTTTGAAAATATAATGTTTCGAATTTGGTACGCAGTACGTGTACAAGCTCGTATTTAATTGTAGCGTTGTACGGGTGCAGCGTTCGCTGGGCGAACGTGGCTAAGCTGTAATACCGCGCATAGCTATTCAATACCTACCACGAAATACAACTTTATTTGACAGCCACCTATATAAGTTATATTAAGCTTTATAAATGATAAAATTAAACATACATACTGAATCAATTCGTCATAAGCAATATTCACTATTTTTATACAAAACAAACATAATAATGGCCTCTCCATACATGGAACTGACTTAATTATTTTTATCATCTTACGGCACGTAGGTATTTACCTACTTTCGTCAACTATTAATACCTATAATGTCTAATGTAAACCAGTTTTGCTCATGGCTGCACTGAGAACAAAAATTGGGCTATGCCTATATTGTACAAACAAATTGATGTATGTAATATAAATTTTAATATCAGTATCTCAATTCAATATGCTAAAACGTTTTGCTTGCGATTTTGAAATATTGGAATACGGATGTCGCCAGAATATGGCCGCACGCGACGAGAATGAAGGGGGGCGCCCCGCAGTAGACGGAGCTAAGCTCCCTTCACCTCCCCTTCTTCACCCCCTCATTTACCAAAACAGTCGCTTAGGACAGCGCCTTAATATGCCTCCCGAGGTAGATTATCAAACGTATTATCGTCCATAGCGCCGGAGTTAAGTACCAACGACCCGCCCGCCGCCTAGATACAAAACAGTAACAGAGAAACGTAGAATATTTTTATCACTAAAGTAAATGGGATGAAAAGTGAAAATGTTCAGCGAGGTTCATGGCCTTTACCTAGGATCTTTTTAATATTAAATTTAAAACTTTAAGACTGGAATTAGTATATTCCTTCTTTTAAATTGCATAATTTTGGTTCTTTCTCGTTCTTTTATTATAATTTATGTACACCCTACTTTTACACTACTGTAGGAACAATTAGCGACAAACTATATGGTTTGTTTTAAAGAACAATCGCGTACGATTTGTGAATGATGGTTGTTAGAATTTTTCTCCGATTAATGCTAATAACCAAAATGTTAAAATTAAAATGAGTTATATAATAAAAGTGCATTTATTTTATACATAATCTATGTAGATTTAGTGTATAGTAATATAATACTACCCCATATCATCCCGTGGGTGTCGTAAGAGCCGATAGAGGGAGCATATTATGCATAGAACAGCACTGTAAGAGAAGGAAAACTTGATACAAACTCTATACCAACCCGTTTGGCCAGCGTGGTATAGTAGGCCAATTCCTCCTTACAAAGGAGAGGCCTAGTCCAGCAGTGGACTGCTAAAGGCTGATGATGATGATGATGAATATAATATTTCAGCCCTTTTTTAAATCTGTCACTCAGCCGGACAAAAGTTTCTTCTCAATAGAAAAAACAGAAGAAAACACAGTCTGTCTTGTTTTTGTCTATCCCACAAGGCATACTGTCTCTCTTCAAGAACATTGTGGAGAATTCTGGGCTTCTCTTGGGTTTACTCTTGTTCTAAATAGGGATATATAGACTACAGCATGTACAAATGGTGGCCTTATAGCTAAAAGCGATCTCTTCCAGGCAACCTTTGGATGGACAGAAATGATGTAAGCAATCAAGTGTGGCGATGGTGTAGTTAATTAATTAAATAATTTCAACTAATATACATACTGAATATACTTAAATGTGTACCTATTATATATCATAACTATCAAATACATTTATATCAAACATACTACATGACTATCAAATACATTTATACTCAATACTTAAATTAACACTTAAAGTCGGATAAGATTCCTAGTTGCGAAGATGTTAAATTTAAAAATTAATTTGCCCCTAAAGCACCTGTACGAAACTACTACTTATGTCTCAGTTTATGTTCTGAATACGGTATTAAACTGAGTCTTTAATTTCAGTAACTCGTATTTTATGTAAGCGTACAAACGTTTTACGAGGCGCGCTAGACGTGAGTTGCTTAAATATCAATACGATTCGTTCATTAACTATTTCTTGCGTAAAATCTTTTGAGAAATAAATATATAATAATCGAATGCACTGATGTCTTTAGTATTCAAATTATTTTTTACTAGTTAAACTCGCATTTTCACTTGCTTGGGAATATAATTCACTGCAGTGTGGCGGCTGCTTCGGCGAACTAGTTGTGATTGTAGTATTCTGCGGAGTTCAAGTTTACTCCGCAACGAACTTTATCCCAATACAAAGGTAAAGTGTTTTTGCCACTTAATCTTAAAACATCTACTTAATAATAACACATATGAAGTAAAGCAATTTATTTTCCAATAGTGCTTACCTCATGCCGATGGAGGCTCTTCCACGATGTCCTATCTAGGTGAGTGGTAGTTTATTCACTTGATTGCACCCTCCCTATCCCTACACCGCTTTCTTTATTTTTCCTACCAAGTTCTTTTTAATGTGTCATGTCGTATGATGCAGTACTTAGTCATTTTTATTCAGTCTATATATCCCTATTTAGAACAAGAGTAAACCCAAGAGAAGCCCAGAATTCTCCACAATGTTCTTGAAGAGAGACAGTATGCCTTGTGGGATAGACAAAAACAAGACAGACTGTGTTTTCTTCTGTTTTTTCTATTGAGAAGAAACTTTTGTCCGGCTGAGTGACAGATTTAAAAAAGGGCTGAAATATTATATTCATCATCATCATCATCAGCCTTTAGCAGTCCACTGCTGGACTAGGCCTCTCCTTTGTAAGGAGGAATTGGCCTACTATACCACGCTGGCCAAACGGGTTGGTATAGGGTTTGTATCAAGTTTTCCTTCTCTTACAGTGCTGTTCTATGCATAATATGCTCCCTCTGTCGGCTCTTACGACACCCACGGGATGATATGGGGTGGTATTATATTACTATACACTAAATCTACATAGATTATGTATAAAATAAATGCACTTTTATTATATAACTCATTTTAATTTTAACATTTTGGTTATTAGCATTAATCGGAGAAAAATTCTAACAACCATCATTCACAAATCGTACGCGATTGTTCTTTAAAACAAACCATATAGTTTGTCGCTAATTGTTCCTACAGTAGTGTAAAAGTAGGGTGTACATAAATTATAATAAAAGAACGAGAAAGAACCAAAATTATGCAATTTAAAAGAAGGAATATACTAATTCCAGTCTTAAAGTTTTAAATTTAATATTAAAAAGATCCTAGGTAAAGGCCATGAACCTCGCTGAACATTTTCACTTTTCATCCCATTTACTTTAGTGATAAAAATATTCTACGTTTCTCTGTTACTGTTTTGTATCTAGGCGGCGGGCGGGTCGTTGGTACTTAACTCCGGCGCTATGGACGATAATACGTTTGATAATCTACCTCGGGAGGCATATTAACATGATGCGGCGGCTGCGAGAAGCGATCTGTGAACGAGCCCGGCCGCCGTGATCGGACTGAATACAATTACGGGAATAGTGTAACTAAATTGCAAAGTTAGAGCTTCATACTCGTAGCTGCATATTAAGAGGTAGGTATAAAAAGCGTCGTGCTATGAAATTTTAATGACATTACTTTTGCATACATGACTCAACTGTTTCTTCTAATACCAAATCTAAATTTCATTCGCCTGTCGCGCTTAATGATGCAAACTTTGTTTCCACTTTGAATTATTGTGAATAAAAAGTTTTAAGAGCCGTCTATCATTGTCAATCATTCACCTGCCTATCTCTTTGATATGACGTTTATGCCAAAATAAATTATAGACGGAGTCCCCTAAGGGCTTTTGCATTTATTAGATCATCAAACAAGTTATCTGTGACAAGTGTAGGAAAGTTATGAGCGGGCGAGCATTTCTTGATACATGTGTAAGTACGCAATATCGGTTTAGTTGGAACAACAAATAGGATAAACAAAGACCGAGTTAGTACCTATTGTTAGTTGTTTTACGTATGTGCAAAAGACGGTAATGTGAAATAGGGATATTGAATTCTAAGCGCGTCTGCGACGAGCGAGCGTACGTGCCCCGCGACCCACTGTGCTACAAATAGATGTGTCCCGCAAAGAGGATAAGAAAGGAGCCATTGTGCCCGATGCACTACCGAGCTCCTGCAAATCTCAAAACATCTCCAAAGGACATAACGAGAAAAGTTGTGTGCGTTCGCACCGTCGCGTCGCGGACGTCTTCGCTCGGTCCGACTCTCCGATGCTATTATTATTTATTGCTCAATAACCATCCAACAATTTTTATTGCTTGTAAACATCTGTATCTCGGTGAGAATGTTATTAGCTACTGTTCTTCCAATGTTATTATGAAGATGTTGAACTAGGAGTAATACTTCGGTTGTTAGTTTAGCTCGTGAACACGAAGATATTTCGAATGTAAACTTAACAAGAGTAACCTGGTTTATGATAAGATTGTTTGACTTTGCTTTTATCAAGTAATATTAATCAATGTGTTTAAGGCACATTTTATTTTATTTAAACTGAGTTGATTTCAATTTATTGACAATTAAACAAACAACCAGTTTATGCTTCTTTATTTGTTATCAGGCTCAACGAATATTAGCTAATATCTCTATAAAAATGTCAAATATCGATTGATCTGATCAGCGATATTAACGATTCGAGTTTAGTATTCAAAACAGTTAAAAAGAGTGTCTATGCGTATTGTGTATTATTTGTTTTCCCAAGAACCTTTAAATAGAGTCCACACACATTTTATGCAATCCATAAATTAAAATTGGAAACGGATAAGCAGAATACCTGTACAGAGAAAGTCAAATAATATGGAAGGGCAAGCTAGAGTGTTATCGGGCTGAGCTGTTTGCTTGCATGCGGTCGGTGCCCTCGGCCCGTGCCTCACTATCCACATTGTATACTGCACTCCACCGCTACCAACGAATGTATGGCATGAGGTTACGTACCGAGAAATAACTTTATAAAATACGTAACTGCGCTTGCTCTAACCTGAGAATAGGGAATTGCGTTTACTTTAATATTTGTACTTTTATTATCTTGTCACATTGGTGTTAATATATCATATCTCAGAGTGAAGAATCCATCTGTTATTTTGTCAAGAGAAATCTGGAAAAGCGGTGGTAGCCCAGTGGTGTACGTAACGGACTGCCGAGACGATGGTCTCGGGTTCGATCCCCAGGTACCTCGGGCACACACCTCTGACTTTTCGAAGTTATGTGTGTATTAAAAATGTTAATTTTCGCTCGCTTAATAATGTGCCCGGTAGATGACAATAGGCTCGCCCCCTATTACATTGGGACCGAAACATATCTGGCGAAGTGTGGGTGTGTAATACACCTCTGCCTACCTCTTTGGGGATAAAAGGCGTGAAGATATGTTATGTGTTATGTAAATCTGGTAATGAGGAAGAAGTGCAGGGCATGCATTTATGCCTTACATGATTTACGGACTCATTGATTCGATTAAATTCCACCTTAACATGTAAAATGCTTTAGGTATTCTTTTTGTTATTACAAATTTCTTGTTACAATCAAGGGTCACTCGGATTCGAAACAACCATTTTATTTGTAGATCACACGAAATTTGCCTCAAGTGGCGATTGAGCCTAGAATATTCAGAGCGGTAGTTAACGGCAAGCCTACGGCTACGACATGCGTGCACATAATTACATGTGTAATTAATTACAACACTTCAAGAACAACGCTAGCGGTGATCATTTGTGAATATTAATAATACTAATTAAGATTCCCGTTATCTAGAATAATAGTCGCAATAGTAGGCAGTTAGACTAAGCGAATAAACCATTAAGCACGTCAGAAATCTAGCGTCGTCGGTATCGATTTCAGATATTTGACTACATGTACGAAATTGTACCAGTACTGTTTGGTAAAGCTACGAGACGATGCATTAACGAGACGATGCATTATACAAACAATTTTTCGCGTTCTATAGGTACTTGTGTTGACAGATATTGTTCTTCGCATCAAAAATATTCATTCGCCAAAAATCCGAGGTCAAAGGCGCCCCAAAATATATCAACTACTGAAACGCACTATTAAGGATATCTCCAAACCTACTCAATAGATTTTTGAGTATAATAAAGGGTACCACACGACAAGCTCCCAGCATTCAAATAAAATCATCATCATTTTCAGCCTCTATCAGTCCACTGCTGGACTAGGCCTCTCCTTTGAAAGGAGGAATTAGCCTACTATACCACGCTGGCCAATCAGGTTGGTATAGGGTTTGTTTCAAGTTTTCCGTCTCTTACAGTGCTGTTTTCTGTATAGTATGGTCCCTTTGTCGGCTCTTACGACACCCACGGGATGATATGGGGTGGTGACATTCCGTATTCGTAATCCGTCACCACACGGATATAATAAAAAAGGACTTGGTCGTATTCATTTCAAATAGCTGTTTGGTTAAATTAAGGTACAGATAACTTTACTAAGACAGATTTGGATTAAAAACAAGACTGATCATTTTACCAATGGTAAGTGCGTGAGAAATTATAGAAGACACTTGTATGCAAGAAAGAGGCTATATATGATATAGATATAGAGGCTATAGATTTAAGTATTTTTTTTGGAGAGGAAATAATTTACTGAAATCAAATAAGGATACATAGTGTAATAATATATAAACGTTCAGCCTTACAATACTGTTCGGTACCTACTGTTAACGCAGGTAAAGTCGCGTGCTAAAGTTAGTACAAAGTAAAATTTATTTTAAAAAGTTTTTTGCATCGTGCCAATACGTTGTGGGTAGTTTTGTATGACTATCTAAATCTATTTGAAAATAGATTTTTGTATGGCGCGTTTTTTGAAGTCAGTTTGATATATTTTTATAAAAAATATTTTGTCATGTAGCTAAAGCAAAAAGATACAGTCAAACACACGAAGTTGATTACTAGCCAGTATTGTACTCACATATTATATGTATTAGAAATATGTGTACATGAGAAAAAGTTCTCACATGAATTTAACATCGCTAGAGCCAATTCAATCATGAGTAAGAGAGACCCCACTACATTGTTAATGCCTACATGTAAGAGCTTCCTATTTCATAACAACTGTTATAATGTGCATAAGAGTTTTTAATAACATGCCAAAATCAATCCTTGAACTGCCGCTATATAAAATGAAGTATGAATTAAAAAAATGGCTTGTACCACAAACTTTTTATAACATGAAGGCATTTTTTGACCTGAAAACTTGTAATAGATAAAGAGAGAAGATATGATGAGAGAATAGATGTGATGAGAGTTCTATGTGACTTAATAATTTAGATAAATTATTTTAATTTGTTCTACTTATAATATATTCAAGTTTAAATTTTATAAGTAATGATTAAATTTTATATGTTTTATAATTTTGTATTTTGATTTGTATGCCAATACTGGCTGCCAATAAATGAGTGATTCGACACTAAACGTAACATCTGTAAATGTACCACATTTTCACAAATAAATTATTCTTATTATATTCTTATTCATATATTTTTAAAGTAGGCATGGTTGAAGACGTAAAACTAATTATAATATTTTTAGCCTAGCTATTCACCCAATCATCAGCCAGTTAAATTCAAAATTCAATATCTGGTACCTCGATGACGGAACCCTGGCAGGCGACGTACAGACTGTTTATCAAGATCTGGCTTTCTTGAAATCTAAATTTTCATCCATAGGCTTAGACCTAAATCCAACTAAATGTGAAATTTTCATAAACGACAATTTAAATAAATCCTCTATACTTTCCAAATTTCAATTTCTGACTCCCAATATAACCCACATTGAAAAAAGTTCTCTTCGCCTCCTTGGGTCCCCGATTTTAGACGAAGGTTTCGATACATTTATTCATGAAAAAATTCAAAATTTTAGTGAAATTTCGGACAGGCTCCTCAAAATTAACATTCATTCGGCTTTCACTATAATTCGGTATTGTCTTTTCGTGCCTAAATTTACTCACGCTATTCGAGCTTCGCCTTTTTGGAAAAATTCGAGCCTACTCATTGAAATGGACAAAATTATACAAACTACTCTTAGTAAAATTTTGAATATAGCACTGAATGACCGATTGTGGCTACAGGCGTCCTTACCTGTACGTTTTGGCGGCCTCGGTATTCGAAAACTTTCTGATGTTAGCCTACCAGCATTCCTGTCCTCGGTCCACAGCACTGCAGAATTGACCAGGAAAATCTTAGCACCAACACTGGTCGACTCTGAGGTGCCGTGTAAGACCGATGCCACGAATGCTTGGAGAAGAGCTTGTCCAAGCACTGAGTTACCCCGAAACCTATCCTCTCAGAGGCAGTGGGATGGGCCGCTTTGCAGCAGAATACGAGAAAACCTTCTTAGCACATCGTCTAATGCTGCAGAGCGTGCTCGCCTACTGGCTGTGGGAGAGTGGGAGTCGGGCCTCTGGCTTCAAGCACTGCCATCGTCCAACATCGGTACCATGCTGGACGATACGACCTTCCGCATCGCGTCTTGACTCCGTTTAGGCGCGCCATGTGTTACTCCACATCGCTGCCACTGTGGAGAGGCTGTCGACAGCCTTGGTCACCATGGCCTATCATGCAGCAGGAGCGCAGGTCGTATTTCACGACACGGCAACCTTAATGACATTCTCCGTCGGGCTCTTGTCTCCGCTGGCGTTCCAGCCCACCTTGAACCTCAGGGCCTGGTACGCAACGACGGCAAAAGACCAGACGGTATGTCTTTACTGCCATGGAAGTTGGGTAGGCCTTTGGTATGGGACGCAACGTGTGTCGATACCCTCGCGCCATCACATCTTCCTAGCACAGCCGGTTATGCGGGCGCTGCTGCTGCTACAGCGGAGACCCTCAAACGGCGCAAATACGTAAACCTAGTAGGGGATTACGTATTTGAGCCGTTTGGGGTCGAAACGTTGGGGCCATGGGGTCCAAGTGCGAGATCTCTTTTTAGAGACATCGCAAAGAGACTTGTCGACGCCTCGCGTGACCAGAAGGCTGGGTTGTATTTGGCCCAGAAGGTAAGTATCGCCATACAACGTGGCAACGCTGCCAGCGTTCTGGGCACGCTGCCAGTTGACGGCGATGTGGATGAATTTCATGACGCGCTCTAAAATTTTTTATTTTTCTTTTTCTGTATATGTTTTTTTGTGTGTTCTGTATATATTTCTTTGTATAGAATTTTAAGACTTAGTTACATATAAAATAATAATAATGTAATGATAATAAATTAAATAAACTATATTAATTATAATATTTTATTCTGTTTCACCATTTAAATAAAACATGTTTAGTTTCACATTCTGTTTAGTCATAGAACAAGATAACACACTTTTACGTTACTTTTCCACGAAACTGCAACATTAACTAGGCGTTCCCAATTAATACAGGACTTTGCCACCAACAATAAAAGAGAGGGGTTGCAATAAAACCATTGTACCTCGATAGAACAGGGCTCACGGTATAGTTTAAACATTTTTCATTGACATTTTAGGTGGATATATTATTATCATCATCATCATCAGCCTTTAACAATCCACTGCTGGACTAGGCCTCTCCTTTGAAAGGAGGAATTGGCGTACTATACCACGCTGGGCAAACGGGTTGGTATAGGGTTTGTATCAAGTTTTCCTTGTCTTAAGTGCTGTTCTCTGCATAATGTGCTCCCTCTGTCGGCTCTTACGACACCCACGGGATGATATGGGGTGGTGACATTCCGTATTATAAATCCGTCACCACATGGACGGATATATATTATTATAAGCCCACAAAATTGGGATATAAAAATGAGCAGCTATTGTGAATCTTTATTATTACGGTCAAACCACTGACAAACATACTAGCAGTTAGTTCTCTTGTTATGCTAAGCAACTTTTGCAAATGAGTACGCTCCCAAGTAACACTTGCTGGGAGCTTTTTCCGCAGGTTTATTATGGTTTTACGTCGCAGTATAGTCGGAAATAGTCCTTATAACACGACATGCGCTGCATTTAGCAGCGCTCGGCTATAGAATAAGACTCATAAACTCGTCTATAGTTATTCTAATGAATAATTCTATGAGGACTAATTTTCTTAAGAGTGTAAAGCACGTTCGTTTTTGCTTACAATATTGTGTCGACGCTGGCACAGTAATACATATTTGATTAAGGAACAGATTAGCACAATATACACACATCAACAAAGTCTAGGGATATTTTATATTTCATCAAATATCTAAAAATCTATGAAGAATTTTCTGATACAGTAAATAGAAGAATCATAGATTATTTTAAGGTCTTTAATAAAAATAAAAAACATTTCGTGTTTTTTTTCGTTTTAAATAAAAAAAATAATTTTTTTAATCATCATGGAAAATTAGTATGATAACAACAAACATTTCTTCTTAAAAAACTATTAATTTTAATAAAAATGGAAAAAATCTTGTAAAATCTAATCATTAATAATCAGTGTTGCCACCTCTTACATTGATTACACATCGACATCGATTGTTAATACTTAAAATTAAATTGTCAATGTCTTGCTGCGGTATGAGGTCCCATGTCCTTTGCAAGTGTTCGTAAAGTTGTTGTTCAGTCGTCAAATTTGGTGGAAAATCTCTCAAAGCTTTTCGTTGTAACATGTCCCAGGCATGCTCGATAGGATTTAAGTCGGGCGACTGTGCAGGCCAATCCAAAACTTGAATATCGTGCTCTCGGAGAGCGGTCGATACCAGCCGCGCCGTATGGCAAGGAGCATTATCGTGCATGAGTAGAAATTCATGGCCTATTTGAGTTCTGTGTGGGACAATAACGGGCTCTACTACCTCCTCGTGGTATTTTTGTGCAGTCACGCTGCCTTTGATCCAAACGAGTTGGGTTCGTCCGCCAAGACGAATTCCTGCCCACACCATGATTGTCCCGCCTTGGTATGGGTGGACCTCCTGAGGGTGCCGTAGACGGCTAACTCTCCCTGGAGCTCTCCAAACGCGTGTTCTTCGTGAATCCGGGTGAAACCCAAACCGGGACTCATCGGTGAACAGCACCAAAGACCATTGTTCGTCACTCCATGGTAAATGCTCCCGAGCCCACGAAAGCCGCCGACCGCGATTGCCACGTCGCAATGCTGGAACACGCAATGGTCTTCGAGCATGAAGATCAACTTCATGTAACCTTCTTCGCACGGTTTGGTCGCTTACCAGCAGCTGGTGGTCCTCCTGGAGCCTTTGCACTAGTTGCAGCGCTGTGATATTGGGTTGTCTTCTGGCGGTCATTTGGAGAAATCGATCCTGTCTCTGCGTAGTAACACGATATCTACCTGTGTGCTGTTCGGCCACATCTCCAGTACTGCGATAACGTGACCACAACCTTGATATCACATTTTGACTGGTATGTAGGGCCTCAGCAACGACGCGTTGAATTGCACCATTTTCTAACATGCCCACGGCTCGTAACATTTCATCTCGACTCAAATGACGACGTGACATGACTTTTAAAGTTCGTACGTCACGTTAAATTAAAAAAGGAAAACAATTAAAAACCCTTTTCATTAATAATTATAATAAAACAGTTTTAACTTTCTTTAATGTAACGAATTACTAGCAAATTTGCCGCCATATTTTGTTTATTATTTTGTTTTTTTTCTTTCCATGTTCAAATTTTGAAAATAGAATAAAAGAGGTTTTAATCTGTATATAAACTTTTTGTGGAAACTAACAAGGTTCTAAACTATAAACTCGTAAATAATTTAGGATTAAGATATCCCTAGACTTTGTTGATGTGTGTACACACAAAAATCTAGTTTCGTAGAACGTCAAAATATAAGGAATTAATATTGAAAATGTCAGCGGCGAAATAGGAACAAAGGCGGAAGCCATCAATTCCACTTATCTATACAATTATTCAACTACCATCATAATGTGGGTTTCCTTCGAACCTTTGTCTGTAATCGAAACACTAAGCCGAAGTGATTTAAGATTAGGGTGTGGGAAAGTGGCGTTCATTTTCGTTTCTACGTGGCACAGGTGCGATACCAATTTTTTCTTAAAATCGTGAAATTTATGTTCGGTGTAATTTGGTTTAGTGAAATTACTCTTGTTTAAGCAGAAGTGGTATTGACTCAACGACTTCACTTCATCAAGAAGTGCGTCCATTTTAAGAGACACTGTTTATTTATCCCAAGAAAGGCCCGAGCTTTTAGGGAGGATAATGATAAAGCCTCGCTCAAAAGTTTCACGTTTACATAGAGGTAATTTCCTGTTGTGTATATCTCAAAATTATTTCATACATACGCAGTAGGAACATCCATACTGCCAAGCTCTCAAGAAGCCCCCTGACCCAGTAAAGCGAAACGCGTTTCGCATTATTGTTGGTAAATTCAAAAACACAAGTGAACTCTGTAAATTTCACACCTTTCTCGTAGAATAAAATTTGGTCTCGAAATAATGCATCTGGCATTTTTATATTTTCAGTTCATATATTTTAGAATCTGATGTCAAAGTTAAAATAATTGTGGGATAAGTATTAAATCCGATTGTGTTTTTGACTGTATACACACGTATGTATGATATTTGACGTACATAAGGTTGTCATTCGACCCTTGCCGTTATTAAGTTCTGGGTTCTGGGTATGACTATCCCGATAAAAAAATCAGAAGGAAAAGTTGTACCCGTACCGTTGAACTCTGACTATAAGTCATAACAGAACTGTTGTTAAACTGACTTTACACGAGAGTAAATAGACAGTCCCTAAGTCTATTGCAGGCCGAGGTGTACAAGAGGACGGGATTTTGAATATCAATATGAATTGACGTCAACGAACATTTCATTGTGTTTGGAAGTGGCGATGTTTCACTATAGCTGACATATTAGAAGCTTATTCTATCTACTGGAAATAATTACCGTTTGGATAGAAAAGCGTGATTGTAGGGTTCTGAATTGGCCGAATAGTAATAGCGTATATATACTTTCTGATTTCGAATAAATATGCTGAACCAAGGTCTGGATACGTTGATTAACTTCGAGAAATATTACAAATTATTATAAACATGGAAATATGCGGGGTGACTACATTATTATATTATGTAGCCGTAGTGCATAGAGTTAGAAGCTCAATAATAAACCTCTTTACTAATTAGATCGTTCGTATGGCGTAAAGTTTACCGTTGATAAATCGTAGTTTTGTGATTGTGCTTTCCTTATGTTCATTATTCCTTTATTTGTAAATTGGAAAGCATATGTATTGTAACGATTATTAAAATAAGATAATTGATAATTCTAAGAGACAAGCAAACAATCAACACAACAGATTAACAAAATCAAGCAGTAAAACCGCCTGTCGTCTTCATATTTCGATATCTATATTCAAGGTTTTCTGCAGTCCATGAATGACAATTGATTGCTCATCGAGTCGATATTGTGGGCAGAGATTATCGTCATCGCTCGGGAACCGGACGCCAGCCGGACGGCGGCCGGCCGTCACTCGCAAAGCCTCACACGCATCATTGCCGAATCAATGCACCGCCAACGTATTCTCTGCAGGCATATGAAAAATTTACGTTGAAATTAAATCACTTTGCTTTTGCACGCATGTTTATTAATTTTATTAACAGTTTATTTTAACGTCAAAGGGGCTTAGTTGGCTTTTCACAAGAGATTTTTTACAAGTTGTGGTAGAGATTGTCAGAGTTATATAGAGGAAAGGATAAGTACCTTTAGTCAACAAATTTAATATTTCTCGTGGCCATAGATGCGGGCAAAGCACGATATAAATGTATGTAACAAGTCTTTATCGCTTAATATAATACAAGGTTACACTAGCCGTGGTTACGAGGTGGCAATCGTCTTGTGACCACTAGAGTAAATATAGGGTATTTCACTAATGTTTTTTTTTATAGACTCACGCCTGTATCCCCGAAGTGGTAGGCAGAGGTGTCCACATTTTGCACTGAATTTTTAGGTCCCACGTAATAGGGGGCGAGCCTATTGCCGTACCGGGCACATTACCAAACTACGTGCTGCTTCCAAGAATTTCCTAACGGAAAAACCCAATAACACTTTGCCCGACCCGGGAATCGAACCCGAGACCTTCCAATCCTACGCGCACATTTATGCTACGAGACCAACGAGGCAGTATTTCACTAATATATATTCAAATAAATCATTACATAACATAGAACCGTTACGTAAATATTACTATGTGTTCAAGTCGCCAACGTTTAAAAAAGTATTCATGATTTAAATTGCAATGCTAAATATTATCTATCTCTATAATGTTCTCGTAAGACATGCCATGTCTGCCAACTTGGCCGTTGTGGTAGACCATGTGAGCTCTTAACCTTCTCGTAGTGGGAAGAACCCTAGCAGTGGGATAGTTTTTATAAAGGACAGGTAAGTATTATACTAGGATAACATATTGAAAATCAATGTATTACAAAATGAAAATGATTCGTAGTATTTTGATTGCAAGCTTGCTGTTAAAAATCTCGGACACTATGGAGATAATTAACCGTAAAAATTGCGATTCTACGAATTATACAAGCACGCAATTGAAAAGCACAATACAAATTATTTCGTTAGAGGATTGTACTTATTTACTGCGAGCACGTTGAATATTCTACAACTTTTTCCATGTGGAAAGTTTATATTTCAATTAAAATTTATAATAATCATGTTAAGAAAACTTCAACTTATCTGGAATGTAGTTAATCATGTAGATTATAAATATATGTTTGCTTACGCAGGTACTCATTTTTTAAAATTACCCTGTGATTTGGTCATAAACAGTGCAGAAATATCGGATATATGAAACAAGGAACACATATTCCGAAAGACAATTTAAAAAGAATATTAATAACCACGAAAGTTTAAATTTGTATAATGTACCTACATATAGACATTTCAATAAACATGGCGCCAATCTTGATATTCGCTAAATTGACATTTATTATTTACTTTTACATCGACAAATTCGACAATAAATACATTCTGTGAAATAATCTACTCTCTATCTATTACGAGTCAGTCTGCTGATAGATAGACGAACTTATAAAAAACGAACAATTGAGGTTAAATATTAGACACCCTAGCCAGCCTTCGCCTAAGGCACTCAAATTTAAGAAATACTTTAAAATGTGCTCCAAAATTTCGGAACAAGCCAAATGTCGATAAATTGTTTAAAAAATATACAGGTATATTTTGTGACACCGAACTCTAGGAAGTAACAAATTTACATCACGGCCCACTGGACACCGTCCTCGACCTTTTTAAACTAATTGTTATACATTTGTAAATTGATAAATAAATCCAATTATAATGAAACATGCAGCTTAAAATAAAATAAAGGTTGGATATTTTTAAAGTACCTCTTACCAAAAAGATTATAAGTTGTGTAAAAAAAATATGATAAGGGCTAAATATCTACACGCAAACTAACAAGATTTGTAAACGGCGGTTCTAGGAGCTATGGCTCCATTGGGAATTTTAGGCTTATACTAAATTTTACACAAAAGCTTCAAAGGGAAGTCGGGCTCTTTGCAGATGGCGAGCCGTTGTATGGCTCTTCTCTATATACTTAAGTAGTATGCGCCCTTGTCCTCTACGATCTTAATTTGGAAACTTTAGAAGCGCTTAGCTTTGAGACCTTACACTGCTTGCGATAGGCATCTTCACAAATTAGTTTTATATAATTAACAAAATAGAAATGAGATAATTTAGGTTTCCCTTTTAATTATCTTGTTATATATAATACCACTACAGAAGATTTTTTCCTTTTCTTCGTGTATTTTGCAATACGAAATAACAAGTGTAAACATGTAATGAGAAGCAACATATTCCAAGTCTATTCAGATCATGTTTAAACTAAGTATAATTCGTTTATATTCCAAGTTATTCGAGTGCCACGCTCCGTGTATATACGTGTAACGTTCAAATTGAAATGATCATTATCACAAAAACAAACGGCTTTGTAAAAGAAAAATATAATACTATCAACACCAACTTGAAACTGAATGCGAAAGCCTACTGTACCGTGAGTAAAAATCTTAAACAAAGTCCGACAAAGCTGGTTTAAAAAAATCACACACGTCGTACTTTAGTACACAAACAAGCTCCTAGGTAATATTAAGCATTTTTGTCATATTATAAGACCACAATATATTTTTAGTTACAGTGTATGTTAATACGAATAAGTTATATCACTAGATGCATCTATACGTCGCCATTGAATAGCATGTCCGTATATTGATGTTCGCACAGCTATCTCCGCAGCTCACACCGCCTTATCGCTTCCACATTGACGCATAGCCTGGCGGTCGATGCAACATGAATGATCATCGGTCATCAGATGAACGCAATCTCGGGATTGCGTTCATCTGATGACACATATCGCTCTGACACATTCACTCCGCCAGTCTGTCGCAATATACTGCTATAGAGCCACCAACATTTAAGTTCTATTTGTTATCCGAATCATTCGATCGAGATTTCAGCCGGTGGTATAGGTTACCTAGTTATAGCGCGACAAAGGAACTTTTCTCATCAGTAATCCTGTTGTATTAATACTTGTTTTTGGGTATCTTACGTGGTATTAAATTCGTAGGTATTGGACACTGACTTTGGAATTAAGCTATTATATACCTATTCCCATCTCATCATCCCACCCATGGTCCGTGAGGTGACGGATAAAGAATACGGAATGTCACCACCCAATATCATCCCATGGGTGTCGTAAGGGCCGACACAGGCTGATGATGAATACCTATTACGTATTAGATTATAGACTCGTGTCGCGATCTGTTATATTGTTCGCCTATAAATGAAATTACGTTCGTTAAAATATGTAACATTTGTCAGATAATTTAATGTACGTTGCTTCGTTTATTTGTATGTATATTCATTTTAATAATTTAATTGCTATATCATCATTGTTTAATAGCCGCCTTGTTACTTTTTCTAGCTTAAACTAAAAGATTAATGACTGAATTGTAGTATGGTGATAAATTAAGCGTGTAGTGAAAGCCAAATTCGTTTAGAGGTTGAAACGCGATAGAAGTTGCAGGCAACAGTTACTCATTATTCTTTTTACATTTTCAAAGGCAAGTTAAATTGTAGCAACCCAGATAAAAACTTCAAGCTTTTCTTTCTCTTCAGTGTTTGTATGTTTTCGAACAGAAACTTGCACAATTGGTTTAACATTGTATGATACCAAATGCCTTTTATGGCAGCAACATTTATATGTTACCTCAGATGGGTATCGACCATATCCAATATTTTATTTATCGATGTTTTTGTCTTCTAGATTTATATAGGTATATAGGTATTTGGAACAAGCTCCAAACTAAATATGTCAAAAATATATCTCTTGTAGCCAAACCCATCGACAGATAAAGTTTCGGGAACGGCCGTTTATCGACCATTTAGACTTTCAAAGATTTTGAAGCTAGGTAAGGTTACTCGTATCTTTATAGGAGAGTTCGAAACATACATTGTGTAGATCAAGTGAGCTCTGGGTGCCAATGTCTAAGACATGTTGGAGCCCGTTCTCCAGCGAGTAGGTGGGCTTGTCTTATACTTCAGTAATATATTACTATTTAACATTTAATTGTATGCCTTGCTCTATACTAAAGCTAAAGTACTGTTGAGGTAAAAACATAATTTATTAGAAACACTGACATCTGTGTCGCTCGTTTAAGAAAACAGAATATTTTACTTCGTTTTATTTTTATAAATTGTATGTTCATTTATTCACGCTGTAAGACAGAAGAACGTCACGCGAAGTATATAGTCCTACAGTATAGATGTTTGTATAAATACAATAATGGATAAAAAGATCATTTCAATTGTAAATGTGCTCTTGTAAATGCTTTTTTTCAGATATGCTACCAGATAAACGAAGCGAATAAAGTAATAACCATAAAGTTCCAATCAAAATCAACGTTTATTCAGCAATTATGAATCGAGAAATCATTCAATTAATATTTAAACTAAAGTTAATTAAAATCTCTGCGAAGTTTGTGATAATCTCTCCACTTCCTAAATAAAGTGACCTAAGTTTGGCTTTTGTAAAGTTTCAAAGATCGGTTTTGGACTTTGTATATTCAACATTCATGAAGGAACCTATTTAGTAAGAATATAATAAAGAAAGTACACAGTGGAGAATAATGATATAAAAATATATTGTGATGTAATTTTTACTGTCTCTGAAATTATCGCAGAATATAGTCAAGTTCAGTGCGTTTATGTGGCCATGAATAATACGGAGTAATACATAAAGGGCGTAATATGAAGTATAATATATGATGGCACTTTCGGTGCAGCGCAGAGCTACAGTCGTAAAGTATATGTGTATTATTTTATAAAACCGCCAGTAATAAACATATTTATTTTATAAAGTAATAGGCTCTGTAAAATTTCGTCAAATTTTATTAGATGTGGTTATGGGTTAAAGTAAGTGTTTATTGTCAATCATGTAGGAATTAATATTATCAAGGGTGAGTTAGTAATTGTGATCATTTTGTATGCGGTACCTAGCTCCAAAATACGTAGTTACGACAAATTGTGCATTTATTAACTGCCTTTTTTTTTTTTTTTTTTTTTGATATCTGGTTGGAAAATCCTCATGGAGTCCCTCCGCCCCGGGGGGAAGGACGAAGGGGACTGTCAGACTCTTACTGACTAAAAACCAACCCGTGCTCCTCATGTACCCATGTGTCGGAGGGTAGGGTTTCACCAAAGCATTCCTCGCTACCCCCCGACGGGTATTGGCCCGCCAGATGGTCAGGCGGGCCCCGAACGAAACCCCCTTGGCGACGGATGAAGGTGTTGGGCTCCGCCGCCAAAACACCCAGCGGCCGCAGAGGATAGGGAGGACGGCAACGCAACACCGCATCTCCTCTTCCTCTACGGCCCCACCGCGACGCAACGATGGTGCGCCCCCATTTGGTCGCGGGAGACAGGGCGCGGGGCAACGCAACACCCACACGCCTCTCCTCCCGCGACCGCACCGGACTGCGAGGGACAGACAGAACTGTCCCCCGCACCCGCACCATGGGACGCATCCTACGCAGGCCTCTACCAAGCCCACGTGGAGCGTCCCCTCCCGGGATCCCGCTTAGCTTCACCGTGGGTGGCTTCTAACCCACGGTTACTGAGCCCCCCCACCACGACAAGGTGGAGATCCTATGGGGGGGATTTATTAACTGCCTGGATGTGTCCTGATTTCGCACGTTTGATTATTTTATTCGTATATTTGAAAATTATCATAAATATTTATAAACTATATTTTTTATTCGTAGACCTACATTTTGTTTGAGTTTAGCCAATGTAGATTTATGACGTATCTTTTTGATAATTCTGTATTAGAAATTATTGAAAAAGACTGGTGACATGTGGGTAAAAGAAATACTTACTTATTAGATCAAAGAGAAGTTGCCATTAAAATATATATACTTGATGTTAGAATAACCAGTACCAAATATATTTTTTTTGCAATGTTGCTCTGTCGCCGAAGTAATTTACATATATTGAATGAATTATTTACTCGCATTTAAAACATTGATATGGAATGAAAGTAATATTGATATTAAAATACTTGTTCACTGTTCCTTTAGAATAACCCATATGTGTGAGCTTGTTATTAGCATTTGGTTATTTATATATGTTACTATTACTGCTATATGTCTGTAAGCTCTCCTAAAAGTAAATAAATAAAAATAAATAAATAAAATACTGTGGACTGTTTGTGTATTTTTAATTTCATCGATTGTTCGTCGACGCTTACTCTCATAGAAAGCTAATTATTTTTTATTTGCAATATTGTTTCGCAGTGAAATCCAGTACCTGCTATTGCCCGGTCTAATATTAGGCTTAGTTACATACGTAGATGTTTTAAACTAAAGTTTCTTTGTAAAATCTAGCAGCCCAAGATAAAACTGTATTCAGTGCACGATTTGACCTACAATTGTTTATATTTCGGTCATTACTTTCGCTATGGACTCATTGAACAAGGTTTGTATCATTTGCAGGGTAAACGGAGGTTAATGCTATGATTTTCTTAAAAAACATGTCTATAAAATGATTGAGTGAAGTGATGTGCCATGACAATGTCTACAGAGTTCTTCGTTTTGCAGTAAAAGAAATATTCAATTTAATTTTAGAGACGTAGCAATGAATTAGATTTGGATATTAAACTGTTAATTATCGCTTGCTAAACGGTGAAGGAAAACATTAAGAGGAAACTTGCATATCATAGAGTTTTCCACGATGTTCTCGAAAGAGATGTGAAGTCTGCCAACTCGCACTTCCAACAGCGTGGTGGACTATAGCCTTACCCTTCTTATAGTGAGAATAGAGCTGTGCCCAGCAGCACGACAGATTATGGCAGGGCCGATGATGATGATGACATTTAGATTATTAATGTTTTAAGGAAAATAAGTGTAGACTTCTAAGTTTTTGGAAAATTATAAGTATTTCCATGTGTGCTACTTGTACTCTACTGTGTGTGTTTACTTTTTTACTGCCGAGAGTATTAAAATGCGAAAATTAATTTACTTCATGCAGGTAGTAGGTAAATAAGTATATTATTATGTAAGTATAATATAATTTTAATATCTTTATTAAATAAATCAATTTAATTCATAATTATTTTTTTAATAGATTTATTCTAATATTTACATACATACATACATAACGTCACGCCTTTTCTCCCCGAAGGGGTAGGCAGAAGTGTATTTCTACACCCACTTTTCGCCAGATATACTTTAGTCCCACGTAATAAGGGGCGAGCCTATTGCCGTACCGGGCACATTTCCAGACTCCGTGCGGCTACTGAGAATTTCGTGACAGAAAAACCCAATAACACTGCCCGACCCAGGAATCGAACCCGGGACCTCCCGATCCCACGCGCACATTTATGCCGCGAGACCAACGAGGCAGTCGTATAGGGTTTGATGTCGAGTTTTCCGTCTCTACGCAAAGATGGTATTTGCATCGTATTATCCCTTAGTCGCCTCTTACGACACCCACGGGAAGATAGAGGGTGGTGACACTTGTATTCTATGCCGTCAACCACACGGCTTCTAATATTTAAAATATTTTTATTGAATGCATGTTGTTTCTTAATAACTGGGTTTAAAATGCCAGCCCCGCCCAGTCAGGGAGAAATTCAGCGCTCCTTCCCCGCGCAGTTCTTGTGAGCTTCGTCCCTGACTTGGGCAGACTCCCCAGTGGCGTATTTACAAAGTGTAAATACAAATAGAATGAAAAGAGGACATCAAAATAATATATGTCTTTAATGGGATTGCCTCGCTTCTAACTAGATTACGATGCCTAGCAGTACCCTGAATACCACATAGTTAACTATCCACCAATCATAGCCACACACCCACAAGCGAGATATGTGAAACCCCTCCGCTCTCAATCTCAGACGCTGGGCGCCGAGGCAGAGCTGAGGTTACTCATACCAGACCGTGGTCACAAATCAAGCATGTGAAACCTCTCCGCTCTCAATCTCCGGTAGCTGTGTACCGGGGCAAAGCCGAGGTAACTCATACCAGACCTGCGTACACTCTTACTTCTCCGCAAGCCTAATATCCTAAGCTAATTACACATACGCAGATCCACTGGCAGGATACTTGTATTCTCTCCGCTCTCAATCTCCGCACGCTGGGTCCCGGGGCAGAGCCGAGAACACAACCATCAAACCGTGGCTTACATATATCACACTCTCTCGGTCATACAGGACCTACGCTAAGCCAGGCGCACCCAGTCAGTCAGTCTGTAATCGTTATTATATAACTAACTATTATAAACTGATATATTATAACAAATTCTACCAAACATATTAATAAATAACATTGTCTATAGTAATTTATTCAGCCTGGGATATCTGTACATACATATTTGTAATGTGTAATTAAATAGAACTTATACAATGACCTTTAGTGATTAAATTTATGTATCAGGCACTCACCGGGATCAACAGCGTCATACCTCGTTAGGACTTCTCACCCGGTAACCGATACTCTGCCACTCGTCGCCCTATGCCTTTTCTTGAAGCCCGCTCGTCTCGTTCCTTGTTAGTAATTTACACTTATTCTCAATACTTGCCGAACACTCTTGCCGCGCCTAGATCTAGGTACGATACGTTTCGTGCCTCCAAGCCAACTCTTCTCCACCCCTACGCATACTTCACAACCTAACACGCCGCGTCTCCACGTCAACCGCCGGGATCCGCCTAGCTTCGCGTACTCACATCGACCACCTCCAAACACCACAAACCCGTATTTCCTAAACTACCACGCCACGCTTCCCCGAGATCTGCCAACCTCCGCGTCCAAAGACCGACTGTCCTGCACCTACTTCCCCAACTCTTACGCCACCCTGTCCTGGGACTCGACTCGCTCCGCCTCCTAAGATCGACTGTCCAGTCAAACACCCCCAAGGCAACGCCCCTGACCTCTTACTACCTGATAGGATCCGTTTCTTATGGTTGGTCCCTTTTTTATGATCCTCAACTATACCGCATTTGAACACTACAGTGCAAATGTTTTCTCATATTTCATGGCTATTTCTTTACTTATATGCCTGTCACATAACTATTATAAATTTGTCAACCTCTTAGAATTTATGAGTTTACTAATTGCAGAACGTTGGCGCCATCGTAGCGATAAGACAAACACATGTGGAAACAAGTATGCGACCTAAGGACTATATATTATTATTTAATTTGGTGTAGCCAGCAAAACCATTACAGTATTACATGGATCTCACAACATTTTACGGTCGCGAGACTTGGTATTTTTGACAAGTATTGTTTTTATAGGATCTCATTTCTTTTTATAGATAATCTTACTTTTGTTCTTGCCGGTACCTTCTACTTCTTGTACACCAACAACGAATTTTCTTAATTAAAGCTCTAACTGCAAATGTAATTTTGTAATCCTTTATATTCATATGGGATTACAAAGTTATTAATGCAGTTGATGTATCTCGAAAACTGGACCGAAATTGAAATATATTTTAGTATTTACTTGGTTCATACACTAAACACTAATTGTTTCCTAAATTTGAACCTTCTATGTTTGCTACAAGTGCCTTAGACTTTTGATGATCGGTCAGTGATTGACAAAATTAAGAATTTTGACTCGTTATAATTCTTAAACTACTGGTTCAAATTGAATGAAATTTGAAATGCACCATCTTTATACAATGCCTGCATGGTTACTAAACAATCAGGCTTCTAGTTTTATCCACAACGAAGCTATAGGGGGTCGAAAATGGCCTGAATTGCTTCGAGAAAAGAATGGTACGGCCGTGCCGCTTTTTTTGCTCGACTTGGTGGGGGCACTGCCGTGCCCCCAGATACTAGCTGTGCTAAACGAACTATGTATTGAATTAATTGGAGGATAAAGCCAAATTGGCAAGCAAGAAGCTGGGAGTGCTGAACCGGGCTAAGCGGTACTTCACACCAAGCCAACGGCTTATGCTTTATATGGCGCAAGTCCGGCCACATGTGTAGTGGAGTACTGCTCTCATCTTTGGGCCGGAGCGCCAAAATATCAGCTTGATCCACTTGACTCCCTACAGAGACGAGCTGTTCGAATCGTCGATGATCCCGATCTCACAGCTAGACTAGATTCGCTGGAGCAGCGGAGGGACTTTGGTTCTCTCTGCGTTTTTTACCGACTCTTTCACGGGGAGTGCTCCGAAGAATTGTTTAACTTGGTACCAGGGTCACCCTTCTACCAACGTACCACTCGCAGACGCAGTAGAGTTCACCCGTACTACCTTGAAGCGTTCTCATCTAGTACGGTGCGCTTCCAGCGATCTTTTCTACCACGTACGTGTAGGCTCTGGAATGAACTACGTGCTGCGGTGTTTCCCGAGCACTATGACTTGTCCTTCTCCAAACGAGGTTTAAAGAGAGCATTACTTTCACGGTAGGCAGCGGCTTTTCTGTGTATACCCTGACATTAGCGAAGTCCATGAGCAGCGGTTACCGTTTACCATCAGATGGGCCGTTCGCTCGTCTGCCACTAGCAGCAATAAAAATATATATATATATATTTTAATTCCATGTGTTACACGTAGAATACTATTCCAGGTAGATTAAGAACTAAGTAGTTTTGAATAAGAATAAAATAATATGCACAGGTTTACTTTTATACTCGGATGCTGTTTTAGATTCTATTTTATTGGAGGTGTGCTTATATACCGTCGGATTCAATTTCCGATCTAACCATGGACTTGCAACATATTGGGGCCAGCCGATAGCCTTCTACTGAGTTGGTACCATAGCAGGATAGGTTTAACTGGCATAATTATGTAAAATAAGTTTCAGATTTTGTCCAGACGCCATAAGATAAAATATACGTATCTTGTGCACTTAAAAATATTGCACAAAATTAAGAGTAATATAAATATTCGCTCTTTAGACCCGGTGACAAGTTTTTAAAGTTTCTGCGAATGGACAAGGTGAAACAATGAAGGTTCCTTGTAGTTTACTACGGACGGTAAGGGCCCTTGTCCTGTAGTGAGCCTGAATAATAAATGAGTCTAACTGATGCTACCTATTCCCCTGTATCGAGACTTAGAGCCTTTATATATACTTCTCCATTGAAGACTTTATTGGCTTTAATTATTTTTGCATGCACGAATGGCGTAGAGGTTTAAATGGTCGCTTCTGTGGTTAGCAAAGCGTCGCATGTTGTAGTTGCTGTAATACCCAAGACAACACTTCCTGTGATTTACAACTCGCGGTTTCGCGTCTTCGTTGTTTTTGTGTAAGTTGATTGAATACTCGTATTTGTAAAATCCCAAGCGACATAGGATTTATTCTTAGTCCACGAGATGCCTTAACAAAATACACTAAAACCAAGAAGTAAGCAATGTTGGGACCATCACTACCTAAACTTCAGTATCGATTAGATAAAAGAGTCCAACCTTTACCATAATTCAATAAAATTACCTACCTATCTACTTCCCTGTAGGAAATAGCTCCAAGAAATTACGTTGTTGCGAAAGCTTATCATGTTTAACGAACTCATTTTTCAGATATTTTCTTAGGAACGAAATACTCTGTTCATTACTTGAAAGTAAATATGTTTTCACATAACCTTTCGTCCGTGTATATTTTAAGTAATAAGTGTTCAATAATAATAATAATAATAAATCTTTATTTGCTCGAATATGGTGACAATAGTTTTTATAAAGCATAGATAAAATGTTCATGCATATTCTACCACATAGTGGCGTGCAAATACATTGAAGTCAATATTTCTATTAATTATACAATTTTATTCTTGTTATTATAATTATTGTGTAGTGACATTTAATTAATATATTATTTAGATTATGTAAGTTCATATTATAATCAAGGAGACTTCCATTGAATAACTGAAAACATTTTTCTCATTTGTATTCCATTTAATTACATTTCATTTTATTTATATTTAATTTCGTTACATTTAATTTAATTTGAATACAACTTCATTACATTTAATTACATTAATTAGTTGCATTTCACATTATATTTTATGTCTTTATCGTTTAAGAAATCATTAATATTATAATACAATTTATCATCAATGTCAATTAGTGATCTCTTAAATGAACATAAAGGTAAATTTATAATTTTGTCAGGCAATTTATTTATATAATAAATTGCAAATTGTTTTATACACATATAGTACTAATTTTTCTTTAATAGTTCTAATCTGATTTTGGGCAGACGTTACTTGTCCTTGCGTCGGGTTCTACTATTTGGATAGTCGCCAAACCTTTGAAACAATTATGGATGTTTTTTAACAAATGTACATATGTCTAAAATATATAAGCATGGCAGTGGTAAAATTTTTAGCCTTTTAAAAAGTGGTTTACAACTGTCAAAGGGCTCCGCCCCACATATCGCACGCACACACCTTTTTTGAGTTTTAAATACTCTGTCAAATTCTACGCAATTTCCCCAGATTATAAGACCGTATCTAAGAATTGATGATACATAAGAATTATATGCCATCATTGCTGCTTTAAGATTTACTGTTAGTTTTATTTTCCTTAACACGAATACAAAACGGTTAAGTTCTTTTTTTATTATATATATTTTTTTATTATATTTTAATAGGTTTTGTATGTTTTTTATTGATCGAAGTATGTTTATATTCCGCTTGCGATAAAGGTGATTTACCGTATTAACTATAATATAAAATCATTAGGAAGACATTTTATTATGTTTATAAACACTTTTAAAGACGGCTAACTTTTAAAGACGTATTCCCTGTCAACAGAAAGCTTCACTTACGTTTATTGCTTGGAAAAGCTGAGTCACAACAGTTGGCGCTTTAGATAAAATAGATCACTAGCTTCCTCTTAGGGATGTACGCGACTCAAGCCTTACCTACCCCAAAACCATGGACTTTATCTAACTTAATATAGAGCTGAAATAAACATTAACATTACCCTTAACAAGAAATGGTAGGTACTTCGAATATCAACGACCCGGGGGTAGATATAGAATCTTCTACCTCGCACTCGGAGACGTGACATCGCCACACCAGTCAGCTTGCGATCACGGGACGTGCAACCGTCTCGAAACGTCAAGCAAAAAAAAAAGGTATGTAAATACCTAATTTGCATGTTCGCGTTAATTCCCGTCTATATATATATTCTTAAACATGCAACGAGAGTGTTTAAAAGTTTCTAAGAAATGGTAGGTGAAAGAGACGACCTCAACACGTATCAGTGCTAACTAGTAATACTCCTCTATGATTGTAAAGACACCCTTCTAACAGTAACGTGCATTCCTTATGATATAGGTTTCTTTAAAAATATTTTTGTATGACCTCTTTAAGACCATGAGACTCGTGCTAAGAGGCAGTTCAAATTTAATATCATGTATAAGTAATTTCCTTAAACAATTTCTCCTGAATAGTTGTATTTGTGCCTTCGACTTCATAGTTGATTTCATAGCTGCATTGACATACAATATAATGCACATGACATGTGGATGGTGTGATGTTGGAACCTTAGGCTCTAATAAGAGAAACAACTGCTTACGGTATCGTGTCGTTTATTAGACTAACTCATAATGAATTTAAATATAATACTAATAAAATAATGCTTACATAGCTAAGTGCGGGGACAGTCGCATACATACTTACTAACATTATAATTATTACACACTTCACCTCCCGGGGGTGAAGGAAAAAAAAATGTAACATTAGAACATTTTTTTTTTAATATAACATTAGACTATCAGCTGATATAATAACAAAAAAAACTATCCTAAACTCGTATATGACTAATAAAAAATTTTGAACGCCAATTGGAAATATAAAACAAAAAGATACTTATACAATACAAAACAGAAATAATATGTGTCAAATATTATTCATAAAAAGGTTTGGTCCTATTTTTATGAACTATTTCTTCCTTATTCGAATTATTCTTAATTCTAACATTACATCCTAAGTCTTTTACAACTATATACGGTCCTTTATAAAGGGGATCTAGTTTTCGACCTGTTTCTATCTTAATTAGTATTAAATCTCCTACATTATATTTAACAGGATTCATCGAAATGTCATACTTAGATTTTCGCTTATGTTTATTAGTTATTAGGTTATGTTTAGCTTCAGTTTGAGCTAACTGTAGTCTATATTTTAATTGCAATGGATAACTATCGACATTATATAATGGTTCTACTTGATCAGTTAAATTAGAAGGTATATTACATACTTTACCAAATACTAATTCGTGTGGCGTGTAATTTGTTTCCGAATGAACAGTATTATTAAAACCAAAACACCAGAAAGATAACCAATGACTCCAAGTTTCCGGGTGATTGCTACATTGAATTCTTAGGAAGGAACCTAACACTATATGGGTGTTTTCTAACGCGCCTATTGACTCGTGGTGGTAAGCAGTCGATGATAGTTTTTCTATATTCAAGATCTTACAAACCTGTTCCATTGTCGACGAAATAAACTCCGTCCCTCGATCTGTGGCTATTACCTTAGGAATACCAAATATTAGAATAAAATGACGTACGAATGCATCAGCAATGGACGTAGTTTCTTTATTTGCTAAAGGAATTGCTTGTACGAATTTTGATAATTCGCATTGTATAGTTAAAATATAAGAATTATCATCTATGTCCTTATCTAAGGGTCCAACTACATCTAGGTATACTTTTTCAAAGGCCGAAGATGCCGTAGTGGTAATCTCCATCGGCTCTTTAATATAACGACTATGTTTCATTTTCTGACACATCGGGCATTTACGTGCAAATTCTTGTACATCTTTTTCAATACTAGGCCAAAAATATCTTTTCTTAATAGTGTTTATCATTCTGCGCATACCAGCATGTCCGCTAGATGGCAGCAAATGAAAATCATTCATAATAAGAGTTTTCTCTTTATCATCCATTATTCTTTTAACACCTCGCAATATACATAAACGGGGACCGGTCCAATTATTCAATGCCTTAATTTCATTACAAATGTTTTTAATAAATTCTATATTTTGTTCATCTTTAACGATACAAACTTCTTCAACGCCTATCTTTCTACAAAATAAACTTAATTTCTGCACAAATTCGACTCGCGAGAAGTGCGCCTTGAAATTAAGATTAATGTATAAATGTCTCATACTTGATCTAAAAGAAAAACACTCCATTTCGGTAGTAATCATATTTTTCGCTCTCAGTTTATCTAATATTTTCCCATCCATAAACATCATCTCAACTGTATAACGCGGTTTTCTTAATATATCCACGACTCTTGGTTGATCAGGCCAATTGTCTTTAGATTTATTAAGATCCACGTTCCCTTTTAAAACTTCTCTTTCATTCATTTCATCCATTCTCTTCTTCTGTGCTCTGGTCATCACATTCATTACTTGTTCATGCATCTGTTTTAACTCATCTGAGGTCATACTAACTCTCGATAAAGCATCTGCTACTGCATTCTCTTTGCCCTTAATGTAAACAATTTTATATTTATATTCCTCTAAAGCAAGTCTAAATTTAAGTAGTCTATTAGAAGGATCTTTAATACCAAAAAGATACACTAAAGGCTTGTGGTCTGTCATTAATGTAAAATTTCTGCCGTAAATATAAGGCCTAAAGTACTTCACAGCCCAAACAATAGCCAAAAGTTCCTTTTGGATTGTTGGGTAGTTTCTTTCGGCTTTATTTAATGGCCTACTAGCATAGGCTATGGGTCTCAAATCTCTGTTACATAAGACTGCACCGATAGCGACGCCTGATGCATCTGTTTGTACTACGAATTCATTGTTTGTTGAAAAATCAGGATATTGCAATATTGGCGGAGATATCAAAAACTTTTTTAAAATATCGAACGCTTTTTGACATTCATTAGTCCATATAAATGGTTCGTTTTTCCTGGATAATTTAATTAAAGGCATAGTAATATCAGCAAAAGATTTTATAAATTTACGATAATAATTGCAGAACGCTACAAATCGCTTGGCATCGTCTGAATTTTTGGGTATAGGATAATTTTGAAGAATTTTGATCTTATTTTGGTCAGGAGAAACGCCTTTGTCAGAAACAACGTGCCCTAAATACAAAAGTTCCTTTTTCAAAAATTCACATTTATGGGGATTTAATTTTAAATTTACTTTTCTAAGTCTTTCCATCACGCTTATTAAATTTTGATTATGCGAGCTTAAATTACGTCCAAATATTATAAGGTCATCTAAATAAATGAAACATTTCTCAAATGCAAGGCCTGACATAGCAACAGACATCATTCGACTGAACGAACTGGTACTAACCTTAAGACCCATAGGTAATCTTTTCATTTGGTACTGTCCTGAGCTAGTTGTAAATGCCGTATACTTACGACTCTCAGGAGTCAAGGCCACTTGGAAGTAACCTTGGTGAAGGTCAAGGTCAACAGTAAATGCTTGGTTCTCATACGACGTACGTGCAGTTAAGCCCTCTAACAAATTTATTGTAAAAAAACAGTTCAAAGTGTCAACTTATATATAATTTTGTGTTAAAACAATAGTTCAACTGTGTGGAACCATATTATAGTGTGTGAAAGTGACTAAAAACTATAAAGAGTCTAAATAATAACAAATTAAGATTTGAAACATTATAAAAACCGTCATCGCCAGTGTTTTAAATCAGTGATTCACTCAAACGCGTAAGCGCCGCCGATTCCATGGCGCTTACGACCTTTTGATCAACAACTCACTCCAAGCGTTGTTTACTCGTCACCGAGACTTGACTATTTATTGCAGTTTGCTAGTATTTCTTACCTACAGTTTGAATTTACACAATATTACATACCGAACGACATGGCTCCCACTCATGCTTGCGCTGGCTGCAATATTATGTTAAAATCTAAAGAATTTTTAACATGTTCCCTGTGTACGAAGAAGTTCGACTTGCTATGCGCTAATGTTTCCGAAAAACGATTCAATAGTGGCATGAATAAAGAACAGAAATGTGCATGGAAATGTCCTGAGTGCGTTAGTAAACAGCCGAAAAAGGGTAATACAAATACACCCGTTCGGCAAGGTGCTAATCCTGCAACATCGCCTTATTCCGACTGCTCTGATGCGGCTATGTTGGTAAACGAGTCGCCTACTTGCACAAACATCACTTTTAGAGCCAGTCAACAACCGTCTCGTCAGGAAGCTAAGCTCACTCTCGACAACATTAGAGAGGTGATTAAGCAGGAAATGATGTCTATAGTAAAATTACAAGTTACCGAAGAACTAAATATTATTAAGCAGCAGTTATCATCTTATCACGATTCCATATCGTTTATTAATGCTAAATTCGAGGAACTAAAAGCATGTGTCGAGGAAAAATCTTCCACAATATCGAAATTGCAATCCGATAATGAGTTACTCCAGTCAACGGTAAAAGATCTTTCTTCCCGACTATCTATTACTGAGCAACACTTACGCGAAAGTAACCTCGAAATTAACGGTCTACCGGAGCATCGATCAGAAAACTTAATTAGTATGGTTACACAATTGGCAACAACAATAGACTGTCCTATTCCTGAACAAGACATATTTAAAGCAACCCGAGTTGCAAAATTATCAAAAGACAGCAATAAACCACGCACAGTCATCGTGAAGCTCCGAAACTCGCGTCAACGCGACACAGTACTTGCAGCGGTTATTAACTTCAACAAAAAAAACTGTAATAACAAGTTGAACTCTCATCACCTTGGACTTGGTGGCCCACGCGTGCCTATCTATATTGCAGAACATCTAACACCTAACAACAAAGCATTACACGCCGCCGCTCGCAAGAAAGCAAAAGAATTGCATTACAAGTTCAACTGGGTTCGCAACGGACGTATCTACGTGCGCAAAGACGAATCGGCTCAAGCACTGCTTATTCGGAATTACGATAGTCTGAACCTAATTAAATAAGTAGGTACTTATCAATATTGTGGTCAATATTATTGTGTATTGTTTTAAAGTTCAACGGGTTGGAAATATATTACCAGAATGTAGGTGGCATTCGCACTAAAACTGTAAGTGTTTACGAAAATATACTTAAATCTAGTTATGATATTATCATATTCACTGAAACGTGGCTTAAATCGAACATTTGTAACAACGAGTTTATAGATTCCAGATATACTGTATATCGCAAAGATCGCTCTTGTATCGAGGGCTCCAAGGAGGACGGTGGTGGTGTACTTATAGCCGTTTCACGGCACATCTCATCCGCTCGTATGATCAATTGGGAATGTGATTGCGAAAATATATGGATAGTCATTAACATTAATATAAATAACTCTCCAAGAAAAATTGCTATATGCGCAGTATATCTGCCTCCTCCCGTCCGCTTGGAATCCTTGAATGCATTTCTCGATAGTGTAAACAGTGTAATGAATACAATTGATGATGTGGTAATACTGGGCGACTTTAATCAACCTTCAATTAAGTGGTTCAAAAATAACGAATTCTCATACGCTGATCCGATTGATTATAATAGTAAATCTGGCTATGCACTTATTGATTGTATGTCTTTAAATAATATTCACCAGTTCAATAGTATTAAAAATGTACACGAGAGAATTTTAGACTTAGTATTAACCAATTTATCTCATGTGAACGTAGAAGAACCTCTGAGTCTTTTGAGCAAATTAGATACCAAGCACCCTGGACTACTGGTTGTTATCTCATGTTCCACTAATGATCGGTTCTTAAAGTCGGCTAATAATGATCAACTGAACTATTTTAAAGCTAAATATGACTTTATAAATTCCGAGCTTAAAGGTGTTGATTGGAACAGTATGTTTCAACTGTGTTATGATGTGAATGCTACAGTTTCAATATTTTATGATGTTATTAGAGGAGTAATAGAAAGATATGTTCCTAAGCAAAAATGCAATAAATCCAAATACCCCTCTTGGTTTAACAATTCATTAATTAAAAGGTTAAAGGAAAAAGAGAAGTTTAGGTTAAGATACCGTATGTATAAGAATCCATTGGACTTAATTTCATATCAATTTTTACGAGATCATTGCAATAAATTGTATCGTATCTGTTACTCACAATACAAACACAACACTGAACTAAACATAGTCAAAAACCCTAAAGCATTTTGGCGATTTATAAAAGATAAGAGCAAAGGCCAATCCTCAATTCCTTCCCACATGTACAAGGACAACGACATTGCCGATACAGGGCCAACTATTGCCAACTTGTTTGCCTCTCAATTTTCTTCCACATATAGCCTTGAAAATGGTACAGTCGTGAATTTATCCAAACTCAAACCGCTTCCCTATGTCAAATGTATTACTAATATAAACATTACCGAACGCGAAGTGGCTGCTAAAATTAGAAAACTTGATATATTTAAAGGAGCTGGTCCGGATCTCATACCTCCTGTTTTTATCAAACGCTGTGGCAAAGCATTAAGTCTTCCGCTTACCTTGATATTTAATCGATCACTAAAGGAGGGATGCTTTCCTGATGAATGGAAAAAAGCTAGAATACTACCTTTGCACAAAAAAGGTGACCTGAGTAATACCAAAAATTATCGACCTATAGCAATACTCTCATGTTTCTCGAAACTTTTTGAGTCCCTTGTATGTCCCGTGTTAACTAGTCATGTGAATGGATTGTTAACGCCTAATCAGCATGGGTTTCGTTCAGGTCACTCCACGATTACTAATTTGTGTTCTTTCATATCTGATGTCTCTGAACAACTCGATAAAGGTCTAGAAGTTGACGCAATATATACTGATTTTTCCAGCGCGTTTGATAAGGTAAATCACAAAATCCTCATAAAAAAATTAAATCACATTGGTGTTATGGGCTCTTTGCTGCACTGGTTTGAATCTTATCTAGCAAAAAGACTTCAAATAGTTTCTGTCAATGGTTACAATTCGGACTCGTTCTATGCTGTTTCTGGAGTGCCTCAAGGCTCGCATCTGGGACCTGTTCTATTCTCTGTTTTCATAAATGACATAACAACTGTCATACTTAACTGTAATTTTCTACTTTACGCAGATGATCTGAAATTATACAGAAGTCTTAAATCACGAAACGACGTGAATCTTATTCAAGAAGATTTAAGTAGAATAGAGATGTGGTGTAAGTTCAATGATATGCAGCTCAATGTTAACAAATGTTATCATCTTAAATTTACGAAAAAGAAACACTTGACAGAGTCTAGATATAGGATTGGTGAAGCCGAACTGCATACAGTCTCCGAAATAAAAGATCTTGGTGTGACCATTGACAGCGAACTCCGGTTCACCTCACACATCCATTCAATCGTAGGAAAAGCATGCCAAATGCTTGGCTTCTTGAAACGCAACACAAAGGGTTTTAAGAACCCGGCAACCAGAATAACTTTGTACAATACTCTGGTTCGCAGCCATTTAGAATATGGATGTGTTATTTGGAATCCCTTTTATGCAGTGCATTCCCAGCGCATAGAACGCGTCCAACGTGCGTTCACGCGCCATTTAGCTTATTTCTCTCAGGGTATCACACACAGGTGTAGTTACGACCGTTTGTTAAAATATTTTAAAATGTCCTCGTTATCAAACCGACGTAAGTTACATGATGTGATTTTTCTTCACAAAATACTTAATAATAAAGTTTACTGCACTGATCTACTTCAGCGTATACGCATATCAGTTCCCCGCAAGCCGCCTCGTTGCCCTCTAACTAAAACATTCCATCACCCATTAGTAAGAACTAATCTGGGACTAAATTCACCTTTAGTGCGTGCATGCAATGAGTACAACAGACTTAATAGTAAAATAGATCAGTTGGATATTTTTCACGATTCCCTTAATAACTTTAAATTGAGAGTGATGAAGTCGTTCTCATAGCTGCCACTTGTTGTTTTTCTTAGACAAACTTTGTAATGTGTTGCCATTTATGTTTTGTTTTTAATTTTAATTATTACTGTTATTTTAGTATGAGATAATGTTATGATCGCAGCCTTAATCTTTGTTCCTTAAATGTACGTCAATCTATTGTGTGCTGTGCATGCCTTTTATAGGTGTACATATAAGAACCCTACTATACATTGTAATCTGTGCTATTGAATGTTGTATATGTATACTGTTGGCGTGTCTATTATAATAAATAAATAAATAAATAAAGGTGACTAAAATAAATTGCTCCAGAAAGCGAGTCTAAGATCTCATTTATGTTCGGTAAGGGGAATTTATCATCTACTACAAGATCGTTTAATTTCCTATAATCAACTACTAGCCTCCATTTATTATTTTGACCTTCAACACTTTTCTTTGGAACTAACAGTATTGGACTGGACCATTCACTATTACATTCCTCTATGATGTCATTTGCTTTCAAATTTTTTATTTGGTTTTCGATTTCAGGCTTTAAGGCTTGTGGTAAACGGTATGGTTTTACATATACTGGAGAAATATTTGGTTTAACAGTAATGGATTGTTGATAAATATTTGTGGTCGTTAACTTATCACCTTCTGGTAGCGCCATCTACCTTCCTATATATAACTAATCGCATCAACATGAATCGTTCCACGCTTGTCTAGTGCGAGCGATATCATATTTCCGTCCCTCTCTTTGCCTCTCCCTGGAAGAGGCACTGCCTTGCGCCTGATTTCGTCGCCGCGAAACGTCGATGCGAGTGACAGTCTCGAACATTCCGCTCGCTAAGAACGCCGTCTCGATACCGCTCCGCGCCGCACCGCTGTATCGCCGTCTCGTTCGTACCGCGCCGCTCCCGTATGTGTTTATCACCGCTTCCACCAAGGAAAACCCGCTCGTGAGTGAAGTGAAAACAAGCAGCTGTATCACGAAACCACCAAGGCTGTATAAGGTAAGTGCCTTCCATCCTTAAAATAGCCTATACCCACTCAATCACCTCCTCCCGTATCCATCTCCTCTTCCCTTATTCCCTCCTAGGCGGCTAAGAACCGCTATCCTCTCTATACAGTCCATTAATCCTTCCCAAGTCGCCTAGAACCTAACCGGTTTCGGCACCACGCCATACCACCTTCTATATGAAACACATCTGCATACTTTGCACAAATGGCCTCAATGCTTTTCTGTTCTTCATTGTGCAAATGAGATAAATTTAGTTCGTGTAGTAACTTTTGAACTCTATCAACATTAATATTGATTTTATCAAACGTACATATATTATAGTTATCTAAAGATTGCAATTCTGGTGTAAAAGAAGCTAACTCTACGTCTTGTTCAGTAACATTTAATATCTTAATAGGAATCCTATTATTTTTTACTCTAGTGATTTCATTAGCTAAAAATACATCTTTGCTTAATTCTTTTCCACAAACAACAACATCACCACGTATACATTCATTCACATAAATAAAGTGTATTGATTCTGATCGAGCAGGAATAATTAAGACTTCTTTATTTTTATCAACATCGTTAATCAATTTCAAGGAATAAGTAAAGTTGTCTATATATAAAGTAACCAAATTTGTGTGCAAATTAATGTTGGCTTCATATTTTAACAGAAAATCTAACCCTAAAATACCATCAGCCTTTAACGGTAACGACTCAAAAACTGAAAATTTATAGTTAAACTGTACATTGTTACTGGTTTTTAAAGTTAAATTTACCAATCCTTTAGCTCTGGTCTGTCCGCCTATGCCATTTATTAACGTATTATCTCTGTGTACGGGCGTGTTAAAAGGAATCGCTTCACTTTTTATAACAGACAGTGAGGCACCAGTATCAATAAGCCAATAATATTTTATGTTATTAATGTACAATGCCACGTACTTTGTGTTTTCATTGCATGATAAGATGGTGTTCTTAAGATCGAAAAAACTGAATCGGATTAGTATTTGATTGTTCACTACTTTGAGGCTCCTCTACATTGTACTCAACTGCATATAAATTTCGATTTTGAGAGTTATTTTTACTTGGTGTAAAAATCCTACCTCTGCTACTATAAAAAGGTCTACGATTGGCATGATTTACTCTCAAGTTATTATTAAAATTATTTCCTCTATAGTTATTATAACTAGCGCGCTCCATTCCACGCTGATATACGTAATTAATATTACGCTGACCACGAAACAAGTTTGAGTTTTGGCCATAATTGTGACTACCACGGTGACCGCGATTAACACCAAAGTGCCTATTGTTAAAGAAAGTACGTCCTTGCTTTGATACATGCATGAGGTTACCTTGTGGTGGAGCTGGCCTGTCCTCGTCTTTGGCAGCCTGTATTGCTTCTTTCAAACTGCTATAATTTCGCGACGTGATGATTGTAGATACTCGCGAGCTGCGCAGTCCGTCTGAAAATGTTTTTATCGCAGATTTTTCATTTATGGGCTTAAGTACAGAATAAGCACTCGAGTTCCCATCAGCTTGCGAAATCGTCATGTCAGTAAACAACTGCTCTATTTCCTTACCATATTCTTCAATGCTCTTTTGACCTTGTCTCATAGACTGTAACCGGGACTGAATAGCCGTATACGACTTTTTTGTTATTAAATTCTTACGTATATCTCTAATCAAGTCGTCAACCTTCTCACATTTGTTAGAAATACGTAATTTCGCGTTTTCTGAAAGTCTATTCTTTAAGACGAAAACTATCAGTAAGGACTTACCTACGTCGTCGAGCATATCCGCGTACATTTCTATAGAGTCAATCATTCTCTTAGTGGTGTTCTCAGTATCATCCATTACTGGAATTAAATTACATGCCACTTTTAAATCAAACTCCATTTTGTTAATTTTAATAGAGATTGGAAAAACACATAAATTTTTTATCTCGTCATACAATAGTTGACACCTCTTAAAAATGTCTTTGCTTAATTGAGCTACTTCTGTATCGCTACTCCTCTCTAAAACTAATAATAATGATTGGCATTTCTCAAAAATAACATTTGTTTCGTTCAATTTAGTTTCAAAAGTACGACCTTTATACCTACTTTGACCTATTTTTACTAAATATTTTCGTATTTCACATAACAAATCATAACATTCTTTTAAACTTTCTATCATTATGTATCTATAATTTTAAAATATTGTACCTATTATAATTCATAACTACGTAAAACTTAATTCTATTTCGTAACATACAGACATGAAATGTAACGCGTAAGCAGTTTTTGCCGCACGGTATCATGTTCGCGGCGTATCCGTGCGCCGTTTAGTCAATTATAATTATTAGCGTAATGAAATTTGATCACTGTCTTTACACATTTTACTTAAAATTGTCATTAGAAAACCAAATTAACTGCTGAAATATATTCTAATTTGTTTAAATACCACTCACACTTTCAAATATTGTCATAGTTTATTGAAAATGACAGCACTTTATCATACTAAATGCACGTAATATTCTAAAACACTCACTTATTTAGGTACGCCGTATTGCTTACGTGGTGGTCTCCTCGACGCTGCGGCCCCTGGCCCGTAATGATGACCTGATGCGGGCTACAGTTTGCATACCCAATTCTTCTTCAATAAGGCGTCGATGGCATTCCTTGTACAGCTTACATCCGAAAAATATAACAACAACCAAAACCAGGGCCAAAACAATATACGTTACAATGCTCATGCTTCTTAAGTGGTTGCCAAAATTTTCCAATTGAGCCGAATTGTCGCCAGCGGCATTTTGGTTCAGGAACACCTCTTCCTTTTCTACTTTCGACTGGCACATCTTTAATTTGTTTCAATCATCTGTACCTAAAAGCTGAAACAGAAAGAAGAGGTTCCTTGGCAGAGCCCTGGCAGGGTCGCCATGTGATGTTGGAACCTTAGGCTCTAATAAGAGAAACAACTGTTTACGGTATCGTGTCGTTTATTAAAGTAACTCATAATGAATTCAAATATAATACTAATAAAATAATGCTTACATAGCTAAGTGCGGGTACAGTCGCATACATACTTTCTAACATTATAATTATTACACACTTCAATGGTTTTTGCTCGTGAAGATTCTATTCTTGTTTGTTATTTTGTGTATTACAAAACACAACTTTTACACGAGAAACAACAAAGAAAAGCTTTTTAGTTACACATCAAGCTAAACATACTTACAAGTTAAAGCACTCCGAAGATAAATGTGAAACGGTTCGTGGACATCCTGATTTCTGGAGGGAGAGCATTCCAGAGAAGGATAGACTGGATATTAAAAGAAGCATGTACCAAGCACCAAGCTAGAGCTGTGAGAAGGACAAAAAAGAAGAAGATTGTTTGAAGAGCGAAGATTTTTATCGTGGGTATTGCAGAGATATTGAAAATGAGGAATTAAATAGACAGAAGCATTAGGAGAGTACAGTAGAGAATAGAGTGTACACAACGTACGCAGGTTGCGACGTTGGCGGATAGGTAACCATCGTAACTTTATTCAAAACTCGGAGATATGATCATACTTGCGGAGATTGAAAATGAATGTAATGCAATTATTGAGAAGGCGGTCGAGCTTATTGAGTAGATCTGCATTAATGTCGAGATAGCACACATCATTTTTTACCGTGGGAGAGCCATGCTTCGGCACGAATGGGTCAGGCTTGACCGGAGTGATACCACGGCCTCACAGAATACCGGCGTGAAACAACGCTTGCGTTGTGTTTCGCCGAGTGAGTGAGGATACCGGAGGCCCAATCCCCCAACCCCCCCCCCCCTATGATGGTGCAGTTGAAAAACTATTTGCTACCCCAGGAGGGTACCAACTGCGCTAGCGTTGGAGAATCCCTCTCTGGACGTCCGCGTTCAGGACACAACGCATCTAAGCGTGGACGCCCAGGCCGCCCCTCGTACTCTGGGGGGGGCAAAACTGCTCTCGAAAAGTCCCTAAAAAGGAGCAAAAATATCCTGACACCCCCTGCCACACTGGCCGTGGACTTCTGCAATATCAGGGGATTACACACCAACCTTAATGCTGTCCACCACCACCTCGAGACAACAAAGCCGGCCTTGCTCTTCTTGACTGAGACGCAGATATCGCCTCCAGCAGACACTTCCTACCTTACTTACCCTGGGTATGGACTTGAACACTCCTTTCTGTCCAAGGCCGGAGTGTGCGTGTATGTTAGAGACGATATCAGTTCTCGTCGACTTAGGAATCTTGAAGGTAGGGACCTTTCCACCTTATGGCTACGTATAGATAGCGACGACCACCCCCGCGTCTATGCTTGCCTTTATAGGTCCCACAGCGGTGATACCGAAACTGACCGACTCATTGAGCACATCCAAATGGCTTCAGACTTTGTGCAGCAGCAGATCCCGTCAGCAGAGATCATCTTGCTTGGCGATTTTAACGCCCATCACGCCGACTGGCTCAGTTCCAGTAAAACTGATCATGCGGGGAGATCTGTTCACGACTTCGCACTGGCTTATGGCCTGACACAACTGGTTACCACGCCCACGCGAATCCCAGACGTTGAAAGCCAGAATCCTTCACTGCTGGACCTTCTGCTGACTTCTCATCCGGACGGCTACAAGGTATCCGTAGGCGCCCCACTTGGCTCCTCAGACCACTGCCTTGTACGGAGTGTGGTGCCTCTCTCGTGCTCGCTGCGATCGCGGGCTACACGCAGTCGCCGTGTGTGGCACTACAAGTCAGCAGATTGGGATGGGATGCGGAACTTCTTTGCGTCCTATCCTTGGGGACAAATATGCTTCTCGCCGGATGATCCCAACGCCGCTGCTGATTCTGTTGCTGATGTGGTGCTACAGGGCATGGAACTTTTCATTCCATCCTCTGTGGTCCCCATTGGTGGCAAATTTTGGCCTTGGTTTGGTTCATCTTCCAAAAAGGCTTCTCGCAGGAAGCAGGAAGCTTACCAAGCCTGGGCTGATGCGGTGGCGGCAGGGGATGAAAATACCAGCGCATTAAAAAAGGAGTATAACTTTGCCTCCAGGTCCTTCAAAAGAGACATTGCTAGTGCGAAGACGAAGCACATCGGTAGAATTGGCGAGAGGCTTGAGCGCCTTCCTTCGGGAACTCGTGCATTCTGGTCTCTTGCCAAAGCTATCGAAGGGAACTTCTGTAAGCCATCCTTACCACCGCTACACATGGGAAATGACTCCTTGGCCTACGACGCAAAGCAGAAAGCCGATCTTCTGGGCAAACTCTTTGCGTCCAACTTGACCTTGGATGACGGGGGACAGGAACCGCCTACTATACCGCTGTTGAAGGGCTGTATGCCGGATATTCGGTTCCACCAGCGCGCGGTCCGTATGGCACTTCTGTCCCTCGATATCCATAAGTCGAGTGGGCCTGAAGGAATTCCCCCTATTGTGTTGAAGATCTGCGCTCCAGAGTTGGCACCAGTTTTGACACGCCTTTTTCGTCTCTCCTACTCATTTGGCGTAGGCCCAACATCGTGGAAGACAGCATTGGTCCACCCGATCCCTAAAAAAGGCGATTGCTCTAACCCGTCCAACTACAGACCCATAGCCATAACCTCCCTCTTCTCGAAGATAATGGAGTTCATTATTAACTGCCAGCTCCTTCGGTTTCTAGAGGATAATCAGCTGCTTAGTGACCAGCAATACGGCTTTCGTAAGGGTCGGTCGGTTGGTGATCTTCTAGTATACCTGACACATCGTTGGGCACAGGCGATCGAGACAAAGGGGGAGGCTTTGGCGGTCAGTTTGGACATAGCGAAGGCCTTCGATCGGGTCTGGCACAAAGCGCTT